>JADMNL010000026.1:85530000-86753500 GCA_016271365.2 Neoceratodus forsteri | reverse complement strand
TAACGCTTCAAGAGTCAGGCCTTGAGGTTGAGAGACTGGAGACTGGGGTGCCAGATCCTACCCTGGGAGGAGGTTAAGAGATTGGATCTCTTGGGAAGAGACAGGGGACATGACACTGCCAGAGACAGCAGCAGAGGATACCAAGGCTGTCTGGCCCAATCTGGAGCCACCAGTATCACCGTGCAGGGAGAAAATAATAAAATAATCAGACAAGTCGGTTCCTAACCGGACCGACCGATGAAGAACCGAGACAAAACACAATTTCCACAATTTATAAAATAACACACAAGTCACCACCTATCTACCATACTACCTGTACCATAGACAGAGGCTGGAAATTCAAAAATAATAAAACAAATGGTTTAAAACAGACGCTTTTTTTGAACTTTACTGAACCGAAGCAGAGGAAATCTCCGGAGCGACTTTACTGTTAGGTGGAGTAAAGAATCTGACGGTTACACTGGTAAATACCAGAGACAAGAGGTTTGAAAACCAAGCTCGAGCTCAACATTCTATGCTTCTGCATAGAGTTAACTATTTCCTCTCTGGGGCAGTTCAAGTGCTGGGGCTAACTGCATAATGTCAGAATACAGCAAGACTTCATGTTGTTTGAAAGGAAACAAACAGGGGCATGGAGGGAGGGAAAGCAATACCTACTGCAAGAGCCTGTCTCGAAACTCTACTGTTACAGTAAGTTCTTACTTAACTGCACTATCTTAATTCGAGAGGGCTCTTGCAGTAGGTATTCATAAATAGGACCGAGTCCCAAGCAGTTTTGAACAACAGAAACCTGGAGAGGAACAAGAATAATCTGTCCACAAAAAGAACATCTGGCAGATCCCGGGCTCAAGAAAGGAGCCCTTGTAAGACCGCCAGGCCGAATCCCGCTCTGCGTCGAGAGGCAACATTCAAGCTGTAATGCTTAGTAAAGGTACGAACCGACGTCCAAGTAGCCATGGCAGATTTCTGAGGCTGAGACATTCCTAAAGCATGCAGCAGAAGCCATGCCCATGGTAGAATGACCCTTCACCTGACCCAGAAGGGGTTTGTCGTACTTACTGTAACAGTATGTGATACAGTTTGCCAACCATTTGGAGAGGCATTGTTTAGACACAGCAAGGCTCTCCTTCTTAGAAGCAAAGGAAACAAACAACTGGTCCGTCTTCCTGGAATCCTTAGTTCTGTTGGTATAATACTGCAAGATCCAATGGACATCAAAGGTATGAAGGAGATGTTCCCCTCAATTGGAGTACCCCGGAAACAAGACAGGAAGCTCGATTGATTGAGCGTAGATTCCTCCACGACTTTGGGGAGGAACTTAGGATTGGTCCTCATAGCCACCCTGTCTCTGTGAAAAATCAGATAAGGGACCCGGCACATAAGTGCCTGAGGCTCGGAAATCTTCCGAGCCGAGGTAATGGCCACAAGGAAAAGGGTTTTCTAGGACAGAAAACACATGTCTGCCTCCGCTGTCAGCTCGAAGGGAGGCAGCGTGAGTGTTTCCAAAATGAAATTAAGGTCCCAGGGAGGGGCCGGATTGCAGATAGGGGGCTTCAAGGGCCGGATTGTGGATAGGGGGGTTCAAATGAAGCACCCCTTTGAGGAAGGTCTTAGAGACTTCCTGTTGAGTCACCGATCTATCTCTCACAGGGAGATGGTAGGCTGAAATGGCAGACAAGTGTACTTTGAGGGAGGAACAGCTGAGACCCAAGTCAAAGAGGTACCTTAGGTAGTCCAGGATCCTAGTCACTGGGCAGGAAAAGGGTTCCAAGTCCTTGGAAGCTGCCCAAATGGAGAACCGCTTCCACTTCACAGCGTATGTAGACCTAGTGGAAGGCTTTCTGGCCTCCACTAGGATACTGGATACCTCTGGGGAAATGCCAAAGCAAGCAGCAGCTAAGTCTGAAGGAGCCAAGCAAGAAGGTGTAGGGATCTGAGCCCTGGATGTACTAGGGCCCCTGATCCTGGGTCAGCAAATCCTTGGAGAGCGGATATTTAACGCAGAGATGCACATCAAATTGGAGACCATAACAGCAAATAAGGCTAGTAAGTAGCAGTTGGGGGAAGGGAACGGCATAGGCAAGGTTTTGTCATGCCATCCCTATGGCGGTTGGGGGTGCCTCGGGGAGGCCTAGTGAGTGTTATATCCCCAATCCCTGCTGGCCCGGAGCTATGCAGCGGAGGGTCGGAGAGGCAGGGAAAAGTGGAGAGTCCCCACCCTGTTGGGGTGGGCAGGGTGGAGGGGGAGAAACTGAAGGAAGCCCACCCACCTCTTCTTGTGCGGTTGAGGTGTAGCGGGCCCCTCCTGGAGGTTGGGAACTGAGGCCCCTCATAAAATGTTGTTATGGTCTGTACAATACAATGTGTATACTTTAGGTGTTTGTATGTAGAGATAACTGATATGAATTAATGTAAAGTGCAATGAAAATTGGAAATTGTATTCACTAAAACCTTATATGAGATGAATGTAAATGATGATGTTTGAATTTACAGTAAAGTTGTGCTGCGGCCTTATATCCCAGAGAAAGCTGGTGTGATGTGGTGTTTTTTATGTAAAGGGGAAAGAACAGGGGTGTGGATAGGAACCTCCATGTTCAGAGGAAGCTTCCCAATCTAAAGAGGAGGCAGTACTGACGCGGGGTTTCCCCTGCCACCGAGGACCCTGCAGTCCCCCCTTCGCCTTGTCGCAGGTGGCCATGTCAGGACAGCTAGTGACATGGTAGGCGCGAGGTGGGGGCCTAACAATCATATTGGTGGCTTCCAACAGCCCTGGGCTGAAGAGAGTGGAGTCGGGGCTGAGCGTCGAGGGGTTTAAAAGTTCCACTCGGCACAGCCCCAGTCTCTTAGCTTCTTCATCACCGGGCAAGCTGGAAGTGATTTTCCCACCCTCCTTCCCTTTCCTGGGTGACATAGGCTGTGGCTAGCACAGAGAACGACTACGAGTTAGCCAGGTTAAGGCATGTCGCACACAAGTAATGGCAGGTTGGCTGGGGGTGTCTCAGGAGGCCTAGTCAGTGTTGTACCCCCGATCCCTGCTGGCCCGAAGTTGTGCAGCAGAGGGTCGGAGAGGCAGGGAAAAGTGGGGAGTCCACACCCTGTCGGGGTAGGCAGGGTGGGGGGGGGAGAGAGATCGGAGGAAGCCCGCCCGCCTCTTCTCGTGTGGATGAGGTGGAGGGGGCCCCTCCTGGAGGTCGGGAACTGAGGTCCCTCATAAAATGTTGTTATGGTCTGTACAATACGATGTGTGTACTTTAGGTGTTTGTATGTAGAGATAATTGATATGAATTAATGTAAAGTGTAATGAAAATTGGAAATTGTATTCACTAAACCTTTTATGAGATGAATGTAAATGACGATGTTTGAATTAACAGTAAAGTTGTGCTGCAGCCTTATATCCCAGAGAAAGCTGGTGTGGTGTTCTTTATGCAAAGGGGACAGAACGGGGGCAGGGATAGGAAACTCCGCATTCAATGGGTACTTGAGCATCTATGGTGGAAACTGTTCACTTTTACAAGTTTTACCTTATGGTAAAGTGGATGCACGAAGATAAAAACTAAGTTGAACTTGGAATATCTTTCATCTAACTAATTATATATAGAAATATTAACCTCTTTGTTCTGTTATTGTTTATTGACCCACCTCTGCTTCAAAAGAAAGCACTGAGTAGGATTGGTGATAACTGCACAAGAGCAAAGCTCAAGTGCCTTACTTTTTTATTTATTTTAGTCTTTGGTAACTGGGTAAGGCGCACTAGGCACAAGTGCCCGTTTTCAGGGGCAACCTGGGAGCACTGGGCAGTTAAGTGGCTTCCTCAGAGTCACACAGTATGCAAGTGGAGGTTGTGAGAATCAAACCAAGGTCTGGTCTGTTGGATGTACCAAGCTCGTTCACAGCTCATTACTGTAACCTCTAGGCTATACTGTCATCGATTGAATGAGGTGCTGAGAACCTGCAAGTTCTCAGCAAGGATTATATATCTCTATATAAAACATCTAAGCATGTTTTACACCGTCAAAGTAGTAATGCTAAAGTTTCAACCACAAACGGTATACGAGTGAATAGCTGTGGTTTAAACTACTGATTATGAACTGGTGTGCGATGCTTTCCTTGGTTGGGAAAGCTCAGGTTCTGCTTCTGTGATGCTCCACAGCAGGAGCAAGAGTTTGATTTGATAGGGCTGGGAAAACTTGTTTTTCAGCTGACACACTGGCGCAGCGATAGTGTTATTGCTTGCAGCACTGACAACCTGAGCTCAGGAAAGAGCCCAGAGGGTCGGGGGTGGGGGGATTGGGCATCCCTTAGACCCTCTCCAACTCTGGGGGGAGGGGAGGTAATTTGCCTCTGATGCTGTGCCACTATCTGAGTGACCACAGTTGGCAGACAAACACCGAAGCCAGGAGCAGAAGGGCTGACATCAGCATACAGGGAGTGCATGGATGCACACATGCCTGGTGCACCACTGACAGGTTAGGAGCGAAACACAAAACAGCCCCCAGCCTGCAGGATGGCACTGCTTCTCCTCGCAGGCCCCACACCCACCCACCTACTGGGCACACTGACCCACAACCAACATAGAGGTCCTCTGGGGTTAAGAGGAGGCCCCATGGGCCCAGTCATGGGAGGCAAGCCGTGGGGCACTGTAAGGGATAGGACAGGTAAGGCTCCAAGATGGCAGGGCAACAGAGCTGGGGAAGAGGAGGGCAGATGGGGGCAGGCTGGACAATCAAGGGGGCATAAAGCATACTACCATATATACTCGCGTATAAGCCGAATTCTTTTGACCCAAAATGAAGCCCTATATCATATTCCTCGGCTTATATGCGAGTCATTCGGTAGAAGTGGCAGAAGCAGTTCTTCAATTTCCGTGAACTGGTACAATAACACGATGACACCAAAACATATAAAAAACAGTTCTCCAGCATGTTCAAGCACTAGCAAAGATGAGCGGAAAGAGAAAACGTGCATACGATACTGCATTTAAAATGCGAGTTATTGAACATGCTGATGCCACCAACAACTGTGTCACAACGCGGCACTTTGGCATCAATGAGAAGCAGGTTAGAGAATGGAAGAAACACAGGGAGTTATTAAACAAACTCCCCAAGTCTAAAAAAGCCTGCCGTGGTGAAACATCCTGCATTCCAGCAACTTGAGGTTGACCTGAATGACTGGGGACTGGAATGTAGACAGAGCGGGTTCATTGTCACTCGCATGTCAATTTGTATGCAGGCTCTAAAGATGGCAAAGCAGGAAAAATACCAGTGTCCAGGTATGAACACTTTTCTTGCTTCTGCTGGGTGGTGCTCTCGATTTATGGAGAGGAACAACCTGACACTCCGACGGAGAACCAAGATTGCCCAGAAACTGCCCCCTGACCTAGAATCTAAGGTTGCAAGCTTTCAGCAGTTCACCATAAAAATGCGAAAGCAGCACTGTTATGAACTGCCACAGATCGGAAATATGGATGAGACCCCAATGACTTTCGATCTCCCATGCAACAGTACAGTGCATCCCTCTGGCAGCAAGACTGTGCTTATTAAAATGACAGGACACAAGAAAGCCCACTTCACTGTTGTTCTGTCGTGCTTGGCACATGGGACTAAACTGAAGCTCATGATTGGGTTCAAAAGGAAAACACTCCCCAAATCTGTTTTCCTTCACGAAGTGCTTGTATTTGCCCAGCCTAATGGCTGGATGGACGAAGAATTGGTCAGTGTGTGGCTGCAGAGGGTGTGGGGCAATAGACTGGGTGCTCTACGCCACAAGTGGTCACTCCTTGTGTGGGATGTTTCGTGACGGACTCGGTTAAAAAAAAAAAAACTGCTAAAAAACCAGCGAACTGACCTGTGTGTTATTCCAGGGGGGCTAACATCAATGCTTCAGCCACTGGACATATGTCTGAATAAGCCCTTCAAAGATCGGCTCCACAAGCTTTGGTGTGACTGGATGTTGTCTGACGCAGGCACGCTAACCAAAGGCGGAAATCTGAAGCAACCTGACATTGCTCTAGTGTGAGAGTGGGTTGAGCAAGCTTGGGACACAATCCCCGTGGAGATGGTTGCTAAATCATTCCTTAAGTGTGGCATTAGCAATAGTATGGATGGGACACAGGTCGATGCTCTGTTCGAGGACAGTGAAGAACTCGACCAAGAGGTCGAGGAGGATGACACCCCATACACTGATGTTCTGACAGAGGAGTTCATGGCAGAGAATAAGGTGGCACTGGGTTTTTCGGATGCGGAGGAGGATAGCGAGGAACAGTAAGACAAAAACCTGGACTCTAAGTACCCTGAGCACAGACATTATGATATAGTAATGATTTAGTAATGCTGCTGTGGTGATTGGATATGAATTCGGTGTTTGTACACATTTTGGTTTATAAAGATTTATGCATCGGCTTATATGCGAGTCAGTGTTTGTAAAAAAAAATATATATATATATAAAAATAAATCAGCTGATTGTATCTGGGGGGGGTCGGCTTATACCCCGAGTCGGCTTACACGCAAGTATATACGGCAAGTAAAACAACAACAAAAAAGTGTTCTTAACACTTCAGAAAATGAAGAATGGGTTATACTTGTGTTAACATTCCAAAATGTAAAGAACAAGTTTCAAAAACCTCTGGTAAAACATTCTTGGCATGTATTATGCACAGTTATAAAATGCAGAGAAAAAAAATCTTGAAATTTCACTGGCAGAGACATCACCTGACCGTCGTCAAATCTCTATAAATGCTGCGGTCAGGTGCCAAATCATTGCGCCCCAAAAAAAAAAAAAAAAATACTTTTGAGCCATTTACAAGTAAAATAAGCCCTCCAGGGTGTGCATCACAGGATTTTAATGCACTTCCCAAGGGTATAAGGACACACTGCCTTCAGCCTCGTGCCTTACTACTCCCTTGGGGTGTGCATTTTATTTATTTTTTGATGACCGGGTAGGTGCACTAGACACAAGAGTGACTATTTTCAGGCACGACCCGGGAGGTCGACAACACATACAGATACAGGCACATGGAAATACAGTGTCAAGAAATATACAATACATCACATATCAGAGTGAACAAGATCAAAACAATAATGGTACCAAGGCACAGAAGATGTAATATACAGATAGAACGTTCATAGGTGCCCATGAGTAAACAGTTATAGTGATATCACATTTAGAGTGCAAAAAATACCACAGAGTATCAATACAGTGTAATGGTATCATACAATCAGCTGAAACTGAAAACAAAACAAACAAAAAAAAAAAAACACAGTTTTGGGAGGAGGTCGGGAGAAAGGTAACTCAGAGATATAGCCCAGCAAGAGCGAGGAAGACAGAGAAGAGCCAAGATCTACGGAGGGTTGAAACAGGTGCATTGGGCATGTGCGGAAAAAGAGGGAGCGGTGCCTCTTCTTAAATGTAGCATGACTAGGTGCCATGCGTACATCTAGGGGCAGCGAATTCCAGTAATTGGGAGCTACGTGCGAGAATCCTGATTTCCCTTTGGTAGTTCTACATCTGAGGATGCTAAGCAGGGAGAGGTCAGAAGATTGGAGACCGTAGGAGATGGGCTGAGGGGTCAGCATGGAGGTGAGGTAAGTAGGCATACTGGACCACAGTATACTGTCCAGAAGGTTCCCAAGAGAGAGGAGCCGGTGTTCAATGGGGGAAGGCCACTGTAGATCTGAATACAGTAGGCAGTGATGTCTTAACCTAGGGGATGCAAGGCGTATCGGCAGTGATGTAGCCAGAAATTTCCGTTTTGTACACAGTCTCCAACAGTTACACCCCCCATAAACAAAAGTACACATCCTCTCCAAATGGTACCCCTTCCAAACAAGTCAGATTGTCGTCAGATGATTCCTCTAATCTCTAAAGAGGCTATACATGTATTGGTCTCCTAAACAACAGAAGTTTAAACAGAGATACTCCTCAGTGGCCTACATTAATCCAAATACTACACATTAGAATGAAAATGTTAACAGAAAGGCATATGGTTTGTGACAGGCACTCAACAAAACTGTACACAAATGTGTACAGTGAGTATGCCTGCCTACACCCTTGCGTATCGGCGTATATTATTATAAGTTGTGTCCCACTTCTGAAGAGTAGCCTTCGGCGTGTTAGTATAGATTACGGATCCATATGAGAGTGCAGGAGTAAGATTCCTCTAGCAATGGCCAACCTTGCAGAAGGGGTTAGAATATGACTTGTTTTGCAGGCTAATCCGAGTTTGGCATTCACAGCCTTACAGGTGGAGGTTATATGGGCATCATAGGTGAGGGATTCATCAAGCAAGACACCCAGATATTTAAAAGAAGTTACCATCTCCAGTGGGGAACCATCAGCCCAGGAGACCCGGAAAAATTCCCAGCTCTGTTTTAGTTTAATAGAAGACCCAAAGAGCATAGCCTGGGTCTTGCCGGCATTGAGAACGAGCTTATTCCTGATAATCCAGGACTGAATACTTAGTAGATCCATAGAGAGCTTAAGGTTGATAGACTGAACATTATCTGAGCTAGTGTAATGAACAAGGTCATCGGCATATAGCAACGATGCGCAAGAGGATATGTTTTGTGCTATATTATTAATGTAGACTGAGAAGAGAAGAGAAGAGGTCCTAGGATAGATCCCTGCAGTACACCAACATTAATGACTGCTTTTTCGGAGGTGGCTGAGTTGAATTTTACAGCTCGAGTCTTATTCTATAGGTAGCTACTGAACCAAGATACAACTCCAGTTGAGAAACCCAGGGTTTGGAGATTAGTAAGCAGAAGAGGGTGGTAAACAAGATCAAAAACTTTCGTCAGATCGATAAATACTGCGCCGGTTAGATGACCCTGATCCAT
Organism: Neoceratodus forsteri; assembly: GCA_016271365.2. Classification (NCBI taxonomy): domain Eukaryota; kingdom Metazoa; phylum Chordata; order Ceratodontiformes; family Ceratodontidae; genus Neoceratodus; species Neoceratodus forsteri. Next base: position 86,744,665 of record JADMNL010000026.1, on the reverse strand, counting down.
GGCATGAAGAACATCATTTGTTAGCTGTAATAAAGCAGTTTGAGTACTGTGGCCTTTTCTGAAACCATGTTGATTTGTGTGGAGGAGGTTGTACTGGGAGAGGTGGTCTGAGATTTGTGCTGAGACGAGCTTCTCAAGGACTTCATTTAATACTGACAGTATAGCTATTGGCCTACAATTAGCAATATCTTTAAAAATCCTATGATGTACTCCCTGTCAGTCCCGATATTCAAAAAGGTGCAAAGTGCAGCTCAAACAGTGCTGACCCTTGCGATTGCCCGGGTGTCTAAAAATGCTACATTTGGTGGAATAACGCACCAGCACTATTCAAATGAATATATGGCCATGGTAGCCCAGCGCTAAGCCACTCAGCACTGAACAGAGATGGCTTCCAAAATAGGGTGCCACAATGGCTTGAGCGGCTGTGCCCATGCTAAATTTCCAATAGTCAAACAGATCGATGCAAATGAGCTCACTGGGCATGCATGGTGCTTAGGGGCCATTTGCATGCCTATTACGGGCTCATTTGTATGGGTAGCCTGGCAATGTAGTGCAGTGCCACCCCCCACTTGCCCGGACCCAGAGAGCTATCCCTGGTGCTAGTGGTCCCCCACCAATAGCCAGCCTGATATAAAAATAATAGACTTTCCCTAGTTTGTACTGGTCCCCCCCCCCAACCAACAATCACCAGCCCGATATAAAAAACAGATATGCCTTGGTGTCTAGTGGTCCCCGCCGATTGCCGACCTGATAATCACTCCCTGGTGCTAAGTGGTCCCCCTACTGATCGACGGACCCCTGTTAAAATAAGGCATTCCCTGGTGTTCAGAGGCCCCACCCACACCCACACCCATGCCCTGTGGCTACAGTAGTAGTCCCTGGTGTCTAGTGGTCCCTCCCCCCACCCGATCACCTGCCGAACACACAGACACCATTTCCCTGGTGTGCAATGTAGCCCCACTCCCACCCAAATCCTCTATATATTACAGATAAACCATTCCCTGATGGTCTATCTGTCCCCCTCTATATCCCCACTCTCTCCTTGCAATAAAATGTATGCTTCCCTGGTAGTCTAGCAGTTCCCCCCTCCCTATCCCGATCTCCCTTTGCAGTAAAATGTACATCCTTCTCTGGTGGTCTAGCAGTCCTCCACCCTGTCCCCTATCTGCCATATAATACAAAACCTATCTTTCCCTGGCGTCTAGTGGACCCCCGCAGGTAGTGCCCCACCACCCTGCTAACCCGCCATTCCATCCCCGAGCCGAAGACCAGCACAGCCCTCCACTCTCCACCACGGCTGGCCGCTGACTGAGCTATCAGTGAGCACATACTGGAATTTGCACCCGGGCAAAGTTTTGAATACTGGGTCCCAGATATTTGCCCATCTCTGATGATAACATTACTTATAAAACTACAGAGCTTATTACAGTAAAGTAACTGGTGAGCAATTTTTTCCTAGCGCACAGCCAGTTGATATTCTTTGTAATAACCCATGGGTTATTACGGCATTCACATGCTCTGTCAAATGTTGCGCTCCCTCATTGGCTCTCATTCTCTGTGTGGGCAGGCCAAACAGTTCCACAAACCTAGCAGCTCCGTTCAGTGCTTACTGGGGAACCACTAGAACAATACTCATCTTCCCTTATCTGTTTTTTTGTTGTTAAATTATCTATCTGGTTGATCTACTTTATTTTTTTTTAAAAAAAGCTCTGTCTGGTTGATCATGCTATTCGACAGCTTCAGGCGATAGAAACTGCAAGCAGGAACAGGGCATGGCAGACTCCCCACAGTGCCAGGTAAGCACCATCGCAATTCGAAAGTAAATTTGAAAAATAAAGAAAAGAAAGAAAGAAATCCTAACTCTAGAGAATGAAGGAGGGAGAGTGAGACTATGTGTGTGTGACACAGGATCACAGGACTCAGGAAGAAACAAGCATTTGTCAATGTTAAGTGTTGCTTGCTGTCATTAGCAGTGGAATTGCAGAAGTTAGACAGATGCAGTATAGGAATGGCAGTGAAGCACTGAACTGACGCCAACTCCACCCCCACCCTGCAGAGATGGACAGGCATTGGGGTGTGCCTTTGGGTCGTCACCCATAACGGTCACATTTCACCTCACCCTACCCTGCAGACATTTACAAGTGTTGAGGTGTGCTTTGAAGTGTTCAGGCTTTACACTCACCTCATTCCATAAGGAAATACACTGAAATGGGTGCAGTATAGGAGGGGTGAACTCGGGGAACAAAGGGTCCAAGGCACACCTTGATGCCTACCACTGGCTGCAGGGTGGGGGTGGAATGGCACAGGCATTATTGTCGACAATCCCAAGTCACACCCGACACCTGTCAGTCCCTACAGGGTAGGGCGTTATGGTCGAAAACCCAAACACCCTAGACGTTTCTTGGTATTTTTACTCCAAGTTTTCAACATGGACTTTGTGATCCCACCGCATGAACAGTGACTCTGTTCGTTAGCCAAAAGGTGATTTTGCACAGCGACTGTGCCATTTGATGCTGCAGGTGCGAAAACACATTTCGAACAGGATGTGAAAATTGATAGCTGTACTGTTCATGAGGAGGTGTAAAAAATGGCAATGTCGAAAATCTGGAGTGAAAATATAAAAAAAAAACTGGTGAAGTCACAGGTGTGCGTAGAAACTGCGCAACGCACACCCTTAATGTAATTAGTTTGGGGATTTTTTTACAGTCAGATTTTCAACATAGGTATTTTGGGACCTCTGCTTATGAACAGTGTCGCTGTGATTTTCTTAATCTATCCCGAACACTAATTTCCCACAGCGACTGTGCTATTCTGAGCCGGAAGTGCGAAAACACATTTCGGCCTTGGTGCGAAAAATGACAGCTGTACTGTTCATATGAAGGTGTGGAAAAATGCCAATGTTGAAAATCTGAACTGAAAAGATTACGAATTCGTGAACTTACGAGGGTGCGTGGAAACCGCACAATGCACGCTTGTAACACAGTCATTTTATGGACTTTTGTCACCAAATTCTCAACATAGCCAGTTTAAGACCTCTGCTTATGAACAGTGTCACTGTGATTTTCTTAATCTGTCCCATTCATTCATTTCTCACACTGACCACGCCACTGTGCGCTACGTATGCGAACACACATTTCGGGTGAGATGTGAAAAATGACAGTTGTACTTTCATAAGGAGGGGTGGTAAAATGGCAATGCTGAAAATCTGGAGTGAAAATATTAAAAATGCTCGAAGTTCCTAGCGTGCGTAGTACCTGCGCAACGCACACTCGTAAAACAGTCATTTTTGGGAATTGTTTCACCAAATTTTCAACATAGGGTTTTTGGAGGCCTACCTCATGAACAGTGTCACTGTGATATTCTTAATCTGTCCTGAACATTGATTTTGCACACCAAACGAGCCATTGTTCACTACATATGCGAAAACACATTTCAGGCGAGATATGAAAAATGACAGCTGTACTGTTCATAAGAAGGTGTGGTAAAATGGCAATGTTGAAAATCTGGAATGAAAATGTTAAAAATGCTCGACATTACAAGCATGCACAGGAACTGCACAACATACACTTGTAAAAGTCATTTTTGGGAATTTGTATGCTAGTATGAATTATTTATCGACCTGTGTTTATTATTTATTGGTTGTCGTTTTAAATTATTGTAAGGTGCCTTGGTTCAAGAAAGGCGCCATATAAATAAAGTTTCATTCATTCAAATTTTCAGCATAGGGTTTTTGAGGGCCTACCTCATGAACTGTAACACTGTTGTTTCGTTAATCGGTCCCGAAAGGTGGTTCCACGCTGTGACCGCAAAATCACCTTTTGGGACCAAATAACAAAATCACAGTGACCGAGTTCATGAGGTGGGGTCCCAAGAACCCCATGTTGAAAATTTGGTAAAAAAAATTCCCAAAAATGGCCGGGATACGCACCAAAGTTGAAAAAATAAAAACCATGTATGCCATTGTACAGATTACCGGCATTTCTTCAGTTCACGGTTGGCTTTGAAGAGTACAGACATGTTCCCGGTCCACCGAAGATCGTCACGCTGGGCTCCAGAGGTATGTATGGAGTGAGGTGGGGTACGCAGAAGGTGGGCACGGGTTGGGGGAGGGGGCAAGAGAATCAACGAGGGACTTTTTTTTCTTCTAGGTTTTCTTTTGGTTTTGTTTTTTAAAGACGACCGGTGACTTTTGCCACGCTGGGGTGGGCTCCCAGCGTGGCACCAGGCAGTTTGTTTGAAGGGGGGCAGTAGAGCCAACGGGGATTGGGCAGCCCCATCGGCCATACAGTGTGCTGGGGAGGGACCGAGATGAGCCATGGGGGGTGTATTATGCCGGTGAGGACTGGGCTACCCCGTCGGCAAATGAACTGGGGAGGGGGGGGTCATGCCGACAGGGGATTGGGCACCCCCGGCATTTTTTTTTTTTTAATTTATTTCTTGAAATGTTTTACCAGGAAGGCACACTGAATGGCAGGTTGCGGCTTTCCGTCGGCTTCCTGGGGACTGTGAGAGGCCGGAGAAGCCATCACCATGGGGACACCACGCAATCAGCTGTTGTGGTAGCATGTAATGCACCAAAACAGCTGATTGCATGGTGACGTGGCCAAATTTCTTGACGCGCTGTGGCATGCTCCCTAACTGCTGACGCAATGTGTTGCATGCACATGTGTGCAAGCAACACAAAAAAATTACAAAATCACACACGCCCCCACAATGCAAAGCATCATGGGCTGCATATGCAAATCACCACAGAATGTTATGCTGGTCCAACTTAAAGCAGAATTGCATGGTGCCAAAAGGCCTCTCACACAGTTTGCAAAGGGTGCTAACAGAAGACTTGGCTTCCCAGCCAAATGCCCTTTGGGGTAACCCTTGCCTCAGTGTTTGCGCACAGAGGTTCTTTGTCTTACAAAAAAATTGCTCACCAGTTATTATATAAAAGATGGAAGTGTGTGAAACTTGAATTTAATGCACACCCTCAGTGTAGAATGCTTTAATAAACCCTTCGGGCTTTGCCCTCGGGGTTTATGTAGCATCCCACATTTCATGTGTGCATTAAATTCTCATATCACATACTTTGCCAACCTTTATTCTATATATAATAAAAAACCTCTTCACTATTAGAAGCATAGACAAGATGTATGCATGTTATTACAACACTGTTAACATGCGTAACAACCACCTGAACAGGACATGTAACAGCAGCCTACAAACCACCCACATTAGTTTTAACAGCCTCTCCAGCTACACTCCTGCAAACAGACCTATAAAAAGAAAGTGTCCTTAACCTTACCTGCATAATATCAACCCCCATTACTTGCTAAACAAACTGCCACACACTTGTAAAACAAAGCTAAACTATGTAAGAAAGTGTCCCTGAGCTACACTGCACAAAGCCTACCTGAATCACTACCAACCACTTTGCTGCTGCCTCCATATCACTTGCCAAAGAAACAGTCACACCTGTAAAACAAAGGTACTCTGTGTAAAGTGCTGCTAAGCTACACTGCACAAACGCAGCCCCCGAAGCACTTACCCAACCACTTTTACTGCTCACTTCAGTGCTGCTCCTGTTCTGCCATCATGACAAACATGGCAAAACTGGAAGGACCAGGTTAGCTAAGCGGTGGCCTTCGTCTGTCAAAATCAGCACTCAAAATAATAATATAAAGCCTCCTAAAAATGCCCCCCTGTACTCTATGGAGCGCACCCCCGTGCTCTTCATTTACCGACATCACAAAACGTACGAACGCAGGGGCATGTCTTCAAATAAGGAGGTGCAACCATTTTGGCTGCGGGCACCACGGAGAATAATACGATCCTTTTCTGTGAATTCTGCCACAAATAAACTGTTTTTTCGCAATCCATTTGGGGACAAGTAAGCTTCGTTATGTTAGGGGGGTGAAACTATGGACCTGCTGTTAAACCTGATGTCATTACAAACGCAATGAATCAGATGGGATCTCATGACGCTTTACTGTATTTTACAAGGTACATAAGTCATAAAGGAAATGCAGTTTGACTTTAAGAAATCATATCCAAACTTAGGCAGTCGCCACTTACAACTTAAGAAAAGCAAATGTATTTTAGGTATTTATTTTATGGAACTGTGTTGACCTGGTAGGCCCACCAAGACTAAAAGTTCCTTCTTCAGGGGTGACAAAGAATTAATTGCATATATACTTGTTTGTGGGGTTTTGTGTTTAAAAAGTGGAAACAAATTTATTTTCATGGAAAAAGTTTTTTGTTTTTTTTTATTTAGTACATTTGTTGCTAGGTAGATTAGGGCAATTAATTACAAACCGTGTAGATTCTAAGTAAGTAATCAATGGTCAGGTGTTATGTTTTAACCAGTTAAGTTGTTCAATTTGGTCAGAGTTTTATGTCCTGTTTTTTAAATATAGTTAACTCCCCACCATAGCCATAGTTTGGGGGACAGGGGGGTAATGCCTGCCCACATTTGTCCTGACCGACACTGTTTCAGTTATTTTTAAATTACACAAAAATACTACCCCCTAAATGTCAGTCAAACTCTGCCTATGCTCCCCACCCACTGTGTGCATTCTGCTCCCACCCTCCTCCAACCAGCACTCACAATATCTGTAATTTACAATTGTTTAGTCCCAGGACTGACAGCCAGCACAACTCGCCCATCTTCACAGTCGGCTACAGTGTTCTTTAAGTAATTCGGCAAAATCAAAATCTTTTGCAAATGCAGAAATTTATTGGTGAATCTAAAGAGAACAGCCGACTAAACCCAAAGTCTTGGAGGTTCAACTCACACTGGGTCCCGCCCCGATGAAGAACCTGTGTGGGTTGATGCACCAGGGCTAATGGCTTAGTTGGTTGTCCTCTGAGGACTTGCCAGTAAATGTCTGCATTTGCAAAAGGTTTTGACTTTGCTGAATTTTTCAACAGTGCCTCCTTGAGTGCAGGGTTTCTATCATGTTTGGCAATCCTTGCATTCTTAGGTTTCCGAAAGCAGCACTCATAACAAGTATAAGCTCAGCTTCTGTCTGGATCTCTTTGCCTCAGCTTTGCTGCTTTTTCTAACTCACCAACACTCCTCTTTTTTCCCCAGATCTTAAACTGCTTTGGCTTCTCAGAAGGAACTGGAAGGGGACAGGATCAGTTGTGTTCCAGGACAGTAGCTGCTTCTTGTTGTTTTTACAGGATTTCTTGTGGATTTTACTTGGTAGACGGTTACTCTTTTCTTTCTTACTTCTAAGGGGCTAGTAGGGTATTGTTTTGGGAGCTGTTGGAAGTTTGAAAACTGGTTTGGTGGCTGTAAGTGGGCTCATTTGTTGGATGTTTCACTGTGTAACAGGCTGCGCTGGTGGAGGCCTATTTCTTCTGATTTAAAACCTATTTGGTGGGATTTGCTGGGGGCTGGTTCTTTGGCTGCCGGGCTTGGAGGGGCAGACACAGGGCTGATACACTCTCTCAAGAGTCGGGTGTAGGCCCACCCCAGAGCTCTGCTAATTTATAGGGGAACACCTGCCCTGCAATTGGAGGAAAAGGCTGCAGGTGCTGCTCATGTAGTTCTAGTCACTGGGGGTTGAAGTTAAAGGCTGGGAGAGAGCAGCTTAGGGAGTTGTTCATTTCCCTTATAAGTTTATTGTGTTGTACTGCACCTAGTAACAGGGTTACCAGTTTACTGTAGGACTGTATCTAGGATTAGTGGGTGACCTGATTAGGCAGTAGGGGTGTATCTTGGACTAGTGGGGAACCTGGTGGCTCACCCAAGGAAACCTACTTGGAGGGAGATGGGAGCACACGTCATTAGGGCCGGCATCTTTGGGAGGGTGGAGGGGTGCACAGGGTGTGGAGCAGCCATGATACTGGACTGGGCTTGGAAGTTCGGTGGTTGCCCAGTGTGCTACCAGCTGGCACAGCTTAGGGAGGAGGTTGCGGGAATTAGGAGACAGCTGGGGAAGGGGGAGGTCTGGTTGGGGAAGGGGGCAAGGGATCTCCCACGGGGTTGCACCAAGCACTAGGGGTGGGGGCATAGGAAAAGGAGTGCAGGAGAATACTCGGGGGTCACACAGGGACCCTGGCAGAGAGGGCCCAAAAGGAGAACACTACCAAGGAAGCAGGCAGGTAACTGGGGACCCTCACAAAGGGGGGCCAGAGGGACAACATTCTCAGGGAAGTAGGCAGATGACCGGGGCTGGACAGAAGGAAGCAAGGCGGAGAGGTGGATCAGACCTTATGCTCAGTAACCGCTTCAATTCTCTTCTTCTGCTTGAGGATGAGGGGGTGATGTAGCCAGAACAGGGTGGTTAGAGATGGAAAGAGAGGGGGGCAGGAGGCGGGGGCCGGACAGCAGGAGGAACAGGGGAAACCTGGAATGCAGGAAAATGTGGGGAGCAGTGAATCAGAGCAGGAGGAGCAGGGGAAAGAGGGAGGAAAGGGCAAGGAGAAGGACCAGAAGTACAAGGAGGATACAGTAAAGGGAGCTGAGGGTTTAGGCCAGGGGAGCACGACAAGCAAGGAGGGACTAAACGGAGACAGGAAGGAAGGGAGGACAAGCCAGGCTAGTTTAGTGGATGGGGGAGAAGGATCAGTTCGAGCAGTGAGGGGGGAATTAGCAAGGTACAGAAGGATACTCAGGAGGAGGAGAGGCAGAGGATTGGAGGGGAGGGGGTGGCCATGGTAAATAAGAGGGTGGCATGTGGCACCCAGATAGGGGGAGGAACAAGGAGCCAGCTGGGTGGAGGGGCTCAGAAAGGATGAGGGCCATGGAAGGGAAATGGAGGAAAAGGAGTGGTCAGAGTGCTCCTGCTGGGGGATTCTATGATCAGGGGTATCAAATGGGATAGGGAGGGAGAAGCCTGGCCAGTTAGAACAAAATGCTTCCCTGGATTAACAGTGCACAAGGCCAAGCACGAGGTATATCAGCTGGCAAAGGATTGTGGGGGTTCCCCAGACATACTGGTCCACCTAGGTACAAATGACATTGAGGAAAATAGCAAGTTAGAGATACAGGCAAGATTCAGGGTCTGTCATGACATAGGATGCACAGTTTCCTTCTCAGAAATCCTGCCGGTGCCAAGGGCTAGTGGGGAGCACAAAAGGAAGATTAGGGAGATAAACCAGTGGCTCAGGGAGTGGTGTGAGGCCAGAGGATATGGGTTGATGGGGACTGGGAGACCTGGGGGGATAAGGAGCTGTATGCTAGAGATAGGCTCCATCTCAATTTGGAAGGAGGGAATCCTAAGTTGAAAATAGAGGGGTTCATTGGTGAAAAGTGGGGTTTAAACTTGTGAAGGGGGGAGGGATGGAAGAAAAGGCTGTAGAGGGAGTGCCGATAAAGGAGGGACTCTGTCTCCACCCCCCTGGGGAGCTGGAGGAATGCAGGAAAACGCCGACTTGTAAAGTGCAGACCAGGGGAAAACAGAATCCCCATGGGAACATGAGCAGGGGAAATGGAAGTATAGGGAAAGGGTAGAAGGTAGTCCTGCTAAATGCCAGGAGCTCGGGCAATAAAATGCCTGAGCTCCAGGCGATGTTAACTGAGGGAGCGGTGGATGTGGCAGCGGTCACTGAGACCCGGGCCACCGCAGGACACGACTGGAACCTGAACCTGGAAGGTTACACTATGTTCAGGAAGGACGGGGGGAGGGAAGGGGAAGAGGGGTAGCAATGATAGTCAAAAATGGTATTGGCATAGGGGAAGTAGAGGAGGCGAAGGGAATCATGGAGGCGATTTGGGTCACCTTGATAACAAGGGGGGGCAAGAGAGTAAAAATAGGAGTGGTGTATAGACCCCCTGCACTGGCGGAGGAGCTGGAGGAGAGTCTGGTGGCAGATGTTGGGAGACACTGCAGACTGGGCAGGGGAAGGGTGGTGGTGCTGGGGGACTTAAACATGCCAGGAACAGACTGGGAGACTATGACAGCCTCGGTGGCCAGGGAACAGAGGTTGTTGGATGTCTTTCAAAACGCTGCTCCTAACTCAACAGGTGGGGGAACAGACCAGGGAGGCGTGGGTACTGGATGTGGTCCTGGCAGACAGCGACCAGATTGGGGGCCTGGAGGTAAGGGACCCGTTGGCGGGGAGTGACCATGCCACGGTCTGGTTCTGCCTGGACCTAGGAGGGGTAGAAGGCTGCACAAAGACAGAGGTAACTGACTTCAGGGGGGCGGATTTTAAGGAAATGGGAAGGATCCTTAAGGAGCATTTGGATGGGATTGGGTCAGACATGGACGCTGATAGTGGGTTGGAAATCATCAGGAGAGGGGTGCAGGATTCTACCAGCACCTGTGCAAGAGTAAGACGAAAATGCGGTAGGACCCGAAAACCCTGCTGGTGGACCAGGGAGGTCCAGGAGGTGGTGCCGGGAAAGAAGGCAACCTATAGGCAATTCAAGTGCTCAAGGAGTGAAAGGGATCGAGGGGAGTACGAGCTGATGGCTAGAAGGGCCACTAGGGTGGTGAGGGCAGCTAAGGCAAGGAAGGAGCAGAACCTGGCCAGGGAAATTAGGAGAGGGAACAAGGGGCTCTTTAGATACATTGGGGAAAAATGAAGGGTGAAGGGGCAGATTAGCAGGATTAAAACAGGGGAGATATGGGCACAAGACCCGGGGGAGCAGGCTGAGGTACTAAATGAGTACTTCACCTCAGTTTTCACCAAGGAAAATGGGGGTGCTGCATTATACATGGGAGGAGACAGTGATACTGAGGAGGGAAGGACCCTTACCAATCGGTGGGTCTGGGGAGAGGGGGAGGCATCACTGGCGGGGGGGGGGGGCGCTAAGCTGGGAGAAGAGGTAGCGGAAGTGGAAATCACAGCAGAGAGAGTGAGGGAAGCCCTCAGGTCCCTCAAGCCGGAGAAAGCACCAGGGCCAGATAAATTACATCCCGGAGTGCTGAAGGAACTTGCGGATGTCCTGGCAAAACCTCTGGCGGAGCTTTTCACCATCTCTCGGAGGACAGGGTGGGTGCCCCAGGACTGGAAGGTGGCGCATATAGTGCCTATCCACAAGGGGGGATCAAGGGAGGTGGCAGGGAACTACAGGCCTGTCAGCCTGACATCAGTGGTGGGCAAGGTGATGGAGGGCATTGTCATGGAGAGGCTAGGGGGGACCTAGAAAAGTCAGGGTGCCTGGACGATAGACAGCATGGATTCGTCCCGGGGAAATTGTGTCAGACAAACCTTGTGGAGTTCTATGACTGGGTGACAAGTGCCTTGGACCTGGGTAGACCAGTGAACGTCCTCTTTCTAGACTTCAGCAAGGCATTTGACTCTGTTCCTCACGTGGGCCTGTTGGATAAGCTGGGAGAAATGGGGGTGGGGAACCAGATGATCAGATGGATAGGAAATTGGCTCCAGGACCGGACCCAGAGGGTCATAGTTGGCGGGATAGTCTCATCCCCAAGGACGGTCAATATTGGGGTCCCACAGGGATCAGTCCTTGGGCCCCTCCTGTTCAACAGCTACGTCTCTGACATAAGGACAGGTATCAGGAGTGAGATGAGTCTCTTTGCGGATGACTCAAAACTGGGGGCGGTGGATGGGGAGGAGGGGAGGGTGGCCCTACAGGGGGACCTGGAAAGATGGTCTAGAAAGTGGAAGCTGAGGTTCAACGCAGGGGAAATGTAAGGTACTGCACCTGGGGGGTCAGAAACCCGGGCCAAGTGTACACCCTGGGGGGGGGGAATGCTACAAGTCTCGATGGCTGAGAGGGACCTGGGGGTGGTGGTGGATGTCAAGATGAACAACCCAGAGACTTGCAGGAGGGCAGCTGCCAAGGCCAACGGGATGCTGGGATGCATCGCTAGGGGGATCACCTCCAGAAGGAGGGAAGTGATACTCCCTCTGTATAACTGTTTGGTGAGGCCGCACCTAGAGTATCAGTGCAGTGCTTTGGAGGCCACACTTAAAGAGGGACATTAAACTCCTGGAGAGGGTCCAGAGGAGGGCAACCAAAATGATTTGGGGCTTGGGGGACAGGACCTATGAGGAGAGGCTTGAAGAGCTAAATATGTACACACTGGAAGAGAGAAGGGACCGTGGGGACATGATAGAGGTCTTCAGGTACATGAAGGGGGTAATTAGGGGAGGAACAGTCAAGGTGCTTCGAAGGAAGGAGGACGGGGCAACTAGAGGGCATTGGTGGAAGCTGGAGGGGGGAAGATTCAGGGGAGAAAGGAGGAGGTGCTACTTCACTGAGAGGGTGGTGGAGCCATGGAATGCACTGCCTAGGGGGCTGGTGGAGGCAGAGACAGTGGAGGGGTTCAAGAGGGGGTGGGACAGGTACAGGGGAAGGGTTCTGGAAGCAAAATCCTATGCAGTGAGAATATCCGGAACTGGGAAGGGAGAAGCCAGAGAAGGCGAGGGGGGCAGCAAGGTCAGCTCCCAGGGTGGAGGCTGACCAAGCGAACAGACGTGAAAGATCGTTAGGCCTATTCTGCTGGCATTTTAGTATGTTAGTATGCTTGTCTCTCTGCCAGTCATGTTGGTAAGTTTCCTGTGATGGAATACTTGTAAACAAAATATCAGATTCAGTGTTCTGGTGAAAAGGAAAACAATGCCACCTAATTGGCTCTACTGACAGGTCTTGCTTCATGACCATCTCTGCTTCTAGGACCAGGATTTAAAAGTGACCTGTAGTGTTTTTGTTTTTCTCTCAGACTGTCCTAACAAGGTAGTTATTAGAGAGAAGCCAGCCCTACAGGGAGAACTGATTGTATTTCTTTCTCTTACAGGTGGAGTGAAGAAAAAAAAAAAAAATCGCTGTTTGAAGGAAAATGGACATGGATGGAGAAGAAAAATAAAAATGGGCCGGAGTAAAGCAGGGGAAAAATTGCAGTTCCCGAGTGTGATTTAAACTTTTTCATGAAAAAACAAACATTTGGAACTTATTTTTCCATAATATACATTTGCTTTTTCACATAGAATGCAGGCAGCAGAGTGGCAGTGTTCGTGTGCAGCTTCCATGACTTTGTCCTCAGATCAACCCTGGCCAGGCTGACTCCCCTCTTCAACTCTTTTTGCCACTTTTCTGCCATCATGCACAGAAATACAAGTGTGCAGAATGCATGCCGCATGCTTGAAGGCAGCATGCATACTGCACACTCGTATTTCTGTAAGGAATCTCTCCTTCTCTCACTCACCACATTTCCCACTACCAAAGCCTTTCCTTCCCCTCTCTTGAATCTGAACACCTTTCTTGTTGTGTTGGTTTTCTTGCAAAGAGCTGTTTTACCTCCCTTCCTTCTACCTCTCTGACCTCCTCTTAATACCCAGCCCCTCCTTGAATGTTCTTCAGTTCTTGGACTCCCGCTCCTTTAGTATTCCCCCTGTATCAGCTCTGCTAGTCAAACTGCTTTTTCTGTTCACCTACCCTTCCTCTGGAACAGCCTCCTTTTAGTTCTGAGAATCAAGACAAATTATGGGATCAGTTACAGTTCCAACAATTTTTCAGTTCATCACGGACATAAATACTAGGTTATGGAATTGGAATATGAGATATCCTGATAACAGAAAGCTACAAAAATCATGCAGAACACTGGAACAAGCCAACACAATACAAAATTACCTGGATACCATGTCTGCATAGGCGTACAGATGGGGTATAATGTTTAACCTTCAAATATGCAGTGTCATGCATTTAGGGAAAAGAAACTCACACTACATATACACACTAAGCAACACCTTATTGAATTCTATAACTAACGAAAGCAATCTGGGGCTAATAACACATTCGAAAATGACAAACAATGCAACCATATCCAAAGCCAACAGAATACTATGAACTATCAAAAAACATAACAGGAGTAGAGAAGCAGAAGTAATACTTCCACTGTACCAGACCCATGTAAGACCACATCTGGATTTCGCTAGCCAGATCTGTCTGTGTAAAAAGGAAGAGGTTAAGGAACTGGAAAAAGGTCCAGCGCAGAGTGACTAAGACAATTCATGGATTACACCATCTTACTTATGAGGATAGATTGAAACAACTTAACCTGATGTCACTACGAATGCAATGAATCGGAGGGGATCTCATTGTTAGGGATGCAAGTTTGTCATGGCAGTCATATATGTCATTGATTCCATGACATTTGATCTTTATTCAGGACTTCCATGACTTTCACTAGTGTCATCAGAATGTAGCAATGATGACAGTGCCACAACATTTACTACTGTTTACTAATGATTTCATGAACAAACAATGAGTCATTAAAACCTCATCCATGACAAACTTACATCCCTACTCATTGTGCTTTATAGTATTTTACAAGATCCATATTTTACAACCGAAATGCAATTTAACTTGAAGGATTCATATCTAAACTTAAGTGACCACCAATCACAACTTAAGAAAAGCAAATGTATTTTAGTTATTGGTTGAATTTTGTTGACCAGGTAGGCCCATTAATTGCATGTATGGAAACCTTACCAAACAGAAGCAGGAAGTCAGTGAGCAATACAAGCTATGGCAACAAGAAGATATAAACACAGGGTTGTGTGGTTAGACAGCTTTGGATCATATATAACTCGTAAGAAAATCAGAAATTAACATATAGACAGGTTGTAGGTTATAGTACAGTAGGTTCATATGGATCCGCAGTAACAAGTTACAAGAATACAAATACTGACCAGGTAAGAACAAGTCAACAAATGCAAGCACACAGCCTGGTCAAGGAGAATTCTTTGAGCCCTTTTTTGAAGACACCAAAGGGAGGAACAATCTTGAAGCATTACTGGAAGGGTGTTCCACTTGGAAGAGGCAAAGAAACCAAGGATCTTTTGCCCGCACAAGACCTTATTTATTGATAAATATCGGATAACACCTTTGAGTCAAACACTTTTTCAAAGGTTCCACGTCATACATAAGAAGAGACAACAGTGTACACAGTAACAAGTAACATAGTAGTTAAACACGGCGGTTAGACCTTGCTCTCAGTATCTCAACTAATGCACTACTGGATGACCCAAGTGTTCTCCCAGGTTTTACTGCCAATAAATTACAGAGGCTGAGGGGCAAAGCCTTTGACTAGTTTGAATGCTAAGCAGAAGAGGGTAGCTGAATCTTCCTTCAAAGGAGTGCCAATTTAAGGGGCGGAAGACATCACAGTGGTGTGCCCTTGGTGGAGTACCAGCAGGAAAACAACCAGTTTTGTTGTACAAAGCCCTTAGCTTATTTACTTCTGAGATTAGGGCCTGCAAAATTAGTGCACCATACATGAGGTGCTGGGAGCAGAGTTGTGTTGGCAATAGCATGCCAAGAATCACTTGCCAAATAATTACTCAGACAATAGAATAACCTAATTTTCTTGTACAGGGACTTTGAAATATGATTAACATGGCACTTAAAGGAGACTTCCCGATTCCTGGTCCATGTGCACTCCAAGATATGAAACAGAATCCGCAACCTCAGTTGGAATAGCAGTGGATATTGCAATAGATCATAAATGTCTGACAGTACCAAGATGCTTGGCGCCAAACAGGATGGCTTGGGTGTTTATTTTTTTCAGTGTTTAGGACTGGCTTCTTTCTAGCAAACCATTTTTCTAGTTCCCAGCAAAATAGGAAGTTAAGTACTGATCTGAGCACCAACAGTGATTAAGGTTTTTAGTCATCATAAAAGGGTTCTTTATTATATCTGGAGAAATGTTGAGAAATTATCCATTGGTAATCTGAACTTTGAGCTAGTGGATGACTGTGTTGGATCTATGATTATGGGGGATGCTGGATGCACTCCTGTCTCACATTTTTTGGTCCAAGACGTACATATAGAGAAACAAGAGATAAGTTAAAATTCTCATTGTGTAATTTTCTTTCCACTATCATAGGCATTAGGTTGGGAAGAAATGGAATATTGGATGTCTACAGACATCACAGTTTACATCAAGATTGTCAGGTGGATGTCTTATGTTCCAATAAGGAAGTCAGTGAAAACATTCTGGCAAAATCAATACTTCTTGGCAGACTAGGAATTCATGTAGTTGCATCCCCAACAATTTTTGACGAATATGATCTGATTAAAAATAATCATGTTGTGTTAAAATTCAAAGACAGATTGGTACTGACAAACAAATACAAAAGATTACTGGACTAAGCGATGGGGTTGATCTGAAACTTGATAACAGATATGGGATATTGGTGGATCTAGAGGATTGACAAAATGCAAAAAATATAATTACCTCTAGTGATTTAATTGTTAAATCATTAAACGGGCAGATAAATGACTCGTATAACTACATGAATATTTTATCATGGAACATTGCTGGACTTGGGGCCAAATTTGTAGATAAAGAATTTATTGAATATCTATCTGGTTTCTCTGTGATTTGTTTACAAGAAACCTGGCATTTGCTGTATGATGAGATAAAACTGGATGGTTTTCAAACTTTTCAGTTTCCAGGGAGCAAGATGTCTAATCTGGGGAGGACAGTTGGGGGTCTGATTATCTACGTTAAGAATTAACATCTTTGTATATTGTTCCTTGATTTAGTTAAATAGGTATTTTGAGATAATTAGATCATTAGGTGTTGGTTTTTCAATAATTTTATCTAACATTTATGTTCCACCAAAGGCCTTCAGAATTTTTTGATAAAGAAATCTGGTCTAAACTAGAGGGTCAACTTATTCAAATAGCTGAAGATTTTCCAAATGATCACTTGTTACTGATTGGTGATTTTGATTCTAGAATAGGTAATTATGATGGGTTAGCTAATGACACGATATTAGGCTTTATTTATCCTGAAGCCGTTAGTCTTCCCAGGAGTTCCAAGGATCCAGTTATTAATAATAATGGAAAAAGGTTAATTGAACTGTTAAAATCAAATGGTATATTTCCACTGAATGGTAGACTCTCTGGTGACACTGATGGGAAATTTACATTTCATACTGCTGTTGCAGAATCAGTTATAGATTTGGCATTATGGAGAGGTCCTCTGAATTTTTGATGGACACTTAAAATTGATGATAAGGTTGAGAGTGATCATTATCCAGTAATTCTGACTGCTAATATCAAAATTATGAGTAATAATTCTCTAACTCCACTAATAATTAATAAGACCAATGTAGAGGTTTGTGATAAGAAAAGATTAATTTGGACTCATAACAGATTTAGACTCTTGCTCAGATCTGGATCTACTGTTTGATACATATAGTAAAATTACTAGTACAGATTTTGGAGATAAAAATAAAAAAAGTGCTTGAAATTTTGGGTAAGATCCAACAGGGTATTTATAGTGAGGCATTTAATAATAGTAATAAAAATCAGAAAAGCTGGTTTGGCAATGAATGTTATACCAGGAAGCACTTACTAAGTGTACAATTAAGGAAATACAAGCACTTATCTACTCCTGATAACTTGGTTAAAGTAAGATTGGAAAGAAAATTATATAGGAAATTATTAGTTGATAAAAAGAAACTATATTATTTAAATCAATGGCAATTAATGAATCGGGTAATTAGAGATAGAGATGACAGTACCTTTTGGCAATTGATTACTTATGGATGTGAGCAGGTTTTTAATCGTATTGAGAGTACAACTGGCGTAATTATTTTACACAGATTCTTTTCCAAGAGTCATGTAAGTATATATTTCCATTTAATCAAAAGGTGGTGTCATATCTTACTATCTCTAAGATGAAAGTAAGTGAGGAAATTGATAGTTTAAAAAATAACAAAGCTCCTGGACTAGACTTAATCTCTGGTGAAGTTTATAAACAGCTGAAATCAAAATGCGGTGTTATTGGCAGATTTTTACAATACATGTTTAGCTACTAATCAAATCCCGGATTCATAGAGGGGATCTGTGATTGTCCCCATTTTTAAGAAAGGTAAAAGGAAAAATCTGGCACATTATCGTCGTATAAGTCTAACTGATATTATGGAAAAAACATTTTCAAAAATCCTGCTTAATCAACTAGTTTTGATTATACAAAAATTGGGTGGTCTGTCTCAAGAGTCAGGCTGGTTTTCGTAAGTCTTTCTCAACCATTGATAATTCTATATATACACACTACAACATTTACAATAAACATATGTTAAATTAAAAAGTCAGAAGATATTTGTGGTATTTATTGACTTTACGTCAGCTTTTGACACCATAAATAAAGAACTATTGTGGTATATTATGAGAAATCATGGAGTTGATCCTGAGCTAATAAATGCTATTCAGTTGTTATATACTGATACGTGGGCTCAGGTTAGAAATACTGGGGGGGGAGCCTGACAGAACGTTTTAGTACAAACTGTGGGGTGAGACAGGGCTGCATCCTTGTACCCTCATTATTTTCAATCTATATAAATAATTTTTTAGTTAATATAAATAATTTGAAATCTGATTCACCAAAAATTGGAAATGATCCATGTGGAATTCTTGCTTATGCGGATGACTTGTTAATGTTTTCATTATCCCCCAAGGGACTTCAAGTCATGTTAAATGAGTTGGCCAGGTTTGTAGACCAGAACTTCTTGAAAATCAATTTGACTAAATCAAAGATCACGGTTTTTGGGAGGCTTAACATGTAAATATAAATGGTATATAAAGTCCGAGAGACTGGAACTTGTGAATGAATACCAGTATCTAGGAGTTGTGATATCATCTTCCTTCAAGTGGAATAAACACTTTGAGGGTGTCTCATTTAGATCCAAATGAACCACTGAAGCCATAAGTAGGTTTAACTATAAGTATGGTGGTAATTCACTTGTTCCACTTCTGAGATCCCTAGATGCGAAATATAATTCTCAAATCCTTTATCGATGTGAGATACTGGGTTCTAAATGTATTATTAAATTGGAAAAAACAGCAATTAGAGTGCTTAAAAGAGCAATTGATTTTCCAAGAACCTCAGCACAGTTTGTAAGAGCTGAATTGGGCCTCTCTAACCTCATTGCTTTAGCCAAATCTCGTATGATAAATCTATGGATTAGGCTTATTTCACTATTAGACCAGCGTTTCTCAAAAAAATGAGGTGGGAACTTCTGGACTGCAAAAAGTTGAATTGGTTGTCTTGTGTAAAAAAGATTTTGAATTCAATGGGGTATCTGAATTTGTTTATATTGACTACTCAAGGCATTTGTATTGCTAAAAGTTACAGGTCATTTCTTAAATAGTTGATCATGCAGAAATATAGGATCTATGATCTTTATTATATACAGAATTCAAAGTTTGCAATTTGGTATACTCAAAATGGCTGCTACCCTCATTTTCACTATTACTTAGAATATCTGGAACATTCTGATATGCATCGGTCTTATGCAAAATTCCGGATAGGTTTTTTTCGTCTAATGTGTTCGAGTGTAAGTTTAATAAGATTTATGACCAAGAACTGTCTTATTGTTATTGTGGCTCTAATGAGAAGGAAGACTTAGAACATGTTGTCCTAAAATGTCAATGGTATAGAGTAGCTAGACAGAGATGGCTGTGTCCAATTATCGATTCTTTTAAAGACTGCTCGAATGAGATAATAGTAAGGATTCTTCTTACCACAGAAGATGAGTACACTATTAGAAATGTTGCTCTTTATCTATGTAATATACAGAAAATAAGGAAAAGAATAATTAGTACAATTCAGAGATAGTCATCCTGGAATAATATGCCGTTTTGCATTATATTTCTGTAATTTATTTTTAAAAATGTAATATTTATTGTGAACGAATTTTTTTGTGATGATTTTTTTTTTTTTATGACTGAACAAATAAAATGAATATACACATACACTAGAGCATCTGTATCGTTGTATGGCATCATCTGCACATAACAGCACGTTAACTCCACCACAATTACCGGGCACATCATTAATAAATAGGCAATACAACAAAGGACCCAGAATGAAACCTTGGTGAACACCATCTGGTATGGGCCTTTGAATAGATTGTACACCTTTCCACTTCACCTGTTGAGTTTTTTTTTTTTTTTTTTATTAAAGTTTCAGATAACACCACTTGAGCTCAGAGCTCTTTACATTGGTTCCACGTCATGATCACAATACAAACGAGAGTAGTACAATATTACAGTGGAAGTAGACACAACAGATATACCAGAGTAGTACATGTTACACAGGAGGTTAGGGTAGGGGAAATGGGGGCTAACTAACACACTTACAGGTACAAGATGCCTGACAGTGAAACCAGTCATTTGTTTGCAGGAAAATAGGGTTTATGGGGTGGAATGGTACAAGGTGTGGAAGGGAGGAGACCCAAGTGCCAAAAAATGAGCAAGCAATATTGCAAGAAATTAAGCTGGGGAGGGAGGTATGAGGGCAGCAGGTGGGGGAAGAGACAGGGTAGGAAGGGAGAAGCAGGCTCAGGAGAGGAGTAGGGTGCAGAGGTATGAGGTGAGAGGGTAGAAAGTGGAGGAGGGAGGAATAGCTGGGAAGAGCAAGAGGTGGGGCAAAACTATGGATGATAATACAGGGCGTCATTTAGCAGGCGTTGCCTGAGTCAGACTTTGAAAGCACCCAACGTAGGCATATGCACCAGGTCTTCCTGTAGGGAGTTGAACCAAAGCGGGGCATGGTGTGCAAAAGACCTTTGGCCTTGGGAAGTACTTCATTTGGGTGTAATGAAGGTCTGACGTTCGGAGTTACGTGTGAGCCGCAGGTTAGTGCAAGACATCAGGAGTTGACTAACCCCAGGCGAGAGTGTTCCAAGGCTGACGATTTTTGCCAGAAGGCAGGTTTGGAATTTAAACCGACCACTGAGAGGGAGCCATTGTGCAGTGGTATACAGGTCACAGATGTGAGTCAGCCTAGATGCCCCTACGGTCAGCCGGTAGGCTTTATTTAAGGCAGTTTTTAAGCGCCGCAGGGCAGTGTCAGTGGCAGAGCCATATATAGGCAGACCGTAGTCAACGAGAGAGCCCACAGAGCTGTGGACAGCTACTTTAAGGGCTTCAGGGGTCAGACTGTGCCTATGATGATAAAGGAGCCCAATACGTTTGATTCCTTTGGCCGTGTTGTCAATATGGAGAGTGTAGGACAACAAGTTGTCAATAGTGATCCCGAGGTATTTAAAATGTTGGACCAGATCAAGGGAGGCCCCTGAAAGATTGCGTATTGATAGGGGGTAGCAACAATGCTTGTTAAGGTGGTTGAAGAACAACATAGTTTTAGTTTTTTTATAGTTCATGATTAATTTATGATCTATGAACCACTTCTCAAGACTAGCAAAGTCAGTCTGAAGTTGCTGCTCAAGTTCAACTGGATTTGAGCCTTGCGTGAAGACAACTGCATCATCGGCATAGAGTAGTATGTGGCACTGGCCAGCTTGAGAGAGACTATTCAGAAATAAGCTGAACAGGAGAGGACCCAGTATAGACCCTTGTGGGACACCCGAGCAGACACGCTTGCTGTCCAAGACGGTTGAGCCGATTCTAACTTGCTGGGATCTGCAGTCCAGAAAGCTGCAAAACCACGAAGCTGCCTCTGGAGCCAGGCCAGTTGTGGCAAGTTGCTCAGTTAGCAGGGCATGATTAACAGTATCGAATGCTTTAGTCAGATCGATAAAGACTGCCCTGGAGAGTTGTCCACGATCAAGAGATTTGTGAATGTGACCCATGAACTCTAGTAGAGCTGTGGGGGTGCTATGCCCGGTTCTAAAGCCATGCTGCTCGGGGCAGAGGAGTTTGTCAAGGTATTCGACCAGTTGGTCCACAACTATTCGTTCAAGGGCTTTCGGCAGTGGCGGAAGCAAGGAGATGGGTCTACAGTTCTCTGTGAGGGCACGGTCCCCACTCTTATGTACGGGAGTGACTATCGTGGCTTTCCATTTTTGAGGGAATACCACTAGTCTAGATGACAAGTTAAGGATGTGGGTGGTATCTGCCAGGTAATGGGAGAACCACGGACAAAGACAGACTATCAAGTCCAGCCAGTTTTAGCTTGACTAACAGGAAGCTGTGAGTCACTGAATCAAAGACTTTAGTGAAGTCTATAAATATAACAACCGTCAACAGCCCTTTTTCCCATGGCCCCAATTTTATCAGTTGACAGCATGACCAGTGTGGTGTCTGCATCATGATATTTCCTGAAGTCATGCTGCCTATCCGTCAACAGCTGCCACTGTTCCAGATACTCCTGTAACTAGTTGTAAAGTAGCCTTTCATGTCTTGGACTGCGAACTAAGTAAGCATATGGCACAGTAGTTTTCCACGGTTTCCCTAGGTCACACGAACATACGAAACTGCTAGCAGAAGCAGACCAACTGGTCTATTAAAGAGCAGCTTCTGACTATCCATGTTTCTGCTCTCCACCAAGCCCATTTGATGGCTTACCTTCCCAGAAGTAATCTCACGAAGTTTGGCATAAAAAGCCGTTTCCTACAAAAGATATAGCCCTCGTAAACTTTAAAATTGCTCTGTTTTTTTTTTGCCAGCTGAGCAATTTTAAAGTTTACGAGGGATATATCTTTTTGTAGGAAACGGCTTTTTATGCCAAACTTCGTTGAGATTACTTCTGGGAAGGTAAGCCATCTAATGGGCTAGGGGAGGCGACTACTAGAAAGCTGCTCTTTACTGCCTGCCTGATTGTGCAGCTAGCACCCTAGCTTACAGCTGCCCCCCGTGCAACGGAATCACAAGAGCCACTTTCCGTCTCTCAGGAACTGTTTCCTTAATGAATTATTTATTAAACAGCATCTCAACAGAAGAGGCAACAACAGGGACAGCTACCTCTAGGAGCTTTGGCTCCAGTTTGCCTTGACAACGAGCTTGTTGCTTAAAAACATTCGGCTGAATAGTGTGGAGCTTTTTTTTTTTTTTTTAACATGTTTTAATAAATATTAACCAACAGAGAACTAATGTGGTTATTGTGATTCTGGTGGAGTGCCTTAGCACAGTCTGAAAACATTCTCCTGTTTGTAAAAAAAGTCTCATGACCAGAGCCCAGACTCAGCTGATCTAGTAATCATCTCTCTTCTCTCTGCTTGGCTTAAGTTCATTGTGTCCAGCTGAGCCTTCAGTCTTTACTCGCTTTAAGAGGGACAGTACCTTTTTTCTTTTCATCATTCAGAAATGGAACTCTGGGTATTTGCAGTCAGTCTTTGACTGATCAGGGGAGCAAGGAGGAGGCCGGGGGTGCTGAACCAATCTACATCCGTAAAAAAATTATTAAAGGTGTTGGCAGTAACCACAGGTTCTTGGTAAGTCTTACCATTAGCCACAATGTTACATTCCACCAAGCTGGCACAACCTTTTAGGAGCAAATCCATTTGTGCCCACAACAGCTTCGGATCAGATAAGTTTTTGTCCTGCAGATGCCTTATTTATTTCCTTTTGGCAGCTGTCAGGTCCCTTTTGCAGGTATTCCAGAGTTCCCTGTATTTATTTCAGTCAGATGTGAGACCTGAGTTTTTAAAGACCCTAGCTTTATCTCTTGCTTTCCTAGACTTCCTAAGGGTGTGGTCTAGCCACATTGATTGTTGGCCCTTTATCCTCATTGCTTGAAAAACAACTATGCGAGTCAGCATGTTCTTTCAGAAATAAGAAGTTTCAGCTGTTGCAGTTTACTAGAGAAGAAGTTTTTTTTCATTTTCAACGTTCCTTTCCAAGGCTTACAGCACATCTTGGTAGTCCATCTAAAAGTCTGCATAAAAGACATCTAAAAAATGTGCCCTTCCCATTAAGCTCACTGTGCCTTTGTTTATGACGTCACAATGCTCAACATAACAGACTGTGATGTCACAAAGAGCAATTGTGTGGTTAGCAGGGGAGAGTCAGATACATTTTGAAAGCCTCGGTGAAATAATTGCTGCATTATCTACAATTGTTAGTAGACTAACCGCAGGGGAAAGAAAAAACATCTAGAAAACAAAATTCAAACATAACTGATGTAATATTCTAGTGTTAAGCTTTTTATAATAGAGAGTTACTCTTTTATGAGGACAATAAACCAAGAAATGTAAATCAATAAACATAACTATTTCTTCTCACAAAAAGTGTTAAGTATCTGGAACCAATTACTTAAAGCAGCAGTACAATGTAAAACAAATCTGCGCTTTTTCAACTGTTTATTCCCTGTGCTCTGCTGAGTATATACCTGGTACTCTTTCCCGCCGGCAATGTACTATCACCCCATAATTTGCACAGTTATCCTTTGTGTTTGTTTACATTTCTGCCATCTGCTGCATTGACAGCAGTAGTACTAGGTAGCAGCCGCCATATTGTTTGTGGCGCTACGACGGTCGTAATGGATCACTTCCTGGTTAGGTAGTACTGCTGCTTTAATGAGATCATCTTGAGTAAAAGTTTGGCTGAATTACTTGATAAGTACTGTATCAACTAAATGGAGATATCCCAGGTTACTGTAAGTAAATGAAGGAGCCAATTATGGGCTTACACCTCCTACGCTCCTATAATCCCAATTATGAATATATACCAAGGCTTTACAATTGTTTAAATTACCACACAAGTGCCAGGGTAAGGGTGGGAAGAAGTGACCAGTTGTCAGCATCAGTCATTATTGTCAATCAAATGTGCCTCTTGGCCCTATAACTTTTCAGCATTTTCATTAACAAGCTGGCCGATAGTCTAGAAATAATTAATTCCAGCCCAAGGGTTTACAGTATAAACATTGTAACTTTTACAATGTGTAGATGATGCCGTAATTTTATCGCTATCATATTGGGTTGCTGAATTTTTTTTTTTTTTTTGAGTTATCTTTCTGCACCTCGTCGTGCTCAGGAGCTGCCTCTCCTTCGAGCCGCCAAGACCCCTCAGACATACCTCCTACTATCTCCACACAAGCCACCTTACCTCATATTCGCAGCCGACCTCGGTATAGCCTGGCGTAACTCTGTACCAGGTGGGTCCCTCTTCTCCGAGGGGAAAGGCACCGGCGGGAGGAAACCGGCACACTATTTATTTCGGTCCCGGACGCTGCCGAGACTTGGCGTGGCCTCCAGGAGTCTTCGGAGGTGTCCTTAGGCCGGCAGCAGTCATCCGGCCAGCCTCCAGAGCGGTATTTTTGTTTTCTGGTGTTTTATTTATTTATTGATTGTAGGTTCAGAAATACCTTTGAGTCAGAGACTCCTTTACAAAGGTTCCACATCACATAGTTTTCATACAGAGACATACAGTATACACACAGCAGTACATCAGTACACAGTCAGGTTGTTACAGGAACAATTGTGAGGCTAACAGTGAAAAAACTAAGAAAAATCAGTTTCCCCTGAAATACTCCCAACCTCCACTGGGTGCCGCTGCAGAGTGACCATGCATCCCTAACCCACCCCAGGGGAGGACAGCAGTCCTGCGGACGTTCGATCCTTCCCCTTCCCACCCCCGGCTGAGAAGTTTAACCGTACTTCCCCACCTCAATTCAGATTTGTCACAAAGACCACATTCCTTCGTCATTTTTACTGATCAGAATGGTCAATCTGTAACCACTTCATCATGTAGCCAGAGGGTGGGGATCCAGGAACTAACTTATTTATCCTATAGATTAAAGCACTATCTGACCCAAAGCCACCTGGAAAGGATGCTGTAGTTTTTCATATTGAGATTTTAATCCCATTTTATAATACCAAGCCCTTTGTAGCTTAGATACATCGACCATCAGGTTCGGCCACATTTAAAAATTAGGGGGATCCAAATCCTTCCATTTCTGTAGTATACATTGTTTGGCTATAATTGCAATTATAGTTAATCATTTTTTCTGTTTTTTCATTAAATAAGTGTTATCTGGATGAAAACCCAGTAATATTATATACCGGTTAAAAATTAAATGCTTCTTAAATATTAATGATGAGATCTGTTCTATTTTGAACCAAAAGTTTGATAAGCAGGGACAAGAATGTATCACGTGAGTCAGAGCAGTGGGGGGCTCCATAAGAGGTATCCAGTGGGAGGGAAAAACCTGTCTGATAAAAACCAAATGCCACCGAGGCCCGACGGTGCACAAGGAGAAGCATGAGGTGTAGTCACTGGTAAAGGAATGTGGGAGGTAACCCGGACATACTAGTGCACCTGGTACAAATGACATAAACGGAAATAGTGATTTAGAGATACAGGCGAGGTTTCGGAAGTTGGCCAGGGTATGCCTTTCCGTAGGTTGTACGATCTCCTTCTCAGAAATCCTGCCGGTGCCAAGGGATAGTGTTCAGTTCAAAAAGGTTTATTTGTTCGGCAAAAATAGCCATTACAAAACAGACAAACATAAAACTTGTACACATTTCCATATGAATTTTTACAGGAGAGTGTAAGACTAAAAATTCCTTTACAAATACATCTCAAACCCGAAATAGGGCAGTGTCAAACAGCTAATAAGTCCACTTTTTGTGGCTCTAATTTCAGTTGCATTCTTATTGCACTTTGCCATCATATCCTTCGAAAGAGTAATTCATTTTGCTAACGATTAACCAGTTTTACAGAAAATACAAGAATGCAAGCTCCTTTAAATATTATAAGTCACCAATGGTATCATAATAGCAGCATCTCCTTTCTCTATGCACTTCATTCTCAAACACAAACATATTATACTACATATAGAATTTCCAGTATCATTTCATGTAGGGAGTTCAGGCTGTTAAATTATCATGAACACCTTGGGGCAATTACTATATATTGTTTCCCTGGATAATATATAGAGAAATTTTTGGAGCAACAAGCCACAACAGCATTCTCTGGCAAGGAATCCATATATTATATATTTTTTTTTTTTTATTTTAGTTTTTGGTAACCAGGTAAGGCCCACTAGGCACAACTGCCTGTTTTCAGGGGCGACCTGGGAGCACTGGGCAGTTAAGTTACTTGCTCAGAGTCATACAGTACGCAAGTGGAGGCTGTGAGAATCAAACTCAGGTCTGCCCTGCTGGATGTACCAAGGTCATTCACACCTCATTCCTCTAACCTCTAGGCTATACTGCCAGCCAAAATATAAATTCATAGGAACAATCGCTAAAAGCAATCCTCACAGAGCTCCAAATCAGATCTGGTCCAAGACTTGCCATTGAATAATTTAGCAAAACAGCCAGTTAATTTCAGTCTCAGGGCCATAATTAAGGGCACTTTGCCCCCTTCACATTATCTAACGTCACCATTGGGGATCAGACTTGCCGTTTGCAGCAAGTTGTAATCAGAGGAAATCCATATATTCAATACTAGGCGAATTAATGTTCCCAGTCTATGTGAAGGCAAAACTATATACTTACTGAGTTCACTATGTGAGTCAATCAGCTTTTGTAATAAGAATGTGTAATTATGCATTGAGCCTTAGCAAAAACAGTCTGTCTCCAAATGCAAAACTTTGAGACCTCTGCAATTCCCATTTATTAATAACAACAGAAGTTTTACTAAAATTGAGGGAGGAAACTCTGGGGATGCAAGTTCAGCAATTAAAATGTTTACATAATAAAACTGTACTCAGAGTAGGTTATGTCCTCAGATGATACTTTAACAAGTACAAGCCCAAACCTTGTTAATAAAAAGTTCAATCTGAGGAGGGCCAACAGTTATATCATTCAAGTTTAAGGTTGCTAGGCAGGTTTCAAAGTGTTTCCAACCCAGATCATTAAAACGTTATGCTATCTGGCTCCATAATGAGGAGTCCAAGGACAAAAATTAATTCTGGTTCCTGGTCCATTTATCTAGATGTGTATCTGTAGATTTCTGATCTATGGGATCTATCCTTCAGTAGTTCCCATTTGAATAAACATATTGTTAGAAAGGCTGAAGCAATATAATAGTTCACCAACATGATAATTTTCTTCAGGTTGGGTGACATTTTTCTTCACCTGTTAGTATAAAATTCGGTAGCCTACCCACGATGTTTATTCCTTTTGTAAAAGGTTTAGAAGCAGAAATAGTATGCAATATAATCTCACTCGGGACTATCTGTGGATACTGTCTTTTACTCCAAGAATTTTTTCGGCTTTCCAGCATTTCAGCACCACCATACAAACAGGGAGTGCACTCCATGAAGGTTCCATCATCGACTCAGAAGCAAAGACACTCTTTTGGGGTGTGTGGCATTCCACAGGCCACCTGATGCTTCATCTCTGTACAGACTGGGGCCAACCTTAATCGAGGTGGGAACAGGCGCAGTCCCTCTGGGGACTGAAACCCATGAGGCAGCACAAGTGCATCCTGCTTCCTCATTAAAATGCTGCACACATCTTCACTGCCCTGTAATTGTCTCCCTTCTCCCATTCTGTCCAGCTCTCTGTGGTGTGTTCTCTCTATTTCTGCCTGCTCCTCCTGTGCCATGTTTTTTTCCCCCGAACAGCTCCCAGTGTTGTTTTGTCTGCTGCTGAGCTCTGGGAGCCGAGTTGCGAACCGCCAGCATTCTTCTAGTCATGGACCAACAAGGGCTAGTGGGGAGAACAAGCAGATCATCAGGGAGATAAATCAGTGGCTCAGGGAATGGTGTGAGGCAAGGGGGTATGGCCTTGTGGGGGACTGGGGGGGCAACCTGGGAGGATAAGGGGCTGTACACTAGGGGCAGACTCCACCTTAACTTGGAGGGGCGGGAAATCCTAAAGCTGAAACTTGCTCGGTTCATCAGTGAAAGGTGGGGTTTAAACTTGTGAAGGAGGGAAGGACCAAAGAAGGGACTGTTCTGGGGGGTACAATAAAGGAGGGACATAATCTCAAATCCCCTAAGGGGTTGGGGGAACACGGAAATAGGCCAACAGGTAGGGTAAAGGAGCTGCTGACCGGGAGCTCAAAGGGGGGAAGGGAAGGGAAAGGGGTGGAGGGTGGTCCTGATAAATGCCAGGAGCTTAGGAAATAAGATGCTTGAGCTCCAGGCAATGCTAGTTGAGGAGCAGTAGATGTGGCAGCAGTCACTGAGACCTGGGCCACACAAGGGCATGAATGGGACCTAAACCTGGAGGGCTACATGATGTTCAAAAAGGACGGGGCGGGGGGGGGTAGGTGGCACTGTCAAAATGGCATAGGTATTGGAGGGGTGGATGAGGAGAGGGGGAACGTGGAGGCAATTTGGATCAACCTGCTGACGCAAGGGTGTAAGAGAGTAAAGACTGGGGTGGTATAGACCCCCCTCACTGGTGGAGGCTCTAGAAGAGAGTTTGGTGGCAAATGTCGAGGGCCACTGTAGATTGGGAAAGGGACAGGTAGTGGTACTGGGGGACCTAAACATGCCAGAAACAGACTGGGGAACTATGACGTCACCAGTGGCCAAGGAGCAGAGGTTGCTGGATGTCTTTCAGGACGTGTTCCTGAACCAGTAGGTGGGTGAGCCAACTAGGGAGGCCAGGACACTGGATGTAGTCCTGGCGGACAGTGACCAGATTAGGGGCCTGGAGGTGAGGGACCCGTTGGCAGGGAGTGATCATGCCACAGTCTAGTTCTTCCTGGACTTGGGGGGGGGGGGGAGAAAGTTGCACAAAGATGGTAGTAACTGACTTCAGGGGTGTAGACTTCAGGGAGATGGGAAGGATCCTTAAGGATCGTTTGGACAGGATAAGGCTGGACATGGATGCTGACAGCAGGTGGGAGATCATTAGGAGGGAGTACAGGAGGTTATCAGATCCTGCACAAGAGAAGGGCGAAAATTCAGTTAAGGCCATAAAACCCTGCTGGTGGACCCAGGAGGTTCAGGAGGTGATGAGGGACAAGAAGGTGGCCTATAGGTGCTTCAAGTGCTCAAGGAGCGAAAGGGATCAGGGGGAATATGAGCTGATGGCCAGGAGGATCACCAGGGTGGTGAGAGCGGCCAAGGCGAGGAAGGAGCAGTCCCTGACCATGGAGATCCGGAGGGGGGAATAAGGGTTCTTTAGATACATAGAGGAAAAAAGGAAAGTGAGGGGGCAGATCAGCAGGATAAGGACAGGGGAGGGATGGGCACAGGAGGCGGGGGAGCAGGCAGAGGTTCTAAACGAGTACTTTGCCTATTTTTACCGGGGTGATGGTGGGGCTACATCTTGCAGGGGGAGAGGGGGCAAACCGAAGGAAGGAGTGGGACCTGTAGAGATCGGGGCACTGACGGGTCTGGGGAAAGGAGTGGCCACCACAGACAGGTGGGGGGCTAGCAGTACAGGGAGCAAAGGGGGAGGATGTGGAGGTGGAAATCCCGGTAGAGAGAGTGCGGGAAGCTCTCAGGCACCTTTAGATGGAGAAAGCACTTGGGCCAGATGAGATACATCCCAGGGTGCTGCAGGAACTGGCTGATGTCCTGGCGGACCCCCAGTGGAGCTTTTCAACATCTCTCTGAAGACGGGGTTGGTACCCCAAGACTGGAGGGTGGCCAATCTCTTGCCGATCCACAAGGGGGGGAATCAAGAGAGGAGGCGGAGAGTTACAGGCCCCATTAGCCTGACGTCAGTGGTGGGCAAGGTGATGGAGAGTATTGTCAAGGAAAGGCTAGGGGTATTACTGGAACAAACTGGGTATCTGGACGCTAGGCAGCATGGCTTTGTCCCGGGAAGATCGTGTCAGACAAACCTTATGGAGTTTTATGACTGGGTGACGAGTGCCCTGGACCAGGCTAGGCCAGTGGACATCTTCTTTCTAGACTTCAGCAAGGCGTTTGATTCAGTACCCCACAATGGCCTGCTGGCTAAGCTGGAGGAAATGGGGGTGGGGATGCAGCTGATAAGATGGATAGGGAATTGGCTCTCGGAGCGTACTCAGAGGGTGGTGGTTGGGGGGATAGCCTCCTCTCCAAGGAGGGTTACTGGTGGGGTTCCCCAGGAGTCGATGCTGGGGCCACTCCTGTTCAACGCTTATGTCTCAGACATAAGGAACGGTATCAGAAATGAAATGATTCTCTTTGCAGACAACTCAAAGCTGGGTGCAGAAGTGGATGAGAAGGAGGGGTGGGTGGCCCTGCAGGAGGACCTGGAGGCTCTGGAAAGGCGGTCGTGAAAATGGAAATTGAAGTTCAATGCGGGGAAATGCAGGGTTCTGCACCCGAGAGTCAGAAATCCAGGCCAAGGGTATACCCTGGGGAAGACACAATACAAGTCTCAAAGGGCGAGAAGGACCTGGGGGTGGTGGCAGATGTCAAAATGAACAACTCAGAGACCTGTAGGAGGGCATCAACAAAAGCAAACAGGATGCTGGGATGCCTCAGCAGGGGGATTACCACCAGAAAGGCGGAAGTGACTGCTTGGTTAAGCCACACCTCAAGTACTGTGTGCAGTTTTGGAGACCACACTTAAAGAGGGATACTGAACTCCTAGAGTGGGTCCAAAGGAGGGCAACCAAAATGATCTGGGGCCTGGGGGAAGACGACCTACAAGCAGAGGCTCAAGGAGCTCAACATGTACACCCTGGAGGAGAGGAGGGACAGGGGGACATGACAGAGGTCTTCAAGTACATAAAAGGGATTAACAAGGGGGAGTCCAGTCAGGGTGCTCCAAAGGAAGGAGGTGGGGCAACGAGAGGAAATGAGTATAAGCTGGAAGGGGGCAGACTCGGGGGGGGGAGGTGGTGTTATTTCACTGAGAAGGTGGTGGAGCCATGGAATGTTCTGCCCAGGGGACTGGTGGAAGCGGAGACTGTGGACAGGTTTTTAGAGGGGATGGGATAGGTACAGGAGGGTGGTGAAACCGACGAGGTCCAATACAGGTGGAACATGTGGGACTGGGGACAGTGTAATCCGGGGGAGGGGGCGGCAGTGAGAATCGCCCCCAGTGCAAGTGCTGACAATCAAGCAGATTCAAAAGACCATTAGGCCTCCTCTGCTGGCATTTTAGTATGTTAGAGTACCACTAGTCTTCCGACATCTCGGGCATTTATCTTTAATAGCCTCA
The DNA here is from genome assembly GCA_016271365.2 of Neoceratodus forsteri. NCBI lineage: Eukaryota > Metazoa > Chordata > Ceratodontiformes > Ceratodontidae > Neoceratodus > Neoceratodus forsteri. The sequence goes on along the minus strand of JADMNL010000026.1, from coordinate 86,712,988 downwards.
TTAAATAAATGAAGCTCATGAGATGTACAGTATATCCTATGAAAGGTGTTCATTTATATTTGCTGTAATTTGATGGACTGCACATTAGAGGTATATGCCTTAATTATATATTGCCATTGCTCCTCTGATAGACTCATTCCTAAGTCCCTTTGCTATTTTTTAGCTTATCAATATTACTTTTTAAAGTTCTCCATAATTGTATCATAAATGGCCGACATTAACTTCTTTCCCTCTTCATTGTTACAAAATAGATCCACTAATGTAGGTTTAGGTATTCTAATTTTGAGTTTATTCTGAGATAGATAATTCCTGAACTGGTTATATTGGTATACGTGTTTATGAGATATCCTGAATTCTAATACTAGCTGGTCAAAAGCTTTTAGGTGGCCATTTTAATACAGATCCCCTATTTGTTTTAGGACACACACTGCTGCCATTGTTTAAAAATGTTACTAGATACTGAAGGCGGAAATAAAATTTCCAAATACTGTATAGGGGTAAATTCAGTAATTAAGTCATGCTCATTTAAATTTTTTGAAGCTTTTGCCAGAAGCGATATGTAATGGCTGTGGTAGTTGGGATCCCTGGGGGAAATTTTTTTAGCCTTCTTAGATGAAAAAAAAATGCATAAGATTAGGATAACTTTGGGCTACTGATTCCATCTCTGTTGTTGTATGAGGTACTAGGCCAGGGTAATTCCATTCTCAGACATGTGTACTTTGGACTGCCAAATAATAGATAGAAATCTGGTAGAGCTTGTTCCCCCCCATAGCCTTAGAAAGAACAATAATGTTCCATGCTATTCTAGAGTTGGTTTGTTTCCGGATAAACCTGGATATCATAGTTTTTAATCTCTTAAAAAATATTAACAGGATTGAAATAGCCAAGGTTTGGAAGAGAAACAGAATTCTAGATAAGATTTTAATTTTCAAATTAACTCTCCCTATTACAGTCAAATATAGAGTTTTCCATTTGTTAAGGTCCTGTTCACTCTTTTTCAGTAGTTAATCAAAATTATGCTGGAACAAATCTTCTACCTTAGCTGTAATGCTTACCCCCAAATATTTAATAAAAGGTGTGGCCACTTTTATAGACTGACACAAATTATTTCTAACATTTTTTCTCATTTTTAATTCAAGTATTTCTGTTTTTTGTCAATTAATTTTGTATCTAGAGATCTTTCCAAACCGGTTCATAAGGTAAATTATGTGAGGAATAGAAGCCTCTGGTTTTGTTAGTTATAATAGGATATCATCAGCATATAGATTTAGTTTATGTTATGATCAATAGTAATCCCGTGAATTCCGGGTGCATTTCTTATAGCAATCACCAGCGGTTCAATGATTAGCACAAAAATTAGGTGAAAGAGGGTAGGCACCCCTGTCTAGTACCTCTTAACTGAAATTGTTTTAAAGTTATGTAATTAACTTTATTAGCTGCTAATGGAAAATCATATAGGCAATTCATCCATCCACTGTGCACCACAGCGCCCATCCTCTTAATGACAGCAAAAATATACAGCCACTCAACTCTGTCAAAGGCCTTTTCTGTGTCGATTGCCAGTAGTACAGCATCTTGTTCTTGATTCATCTCAATTATATTCAAAGCGCGTCTGTCTTCTCGGGGTGTTGTATTTTTAATAAAACCATTTTGGTCTGGATGTATGATACCTGGGAGAACCGTTTCTAATCTATCGGCTATAATCTTAGCAAAAATCTTACAGTTGAGTAGGGAGATAGGGCGATATGATGCACATCTCAGCAGGTCTTTTATCCTTTTTTAAAAATACTTGGATCATTGCCTGTTTGAAAGAAACTGGAACCTTATGTGCAAAATTGAAAGAGTTAAAGAGTTGCTCTAGTGGAGCAAGCAAAACATCTTTATAAATTTTGCAAAACTTATTCATAAAGCCATCTGGCCCAGGTGCTTTATTCACAACTAAATTTAGTACGCCTTTATCAATTTCAGCTTTAGAAACTGGCTGGTCTAACAAAACTTTGAGCTGTTCCGAGAGAACAGGGATGGGTACAGTCTGTAAAAATGCATTAATTTCTGCTAACTCTACATCTGTGTCTGAGGAGTACAGATTTTTATAAAAGTTCAGAAACTGTTGTGTAATTTCCCTGGGATTACTGAGTATATTACCTTGGTCATCCTTTAAAGTAATTATTGAGTTTACAGTTTGCCATGTTAAAAGTTTAAGTGGCTTTCCTGTTAGAAAAATAATTAGCTCTGGTATTAAGCATTTGTTTCTCAGCTTTTTCCATGACCAACTGGCTATACTGTTCCTTTTTCTGTAGCAGTTTTTTTATACACTTCTTTATCTAATGTTGAGCTGTATATATTAGTGAGATTTTTAATTTCTTCCTCCAATTCAGGAGTGTGCAAATCCCATTGCCCCCCTGTCCGGGGCAAGTTCGTTTCCTTGAATGGGCAAGTACAAAAAGAGAGCTAATTTCATTGTAATTAACAGAGGGGCAAGTGAAAATTCAGCTACAGTCATGACTGGGTAAGTACAAACATTTTTTATTTGAACACCCCTGCTCCAATTGCTGTAGGGCTAAATTTCTTTTCCTTTTCTCATAGGCCAGTCCCTTCATAATTTCCCCCCTCATATATGCTTTCCAAGCTTCCCACAGGGTACAAACAGTGATATCCTGAGTGTCATTAAATCTAAAGTATTCCTCACACAGTTCCTTTATCCTATTTCTTGTATAGGTTTTAGAGAGAATAGATGAATCCATTTTTCAGGTCTTTGAGATCCCCCCAGAATCATAATTCGTCAGTGTCAAAATACAAGGGGAGTGATCCGAGATGCCCATACCTGTGTACTGAATATTGTGCCATTTATATAAAATACTGGGAAAAAAAAATCCTTGAATAAGACTGAAGAAAAATAAAAAAAAAAGCTTGGCTGTCCCCACCTTTCTCTCTCCATGGGTCCACCAGTCCCAAATCTGCCATAAAATTTTTAATAGTAACTCTGGCCCGGTGGCACTGAGGGTTGAGGCGGTGGACACCACACTTCATGCGATGCCGGCGAACCAGGTTCGGAAACAAACTCAGGGTTGCCGGAGGATTAAGCGTCCAAACAGATGCTCTCCTCCTGGGGTGGAGTACCAGGGGTGTCTCGTCCACCCGAAGCTCCTGGGGCTGATGGAAGCACAGGCTTTCAGGGGCAACGGCGGCTCTTTGGAGCCGAGGAGGGGGAGGATGCTCTGTGTGCTTGGCAACGGCATGGGTCAGCACGTCATCTGCCTGGACGTACGTCCTTCGCGACGGCGTCCTCGGGGGTTAAGGAGAGAAAATGGGGAAAAACAGTATACACTCCCGGCCCCCCGAGCAACAATGAAACCAGGGAAGGGGTAGCCTTGAATAGCCCAGGCAGACGGAGTAGGAGGGGGTACGAGGCCTCCTCCGAAAGCCGTGGGAGCCGGGCAAGTGCAAAAAAAACCAAAAAAAAACAAATGTCTAATAGTAACTCAAAGTTCTGTTTTATTCAGTGTCAAGATCTTATCTATCTGCTGTAGGACCAAGCTGAAATCCCCTCCTATGATATGTGGTGGGTCGAAGGTGGACAAATTAAGGAAGAAATCAGAAATTAGGATTATTCTCATTGGGGGGCATACAAAGTCTTTACAGTATACCTCTGCTCATATAATTGAAACTGCAAAATTACATATCTACCTTGACAGTCAGAAAATGTTTTAGTATGCATTACTTTTCTTCTGTGGAAAGCCAATAACACCCCTCTAGAATTGTTTGTATACTCAGGTAAAAAAAAAAAAAAAAAGGAAGATCTACCCCATCTATTTTTGAACCAGCCAATATATTTTCTCAGCAAATGGGTTTCTTGTAAAAATATTACATTTATTTCCTTTCTCTCTAAAAAATTAAGAACTTTATTAACTTTAGTTTGTGACTGTAATTCTTTAATATTCCAGGTGGCTATTTTAAAATCACCCATTTACGCTGTCGTTTATTCCTATTTTTGTGTAAGTTCCTGGAGCCCCCTATCCAATCAGTTTTACAGCCACTTTCCAATTTTCAGGACCGTCAAAGTATTTTTTTTTTCCTGGTCTAAAGAGAAATCTTGCTCCCCCCTTAAAAACAGCCAGCCCAACCTCCCCCTCCTAACCTTACCAGGAGATGAAAAAAGATTCATCTCAGTACACCAAAAGTACACTACCACCGTCACTCTAGAGAAACTCAAGTTTTTTTGGTTTTTATAACTTTTTAATTAAGTTTAACATTTTTACCAATATATAATACGGGAATCTTTTCACTCCTGCTTACTTTGCTCCTTCCATTTTTTTCCTTTTCCCTTTTTTTCTGTTTCTCTCCCCCCTTCCCCTTATCTACCTGTCCGGCTAATCCCGTATGCCTATCATTGGTTTACATATACTCTTTAAAGATGACGTTAACAAAGTATTTTCATATGAACCTTTATGGGCTTCTAAAGCATCCTCTGGGGAGTCAAAGGTTTGAAGATGCCCATTAACTACAAAACGGATCCTTGCAGGGTAAAGCATAGAAAAGCGTATTCCCTTCTTATAGAGAATTTGCTTTAATGGTTTAAAAAGTCTTCTCTCAGAGGTTTCAGATAATAAATACGGGTATGCATTAAAATGGATTGTTTCATATTGAAGACTTTTTGAAACACAAGCCTTTTGAAGTATTGCTTCCCGATCTTGAAATTTAAGTGGTTTTACATACACTGTCCTTGGAAATTCTGAATTAAAAAATCTTGAGCCCGCCCGATGGGCCCTATATAGTATAATCTTCTCTTCTGGATATCTACGATCTAAAGCAGCCGTATTTTCTCAAAATAAGGAATGGGATCACCTGACCCTACTCCTTCAAGGACTTTGCAAAGCCTGATATTTGCCCTTCTGGCTCCGTCCTCCTGTTCAGTTAGCTTTTTCTGGAGGGCTTGAAGCTGCTTTTCTAGCTGCAAGATGTTATGTGGTATTTTTAAGGTGGAGTCTTCAACCTTAGATACCCTATTTTCTAGTTCATCCGTTCTGCAAGACAGAGTTTGGAGTTTAGTGGAGAGATCCAATATAGCTCCTGTGGCGTTGTTAAGAGCACCTTTCAAATCCCCTACAGCATTACGCAAATCTTTGAGACTAGCTACGGCTGCCAATACCCACCCCCTTGATTTTCTCTACATTAGTAATATTCTCTGTTGCGGTAGTATTTATCTTATTATCCAAGAAGGGTTGAGCAGGAGATGCGCACATATTTGTTTTGCATGGTCCCTCATATCTTGGTTATCCAAGGCAGCACTTTAATTTGGCATCTGACTTGCCACTACTTGTATTTGGCTCCTCCCCTCCTGAATTATTTCTATTCCCCCATTTATTATTACTTCAGCCTTTTTGTGGAGGTTGTGGCACTTGCCGTTTCCCTTTATCCCAGGGTGTTTAGGTTTCTTGCCCATTATCCAGCTCAGTGCTCACCTTCTCTTGTGTTGTCACTGTAGCGCTACTAGAGAAAATTGGAAAAAAAATTACCTGTATTGCTGCACGCGGCCTCGGGGCTTACCACTAGAGCAGTGATACTCAGTCCTGACTGGCTCAGGAGCCACATGAGCAGTCATGTTAGCCAAGGAACCACGACATGCACGTCCTAGTCAATTCTGGCAAACACACTCCAGTGTAAAAGAAAACAGAGAATAGAGGATGGGCAACTATGCACAACCTGTTGTTCTGCCACAGAGGGGTTATGATTTCTTGTGACCTCGAGAGTGAAGCTCGAGAGGTCCATGGGAATCAGAACCACGAGGTGACAGAACACACTGGTTTTGCATAAAGTTGCTCATCATGTATTTTTTTTATAGTGTATAGTATTATGTGAAATATAGAGAATACTGGATGGGCAACAGTGAACAACAACACTGTTGTTCACTTCGAGAGGTTGACATGACAACCAAGTAAACCTCGAGAGATTTCGGTTGTCATGATACCTCAAGAAGTTACAACAGTGTTGCTGTTTACTGTTGCCATCCACTGTCTTTTATAGTGTATGGACAAAAGTAAATCATGAACTGCTTGTGCCTTCCTCCTCGGTCGCGCCGTGACATCGGAGACCCGCCCCACCGTGTCGAACCACTCCACTCATTCCCGGTGCACAGCGGTATTTATTTGTTACTAAGTGCCGCCAAAGATTAAAAAAAAAAAAAGCCTCACGGACCTTACTATCTCCTCCTGTGCCTTTGGTTTCGTCCATTGTATGACCGCCTACACAGCGTGAGTGGCGCATGCACAAATATAATCATGCCGTTGTACCATCGATGTGATGTACTCACGATGGTACAACAGCGTGACGTCACATCAATAGTACAACAAAATTAGGGAAAGCTAGATTTCCAGTGACTACAACGTTCTAACATACACTATATGTGCATTGTGTTTTTTTTTTCTCTTTCACAATGAAACTGACTTGAAGCCTCTAGAGGTTCTAGAATGATGTTATACCAAAGAGTTCTGCTGCAGTAGTGACATCACTACTGCAGCAGAACAAGCATATTCCAGACATGGAATTCCATGCATAACAGCATTCCACTATACTTCAATTACTAAACATTTCTTTCGTTTCATTTATTTACTAAGATTAGTTAGCATTTGCACAGTCTGACAAGGTGCATCTTGCAAGACACTGTGCAATAATCTTTGAAAAGGTTTGCTGGTGCAAGAGTATAGGCAGGCACACTCACTGTACACATTTGTGTACAGTTTTGTTGAGTGTGTGTTACAAACTATATGCCTTTCAGTTAACATTTTCATTCTAATCTGTAGTATTTGGGTTAGCGTAGGCCACTAGGGAGTGTCTCTGTTTAAACTTCTGTTGTTTAGGAGACAGATACATGTATAACCTCATTAGAGATTAGAGGATTCCATCTGACAACAATCTGACTTTTTTGGAAGGGGGTACCATTTGGAGTTGATGAGTACACTTTTTTAATGGGGGGGTGTAACTGTTGGAGATTGTGTGTACAAAATGAAAATGTCTGGCTACACCCCTGTGCTGGTGTACAATGCAGTGGTATTACAGTACATCTTGTTTGGTCAATACTGTATAGTGCAGGAACTATTTGCAACACTTACTGGGAAGAGCCACAGGTGCTGAGCTGAAGAGCCACATGAGGCTCTAGAGCCACGGTCTGAGGATCACTGCGCTAGAGAGAGAGAGAGAGAGAAGAGTCTGAGGCGGGTCTCCGAACAGTTCAAAGTCGAGATTGCTGGGGAAGTCTGCTTTGGCTGCTGCCGAAGTTCGGATATTCCGAGCTTTCCTTTTCTCAAGGTGTGAGATGTCCTCTAATTCTTTAGCCTTCCTGACTTTTTTCGACATGCTCAACGCAAATGCCAGGTAGAGGAGAGGGATCTTCACATGGGGGAAATCAACCCTGAGCGCCAAGTTGTTATGCGCTGCTGTTATTGTTTCATATTAAATTAAGCATTACCAAATTTCCGGCGTTTGAGCAAAAAGGGAGCCGACAATAAGTTAAAACTGCATCGATTCCTTTAACATATTCTTTCCTGCGGTGGTGGCGTCTGACGTTTCTTCACGCGGCCATCTGGGAAACAGTAGCGTCGCGGAGAATGACGTCGGTGCTTCCTCACGGACGCCTCTCAGAAAGTTAACTGTACTGAAGGAAAATGTAAAGAAACAAGATTTAGAAATAAATATTGGGAAATCGAAATAATAACATTGGTAGGTATAAATGGTATCTGGGTAAAGTAATGCTGGAAGACTTGAAAGTGTATAAATATTTCGGGGCGTAATACAGGATCCCACCGTAGTATCAGAATCTGCTACCGGTCAGAATGTGCTATCCTCGTGAACGACGCATGTGTATTATGAACACGCATGGGCAGTTGCGACCTGAGAGGGTAGCAAAATTGTACAGCTTCTCGCTCGTTGAGCCTACAGCGGGCTCCGTGTCACCAGGTGTGGGTAGCTGAGTCTCTTATTAATGGTGCTTCATATTTAATTTATTTACCAACCACAAACATGTAATAAAAATAGAATAGTTGTGGTCCTGTGTGTTTACGTTGGAATTGACCCACAGTATTCTGAGAGTGGAGTCTCTGGCTGATAGGATTAATTTGTTTGTTCTTTTTTGTGGTGGGGGGGGGGGGCTGAATTTATTCACCGACCAAGCACACTAAATCAGAATTTAAAAAAAAGATCATGTTTAAGACGGAGGGGAACCTTGTCCTTGCCTCACAGCCTGTCTTTGTCACTGTTTTGACCTGATGGACAGGGACAGATGCACTCCAAATGAGGGACAAAGTGGGACACTGAACTTCAAAATGAGGGACACGTCATCAGACTTTAAGATATAAAGTCAAACCACCATGGAAACCCTTGCTTTCATTTGATCAAGGTTTAATTTGTCTGTAGCATCAGAAAATGTTATGAAATTTTGTTATACTACAGTTGTTTGAGTTTACAGTATCTCCTCTGTGTGGGCAACACCTTCCAGATGTAGGGGATTGTGTGAGACAGAGCACTTCCATGGGGTGAAATAAGGGATGCCTCCCATAATGAGGGACAGTTAAGAGGTGTGCCTTTGTTATTCTGAACACAGTCTCTGACTCTAGTTAGTTACTGACCCCAAGACATTACCAAAAAATCCATGGGTATGGGAGTGGACCCTCATCATTTTGAGAAAGGCTGTATGAGTGCACCTCTTTTAGAATACCACTATTGTGTGTTGGTCTTTTGTTTCGAACGATGATTTTCTTGTCTGTGCATATTTATTTATTTATTGCAGGCACAATGACCATCTGATAGCTGAAACTGATCGTGTTACTTTCAGCAGTCGGACAGTATTGCTAACCCTTATATTTCACTGACACTAATTAGAATACTTGTGTGAATTTAACCTTCCTGTGGAGTGGGGCTGCAGGCATACTGGGGAAGCGATGGGGAGTTGGGGATGTGATTTAGGCTGCTAGCTACTCCCCATTTTTTCGGTCCCTTTTACATATTGCTTATATAGAGACATTGTCTGGATTTTTCTACCAGCTGATAGGTTTAAGCTTTTGAGTACATACAAAGTTTTATTTTTCAGCATCTGGGTCTGAGTTCATTGAGTAACCTTTTTGGTATTGCTCTCATGTTTTGGGTTTTAGCTGACCTAACTCATTGAATGAACCCTTGAGTGGCTTCTTTATATTTCATTGGAAGTGTGGGATTGTGCAGGCATACTGAGGAAGCGATCAGGGAGGAGGGTGGAATATATGGCAAGTGTTGGACTGAGCTGGCACAGGAAGCACAACAGATTGTGGAGGTCAGTGATATGATATGTGTGGGGTTGTGCTAGTGTAGGTGGGTAAGATGATGGCACACTGTGGAAGCAAATGGGGAGGTAGGAGATGTTTTGCAGGGGTGGGACTGTTTACACTGTTACAGTGATTCGGAAAGTGGGAGGGATATTCAGCAGGAGTGCGACTTTGCTGGCACACCGTTGAAATGGTTGGGGAGGTGAGTGGGATATATAGCTGAGGTGGCACTGTGCTGGCAGAGCAGGAGAGGTTGGGCGGGATGTGCAGCAGGGATGGAGCCATGCAGCACAGTGTTGAACCAGTTAGGGAGGTGTGTGGAATAAATATATGGCACAGGTGGGACAGTGGGGGTACATCAGAGAAGAGATCAGGGAGGTGCGGGATATATGGCAGGGGTCAGACTGAGCCGGAACAGCAGGGATGTGATTGGGGAAGAGGGTGGAATATATTGCATGGTCTGAATTGTGTGGACAGACTGGGGAGGTGACTATGGAGGTGAGCAAGATATATGGCAGGGTGGAAACTTTACTGGCATACCAAAAAAGCAATCGGGGGATGTATGATAGAGATGGGACTATGCAGGCACACCAAGGAACTGTTCTAAAAGGAGGGTAGGAGACAGAGCAGGGGTAGGACAACGCAGGCAGACTGAGGAAGTGATGAGATTGTGGAGGAATATATTGCAAGGCTGGCACTGTGTTGGCACATTGATAAAGTGACTGGAGAGGTGGACGGGAGAAATGGAATGAGTGAGACTATGTAGGCACACCCAGGCGCACCAGAAAAGGGTTTGGGGAGGAAGGCAAGAACCATTGTTGGGGTGGGACTGTGCATGCACACCAGGGAAGTTAAAGGGGCGATGGGTGGAATATATGGTGGGGGTGACTGTTCGGGCAGATTGGGAAAGCAGTTGTGAGGTTGGCAAGATATATAGCAGGGGTGGAACAGTGCTGACACACCATGGAAGCAATCGGAGAGGGGTGAGATATATGGCAGGAGTGGCCCGGGACTCTGCAGGCACAGCAGAGGATCAGTTGAGGAATTGCAGGGGTATATGGCAGGGGTGGGACTGTGCAGGGAAGTGATCAGGGAGATGGGCAGACTGTTTGGAAGGGGTGAGAGTGTATGGGCAAATGGGAAGTAATTGGGGAGGTGGGTGGAATATACAGTATGGCAAGGACGGGATTGTGTGGCAGACCAGAGAGGTGAGTTGGATATATGGTAGGGGTGGGACTGTGCTGACCACCAGGGAAGTGATTTTCTGAGTTTGGCGGTGTATATGGCAGGGTGGCACTGTGCTGGCACACTAGGTAAGTGATCAGGGAGGTGGGTGGAATTTTGCAGGTGCACTGTGGAAGCGAACAGGGGAGGTGGGGTATTTATGATAGGGTTGTGACTGTACACACCATTGAAGTGATTGGGGAAATGGATGGGATATTCGGTAAGGGTGGGATTTTTGCGAGCACACCTTCGAAGCAGTTGCCAAGATAGGCGGGATATATGGCAGGGGTAGGACAGTGTGGGCAGATGGAGGAGGTGGGTGTCGTGTATGGCAGAGATGCAGCCGTGCAGGCACAATGCTGAAGTGATCAAGGAAGTGGATGGTATGGATGTCTGATGGGTGGGACAGTGTGAGCACATTGTAGAAGTGATCAGGGAGGTGGGGGGGATATACGGCAGGGTAGGACTGTGTGTGGGAACAGTAGAGAAGTGATTTTGGAGGATGGCAGGATATGTGGCAGGAGGATGGAGGAGGAACATCTGGATATCGTGGCAGTCACAGAAACATGGTACACACAAAACCATGACTGGGACGTAAACATACCAGGATACACTATCTACAGGAGGGACAGGGAGGGTAAAAGAGGAGGAGGAGTAGTTCTTTACATAAGGGAAGGAATAAAAGCAACAGAACAGAAGGGTAAACAGGGAGGAGAAGAAGCACTGTGGGTAAATTTGGAGACAGGCAATGGCACCACAGTCCGCACAGGGGTTGTATACAGACCCCCTTCTCAGGGGGAGGAAATGGACAAGGAAATGATAGAAAGTATACTTAGAATGGCAGAAAAAGGGGAGATATTGCTGATGGGTGATCTGAATATGCCAGATGTTAACTGAGTGCAGTTGCAGCTGCCACTCGAACAGTGCAGTTATTCTAGATGCCCTACAGGGCATGCCTTAGACAACTAGTACTGGAGCCCATTCGAGAGGGAGCAATATTAGACTTGATACTCTCAAATGGAGATGGAGAGGATCACAGATGTAGAAGTGGGTAGCCATCTGGGAACTAGCGACCATCGAACAGTATGGTTCACAATAAACACAGCAATAGAGTCCAAGCCATACAAAGACAAAAGTACTGGACTTTAGGAGGGCTGACTTTGCCAAAATGGGTGAGTGCCTAAGGAATGCACTAGCAAATGGGCAGGAAGGAGGGTGGAAGAACAATGAGGAATAATAAAAACTGCCATCACAGAGGTAACAAGCCTTTGTGTGAAGCAAATAAACAAAACAAAACGATGTAAGAAACCACTATGGTTCTCAAAGGAAGTGGCAGTGAAGGTTCAAGAGAAAAGAAAGCATTCAGGAAGTACAAGGAATCGCAGAAGGAGCAGGACAGAGAACTGTATCAGTTAAAGCAAAAGGGGCTGGGAAGGCAGTCAGAACAGCAAAGGCCCAAACCGAGGAAAAGATAGCCAACTCAGTTAAGAAGGGGGATAAAACCTTTTATAGGTACATCAGGGAGTGAAGGAAGACCAAGGGAGGGATAGTGAGGCTTAATAAAGGGAGGGAGGGTGGGCAGAGGGAGACTGTGAAAAGGCAGAGATACTAAACAAATATTTTTGCTCAGTATTTACAAAGGAAGAGGGGAGGTACTTAAAACAAACAGTAGTAACACGCTGGATACAGAAGTTGATACCGGCCCATTTGCAGAAGAAAGGGTTCTGAAAGAACTCTTAAAACTGAAGGTGGACAAAGCAATGGGGCCTGATGGGATTCATCCCAGAATTCTAAAGGAACTAAGGGTATAACTAGTGACACCACTGACTACCCTTTTTAACAAATCATGGGAGGATGGGGTGGTACCCGAGGACTGGAGGAAGGCAGATGTGATTCCCCTTCACAAAAGTGGGAGCAAGGCAGAAGCAGGAAACTATAGACCTGTTAGTTTAACCTCAGTGATAGGGAAAATGATGGAATCACTTCTAAAGGAAAGAATTGTCGAGTATCTAGAGGCCAGGGGCACAGGACCCTAGGCAGCATGGATTCACAGTGGGAAGGTCATGCCAGACAGAATCTGATAGATTTCTTTGACTGGGTGACCAAAGTAGTAGATCAGGAGGGCTGTGGACATGGCCTACCTAGACTTTAAGCAAGGCATTTGACACAGTCCCACACAAAAGATTAATATACAAGTTAGCCAGCCTGGGAGTGGGTCCCAAGATGACAGCCTGGGTAAAGAATTGGCTGGAGAATAGGACACAGAGAGTAATAGTAAATGGAGTCCACTCAGAAGAAAGGAGGGTTACTAGTGGGGTACCGCAGGGTTCAGTATTAGGACCAGTCCTCTTCAATGTCTTTATAAGCGACATTGCAGAAGGACTCAAAGGAAAAGTATGTCTCTTTGCAGATGACACTAAGATCTGCAACAGAGTTGATGCACAGGGTGGGGTGGAAAGGATGAGAAGGGACTTGGCAAGGTTAGAGGAATGGTCAAATGTATGGCAGCTTAGATTCAGTGCTAAGAAGTGCAAGGTAATGCACCTGGGAAACAAAAACCCAGGGGAAGAGTACACAATGGGGGGTGAGATACTAACAACAACAAAAATGGAAAGGGACCTGGGGGTAGTCATATCAGATGCCCTAAAGATGGGCAAGCAATGTGAGAGGGCAGCAAGGAGGGCTGGGGGGATACTGGGATGCATAGGAGAGGCATCACCAGTAGAAAACAGGAAGTTATTATCCTCTGTACAGACAGCTGGTGAGACCCCATCTGGAGTACTGTGCAGTTCTGGAGACCCAATCTCTGCAAAGACATAGACAGGATGGAAGCTGTCAAGAGGAGGGCAACTAAAATGGTGCAGGTCTGCGGAAGACATATGAAGAGAGACTTAAGGAGCTTAATATGTATAGCCTTGAGGAAAGGAGGGAGAGGGGACATGATAGAAACTTTCAAGTACCTCAAGGGAATCAACAAAGTCCAAGAGGGTAGTATCTTTCAAAAAGGGTGTGCAAGAACAAGAGGGCACAATTTGAAGATAGAGGGGTGCGGCTCAGAGGTAATTTAAGGAAGTATTTTTCACAGAGGGTTGTGGATGCTTGGAGCGGCCTTCCAGAGGATGTGGAGTCAGAATCAGTGGTGGAATTCAAGCATGCATGGGATAGTCATAAGGCAATTCTGGGGGGTGGGGGTAGGAAGAAGTAGGCTGCTGGTTAACTAGGATCTGCAGCTTATCCAGTAGGTAGGGAAATGGGCAGACTGGGTGGGCCAAGCGGTCCTTATCTGCCGTCAAATTCTATGTTTCTAGGGTGAATTTTTTCGGACAAATCAGGGAAGTGATCAGGGATATGGGTAAAAAAATAATGTAGTAAGTTATGTTCATTTAATTAGGCACCCAATCCCAGAGGCTTTGAGCACTGTACAGTAAAAACATATTTATGCAGAGTTATTAAAGCATTTCATTGTAAATATTCTGCAACAATATAAACCATATATACACTAAAAAGCATTTGCAGGATAGGTTAGATTAAACACCTGAGTATTTAGGTCACCCTTAAATGCCTCCACCATAGGGGCCTCCCTCAAAGATTTTGGCAGCGAGTTCCAGAGGACTGGGCTGACCACCCAAAATGATTGATCACCCTAGGTTTTCAGCCCAGTCCTCAGAAGCAACAGGAGGCCCTGGGTGGAGGAACGAAGGGAGCCAGCCTGAGCAACTAGAGTAAAGAGGTCTGACAGACAGCCAGGACATAATCTATATAGGGCCTAGGTGAGCAAGCCCACCTTGAAGAGAACCTACCACTTGACCAGCAGCCAGTGCAGACCCTGCTGGACCAAGTTCACATGACAGGACCTAGTAGTCCTGTCAGCAGCCTGGCTATTGTATTCTGCTTTAGCTGCAGCCAGCAGAGGTTCCCTCCACTGACCCCAAGATACAAAACATTGCAGTAGTTTAGTCTAGATGTTAAAAAGCATGTACCAGTGATGATAGGTCTTTGAGCAGAATTAGGGGTCAGTCTGGGCAATGGTCCTCAGATGGTAAAAAACACTTTTGTCAACATTCAACACCTGAGTTTCAAATGTCAGCTTGTTGAGGATCACGCCCAGATTTCTCACCCTACAGGACGCCATCAATGGCATTGACCCCAGGACCAAACGTGTTGTCATCCTAGAGGTGTCCCCATCACACCATCAACCTGGCTCAAGTCACTAATACCTCCGTCTTGTCCAGATTCAGTCTCAGCCAATCAGAGTTCATGTAATCCTGGATCTCGGCAAGTCATTTATTCAGCACTTCAGTGGCAAAAGACATGTACAGCTGGGTATCATCTGCATAGCAGTGAAAACCCAGGCTTGTTTGATGATCCTCCCCAGAGGTAGCTTGTATATCGAGAACAATATCGGTAGAGGATCGAACCCTGAGGAACTCCACAGGTCAGAGACATCGGGGAGGAGGAGGAGAAATTCCCCATCACTACCCTCTGCCTCCTACCTGAGAGAAGGGACTCAAACCAGTTGATGACAGTACCGGTGAGTCCACAAAATTCTCTTAGGGTGATCCAACAACATGGTGTTATCCACAGTATCAAATGCTGATGACAGATTGAGAAGAATGAGAATTGATCATTTCCCTCAATCTCTTAACGTGAGGAGATCTTTATGCACCCGGACTAGTGCCATCTCTGTGCTGTGTCTCATCCTAAACCCAGACTGGAATGGCTCATAGATGTCACAGGTCTCCATATGTTCCTTGAGTTGCAGAGCCACTATCTTCTCAACACTTTTTATTAAGAATGGGAGGTTGGAGATTGTTTTATAGTTCACCAGGACGTCGGAGTTGAGAGATTGTTTTTTCAGAAGGGGCTTCACCAGCACCTCCTTCAAGGCATCATGGGGGGAACCCCTCACCAACACGTCCTTTGAGGCATCTGGGGAGAATCCACTCCAAAGGTGAACACCCGACTATCCTGGTGAACACTGGACTGATAACTTCAACGCAGCCCACCAGGAGACGCATTGGGCCAGGGTCCAGTTCACAACAAGTGGGCCACAGCTTTGAAATCACCTTGAAGACCTCAGCCACTTCCACTGGCTAAACTCTTCCCAGACAATAGGAGTCCCCTTGCTCCACCCAGACCCCACCCTGCGGGTCTGGTCCAGCCCCACTGACGAGATCCCAACCCGAATAGAGGATACCCTGTCAGAGAAGAACAGACTAAACTCTTTGCAAAACGCTACTGAAAATCTTTTTCCAGCTGTAGACAGACAGGAGGAAGAAGAAGCCTGACCACAGTCCAAATGAGCTGAACTGGTCTGTTTTTCCATGCAGCAATCTCCCTGGACAGGAACTCTGCCTTCTTATGGTTGACTACCCTTTGGTAATCAGCATAGTGATTCCTCAAAGTCAGTCTATCCTCCTCTAGCTGAGTCCTACACCAGCAACGCTTCAACCTTTGACCCATGGTTTTCATCACCTTGAGAGCCCCATCATATCTTGGGGGTCCCAGGCAAGTGGACCTAAGTCATATATAGACTGGTGCAGTGGCATCAAGCACATCGGAAACAGCCCTAATATAGGCTGCTACCGACTCACTCAAGTCACCCACAATAACAGCACTAACACTGGCAAAATCAACCAACTCCATCAGTCCGTCTGGGGAAAATCCCCTTAATGGGCGATAGCTGATCACCTCAATGGCGGAAGGACCATTGCTGGAAGCCCCAAATGAGAACTTCATCATGCAATGATCGGATCAAACAACATTATCAATCTTGAGGTCAGTGAGACCCAGTGAGAATATCAAGTCCAATATGTGGTCGGGATAGCGGGTTGCAGAGGCAGCTGTCTGTGCAAGGCTCAGCGGTGTCATCAGCTGGAGGAAGTCAAATCCAAGCTGCGAGGATTCATCATTGACCTAGGCATTGAAGTCGCTCAGAATAAGCCATCTGGGCAACCCCAACACACTGTCAGCGATGAAGTCTGCTACTTCCTGCAGAAATTCTCCACCTGATCCTGGAGGATGCAAAACCAGAAGAATTCTGCAACTTGCACCTGGACCCCTGTACACTGCCACACATTCAAACAACGAGGTAGAACCCACCAGCTCTATGCAGAAATTCAAGTTGGATCTAAAACAGATGGCTACTCCCCTGCTCCTGTGAACCCCTCTTGGGCAGTGCACCACAAAGTGCCTGGCTGGGACTGATGCCTCCTACACTTGCCCTGCATTGTCTCTCAACCAGGTCTCCAAGGTGCATGCCAGGTTGACCAAGGAAATCAAGTCTGCCATAATTGCGATCTTGTTCCTCATGGATCTGGCATTGCATAAACTGCCCAGCGGGGATCAGTGAAGGCAGTAGGCCCTGTAGCTGCCTGCCCACATGGTCCAATGAGAACCTTGGGAATGGAGACCAAACACATTGGGCCTCTCTCTCAAGGTCACGTTTACTCCCCGGGCACCTCCTACTCTGAACTGCCCTGATCCTTCTCACCTCCGTTAAGCTGCTGGCACCCTGCCAAACCCATCTCACCGCAACACTTTATAGCAACTGTGGGGATATATGACAGGTGTTGGACTTATTGACACACCAGGAAAGTGATCAGGGAGCTTGATGGGGATGTATGGCAGGGGTGGAACATTGCGGGGAGGTGGGTAGGATACACAGAAGGGGAGTGATAGTGTGTGCAGTGTGGCGAAACGACTGGGTAAGTTGGCTGGATATATTGCAAGAGTTGGACTGTGCAGGCACACCTAGAGAGTGATGGTGATGCAGGTGGGCTATATGGCAAGAGCTGGGTTGTGTGCGCAGACTGAAGAAGTGACTGGGGGGCAGGATATAGGGCAGGGGCTGGACTGTGCAGGCATACCCTGATAGTGATCGAGGAGGAGGTTGGAGTGTATGATAGATTTGGGACTATGTGTGGGTACACCGGGGGAAGCAGTCCAGAGGTGGGTTGCATGTTTGTCAGGGGTGGGACTGTTTGGGCAGACTGAGGATGCAATAAGGGAGGTGGGCAGCATATATGGCAATGATGGGTCTGTGAGAGAAAACTGTAGAAGCAATCAGAGTGGGGGGATAAGACAGGGGTGAGAATGCTAGCACATCTTGTTAGTGATAGGTGGGATGGGTTGCAGAGGTGAGACTGTACAGTGCAGAAGCAATCCAGAGGTAGGAGACATATTTGACAGGGGTGGGACTATGCAGGCAGACCAAAGAAGTGATTGTGGAGGGAGTAGGTATATATGACAGGTGGGACTGTGCAGGCAGCCATGGAAGTCATCAGGGCAGTGGATGATATATATGGCAGAGGTGGAACTGTGGTGACACACCATTGAAGCAGTCAGAAGGTGGGCAGGATATGTAGTGGGTGATACCATACTGGCACATTAAGGAAGCGATCAGGGAGGTTGGTTGGATATATGCAGGGGTGGGACTGTACTAGTGCAGCAAGGATGCGATCAAGGAAGTGGGCAGCACATATGTCAGAGGTGGGATTATACAGGCACACCAAGGAATCGATCGGGGAGGTGGGCAGGATACATGGCAGGTGAGACAGTGCAGGCAGACTGCTGAAGCAGTTGGTGAGGTGGGCAAGATATTTGTCAAAGGTGGACTGTGCTGGCACACCAGGGAAACAATCCGAAATGTAGGTAGGACGCATGATAATGGTGGGACTGTGGGTGTCGGTGATGCACAGCAGGGGTAGAGCTGCACAGGCACATTGGAGAAGAGATTGGGGAGGTGGGGGAAGTGTATGGCAAGGTTGGTACTGCATGATCACAGCAAGGTAGTGATCGGGAGATGTGTGACATGTATGGCTGGGATGGGATTATGCAAGCACATCGCGGAGTTTGGCAGGATTATGGCAGGTTTAGGCCTGTGTGGGCACATGGGGGTAAATGATAGGGGAGGTGGGTGGGAAATATGGCAGGAGTGAGACTGTGCTGGCATACCAGGGAAGTGATCGGGGAGATAGGTGGGATACATGGCTGATGTGGGATTGTGCATACAGACTGAGGAAGAGATCAGGGAGGTCGGTGGGTTATATGGCAGGGAGTGGAGCCATGGTGAAACATCAGAGAAGAGACTGAGGAGGTGGGAATTATATATGGCAGGGGGTGCTGCTGTGTGGGCACAGCAGAGAAGTGATCAGTGAGATGGGTGGCATGGGTTTATTGCAGGGATAGGACTGTGTGGACACATCAAAGGAGAGATAGAGGAGGTTGGGGGATGTACGGCAGAGGTTGGACATGTGGGCACAGTGTAGAAGCAACTGGGAAGAAGGGCAGGATATATAGCTGGTTGGGACCATAGGGTACAATGGAAATGATATGAGAATGGGGTGGGATATATGTCAGGAATTGTGGGTGTGCGGGCAGACTGGCGAAAGCTGATCGGTGAGGTGGGCAGGGTATATGACTGGGGTGGGACTGTGCTGGCACACCGTGTAAGTGATTGGGATGAGGGGAAGTATATGTTGGGGTGGGACTGTGGGGGAATATTTCTTGGGGTGGGACTGTGTGAGTGTACCATTGAAGTGACTGAGGTGGGTACGACATACGGAAGGAGTGGGACTCTGCAGGCACACCAGTTAAGGATCAGGGATGTGGGTGGGATATATGGCAGGGGTAGGACTGGAGGCACACCAGGGAAGCAATTGGAGAGGTGGGTGGGATAGATGGGGACTGTGCTGGAACAGTAGGGAAGTGATCGGGGAGGTGGGTGGACTATGGTAGTGGTGAAGCAATGAGGGCACATTGGTAAAAGAGATTGGGGACGCGTGGGGGGATGTATGGTGGTTGGCAATGTGTGGGCACAGGGAGGAAGTGCTCATGGAGGTGGTGGGGATGTATGGTAGTGGTCATACTGTGAGACCAGCTCAGGGAAGTGATTTGGGAGGTGGGTGTAATGTATAGCAGGAGCAGGACTGTGTGGGCACACCAGGGAAGCCATCAGGAAAGTGAGTGGAATGTATGGAATTGAGTGGGTTATTTGGAAAATAGAAGCACTGCTGGCCCCTCCCACCTTCCTTCCCTGCTGTTTACTATTAGGTATAAAGCACCATGTCACAATGATAATTGGGGATATACCACTGTTATATCCTCTCAAGATGGTTTAAATTAAACAAGTGCTCATTAGTATTGGCTCCAGGGGCCCTGAGCATACACTTCTGAAAAACTGAACTCTCACATTTTGCAGGAACACCTTGGAAATATCCCCAGCCCACTTCTTGCCTCTTTTTCCCCACAGTGTCCTAAGGGATCTTTAGCAACAGGCCAGCTTTGCTTTATCGCTGACTATCGCTGGGAGCAGTGCCCACTTTACCTGCAGAGGGCTCTGTTGCAATCCAGGACCAGCAAGGTTAATTGGGGGGAGTTTGAATGGAGGCAACAGGCTGAACTGCTTGCTCTGTCTGGTTTCACTCTCTCTTTTACTGGTAGCAATGGCCACCTTACATGCCCTGCGGTCTCTTACAGTTTAGGACCAGTAAGGGGAACCGAGTCTGGAGGTGCTGCATGGGAATGGAGTTGGGGGGAGCATGGTGAATGGAGTTGGGAGGGCATGGAGAATGGAATTGGGTATGGAAGATTGGTAGTTGAGCTGCAGAGGGAAGAAAAAAGTGCCATAGAGGGTGAGGAGGGTCAGAGAAAGAACGAGAGGAAGCGCTGTGATGTTATGTGGTGGCAGTTTGGAGGCAGTAAAGCATAGTGGTTAAAGGCACTGAGCTGCAAACCTGGAGACCTGGGTTTGAATCCCATCATCCCCCAATTTATTTATGTCTTTGATAACCAGGTAGGTGCACTGATTCAGAGGACCGTTTTCGGTTATGACTCTGGCCACAGAAATGTGGCAACCAAAAATACAAGTATAACAGAGAGGTTCAGACACAAATACATAAAATATAAATGTACAAGTTAATAATGACACAGCAGACATTGTGTCGTAACATGGTACAAGCAGGAAAAATTGGGAGAGATACAGGATAAAGTTCACTGTTGTATAGTTTAACAAGGGCTGATTCACAATATGGGCAGAGAGCAATTTTTGATAACTAAATTGAAACAACAATCAGCATTGGGTCCAGAAAAAAGAGGAAAGTAAAAAGGGGTAGTGGGGGGAAACCAAGGGAGGGGCAGGAGGAAAAGGGTAATCATAGTGGGGAAGGAGCACGTGGGGACTGCTGTCATGATGCAGGTATAGACTAAGTGCTCGCTCTGGTCAGAGGAGAGATCCAAAAATAGTATCCTTGCAGTTAGGAACAGTGGCAGACCACCAACAAGAAAAGTCATGCTTTCATGGCATGCTTGAAAGCTAGTTGTGTGGGTGATGAGTGAAGACAAGGAGAGTTTGTTACAGAGCAAGGGGGCAGTGAAAGAGAAAGCTCGTTTGCCCATGGTGGTGAAGACACGAGGTACTTCCAGTGGTGGAATGGAGGATGCCCGAAGGTTTCTGGTGAGCACTCTGTTTGTCAGTAGGGGAGAACTTGCATACTGTGTGACTCTGAGCCAGTCACTTAACATCGTTGTTCTCCCAGGTCTCACCTGGAAGCGAGCTTTGGCTTAGTGTGCCTTTCCTGGTTAAACAATTTCCTCTTTCACTTATGTATTGTCAGTGCTGTGCTGTGATTCCACTTACACAGGTAGAAGGTAATATCTGTTGGATCTGGTGACATACTTCAAGATCCTACTCCCTCTCCTGTGTTTGTAATACATCGGCATAACTCTCATTATGCAGCCATGAAAATGTCCAGCTGCCTTCCTCTGCAGTTGACACAGCACCTGGGTGCTGTAACACTTTCTTCCTACTAGTGATAAACATAACATAGAAACATAGACTTTGATGACGGATAAGGACCGCTTGGCCCACTCAAGTCTGTCCATTTCCCTACCTATTGGATAAGATGCAGATCCTAGTTAACCAACAGCCTACTCTTTACCCCCAGCAGAATTGCCTTATGTCTGTCCCATGCATTCTATAATTCCACCACTGTTTTTGACCTTATGACCGCCTCAGGAAGGCCCGTTCCATGCATCCATCACCCCTCCGTGATAAAATATTTGCTCACGTTGCCCTTGAGCCGTTCCCCCTCTATCTTCAGATTGTGCCACCTTATTCTTGCACATCTCTTTTTTCTGAAAGTTGCTACCCTCTTGGACTTTGTTAATTCCCTTGAGGTACTTGAAAGTTTCTATCATGTCCTCCCTCTTCCTCCTTTCCTCGCAGGTATACATATTGAACTCCTTTAGTCTCTTCATATGGCTTCTGGTGCAGACGTGCACCATTTTAGGTGCCTTCCTCTGGACTGCCTCCATCCTGAGGTGGGATATGCCCATGGTGACATCTGTGACAGTGGTGCCCAGGTAACCTGGAGGTACTTGTGGAAGCATGACACAGGCCAGGGACTGACCCGTGGCACACACCCATGACAGTACACCAGAGGTGCACACAGCATCTGTGCCAGGCCCACACAACAGGGAGCTACAGACATGTCATCGATGCCTGTCATACCATGTGACACCACCACAACGGCACTGCGATGGGTCAGTGTGGTGTTCCTGTTGTGGACAGAACACAGCAGTGGACAGGGCAGGAGTGGCACAACAGTGCCCTGTGGGTGACATGGGCATGCCTTACAGATATCCAACCCCTTCAGTGAGGAACGTGCGGCCACCGTGTGCAAATACATAGATAGTGTTGGACTGGCCTAGCAGTGTACCTGGAGTGGTCCAGGTTGGACCCACACATTCGGGTACCCAGTCCCTCTCTGAATACTGATAGTCCTTGCATTCCTCACCATGTTCCTGTCCTAAGGGGGTATGTGGGGCACTGCAGGTGACTGTAAGCTGCAAACGTAGCTTGGGTATCACAGTCCTGTGGTATAGTGCTCACAGTGTGTCACCCTGTGGCCTCTCCTGTTTCTTTTCCAGGTGGGCCCCTGTGGCCACTGTTGAGGTGGGCCCCCTTTACCCCAGTCTGACCCTATACATGGCCATGGGAAATAGCTCTGTACTGAGGCCAATCCAGTCCACCCCTCCCCACACACATTCCATTACGCTTGCCTGCTAGGCTGCAGTACCTCCTGTTCATCTTTGTGGAGTGGTGGGGCAATCCTGCAAAGATGGAATTGTGCATGCCTTGGGTATGCAGATGGCCAGACTGTATTCCAGTAATGAGCTGTGCATGTGGGATTGGGCTCAGAATGTACAATGAGGCCATTTGCATATCCTGGCTGAATATTGCATAGTTGCGCCATGCCCCTCTCATCTGTTCCAGCGCATTTCAATATGTCCCTGCCTGTGGTACGCAGTTCCTCTGCCTGTGATGCGCTGCATAGAAACATAGACATAGACTTAAACGGGAGATAAGGACTGTTTGGCCCACCCAGTCTGCCCATTTCCCTACGTATTGAATAAGCTGAAGATTCTAGTTTACCAACAGTCTACTTTTTCCTATGCCCCACTATAACTGCCTTATGGCTGTCCCATGCATTCTTGAATTCCTCCACTGTTTTTGACCCCACAACCTCTTCAGGAAAGCGGTTCCTTGCGTCCACCACTGTCTGAAAAAATATTTCCTCACGTTGCCCCTGAGCCATCACCCCTGTATCTTTAAATTGTGCCCCCTTGTTCATGCACATCTCTCTTTCTGAAAGGTGCTGCCTTCTTGGACTTTGATGATTCCCTTGAGGTACTTGAAAGTTTCTTTCATGTCCCCCATCCCTCCTTTCCTCAAGGGTATACATATAGTAGTAAGCTGTTTTAGTCTCTGTTCATGTGGCTCCTGATGCAGACCCTGCACCATTTTAGTTGCCCTCCTGTGGACTGCCTCCATTTTGTCTATTTCCTTGCGGAGATGGGGTCTCCAAAACTGCACACAGTACTCCAGATGAGGTCCCACCAACTGTCTGTACAGAGTGGATAACCACTTCCCATTTTCTACTTGTGATGCCTCTCCCTGTGCGTCCCAGTATCCCCTTAGCTCTCCTTACTGCCTTCTCATTTTGCTTGCCTACCTTCAGGTCCTTTTCCATTTTTTGTTGTTGTTAGTACCTCTGCCACACATCTTCAGTTGCCTTTTTTTTTTTTAACTTTGTTTATCTTCCTGACACCCCAGGCATCCTTCAGGAGTGCCCACACGGATCTCCACCCTACTCCCAACCTGAAGCCCCGCATTCCCCTGGCCCCTCCTCCCATGAACGACTGCAGGCTGACCCGACCCCCGGTACCATCTCTGTGGCTGATACTGCTCCCCCTTGGCGGCTACCTCCTAAGTATGAGGGGCCTACCTGCAAGTCGTCGGGTCCTCCGAAGAGAGAGATCCTGGGTACATCTGGGCCGGTGTTTGGGATGTGGGAGGGTCCACTGAGGCCACCGTCATCTCCCGGCGTGCAGGAGATATTTTCTTTGATTTTCTGCCCCCCACAGAGCCTGGCCAGCAAGGCTATGGAATGCCGTGGCTTCGGCCCCCCAGGTATGGCCGCACCGCTACACTGGCGACCCTCCAGCCACCGCCAGAGGTCGCTCCTAGGCGGCGCATTCCCACCCACCACAGGGAAGAGAGAGCAGTCGGCGACTCAATCTCTATCCCCGACCGCGACCCCTGCAGCCCAGCTCCTCGACCTGAGCCGCCGGCGTGGCGCGAGGTGTTGCGTCCAGTGCCTCAACCCTCAGCGCCACTGGGCCGGCATCTTCAGTTGCTTGATCACTTATGTTTGGGATAGTCAGTCAGAAATGCACAATCACATGTTATGGCATATTCTCTGAATATACCGTTATTTTGTGCTGGCGCATCTCAGTTGCGCAGCACAGGCACTTTCACGATGCAGTGTGGGACTTTTGTATATGGGCCCCTTTAGTGTAGTATACAGTCTACTGTCCCCTGACTGAAGCAGGGAGAGGCATCACAGAGCCAGGCACCCCCCCATCCCTCATTACTGAGGGTGGGGAGGAAGGAGCTATTATTTAGAAGCTCAAAATTATTTTGTGGGAGGAGTACAGAGAGGCATGGGGTGGGAGCACATTTAGGTTAGCTATTCAGTGGCTCCCAAATAGGGGAGTGTTATAATAGGCCCTGGGATTGTCCTGCTTCATTAGACAGTGGGTTTAAGGGGCAAACTCCCTGTTCTGACCCATTATGTGTAGGATCCACCCAGTCAACCGTGAAGTGTAACACTCCAGTCTGCTGTTGAGATGATGAGTTTTGGAAGGCTATGCCTGTAGTTAAGTGGGAGCAACACAACTAACCACCCCTGCTCAGCCATATAGGGCCGCACCTCCTCACTTCTTCCTTAATCATTTCATTTGTTATGGCCAGGCGCTGCCCCTCCCCCGTTTCTCCTGCCTCTTGTGCTGCATCTTGACTTTCTGTGGCACTTCGGCTGCCGGTTCCATTTCCTTGTGTTTTGGCCCCTCTGTCCTGTGTTCATTCTGTTGTTGTTTGTGCCTCCTTACCTGTGCTGCTTGCCCCACTGGTACATTTGCACTCTCATGCCCCCCCACCACTCCTTCCCGTTTCAGCCACTTTTTCATCCCCTTCTGCTTCCTCTTTTTTCTAGTCTCAGCTAACACTCCCCATAGCCGCCTCGTCCCTTCCCATCTCTGTACCTTGGCAGTGCTCTGTTGCTCTCTGCTCGGGTGGACCTTCCCAACTCATTCCTGTGTCTTTCCTCCATCCTTGTTTCTTGCTCTCTTGGCTGTTGGTGTCTGCAGCGTGGCTTGGGTGTGCGCTTCTGGTCTGTCCTTCCTGCTCATGGTTGTTGCTGTTGACACTCTGCTGTGTGCCTGTGCTGAAGCTTTGCTGTGCTCTCATTTCTGCGCTGCTTCAGTCCTGTGCTCTTTTGGGGTTTCCCCTCTACCATGGGTATTCATTATGTATATTATTACCTGCTCTGTATTGTACAGTACTCCACCACTTAGCTTGTCTGTCTGTATTTATAGGGCCACCTAGTTACTCCATATCTCACAACCTAGCCGGCATGTCAGCCCTGGTACAGTTGTCAACCCAGCCCCAATTGCTGGTTATTAATTAACTCAATTTATTTTACTGGTTTAATTAGCTGTTTGGTATCCCGGTGCCTCGTTTGTGGCTTCTTTGTTTTGCTAACGGTGGGGGACTGCAATGTCGCAGCAGGAGCAGCTTTATGATTATCAAATATTCAATCAGTCATTGGTTCGCATGGCCATCTCATGCTACTCCATATAGCCTTCGTGGCACAGCCTTCTTGTGGTACTCCATATAGCCTTCATGGCTTTCACTGTTTCAGTCAGTCTTCCCTACCCGTCAGCCACTGGCACCTAACACTTACTATACCAGCCTTCATGGCATTCATGCATTCAGCATATCAAGTCTATTCATTTCAAACTTTACCTTTCATCATATCAGCCTTGCAGCCTTCTCCTACATAATCTCTTCCTACCTCACTGTTGGCCCCAGGCTTTGCCCAGCCTTACCGTTCTCTCATTCATAATATTCAGTTTAATTCACTCCTAATTTAGTTGCTTTATGGACTCTGTTGGCATGCATTCCTGTGGTTGACAAATGCTCTCTGCCCTAACTAGACCCACATGAGGGTCCACATTACTCAGTCTGACCTATGCACAGGTTCTTCCACTTCACCTATCAGCCAAGTTTGACCCACATACGGGCCCCATGCTACATTACAACTACATTCTTTCCTTAATTTGGAGACATGCTGACCGAATCCATTACTTCCAGGACTCAGGGCTAGCCCTGTGGCTGACAGTCTCCCTCTGCACCCCAAAGTCTGCATCGACCGATAGCTGGGGAATGTCCTCCCTGTGGGTGGACCGTCAGTCATCAACCATACTGACGGCACCTCTTGATGTTGCATTTAAGACTCTGGCGTGGAGGGGTGGGGCTCTCAAGGGAAGGGCCCCTTTAGCTGCCTGAGTGGGGTTGGAGGTACCCTTTAAACTATTCTCCCCACAACCACCTCTGGTTCACCCAGTTTGTTCTTAGATCAGTAAGCCGGATGAGCGCCTCGGTGGTCATTACTCTCCTCTTCCCACCTTGGAGGTTGGCATTGAGTGCCCTAGTGTTGCAGAGTTCACTCACAACCCTACATGGCATTCCCATAAGAGGGACTGAGCGAGAGTATTCCCCAAATTAGAATCTCCCCTGGATTTGTCTACTAAATTGCAGTAGCAGAGCCATCACTAAACAAAATTGTCCAGCAGTCTTGAGGGAAGGTGACCTAGGCCTTGGATCCTCAGAGGTTTCCTTCTCGAGGGTTTTTTTCCCTGTCCTGCATGTCAATGGTCATAATACCTAAATGGGTGTAGTAATCTTCTCTAGGTCACTAAGTTAGGTTTCCGCTGTTGGAAGGAGTTGGGTGGCATCCCCGTAATTATCCCCTCTCTCCCTCTTAGCTGTTCCCTCTCCCTTAGGAAGCCATGCCTCCGCGCCTTACATTTAACCTATGAGCGGGTCACTATTCCTCCTTGTCTCCTGCCTACTCTGCTCAAGCCCCTGACCATACCTCCAGCTGACCTACATATAGGTCTTCAATTCCGACAAACATTCAGCACCCCATAATTGCTGCTTGATACTCTTTTTGCCCTCCTTCCTAAGGTACCTTTAGCCAAGGGAATCACTCCTGCAACACCTCTAGGGGTGGATCCCTCCTCTAGGGTTCCTTGCCTTTGTACCCTTACAGAGTGGTATATCCCACAGCTAGAGAGGTGAACAGCCTAAGATTATCTGTGTTACACAAGCATAACACTATACCAAGTTGTGTAGGCACATCGACTTGGAAGGCTATACCTGTAGTTCAATTGGGTGGCGCAACTAACCAAGCCCTTGCGCGGCCATATAAGGGTCGTTCCTCCTCACTCATGCGTCAGTCATTTCTTTTCGTTGCCCCTCCATCCACTCCTCCTCCTCCAGTGGCATGTCTCTGTCTTCCGTGGGCTCCTTCCTACGATATCTTTAGCCAAGGTAATCACTCCCATGGCACCTGTAGGGGTGGAACTCTCCTGTAGGGTTCCTTGCCTTTATACTCTTACAGGGTGATATATCCCACAGATAAAGAGGTGAACAGTCAAAGATTATCTATGTTACACAAGCTTAACACTGTTCCAAGTTGAGTAGGCACACTGAAATCCTGTTAGCCTTGCATCAGGCAATCAGGGTAGAGGTTTGTGGAATGAATCATATTTTTTTGGCAGCCATTAGTAGGATGCCTAATAAATATCTAGCATTTGAGTCTCGGAATTCCCCTGAGGTACTGTAATAATAAAAACCCTTCTATTAGGGTGAATGGCCTCCTGCCTAGTTCTCCTAGTTCCTCCTGAAAAGCCTAGAAGAAGGGGCAAAGGACCAGATAGCCCCACATGACATGGCCATAATGGGTCCTCCTCTTCCTACATCCCTTTCATCAAGACATGTCATTTGTAGGTAGATATTTACAAGTGATTACTGAGGTCGGAAAGTACTGGATTGTTTCCATGCATATTCTTTCCACTGACAGTAACTTGTTACTCTGGATGCCTACTGACAGGCTTTTTGCCAGCACTCCTTTGATATCTGCATGTCTAACTCACCTGTCAACGCATCCACATGTCTTGGATCGAGTCTGTTCTGGAGTTTATCAGAGCTCTGTATAAATAGAAAATCATATGCTCTGAGTACCCCATATAAACGAGGGTAATGAATGAAGTGAGTTTGGGGTTGGTATCCAAGGCATGTGACCTGATTTGAAGGGACTTGTAGAAATGACATAGTTGGAGAAATCTGAAAAAGTCACTGTTGAAGACCATGTTCAACCAGGATCTCTGGGCAGGCTTTAAAGGTGTTTCCTCACATAAATTAGTGGCGATATTGGAGGGAGTACCATTCCCATTCCCTAAAGATTAGTTGCAGTATCTTCAAGCAACTCCATCCTGCCTGAGGGACCATGGCTAGCCTTTCTTCTGCCCTATGCTGTACTGAACAAGGAGCTCCATACTCCAGGTTCTTGAGATGAACAAACAGTGATCACCCAGGACCTGGTTACTGGAAAGGAATAAGAGTAATTTGTGTTGTTTTCTCGAACCAAGTCTTTGCAATATTTCAGGGCCCCAACCGCTGGCCAACTTGGCTTGCAGCATCGATCAGGCCTGCACCTAGTGGGTGCCAGAAGGACTGTTTGGGAGCACTCGTACCAGTGGGGGTGGGTTTGGCCTGCGAGCCCAAAATATTTATGGTTGCTACCTGTTTCACTAACCTTTCTTGCTTTCACAGCCATCCTTTGTCCCAGTATCCCTTCCCTGATCCTTGCCCCCAAATAAAGCTGCGAGTTTGTTTGTTGAAACTGCTGTATCAGTGATGTTCATTACAATTGCCTATTGCTGAGATTTATAGTTTATGGTGGATCAAGGTTATTGGGGCTATTGTGTGCAGACTGGTTGATTGGGGAGATGGAGAAGCATATTATCCCAGAGGGCTGTACCAGGCAGTTACCTGGCTCACTAATACCTTACTCTAGGTGGAGACACCACTATATTAATATTTCTGGGAATGAACCCCCAGTTGTCACTGTAGCAGGACCAAGGACCCTTACCCTGTAGTAGGGACAGCAGGCAAAGGGGGGATAGCCCACTGGCATACGGCACCTGGGTACAGTACATGGAACACCCCAGATTAATCTAGAAGAATAATCATCCTGGACTCCCTTCAGGGGGTATTCCTCAGGCAAATAGTGAACCCACTTGTGATGGAGCAGTACTGGACCTGGTAGTCCGTAACAGAGACCATGTTGCAGACATCAAGGTAAAAGGCCACCTGGGGAATAGTGATCACTAAACAGTGTGGTTCAATATAAGGATGGCTGTGGAACTGAACCATACAAGGGTGAGGTTCCTGAACTTCAGGAGGGCAAATTTTAAAAAAATGGATTAATGCTTCGGGGATTACCTGGTGGGGAGGATGACCAGGGTGGGGTGGGGTGGAGAAACAGGGGGCACAGCTAAAAAAGGGAAACAAGGAAGGCAAAAAAACTTTGTATCAAGGAAGTGAGCAAGAGGAAAAAGAGACCACAATGGTTCTTAAAAGAGGTAGTCGAAAAAATTAAAACTAAAAGGGTAGCATTCGGAAGGTTTAAGGAGACGCAGAGGGAGGATGATAGGTAGGTGTATCAGTGGGACACAGAGCGAAGAAGGGAGAGCAGTGAGGAGCACCAAGGTACACAATGAAAAGAGAATAGCTCAGAAAGTAACAATCATTTGTCAATGCTGAATGCTTGCTGATATTAGCATTGGAAATGCAGGCGTTAGACTGATGCAGAGTAGGAGTGGCAGTGAAGTATTGAACTCACGCCAACTCAACCTCCACCCTGCAGAGATGGACAGGCATTGGGATGTGCCTTCAGGTCATCGTCCATAACGCTCACTGCATTTCACCTCACTCTATCTTGCAGACACTGACAAGTGTTGAGGTGTGCCTTGGTGTGTTCAGCTTCACAGTCACCCCATTTCATAAGGACATACGCTAAAATGGGTGCAGTATAGGAGAATGGTGTGAACTCTGGGGCTAAAGAATCCAAGGCACACCTTGATGCCTGTCACTGGCTTCAGGGTGGAATGGCATGAGCATTACAGCTGGTGATCCAAAGGCATACGCCTGACGCCTGTCAGGTTGTACAGGGTGTGGGACGTTGTGGTTAGAAACCCTAATGCTGCAGGCGTTTGTTGGTATTTGAACTACAGATTTTCAACATGGCCTTTTTGTGACTCCCCTGCTCATGAAATATCTGAGACCTCTGCTCACGAACAGTGGCACTGTGATTTTGTTAATCTGTCCCGAACGTTGATTTCCCACAGCAACCGTGCCATTCTGCGCCAGATGTGTGAAAACACAGTTCGAGCAGGATGTGAAAAATGGCAGCTGTACCATTCATAGGGAGCTGTGAAGAGATGGCAGTGTTGAAAATCTGGAGTGAAAATATTAAAAATGCTCAAACTTATGAGCATACGTGGAAACTGCACAATACATGCTTGTAAAACACAATCATTTAGTGGAATTATTTCAGCACATTTTCAAAATAAGCAGTTTGTGACCTTTCCTCATGAACAGTGTCATTATGAGTTTCTTAATCTGTTCTGAACGTTGATTTCCCACAGCAACCATGACATTGTGTACCAGATGTGCGAAAACACATTTCAGACAGGATGTGAAAAATGACAGCTGTACTGTTCATAAGAAGGTGTGCAAAATTGACAATATTGAAAATCTGGAATGAAAATTTAACAAATTTGCTGTTACGAGTGTGCGTGGAAACTGAGCAACGCATGCTTGTAACACAGTCATTTTTTGGAATGTTTTCACCAGATTTGTAACATAGGCTTTTTGAGAGCCCACCTCATGAACAGTGACATTGTCGTTTCGTTAATCGGTCCCAAAAGGTGATTACGCGCAGTGACTGCAAAATCACCTTTCGGGACCGAATAACCAGATGACAGTCACTGAATTCATGAGATGGGCTCTTAAGAACCCCATGTTGAAAATTTGGTGTCAACATTCACAAAAATGGCTGAGATATCCACCTAACTTGAACCCCCTTCCCTTCCTTTTTATGCCATTATACAGCTTACTGTCATTTCTTCGGTTTGCGGTCATATTTGAAAAGTGCAGATGTGTTCCCACTCCAACGAAGATCATCGCACCGGGCTCCGGAGGTAGGTATGGGGTGAGGGGGAAGTGGGGTGCGCAGAGGGTGGCTGCAGGTTGGGGGAGGGGCACCACAGACAGCAAGCGACTACTTTCCTTTTTACAGGTTTAAAAAAAAATGTGGGAAGATTTTCCTTTTTTACAGGTAATTTGGCACGCTGGGGTGGACTCCCAGCATGCCAACTGGGTGTATGTTGGGGCTGTAGCCAATGGGGATTTAGCACTAGCGGCACATCTAAAGTGTTTGGGGGGGCGCATTAGCAAAGGGGGATTAGGTACCCCCCGGTACACAACAAATGGGAGACATTATGCCAATGGGGATTGGGCTCTCCCGTCTGCAAATGACCTTTGGAGGGGGCATGCTGACAGGGGGATTGGGCATCCCTGTAGGCTTTCATGAGGACTTTGAGAGGCAGACGGTGACAGCTGCCATGTTTATTTAAAGCAAATGAGGGCAATATTATGCAGACAGGGATTGGGCTTCCCCGTTGTCAGATGAACTGGGGGGGCATGCTGACAGGGGGACTGGGCACACCTGTTGGCTTTCATGGGGACTGTGAGAGGCAGGCGGCGACAGCCACTGTCATGTTTATTGAGATGGGACACCAGACAAGGCAAGCTGTGATTTGTTGCTGGAATCAGGGACTGCCCCAGCAGCAAAAACAGCTGATTCTTCAATGACGGGGCACTCCCTGATTACAGAGGTGAATTTCTTTCAAGTTCATGGCATGCTACAATAGTGCTGTCATTGACAGCATGCTCCTCTGTTGGCGCCACAGAGACCAGCCCCAAAATGGACTGCTGGCATTGGCCACAACATTGCCACACCTTCCCAACTCGCTACCACAGCAAGCTGCCGCAGTATGTTTCTTGCGCATGTGCACAAGCAAACATAATAAATGGGGAAATAATTTTTTTAGGTATGTAAACAAAATTAGGAAGACCAGGGGAGGGATCAAAACATTAAAAAGGGAGTGTGGGAACAGTGTCAGAGGAAGGAGGAGGGGCCACAAAAAAGGAACAGGACCATGGAGACAGGGAGGTGGACACTAGTCCATTTTCAGAAGAGAGTGTCCTGAAGGGACTCGCTAATCTGAAAGTAGCAATGGGACCAGATGGGGTGCATCCAGGAGTACAAGGTGTACTGTTGCGATTTGACAGTCTTATTTAGCAACTCATTGGAAACAGGAGTGGTTCTGGAGGAGAGGAAGAGGGCAGATGTAGTCTCACTTCACAAAATTTGCTAGCAGGAAAGAGGCTGGTAATTATAGGCCAGTCAGCCTGACACAGGCAGTGGGAAACTTAATGGAGTCACTGCTGAAGGAAAGGATTGTGGACTGTATTGAATTACAAGACTCGATGTAGCATGGATTCATGGGGGGTGGTGGACTTCAAATGAATCTGATACATTTTATTGACTGGGTGATTAATTAGGTCAGGGCTGAGCGGTGGATGTGGCTTACTTAAATATCAGTAAGGAGTTTGACACAGTTCCACGTAGAAGGCTAGTAAGCAAGTTAGGTAGCTTAGGTAGTTGGTCTAAAGGTAGGAACCTGAGTAAGAAATTAGTTAGGGATAGGCTACAGAGGGTGATAGTAAATGGGAGTTCACTCTGAGGAAAGGATGACCAGTGGATTGCCTATAAGTCGCATTGAAGAGGAGCAGGAAAGGAAGCTCCGCCTCTCTGCGGGTGACACAAAAATCTGCAATAGGGTGGACACTTTGGGGGGCTGGGGTGGAAAGGATGAGTAAAGATCTGAGAGAACTTGAGGATTGCTCAAGGGTATGGTAGCTGGGTTTTAATGCAAAACAGTACAAAGTAATGTACTTGGGGCACAGAAACCCAAGAAGGAGATGGGGTGTAATCATACTTGATGATTTAATGGTGGCCAGGCTGCTCGACAAGGCAGTTGGGGGGGTGAGAGGGATACTGGGGTGCATAGTGAGGTATCACCTAATAACAGTGAACCAAAATGAGAGACTGCAAAAACAACGATTCATTTTGGGTGCTGTTAATAGAGCTACCATCCACACATATCCTGGAAGAGCATAACCCATAAGGAGGGGCAGGAAAGAGGGATTTGGAAGATTGTTGTACCTGCTGCCACCAAGCTAGCCATGTGGTGTGGCGGTGTGGGTAGCTAACTGGGGTACAGCAGGTACGGGGGTTCAGAACTGGTGAGTGACCACATTTTGCTGCAGCTACAAGCTGTGGCACATAATTTATTCCAGCATCTGGATTTTTGACCATTCCCCAACATGCATCCTTCTGGAGTTGATAGTATTAATTCGGGAGGGGGGGTACAGGGGACACAGCGCCACCCCCCCACAAACACTTTTTTACAATCCAGATGGGTTGCTTTAATGTGTATATCGCCAGTGTGCTTTTTGGTGATACACACTCACCATAATAGCAATCGCTCTTTTGTGATCACTGTTATGACATGGAACCCATAGGGAGGTCTATCTCCAGAAGAAAGAGGGAGGTGGTGTTGCCTGTGTAAAGATCACTGGTAAGACCCCACCTAGACTACTTTGTCCAGTTCTGGAAACCACTTTTCTAGAAAGACAGACAGAGGCAGTTCAGAGGAGGGCAACTAAAATTGTGCAGGGTCTGTGAAAAGCCCTATGAGGAGAGGTTTGTGGACTTAAATATATACATCCTGAAAAAAAGGAGAATATGATAGAGACCTTTAAGTACCTCACGGGGGTAAACAAGGTACAGGAGGGAGACATTTTTCAGGAGAAAGGTGCTCAAGTACAAAAGGGCATGATCAGAAGCTGCAGGGGGTTAGATTCAGGTGAGATATCAGAAAGTACTTTTTCACAGAAAGAGTGGCAGATTCCTGAACTGTCTTCCAGTGGAGGTGGTGGGGCAAAACAGTGATGGTATTCAAGAATGCATGCTACACAGATGATACCCAGTTGGACCTGTCCTGTGCCCCTGATGACCTTACCACCCCAGACATGCTGAGTTGGTGTTTAGCCAAGATAAATGACTGGATGTGTGTTAACTAGCTATGTCAACTCCATCAAGACAGAGGTTATGGTGATTTAGCCAGGTCATGGGGATATTTTTGTTGATGGGTGACTGCCCACCCTAGTAGTTGGTGGTCGTCCCCATCACTGTTAAATGTGGTTAAGGGATCTTGGTGTCATTCTTGTCAGTCGGCTTCACTTTGAAAAACAGATTTTCTCCATCTCAAGAATATTGCCAGGATCCATCCATTTTTGACTCCTACTGACCTGGCTACAGTTATTCATGCCTTTGTTACTAGTCAACTTGATTACTGTAACGCCCTGCACCTAGGGCTGTCTAAAGGATTGATGTGTTGACTGCAGTTAGTGCAGAATGCTGGCTTATTAGTTGCACCGTCCTTCCACTTAAAAAGATCGGGAGAGAGGGCCCTTGGGGTGGCTGTACCACTCCTTTGGAATTCTCTCCCACCAAACATTAAGGTTGTTAGCACAGTGGAGGCCTTTAAAACTTATATATTTGAAAAGGTTTTTAATTTTCTCTGATTAATTTATCTCTTGGGATTTTATTGCATTTTATTATTATCTTTGTTAATTGCTCTGAGCCCCTGGATAGGGTGCTATATAAATAAAATTTGCCTTTCTTTGCTTAAGGGAGCCATAGCAGAGGCAACAAGTCTTTGTGTTGGGCAACTAAGCAAAGCAAAGAGAAAGA
The DNA here is from genome assembly GCA_016271365.2 of Neoceratodus forsteri. NCBI lineage: Eukaryota > Metazoa > Chordata > Ceratodontiformes > Ceratodontidae > Neoceratodus > Neoceratodus forsteri. Next base: position 86,678,112 of record JADMNL010000026.1, on the reverse strand, counting down.
AAAAAACACTTATGATTCTCAAAGGATGTGACCAGGACAGTAATAGAGAAAAGGCTAGCTTTCAGGGGGTACAAGGAAACACGGGGAGAAGGACAGGGAACTGTTTCTGGAAAAGCAGAGGGAGGCGGGGAAAGCAGTCAGGAGCGCGAAGGCACAAACAGAGGAAAAAATAGCCCAGGAGGTACAGAAAGGAGACAAGACCTTTTTCAGGTCCATTAGTGAAAGAAAAAAGACCAGGGGTGAGACTGTGAGGTTAAAAAGGGTGTGTGGAGAGGGACCTAGAAAAAGCAACAAGCCTGAACAAATATTTTTGTTCAGTATTCACCGAAGAAGGGGGAGGAGAAGGACCACTGTTGAGCAATAGCACCAATGGGAGAGAGGTGGACACCAGCCTGTTTACAGAGGAAAGAGTCCTAAAGGAACACAAGAATCTGAAAGGGGACAAGGCTATGGGTCCAGATGGGATACATCGCAGAGTATTATAAGAACTCAGAGAGGTGCTGGCAGCACCACTGACAGTTCTAGTCAACAAATTGATAGAGACAGGAGTGGTTCCAAGGGACTGGAGGAGGGTAAATGTAGCCCCTCTCCACAAAAGTGCGAACAGGGAAGTGGCTGGCAATTACAGGCCTTTCGGCCTGACCTCGATGGTGGGGAATTAATGGAATCACTGCTGAAGAAAAGGACTGTCATATTTCTTAAATCCAGCACAGGGTCTGAGGCAGCATAGATTCATAGCGGGAAGGTCTTGTCAAACAAATCTGATAGTGTTTTTTGACTGGGTGACCATGGAGGTAGATCAGGGAGGGGCAGTGGATGTGGCCTGTCACGAACCCTGCCCCATGGGCATGGCAGGACCTCCTGTTTGCAGGGATGTCCCTCTTTTTATGGAACTCATGAGCACTTGTGTGGTTCAGAAAGCACCACCAGCCTTCCTTTTCCCAGTGGAAGGGTGGAAACTGTAGTCTTGAGTCCCCCTGGCTCTTGTACTACTTTCTGTGGCTAGAATCCCACCTCTGCCACTGGCAGCTTCTTGCCTATTTGGTTTGTAGGATAGTCGAGTGGTCACTATCTTCGTTAACAAAGCCTATAGTCCTTACAAAACCCTTTTATTTAAAATCTTAGATCACACAACCAGATTCCAGGCAGAGTTGCTAAGAAATAATGAAAGTTTACTTAAAGGAAAACAACACGGTAACTTTTGCGATTTGGAAGATTTTGGAATGCAGACAATAAGCAAATAAATATTGGATGGTTCTACAGAAAACACTATATACTGTTATTCCTAAAACTATATCTTGTTCTGAGATTTAGTATGCAGAAAATATCAAGTATTCTTTTTGAGAGTAATTTCTCTTTCTGTAGAAGAAAGTTCATTAAGCAACAGATTTGTAGCAAGTGTGTGATCAAAGTCAGCTCTTTGAAGATCTTTTAGAAAATCCTGGTGTTTTCTTGGTGACGACTTTCATTCTCAGATTTCTGATTTAAAAATCAGAAAACTGTTTTCAGATGAAAAGTCCTTTTTTATATTTACAGCAGTCTCATAGATCTACCAAGCCTTATTCGTGTGCTTTAAAAAAAAAAAGATATATGTTTTTTTTTTCCAATTGTCTAACTAGCAAGTGACAAGGCTCTTTCTCTCTGAGAACGTTCCAGTCCTCTTTCAGGAGAAGCCTCCATCAACATGCCTTGATTCAGAAAAATCATGTTCAGCCCCTTCCTTCTCCACTCTGGCCATGCAGAGAACTGGGGTGCAACAGTTTTGCAACATCCTGCAGGTGTCACACTGTGGTTTCATGTTTAACTCCTGAAACATCTGTTTTAGACATAACCTTTTCTGTTTTGAATTTGTGACTTTAAGCTGCTCCCCACTGTTCTTTTCCTGTTATGGGAAGGTTAAGTGTTTATTCACTCCAAGGGGTATGACCCCTAGGATACATAAACCTGTCAACTGTTTCTTGGCCTTTTAAAGGGACAGCATCTTAACTCTGGAGAGCCTCACAACCTAGGAAATAGGAACATTACATAAAGTGGTAATAGGCTTATCTTGCCACATGGCCTACCTAGATTTCAGCAAGGCCTTCTACACCGTCCCACTTAACAAGTTGGTAAATAAGCTGGGCAGCCTGGGAGTGGGCCCCAAGGTGGTAAACTAGGTTAGAAACTGGTTGAGTGACAGGACATAGAGGGTGGTGGTGAATGGCGATCCAGCCGAGGAGAGGGGGGGGTGACCAGCGGCATGCCACAGGAATCGGTGCTGGGGCTAGTACTCTTTAATGTCTTCATAAACAACAGTGCAGAGGGCCGAAAAGGATGGTATGCCTCTTTGCAGATGACACTAAGATCTACAACAGGGTTGATACTCCTTGGGGATGAGAAGGGACCTAAACATGCTTGAGGAGCAGTAGAGAGTGTGGCCGCTAAGATTCAATGCAAAGAAGTGCAAAATAATGCATTTGGGGCACAGAAATTCAAGGAAGGAGTACAAGATGGGAGGAAGTACTAAAGGCCACCAAACAAGAAAGGGACCTGGACCCAGTGGCACTGAGGGATAAGGCACTGGACACCACACCTCACTCCATGCTGGAGACCTGAGTTCAGGAATGGACTCAGGTTGCACGGGGGTCAGTGGGGCAAGGAAGGATTGAGTGTCCGTAGACAACTCTCCTTCCTTGGGGGAAGGGGAGACCAGGCGGCATGCTGTAGACTGACACTCTGGTGGCTGGATGTCAGCACACAAGTGCTGCCAAAAACAGGGGAGGGCCCACATCCAGGGCATTAGGCTGCCTCTGCAGAGGCAGAGCCAGCTGCTCTGCCCATTGCACAGATATGGGTCCGGGGCCAAAACAGCAGAATCAGAACTTGACAGGATCTATGATGACATGACTATCTGGTTGGAGAATGAGTCCCTCTGAAGAGGGGACCAGTGCTTCCTGTCAACATCCCACAATAAACAAAATGAGAAAGGGACCTAGGGTAATCATATCTGATGATCTAAAGATAACCAAACAATGAGAGAAGGCTGTGGGGAAAGCCAGTGGGATGCTGGGGTGCATAGGGAGAGGTATCAACAGCAGAAGAAAGGAGGTGGTTATGACACTGTACAAATCACTAGTGAGAAAACATCTGGAGTACTGTGTCCCATTCTAGAAGTCACATCTTCAGAAAGACGTAGACAAAATGGAGGAAGTCCCGAGAAGGGCAACAGAAATGGTGCAAGGACTGTACCAAAAGTCATATGAGAAAAGACTAGAGGACCGCAGTACATATTCCCTGGAAGACAGGAGAGAGAAGGGGGGATATGATAGAAACATTGAAGTACCTCAGGGGCATACACAAGGTTAAACAGGGTAGCTTTTCAGAAAAGAAAGGGTACAAGAACAAGGGGACTTGATATGAGGCTGGGGGATAGGCTCTGGGGAAGGTTGAGGAAGTACCTTATCACTTAATCGGATATGATTACCCCAGCCCACCCAGCTCTCCCCCCGGTCATCAGCAGGCAGCATACCCACCTGCATACCTCTGCAGCTGCCGCCAAATGACAGCTTACAGTATTTGCTACAAGCTCATTGGTCCACACTGTGGACTAGTGGACCAGCAGTGCATACTGCAGTAGTCATTCACAACTTTATGAATTAATGACTTCATTCACAAAGATGTGAATGATTATTACAGTATGCACTGCCAGCTCATTGATGCACAGTGTACACCAATAAGCTTGCAGCACGTACTGTAAACTACCATTCGTCGGGCAGCCGCAGAGGTATGCAGGTGGGTATGCTGCCCACTCAAGACTGGGGGGACCTGGGTGGGCTGGGGGTCCCATGTGGTAGTGGAGATAACAGTAGACTGCCAGGGAGTTGAAATGTAAGTCTTCACGGTGATTGGGGATTCGGGGGAAGGAGGTACTACTAGACTACCAGGGAAATTTTATAATTACATTTTGGTGATCATTGTGGCAGGATGGGGAGGAGGGTTCCGCTTGACCACCAGGGTAATTAAATAAATACATTTTGGTGATCATTGGATCGGAATGAGTACCACTGGACCACCATGGAAATTAAATACGTTTCATGTGATCGGGGTTATGGGATGAGGAGGTGGTACCACTAGAATACCAGGAACTGTTGTGTGTGCTTGTGCATGGTGTTGGGGGTTGCCACCCGTGGCTGCTGTGTTGCGCACCGCCCTACAGTAGCCCGCCTGTGGGTGGCTGGCACATGAGACATTTTTTTATGGGCTCAACTGTGAGCCCAGGTATGCAGCACATCTCTGGGTTGTGTCAGCAGATGCGCCACACATCCCAGGCTGAATACTAGGATGTGCCACATATGCGTGGGCATGCCCCTGGAGATGTGCCGCATTCATTGTCTTTGTGCCATGCCGCATTGGGAATTGAACTGCGCAATTCCACCTTTTGAATATTGCCCCAGGGCACATTGCTGGGATTGTGCTGGGCACAACTCCTTTAAATATCTCAGCCCTGGTGTCCTGTCTAATACTTTGAATGAAGGTAGCAAAATCTGACAGATGCGAATACCTGTCAGATTTTGCTACCTAGGGGTATGGTGAGGAAAAGGGGTGCCGAATAGACAGCAAAATTGAACATGAATCTAAGGAAAGCTGAAATACGGCTTGGGCATTAATATAAGGACTTCTTTGTCATTCTGGTGTCCAGGGTTTATTTAGACTGAGGGTAGCAAAATCTGACAGCTGCAAAGAGCTGTCAGAATTTGCTACCTGGGGGTATTTTGAGGGAATGGGGTGCCCAATATATACCTATCAGACATTGCTACATAAGTTTTTTTGAGAGAATGGTGCTCCCTGTGTATTGGAAAACTGAAAAGTAATGTAAAGAAAGTTGAAATAAAGTTGGGGTAATTATATAAGGGCTCCTGCTTTCTCATTCTTGTGTTCTAGGTGATACTTTGACTGAGGGCAACAAAATCTGACAGATGCAAATAGCTGTCAGATTTTGCTACCTAAGGGTATTTTAAGGGAATAAGTTACCCAATATAAAGTAAAACTGAAAATAAATTAAAATAAAGCTTGGGCAGTGATTTAAGGGCTCCTGCTTTGTCATTCCTGTGTTCTGGGAGATAATTTGACCAAGGGAAGCAAAATCTGACAGATGCAAGTAGCGGTCAGATGTTGTTACCTAGGTGTATTTTGAGGGAATGGGATACCTTGTGTACAGAAATCTGAAAAGTTATGTATAGAAAGTTGAAATAAAGTTTGGGCAATGATATAAGGGCTCCTGCTTTGTCATTCTTGTGTTCTGGGTGATACCTTGATTGAGGGTAGCAAAATATGACACATGCAAATAGCTGTCAGATTTTGCTAAATAGGGGTACATTGAGGGAATGGGGTACACAGTGTACAGAAATCTGAAAATGTAAAGAAATTTGAAAACAATATTATGCAGTGATATTTATTTATTTATTATACTGGTAAGTCTGTGGGACAAGCCCATTTTCACAAACGACCAGTTTATACAAAACATACATACAAAATTTAAGACAAGGCATAAATATACATTACATATAACATTTACAGTTTTGAGTTTTCTAACATAATTTTTCTTAGTTCCAACTTGAAAGTTGACAATTTCTTTTGTCTTATAACATTTTTGGGAAGTTGATTATACATCTTAACAGTAGCAAAATTCAATGAATTTTGGCCAAGAGTTGTTTGGCAAAATGGAACCAAAAAGTACACCTTACTCTGTAATCTTGTACAACCAGGTATATTCCTAGGGAATAAACTAATAATGCTTTAAGGCAGAATGCCTAAAAAAATCTTGTTTAAAAACAACAATGCCCTATAATTAAACCGCCCCTTTAAAGACAAATAACCTAATTGTTTATAGATTGAACAATGATGGGTTAACCTTGATTGACCAGATGCAAAACGTAGAATAGAGTGATATGTTACTTGAAGTCTAGATAAAACTTTTTCAGAGGTAAATGAATATATTACAGACCCATAATCCACCATAGATAATAATGAACTATGAGTAAGCAATAGTTTAACATCTACCGTTAAATTATCCCGAATTCGATAAACCCCAACCTTTTATGAATCCTACTAATTAAATCTGTTATATGAGAATCAAATGCTATATGGCAATCAATTAGTACTCCCAAATATTTAAACTGCTTAACCTGTCCAATTGCATTACCCAAATTATCAGTAATTTTTAATTCTTGATTTTGCACTGTCCTTGGATGAGAAAATATCATTGTCTTAGTTTTTGTTGAATTTACCACCAATTTATGTTTATCAAACCAATAATGCAGCAAACCAAAATCATGTTGCAAAGTATTCTGTAAAGACAAAAAATTTGAACCAGAACAAAATAAAACTACATCATCTGCATACAACAGTAACTCGGTATTTTTAAAATTAATAGCCAAGGAATTTACAAACAAAGAAAAAGGCAAAGGGCCTAAAATGGAGCCCTGAGGGACTCCACATTTCAGCAGAGATGGTTCAGATAGAATTCCATTAATTATTGTCTTCTGATTCCTATTAACCACATATTCACTAAACCAAGAAATAACCCCTTCTGACAACTTCAAAGTAGATAACTGTTTCAAAAGTACCTCATGATTCATTAGATCGAAAGCCTTGGTGAGGTCCACGAAAGTTGCTACAACAACATCTCCACTATCTGTTGCCCTAGTGACTTGACTAGTGAACCTCACCAAGCTGTCTCCATGTTATGATTAGACCTAAAATCATGTTGTGAGTCTGACCAAAGTTTGTATTTTATTAAATGCTCTGATAACTGAACTGAAACTATTTTCTCTAATATTTTAGAGAGGGGGGCAAGAATAGAAATTGGATGATAGTTATTTGGATCAAGTCTAGATCCTGATTAATAAATTGATTTTGCCAGTGCACTCTTCCACACATCAGGGAAGGTCCCATAACATAGAGAATGATTGAACAATTTTGTCAACTGTCCAACAACACTACTAATAACTCTTTTCAATATTCTATAATCAAGATCATCAGATCCTTTGTAAGGTCTAGCACACAAATTCAATTACGTCTTTAGTTTGTAAAAAACGAAAATAAAATTTTGAAATGTTATCACCCCCATACAGTCCATCACCATTTGATTGCAGGAGTGCATCCAAATGGCTCCAGGAATTATCTATATTACCCACATTAGAACTATACCTATCCAAGTTTGTTAAGTATGAATTAAAGGCTTCTGCCACAGTTTTAGGATCCATAATAATACTACCATCCTTCTCCAGTACGCAATTTTCACTCCCCATTAACAGATTAATTGTATTCCAGGTTGCACTTGAATTCCCCTTAACTTCTATAAATTTTTGCTTAAAGTAATCCTTCTTTGCTGCACGAATAGCTAATTGACGTTTATTCCTAAGCTTTTTATAAAGTAATTGATTATCCAATTGTTTTGTCCTTCTGTAAACTTTCCATGCTTGATTTCTTTCCCTTATTAATTTCAGTAAATTAGAAGTAAACCAAACATTGCTATTTCCTTTAACCCTAATAGATCTAATTGGTATTAATTTGTCACAAATAAAAATTAAAATAATGACAAATTTTCTGATATGCTTCATTAACATCAATTATGTCATCCAGAAATGACCAATCAAGTAATTGTGATTCCTCAAAAAACCTTCGTTCATCCAAATCTCTAAGCCTTCTATATTTTATAATCCAAACTTCTTTTTTATGAACTTTAACTGACCAATCCAAAAATACCGGACTGTGATCACTGATCCCATCAGGGAGAATGCCACATTTAACTATACGTGATGGATTATTTGTAATTACTCAATCAAGAATAAATGAATACCCTGTTTTGTAACTCACCCTGCCGGGGCCATTAATTAATTGTTGAAACCCAAGATCAGTAACAGTTGTTCTAATCTCATGTTCAGCTAAGGACAACCAATTCAAGTTAAAATTACCAACCAAAATAGTTTCCCTTTTTATTGATACATTTTGAATACAATTGAGAAAAGCAGGAACCCCCTCCTTTGATTTATCTGGTGGAACATATACATTTATGATAATCAGAACTTTATCACCAAAAGAAATGGAAATAGCAATTGATTCAAACATTTTACTATCAGGAATGATGGCTAATTCATGTACCCGCAAATGATCAGTTACATAAAATAGGCACCACCCCCCTTCTATCTACCCTATCCTTCCTAAAGATAGAATATCCTGGTAACTGAATTTCAGTGTTAGTAATATTATCAGACAACCAAGTTTCAGTCGGAGCAACTACATCAAATTTATTATTCAAAACCCAGCATTCCAACATTGTTTTATTTTGCTATTAAACTAGGTACATTTAAATGAACCATGTGAAGGGAAGATTTTAATGGGCTCTTAACTTCAATTGGTTCCTCAGCCAAAGGGCCCGGTTTAGGATGTATTGTTCCTGAAAGCAGCAGTAATAACAATATTAACTTCCTCACTCTGTTTGAAAACATCAGACCTTTCCTATAAGACACTGGTGACCTATTAGTAACCGTAACTGAATGAACAGATTAGATAATCTCATAATTATAGTGAAAATAAAGCAGCAATGAAATCATTTTCCCTGAGGTAAAGTACATTCTTGAATACTGTCATCATACTTAAAATCCTGCCAACTTAAGCTACTTAAATAAATTGAAGTATGAAAGCCCTTTATCAAATTACTTTGCAAAAACATAGCGTTCTCCTTAGTATCAAATTGTTTAAAACAGGATGATTTAGCATCATCTACTATGAACAGCATCCAAAATAAAATTGCTAATTTCAAAATTAAACCCATATCCTTCACCCACCTAATCTGTCCTGCACTAAGCCAAAACCAGAGTAACTCTATTCAGAATTACCCACTCTAAACTGTAATATCTCTACTAAACTCTGATAGCCGGCATCTGCCACCAGCCGGATATAGGAAAAGAAGATTATTTAAAACTTTAATTCACTTAGGGACAAATATCATAAAATACTGTCTTACAAATTATATTTCATTTATACTTTACTTTTCCAGTATATTAAGATTGCTATAATCCTCTATCCGAATGTTCAAATTTTCTCTTCCGAGTGGCGCTCATGCAACTGCGCTCACGCAGTGGTAACACAAGATCTTTATACTCTGTCCTGTCCCTCCTCCTCCAGCATCAGCCGCTCACTGAACAGCCCTCTCACTGCTGATTCAGGTTGGGGAAAGATTGTCAATGTCCCAAACAAGTTTGAATGCTGTAGGAGAAGCACTGGCACAGTATAGAGAAATGTTCTTGCAGCTCTAATTTAAAACACACAGCAGGGATCACAGTGCAGATATAAGGGCTCCTGCTTTCTCATTCTGGTGTCCTTGGTTTTTGTTAGACTAAGGGTAGCAAAATCTGACAGGTGTAAATAGCTGTCAGATTTTGCTACCTGTGGGTATTTTGAAGAAATGAGGTACCCAATAGACAGCAAAACTGAACATTAATCAAAGATAAGTTGAAATACAGCTAGGGCATTGATATATGGAATCCCCCTTTGTCATTCTGGTGTCCTGGGATTTATTTAGACTGAGGGTAGCAAAATCTGATGGGTGCAAATAGCTGTCAGGATTTTGCTACCTGATGCTATTTTGAGGGATGGGTGCCCAATAGACAGCAAAACTGAAAATTAATCACAAGAAAGTTGAAATACAGCTTGGACATTGATATATGGACATCTCCTTTGTCATTCTGGGGTCCAGGGTTTTATTTAGACTGAGGGTAGCAAAATCTGAAAGGCACAAATAGCCATCAGAATTTGCTACCTGGGGCTGTTTTGAGGGATGGGGTACCCAATACACAGCAACACTGAAAATTAATCACAAGAAAGTTGAAATACACCTTGGGCATTGATATAAAGACTTCTCCTTTGTCATTTTGGGGTCCAGGGTTTTATTTAGACTGGGGTAGCAAAATCTGACAGGTGCGAATAGCCATCAGAATTTGCTACCTGGGGGTGTTTTGAGGGATGGGGAGCCCAATAAACAGCAAAACTGAAAATTAATCAAAGGAAAGTTGAAATGCACCTTGGGCATTGATATAAAGACTTCTTATTTGTCATTCTGGTGTCCCGGGTTTATTTAGACTTGAGGGTAGCAAAATCTGACAGGTGTGAATAGCCGTCAAAATTTGCTACCTGGGGTGTTGAGGGATGGGGTACCCAGTGCACAGCAAAACTGAAAATTAATCCCAGGAAAGTTGAAATACAGCTTGGGCATACATATATGGACATCTTCTTTGCCATTCTGGGGTCCAGAGTTTTATTTAGACTGCGGGTAGCAAAATCTGACAGGTATGAATAGCCGTTAGAATTTGCTACCTGGGGGTATTTTGAGGGATGGGGTGCCCAATACACAACAAAACTGAAAATTAATCAAAGGAAAGTTGAAGTGCTCCTGGGGCATTGATATATGGATTTCTCCTTTGCCATTCTGGGGTCCAGGGTTTAGTTAAACTGAGGGTAGCAAAATCTGACAGGTGCGAATAGCTGTCAGAATTTGCTACCTGGGGGTGTTTTGAGGGATGGGGTGTCCAGTACACAGCAAAACTGAAAATTAATCACAGGAAAGTTGAAATACAGCTTGGGCATTGATATATGGACTTCTCCTTTGTCATTCTGGGGTCCAGGGTTTTATTTAGACTGAGGGTAGCAAAATCTGACAGGTGCGAATAGCTGTCAGAATTTGCTACCTGGGGGTGTTTGAGGGATGGGTTGCACAGTACACAGCAAAAATGAAAATTAAAGAAAAATTGAAATACAGCTTGGGCATTGCAGGTATAAAAGAAAGTTTTTTTTAATATTTGTTATTTGCAGTCCCACTGTGACAGCATTTATTCTTTAAGATATGTTGCTCATTTACATATCTTTTGCATATTATTCACTTTGAAATTATGTATTATATTGTTCAGTGTGTGCTATAAGCAGTTTACAGTTCAAAATCCATGACTGCAACAACTGACAGTGTGTTTTACACCACTGTGCTTATTTATCTGGGTAGCAAAATTTTACGGGGAAGCATAATCTGATATTACCCTGCTATCAGATTATGCTACCTGTAAGCAAATTCTGATAGGGAAGCAGATTCTGATACTACACCAGACCGCCTTGCGCTTTTCTGAAAATCTAGGGGTATTATTGCAATGCTGTGCAGAGTGCAAGTCGCGTCCAGTGGCGTCATTTCAGTTCATGAAGGAGGAAGCACAGTGATGATTATTACATAAGCAAATGCTTTTATTTTTTAACAAATAAATGAACTGTACTAAAAATGACCAACCAGATAAAACACACTTTTTTGCTGAATATTACACGGGAGGTGTGGTGGGTATGACAGTCAAAGTTAAAAAAAAAAAAAAGTTTCAATCAGTTAAAGCCATCAAAAGATTTGGTACCAAATTGACTGCCTAATCATTTCCTGCTATGAAACTGTGATTTTCCAAGAGCAAGCTTGCAAAAAAGTAATTTATTTAGTTTTTGTTGACTGGGTAAGAGCATTAGGCAGATTCTGCCTGTTTTCAGGCACGACTGGGGGGAGGGGGGGGTGGCTACAGATGAATGCCAACTGACCTTGAACCAGATTAAGCTGTTGGTGGTATTTTTTTAGTGAATGGGGGAAATTTGGCCAGGACACCGGGGAAATTCCCCTACTCTTGCTTCCTGTGAGCAAGGGGGACTCTTTTTACTGCCGGGACTAAGATGGCTGCTGTCCCAGACGTTGGAGGTGATGCAGCTCTCTGTTTTGTGGTTTCTGCTCCAGATCTCCTGCCTACTATGCCTGTTCGTTTGCCTAGTGCTTGCAGTACTAATCAATTGAACTCTGCCACAACTAGTTGTTCATACACCTCCTGATTCTCCTCCTGATTTTGGAACTCTCACCCAGATTTTGGACCAGCATTCTCCTACAGTTCTTGGGGCCAGTACTAACACTATGTCTCCATCGCATTTGAGACTGTTATATGAACAAAACCGTTCTCTCTTATGGTGCTTCGTGCAGGAGGATGACGCACTGCACTCCGCCCTGCCTACTACCTCTGACCAGGCTGAATTACACTCTGGGCTATCGCACACATCAACAACGGACTTACAGCTCCTACTGGTACCGCTTCAGCTACTGCAGGCAGGCTCTCCTCTACGACTACTCATGGAGGTACTTCATTTCCAGACTCTGCATGGTCCCCTGCTTCCGCTCTGCGCACTGCGGGTTGGACTCAACTGCTTTCTGATGCACTCTGGTCTTCTCCCCAAATGATAAGCGCACAGGACATTATGCAGGGAAACACAGTAACTGAACAGCTTGCTGAATCCACTTCCTTCCCTCATTCATCCTCAGTGGATTCGTTGCTCCTACATCCTTCCACTTCAACACGAATTTCTGCTGTTGGCCAACCAACTCCTGAAACTTCAGGCCCTATGCAAGCTAAGGATTCTGCTTCGGTACCACATCCTCTACTGGCAGTACTCTCTTCTTCGACAGTTGATTCTATTCCCTACTTGGATAATCTTGCTTTGCCTACTCTAAGTACAGGTGAGGCTTTGGCTGACCATCCCTTTCGCCTCAGTGGCCTGTTTCAGAACTTGGGCGAACCAGCCCGACATAGGAATGCAGTTCGTCTGAAATATTTTGGTGACCTCTCTACTGCACCTGATAGGAAAACTGTTTTGCATTCCCTGTTGCGTGACTCTATGGGTATTTCAGCAAGTGAATTGTTTGCTTTCATACATGTTAAAGGGGAATCAGTTTATGATTTAAGTTTTAAAACTGTTTCTACTCTAGAAAAAATTTGAATCAAATATGATGTGATGAAGTCACAGCCTTTATGGACCCCCTTTATGCTCATTCCTCTTACTAAACCTACGGTAAAATTGATTACTCTTCTTTTTCGTAATGAAGGAGTGAGCATAGCAGACATTCAATACTGGCTTAAGCAGTGCTGCGACATTCTCGAGGCTCCTCTTCCTATTTTGGACGAGGACCTTGTCTGGACAGGGGGTTGGAAGGCTAAGGTGCAACTGAAGCAGGATGACAGGGGTATAGCTCATTTGCCAGGTAGTTTTTATATAGGTAGGGATAGAGGTTTGTGTTTTTATCCCGGTCAACCCCGGACCTGCATAAATGTGGTTCTCGGACGCATTTGAACCATACCTGCAACGAGCCAAGGTGCACTATTTGCTTGGCCTATGGTCATGTGAGTCTCAGTTGCCCTAACCCCTGGAGGTGTAATCTCTGTGATGAGACTGGCCATACCTACCATCAGTGTCCATGGGCTGACCATAATCGGTTGGACCACCCCCCCTCAGGATCAGGTAGCCCTTATCGTGGACTCTCTGACTCAGGTTCTTCGCCAGCGTGAAGGGGATGGCCAGGTCGTAGTGCCCCCTCCCCCTAGTGAGGATCTTCCCTCTGCTTTTCCTGCTCTTCCAGTGGCAGATCCTGTGTTACAAGACCCGACCCTGGCACGGACCCAGTGCCTGGGGTTGTTGCCCCCTCTGACCCCATGCCACCCCCCCTCCTGCTTTGGATCCCTTCACGGAGATTTCTCAGGGAAAAAAAGGTAAGTCCAAAGGTAAGCATAAGGCTCCCAGCCCTTCCCCCGGAAAATCCATTTTGACCAGGAATCGCTATCAAGCCCTGTCCAAACGGAAGCAGTGGAGTGATATAATGGATGAGGAAAATGACTGAATCTTCACAGGCCTCTTCCTTCCATTTAGACTACTACTCTGATTCCCTTCAAGATCCCTTCCCTACTACATCTGACACCAGGCGGCAATCGACGGTTACTTGATGCCTCTTTACCTAATTCTACATGTTTTTCTGCAGTTTTTGGTCTTTTTCTTTCTTCTTATGCCTGTGGGTTTGGGTCTTCGCTGCCTCACACTTAATGTGTGCAGCATGAAATCCCATAGAAAACGTCTTGCCTCTCAACAGTATCTTTTGGATCTCCCGCATGATCTTTACTTACTTCAGGATACTAGGCTGAAGACTCGATATGAGCTGACCCAGGCTTCTGCTGGCTGGACTAGAGGCCCTTCCTACTGGTCTTCTGGTGAGGATGCATGTGATGGGTTGGGTATTTTGTTTTCTGGTTTTGACTGTACCGTTACGAGACTGGTTGATATTGTCCCTGGCCACGCCTTGTTGCTTGATTGCACTTTCCGTCGCCTCCAGCTCAGGATTCTGAATGTTTATGCACCTCAGGGCATTGCTGCTCATTCTGACATATTTCAGTTGTTGCAGCCTTATTTACACACCTCTAGACGTCTTTATATGGGAGGAGACTTCAATTGTGGTCTCACTGTGGCTGATAGAGGAGGCTCCACACAGAAGCTTTTCGGGGACTCTACTGCATTACGTACTATTCTCAAGTACGCCTCTCTTAAGGACGGTTATTGCGAGGTGCATCCCAAAGGAACAATGACCTATCACAGAAGCCTTCTGGCCACCCGTATTGATTTTATTTTTCTCTCCCAGAATGTTATGGTACAACAGGCGAAGGTCATTTCTTTGCAAGACCTCGGATCACATGGCCATCTCATTGCTTTGTTTTCCTTCTACGGCTTCTCATCCTCTTCTTGTTTCTTCGCGCTGGAAGTTGAACAGCGCCCTATTGTCTGATGGTAGCATTATTCGAGACTGTTGGGAATTTCTGTTTGCCCGAATTTCGGTTCTGGATGCTTACACCTCCCCTTTACATTGGTGGGATGATACCAAATCGGATCTTAAACGCTTTTTTCTTAGGTATGCCAGGAGTAAATCTGTTTCCTCTTATTGTCAGTATTTGTTATTACGGTGACATTTACAGGATGTAATCTCTGGGGCTGCTGAGACGGCTCAAGACTGCTCCCCTCTTATTGTTTCCTTGAAGACCCAGATGGAAGAGTATCAATATAACAGGGCCCGTTCGTTGCGTCTTGAGGCTACTTGTGGCACCCACTCTTCAGAGGCCTCTTTTGATATATACAGGTGCTGTTCTGACAGGGTGGCAGCCATGCACACTGACCCTGACTCTTCTAAGGTTTATGATACTATAACATCTCTCCAGCTAAAGGTCTCTTGCCATTTAGCCAGTGTTTTTGGGACTTCTTCAGTGGCTACATCCACTGCTGTTTCCTTTTTTCATTTCCTGACCCCTTCTCCTTCTCCTGATCTTTGCACCAAGTTGACAGCCCCAATTTCCTTCTTAGAGGTGCAGGCGGCTATTAAGAAACAAAAGCGATGTACTTCTCCAGGGCAGGACGGCCTTACTGCTGAACTTTATCAAGCTTTTTCGGATGTTTTTTCACCCATTCTTACCTTGCTCTTTAATACTATCATTGCTACTCATTCTGTTCCTCAGAATTTTTCAGGCTCAATCGTGTTTCTGTTGCTCAAGAAGGAGATAGGTCAGACATACGAATGGAGGCCTTTGAGTCTCTTGAATGTGGACTATAAGATTTTTACATCCATCCTGCTTCACCGTCTTCTTCCTGTCGCATCTCACGTTATTTCAGAAGTACAGACCTGTGCTATTCCTCAACGCACTATTGTTTCCAATCTTTCTCTGCTAAGAGATGTCTCTGCCTTTAGCTCTTCTTCTTCTCCTTCGCTTCTTTTTTCACTGGATCAGGAGAAGGCATTTGATAGAGTGAATCATGACTACCTCTTTCAAGTCTTGTCTCATTACGGTATTCCACAGCGCTTTATTCAATGGATTAGATTGCTGTATTCCACTGCCTGGATCCATCCTTACGTGAATGGTGCCACTTGCCTCCCCTTTTTGAGTCATACCAGGGTTTGGCAAGGCTGCCCTCTCAGCCCTTTTCTTTATGTTTTTCATATAGATCCATTATTTTGTAGACTCTTATGTAACCCACCGATCCCTCATTTGTCCTTTCCTTCCGGGTGTTCTGTCCCTACAGTATTGGCTTATGCGGACGATCTCAGCATTCTCACCACCCCGCACCTACAAGAGTCGGACTTAGTCCTCCTTTTAACAGTTTGAGCGTGTGTCTGGTTCTAAGCTTAATTATAATAAGAGTGCGGCTTGTACCTCCCAGTTCCACTACCCTCACATTCACCTAGCTCGTTGTGGGAGTGCCTGTACAATTTTCACGGTTAAAGTTTTAGGATTGTCCTTTGGTTCCTGATGATGCCCACTCAAATTGGACTGTTGTTTTGGACAAGGCCATTCATTTGGTTGCATCCTGGAAGGGTCATATTATTGCAAAGAGAAAGCGGGTTTTGTTGTTGAAAACCTTAGTTCTTCCTTTATTTCTTCATGTGGCTTCAGTTTTTCCAGTCCACTTTTCCCTGGAGGCTCGGTTGTATAATGTTTTCTTTCAGGGATTCTGGGGCTGCCGTTTAAATCTGGTGAAACGTTCTTAAACATATCTTGATTATTGTCACGGTGGGGTTCGGATGTTGAACCCCTTGGTGTTTTTTCACTGTTTGTTTCTTAAGACTGTTATCCCCTACCTATTGAACACACCCCCGGTCTTTTGGATTTCTCTTCTTCATCATCATATTGCTCCATTGTGCGCCACCTGGTGTCTCCCCCCTTTCGAAATCCCTCGGAATTTTCGTAAGTTTAAGCTCCCCCATTTTATCATTCCCACCTTTTTAAAAATTTGTCAGTGGTCTCTGACCCCTACGGCGATTCTGTCTTCCTCAAGGAAGCACTTAGTCTGTTTTGGGAACATCCTTTTTGGACCTTCCGGTGCTATGAGATTCCCTTGCCATTCAACTGGACTCCTCTGAGTTTTGACCAACTGACTGATCACGGATCCCCAAAGGGTTTGGGATGTAACCTGGCTTTCTTGTCATGGCAGACTAGGTGTTAGTGATAATATGAAGCAAAGGCTCATGAAGAAAGGACTTGTCCCCGGATACGTGCCTTTCCATTCCAGAGACCATGATGCATTTCTTTCTTGGTTGCCCCTATTCACAACCAGTATGGACCCTTCTCCTCCATAAAAGGAAGGAAAAGGCCCTTCCTTTTCTCACATATAATATTTTGATTTATGGTATTTATCCCCCTACTTTGGTTCATTACCATCCTAGTACTTTATGTTTAATTTTTGCATTTTGTCGTTTCTGTTTGTGGCAGGCCAGATGTACATTTTTACTACAACAGAAAGTGTGTAGTCTTACTCAGATTTTACAGGGCTTACAGGCTGTTTATAGTTCTGAGAAAACCTCTGTATCGCCTGAAGTTTTTCGGTGCTATTGGGGCTTCTGTTCCTGGATTTTTTCCTAATGATGCAGTACTTTTTTGTGTTTTCTTTGCTTTTCTTCATTATAATTTTGTATGATGTACTACTGTTCTTGCAATGTTTGTATACCATACAATACTCCCCTACTGTTTTTAGTGGGGATGAGATGGGGGTTATACACTACTACGGCTTCTCACTGCTTGTTATTCATGTATACTGTAATACTTACTTTTGTTTTTTATTTAACTTATCATGGTTTTGTCTGATGCCATACACTTTTGTATATTTTCTCTTAAGTTTTTAATGGAAGATTCCCCTACTGTTATAGTGGGGATGGGATGGGGGTTATGTACAACCACGGGTTTTATGTTTGTAGTTCAAGTACGCTGTGGTACTTATTTTTGTTTTTTGACCTCCTCCATTATGGTTTTGGACGAAGCAATACGTTTTAGTATAATTTGTTTTCACTGCAACTTCCCCTACTCTTTTAGTGGGAATGAGATGGGGGTTGTGTGCCCATAAGGATTATTTTTGTTTGTACTTCATGTATGCAGTAATACTTATTTCTGTTTTTGAATTCTTTTCTTATGGTTTTGTGTGAAATCATATGATTTGTATATTTTGTTTTTAGTTTTCAATAAAAAATTCCCCTACTCTTTTCAAGAAGTGCCATGGGATCTTTAACATCCACCTGAACTACCACAAGAACAGGCAGATGAGACCTCGGTTTAACGTCTCATCCGAAAGATGGCACCTCAGGAGTGCAGCACCCCCCCTCATGCTGCACTACAGTGTCGGTATTGGGATATTAACCCAAGTGCCTGGTGTGGGGATAGAACCCACAGCCTTCTGATCTCCCGGCCTCAGAGGCGAGTGTGCTACCTGCAGAGCCACTGACACTGACAAATCATGATTTTACTAACCACATGGAGGCTCCATAGTTACTGCTTTTCCCTTTTAATGTTGCCGCCACAGCAGCAAGGAAAAAAATATCATATTACATCAGCAGACCGGGAGAAAAAATGGTTCTGCAAGAAAACAACATTTCTCCAGTATCCCATGCACCCACTCCCCCACAGTGCAGTGCACAGGGGTATAACAGTCCAGGGCAATATTTCCACTTTCTCTTCTGCGAGCAAGAGTAGCCTTCTACTTGTGCCATCCCTCACTCAGCTCCATCTCTCATTTCATACAATCAAGTAGATCAGCTTCCCAGTCCAGTTTGTCCATTCAGAGTTTTTGAGTCACTCCCAAGGGGCTGGAAGAGAATAAACAGTTAAAGGGTGGGAGCAGAGGGCATAACTGTTTCAACTCTGTGAATTTAGTAAAATTGTGACTTTACTGCAAGCTTCGCTCTTGGAAAATCACAATTTTACATTACCACACGGAGACTCCACAGTTACTGCTAGTTCAAAGCCCTAGAAAAAACACTAGTCACAGGTGAATCTGATACAGGTTTTAGATAAAACTGCTTAAACACAGAGTCCTTAGCCCAGTCAGCTGCTTTCAGGATGTCCTCTGTTCTGGCTCCCATAGCAGCTGCTTTGCTGGCCATAGCTTCCCTTATCTAATGAGCTCCAAAAGAGGA
Source organism: Neoceratodus forsteri (assembly GCA_016271365.2). Taxonomy (NCBI): domain Eukaryota; kingdom Metazoa; phylum Chordata; order Ceratodontiformes; family Ceratodontidae; genus Neoceratodus; species Neoceratodus forsteri. The sequence continues at coordinate 86,659,301 of JADMNL010000026.1, read as the reverse complement.
GGTATCAATCCCCGCTTGGTTCATGACCCACCTGAGCCATCGAGCAGTGGTTGCAGAGGAGATAGGGGCATGTGGTTTGACAAAAGAAATCAGAAGTTGGTCGTGATTTCCTCTGATGTTCTCTGTCTGTGACTCGTATTTCTTCAAACAATTCACCACACAAAGGTGCTGATCTTTTTCAAAGGCTGGAAAAAACATTGTGGATGTAGCCATTTTGGTTCTCCTAACTACAGTGAATTCCACACCTCCAGGAAGATATTTTGTCCTGGAGACCTTTAGTGCTCTGATATCAGAGGATCTTTTAATAGATGCCAAACACAACAACATAGCAAGTTTAGATGACAGTTGTTTAAGAGATAACTGAGAATTAACACCCCAAGATCTGAATAAATCAAACACTCTGTTAACATCCCAAAGAACTCTATATTTTAGGTGAGGAGGTCTGGACCACTTAATACCCTTCATAAATTGTTTTACCACTGGGTGCTGGCCCACAGATTTACCATCAGTCAGACAGTGTCCTGCCGAGATTGAAGACCTATATGTGTTAATAGATCTGTAGGTCTTTCCTTCCTGATACAGAGAAAACAAAAATTCTAGAATTTGTGTCAAAGATGTCTAAAATGGATCCAAGAGCCTTGACAGACACCAGCTGGACCAGGATGTCCATGCCGATTTATAGGCCTTCCTGGTGCCAGGCGCCCATGCCTCTCTGAGGAGAGCTGCAGCTCCATCTGAAAGCGGAGGCATTGTCCAGGATCCCCTCAAACCTTCCAAGCCGCCAAGGTGAGAGCTTGATCCAGTATCAGGGGTGAGGGTTCCCTGAGGTGTCGCACAGAAGGTCCTCTCTCAATGGGAGGAGGAGAGGTTAGACAACCGCCATCTCCAAGAGACAGGGGTACCAGGGTTGCGTTGGCCACACTGGGGTGACTATCACCAAGGTGCAGTTCTGCCTCCTGACTTGGCCAGGATTCACACAATCATGGCAAAGGGTGGTAAGGCATAGGGTTTCAGGTTCCTCCAGTCCTGAAGGAAGGCATCCACCTCTAGGGCCTCCGGGTCTGGTCTCCAGTTGAAGAAACATTGCAACCGACGATTCAGATGGGATGCAAACAAGTCCAGCTCTAGGGGGCCCAACATTCTCTGAATTTGTTCAAAAAACTGTCGGATTCAGTGTCCAATCGCTCAAATCTGTCAGGTATCTGGAGTGCCAATCCGCTACTTGGTTGGACATCCCTGGTATGTGCTGTGCCTGAACCGTGATCTGGTTCTGCAGGCAGTAGTGCCAAAAATTCTTTGCTAGGAAAGCCAGGGAGGATGATTTGGTTCCCCCCAACTTGTTGATATACCTGACCGCTGACACATTGTCCATGCGTAACAAAATTGACAACTTCCCCTCCTGTCTGGCCAGACTCTAGATAGCAAAGGACCCGGCTAACAGCTGCAGGCAATTAATATGCATGTTTGACTCCTCCTGAGACCATTTTCTCCCTGTGGCTGTCTTGCCACATCCGACACCCCAACCTATCAGACTGGCATCCGACTCTATTACTATGTCTGGAGCCATCCCAAAGATAGCTCTGCTGTTCCAAGCTAACGTGCTGCAACAACCACTGCAGTTCCTCCTTCGCTTCCGCTGTTAGAGTAACTGGGCAATTGTAGGACTTGTGCTACCTTAATTTTCACTTTCAGCCTCTGTAATGCCCTGTAGTGTAAAGGTGCTGGGAAGATGGCCTGAATGGAAGAGAATAGGGGCCCGATCACTCTGGCCAGTGACCTCAGGGACACTGTCGGTGCTCTCAAGGTTGTCCTCAGCATCTTCCTGATAGCATTCACTTTCCCTTGGGGAAGCCTGAGGAGAGTTTGCTTTGTGTCGACTTGGAAACCCCAAAATTCCAAAATCTGAGAAGGTTTCAATTGAGATTTCTTGGGGTTGATCACAAACCCCAGTCTCTGGAGAAGTAGGCATATGGCCTGAACATCCTCCATCAGCTGCATCCAGTTCTGACCCATGATCAACATGGCCAAGTAAATTTTCACCCAGATCCCTGCTGCTCGAATCCAGGCTATCACTGGTCTGAATAGCTGTGTGGAACACCATGGGGCGGAGGTCAGGCCAAAGGGAAGACAATTAAATTGCCAAATCTGTTCTCCCCATTGGAACTGAAGCCACTTCCTGTCTGTGTCCCTGATGGGCACAGTGAAGTAAGCATCTTTTAAATCTATGCGGGCTAGCCAGTCCCCTTGTAGGAGAGTGTCTCTTAGAAGGTGGCTACCCTCCATTTTGAAATGCCTGTAGGGGACATACTGATTTAACTGTTTCAAGTTTATAATAGGTCTTAGACCCCCATCCTTCTTTGGTACTAGGAAAGGATTGCTCAGGAACCCCCACTTGATTTTCCTTCACCGGAGAGGTTGCCCCTTTTTGGGGCATTTCCAAAACTTTTTCTTACACTATCACAGTTTTCTCTCCTGAAAAGGCAGTTTGTCTTGGGGACCTTAGTTGAGTTGGGAGCTGCATTAGCTCCAACCTGAAGCCCTGGACAGTGTCCAGGATCCATGGGCCCCCCAGATAGGTTTTCCCAATTGTGGGCATAGTGACATAATCTGCCTGCTAAAAATGGTGGTTCAGGGGGTCAAAATAAAATTTTCCTGTACTCTGCCCATTAGAGAAGATCCCTTGGCCTGGGTACAGACATACTTACCTCCATCTTGTCGGGGGCGGAAACCTTGCCTGTTACCTCTGTAACCACTTGTGTATGGTCTCGAGTGGAATCTGCCTCTGCCCTGGCCTCTTTGGAAAGCTTGTCCATTGTAAGAGCCTCTGGGTGGAAAGTCATGGCCAAGAGTGTGGCCCCTGCCACCCTCTGCTCTGCCAAAAACACGTGGTTTATTGGCGTAGTTATACGATGCCTGGGCTTTCCTCATGGAGAAATAAACTTTGGCCTTTTTACCCATCTCTGAAATCAGTGGGTCACCAAACAGCCGCCCTTCTGCTGCTGGACCTGCATCTTCCCAAGCCAATTTAACAGCTTTGGGGTGAAATCTCAGCAGAGCTGTTTTACGTCACTCTGCTGCAATGGCGGAATTAGCATTACCCATGAAGCGTATGACTCTCTGGGTCCATCCCCTTAAAACTTTTGGGTCAATCAATTTGTCTTCGTTGATGGCTCTCTTGGCCTCATCAAATAACAGTGCAAGAGGGCCAGACATGTCCAGGAGCTTATCCTGGCATGCTTTAAGGCTTCTATCCAGCCCTTTCTTGGGGTCTTTGCCATTATTTCCAAAAAAGAATATAAAGTTATCACCCAATTTTGGAGCCAAGGCCACCTTATGTTTTAACTGTGACCAAGGGCATTCAATTTTCATTTTATGTCTGTCTTTCCTATCAACTGGTTTTCTTAATCTTTAAACCATATATTTTGCGGCCCTCTAATGAGGGGCCCACTCTGAGGAATGCTGGAGTGTCAGCTTTTCAGGGTCGAATGGGCTATCTTGTTCCCCTGTATCAGGGTCTGCCATGCCTGGGCTGTTATCAGAGGAGTGCCCTTCTCCATCAGTATCCAAGATATAATCAGAGTCACAATCAGAAGATCACAATTATTCAGAGTCACTGTCAGAGTCTGAGGAAGAATCAGAAGAAGTGGTATAGTTTTTGGACCTCTTTGCCTTTTTTGCTTTACCCTTAAGGGGCTTTTTTGAGGGTTTCCTTTTCTGTTTCTTTGAAACAGATTTCCTTCCAGAGCTGGAAGTCTCATGGGATTCTGGACATCACAAAATCAGAGTGGTCTGAGTCTACCTGGGCCACGAAAATGGCCTGCTGATCAGAGGTAAAAGCCCCAGCTGAAGCGGAGGAATCTTCCTCCCTAATTGCATTCTTTAGCAACTTTCTGACCTCTTGTAAGATGTCCATCCTCAGCTTATCCTTCTTGGAGCTCTCTCTGGGCATTGTTGCAGGATGAAAGGCCCAAACGATTCAGCCAAAACCTGTAAAAAATATTTCAAGACATTTGGATAAAAAAAACAACAAACAAGCTTATGTTTGTTAACTGAAACTGTAACGCGGTCGAAAAAAATCGTCCAGAGTGCAAAACGAGTCGGCAAACGAACTCAGACGCTAAAACCACGTGGTGCAAGCAAGGCTAAAGCCTAAACAAATTTGCTCCTGTGGCAAGCAGCAAGAAAAGAGGAAGTGGAAATACTGTCCTGGACTGTTATACCCCTGTGTGCTGCATTGTGGGAGAGTGGGAGCATGGGATACTGGAGGAATGTTGTTTTCTTGCAGAACCGGTTTTTCTCCCAGTCTGCTGATGTAATGTGATATTTTTTTCCTTACTGCTGTGGCGGCAACATTAAATGGGAATAGCAGCAACTGTGGAGTTTCCGTGTGGTGATATAAAATCTGCCATTGAGTCTGAAACTAAGGTCCAATTATTGGATTTTTGAAACATATTTTCAACATGGGCATTTTGGGGCCTCCCCTCATGGGCAGTGGCACTGTCATTTCGTTGATCAGTCCCAAAAGATGATTCCGCGCAGTGACCGCAAAGTCACCTTTTGGGGCTGAGTGGCGAGATGGCAGTGACAATGTTCATGGGGTTGGGTCCCAAGAACCCCATGCTGAACATTTTGGTCCAAAATTCCTAAAAATGGCTGAGATAGCAACATAAGTTGAAACCCCATTGACAGCCATTATACAGCGTTTACCTTGATTCTCAGTTCCTGGTTCAGCTTTGAAGAGCGCAGACAAAGGATGACCAAAGTAGTAGACCAGGGAGGGGCTGTGGACATGGCCTACCTAGATTTTAGCAAGGCATTTGACACAGTCCCACACAAAAGATTAATATACAAGTTAGCCAGCCTTGGAGTGGGCCCCGAGGTGGTAGCCTGGGTAAAAGATTGGCTGGTCAACAGGATGCAGAGGGTAATAGTAAACAGAGTCCACTCTGAAGAAAGGGAGGTTACTAGCAGGATACCGCAGGGTTCAGTACTGGGACCGGTCCTCTTTAATGTTTTTATAAGTGACATTGCACACGGACTGGAAGGAAAAGTATGTCTCCTTGCAGACGACACAAAGATCTGCAACAGGGTCGATACAGAAGGTGGGGTGGAAAGGATGTAAAGGGACTTGGCAAGGTTGGAGGAATGGTCAAATGTATGGCAGCTTAGATTCAACGTAAGGAAGTGCAAAGTAATGCACCTGGGAAACAAAAACCCAGGGAAAGAGTACACAATGGGGAGTGAGATACTAACAACAACAAAAATTGAAAGGACCTGGGGTAGTCATATCAGATGACCTTAAGGTGGGCAAGCAATGTGAGAAGGCAGTAAGGAGGGCTGGTGGGATACTGGGATGCGTAGGGAGCGGCATCACCAGTAGAAAACAGGAAGTTGTTATCCCTCTGTATATACAGTTGGTGAAACCCCATCTGGAGTACTGTGTGCAGTTCTGGAGACCCCATCTCCGAAAGGACATAGACAGGATGGAGGCTGTCCAGAGGAGGGCAACTAAAATGGTGCATGGTCTACACCAGAAGACATATGAAGAGAGTTTAAAGAAGCTTAATATCTATACCCTCAAGGAGGGAGAGGGGGGACATGATAGAAACTTCCAAGTACCTCAAGGGAATCAACGAAGTCCAAGAGGGTAGCATCTTTCAGAAAAAGAGATGTGCAAGAACAAGAGGGCACAATTTGAAGATAGAGGGGGGACGGCTCAGAGGTAATGTGAGGAAGTATTTTTTCACGGAGAGGGTTGTGGATACATGGAACAACCTTCCTGAGGAGGTAGTGGAGTCAGAAACAGTGGGAGAATTCAAGAATGCATGGGACAGACAGGCAATTCTAGTGGGGGTTAGGAAGAAATAGACTGTTGGTTAACTAGGATCTACAGTTTATCCATTGGGTAGAGAAATGGGCAGACTAGTTGGGCCAAGCAGTCCTTATCTGCTGTCACATTCTATGTTTCTGTTATTGTATGTCTCCAAAGTGTGGGGTGTTAGTAAAGTACGAAGTTCAGAACCTGTGCAGAATTCTTTCATTACAGCAGCTTTAGCAGTTCCTCCAGGTATTCCTGGGGAAGTTCTGAGAGTGGAGGCAGGGATGCCATCTGTTGAAGGTATTTATAAAATGGGTTGCCTAAAACGTGCAATCTCATTGGTTCAATGGCTCGACGTGCCCATTGATTAATCCCCTAGATAAGCACAGTCGGAATGCCGTTTCTCTTCTTGCAGTGTACTGAAATCAATGCAAGTTACGTCGTTTATGCAAACTTTTGGGAGGAAAAAAAAGGAAAGATCCAGGGGCATATTCAAAATATTAATAACAGATGGCGAGCTTAGCAAGGGGTAAAAAACAACTTCAAATGTGTGTTACCCCCCCATTCCAGAGGGTTTATAAAACACAAAACGAGCGGTGTTGCTGATTATCTAAGGGTCCCCAGTGTGCTCCTCTAAAAATGTTGTACAAAATAAGGTGCCCAGGCGAATGTCATGCTGATGCTTCGACCAGCTAAGTAAAGCAATGCATTCAGTGAGCAAAGAAATCACGAAGCCCATAGTTGATCGTTACATCAAAACACAGTTTAATTGCAGAAAAACCTATTGTTCCACACAGAACCAACACATAGCTAGAAATCGCCGGTAAGCTACGAGAATCGAGTCTATTACAAACTTCAAAAACGATTGATTCTTACTGCACACATTGGTCGCATCGGACTAAATCGACAGCAATTGCTGGTGAGGCAGTCTGTTTTAAAAATTCAGTTTTCTGGGTTGCAAGATCCAATACTGCACAATGGAGATCAAAGCTGACTCAACCTCCTGCAATAAAGCTTTTCTGTGGGGGCGCTCCACCCCCACATCTCCCAGGCTCTTATGTACCACGTCTTAATGTTACTCTTTTTTTATGTGTTTACTGTTATTCAGTAGCAGACGTAAAAAGAACGTGTTCCATAATTCCAGTCGAACCAAACACACACCAGGAAACTAGATGTTCAGCATTACCAGATGGGCGAATGTAGACATATACTCAATGTTGCTGCAATATTTTTTGGTAGAAAATAAATTACAATAAATACCATGGGATTTGAGATGTCTCCGCGGGTTTGAGTCTCGGCCACCGCTGGAACTCCGGCACTTTGGAAGCTCCGGTCTCTTTGTGCAACTGTGCAACGTTGTTTAAGTGACAGATAAGGTTGAGAAGTATGCTAGTGCTCTGCATTGCCTGAAGCATTCTGTTTGTCAACACGTCTCAATCAGCACGTTTACATGCAGTCAGTTTTCTGATTCCAGGAGGGTTTCTGAGATTTCGGTTTTATGAATCGGAAAACAAGACTGCATGTAAACGGGATATTTTTGGGTTTTGCAACCTACCGGATATCTTGGAAAAAACAATTATCAAAAAAGCTGATTAAAGACAGGAATAGGAAAACTAGCAGCATGTAAACGTGCTGAATGAAAGAAAAAAACTTGAAATGGAAGGAAATCTCGTTCCAGTTCCACTTCCGCATTTCAGTTCCGGATGTAAGGAACTACTTGGTGGCTTGGAATGACACAGGTACAGATCCAAATAAAAAAGGCTGTTTCTATCAGTTTGCAACTTATTTTTCAACTCAGTTTCGAGACCCAATTTATAAGTGCAATAACCCACGTCTGTCTATGGGTATACTAGGCATTAATGCATGCCTCAGGTGGTTGGAGGTCGCTCGGGCTGCGCCCTCGTGCCGCACAACGCACCTGAGGCATGCATTAATGCGTAGTATACCCACGGCCAGACATGGGTTATAGCTTATAGAATTTATGATGGCCTTTGTACCAAATTGTATGAAATATCAGCAGCAACCTCTCCTGCTGTATGTCTACAGGAAATATTGAATCACCCAAATAAGCATACCTGGCTAGTATAGCATGATAAAAGACTTATTGGTATTGGCTTAGTATGAATTTATACATACAAGAAGAACAAAGAATTAAAGCGTATCTTAGTCTTGCCAATCAAAGAATAATAGATGTTACTGTGCAATATGACTTGGCAAAATCCCATTAAGAATAGGAACCTTTGTATTTATTTATTTATTTTAGGGCTTATGTGAAGTTGTTTTAGTGAGTAATATTGGTGGACATGTTTGGGATGGCAACTGTTAATTGCTGTGGGAGGCTGTGATATATCAGCATGACCAAAAGCACTTAAAACAGTTAACTATCACCAAGAAGGCATCTGGCTGGGTAGCGTGGGAATTTATTTTCACCACATTGCAAACCCCCCCCCCCAGCTTTTATATTCTCCAGATGTTCTATAGTATCCTGTAAGCATATGTAAAAATAAAGGGACCGGTATCCACATTATTTGCACTGCACAGAGGTACGAGGCAGGGTTGGCTCTTGTCTCCCTTACTCTTCATTTTATACCTTGAATCCTTAGCACAAGCCCAAAGATAACATTCTCAAATCTCAGGATTGCACCTAGGTGGCAGACGTCGGAAGTTTGCCCTCTGTGCAGATAATTTTATCTACCTAACTTGGTCAGATGCTTCACTCCTTCCGTTATGGTCAGTCCTGCAGACATTCAGTGACTGTGCAGGATGCAGACTCAACACAACCAAGACAGAGGTGTTGTAGATCCATTACCAACCCAGTCCACAGACAAGGCAACTTTTCCAGTTTAAATGAGGTCTAAGTGTAAGTGGTTCACTTGCTGGTAGACTTTAGCCTCCTAATGTGCCTAAATTACACATACCTTACGCAGACCTTCAAGGAAGAATCTTAATTGTTGGCAAAGTATAAATCTACCTATAATACAAAAGGTGGATTGTATTTATATGAACGTCCTCCCATATAATTCTTTAGTCCTCTCAAACCCTTCTGGTCCACCCCTCCCCCTAAGATCCCATTTTAAACTTTGAGACAGGTTAATATCCCAATTTCTCTGGGGAGGAGCACAACTTCGCACCAGATATGCCACCCTACAACTCCCAAAGGTAAAGGGAGGACTGGCCTTGCCACACCGGTGAAGATACCACCGAGCTGACCAGATCTGGATGACATTATACTGGATCGCCCCCAGATACACAGCCATATGGAAATCCATAGAACTGGTGGAGGAGGACTTGCTCCCTATTATTCAAAAGGTCTTGACTCCCTAGTACTCAAAAGTTCTTGTAACCTTGTTTCACCCCTTCCTCTATACGAGGAGAAAAGCAGTTTATGGCACTTACTTCCCTGCTCTGGTAAAAGGCCCTTCATCAGCCCTGTTTGCAACCATATAAGTACCACATCATTACATTTACTTACAGTCCCAGTTTCCCCCAGCTGCTCTGAACCACACGTACAAAAAGTGGGAACAAGTGGATCTTTACCTACCCTTTCATTGTATGCAGGGGAAGGACTTCCGTGACTTTAATGTGCTTGCAGGAAAATATGACCTACGACCTTCAGACTCCTGCCGAGTCATGCAAATTAAGACGTATATTAATGAAGCCAAAAAATCTTGCAACACCTCCCCCCACCCCACAAACTGTCCTATTCCCAGTCTCATACCTTTGTTACAGCAGGTATTATTAGGAGCACCTCTGGATTCTCTGCTATCCAGAGTCTATATGAATTGGAGAAGCACTCTGTTGAGCACATCTGGGAAAGATGGTGGAAGGGCCTAGATATAAACAGAACCCCCATACAATGGCAGAACTATTAAACGTATACCCACAAACCCACCTACTCTCAGTTGTGGAAGGAGTTCATGGAAGGGCATTACCCGCTACACCTGTACCCCATCCCAACAGATGAAGTATGGGTCCCAGTTCATTGCAGACTGCTGAAGAGGTTGCGGGGAGAAAAAAAGCGAGCCATGCACACGTTTTCTGGCTTTGCCCCATATTCTCAACTTTCTGAGCCCAGCTACAACAGGAGCTGAGTGAACTTTTTGATCCTTCATTTGTTCTCACGACGCAGACTATGTTTTTGGATATGCCGGAAGGATTCAGGCAGCCACCCACTAGGAAAATATTATCCATTTGTTTATTAATGGCACAGCAAACCATGACCAAGAACTGGCTTTCTGACAAGGTCCCAACCTTAGAATGAAGGCATAACCTAATGATAGACACAAATGCAGTGGGAAAATCAATGGCCCAGGTGTCACAGGCTCTCCCCAGATTTGAACTTTTCTGGAGAAAATGGGTTCTATATCTTATGACGAAATGTAATGATGTTGTACCTTAGCTGTCTTTATATACATTTCAGAACCAATATTAGAGATTGTTTAAATGCTTGAAATGCAAGGCACATTTTTGTACTGGATGACACTGCTATACATGACCATGCAGCTGTTTGTTGTTATTTCTGTTTGTTGTCAATTGAAAATGCAATAAATAAATAAAAACAAAAGTTAACTATAGTGTTACTTAATATGTCGTATGTAACTTTTAAATGGTCTATTTGTTTTGTATTTGTTTAGTGTCAGGCACGATTGAAAGGGGTCAAATTTGCCTATTCATCTTTGGTAAAACAAGTAAAAATAAAATTAAAGTCGGTGCTTCATGGCCTCTGAATCTTTTTGATCAATAAGGATGCAGGGCATTCTCTTCCCATTTCATAAGCTGTAAGTAAACATTTTGCTAGCAACTTACTATTAGAATTTGAATCAGTAAAAATCTTGCAAATTATTGTTATATTTACTATAAGACTTCTGGGGCCAGATACTGAAAAATAGGCAAAGCGGAGTGCAAAGGATTGTACTGTGCTTGCCCATTGCCCAAATCCCGAGGATGCTATATTCAGTCGAATAGCACCCCAGCACACTGAAATAAGGGCATGTCGGCACAGTGCTAAGTCAAGTAACACTGCCCTGACATGGATCCCAGCAGTGAAGGGAACAGTGCCCCCAGACCAGATAATGCTGGTAGCTCCCGATGTGATATTCAGACAACACCATGCAAATGAGCCCATTGGGAATGTAAGGTGCTAAGAGGCCATTTATATGCTATTATGGGCATATATGCATGGGAAGCGGTGGCAGGTTTGTGCTCATGCAACTGGCCCCACCTCGATTGCTCCATCCTGTAAAAGTGGACGTATTGCCTGGTGTTTGGTGGCACCCTCCACCCTCTGATCCCAATCCTTGGTAAAGTTCAATATTCCCTGGTATCCAGTGGACCCCCCAACCTCAGATCGCCATCTCGTATTATATAAAAAATTTCTCTGGTGTCCAGTGGTCCCCCAGCCTTCTGATCGCCATACCGTATAATGTAAAACATTCCCTGGTCCAGGGTTTATTTAACTCTAAAAATTGATTAGCGTTTTACTTATAAAAGTTCTAAAACATTGTGAAAATGCATTGCACTTGCCTCACTGTGTTTAACAAACATAACGCTTCTAGAAAACCTATATAAATGCTTTCTGTACAGTTAGTATTGTCCCAAGAAAAAAACTGCTAATCAGTTATTTAAAACCCTGTGGTCTCCAGTGGTTCCCCCCACCCTCTGACCACCAGCCCCATATTAGAACACCTATTTCCTGGCATCTGGTGACCCCCCCACAACCAATCCCCATACTAGTAGAAGTTTTCCTGGCATCTAGCGCCCCACCACTGCGGCACTGACCAACCCACCCTGCAACCTCCCCTTCCCCTAATTGCCAGTGCTGCAGGAGTCCATACGGCAACCAGAACAGCCCACCTCCAGTACAAGGGACATGTACTTCCTGTCATCACATACAGCGGACGGCCAAGGTGGTGAGGAGGGCTTTGCTGGTCACTGTATGGGCTCCCACAGCACTGGCGATTAAGGTAAGGGGGTTGCAAGGTGGGTTGATCCGTGCCAGTGGTGTGGAGGAGCCACTAGATGCCAGGGAAAACTTCTGCTACAACAAGGACTGGGATCAGTGGCTGGGGGAAGTGTTATAATATTGGGCCAGCGGTCAGAGGGTGGGGGGACCACTGGCCACCAGGGAAATGTTTTACATTATATGGGATGGCGATTGGAGGGTGGGGGGACCACTGGACACCAGGGAAGTATCTTATTCTAAATGGGCTAGTGATTAGAAGGTGGAGGGGCCCACTGGACACCAGAGAAGTATCTTATTCTAATGGGGCCAGTGATCGGAGAGCGGAGGGATCACTAGACACCAAGGACAGTTTTACTTTTACTGGGATGGTGATTGGAAGATTGGGGGAATGTTAGGCACCAGGGATAGTTTTACTTTTACCAGGGACAGCAATCAGAGGATGCAGGGATCGCTAGGCACCATCGAACATTTTACTTTTCCTAGGGATGGTGTTTAGAGGATGGGGGGACCACTAGGCACCAGGGAACAATTTTACTTTTACCAGGGGCAGGGATCAGAAGGTGGGGGAGGGACCACTAGGCACCAGGGAGCAGGTGTGCTCCTCCCAACTGCCAATGTGGTTGTTGGCTGCAGTGGCTCCGCTAGGCTTGCCCAGAATAAGTTGGGCTTGTTCTCTATGGTACAGTAATTGTGCAGTGCAAAGTGGCTTGCGCTGTTCCCCTTGCACTGTGCCAGGATTCTTGTTCCCACCCCTCCCTTTACCACCGCATACATTATTTTGTACGCATACTAACCCTTTTAGCATGTGCCACAGCCCCCTTTGAATATTGTGCTTGGGTGCCAACCTCAGCCAAACAGGACACAATCACTTTGCCCAACGGGCAAAGTTTTGAATATGTAGCATCTGCTGGCATAGTTCTTTTCTTAAAAAGTACAATATGTTTATTTTACTGTTTGTTTTAGCAAGAGGCTGTATGGTAGAAAAACCTACATGGTTCACATAACACGGTGCCTGGCAGGAAAAAAACATTAACTGGGAGGTTGGAAGCAGCATTGCCAGTGTTACATGATGTGTGCCATTCTGCTTGCACTGGGGGTACATCTGCAGTCAATGTGGCCCAGTTGCTGCACAAGAGAGGCATGTTGTCAATCTACAATTGTAACTGGATGTAATGGGGCATATGAAGGAAGATTGTCAGATGGGGGACTCCTGAGGGGTAGGCAGTAGGCTAGGGTTCTGGGCAGTTGGAGTGGTGTACATCTGGTAGACTGCCAGGGTTGTGCTGTGTACACCATCGTACATATTGAGGATAGGAGGATACAGCTGATGATGCCTACCAGGTAAGTAGCAGTTGAAGGCGCCATGAAGCTGTGGAGAAGAGGCTAGGGGCATGGGCACTAGGTGAGGGGGTCGACCTTTGACAGGATGAGGAGAAGGGTAGCAGAGACGTAACATCCAGTGGAACCGATGGGGGATGGTTCCAACTAGACGGGGGGTAGAAGGAATTTTTTAAAAGGGATCACCATTGCCAGTAGACACTAGCAACATGTATCAAGAGCTGGCTGGTCAGGTTGAGGAATGTCAGCAGGTGACTGGGCAGGTGGGGGAGTGGGAGTCCAAAAGGATGGAGAAGGCTCAGTAGGGTGGCAAGAAGGTAGTCATCAGTGATGCTATTGTTAGGGCAGTGGATGAGGTTGAAAGGGTATTGCTAGACTATGATGGTATATCAGAAAAGGGGTTTTGGTAGCCTGCAGTGTAGGTTAAACAAGCGCTCTCTAGTGCCAAGTAAGGCAACTGGGAGGAGGAGGAGAAAACTGTTGTCCATGTTGGCATGAATAGCATAAAGTGCACAAGTCTCGAGGACATAAGAGGTACTTCACACTATTAGGGATGTTCCTGAAGGAAAAGGTATCCAGGGGGCTCCTTTCAGAGATCCTCCCAGTCCTGGAGCCAATAAGGAGTGTCAGTGGATCATTAGGTAGGCAAATGCTTGGCTAAGTGTCTGGAGCAAGGGGAAGAGTTTTCTTTTTCTGGCTAATTGGAGGGCCTTCTGGGGCAGAGGATGCTAGTATGTCAGTGATGGGCTGCACCTCATCCAGGAAGAAGAAGGGGTACTGGTCAAGAGAATGGACGTTGTTAAGGAGGATTTAGAAAATTGGGGGAAGGGGCAGGTGCAGCAGAATTCAAACATGAGATCACAGGGGAGCAAGAGATGAGACCAAAAAAGGGAGTGAGGAATCTTAGAGGGACAAGTGTTCTCACTTGCATGCAAGCTAATGTAAGGAGCGTATCCAGCAGTATGGGAGAGCTTATCAGTCTGATGCACTTTGAAGGCCAGTACTCAGTGGCACTCATGGAGACCTTGTGTGGGGTAGAAAAATGACTGAAACACTAGGGTAAAGGGCTACAGGATATTCCAAAGGGATAGGCCTCACTGAAAAGGGGGGGTATACTCCATCAGTGTGGTGGAAGTGCTACCGCTTCCAACACCGGCGACCCAAATTTGGGAACTAGCTTGAGTTATTGGGGGCTAAACGGGGAGGAGTTTGAGCATCCCAGAGGATGCGCACCTCTGGAGGAGGGAGGGAGGGTTCCATCCCCTGCTGCAATACTACCACCTGGGTGACCACAAGTGATAGTGCGGCTAGCAAGCAGATGGGCAGGGACATCACTGATGGCAGGTGGGTACTTGCAGAACTCGCATTGATATCCTCGTATGCGACATCCCTAGGGGGTGGAAGAAACTACAGAAAATGGCCCCAGCACCTCCACAAGGACGGCCCACAGGAGCTCCATGGGCCTCCATCGCCTGCAGGATTTTGGCATTCACCTGACGAAATTGAATTTCAGGGGACTGTCCCCGCCTGGGGGGCATAGCCAGAGCTCTGTGGAAGTGAGTGACCACAACCGGGAGGGGGGCCTTGGGGAGCTGCCTATGGAGTCCAAGGATACTGGAGGCATTGGTGAGATTGGGGCATAAAAAGAATTAGGAAAAAAGGGGGCGTTGCTCTCTTCATAAGGGAGGGGAGTCATTGTTGGGGATCAGGAGCATCGATGGAAACAGTGCCACAAGTCCATCTAGGTCAAGTTAGGGATAAAGGGGGCAAGAGTCACCTAGGGTGTGTGCTACAGGCCCTCTAACAGTTCAGCGGTGCATAATGCTCAGCTAGTTGGGGAAATTACTAAAGCAGCTAAATCAGATGCAATGGTGACTTTGGGAGATAAATCTTGCAGGCATAGACTGACATCTTGAGAAGGCTAATGGCAGGGCTGAGACTGAGTTCTTGTCCACCTTCAAGGATTCCTTCCCAAAACAGCATACCCAATAAGCAACTAAGATTGAAGCTATCCTTGACTTTGTTCTCAACAGTAGGAATGAGCCTCTGTCATGCCTAACAACACACCCAGGGCATGAATATGTTCCTCAACTCCCGAATACCCTGTCAAGTAGGATTACTTACCAGAGTCACTGTTGCAAGTGTAATCATATAGTCTCTCCAACTTGGTGAGACATTCCACATATAAACCTTAAGATATAAACAATAGTAAGGGTTGAAACAAGAACTGGCAAAGGTAAAAGACTGATGATATGGCAAAAACTGTAGGAGTAGAATTGGGTTGCAGAGCTACTGTCCAGTTCACACTTAGCAAGCAAAATGGGGAAAAAAGAGTGAAATGGTGTGGGATAAAAAAAATGCTTGGACAAAAATTAGCAGAATCAACTTAAAAATTTATTATCTAGAGCGGACTGGAAACGACAAAATAATAAACCAAGCCATAAAGTCCATGGTTTACATACTAGAGGTAGTACTGACTATCTCAGGACTGGGTGTTGACAGCTTCACACCCTCCCTTACACTGCTAACTTCCTAGGTAGTTCTTCTTATATAGCAGTTCCACAGACATGTGACCTCATTACTCCACTTCTAAAATTTTAGTCATTCAATCTTTCCCAAAATAAAATATTTTATTTTATTGAAACATAAATTAACATTCAAAAACATTTTAATATTCAAAATGAATTTTATGAGCTGTCTTAATATTTTAATTTTCACATAAGGAAGTTCCTGTTTGAAAGGGATAAAAATAGGGAAACTGGGGCCGGCCGGTTCATAGGGAATAATGGAGCAGGAAGCGTCTGAAACAGCAGCGTTTTGGCTACACAGAAACGTTTAAAAAAAAAACAGAAAAAAGAAAAAAAAAAGGCTACCTTTATATACTTTAAGTTGTCTTATAAAGGTAAGCCAAGTTTTCCTTAATTCCTTTTTCAGCACAGCAAAATATTTCCTCTTGTTGGTGTTGGTAATGCGAGTGTTTTAAGCAAGTAGCAGGCACACAAACCACACAAACAAAGTTCACTCGCATCACCAACACTCTATTTTAATAGCGCTTTTTGAATGAGAACCCGACTGTGCCCAGTGGAGAATTTATTTTAACTGAATGGAATCACTAGCAATGCGACTTGTGCCCAAACCAGTACTTTTCAGGCAGCATAATTAATTTTCTAAAGACCGCCACTTAAATGGAGAAAAAACCTCAGCGGGAGTTTAAACAGCCACGTTTGCATTTCTCCGTATCTCCATAAAGAAAAGCTTCACTTCACTGCACTTTATTTTCTTTCGTCCGCTTCTGTCTAAATTGCAGACTGACACATTTATTAAATTAAATCTTGCTTCCAGAGCCTTTTCATTTCCGCGAGAAGTAGCTTTGAGAAGGCTTTAGAACGCTCCGACTGTCGCAACGCCTGGTTTTGCGAGGAGACTAAAAGGGATTAAATTGGTACTTAAATAAGTTACAAGCCAGCATTTTTTTTATTTCTAAATATATTTCTGCCTCACACCTGGTTTCCATAAATTAATGCTGCTAGGATAAGGAAGGTGATCCACGATGCACACAAAGGGGGGGTCACACACAACAACAAAAAAAAAAAAAATACAGGTGTGGGTGGCCAGCCCAACGAACACAACATACAACAGGACACAGTGTACATCTTGGAGTCCCTCTGCACGTCTGCAGCATTTAAATTAAGGAAACCCAAAGGGGGAGTTAACAAAAAAAACGCGGGGGGCAGATGGTCTTTGACTTGCTCTCTCTTACATTCCTCCCCACCCAAAACCAAACAAATTACGTTTGGTTTACAAGAGCTACTACTATACCTATCTTCAGATCTCTACTCAAGAGATGGAGCCATAGCCCACCCTCACCAAGGCTCCACCTCGGGGTCCCTAAAAAAAAATAACTACAAAAAAAAATACACTATCTATTACAGATACTTTCAATATACTTATTTTTACTAATCACTATCTTTTCTTTTACCCCGAGGCCTGAAGATAGGTAGCTACAGTTTCTGCTCCATGTCTAGATAGAAAGTCGGCATTCTTGTGCTCTGATCCTTTTCTATATTTTATCATAAACCTGTAGGGTTGCATTGCTAAGTACCATCGCATTATACGAGGGTTTTTATCTTTCATCACATGCAGCCAACATAAAGGGTTGTGGTCTACCCATAGCTCAAATTCCCTACCCCATAAATAAAAGCGTAAAGCTTCTATTGACCATTTGATTGCCAGACACTCCTTTTCAATAACTGAATAATGTTTTTCCCTCTCATGTAACTTCCGGCTTATAAATATGACTGGATGCTCTTCTCCCTGTATTAATTGAGTAAGTACCGCCCTATACCACAATTGGATGCGTCTGTTTGTACTATAAATGGCTGGTTAAAGTCAGGAGAGTGTAAGACTGGTGAGGAACATACCCAAGCTTTTAGTTTGCTGAATGCTTCTTCACATTAGGTGTCCAGTTTACCTTGTCTGGCTTACATTTCTTTAAGAGGTCAGTTTAGAGGTCCTGCTATTGTGGAACAATCAGGAATGAATCGTCTGTAGTAGCCAACGAGTCCTAAAAAAGATCTTACATCTGTTTTTGTTCTTGGCTGGGTGGTATTGGCTACTGCTTCTATCTTTGTGATTTCTGGCTTTACCAGCCCATTACCAATTTGGAAACCTAAATACCTGGTTTCCTGCATTGCCAATGAACATTTAGGGGGATTTAGTGTCAACCCAGCTTCTGACAGGGTACATAATATAGCCTGGAGATGCTGTAGATGTTCTTCCCATGAGGGACTAAAAACCACAACATCATCCAGGTAGGCCGCACTATACTTTGTATGAGGTTGCAGAATATTATCCATTACCCGTTGGAATGTAGCGGGAGCCCCATGCAGGCCAAATGGCATTACTGTGAAGTGGTACAGGCCAATCGGTGTACTGAAGGCTGTTTTTTCTTTATCCTTTGGATCTAGTGGAATCTGCCAGTATCCCTTTGTTAAGTCTAAGGTGCTGATATAACGGGCTGCCCCCAGGCGATCTATGATGTCATCAATCTGGGGCATTGGGTAACAATCAAATTTGGATATAGCATTTAGACGTCGAAAATCTAAACAAAGCCTGATTCCACCTTCTTTTTTTTCCACTATCACCATAGGAAAAGTCCATTCACTATGTGATGGTTCTATAATCCCCAGGTCCTGCATCTTTTTGATCTCTTGTACTACTTTTTCCCTTAGTCTCTCTGGGATTCTGTATGCTTTTTGCCTAATAGGGGTGTCTTCAGATACCACAATATGATGTACTGCATGTAACTTTTCGGGTAAACTTGTAAATAGTGTTCTATAAGGCTCTAACATACTTTGTAATGTGTATGTTTGTTGGGTAGTTAAATGTGGGTTAATTTGTACCTCTGAGAAGTTACTCGAACCTTCTAACCTTTTATAAGCTATGTCTAATTCAGATTCAAATTCAGATGCTTCAGGGCTGACATAGTTACAGGAGGGAGAAGTTTGGTTCACCCAGGGTTTTATCAAGTTGACGTGATACACTTTATATTTATTTTTCCTTTCAGGACAGGCCACCAAATAAGTTACTGGGCCCTTACGTTCTACTATCTGATATGGCCCTTGCCATTTCATAAGTAACTTATTCTCAGAGGAGGGTAATAAAAGTAGAACCTTATCACCTGCAATGAATTCTTTGGACTTTGTTCCTTTGTCATAGTATTCTTTTTGTTTAGTTTGATATTGTAAATTATTTTGATGTGCTTTCTTTACATAGGTTATTAACCGTCGTCTTAGTTGTTGCCAATATTCTAAAGGTTCTATCTTATGTTTCCCTTCCTGTCTTCCCTCTTCTTTAATAATGTCCAATGGACCTCTTGGGTTATGTCCATACAGTAACTTCGAATGGAAGAACCCTGTCGAGAGCCTATGGCACCTCACTATATGCAAACATCAAATAGGGAAGATAAATATCCCATTTATTACCTTCCTCTGTCACGTATTTCCTGAGCATTCTTTTCAGAGTTTGGTTAAATCTCTCAACTAACCCATCTGTTTGTGGATGGTAGGGAGTGGTGAAAACCGCTTTAATGCCTAAAGCTTGATACAATTTTTGTAACAACTCTGAACAAAAATTAGTGCCTCTATCAGTTAGGATGGTTTTTGGGATCCCCATACGGCTAAAGATTTTTACTAATTCCTCTGCTATCCGGGTGGCGGTCGGTGGCAGTACGAAGGGGTATCGCTTCAGGATATTTTGTAGCATAATCTACCACCACTAATATGAAGCGATTCCCTTTTGTACTTCTCGGCAATGGGCCTATAATATCCATTGCAACCCTTTCAAATACATTGCTAACCAAGGGCATTGGTAACAGGGCACTTTGTCCTTTCGGCCTACTGCTGCAACCTGTTGACACCAGACAGCTTTACAGTATTGAGCCACCTGTTCATGTATTCCGGCCAATAAAACCGGTATAGCAAGCGTTGTAATGTTCGGTCCTTACCCAGATGACCTGCCATAGGAGGGTCATGAGCAAGGGATAGTAATCTTTCGGAAAGGGACAGGGACCATCAGTTGTTCTACCACCTCCCTGTATGGGAATTTGTAACTACCCTGTACAACAATTCATCATAATAATAAAATATGGTTGCTGAGACTCAGCAGGTATTATTGACACTACCTGTGAAAAAAAGGGATTAGTGTTTTATCAGCTTTCTGTACACTTATAAACTCTCTATTAGGTAACATGAAGTTTTCTGTTAATGTTTCTAGTCCAATGTCTTTTGGTTCCAAGCCTTTTATCCTTCTGTTTTTTGTGATTTGCTTTTTCTACTTTTACCAATGGTTCCAAATACCTCCTCCTCAAAAGGAAATATATGTCCCAGTTCCATCTCTTGCATTCTTTTCTCCTGTATAGCAGCTGCCCCAATATTCATAGCTAACAAAGAGTCAAAGAAAGGGTAGTCATGTCCAATTATAACTGGCACAGGCAAAGAAGGTACTATGCCCACTTTCATTTTATGCATAATCCCATTTACTTGTATGTCCATTTCTATCAAAGGGTACCAGTGAATATCTCCATGGACGCATTTAACTCCGGTGGTTGTTTCCCCTAGTTCTGGCCTATCCACCAACGAAGCGTGAATCAGTGTCTGTTTACTGCCAGAGTCTACTAGGCCAGAAACTGTCCTTCCTCCAATCTTTACAGTGGTAACATTATGGCCCCAATTGGCAAGGGCTAGATGAATTGATTCAACCTTTTTTCTTGGACAGAACCGAGCAATATGGCCCTTGGTTTTACATTCATGGCATATTATATCATAATTGAAACCTTTACTTGGTCTATTGTAGTTCTTATTCCCAATGTTACCTCTAGGTTGTGACATAGGAGGACTAAATGATCTCACATCACCACTAGGTTTTATTGTAGTAGTCTGGCTTCTAGGGTTCATAAAAGTTTTAGGGCGTTGTGGTCTGGCAGTCAGGTAATCTTCCGCTAGCCTTATGGCGGTCTCTGAGGTTTCAGGGCGATGTTCCTTAACCCATAACTGCACATCTTGGGGTAAGACATGAATGAATTGCTCCAAAATAATGCTCTCTACAATCTGTACCACTGTTCTTGTGTTAGGTTGTAACCATTTATGACATAAATCTTTCAGATGTGTATATAGATCTTGTGGTGTATCTGTCGTTTGGAATTTATATGCTCTAAAACGCTGTCTATAAGTTTCGGGACTTATGTCATATATTTTTAAAA
Source organism: Neoceratodus forsteri (assembly GCA_016271365.2). NCBI lineage: Eukaryota > Metazoa > Chordata > Ceratodontiformes > Ceratodontidae > Neoceratodus > Neoceratodus forsteri. The sequence continues at coordinate 86,638,424 of JADMNL010000026.1, read as the reverse complement.
TGGCATGTTTAACATAATCATAGTCATTTATGTGGGTAAGGTCAGTATGACTATAGGCTAACTGTGCCTTCCAGTTAAATATGGAGCCAGCCTGACCACCCACTGGTCGCTAGGCCAGGCACAAACAGACTACTCTCTCAAATGTTAAAGATAGGCTTCTATATCATCTACTCGGTCATTTTGACTAACCTTATGTCTTTTGCCCACCAGGGGTGTTGAAGGAGATCTTGTGGAACCGAGTACCTGAATAGCACGTAGGGTGTCAGTCCATCTAGCAGCATTCTCTGACCATCTCTCTCTCTTTCAACTCGGTCTCTCCTTTCTCGCTCCAGTTCTGTCTGTCTCAAGCACAACCATCGTAACAACTCATGGGGACTCTGGTGGCTCTTCTTCCTTGGTTCAGCTGCTTGTCACCCTTCTCAATAGCCTTTGTATCCTTGTCCATTTCCAATTTCAAAGCATCTCCTCCGTTGTCACCTTAGCCACTTTTCTCCGAACCGTCGGCTCAGCCCAGACAATAAAGGCAACAGTGTACGTGTATATAAACTGACCTTAGGCTGGGATAGTCCGCTCTCCTGCCTTGTCCGACTGCATACACTCAGAATCTGCCCTCAGATCCACCAACAGGTCCTCCTCGAACCTGCATCCCACTTCTGACACCAAATGTGAAATGGTGTGGGATAAAAAAAAAATGCTCGGACAAAAATTAGCAGAATCAACTTAAAAATTTATTATCTAGAGCGGACTGGAAACGACAAAATAATAAACCAAGCCATAAAGTCCATGGTTTACATACTAGAGGTAGTACTGACTATCTCAGGACTAGGTGTTGACAGCTTCACACCCTCCCTTACACTGCTAACTTCCTAGGTAGTTCTTCTTATATAGCAGTTCCTACAGACATGTGACCTCATTACTCCACTTCTAAAATTTTAGTCATTCAATCTTTCCCAAAATAAAATATTTTATTTTATTGAAACATAAATTAACATTCCAAAAACATTTAATATTCAAAATGAATTTTATGAGCTGTCTTAATATTTTAATTTTCACAGAAGGAAGTTCCTGTTTGAAAGGGATAAAATAGGAAACTGGGCCGGCGGTTCATAAGGAATAATGGAGCAGGAGCGTCTGAAACAGCAGCGTTTGGCTACACAGAAACTTTTGAAAAAAACAGAAAAAAGAAAAAAAAGGTACCTTTATATACTTTAAGTTGCCTTATAAAGGTAATAAGTTTTCCTTAATTCCTTTTCAGCACAGCAAAATATTTCCTCTTGTTGGTGTTGGTAATACAGTGTTTTTAAGCAAGTAGCAGGGGCACACAAACCACACAAACAAAGTTCACTCGCATCATCAACACTCTCTTTTAATAGCGCTTTTTGAATGAGAACCCCAACTGTGCCCCGAGTGGAGAATTTATTTTTAACTGAATGGAATCACTAGCAATGCGACTGTTGTGCCCAAACCAGTACTTTTCAGGCGGCATAATTAATTTTCTAAAGACCGTCACTTACATGGAAGAAAAAGACCTCAGCGGGAGTTTAAACAGCCGCGGTTTGCATTTCTCCGTATCTCCCATAAAGAGAAAAGCTTCACTGCACTTTATTTTCTTTTCGTCCGTTCTGTCTAAATTGCAGACGGACACGTTTATTAAATTAAATCTTGCTTCCAGAGCCTTTTTCTACTCTGCAATAGTGCGAGCGTTTGAGAAGGCTTCTTAGAAACGCCCGCACTGCCTAACGTTTGTTTTATGCAGGAGACTAAAAGGGATTAAATTGGTACTAAATAAGTTACAAGCTAGCATTTTTTATTTCTAAATATATTTCTGCCTCACACCTGTTTTCCATAAATGAATGCTGCTAGGATAAGGAAGGTGATCCACGATGCACACAAGGGGGTCACACACAACAAAGACAAAAAAAAATACAGTGTGGGTGGCCAGCCCAACAGAACACAACATACAACAGGACACAGTGTACATATTGGAGTCCCCTCTGCACGCCTGCAGCATTTAAATTAAGGAAACCCAAAGGGGGGGTTAACAAAAAAAAAAACGCGGGGGGGGGCAGATGGTCTTTGACTTGCTCTCTCTTACACTTAACCAGCCCCAAATTTTTTAATTATATGGAAAATAGGAAAACATCATACCCTTTGAGAGAAGATATTAATCCCCTAGGTAATGTCATTAAAGATATACACATCTCTAGGGAATCAGAAGAGCCGGTTATGAAAATGAAGATGAAATCATTGTTATAGACTCCTAAAATTCATTATATGTTGGGGGTTCTTTTGATTTTCAGGGATCAGATTTCAAAAAGATGATTCTGATGCCATGGATTTTTATATCCAGAATTGTGTGATATAAAAACAAAAAACACAAGAGGAAGGAACCCCATTATCAAAATCAGATAACTTCCATTACATTAAGGACTAGGTAAGTCAGAAAGATCAAGAGAACATAAACTTACCATATCAAATTTGTTCAGTTTATGACCACCTTGATTCTACAGTACAAGGTTTAAGAGAATTGGCTGAAAGGGAGAAAATAAGAATAATGAAACAGGATCTGGTACAGGATGGGTTGGTTCAATGCTCAAATGAAACTTGGTTCAGTGAGTCTTTTCACTGTGTTCCATTTATAAAATAGATGCCACAACCAGAGCAATTAGATAATAATGATTCCTGAAGCATAGAGCAAATTATCAAACAAAAAAAAGTTCAATGTTTAGTTATTGCACACTGGAGAAATTTAAAGATCGGCAAACAGTAAATATTGTGATTCTGGAGTTACTGTATTAAAAAATGAAAAAGATGGGCTGAGATAGACTGCAGCATTTATTCAGAATTACTTTGGAACGGATAGCTAAGATATGTGTACATAATTAAGCATCTCATGGGAAGAGCTGAATTTCAGTTTATCTGATTTTGTTCAAATTCAGCTTCAACTGGAAATAGTAGATCAACTCAAACTCAGAAAAAAGTGACTGGCTTGCATTTATCAGAAATGGTTCCAGGTCCATGAGTCATTAGAAAGAGAGTCTGGGAAAACAAACAGGCCCAGATATTCAAAAGAGTTGAGCCATGCGCAATAGGGTTGCACCTGCGCAAGTACGAAAATGCGCCATTCTGCGATATTCAGCAGGAGGCAGTTGCGCCCCCCCCAAAACACGCTGAGCAATAGCGCAATGATAATGAAGGCATGCGCAACTGAAGGGGGAGGAACCATGCGTAAATGGCGCAGTGCAATATTCAACAACTTGCGCCATGTGCAAGAGGGGAGCAAGCGGAAGTCGTGCCATAGTGGAAATGAGCCAAAATAAAAGGGAGCAAGGGAGAGGTGCAAGAACGCTACAGGGAAGCCACATATGAGAGCAAAACACAGCAGGACACACAGGGCCAGGCAGGAAAGGGCACCTGGAAGCAATAGCCACAGGGGAAGGTGTGGGGAGACCTTGCAGAAGGGGGAGGCACACCACACAGCAGTGAGGCAAGCATAGGCAGGTGTTCCCGGTGCAGGGGAAGTAGCAGTGAGGACAGCGGGGGGAATACAGTAACAGCTGCCAGGGGTGGTGAACACAAGCCAGGGACATGGCCAGTGCCACCTTCCAGATGGAGGCTGTTATGAGGGTGAAGGCCGGGCAGTAGGCGTGGCCATGGAAGGAGCCCGCGGCGGTGATATCTCTCAACAGGCAGTACCGAGCCCGCACCAGCTTCAAGCTGTACAGTGATACCGAGATTGTGGACCGGTACCGCCTGAATCGGGCAATTCTGAGGCGGCTCTGTGAGCTGTGCAGTGATGTGATGCAGGCACCCACACAACGGAGCCATGCCCTGTCAGTGGAGACCAAAGTGACAGCTTGCATGTGCTTGCTCGCCATGGGTACCTTCCAGAGACCAACTGGGGACACCACAGGCATAACCCAGTTGGCCACGTCACGCCACCTCACCCAATTCCTCAGCGCACTGCTGCCACATGCTGCTGAGTACATCCATTTCCCCAGCACACCGGCGGAGCGCACAGCAAACATACAGGAGTTCCACAGGGTAGCACGTATGCCTGGTGTGCTAGGTGCAATAGACTGCACCCATGTGGCCATCCGCACACCACCTGGCCCCGAGGGGGCCGCATACATCAATCGCAAGGGCTATGCCAGCATCAACTGCCAGGTGGTGTGCGATGCCAGGGGGCACATAATCAATGTCTGTGCCATGCACCCTGGGGGAGCACACGATGCCTTCATCTGGCACCAGTCGGCACTGTGCCACAAATTCGAGAGTGGGGATATCCCCACTGGCCACCTAGTGGGTGAGTATGCAAACCACATGGACAATCATAGGGCCTGAGGGGGCATGGTCAGAGGTGACATGGGTAGTGGCCTGCATGGCCCGGGGCAGGACGATGCTGATCACCAAACTAACCTCCACCCTGTACACACAGGTGACAGTGGATACCCACTCCATCCCTGGCTGCTCACACCCTACCGGCGGCCCGCGACCCCATCGCAGCAACGCTACAATGAGGCACACGCCACCACACATAATATCATCGAGCAGGTGTTCAGGATGCTGAAGGCACGTTTCTGTTGCCTGGACACCTCCAGCGGTGCCCTACAGTATAGCGCCTCAAAGGCCTGCGGGCTATTCCTGGCCTGTTGCATCCTGCACAACATGGCCAACGAATGTGGGATAGCCGTACAGGTCGAAGAGGGGGACAGCGATGGGGACGATGAGGATGCCGGTGACTATGGTGATGGGCAGCCCCCCCTTTGGGCGACGGGACCCCCGACTGCTCCAGCTGGCACAGCTGCACTGGTACACCATCACGGAGGAGCACTTCAGCCAACCCAGGTAAGTCATGGGGCCATGTGCAGCCAACAGTGGCTAAGGCACAACCCACAAACATGCATGGACACACACCGGGGTGCATGCTGTCAAGAGAAGTGGCAGGGCATGGAACCACACACACACACAACCAGGGATGGGTGAGGTCTAACATGCCATGCGGATGGACACACACACAACGCACCAAACTTGCACAAAGGGTAGGAGGCACCGACCCAGAACGCCACCCTAGCTACACACATGTCCACAGACCACCACGCCCACTGCCTGTCCATGTGCGTGTGTCAGATGCTGAGCACCATTGCACATTGGTGTACAGCACAATGCAGGCATCATCATGCACACGCAACTGCAGACAGCAGCCGGGAGGGTGTGCAGATGGACTGTGTGTCTGCGTGCAGGGCCGGGTACCCACCCGTGCACTGCCCACTGAAAGACACAGTGCACACAGGGCAGCACCAGACAGTAGCCGCGTTGGGAGACAGGTCAGTCACGCGACACAGTGCCCCCGCCGCCACGGATGCGTGGGCGGCCCCGCCGAGACCCGCCAGCACTGACAGGCCGACCACTGGCCTCATGGGGTGGCACCGATGGTCCCCAGGGGTTCCACCGCGTGAACGCCGACCGCGTTTCAGCGCAGGGTCTGCAGCACACCGAACATGCCTGCGCCAGGTGTGCTCGGGATGCCCACAGCTGAACCCGGTGTCGACAGGGAGGGTGTCGCACGATGCCGGGAACGGGGGGTGGACAGTGCACTGCGTGGTGTCCGCGACGCATGGGCACATGACTGTGTGCCCATTGTGGCCATGACAGCAGTGAATGCCTGTGCATGCCTGTCATTGGCAGCGGTCACATCCTTCCGCAACTGGTCCATCCCTGCCAGGATCAGAGCGGTGTCTCTGCTGCGACGCTCCTCTGCCTGCTCCAGAGCCGCACGCAGTGCATCCACCGATGTTGCAAGCAGCATCTGCTGCTGGACTGATGCTTACAGTAGGCGGGTGTGCTCGTCCAAGAGGTCATCTGCCTCCTCGGCATCCTGTCCCTCAGGATGTGTGCAGCCCTGATGCTCAGCACCCCTTGAGGGTGGGCACCGCACCAGGACCAGGTCTGGGCATGTCCACAGGCGGTGCACAGACGCCGCCGCTGGACCCTGTACCCCCAAGCCCATTGGCCGACTGCTGATGCTGCCCCCCCCGGCTGCCGCTCCCCAGGGCTCAGTGGTGCCGCCGCAGTGGCCTTAACAGTCCCACTGTCCTGAACAAACACCAGTGCTGCCCCACTGGCACTGACAGGCACAGGCTGGGACTGTGCTGACACGCAGGCCTCCACGGCAGCACCACCCACAGCCATGGCCGCAATGTTACCTGATGTGTGGCCATCCCGTGGCACACACGTGTCACTGCCCATGCCATTAGTGACATCATCATCAGTGACGGACTGGGCACCGGCCTGAGTCACAGCATGCTGGCATCCGTGGACGCTGTCACGCTGGGACACGGGCAGGGCTTCCTCCACACCTGTTACAACAACATCAGTGTGGACAGCCAGGCGGGCCCACTGTCGCACTGAGCCACGTATACCTGTGGAGGTGGATGGGCCCTCCTCCATCTCCAGCTGACTGTCCTCAGTGGACAGGCCCACCACCGCTGACCCATGCAGACGCTCAGGATCTGTAAGGGAAAACAAAGTCGCGTTACTGCATGTGACCTACCCTGCCCCCCCATAGACAGACCATGACTTACCATGCAGTGATGGGCCACCACCTGTCTGGAAGCCACCACCCGGAACACCCTCAATGGCACAACGCTGCATGCTTCCAGCAATCCTCTCCTCCTGTGGGGTCAAGTGTACCACCTTCAGCTGTCCCCTTGTCGCAGCTCGTGCTGCCCTGATGGCAGCCACCTTCTCCTTTGTCCTCCTCCTGTCTGTGCCCATCTTCTTCTTCTTTCACTCCTGCACGGAGCGCTGTTAGCTGCCATGCAGGTTCACAGCATGTGCCACCTCCTCCCATGCAGCAGCACGGGCTTGAGGTGTTCCCTGCCGTACGCTGAGAAGCGGCTCCTGATCCAGGTAGGCCTCAAACAGGACTTCGATCTCGGCCGTTGTAAAATTAGGCCTCCTCCTCCTCCTCCTCCTCCTCCCACCACTGTGTTCCTCCTCTCCCACAACTTGCTCGGTCATTTTTTAGCCTGTAAGAATGGCAGTTGTTACCTGTGACTGTGCAGTCCCATGCATGTCCCTAAATCCACAGTCCACACTCCCAAACAGCATGCAACTCACCAATAGACTGCAGTAACCGACTATGGCCACTGCAGCCCAATGTCGCACTTCTATAGCGCAACCCATGCAAATGAGGCGAGGTGCAACTTTAAGTGGATGCAAATTGCAGTGCTGCACCATTGCATGGCTGATTAGCTGTTTTGCATATGACGACTGAATATCGCGCTGTTGCGTTTTGCACAATTGTGTTGAATGTGCTGAGCCAAGGGCGCAGTTCTGTGACATGCGTAGTACACACCTCACTGCGCATGCCCGGGTTGCTGACGCAGGCGTCTGCCTCGCTGCTGACGTGCTGTGCGCGGGAAGCAATGCAGGGCACGGCCACCATTGTGCCAGTGGCACTATAGCGATGTTCACCTACATGGCGCTGTGGCACTGGGCCATCATAGGCGCACTGGGGCAACAGTGCGGTAGGCCGCTACTGGAGGTAGCACACAGGCAGCCAATCGCTACCGCATTGGGTTCCAGTGGCACTGTGCATCATGCACCAGGGCCCTTGACCCTTTGCCCCTAAGCCATCGTCGAGGCATGAGTGCACCACTATCGCGCTGTTCGGTGACAGCGCAATGAGGAATGGCGGCGCTGTGCGCGCAGCATCTGCGTGGTGAGCCACGCTGCAGAGTGCCATGTTGCAGACCGAGCTGAAGAATGGCGCGAGGAGGGCTGCTCAATGGACAGGTGGAACTGGCCAACCTAGTGGCCATAGTGGAGCCACACCACGAACCACTGTTCGGGGAGGCACTCCTGGACAGGTCCAGGAGCCAGGTGTGGGAGGAGGTGGCCACTGCACTGGAGGAGGGCACTGGATGGGGGAGAACAGCTGAGCAGTGCCGCCATAGGTATGGGGACCTGCGACGGAGGGAGCCGGAGCTGCTAGCCCACCTGCGGGGACGTGCCAGGAGGGGCACGGTGCCATGGCCAGGTAGGTGTTATGTCAACTTTTATCTTCCATATGGGTATCACGGTTGTATGTGTCCAGCACATGGGGGAGGGACCGTCCGGTGTTGGCTGTGGTGGTGTTATCAGAGTGTGGGGTGGATGGGTCTGGCTGGGTGGGAGGGCACACACCTGGGGGCAGGGGGGCTTTGCTACGGGATTGTACTGATGTTCCTCTCTCCATGTTTGCACCACAGGCCCGGAGGAGCGGCACCTGGCCCATGAGCTGCAGCGCAACGAAGAGGAGAGAGAGGCCAGGCGGGGCGAGGGTCCACAGCACCCAAGGGACCGGCCTGATGATGGTGAGTGCTATACCTCCATGATTACTATTGCATGCTGTGTAACAGGGTGGGCAGCGGGGCATGGCCACCATCCATTGACACCACTGCCATGCACGCAACTTGTTGCAGTCAGCACTGTCAGTGGCACTGCATGTCTGAGATGCGTCCGATGGTGGTCCCGCGTGCACGGGTACATGGCTGTGCCACTGCCTTGCACCACATAGCCATGTCACTAAACGGCCACGGTGGTGCTGTGCGTGACTTGGCTGGTGGGTGTGTGCAGCGTTCCGCATGGCTGTGTGCACCTGGGTGGGCAGGTCATGTGGACGTGATCAATGTGGGTGGTCACACACCATCACAGAGGTATGTCCCACAGCCGTATGCCATGCACAGTGGGTGGGCTGTATGGGGCTGTGCATTCACACCTATTGACTGTGCTCCCTTGTCCTAGGTGTCCGCCAGCTCAACGACATCCGGGAGGCACTGCAGGAGATCCTGCACGTGGCGAGGGCGTCCCTGGATATCCTTCGCCAGATAATGAGACTGGGGTCCTCAGGAGGCACAGGCAGCGGAGAAGCCAGAGCGAGGAGCGGGGCTCCCGTTAAAAGTCCCTCTGCCCCTGATATCCCCTACCCCCCTGGACCCACCCTCACACCCCTCCTTTCCTGTCCCATTTGTCCACCCCTGCCCTTACCCACCCCACCTTGTTGTGGCCCTCCCCCCACCTTGTATATACTGTATTATTGTACATAGTTACTTTTTATATGTTTGTTTTAATACAGATATTTTGATATGAATACTGTGGTGGTCTCTGATTTGCAGCGGGCTATAGGTGCCCAGCTGCAGTGGTGTGCATGGCGTCAGGGGTGGTGCAGTCATGGGTATGCATGTGTGTTCGTTTGGAGGTGCCTATGGTGTGGGGGTAGGTATCAGTCAGTGTCTGTGGTGTGTGTGTTGTGCCTTGTGCACTGGATGACTGTGTGCAGTGGTCCATGGTGCATGCTCTGTGTCCATGGCGCCCCTGTCAGCCTATCCATGGCCTGTGCAGCTGACACCCATGCATGTCTGTGACCTGCACAGTCTGCTGGCATGTCAGTGGTGGCTGTCCATGCAGGGCAGCCACTGTACCCATCACAATGCTGGGTTGCCTCCTGTCACTGGTGTGGTGCATGTCTGCCTCGGGTGACACTGTGGCCTCCACAGTTGTTGACCCACCTCCATGCTGTGGCTTGTGTGTGTTGCAGGGGATGTGCACCACTGTCTGTGACTTGTGCTCCGGGCACATGCTGGTGGCGTACAGGTCCACAGTGCCTGCGCAGGGTGGCTGGCACTTCTGTGCCATGGAGGACTGCAGGTTGTGTGTACACAGTTTACATGGGCCCATGCTGGGGGCTTGGTTGCCCCGCTACTGCGTCCCTGTGTTGTTGTGCCCTTGGGTATGGGTGGGTGTCTGTCCATGCACTGTGTGGCATCCGGTGTGGTGCATGCTTCCACACACCACTGTGGGTGTCTGCGCTGGCTGTTGTGGCCAGTGCTGGGTCGAGGTGTGTCATTGGGAGAGTGTGCAGGGTGCTGTACCACTGGTGGTGGGGTCCGGGGCATGCCCTGTTCCGTGTGGGTACCTCGTGTGCCGACGCATGGTTGGAATCTCAGCAGTACCTGGGGGGGCTGTGCGTGGTGCACTGTGTATGCCATTGTTGCATTGCTGTATGCTGCCACCCGCTGATGGGTGCTCGTGGTGGGGCTGCCTTGCATGGTTCTGTGGTGCACAGGGTTGCATTGTCACAGTGGGGGTGGTGGCATGCATGGGGTTTCCTGCAGTGGTGGACGCTGCTCCTGGGCAGGGTGTCTAGGTGTCACAGTGCAGGGTGTGCTGTGCATTGGGGGGATGGTGTGGCACGGGGTGGTCAGCCCTCCTTGTGTGCCAGTCACAGCTTGCCGGGGGTGTGATGGGCCACCATGGCCCAGCTGTGGGTTGGTTGCTGGTCTCCATGGGCCAGTGGTTATTCCAGCCCTTCCCCAGTTGTGCAGTGCGTGGGGTGTGGGGGGACGATGTCTGTTCTGCTGTGTGTTCCTCTGCCCATCTGTGGTATGGGTGGTGGGCCCCTACCTCCCTGGTTGTGCAGTTGCATTGCCACCCTGCTGCTGGGGGGCGTCCCTGGTTGCACTATGGGGCCTCTGGACTGCTCAGCTGCACATCCCTTGTTGCGCTATGGCACATCTGATCTGCTCAGCTTCCCCTCCCTAGTTGCGCTATGGCGCAGATGGTGCGATATTCAGTCGTTGGCTGTAGGCGCAGTTTGGCCGGCTCAGGTTTTGAATATTGCGCCTCTTGCACATGGGCGCAATGGACTTGCGCTTGCTCCTGCTATTGCACACTTTTTGGGCGCAGTTTGAATATCTGGGCCACAGAGTAAATAAAAAGGACAAAAAAGAACAAAGCTATAGGAAAGTCTCATCAGAAGGACTCCATTTCTAAATTAATCAACTTGAAAAGTATCAGTGTGACCAATAAAAACCAAAAAGCAATCCCTAATCATAGATTCAGTGGGGAGCAAATGCGCCTATGGATGAGCGCTCCAGAATTACCCAGCTAGTCCCTGTATTGGAAACAATTAAGAATGACACTTCGCCACAATTCCCAACTAGGTGAAAGGAAGGCATTGTGATGTTTATACATGGGACAGAGTGCAAGTCAAATGAAACAGAAAAATGTTTAGCTGCCATTTTACATTTTCTACTGGAAATGGGAATGGACATACAAGGATACGTGGACAATGGTCAGATTTTTTTTAATAAAATCTATTAGGTATGCATTGAAGATTATGGAAGTTGGGAAGGACTGGTCACATATAGGAGTCTTTTGGAAATAGCCATATATGGTTACAGATTTAATGCTAAATTCTGAGAAGGAAAACCAGCAAAGTTCAAAGAGAACATTTAGAGGAAAGTATAAATGTTGTTAAAGAGAACTGAAGTCAAAATACAAGGCAAGATTATAATCAAGACAAGTCTGAAGAAATCATATCAATTTTTCCTGTGGGTGCTCTCCAAATATATCACATTATGCATTGAAGGAAATGGTAGTAGTTCATTGAAAAATATTACGGGAATACTGTTGGGAAAGAAAGGACTATTGTGGGTTATATAGCATTATGATTATCCATCTCAGAGCCAGCTTGATATAGGAATAATGGATACAGAGTTAGCTAAATATCTTCAGAAAAGCAATAGTTTGGGCCATCTTGGAATCTAAATAATAGAAGGGAATTAAACATTTACATTAACATTACAACAGAAAACAGAAGTAAAAATAGGGATCAATTAAATTCAAACTTCAAACAGACACTCCATTTTAGAAGCATATAAATGATGACTTGGTGAGATGACTGACAGGAATATTAAAAATAAAAACAGAGATGAGGTTCAAGAGATTAAATTGTTAAGTTGGAATATGAGTGGCAAATGTAAGAAGGAAAAAAATAGACTTTATTACTTGTTTAACAGAATTTATTACTGGGTACAATATAATAGCATTCCAAGAAATGTGGTGTATTGTATGGGATATACCATATAGCAGGTTGAATTTTCAGCTGCTATATTTCACGCGATTTAACCTGATACACTCGTTCGAGCCTGCTTAAATATGTGAGTCTGTCAATAGTCTGTAAACAGCGCAAATACAGTAACAGTAGTAACTAACAGTAGTATAACTTTAATTTCCCAAATCCCCAGTATCATTTATATTTTTAATATGAATCACTCACTGCAGCCAGAGTGAGAAAACCAGAGTGAGCGCTGTGTGCTGGAGCAGCATTAGATGGCAGGGCAGCGTGTGTTACAGTGTATCACTCTGTCATCAGCAGTTCAGATTTTTTATATATTAAATATATTGTGTAGGTAGGAGACGAAAGAAGACAGTTCTGTGCCAGGACTGGGAGGATCAGAGGTAGGGCAGGAGAGGATAATAACAGCATCAGTGAGCCGAGCATATTGGATGAGCATTTCTGCCCAACTAAGGGTTTTGGCATTCAGTAGTGGTCGGTGCCTTTATGAGTATGAATCTTCCAGATTCTAATAACTCTGCTTTTACAAGAGCTAATATAACTTGTTATACAGTAATACTTTATGGACATTCTTGTATTACAAAAGAAGCAATTAAATATAAGAAAAAAGGCTTATTCTTCATAAGGACTTGTTCTCATTAAACAGCATAAAAATTAGTCATACAAGGTGGCTCCAAATAAATATTTTTTTATCATTAATCTAAAGACATCTGAAGCTATTATTTTGATAAACTGTTATATTCCATCTAAGGTATACAAACACTGACATGAAATAAACTGGAACAGCTGCTGCAAGAAATTCAACAAAATGATCCTGTGAATGAGATTTAAATTATTGGGAATTTTAATTCAATGCTCTGTACTCAGACATATGAACATAAGGAGGACCTGGATAAACTCTTGACAAATGTTTTCATTAACAAATGTTTCTTCTCACAATACTAAGGGCATTAAGCAGAATGATTAGAAAAGAATTGGCCTATATTATGCTTACTAATAATGTTATTCTCCTTAATGGCAGAACTGCTGGTGGTGATCCAAGTGGTGATTCTGCATTTACAGGCCCCACTTGTTCTTCGCAGATTGATCTGGCATGGTCTAATCTGCTGGGTTGGAGACATATACAAAATGTATCAGTAGAGCGGCCCACTTGTTTAAATGATCTGAATTCCACATGCGGCGCGGCGGCCGGGTTCGGGAACAGACTCGGGTCGCTGGAGGGCCGGGGGGAGAAGGATCGGCGTCCTAGGGACTGCTCTCCTTCTCCGGGGAGAGATGGGAGATGTCGGGCTCGGATGACCCTAGTGGAGGCCAGGAGTCATGCAGCTGCCGGCACAAAACCGCACTGGGCCGGGGCAGGGCGCTCAGCGTCATTACCCCGACTCCCCGAAAAGGAAAAATTAGCCGCCAGCCGCCGCTAGTGAAGCCTACCACGGCTTTGATTTGCTCCCTAGGCCAGCCCTCCGACTAAGTTACACTTCTGCGGCATGCGAAAGTGCCGCAGCCCGCCTGTGGGAAGCTTGGCATCGGAGGGCCCGAGGCCGTTGTGGGGAGCAGAAGCCAGTGGTCCGTGACCAGGCGGAGAAGGACACCAGGCGGCAGGCAGGTTAGGGGGAGATAAAGATCAAAATAGAAAAAAAAAATATATATATCAGTAAGGACAAGACCTGACTCTGAACATGCTCCTCTTGAAATAATTTCAAACAATTATAAATGTAATAAACAGGTAAGCTAAAACCTTGGAAGTTCAGTTGTAAGAAATAAAAAAAGGTCAGATGGAATGAAAACCATGCCTAAAAAATATATTCCTAGATTATGGATCCACCTTTTCCACATTTTACAGATTATCTAATTTTGAGTCAAGATCTGTCTGAATCATGTTTAAGTGTTGATACTGTGTATGAAAGTCCTAAGCCATTTTATATAAAGATGTCAGAATTAATCCTATTCAAACTATGTGGTTTTCCCCACATTGTAGGAGGCTTTAAATGTTTACTGCAAAAAGAAATTTGTGAGGCTAGGCATAATCCATCCAGAGAAAATATAAGAAGGTTAAAAAAAGAATATAAAGCATAACCAATGAAAGAAAAATGTAACTAGCAAAATAAAATGTGGTCTCTTCTAAAGGACTTAATTGGTAAGAATTACACTATAGCCTTTTGGTCCTTAGTGGCCAAGAGAACTCAGAATTATAATCACGAAACAAATTATTATTTTTTTTTTATTTATGTTTATTAATTTTCTGTGTAAGCAAATAATTACCATCCACATACTCTCATACAGGACATAGGAGACATATATTCACATTCACAGATAGTTGAGACACATAACTTGACCCATGTAATCTGGTATAACAGGAACAGGGCAAAAGTCCTGCAATATAAAGTTCCAAAAAGTCTCTCAGTAATTGCCAGCCTCTTCAGTGGTAAAGGTAGGTCCAATAGGGAGGATTAAAGTTGGGAAATTGACACAATCCTAATATTACTATTTAAATCTGTTGCATGACTAAGGAGTAGAGTAGTAAAGATTCTATATGCAGTCATCTCCCCACATGAGTAAAACTCTACAGTGGTACTAATATATGAAAACTGGAACTGAAACAGATCTAAATCCTCAACATACATTATTGTGTTAGCCCAGAACATTCTGGCATATGGCATTTACTAACATACTAAAATGCCAGCAGAATAGGCCTAACGGTCTTTCGTGTCTGCTCGTTTGGTCAGCTCCCACCCAGGGAGCTGACCTTGCTGCCCCCCTCGCCTTCTCTGGCTTCTCCCTTCCCAGTTCCGGATATTCTCGCTGCACTGGATTTTGCTTCCAGAACTCTTCCCCTATACCTGTCCCACCCCCTCTTGAACCCCTCCACCGTCTCTGCCTCCACCAGCCCCCTGGGCAGCACATTCCATGGCTCCACCACCCTCTCAGTGAATTAGCACCTCCTCCTTTCTCCCCTGAATCTTCCCCCCTCCAGCTTCCACCCATGCCCTCTAGTTGCCCCCTTCTCCTTCCTTCGAAGCACCCTGACTGCTCCTCCCGTTTACCTCCTTCATATACCTGAAGCCCTCTATCATGTCCCCCCCGGTCCCTTCTGTCTTCCAATGTGTACATATTTAGCTCTTTGAGCCTCTCCCCATAGGTCCTGTCCCCCAAGCCCCAAATCATTTTGGTTGCCCTCCTCTGGACCCTTTCCAGGAGTTTAATGTCCCTCTTTAAGTGTGGCCTCCATAACTGCACACAGTACTCAAGGTGTGGCCTCACCAAGCAGTTATACAGAGGGAGTATCACTTCCCTCATTCTGGAGGTGATCCCCCTAGCGATGCGTCCCAGCAACTTGTTGGCCTTGGCTGCTGCCCTCCTACAAGTCTCCGAATTGTTCATCTTGACATCCACCACTACCCCCAGGTCCCTCTCAGCCATCGAGACTTGTAGCATTTCCCCCTCCCCAGAGGCATACACTTGGCAAGGAGTTTCCCTGCCCCCAGGTGCAGTACCTTGCATTTCCCTGCATTGAACCTCAGCTTCCACTTTCTAGACCATCTTTCCAGAGCCTCCAGGTCCCCGTGGGGCCACCCTCCCTCCCTCCCCATCCACCACCGTCCCCAGTTTTGAATCATCTGCAAAGAGACTCCTCTCACTCCTGATACCTGTCCTTATGTCAGAGACGTAGGCGTTGAACAGGAGGGGCCCAAGGACTGATCCCTGTGGGTCCCCACTAATGACCCTCCTTGAGG
The DNA here is from genome assembly GCA_016271365.2 of Neoceratodus forsteri. Taxonomy (NCBI): domain Eukaryota; kingdom Metazoa; phylum Chordata; order Ceratodontiformes; family Ceratodontidae; genus Neoceratodus; species Neoceratodus forsteri. The sequence goes on along the minus strand of JADMNL010000026.1, from coordinate 86,622,785 downwards.
ATGAGACTATCCCGCCAACTACAACCCTCTGGGTCCAATCCTGGAGCCAGTTGTCTATCCATCTGATCATCTGGTTCCCCAACCCCATTTCTCCCAGCTTATCCAACAGGCCCTTGTGAGGAACAGAGTCAGATGCCTTGCTGAAGTCTAGAAAGAGGACGTCCACTGGTCTACCCAGGTCCAAGACACTTGTCATGCAGTCATAGAACTCCACAATGTTTGTTTGACATGATTTCCCTGGGATGAATCCATGCTATCTATCGTCCAGGCACCCTGACTTTTCCAGGTCCCCCCCCAGCCTCCTCTTGACAATGCCCTCCATCACCTTGCCCACCACCGACGTCAGGATGACAGGCCTGTAGTTCCCTGCCACCTCCCTTGATCCCCCCCTTGTGGATAGGCACTATATGCACCACCTTCCAGTCCTGGGGCACCCACCCTGTCCTTAGAGAGATGCCGAAGAGCTCCGCCAGGGGTTTTGCCAGGATATCCGCCAGTTCCTTCAGCACTCTGGGATGTAATTTATCTGGCCCCAGTGCTTTCTTCTTCTTAAGGGACCTGAGGGCTTCCCTCACTCTCTCTGCTGTGATTTCCACCACCGCTACCTCTTCTCCCTGCTTAGCCTTCGCCCCTCCTGCCAGTGATGCCTCCCCCTCTCCCCAGACCCGCCGATCAGTAAATGTCCCCCCCTCATCAGTATCACTGTCTCCTCCCATGTAAGATGCAGCACCCCCATTTTCCTTGGTGAAATTCTGGAGACCCCATCTCCGCAAAGACATAGACAGAGTGGAGGCTGTCCAGAGGAGGGCAACCAAAATGGTGCAGGGTCTGCACCAGAAGACATACGAAGAAAGACTAAAGGAGCTTAATATGTCATACTTGAGGAAAGAAGGGAGAGAGGGACATGATAGAAACTTTCAAGTACTTCAAGGGAATTAACAAAGTCCAAGAGGGTAGCATCTTCCAGAAAAGAGATGCTGAAGAACAAGGGGCACAATTTGAAGATAGAGGGGGGCTCAGGGTAATGTGAGGAAGTATTTTTTCACTGAGAGGGTTGTGGATGCATGGAACAGCCTCCCTGAGGAGGTTGTGGAGTCAAGAACAGTGGGGGACTTCAAGAATGCATGGGATAGGCATAAGGCAGTCCTAGGGGTGGGTAAGAGGAAGTAAGCTGTTAATTAACTAGGATCTGCAGCTTATCTGTTAGGTAGGAAAATGGGCAGACTAGGTGGGCCAAGCGGTCCTTATCTGCTGTCAAATTCTATGTTTCTATGAAAACTGAGGTGAAGTACTCATTTAGTACCTCAGCCTGCTCCCCCCGGGTCTTGTGCCCATCTCTCCCCTGTTTTAATCCTGCTAATCTGCCCCTTCACCCTTCGTTTTCCCAAGTGTATCTAAAGAACCCCTTGTTCTCTCTCCTAATTTCCCTGGTCAGGTTCTACTCCTTCCTTGCCTTAGCCACCCTCGCTACCCTAGTGGCCCTTCTAGCCATCAGCTCGTACTCCCCTTGATCCCTTTCACTCCTTGAGCACTTGAATTGCCTATAGGCTGCCTTCTTTCCCCGCACCACCTCCTGGACCTCCCTGGTCCACCAGCAGAGTTTTCGGGCCCTACGCATTTTCGTCTTACTCTGGCACAGGTGCTGGTAGCATCCTGCACCCCTCTCCTGATTATTTCCCACCTACTGTCAGCGTCCATGTCTGACCCAATCACATCCAAATGCTCCTTAAGGATCCTTCTCATTTCCTTAAAATCTGCCCCCTGAAGTCAGTTACCTCCATCTTTTTGCAGCCTTCTACCCCTCCTAGGTCCAGGCAGAACCAGACCGTGGCATGGTCACTCCCCGCCAACGGGTTCCTTACCTCCAGGCCCCCAATCTGGTCACTGTCTGCCAGGACCACATCCAGTACCCGTGCCTCCCTGGTCGGTTCCTCCACCTGCTGAGTTAGGAACGTGTCTTGAAAGACATCCAACAACCTCTGTTCCCTGGCCACCGAGGGTGTCATAGTCTCCCAGTCTGTTCCTGGCATGTTTAAGTCCCCCAACACCACCGCCTTGCCGCTGCCCAATCTGCAGTGTCTCCCAACATCTGCCACCAGACTCTCCTCAGCTCCTCCATAGCGCAGGGGTCTATACACCACTCCTATTTTTACTCTCTTGCCCCTTGTTATCAAGGTGACTCAAATCGCCTCCACGGTTCCCTCCACCTCCTCTACTCCCCCATGCCAATGCAGTTTTTAACTATTATTGCTACCCCTCCTCCCCTCCCCCCCGTCCTTTCTGAACATAGTGTAACCCTTCAGGTTCAGGTCCCAGTCATGTCCTGCAGTGGCCCAGGTCTCAGTGACCACTGCCACATTCACCGTTCACTCAGTTAGCATCACCTGCATAGCATGTGATAAGGGGATACCAACTGATGATGGAAAACCACCTCGTAGCAATAATGCCATCTACCCAAAAATATACATATAGTACTCATTCCCCTTCATCGTGCTGCCCAAAGTAATTAACAGACATATTGGAAGGCAATCGTAGCACCTCCCCAAAAATCCCCAAAGCCAAAACATTTTAAACAGTAGAAGTCTATAAACAAGTTAAACTATTAATTTTTAAGTTTCAATGTCCCGATCTAGTCATCCGGTGTACACAACTCACAGTTCATGTGCCCGTTGCATCGAACCACAGCTGCATAGAGAAGGCCCACCAAGCATCGGACTTGCCATCTGCCGCTGGGAACCTGAATAGTTGCAGTGCATAGTAGGAAGTTGCAAGGTTCTTAAGTCGTTGCTGCATCTCTGTGGAATCCGTCCTAGCAACAAGGAACTGACAAAAGCAGTCAGAATTTCGGACAGCATTCACTCTGCCGAACTCCAGAAAATACGATGTTCTGGTGACTGTCACAGCTCCCTTGTGAGCCCCAAAGTTCTCTATCCCTGCAGCTGCAGGGTACTGCTGGTAGGTGAACACTTGTGGGACCATCCGACCATTGACACTTGCGATGGCCTCCAAGTGACTTCCCTATGAATTGCTTCAGTCAGTGATGTGACCAGCGGCTTCTTGGCTCTCCAGTCTCTCCTGCGTATTCTGAAGTTTGGAGTCCATGGCCCGCATGAACTCCAGGATATCCTGCCACAGTGCCTCCGACTGGGCCATTAGCTTCTCGGGCCCGTTGTTGCAAGTGAGACCTGCATGCCCAGTGAAATGCACCATCGGGTCTTTCTTCAGATGGTGTGGTTCGTCTGTTCCTCAGACCGTATCAAGTTTGGTATTGTCTTATTCCAAAAAGTATACCGTACACAGAGCTGCTATTCTTTTTAACTTAAAGTACCAGTAAAGTGGGAGAGACTGCAGAAGTGCATCTGACCTGGAAGATGGCTTTCTGGCACCTCCCCATGAAACAAATTCTGATGTACCCCCTGACATATGGATGATCTATTATAAGGAGTTTTTTTATATATTACAACTAAATCTTGGATGGATCATGCAGATTTATTGTTGAATAACACAGAAATACTTTTTTTCATAATTCTTGAACCAGAAATTATGTCAGCTGAAGCAAGTAAAGCTCCAAAATCAGACATGAACATGATTCCGGGAAAGGTATACAATGGCACGATAATGGCATTATATTAATACACAAAAAGGGATTTTATTTAGATTTAAAAATGGAAGCTCTAAAAAATCTTTTCATCTTTACATTAATGTGCCAAAAACTGAAACAGTGCTCAAGTATGATTATAACAACAAGCGGGGGCCCTGTTAAATTCCCAGTAAGTCACATTATTTCTTTCTCATTACAATTTGTGATTGAATTGCTAAGCAGTGGCTAATACTGCACCAAAAACATCTAATTGTCAACACATGGAATCCTCATTATAGTGGCACGGTAGTGCCACTATAGTTAGTGTTGAACTGTGGCTTCTATGTTAAACCTGAAAATTTGCACTTTATTATCTTTGCAGTCATTGAACAGATTTACATGACATTCTGCATATGTGGTCTCATTTGGTAGATCTCTTGATGTGCCAAGTTTTGTTCTGGTCAGATGTGCAGTTTCCGAGATCTGGATAGTGAAAAAATATGTATTTTTGTTGTTTATTCCCCATTGGTTTGAATGGGATTTCTTTGAATTGGCTGTTTGGAATTTGGTCTGAAAATTTCAGGGTAGAAGGGGGCTGGGTCACAGATGTTCCTTTTGCTTGTTTAGTGACAAAATATCAATCCGTTCCAAAGTTAATTAATTTTGAAATTTTTAAAATGGTTTCTGATCCTGCTCAGTAAGAACTTAAAATAACTATGAAACAAAAAAAAATTCTTGTTTTGTATTGACATCATCTTTATTCGTGAGGGGAACGTGATTGCTTCATTTGCCGTCATCTTGTCTGTTTTCCCATAAAATTCTAATTTGAGAACCCACAAAAATGACATTCCTGAGAGAGACTAACATACGTAGCTTCCTTATGGGGACCCCCTTAGCTGGATTCTGCACTTAACTGTTCAAGAAACTCCCTTAAAATCTGTTATTTTTTTTTTAACATTATAAATCTTTTTTCGTATCATGTGATGAAGAAAGATCCTTTTTCATGAGGAAAAACTCCTTTTGTGTGGCAGAAAATTTTTCTGGTGTCTAGTGGCACCCCCACCCTCTGATCCCCATTACCCTAATTTTAAGACTTTTCACTGGTGTGTAGTGGCGCCCCCCCACACCCTCTGATTGCCCTCCCTGTATATTTTTTTTATAATATTTTATATTTAATATTTTTCTCTGGTGTCTAGGAGCACCCCCCTCTGATCACCACCCCCAGAAATATTTTTCATTTCCCTGGTATCTAGTGGTGTCCCCACCCTCCCATCACTGTCCCCATAATACTGTTATTTTTCCTTTCATCTAGTGGCACCCCCACTCTCCGATCACCACCCCCTCTAAATGTATTATTTCCCTGGTGTTTAGTGGCACCTCCCCACCCTCTGAAAATGTTCTGCCTGCAATAAGGAAAATGGTCCCTCGCCAATCCAACCCCCCACACCCTGACTTCCCACTGAGCACCCACCACCTCGCACCCCATACACCGTCACTCACCTGAACAGCTTACAGTACAAAGATCCACTCTCTGATGGAAGACATGACTTGCTGCTGGAACCATGGACTGCAATATGAGAAACTAAGGTAAACGTGGTTCAATATATTTCAATTGGGTTTTCGACTTTGTGGTGTAACTTTGCCATTTTTGTATATTTTGAGCTCAGATTTTCAATATGGACTTTTTGGGACCCCAAATGTCAGTGGAATTACATAATTCCATCTGGAAAGACAAATTCGCAGTCACTTGACAAAATCACCTTTTGGGCTGGATTTGAAAATTTCCACCACACTTGTTCACCAGGTATGGTCATAAGAAGGCTGTGTTGAAATTTAGGGGTCAAAATATGGTATGTAAAAATGATAGAGTTATGTGCATATGTTGAAATGTTGCTATGCTACCTCATAACTTTGGCAATTTTAAAGGGATGTAGTAGAATCCCTAAATACCTTTTTCCCATAGTATGCCATTGCCAGCCATGCTTCAGATGTTGAAGCTGCAATTCGTTTAGTAAAAAAATCTGTCATAGTCATTTTTTTAATGTTTTATCAGTGCTTCTTTCTACCTGCCCCCATTTTTTGTGTGTGGCCACACCCCCAGAATGATGTCATGCAAGGGATGTTTTACAGACAGCAACAAGGAATTCTATGTAAATTATAAAGGTGACTTAAATGTTCGTTACTCAGAGGTGCAGCCCCTTATTTTGGTAGTGGCCACTGCAGTACAGCACCTAATATGTAGACATATTTATTTATGTAATTTTTTAAAGGTTTCACTTAGAAAGACATACTGAGCAGACAAGCTAGTTTCCAGATGCGTCCTGGGGGAGAGGGGAAAGGGGCACACAGTAGGTACATATGTAGCAAGGTATTGTGGGTACGGTACATAGCTGATTGTTCTGTCTCTCTACTCCTATTTTGCTAAAATACCAGAAGAGTCTGTTCCAAACCAGCAGGTGTTTACTTCTAATAAAGAGAATACAATTGTATTTATTGTATTTTGATGTGTTAGTAATTACTTTTTACTTTAATGATAAAATATCTGTTAGTGCAGTGACACAAGTGGATTTTCACCTTTGTTTCTCACGCTGCTAGTAAAAATGAATTCAGCAGACTTCTGGTATTGTCATATCAGAAACTGCCAGCTACTTAATTTGATTCTTTTCTCGCTAGCAATTGGTGACATACAAATAAGATTTTAGAAAAGTAAGTAAAGAAACAAGTAAAAGAAAACTGAATGACTGCAGAGGCACCTAAAAGCAGCAAACCTTCAGTCTCCCTAATTAAACATTAGTTCTTTAGAAGCTTTGTTTACCTGTCATGATGTCACGGAGGCTACAGCAAAGATGAAAAAAAGAGGATAGTTATGCAGATGAGGCACAGCACAGAAATAAAAGCATTTTTCATGGAAACCCGCACTTTTGGGCAGTTTGAATGTTAGGAGATTAAATCACAACTCTTAGAGGTTACTATTGCCATTTGTTATGGTACATGTTGGTAGATCCCATTAAACATTTTGACATTTTTACTGAAAACGCATGACTTAGTAAATATGCAGACGACTGCAAATTAGGCAGTCTTCTGCAAACACAAACAATGGAATAAAACTTCAGGAAAACTTACGTAAACTATCAGAATGGGCCAAAAATAATAAAATGACCTTTGATATAAAAAAATGTAAAGTGACGCATTTTGGATCCAAAAACCTAAACTTGATCTATACACTAGACAACCAGGTTCTAGAAAGTACTTCTGAAGAAAGAGACCTGGGAATACTAATTACGGACAACTTCTCATCTGACGAACACACAAAAGTTACTGTCAAAAAGTGCCAAACGATTCTGGCCTATGTTCTTTCTAACATAAAAAGCAGAGAGCCAAAAGAGATTCTTCCATTATATAGCAGTTTAGTTCACCCACACTTGGAATATTGCTAACAGTTTTGTGCGTCATCTACTGTCGGAAGTAAAAAAAACTAACAGAAGGTGTACAATGGAAAGTAACAAAAAATTTAAAGGTCTACAACATTGTAGCTATGATGATAGACTGAAGTATCTGGGGTTATACTCTACAGAATACAGAGAGCTTAGAAGTTATCTTTGCCTAGGTTTCAAGACAATAAAGGATCACAGTCTCATGGAGACTATTGTATTAGTGAAACTAAATGAACAAAATAAGAAAACAAGGTCTCACAACTACAAATTAAAAGGAGAACCCAACTTATAAAAAAAACGCTGTTTTTATTTTTTTCACCCAAAGAATTATTACTAGCTGGAACACACTACCTAGGCATATAGTAGAAAGCAAAAATATTACTACCTTCAAAAACAGATTAGATCTCTATATGGGAGATAGAAAATACATGTTCCACCTTTGAAGACAACAAGGTGGCGAGTTCACTAAAAGGCAAACTGTCTAAAAGAACTTGTATTCTGCTATGAACCTATGACTCGAAATTTTCAACATAACCATCTTTTTACACCACCTCATGAACATGACAGCTGTCATTTTTCAAACCCTGGCCAAACTGTGTTTTTGCACCTGTGGCACACAGTGGCATTGCAGTGGCGCAGAATCACATTTTGGTGGGGATTTCAACATTTTAATTTCTGGGTTCATGAGGTGGTGTAATAACAAGGCTACGCTGATAAGTTCATTCCTGTTTTAATATAAATGGAAGTGCAGGCCCAGAGTGCCCAGCAGGTCTATGGCAAATGAGGATACAATTATACTATCTCAAAAAGTAAAGAAAGTTGTTGCAGAAACTTTGTTAATGTACTAGTTATGTTGAAGCAACAAATGTAGGGAAATGTGGCATTAGGGTTTCCAAGCCTGACACCCTACCCCCACCCTCCAGGCAGCAACAAAAGGATGTGCCTTGGGGTTGTCAAGCTTAACACTCACCCCATTCTCATATACTGTACCCATCTCAGCTTATTTACTCATAGAGTGGGGTGAGCATTAGGGTTGAGAACTCCAAGGTACACCACACCCCTGTTGCTGCCTGCAGGGTGGAGATGGGGTGTTAGGGTTAGAAATCCTAATGCCAGATTTTCCTACTTTTGTCACTTCAACCCTAACTAGTGCATTAACAAAGTTTTTGCTATGAATATACTATATAAACAAAAACAACGTGAATAACCTGCGAAGAGCTTTGGTATGGTTGAACATAAAATATGTGGGCAGTTCAGTTACAGGACTCCGAGTCATAAATGTGAAATTAAGAGAAATGATTCTTTAGGGTTCTGAAATCTAGGCAATTTCTTAGATAGAGAAACTTGAGATAGTGGTATTGAAATCATATAGGAAAACCCTTTACATCCAACTGCAGTTCATTTTCAATAAGAAAAGAATCAGGGCAACATTCACTATATGCTTTGGCCAAAAATTCAAAGATTTTTGATCAGGCTACAAACCTACTCAGAGAAAAGACTTAATAAAAAATGTTTGTTGGAATAGTTAGAGCATTATAAAAAAGTTTAAAATTCCCCTAGCATGAAAGGATTTCATTGCTTCTGATTGAAATAGGGTTAGGATATTTATTTCTATTTCCAGAGGCTCACTAGATTAATCAAAGTCAAAGATTGGTCAAACAAAGCGTAAATAACATTCATAAACAAAAAGGCATTTCTGGTTTAAAAAATTATAAACTACTTAAGTGGTATGCAAAAAATTAAAAGGTTCATATACTTGAACCCTATTTAAAAGTATTAACATCCCCAGAAGAATGATGTCTGATTACCCTTTATATGTTTGATGTCTTTCCAAGCTTTTATTATAAAGCAAGAATTCAGCTAATCTGAAACTGCCCCTGTCTGTAACTGTGTAGTAAGTGGTGAAGGTGATCTGAAGCACATCATGTGTTTCTGTCCATTTTATTAGATCTACAGTAAGATAGTAATGGGCAAGATTTTTTTTTTTTTACTTGCTCTTTATACTCCCCCTACTTGCAGCGCTTCCACTCTTCAGGAGACACCTAACGCCTTGTAGTCCACGCCCTCTTACCTGGAGTCCAGTGCAGTCCATCCCCCATATAGCCATAGCTATACCCCCTAGGTGGGTATGGTGCAGGCACCGCGCCTAAGTCTCCCTTGTTCTCGCCAGGATGCTGGTACTGGGTCGGGGGGGCATTGGGGATCAGGGCCTGGTGCTGCATCTACCAGGAGTGCTGTGGGGTATTTTTCCAATGTTCTAGGGGAGTGGCGTGCGCCCCGATGTCAAGGTGTCTCCACCGACATCTGACGCTCCCAACCCTCTCTGTGCACTCATGCACTTGTTATGCATCTGGCTTCCACCAGAGGCCAGTCAGGCACCGAGCATGTACCCCCTTCCTCCCAGGAGAGGAGTGCTGTCCTTGGACATTCAATCCTCTCCTCCCCGCCGACCTCCGACGGCCCGGGCTTGTTCCCGAACCCAGGTCGCTGGTGTGGCATCCAGGGCCTCAACCCTCAGCACCACCGGGCCAGCCTAAGATTTTTTTCTTCTCAGTACTGTTCTCCTGGTACTCTTCTTTCACTGATCTTTAAAAATGATTCAGAAAAAAACATAAAATATCTGGTGCTATATTTGAGGAACATTTTCTGTAGATCTTTTGCAGGAAATGTTATAAAAAGTATGTCTAGAGACTTGCTTGGTAGACATTGAACTTCCATTAGAGGGCTACTATTACGTTGTTATCTCATTGATGTACTGTATATAGTCTTCTATTGAGTGTATGTGTAACTTCATGCAGTTGTAGGCAAGAGCAGGGTTGGATTTAACATTAGGCCAACAAGGCACAAGCCTAGGGGCCACAAGCATTCATGGTGGCTGACCTGCCTACTGTTTTTTGTTTTGACTGGATATGCATGCATGTGGACACAAAAAACATGTGCTCTGGAAGTTCGTGTGGGTGCTAGCTCAATACATAAAAGCCTCTCTTTCCGACAATACACACAACTAGAGCTGCACATCCAGGAAAGAACAATAACAAGAAATGGTAGTCTACAGATGATTGCAAGCAAATAAAAAGTTTATTGCAGCAGAGCTCCACTAACAGTGGCACTGTACCTGGCACTTTGGATTCCCACGTGACCCTTCATCAGGTGCTGTTTCTTTGTGTGTGATGTTGCCTTATGTAGCATTGAAATAACAACCACAATAATTAAATGAGTGCAGCAGCCATAAACACCCATCAACATTATCACAGATGAGTAAAATAAACACACATCAACATTATCACAGATTAGTGAAATAAACACCCATCAACATTATCACAGATGAGTAAAATAAACACCCATCAACATTATCACACATGTGAAATAAAAACCCATCAACATTATCACAGATGAGTAAAATAAACACCCATCAACATTATCACAGATAAGTGAAATAAAAACCCATCAACATTATCACACATAAGTAAAATAAACACCCAACAACATTATCACAGATGAGTAAAATAAACACCCATCAGCATTATCACATGAGTAAAATAAAAACCCATCAACATCACAGATGAGTAAAATAAACACCCATCAACATTATCAGATGAGTAAAATAAACACCTATCAACATTATCACAAATGAGTAAAATAAAAACCCATCAACATTATCACAGATGAGTAAAATAAACACCCATCAACATTATCACAGATGAGTAGAATAAAAACCCATCAACATTATCACAGATGCGTAAAATAAACACCCATCAACATTATCACAGATGCGTAAAATAAAAACCCATCAACTTAATTGGGGGTGGTGGTGGATGTCAAGATGAACAACTCTGAGACTTGTAGGAGGGCAGCAGCCAAGGCCAACAGGATGCTGGGATGCATCGCTAGGGGGATCACCTCCAGAAGGAGGGAAGTGATACACATTGGAAGAGAGAAGGGACCGGGGGGACATGATAGAGGTCTTCAAGTACATGAAGAGGGTAAATAGGGGAGGAACAGTCAGGGTGCTTCGAAGGAAGGAGGAGGGGGCCACTAGAGGCCATGGGTGGAAGTTGGAGGGGGGAAGATTCAGGGGAGAAAGGAGGAGGTGCTACTTCACTGAGAGGGTGGTGGAGCCATGGAATGCACTGCCTAGGGGGCTGGTGGAGGCAGAGACAGTGGAGGGGTTCAAGAGGAGGTGGGACAGGTACAGGGGAAGGGTTCTGGAAGCATAATCCAATGCAGCAAGAACATCCAGAACTGGGAAGGGAGAAGCCAGAGAAGGCGAGGGGGGCAGCAAGGTCAGCACCCAGGGTGGGGGATGACCAAACGAGCAGACACGAAAGACCGTTAGGCCTATTCTGCTGGCATTTTAGTATGTTAGTATGTAATTTCAAGACTGGAGACTTATGATACAGCATTGTGAAGGAAAACCAACCCAAAATAAATGTAAACAATCCAGCTGTAATTTATAAAACATGTAATTCAAAATGTATTTATATATTCGGCGCAGGACACATATAGTAAATGGGGGGGGGGTAATGAAAAGACGAGGCAAAGATTGTCTATTTAGACATTTAAACATCTCCTTAATGTTTAGGAGGCATTTTTTTATCCATTAACTGCTTACATGCGCAATTGACAGTTTTCTCACGGGATGACAGCAATATGCATTTTATGCACCTCTGTATTGTGGTTAACTTACAAGTGTGTTTTTGTCCTCACTCTTTACTCTTTTCTTTCTGTCTTTGTCTCGTCTCCTCGTTACCCCCTTCCATTTACTATGTGTCCTTCTGTGAATATATAAATACAATTTGAATTACATGTTTTATAAATTATAGCTGGATTGTTTAAATTTATTTTGGGTTGGTTTACCTTCACAATGTTGTGCCATAAGTCTCCAGTCTTTAAGTAAGCAATAATACCCGATAGGGTGGGCATTATTGAGAAGTACCGGACCGCCCAGGGGCGTAATGAGGCCTGACGCCGCAGGTGGAAGGCCTTATAGCCCCTGGAAGGTCCGGTATTTCCAAATAATGGCCACCCTGGAGGTTTTATTGCGCTTATAAAATGGCCATGTAGCTACATTTTTGTGAAATGTGAAAATAAAGAGGAAATCAGTGTGAAAAATGTTCAAAACACTGTAAAAACAGTGTTCATTGACAAAGTAGTGCACCAGCTGTTCTAGGTGCTGTTACTCCTCCCTGCTGCCTACAGTGCCGTTCTGGTTTCCTGAAACCCCCACCACACAGACACACGCGTGCGCGCAGATTGTAGAATGAAAGAAGTGTGCCTTAACAGATATTGAATTAAAGTGTGTCAGCTGTTTATATTTGTTTTGAATTATTAAACCTTTTTTTGTTTCATTTTGTTACGGTCACAGGTCGGAACTCGGAAGGTGTGTTGAGTTCACGACCTTTTACCTTAGTGGAACTGAATGCTGCTGGCTTTTTATAGTAATTATTGGTGGTACGGGTAGAGGTTGTTTCTGCAACTTGTGGAAAACGAGGAGTGCTTAGCCAACGACGAATGGAAAAGGAATGGAGAGTGGCAGCGGGACTGGCTTTAGCCAAGCAGTACTGTATGTCTTCTTTTTTTTTTGAAATGCCGCGTGCTGGATGAAGCTGACGCGAATGTCGGCTTCGGGAGTACAGATTGCGAGAACGCGGTCAGGAGACTGGTGTCATTGTGTCTTTTCAGTCTTCTGACCGCAAAATGACAGGATGCTGTGTTCGTTTTTATTTATTTATTGTGTGCTGGTGAGGGAAAGTGGAGAGGTGGGGGGGTAGTTGTCTCTCGCTAAGCGAGAGAAAAACATGGCGGGGATTTTAAATTTATTAGCAGCCTTCAACTAATGAAAAAGTAGGCTGAGCAGCAGGGTACATTGTGAAGTGGATTTTGGTGGCACTTGTTTTTAGCTGGGCTTCTATTGAGAAATAAATGCCCAGCTTGGAGGCAGTGTCAGCCAATCAGGGGTGAGGATTCTTTCTTGACATTTTATAAATTATAATTCTAGATCACGGAAGAGATTGTTGATGGTAGTAATAATGTATGAGCCATAGGCTGAGCGGAGAATTTCTCTAGCAATGTATTGTTTATCTGCTTCTTTGTTATTCTGTGCAATGGGTGTGTTAATCTTCTCTTTAGAGTCTGTAAATGCCTTAGCAATGTCGTGCATATTGTATACAGTGTATCTTTCTTCCTGACTAAGGCCATCCACACCATGCAATAATGGGGGTAGTATATTATTCACCAGTCTGAAATTTGGCAGAATGAGATTTGTCAGGAGGTCTAAACCTCACTGTCAGGTTCTTGGCAGTATGGGGAATGCAAGTAATCACAGACACGTTGCATTAGAGTAATAAACTTGTTTATTACTACCAAAAAGGATAAAATCACAGTTGCCTTAAGCAGTTCTTACCAATATGTACCGGGAGCCAGTGCTAAGCATTCCCTATACCTCGAGGTTTCTTTGTGTCTCTTGGGATCTCCGAGGTACAAGACTTAATGTCTCACATTATATACCTATGATAATTACTGTGGTTACTGTAAGATAGAAACATTTCTAGTTACAGAGGTGAGCCCTATTGGCTAAATTAAAGGAGGCTTCACGGTCCAAGATAACATACAATTTTATAGTAGTCATCCGTTTGTGAAACAAAAGAGTACTTATACAGAGTCTTACATAACTCAGTGTAGTAGTACAAATCACTGAAAGGTGGCAATGCCGACTTATATATCATAATTATTCCAAGGACACAGGTGTCCTAACATAAGTAAGAACTACACAGAAAATACAGAAGAATATATATGTATTAGCAAGCAAAGTGTATTACAATAACATGCACATATCCTGACATCTACTAACATGCGGTAGATGCCCTTAGCTCATATGTTAGTACAGCATATACCTAAGCACTAGATGTCTACGGTGTACCTCTGAGGGTATCAATAAGGGTGCAGGGAACTTGTGTAACAGTGCACATGGGAATGAACCTTAATGCTTTTTGGTCCAACTTTAATATACTGTATGTCACATTAGGGCAGGGCTGGGCTGGGCTGCTGCATTCAAGTTGCAGACTGGGTGACGGTTTAGCATTATGTTCCCATCCATCCAGATTATTAGTAAGCCTCTTTAGAGAGGTTTAATGAAAAGTGGAAAAGCTGACCCATTTAGGAATAACAGAATAGTGTGCTATTTATAGCACCGTGTTGCATCTGTATCCCTCCAACAGATACACCTTCTTGCATGCACTGTCAGTGAAGCAAAGCTTTGCAAATGCTTCTCACAGGTCAGTTTAACAGGACTGGAGCACTCAGTATGATGATGACAGGCATCCAGAAATGCTGCTCATCTGATGTGCTGCTGAGTATAAGGCCATAAAAGCTCTGGATGCAACTTAAAGGACTCCTGGGGGGGGATGTGTGGGTCCATTGTTTTATAAGCCCTCCAATAAAAATGTTGCCTAAGGACAGCTGTGATAGGTGATATAAATATTTACCTTGGTTTTTGATGTTTAATATTGATTCACTATATTTAAAACTTTGTGAGAAATATTAACAAATGATGAAAAGTCCTGCCCTACAAAGTTGGCGCTCTGGCAATAAAAATGATGTTGAGATCATCAGTGTGAGTCTACTCCTCTTGTAAGAGTAAAATGTATGGAACTGTTTTTAAAATGTTTTGTATTAACACTATGTGTAAGTTCAATCATATGCATCAACACTGAACTTTTGCATCAGACTGTCATATGCATCAACACTGAACTTTTGCATCAGACTGATGTACAACTATTGAAATAATGGTGCGGTTTACACTAATATAAAATGTTTTAAAAACAGTCCCATGTAGTTTACTAGTACAGGAGGAATGGATTCACTTTGATGACATCAGTTTGCATTGTACTAGCACTATTTTATAACCAGAGGAGGGTGCGATGGCATGGGACTTTTCAATATTAGTTTGTATTCCTCACAAAGTTTAAAATTCAAAGAAACAATGCTAAGCATCAGAAACTAAGGAAAATACCTATGTTGCCTATTACAGCTGTCCTTATGGTACATTTTTATGGAAGGACTTGTAAAACAATGGACCCCTCCCCCCCCCCACACACACACAAATTCCTGTTTAGGTGTCCTTGTTCAGGTCCAGTAAGTCCCAGATACAGACTGTGCCAAACACATAAATCTGACAGTGTAGTTTGATTAGCGATATTAAAGGGATTCCTCTCCAGCCATAGAACTGAACTACAGAGTTTACACATCTTTTAAAGAGTTACAAGACAAAGACAAATATTAACCAAAACAGTTGAAGGCAACTGATTATACTGTAGGCCCAATTTTGATCATGCCAGGAGACTTTTGAAAAACTTTAAAGGCTTCAGAGACTCCAGTGGCAGCTAGAGGGGGTGCATTCTTTCAAGACAGGAGATGGAAGGAAGCTGTGACCAGTTCTAACAAAATGGCAAATTGTCTAAACTCCTGTTTAACAAACTTGCTGCTTCCTGACATTAGTGAAAATTCTGGCCTGGTTAGAAACATTCAACTACGTCAAGGGAATTAACTCAACTCAGAAGGGAAACCTATTCCAGGAAAATGGGTTTGCACATACAAGAGGGCACAACTTCCATTTGGTGGGAGATAGGTTTAAAAGCAACTGTAGGAAGTACTTTTTCACTGAGAGGGTGGTAGACCCATGGAACAGCCTGCTACCAGAGGTGGTAGTATCAAAGACAGTACGGGAATTCAAACTCACATGGGATTGGCATTGTGGGCAGCTTAGGGGAGAAAAAGAACTGGGTGGTAGCCACAATGGGCAGACTAGATGGATCACACAGTCCCCATCTGCAGACTCATTTCTTATGTTCTTAGGTTCTTACTCTGACCCCTGATCCCTGGCTGTGGTTTTACAGCTCTAGATAGTACTGTTTCATTAGCTGTTGTAATAAATCCAAGAGATGGCTTCCTCAGCTCCTCTTCTCCTCATTGGCTACATCCTTCTTCTGACAGTGGAGACAATTTTGGACCCCAGGAAAGACTCATCCTGCCCGAATACTCCTATAGGAGTGAGACACCCTGGTAATCGGGTTGAGCTGCTGCATTCTGCAGCAGATGCAAGCACTGCATCAAACCTCCAGATCCTGAGTCACAGAGCAGTACAATTGTCCAGTCTGTATGTCACAAAGGTATGCAGCAATGTGTAGGTCCTGTGAACTTAGATAGGGCCTTATCCAAGCGATAGTCATATGATGGAAAAATCCACCATGGAGCACTGCCTACACATTCAGTAGGTGACTAACTGGAGCTAAGATCTGTTGTGTAATAGGGTGTGATGCACATGGGAATAAACCTTAGTGCTTTTTGGCACAAGTTGAATATATGTCACACTAGGGCAGGGCTGGGCTGGGCTGCTGCATTCAAGTTGCAGACTGGTTGACAGTTTAGCATATGTTCCCATCCATCCAGATTATTAGTAAGCCTCTTTAGAGAGGTTTAATGAAAAGTGGAAAAGCTGTCCCATTTAGGAATAGCAGAATAGTGTGCTATTTATACCACCGTGGTGCATCTGTATCCCTCCAACAGATGCACCTTTTTGCATGCACTGTCAGTGAAGCAAGGCTTTGCAAATGCTTCTCACAGGTCAGCATAACAGGACTGGAGCTCTCAGTATGATGAAGACAGGCATCCAGGAGTGCTACTCATCTGATGTGTTGCTGAGTATAAGAAGGCCATAAAAGCTCTGGATGCAACTTAAAGGACAGCTAAGGGGGAATTTGTGGGGGTCCATTTTTTTATAAGCCCTCCAATAAAAATGTTGCCTAAGGAGAGCTGTGATAGGTGATATAAATATTTATCTTGTTTTTTGATGTTTAATACTGTTTCACTATATTTAAAACTTTGTGAGGAATATTAACAAATGATGAAAAGTCCTGCCCTGCAAAGTTGGCGCTCTGGCAATAAAAACGATGCTGAGATCATCAGTGTGAGTCTACTCCTCTTGTAAGAATAAAATGCATGGAACTGTTTTTAAAATGTTTTGGTGTTTAATACTATGTGTAAGTTCCATCATATGTATCAACACTTAACTTTTGCATCAGACTGATGTACAAGTATTGAAATAATGGTGCGGTTTACACTAATAAAAATGTTTTAAAAACAGTCCCATGTAGTTTACCAGTACAGGAGGAATAGATTCACTTCGATGACATCAGTTTGCATTGTACTAGCACTATTTTATAACCAGAGGAGGGTGCGATGGCATGGGACTTTTCAACATTAGTTTGTATTCCTCACAAAGTTTAAAATGCAAAGAAATAATGCTAAGCATCAGAAACTAAGGAAAATACCTATGTTGCATATTACAGCTGTCCTTATGGTACATTTTATGGGAGGACTTGTAAAACAATGGACTCCCCCCACACACACACACAATTTCCTGTTTAGGTGTCCTTGTTCAGGTCCAGTAAGTCCCAGATACAGCCTGTGCCAAACACATAAATCTGACAGTGTAGTTTGATTAGCGATATTAAAGGGATTCCTCTCCAGCCATAGAAGTGAACTACAGAGTTTACACATTTTTTAAAGAGTGACAAGACAAAGACAAATATTTACCAAAACAGTTGAAGGCAACTGATTATACTGTAGGCCCAATTCTGATCGTGCTAAGAAGCCAAGAGACTTTTGAAAAACTTTAAAGGCTTCAGAGACTCCAGTGGCAGCTAGAGGGGCACATTCTTTCAAGACAGGAAATGGAAGGAAGCTGTGACCATTTCTAACAAAATGGCAGATTGTCTAAACTCCTGTTTTACAAACTTGCCGCTTCCCGACATTAGTGAAAATTCTGGCCTGGTTAGAAACATTCAACTACATCAAGGGAATTAACACAACTCAGAAGGGAAACCTATTCCAGGAAAATGGGTCTGCATGTACAAGAGGGCACAACTTCCATTTGGTGGGAGGTAGGTTTAAAAGCAACTATAGGAAGTACTTTTTCACTGAGAGGGTGGTAGACCCATGGAACAACCTGCTACCAGAGGTGGTAGCATGAAAGACAGTAAGGGAATTCAAACTCACATGGGATAGGCATTGTGGGCAGCTTAGGGAGAAAAACAACTGGGGGTGGCCACAATGGGCAGACTAGATGGATCACACAGTCCCCATCTGCAGACTCATTTCTTATGTTCTTATGTTCTTACTCTGACCCCTGATCCCTGGCTGTGGTTTTACAGCTCTAGATAGTACTGTTTCATTAGCTGTTGTAATAAATCCAAGAGATGGCTTCCTCAGCTCCTCTTCTCCTCATTGGCTACATCCTTCCTCTGACAGTGGGACAATTTTGGACCCAGGAAAGACTCATCCTGCCCGAATACTCCTATAGGAGTGAGACACCCTGGTAATCGGTTGAGCTGCTGCATTCTGCAGCAGATGCAAGCACTGCATCAAACCTCCAGATCCTGAGTCACAGAGCAGTACAATTGTCCAGTCTGTATGTCACAAAGGTATGCAGCAATGTGTAGGTCCTGTGAACTTAGATAGGGCCTTATCCAAGCGATAGTCATATGATGGAAAAATCCACCATGGAGCACTGCCTACACATTCAGTAGGTGACTAACTGGAGCTAAGATCTGTTGTGTAATAGGGTGTGATGCACATGGGAATGAACCTTAGTGCTTTTTGGCACAAGTTGAATATATGTCACACTAGGGCAGGGCTGGGCTGGGCTGCTGCATTCAAGTTGCAGACTGGTTGACAGTTTAGCATATGTTCCCATCCATCCAGATTATTAGTAAGCCTCTTTAGAGGTTTAATGAAAAGTGGAAAAGCTGTCCATTTAGGAATAGGAATAGTGTGCTATTTATACCACCGTGGTGCATCTGTATCCCTCCAACAGATGCACCTTCTTGCATACACTGTCAGTGAAGCAAGTCTTTGCAAATGCTTCTCACAGGTCAGCTTAACAGGACTGGAGCACTCAGTATGATGAAGACAGGCATCCAGGAGTGCTGCTCATCTGATGTGTTGCTGAGTATAAGAAGGCCATAAAAGCTCTGGATGCAACTTAAGGACACCTGGGGGATGTGTGGGGTCCATTTTTATAAGCCCTCCAATAAAAATGTTGCCTAAGGACAGCTGTGATAGGTGATATAAATATTTATCTTGGTTTTTGATGTTTAATATTGTTTCACTATATTTAAAACTTTGTGAGGAATATTAGCAAATGCTGAAAAGTCCTGCCCTGCAAAGTTGGCGCTCTAGCAATAAAAACGATGCTGAGATCATCAGTGTGAGTCTACTACTCCTCTTGTAAGAGTAAAATGCATGGAACTGTTTTTAAAATGTTTTGTATTAACACTATGTGTAAGTTCCATCATATGTATCAACACTTAACTTTTGTATCAGACTGATGTACAAGTATTGAAATAATGGTGTGATTTACACTAATAAAAATGTTTTAAAAGCAGTCCCATGTAGTTTACTACTACAGGAGGAATGGATTCACTTAGATGACATCAGTTTGCATTGTACTAGCACTATTTTATAACCAGAGGAGGGTGTGATGGTATGGGACTTTTCAACATTAGTTTGTATTCCTCACAAAGTTTAAATTGCAAAGAAACAATGCTAAGCATCAGAAACTAAGGAAAATACCTATGTTGCATATTACAGCTGTCCTTATGGTACATTTTATGGGAGGACTTGTAAAACAATGGACTCCCCCCACACACACACACAAATTCCTGTTTAGGTGTCCTTGTTCAGGTCCAGTAAGTCCCAGATACAGCCTGTACCAAACACATACATCTGACAGTGCAGTTTGATTAGCGATATTAAAGGGATTCCTCTCCAGCCATAGAAGTGAGCTACAGAGTTTACACATTTTTTAAAGAGTTACAAGACAAAGACAAATATTAACCAAAACAGTTGAAGGCAACTGATTATATTATACTGTAGGCCCAATTTTGATCATGCCAAGAGGCCAAAAGACTTGAAAAACTTTAAAGGCTTCAGAGACTCCAGTGGCACTTAGAGGGGCGCATTCTTTCAAGACAGGAGATTGAAGGAAGCTGTGACCAGTTCTAACAAAATGGCAAATTGTCTAAACTCCTGTTTTACAAACTTGCCACTTCCTGATGTTAGTGAAAATTCTGGCCTGGTTAGAAACATTCAACTACGTCAAGGGAATTAACACAACTCAGAAGGGAAACCTATTCCAGGAAAATGGGTCTGCACGTACAAGAGGGCACAACTTCCATTTGGTGGGAGGTAGGTTTAAAAGCAACTATAGGAAGTACTTTTTCACTGAGAGGGTGGTAGACCCATGGAACAGCCTGCTACCAGAGGTGGTAGCATGAAAGACAGTAAGGGAATTCAAACTCACATGGGATAGGCATTGTGGGCAGCTTAGGGAGAAAACAACTGGGGGTGGCCACAATGGGCAGACTAGATGGATCACACAGTCCCCATCTGCAGACTCATTTCTTATGTTCTTAGGTTCTTACTCTGACCCCTGATCCCTGGCTGTGGTTTTACAGCTCTAGATAGTACTGTTTCATTAGCTGTTGTAATAAATCCAAGAGATGGCTTCCTCAGCTCCTCTTCTCCTCATTGGCTACATCCTTCCTCTGACAGTGGAGACAATTTTGCACCCCAGGAAAGACTTATCCTGCCCGAATACTCCTATAGGAGTGAGACACCCTGGTAATCGGTTGAGCTGCTGCATTCTGCAGCAGATGCAAGCACTGCATCAAACCTCCAGATCCTGAGTCACAGAGCAGTACAATTGTCCAGTCTGTATGTCACAAAGGTATGCAGCAATATGTAGGTCCTGTGAACTTAGATAGGGCCTTATCCAAGCGATAGTCATATGATGGAAAAATCCACCATGGAGCACTGCCTACACATTCAGTAGGTGACTAACTGGAGCTAAGATCTGTTGTGTAATAGGGTGTGATGCACATGGGAATGAACCTTAGTGCTTTTTGGCACAAGTTGAATATATGTCACACTAGGGCAGGGCTGGGCTGGGCTGCTGCATTCAAGTTGCAGACTGGTTGACAGTTTAGCATATGTTCCCATCCATCCAGTTTATTAGTAAGCCTCTTTAGAGAGGTTTAATGAAAAGTGGAAAAGCTGTCCTATTTAGGAATAGCAGAATAGTGTGCTATTTATACCACCGTGGTGCATCTGTATCCCTCCAACAGATGCACCTTCTTGCATACACTGTCAGTGAAGAAAGTCTTTGCAAATGCTTCTCACAGGTCAGCTTAACAGGACTGGAGCACTCAGTATGATGAAGACAGGCATCCAGGAGTGCTGCTCATCTGATGTGTTGCTGAGTATAAGAAGGCCATAAAAGCTCTGGATGCAACTTAAAGGACACCTGGGGTGTGTGTGGGTCCATTGTTTTATAAGCCCTCCAATAAAAATGTTGCCTAAGGACAGCTGTGATAGGTGATATAAATATTTACCTTGGTTTTTGATGTTTAATATTGTTTCACTATATTTAAAACTTTGTGAGGAATATTAACAAATGCTGAAAAGTCCTGCCCTGCAAAGTTGGCACTCTGGCAATAAAAATGATGCTGAAATCATCAGTGTGAGTCGACTCCTCTTGTAAGAATAAAATGCATGGAACTGTTTTTAAAATGTTTTGTATTAACACTATGTGTAAGTTCCATCATATGTATCAACACTTAACTTTTGCATCAGACTGATGTACAAGTATTGAAATAATGGTGCGGTTTACACTAATATAAAATGTTTTAAAAACAGTCCCATGTAGTTTACTAGTACAGGAGGAATGGATTCACTTCGATGACATCAGTTTGCATTATACTAGCACTATTTTATAGCCGGGGGGTGTGTGACGGCATGGGACTTTTCAACATTAGTTTGTATTCCTCACAAAGTTTAAATTGCAAAGAAACAATGCTAAGCATCAGAAACTAAGGAAAATACCTATGTTGCATATTACAGCTGTCCTTAGGGTACATTCTTATGGGAGGACTTGTAAACAGTGGACCCCCCCCCCAAAACACACACACACACACACACAAATTCCTGTTTAGGTGTCCTTGTTCAGGTCCTGTAAGTCCCAGATACAGCCTATGCCAAACACATAAATCTGACAGTGTAATTTGATTAGCGATATTAAAGGGATTCCTCTCCAGCCATAGAAGTGAGCAACAGAGTTTACACATTTTTTAAAGAGTTAAAAGACAAAGACAAGTATTAACCAAAACAGTTGAAGGCAACTGATTATACTGTAGGCCCAATTCTGATCGTGCTAAGAAGCCAAGAGACTTTTGAAAAACTTTAAAGGCTTCAGAGACTCCAGTGGCAGCTAGAGGGGTGCATTCTTTCAAGACATGAGATGTTAGGAAGCTGTGACTAATTCTGACAAAATGGCAAATTGTCTAAACTTCTGTTTTACAAACTTGCCACTTCCTGACATTAGTGAAAATTCTGGCCTGGTTAGAAACATTCAGCTATGTCAAGGGAATAAACACAACTCAGAAGGGAAACCTATTCCAGGAAAATGGGTTTGCACGTACAAGAGGGCACAACTTCCATTTGGTGGGAGGTAGGTTTAAAAGCAATTATAGGAAGTACTTTTTCACTGAGAGGGTGGTAGACCCATGGAACAACCTGCTACCAGAGGTGGTAGCATCAAAGACAGTAAGGGAATTGAAACTCACATTGGATTGGCATTGTGGGCAGCTTAGGGAGAAAAACAACTGGGGGTGGCCACAATGGGCAGACTAGATGGATCACACAGTCCCCATCTGCAGACTCATTTCTTATGTTCTTAGGTTCTTACTCTGACCCCTGATCCCTGGCTGTGGTTTTACAGCTCTAGATAGTACTGTTTCATTAGCTGTTGTAATAAATCCAAGAGATGGCTTCCTCAGCTCCTCTTCTCCTCATTGGCTACATCCTTCCTCTGACAGTGGAGACAATTTTGGACCCCAGGAAAGACTCATCCTGCCTGAATACTCCTATAGGACTGGAAATAAGCCCAACAGTGTCTGCCAACCAGTTAACTTCCTCCAAAGGCAGTAGTCCTTACACATTTCCAACCCATCACACCTCCTACTGCCCAACATTCTTTAAGCTGACCCCCTTACCCTCTCTGTTAGGGTAGTATTATCTGCTCTGATCAACGTCTGCTGTCTACCAAACTCTTGCTCCGCTGCCCTTGATAGTGTCCAAGGCTAACAACCAAGCAAAGCCTTCCTAAGTTTCCTGGTAAGATATCTCAGGAAATTATTAGTACTACTGCTACTCTGTGCAGTCAGTGTGGAATTAAACCCGGCCCCCCCCCCCACTGCTAACTGCCCTGGGGGAACTCTGACAGCTAAAGGGTCTGAGCTTCCTGCATATGAATGTATGCAGCCTTGGCCACAAACTTGACCATGTCCACACCTGGGTACTACATGCCAAGCCTGATGTAGCAATGCTCTCAGAAACTTGGCTGAAAAATACTTTACCTGACAAAACATTTAACATACCGGGATACAACTTGATCAGGTGTGATGGGTTGACCAGAGGTGGTGGTGGTGTTGCCATATATATTAAAGATAAATACCTAACCACCGATATTGTCCGCACATCAATGCCCAAAAAATGTGAATGTCTTGCCTTCAAAATTACCCTCTCGCATGGTATAGACTTATTGGTAGCTGCATGCTATAGACCTCCTGCAGGGGGCCTGTGTATACTGCCCCATATTCACTCTCTCCTGGAAAAAGCAAACACAGAGTGCATTATCATGGGTGACCTTAACCTTAATTGGAACGATGCCAGCACAAACAAGCTTAAGGACTTCTGCAACAAGCACAGGCTCACTTAGATTATCTCTGACATTACACGACCTAACAAGAAAAATCCCGACCGAAATTCACTTCTGGACCTTATACTTGTCAACAAGCCACATAATATCTCTCATGCAGAGGTCTTCCACCATGATCTGAGTGATCACTGCGCAGTCACCTGAGTTAGGTGCTACCTACACCTCCCCTCCACCTCTACTTTCAAGCTTAAGCACAACCTAAAATACTTCAGTCTCCCAGCCTTCCTGACAGATCTTGGGAACATAAAGTGCCAGGATTTCTACCTTACACCCTCTGTGTCTGAAGCATTCTGTATTTTCCAGGATCTGCTAGTAAAAGTTATCAACCAACATGCACCCTTCAGGAAAATCAAATCCAGGAAACGCGCACCTAATTGGTTTAGCCCACATCTTAAGAGGGCCTTATGGCTTAGAGACACCCTTTGGAAAAGGGCTAGGAAGTCACAGTCTGACTCAGACTGGCTCTTCTTCTGGGTAGCCAGAAATGCATGCACCAAACTGGTAATATTGGAAAAGTACAGGTTACTCACCTGTAACAGGAGTTCTAGGAGTGGTATATGTTGTTCATCCACACTGTCTGGCAGGTTCCTTGCCACTTTAAATCTTGCCGGAAGGTCTTCAAGCTGGCTTCTCCCACCCACCTGGTTGGTAAAACCCTTAGCTCTGCCCCGTGATGCCAGATCTAGCCCGCTGGAAGCCAGGTTGCGCGTTGAAGCCGGGGAGGTTGAGTGGGTCATGTGGATGAACAACATATACCACTCCTAGAACTCTTGTTACAGGTGAGTAACCTGTATTTCTAGGGACGTGGATATGTTTTTCAATCCACACTGTCTGGTAAACTCCTAGCAGTTCTCCAGGAGGAGGGAGGCAAGGCGCGCAACCCCTACTTAGGAAATAAGGACTGGAGAACTGATGTCCCAAAACCAGCATCCTGGTGTGACTCAAGGTCAGTGTGGTAATGGGAAATGAAAGTGTGTGCTGACTTCCAGGTAGTAGCCCTGTAGATTTCTTGGATAGGGACATCCCTAGAAGCAGCCACCGAAGCAGCGGTATGGTGGGTAGAATGAGCTCTTATCCCTTTGGGAGGCTCTATGACCGCCAACCTATAGCAGAGATCTATGCAGGAGGTGACCCACCTGCGTATCGTCTGCTTGGCTGCAGGTCTGCCAGGTGCGGCTTCAGCGTAGGTGACAAACAGCTGGTGAACCTCTCCCCGAATGTTAGCCGTTTGCTCCTTATAATAAGAGAGCGCTCTTCTAGGGTCCAAAGTATGGAGCCTATATTCGGCCTCCGAGGTGTGACTGGGGTAGAATATCGGCAGAGTCAACACCTGGTTAAGGTGAAACTCCGACACCACCTTCGGAAGGAATTTCAGGTGGGGACAAAAGACAACTTTGTCCCTGTGGAAGACCAGAAAAGGAGACTCAATGGAAAGCACCTGGAGCTCTCCCTTCCTTCTGACTGACGTGATTGCCACCAAGAAGGTGGTTTTCTACGACAGGTGAGAGATGTCACACCTGTGCATCGGTTCGAGTGGCTTGCCTATGAGCTTAGCCAATACCAGCAGTGGATCCCATGGAGGTGGAGGTTCTCGCACCGGAAGGGACATGTGATCAAGACCTTTGAAAAAGTGCCCAACCACCTTCTCCTGCACCACCAACTGCTTGCCGGACCGTGCCTGGTAAGCAGAGATGGCTGCCAGGTGCACCTTAAGGGTCATCAACCAAAGCCCTAGCTGAGAAAGGGACCACAGGTAGTAAAGAATGCTAGCCAAGGAACAGGAAGAAGGGTCCAATCCCTTGTCCTGACACCAAATGGAGAATCTCTTCCATTTGAAGTCATAGCATTTTCTGGTCGACTCCTTACGGGACGCCTCAACGACGTTGAGGACCTCATCGGAAAGACCCAAGGCCTGGAACTCTGGCCGCTCAGGAACCAGGCCGTCAGATGCAGGGATTGAAGTTCTGGATGGAGAACCTTCCCCGTGTTGACTAAGAGCAGGTTCGGGCAGGCTGGAAGCTGCCTCAGGAGCCTGGAGTTGAGGCTGAGGAGATCTGGGTACCAGAACTGACGGGGCCAGTTTGGGGCTACCAGAATCACCTGCGCCTTGTCCCTCTTCGCCTTGAGAAGCACCTTGTGGATCAAGGCAAATGGAGGGAAGATGTTGAAGAGGCCCGGGGTCCACAGCCTCGAGAAGGCATCCCCCTGCAGTGAGCCCTGCTGAGGAGGGTGGGCATGAAACAGCCTCAGCTTCGCATTCTCCCTGGAGGCAAACAGGTCCACCTGAGGGTTGCCCCAATGGGAGAACAGATCTCGAACTACCTCCGGCAGGAGAGACCACTTGTGAGAAGCAGTGCCTATCTGGCTGAGGGCATCAGCCAGACTGTTGGAGGCTCCTGCCACATGGATGGCTAGGAGATCCGCCTCCAGGCTGATCACAGGAGACCAGATGCAGAGAGCCTCCATGCACAGAGGCAAGGAGTGCGTCCCACCCTGATGGTTGAGATAGTACATGGTCATGGTGTTGTCCATCTGGACCTGAACCACCTGGCCCCGTACAAACGGAGCGAAGGCAGTGAGGGCTAGTTGAACCGCTCGAAGCTCTGCAGATTGATGTGGTATCGAGACTCCAGAGGAGACCAGAGGCCATGGGCTCTGAGCTCCCCCAGATGGGCACCCCAACCCAGCAGAGAGGCATCGGTCGTTAGAGTGACCGGCAGCTCGGGGCAGACGAATGGGATACCCTACTGCAGATGAGCTGGGATGACTCATCACTGCAGGCCATCCCACATCTCCTGGGTCACTGTCACTGGCTGGTCCAGAGGACTGGAGCGCTGTGAACACTAGCTGGCCAGCCCCATTGTAGGGGATGCATTTGCCAGCGGGCCCAATGGACCACGCTGGTGCAGGCCGCCATGAGGCCCAGGAGGTGCAGGAAGTCCTGGGCAGGGCACAGTTGCCCAACCAGAAATGTTTGGGCAGAGGAGGAAAGGACCTCGACCCTGTCCGCCGGAACCGGGCTCTGGCTCGAAGAAAGGCGAGCTCTGCCCCGATGAACTGAATCACCTGCGATGGCATGAGTTCTGATTTGGCCTCATTGATGAGGAAGCCAATCTGAGAGCAGACCTGGAGGGGTCAGATCCCTGGACCGCTCCACCTCCAACCTGGAGGGGGCTGCAATCAGCCAGTCATCCAGGTAAAGGTACACCCGGACCCCTCGGTGCTGCAGGAATGCTGTCGCCACTGCCGTGCATTTGGTGAAGACCTTGGGAGCTGGAGAGAGGCCGAAGGGCATGGCCCTGAACTCATAAAGAGATCCCTCTGCTCTGAAGCGGAGGAACCACCGATGAGATGGACGGATTGGGACGTGAAAGAACGTGTCCTGAAGGTCCAGAGTACAGAACCACATGCCTGGTTCCAGGGGTGGAATAATCTGAGCCAGAGTGACCATCCTGAAGGTGTGAGGCCTTAGGAACTTGTTCAGGTCGTGCAGGTCGAGACTGGGGCGCCAGCCCCCCCCCCCATCTGTTTTGGGACCAGGAAGCACCGGGACACAAACCCTGGGTCTGGAGGAGGGTCTGCCACCTCTCTGATCACCTCCTTCTGGAGGAGCAAGGCAATGTCGGCTCGACAAGCCGACAGAGAGGCTTCAGAACCCGTAGCCCCCCATGGTGCGATGGCTCGATAGGGAGGGAACTGCTCAAATTCCAGAGGCAGACCCCTGCTGACCACTTCTAACACCCAGCAGTCTGTGGTGGTAGCGGACCAGGCAGAAAAGAAGTGGCAGAGCTGTCCCCCCACGAGGGGAACCCAGGGAGGAGAGACGAGGTTGGGGGCGACACCTCTCAACCCATCACTGGGCAGGCTTGGAGGAAGGGCCCGTTGAGGGACCTCCTGGACCCTTGCCTCCAGGCTTCCTACTAGAGGAAGCAGCAGACTTGGCCTTAGGGTGCCAAGTGTGAGCCTGCTGGCCCTGATGCTGGGGTTGGTGGGCTGGACGTGCCGTAGGAGTGGAAGGGCGAAAGGGCTTACGCTGCTACGGACAGCCTTTGTCCTTCAGAGCAGATGTGATGAGTCCAAGCTGGCATTGGACTTCTCGATCCTCTGGAGATGGCCTTCCACTCCGGGCCTGAACAAGTTGGTGCCCAGGAAGGGAATGTCTGCTGGCTTGTGCTGGGTATCCGCCGTGAAGGTGGAGATCCGCAGCCAAGCTCTGCGGCGCATGGCCAGTGCAGCTGGTACTGACCGGGCACAGGAGTCACCAATGTCCAATGAAGTTTGGAGCTGTTGTTTAGCCACCACCCTTCCCTGATCCCACACCTGCTTGACCGTCGTCTGAAGGTCAGCCGGGAGATGAGGAATCACCTCATCCAGGGAGCCCATAAGGGCGTGTAAGAAACGTGCCATCAGAACGGCCAAGCTAGCCTGTCGAAGGCCTAGGGAGGAAGCAGCATAAACCTTCCACCCTGAGTAATCCAACTTTTTGGATTCCTTATCGGGCATTTGTCCATGTCCCGAGCGTTCCCGGAATGCCGGAAAACGTAATCGGTCACTAACCCCTCCACAGAGGGGTGCTCCGAGAAACCAGAGAGTGAACCGGTGGGGACCACGTACTTTCAAGCCATCCTGGCCGAAGGCGCTGGACAAGATGCTGGCCACTGGCACAACTCCAGGGCCAGGCCAACAATGGCTTCGGCCACCATGAAGGCTTCCGTAGGGGAATCCCCTCAGTCTGGTATCTCCGTAAGGGGATACTTGGCCCGGTTTTTGAATGGGTTTGAGCTGCATCCCAGTAGACTCTGAGATGAGTCGAAGCATACCCAAAAATGAGAATGGGCTCTCGTCCATCGACTGGCCCCCTGCAGACTCCAGGTCAAGTTGGCCTGGAGAACAGGGAGGAGTCGTTGTCAGACTCTGAGGAGTCTGCGAACAGCTGCCGAGCGCCTGAGCCACCCTCCACCTGCCGAGGTCGATCGGGAGTGAGGGTGACCGACAACCTATGGGGCAAGCCCTGACCTGACCGAGAATCCTTGGTCGGGGCCCCAGTCTTCAGTTGTGGAGGCAGAGGTTCCACCACAATGGGTGGAGCAGCCGGTTTCGGCCATACAACCGGCACCGGGGGTGGCTCTTCGACTACCACGAGGGGTTGTTTTAGCCACTCCAGTGACAGCCACTTAATGCCCAGAGAAGGCGATGGAGTCAGCTTGTAACCGGTCAGTAAAAGTTGCTGCCACATCAAGTCCTCATAGCACTGACGCAGCTTGCGCCAGAGTCTATCCTCTGAGGAGGACGAAGAGGACGAGCGGCGACACTGCTTTCTATGGTGCCAAGACCGAGACTGCCGACGTCAGCGGGACCGGCTGGACCTGGAAGAGGACCGAGACCAAGACCTTCGGGGATTCCGAGGGTGGGTCACAGAGGTAACGGGGGAAACCCGCCCCTCCTTCGGTGCAGGGACCTTAACCGGGGACTTTGGCACAGGAGGCACAGGCAAGTCCTCGGTAACCACCGGGGGAGCTGGTGAAGAAGGGTTGTTGGCTTCTCCAGTCGACAAACCGTCCGACGGGTAGAGAAAAATCTCGACCGCATCAACTGAAGTCTCGGCTGACCTGACGGGGACACCGTGAAGCCAACAGCCGCAGCCGCAACCTCCACCGAAGTCGAGAATTGAAGGTCCGGTGAAGGGGATCTTTCCCGCTCCCACGAATGTCAATGGTGGGACTTATCTTTAGAGTCCTTCTTTCTGGACCGACTGGAATGTCCAGATGGCCCTTCTCCCTTAGCGGAGAGGGATTGACAATGCTCCCTAAAAGAAGCAGTGTAGGAGGAGCCCAAGGAGAGCCCGATAAATGCCGCAGCCAAGGAGGAAGAAGAAGCGGCCTGGGCCACCTCCTCCTCAAGGGCGATCATCTGCTCCAACTGCTCCATGGAGCCCGCCGCCACAGACACTGCCCAGCAGGCCTCCTTAGACTTGACCGGCGGGTACCGTTTTTTGGGGCGCCCAAGAAGTAGTCTGGCAGTGCGGTCCTCCAAAACTGAAGCCGAGAAAGACCTACAAAATTCACAGGCCTGCAAATCGTGGCCAAGCCCCAGGTAGTAGACGCACGTGGAGTGCGGATCGGTCCGAGACATCTTCTGCCCACAAGGGCACCAACGGAAGCTGGGAGTCGATTTGTCCATCGCAGCCACGAGGGAAGATGAAGACCTTAGTCTTGTAAATTTTAAAATTAGTTTCAGGAAATCCAAAGAGTGTGGATCCAGGCCTAAAACGCAGAGTGCTAAGGAGGGACCTGAGCTTCCAAGCGGTAAGGAAGATCTGGCATCATGGGGCAGAGCCGAGGGTTTTACCACCTGGGTGGGTGGGAGGAGCCAGCTTGAAGACCTTCCAGCAAGATTTAAAGCGGCAAGGAACCTGCCAGACAGTGTGGATTGAACAATATATCCACATCCCTAGAAACAACAGTTCTTCCAGTCAGCTCTGGAGGCAAACAAAAACTGTTCCACCGATTTTTGGCAGATACTGAGAGAGGTTGATGGACATTCCCCTGCCACCCCACTGTCAGCCAAAATTGTGGCAAATTTAACACCTACACATATAGGTCCAAGATCCTGAATCAGTTCAATAAGCACTTCGCCACTGCAGGCCTCGCATTCAACAAGTCACCTGTTAGTAAACTGAGCACCACAAGCACCGCCCGCCAGCATAGCTACTAGACCAACCATAGCCCTTCCCTACTGACCGCCCACTCTTCAAGTTCCAGCCAGTCTCCTACAAACAGGTGGAGGACCTGCTCCTCTCGCTGGACACCAAAAAGAGCGCTGGTGCTGATTCGCTTGAACCCTTCTTCTTAAAAGCAGGTTCTTATTGTCTGGCAGCTCCAATTGCCCATCTCTTTAACAGCTCATTATCCCAAGGGGAATTGCCTCCTAGTTGGAGAACTGTGCACATTATCCCCCTGTTCAAGTAAGGAGACCCCAGTGACTTGAACAACTATAGGCTTATTTCGTTGCTTCCTGTTTTATCCAAGCTACTTGAAAAAATTGTAAACTGTCAATTAAAGGAGTACTTGGATCATGAGAAAATCCATAATCCAGTCCAATCTGGTTTCAAACCCAACCACAGTACCATGTCTGCTCTTTCCAAAGTGTCAAATGACTAGCTAAAAGCCCTGGACAGTAAACAGCACATCTGTGTACTCTTCCTTGGCCTCAGCAAAGCATTTGATACTGTTCCTCATTCCATACTTCTTGATTCCCTGAGTATCATCGGTCTAACCTCTGCTGCAGTAAAGTGGTTCCGCTGCTACCTCACAAATCGTAAACAGCAAATTAAAGCCCAAGGGAAATTCTCCCCACTAAAATTACTGCCCTGAGGTGTTTCGCATAGTTCCATTTTGGGACCTGTCCTCTTCGCCCTTTACATCAACTGCATTGACTCTGGCCTGGTTGCTGGAAACATTCATCTCTTTGCAGATGACACAGTCCTCTACACGACCATCCCCTCCTTGGACATTGTGTACAAGGAGCTACAGCAGGATTTTATCATCCTCCAGCACAACCTGCTGAATCTAAAGCTCTTGTTAAATGCAAAAAAAAACAAAAGCTATGATTATCTCTCCATCCCACAATACGGGGATACCTGAGACCCCACAGATTATTACCCTCCTTAATGAACCACTAGAGCTAGTGGATAAATTTAAATATCTGGGAGTCTGGTTGGATAACAAACGCACCTTCGGTGTACACCTAAGTGAGTTAACAAAAAAGCTAAGGCAGCACCTCAGTATTTTCTACCGCATAAGACACCTACTCACCCTGGAAGCTAGAAAGTGGCTGGTTCAAACAACCTTTCTTCCCCTGATTGACTACGCTGACTTCCTATACAGCCATTGCTCCCAGTGTGCGCTTCAAAAGCTGGATACACTCTATCATCGCGCATTGAGATTTGTTCTTGACTTGCCCTTGCAGACTCATCACTGCTCATTGTATCAAGCATTAGATTGGCCATCCCTCTCCACGAGGAGGCAAATAAATGCCCTCATGTGGTTATTCCGGGCTTTGTCCAACAAACTACCACCCAATATCTGTGACCTGTTTGAATATTCAAAGGGTGCCTTTGGACTAAGGAACTCCTCCTTTGTCCTCCTTAAGATACCATGAACAAGGACATGTCTTGGCTCAACTGCAATTAGCTCCTTTTTACCAGCGCTTTGGAATAACATGCAAAAATTACTCACAGTCTCCCTGCTGCCCAGCCATTTTATATTTAGGGGGCTGCTCTACAGAGGCCTGAAAATGGCGTGTGAATGCTTCAGGTAAAGCCTTACCCAGCTCAACTGAGTCCCTTAACCTCTGTAATCCTGGACCACATATTTCCCATGTCAGCCAGCATCCCTTTAGGGCAGCCACCCCCCCCAGTACCTCCCCTCTCTCATCAATTAGCTTTGCAGGGGGCCTCATTCTATTAGGCTGCCCTATTTTCCCTCTCTACTATGTGTCTGATACCCTTTCTTCCCACTGCCCTTCTCTATGTCCCTCCTTCCTCTCCTCACTTGTACTCTATAAGCTACAGCCTGTATACGCTGCACTTCAAATGCCTATATTTGCACTTGCCTTACATGTCTGATTCATCCAAGTACTGATTTTGTATATTGTAACTGCCTGTACCAATGTCTACTTTTGTATGAAGTGTTGTCTAACAAGCAAAAGTGTCCTCTGTGTCCAGGACCATCTTGAGAATGAGCTTGCTCAATGATGTAACTACCTGGTTAAATAAAGTTTGATTGATTGATAATGGGGGATCAGCATGGACAGGGAGAAAAATATCTACCTTTGGCTTTAAAATAAAAAAAAAAAAGTTTTGAAGAGTTTCGAAAGTAATTCTATGGGTAAACATGGATTCTTCATGATCTAGAGACCACACTGTTGAGGGATGTTGTTGCTAATATTGATTGCCCCCTCGCCAAGTTATTAAGTTGGAGTTTGTGAACAAGTTCCCTTCCACAGGTCTAGAAACTGGCAAAAGTAGTTCCTATTTTTAAAAAGGGAACTCAAGTGCAATGAAGAGTTATCATCCCGTTGCCTTATTTTTATTTTCTAATATGCTAGAAAAAAAGAGGCTGAGACAGGTAATGTGTAACTGTGTGGCCTAGGCTATTTGGGAACATTTAAAATGATACATCAGCCAGGTTTCAGAGTTCAAATGCCTAATTTTACACTTGGTTAAACAGTTCAAAATTAAATGGTTTCTTTACTAGTCCCCCGATCTCTCAATTTTCCTTCTCTGTACAGCAGAAATTAACTGATCTTCTCTGGCCACTAACTGTAGGGCCCCAATTTAGCCAGTACTGAACTGGTTCTTCCATTCAAAGTTTTCATCAGCTCTCCCTGCTGTCAAGCGGGCTTCCAAGGAGACTTCCCAACTCTGCCTGTCTCAGACTTATATGGTTAACCTCCCACTATACCTTCAGCCACAAAGCCTTTCCGAGCTTCCTTTCAGTTCTATGCTCTGCATGGTTTCTCTCTCCCTCCCTGCAGATTTCAGAAAAAAAAAATGATGTATGTTCTTTTTTATTCAGCACCTCAGCCTGCAGGTGCCGCCCCCCCCCACCCCATTATCCAGATAAGGCAAACTGAAAAATGTGCAGGTCTACCTGCACAGCATTCTTAAAGGCCACCTCAAAAGTCATCTCTTGGAAAATCCTGGTTTGGCTCCCACCACAGCCCCTGAATAAACCTCTCACCGGTCCTAAACTGCTATACTCCAGTTCTCCTCAGTCATCCCAATCCCAACATTCCTTTCCCATGGAGTTTAACCTTAAGGGATAAGTCCTCATGAAATGGCAGCAGTCGCGAAGCCTGATATGGTTCCTTTTAGCTTCTTCAGGGATGACAAGCTGGCCAGTCCTGTGCAGTGCCTGAAGGATTAGCACATAATTTGGCAGTGTGGGCCTTGCCCACAGCAGGCCTCATTTGATACGATCCCCAATATCTTTTAAGGCTATTGAGATACTCAATAGTGATTCAAATGTGGTTCATCACAGTTGTGAGCTTATTATGTAATTACTCTATTCTGTACTTATTTGTTATGCCACTCATTGTAAATATGCCTACTGTAATAACTTGTCAGTTACATATATGTCTACATATGTCACAATGTATTTAACACTATGCTGTACCCTCCATTCTTCGATGTAAATAGATTTATGCATATTAGTACCAATGAAACCCATTTTCCCTTCCCCAGGATGCATCTGGAAACAAGCAATTTGCTCAGCATGGATTCCTGGTAAAACTTTTAAATAAATAAATTAAATAAATAAATAACATGATTATTTTCCATACTCCCAATAGCACTTGTTACTCAATCTCAAGTGCTTTGCCTGATTGTATTTGAGTCAGCGTCAGTGGCTCAGCAGGTAGTACACTCACCTCTGAGGCCGGGAGATCAGAAGGCTGTGGGTTCTAGCCCCACACCAGGCACTTGGGTTAATATCCCAATACTGACACTGCAGTGCAGCATAAGGAGGGTGCTGCACTCCTGAGGTGCCGTCTTTTGGATGAGACATTAAACCGAGGTCCCATCTGCCTGTTCTGGTGGTAGTTCAGGTGGATGTTAAAGATCCCATGGCACTTCTCGAAAAGAGTAGGGGAATTTCCCCGGTGCCCTGGCCAAATTTCCCCCATTCACTAAATACCACTAACAGCTTAATCTGGTTCAAAGTCAGTTGGCATTCTTCTGTATCCCCCTCCCCCGGGTCGTGCCTGAAAATAGGCAGAATTTGTATAGTGCAGTTACCTGGTCAACAAAAAAAACTAAACTAAACTGATAGTTTCAGTAACATTCGTGTAGTATTACATGCATTTTCTGTGTATTTCATCTAAGTTGCTGAAATAAGCTGTGTATGATTTGGGTTACTTATTTTGTACCTATGTGGATACTACAGCCCCTGCAGATGACTTTCATTCACGCAGATTTGTTTGCAAAAGTACGTTCTACATTAGAATAATTTAAGATCTCTTGTTGGACTTATTCTTCATGGTGTCAGCCCCCAGTGTCAGTGACAAAGAGAAGCCTGGGTCATCCAATATAAGATTTAAGCAGTAACAACCGAGAAGCCGGTCATGTCCAAGGGATTAACAACCAGGTGGGGGGATGGGTGGCCCGAGGCACAGTCAAGGGCCACCTCCCTGCAGCTGATTGTTAGTCTAAGGAAATTACCGGCTTCAAAGTTGTTATTGCGATTATAAGTCTAATCGTAATAACAACTTTTTTTTTTTACTTTTATTTAGGTTTTGGCGCCACTGCTCTTAGCGTACAGTGTGCAATTAACTGAGCATTGCTGCCATGCTGGGCATTTCTAAGAGATTTCAGACCAGCACGCCAGTCCATCAGTGAGCTAGTTTAGCTCATGAATAATTAATTAGACTTACAATCAGTGTTATATGAATGGTCTCCTGTCTGTGGACCAAATACATTTGTTTGCCTTTAAAAATAATAATAAGTTGTAAAAAATAGTTTGTTATTTGTAATTTGCCATTTTTTGACAGGAAAAGGGCACACTAAGCTATTATAGCCTGTTTCCAGGTGTGTCCTGAGGGGAGGTGCATTGCATGGACCTGTTTTATTCACATGGGGAATGTTGGCCAGGGCACTGGGGATACTCCCTTGCTCTTCTTCAATAAGAGCCGCAGCATCTTTTACTTCCACCTGGCCAGTGACCAGAGATGTGCAACAAGGACCTGGATTTAACACCTTTAAGTCTCCTTGGACACCAGAGACTGCTGTGGAGAAGAAATGCCATCTGAAGTGTACTTTCTACCTTCAGTGGAACTTTTTCCATGTTTATGTTTTTTATAGGAGACAACGCTTGTGATACTGTTGTTAAAGCTGTTGTAGACAACAGTTGGGGTTTAGCTGCCCTTTTTTCTTTGTTTTAGGGCAGAAACCTTAGCTGAGGTTAACATTTTACAAAATCGTGATTTGGGCCCAAACAATTACAAGGCAGGTTGTGGCTGTCTATTTTTACCAACCAGTGTTGACAGGATTTAACCCTTAGGTTGCCGACAGAATTAGAACTATAGGAAGTTTGGACTGATAAATCAGTCCGCAGCCCTGCAAGGGTTAAAAAGACTTAAACCCTGTGGGGCACGTTTCCCTTTCTGTCATGCTAACCTGACAGGGAAAAGTGCCAAAAACATTGGTAGTAGTTGTACACTTTAATAAAGTGCAGCCATTTTTACAACAAAGCCAACAGTTCAAATATTGGAAACCCAAACTGAAAACCAATACAAACTGTGGTTTTCTCCATTCTAGAAACCAGAATGGAACTGAGAAAGAATCACTAAAATAACTAAAACTAAGATAAAGTAATGCAGAGTACTGAATAATTATTGAAATTTCCAAAATAATAAAATGCTAGTAAACCTTAATTAAACGTAGTCACTACGACAGGAACTAAACACTGGGACAACTGATCTCTTTATGTGGAGAAATGAATCAGCCTTTAGAATGTTAGGGGGGGAGTCTGACCACACTGCAGAGTTTGAAGTTTAACATTGTAAAATTCCATCTCCAGGGCAACAACTCGGGGCTGAGACAATGCAGTTTTGTATGACATCACTATCTGACTGTCGTTGCTAGAATAAGTACATACTTAGCACACAGTACTTGAATAGACTGTCAGTACTAGAATAGACTGGCAGTCCTAGTGGGGGGTAGGAGGAAGTAAGCTGTTGGTTAACTAGGATCTGCAGCTTGTCTGTTAGGTAGGAAAATGGGCAGACTAGGTGGGCCAAGCGGTCCTTATCTGCCGTCACATTCTATGTTTCTATGTAAAAAAGACCTAAAACACTGCCACAAATATGGAATGCAGCTTTAGAAAAGGTGAGGCACGCTTTTTAAAAAAGTAGAACAGAACCCCTTAATTTGCAACTTAATAAGACTCTCTCTTTAGAGTATTCAAATGCCCCGCAGGTGAACTACCCAGTCCTAAAGTGGCATAGTCAAAGTACATTAAAGGTAGCCATCCCTGCCCGCCCATCAAGCACGGCAGCAGCAACCAGTAAACCAGGCTGGAATGAGCCCAGAACATCAGAGGGCAGGCAGGGGAGGTCTCACTGAGCCCTCTTCTTCCTCTACTGTGGAGTCTATGGACCAAGCTCGGGATAAAAACAGAGTGGGACCTGTGTTAGTCCAGGTGGTAATGCAGTTGCTGCATGCTGTTGTGTGTTTGAGAGTGGAGAGCGTGCATCCTTTGGCACATCAAAACATGAGTGCTTCCAAAACACCAGCTGCGCATGTCCTCAGGGTGGGAAAGATCAAAACTGCAAGTGTTAAGAATGGCAGCCACCTGAAAGGATTAACACAGGTCACACTCTGCTTTCATCCCAGTGCTGCTTCATAGACTCCACAAAAGCTGGCCATGTACATGGAATACACCTGACAGGTGTTGAAAGGCGTTTCCCCACCCCAGGGCTATCGGGGGTCAGGAGCCTGCAAAGGAGAGCAAGAAAGAAATCCATAGTTGAGAAAAGAGGTCACTAGGCAGTGGAGGAAGGAGGCTTACAGGGGAGGCATGACAGCAGAAATGATGGGTAACAAAAAAAATGTAACCATCTCTTTTTTGCCTAAGGTTGTGAAACTTCTGTGGTTCAGGATAACACACCCAATTGTAATGTGTCCGGTACCATTTCCTGCTCCTGTGACTTGTGCTTTGAAAAATGAGCTACATTTTGTATGACTCATAACAATGATTAATAAGATTCTAAGTGAAACCTTAACATCTTACATGTAACTTTCTATAACTGCAGAGTACATTGGCCACAGATAGCTTAAGTATTGAGTTAAATAGGCCTAGACTGCAGATAATTTGATCAGCAAACGACCTAAGTATTACAATATTTGATCCAGACATCTGTGCCAAAAATTGCTTCTATCCAAGGTATCTAAAGGACATCCCAGATTTGCCAGGCACCTTTAATTTCAACTGAATGTATTCAGCTGTCGGACACCAAGAACGTTTTAATTTACAGAGAGATTTTTATTGGGAGGGGCTCTGACTTCACCTCTTTATTTCCATGTAGACCCTCCTTGGCTTGCCCCCAACCTCTGTGCCCTAACACTACTGCACAGCTCTTTTCTTGCAGGGTGGGGCCCAAGTGCACCATCAGCCACCGTTCAGATGGCCGCTGTAACAGATGTTGGTCCATGTTTCCTTCTCTGGACCTCCCACCTCCCTTTGGTGTTGTACACAGCTGCATTGTTAGCCTTGCCTCCATGCAGCACCCGCCTGGAAGAGCCTGAGCTCCTTGGCCCCCACAGGGATCACTACAGCAGTGGCACACAGTGCTGCCTTCCTCTGGCTAGGGTGTGCAGCCACCAGCAGCACTCCCTCACCAAGGCAGCTAGATTGCAAGATCTCCGGGCTTGCTCCCAAACCTGGACCACATAAATTGTAGCACAATGGGTCCACTGATCAGTGCCTGACCATACCTCTTTAAACCATGCTGCACGTGTGGCAGCACTACTGGTTACACATAGGCAGCTGATGCATTACCCAAAGGTACAGAACTGTTGTACTGGGTGAGACAGACTGTTTGCTCACTTTCTGTGCCTGTGCTCTAACTATAACTTCAGCCTACACCTCGTTTACTTTCATGTCCATCCTTTGGTGAGGTTTGCAAATGTTGAGATAGGAATCTTTAAGTACAAATA
The DNA here is from genome assembly GCA_016271365.2 of Neoceratodus forsteri. Taxonomy (NCBI): domain Eukaryota; kingdom Metazoa; phylum Chordata; order Ceratodontiformes; family Ceratodontidae; genus Neoceratodus; species Neoceratodus forsteri. The sequence goes on along the minus strand of JADMNL010000026.1, from coordinate 86,584,221 downwards.
TTGGATTATTACTGTACTTTGTTTCATTACTGCCCCCCCAACCCTAAAAATAAAAAATACTTGTTTTTTTAAATTTGTACTTTTTTAATTCTGGTTCTGCTCCCATATCCCTAGGTCACACCAAGCTCCTGACTACAGTCCTGACTTTCCAACCCCCCCCCCCCGGTTTACCCTGGAGTGAGGACAGTTTGGAGTAGGTCATCCCACTCACTGGATCACCTAATGGTAGTGAGGGGTACAGTGGGCTGTACAGAGCTTGAGTGTATGGGTATGCAGGCCAGACAATTACAGCATGGGTATGCAGGCCAGAAAATTACAGCTTCTTTTGTCCCTCCCCTGCGGACATCTGTCTACTTGGGCTCCAGTTCATATACATGCATGCAGCTTGCGTGTCACCACACAGAGCCATCAGGTGCCTGCCCTCCCCTGCAGCTCCACCTGTATCTCCACATGTGTTGGCCAGGTGGCAGTGCTGCATTGCAGTTTGGCTTCAACTCCCCCAAAGAAGGAGAGTGTTCTCTGGGATACTGGATCCTCCACGCCATCACTGGTCCTCCCAACATCCAAGCTCAGAGTGTGAACACAGGTTGCCAGCATTGCATCTGGCAACCATGCAGTGCACCAACAAGCCAGCAAAAAATTAAAATAGTAAATACATTTCTTTTTTTGTGTGTGTGAATATATTTTTATTGAACATGCATGGCAGAAGCATACAACGATTCTGTACAAGACAGGCAAAGGGTCTTATAATACACATGTCAATATCCATGATTGTATTTAACTGTTTCACCTATAGCTATCAAACACTCCAGCAAGCAAATTAATTAGAAGATGCACCCTGCCCTTTAGTACAGCTCAGGCTGGGGTGGGAGTCACTAGATTTTTCACATTAAAGCATTGTTTACAGCTTATGAGTTACTGTTTCCTGAAGCATTCATTCATGACTTTCTCCTGTGCCATAGTCTAGATGGTGAGAGGTGGCAGCGAGGGAGTATAAACGAGAGAGTGGCAGGAAGCTCTGCACTACTGACTACTCCAAATGGTGAAACATATAATAAGCATAGAAAGCAGAAAGAAAGAGAAAGGGGTGTTTCTATCTTGGGGGGGGGGGGGCACTCACATTGCTACATGATGAGGGTGTAGGTGGAGTCCTCTGGGTTGTGTTTGTAGTCCTGATCTATATTTACGGTACACAATTAAGGTCTCTGGACATATTACAGAGCACCCATCCTATCCATCATGAATTGAATATGTCTAGCTGAGCATTTAAGGAGTATGTTATCCTTTCTGTGCTGTAAATTTGGTAGGTAGTAGTTCTCAAGGCTCTATGGTGGGTAAAGCTGGTGTCAGTCACAATCTGGAAAGAGTTTTTTTACTGGCAGTTATTAGAATTCCCATCAGGTTTTGTGGGCTCAGTGGCTCAGAGGGCTGAGGCACTTGACACCTTACCTCTCGCCATGCCAGAGACCTATGTTCAGGAACGAGCACGGGCCGTCGGAGGCCAGCATGGGGGGGCGGAAGAGTGCGGAGTAGGATTGAGCTGCTGAGAGGCAGCTCTCCTCTCCGGGGAGGGATCTGAGCATCCCTCAGCCCTCGACTGCCTCGCAGTAGAGGCCAGGAGGTGGTGCAGTCCGAGGGAGCCAGGGCGATAGGCCAGTAATGTGGGAGGAAGGGGCCATCACCGGAGGAAGAGGGCGCATGCGTGCCTCCACGCGCATGCGCCACTCTGTCTGGGGCCCTGGGTAATGGGGAGAAAATACTGGAGGAAAATAGCGAGGCTGAGGTAGGATGAAGTCTCCAGGCTGGCTCTGGGGGTCCCCCGGGACATGCATAGCATCTGAAAGTTCCCAAACAACCCCTGGTGACCGGTAGGATGGCAGACACTGCAGTCGCAGCCGCCGTGGGAGAGAGAAACACCTTGATGGAAAAAAAAAGAAGAAAAAGAATTCCCATCGGGTGTGAGAGTTCTGAAACCCCAGAGGATAATGGAGAGCAGTAAGTACAAATCTGAGGTAAGTGTAACTGGATTTTGAAATATCTTATGCAATTCCTGTCTAGGTCCTGCAGGTATGGCTGTAAGAATGGGCAATCTCAGAATATGTGCATATGTGTTGCCCTCTACTTACCATATTGGTGCCAGCATGCTGCTGTATGTGCTGTAGCAAAGTGGGCTGTTATAAGTGGAGTGCAGAAATAATGGACCAAGTGCTTCCAGATGTATTTATGTCACATGTGACTAACTGTTATACATGAGATGGCGCGCGAGGCTATGTCTCACCGCTCGGGAGGAATGGGATGCCCTAGCTCTTCTGCCCACTTATTGGCCAGCAACCTCAGTTTGGGAGCTCGGTGTTGCCTGCAGAACCTGATAAATATGGGATATTAGTGACGAATCTGGAGGTGCAGATAAAAGTTTGTTTGTCTGGGGCTGTTCTTCTGTTGTAGTTCTAGATGTTAAGAGGGCTGGGCCAGCAGAAAGTTGGAAGAGCTACTGGAGGGAATAAGGCACTCATTGCATTTCATTTTTCTACATCTTCGTGTTTTTCCTCTTCTGTATTATCTGGCACTATCCTCCAAAAGCGAATGCAGAAACAACAATTCTCCGCATTTTTCTGTGTTCCAAGACTATTTTTTTCAAAGTACTCCTTAACCAAGTTTCTAGAAAAGGATAATCCTCCACATTGCCTCTCACCTGCATATTATACTACCTACTATATCTGTGTATATTCAGTTTAATGTTTACTTACTATAACATCTTTAAAATTGCATATCACAAAATGCTTTACAAATAGCTGAAAACTAGTTACACGCAAAACACACTTAAGGTTTGAGAAATACATCAGCCAAAATATGTTGTGTATTTACCTACATAGTAAAATACATAATTTACAAAAAGAAATGCTCTCGGAGTTGGTGTGGGTACACCCAGATAGGATCATTCCATCCCAAACCCCTCAGTTGTAAACAATGTCGAAATTATAGGTTTTAATGAAGAATTTCAAATGAGGATGGGGTTGAAGGACCACATTTCTATCCATTCTGATCCTGCTGCTCAGCCGTAGTCACTGTCTTCCATTATCCACAGTTTTACTTTTTTAGTGTCTCTCCCTGCTGCCTATTAAACTATTCGTTGTTCCTCTTTGCACCAGCATTGGTTTCTTGGCGCAGTTAAAGACATGCACGTGATTCTCTTCTAATTGAAGTGTGGCTGGGCAGGTGCCCACTTCAGCTTCACACTCTTAAGTGCAAGCAATTATTTTTCAGATGTCTTTGAAATACAATTATTTTGTCCTGACCAAATTCTACTAACCCCAGCATATTTCCAATATTTGTGTGTATGACATATCGCTGCATAACCCACTATATTTCCTTCACTGTATTTGTCATATACCCCATACTACATTTTTCCTGCTGCTCATCATTGCATGTTATACGCACACTCTCATCAGAGCAGAGATAGTTTGTAGCTGTTGCATTTTCTGCTCCACGGAGACTGGTTTTTCAGTCAGTAAATTGCAATCCTTTCCCCCTTGCTGCAGGGCACAGTTCTTCCCATTTTTCTGTTCCTACTGCACCCTTCTGAGAAATGCACCCAGAGCACAGTACACAATACTGCAGACAACATAAAAACCCATTCATACATTCCTGGCTGTGCATGACAATGAAATATTTTTCTCTTTAGCCTGCATCTCTAGGTTCCTCAGAAATCTGGGATATAAAAACATGGCTTTATTCTGTGCTCCACCACATATTTACTTGTCTGCATCATGATGGTGCCCTCATTCTGACAAGCAGATGACATTTTTTTTCTGATTGTTGAGACATTAAGAAAAAAACACTTGAGAGTTTCCTCTTACCTGATTTTTCCTCTTCCAGATTAGGTTTGATCAGTGCCAAAATGTACGTCTGTCCTGATCTGAGTATGCAATGTTCTGTCCATGGCATCCTATCATACCAAGCTCATAAGACCCATTGAGGTTGCACGCCGGACATTGTGTAAGTAAATTCCAACCAATCAGCAGTGTCGAGTGTTACACAACAAGCAGCACAGCAGAGACACCATGTGGCTAGTGGCTGTCACTGCATGCACTTGTGATGTAACCTTTTCTTTATACAGTGACAATCTCTCACATGATTCACTGACTCACTACACCATTACCACCATCCCTCAGGCACTACACCTGCAGGCAAAACACCAGGAAATTCAGAACTTTGCCATTAAACTGTAGGTGGGGTCTGGGAAGATTGTTAACATGGTTACATTCCTCTAGTCCTCTGGGTCATCTTGTGGTTCTTTCTGGCAAGAAAAATAAGTTGCTATCCTTAGTACCAAAATCCTGTATGGATTTGCCTTTTATGATTGAGGGAATTTCCCTAGAAAAAAAACTGAACTTCAAATGCAGGAATGCATTAGGAGGGGGTAATGGGTCAGCCCATTGGTGTAGTCACTTGTGACGCTAGCGACCCAGGTTCAGAACATGTGTGGGTTGTTGGAGGGCCAGTCAGGGAAGGAAACTCGAGCATCCCAGAGAATGCTTGTCTCTGCTGAGTAGGGAGTCCCAGCGAATCCACAGTGTGTTCACCACCTGGGAGACCACAGGTGAACTTGCAGGCAGAGAGGCAAAGAAGGGAGGATGTTATATGGTTCCCTGTGTGGCATGCTTGCATGTGCACTTGAGGAGCTCTTGCCAGTAACTTCCTAGGGTAAGAAACAAAATGACAAATGACTGGGCCACATAGCAGTTTCCTTGGGTCCAGCAATGACTGCCTGCCTGCCTGCCATCTGACTGGATTAGGCCCTCGGTAGGGTTTGAGGAACTCCAACCATCTTGCCATGGGGAGTGTGGAGGTACATTCTAGATGGGCAGAGGAGGTGATGGGGCTGGGAGGTTGCTGAGGGTTGATGGGGAGGTAGGAGGAAAAAGACTCAATTTAAAAAAAGGAGTTGGAAAATAGCAATCCTAGGGAGGAACTCCTTCCCCTGTACATGGTCCTGGTTTATTTTATGTATTTTAGTGGGTTCGGAAGACCTTTGAGCTCAAGAACTCTGTTTCAAGGCTGCAGAGGGCAACTACAAAAGAATGGGTATGGGGCAGCTAGGTGCAGGCATGAATGGTCTAGGGACACAAGCAGTGGAGTTTCTGAAAAAGATGGGCAGTGACTTGAGCCTTGAAGGGGAGAAGCTGGGAATGGCAGTAACAGCCATGGGCAAGGAGTTTCAGGCATTGACTGCTCTGGCCAAAAAGGAGTGCAGTCCAAGTGTTGCTTTCCTGAGGGGCAGGAGCAGTGTTTGGCTCCCCATGGACCGAGTTCCATAGATGTTTCTGATCAGAGAGAAATGGTTACATACATATGAACAGGCATGTTTGTCTAGTTTGCCTGACTACCACCTTGGCATGTTTGTCTAGTTTGCCTGACTACCACTTTTTGGTTTCTGTCCTGCAGTTAGCTCCAGACCCAACCTCTTCCAGCTTTTTGCTAGTCTCCTATGGGACACTAGAGTTGAAGGCTTTGCTGAAGTCCAGATACAGGACATCAGCCACTTGGCCCTTGTCCACTGTCCTGGTGACTCGGTGGAAGACGTAAATTAGGTTAGTTTGACAAGACCTCCCTGACATAAAACATGTGCTGCCTCACATCCTGGAGCCCATTTTCCTCCAGAAAGCTCTCCAATCTCTCTTTCATGATGGTCTCCATCAGTTTGTCAACTATTGAGGTCAGGCTGACTGGCCTACAACTCTGTGGCTCATCCTTCGGCCCATTTATGGATAGGCACCACATGTTTGGGTTCTCCAGTCCTATGCCATGATCCCCAACTCCAGAGAGGTGTTAAACAGGTCTGCCAGAATTTCTGCCAGTTCTCTTAGGACCCTTGGATGCACGCCATCAGGCCCTGGTCATCTATTTAACTTTAGGACCCTTTGCCCTTAAGTACCCTGTCAGTTTGTATTACACCATCTGTGACATACCCCCTCCTAGTCCCCATCCCCTGCTCCCTTGTGGCACTGGACCAACCTGCTTAGTGAAGACTGAACAGAAATGCTCATTAAGTACCTTTGCCTTACCTTCGCCACTCTTCACCCCCCTTTTAATCTAACAGTCTCATCCTTGGTCCCTTTTATATACTGGAGAAAGGCCTTCTTACCTACTTTAACTCCCTGTGCTAACTGTACCTCCCTTGTAGCCTTTGCCTTTCTAACTGCTCTGCTCACCACCTTTGATTTAGCAGCAAAATCCTCCCCAACCTCCTCCTTCTGAATAAGTCTGTACTTTCAGAAGGCTGCCCTCTTGTCCCCTACTGCTTCTCCTACCTCCTTACCAAACCAGCTGGGCTTTTTGGCCTTAGCATTCTTACTTTGAATTTTAGCACACTCACTAGTGGCCTCCATCAGACCCTGCTTCATTAAGGCCCATCTGTTCCACATCCATCCCCATTCTGATCCCAGCAAGGTGTCCTGTCAGAACTTCCCCCATTCTACCAAAGTCAGCCCTTCTAAAGGCCAATACTCTCATCTTGGTCCTGACCTTCCCTCTGCCCATGTCCAGATGGAACCACATTGTCTGGTGGTCACTACCTGCAAACGACACTTCCACCCTCACATCCTGAACATGTGCACAACTGGACAGGATCAGGTCCAGGATGGTCCTCTTCCTAGTGGGCTCCATGACACTTTGCATCAGGAAACCACTTTGAAATGCACCCAGCAGTACCTGTTGCCTTGTGCAAGAGGTAGTAGGGACTTTCCAGTTCACCCTTGGTAGACTGAAAAAACAGGTTACTCACCTGTAACAGTAGTTCTAGGAGTGGTATATGGTGTTCATCCACACTTCAGGCACTGTTTCTTTCCCCGTTAAGGCTTGCCAGAACGTCTTCAGGCTGGCTCCTCCCACCCACTGGGGTGGTAACTCCTTCAGCACCGCCCCGTGATGTCATATCTTGCCTACTGGAAGCAAGACCGCTGTGCCACTTACCAGGGTAGGTCAGGTGGGTCAGTGGATGAACACAGTATACCACTCCTAAAACTACTGTTACACGTGAGTAACCTGTTTTTCTAGGGACATGGATATGGTGTTCTATCCACACTTCAGGAAGACTCCTAGCAGTTCTCCGCGAGGAGGCAGGCAAGGCACAAACACCCTACTTAGGGAACAGAGACTGGAGAACCAAGGCCCCAAAACCAGCATCCCGGCGTGACTCAAGGTCAACGTGGTAGTGTGAAATGAAGGTGTGTGCTGACTTCCAGGTAGCAACCTGACAGGTTTCCTGGATAGGGATGTCCCTGGAAGCAACCACCGAGGCAGTGGTATGATGAGTGGAATGAACCCGTAGCCCTACGGGACGCTCCCTACTCACCAGTCTGTAGCAGATGCCGATGCAGGATACAATTCACCTGTCAATCATCCACTTAGCTGCCGGTCTGCCAGGTGCAGCTTTAGCATAGTGACAAATAGCTGGCAAACCTCTACCCGAACTCCAGCCATGCACTCCTTATAATAGGCTAGCGCTTGCCGCAGGTCCAGTGTATGGAGCCTGTGCTCAGCCTCTGACATGTGGTTGGTGAAGTACACCAGGAGATTAATCACCTGGTTAAGGTGAAAATCCGACACAACCTTCGAGAGGAACTTTGGGTTGGGGCGGACAGCCTTGTCCCTGTGAAAGAACAGGTAAGGAAACTCCAACGAGAGCTCCTGGAGCTCATTGATCCTTCTGGTTGACATGATAGCCACCAGGAAGGCAGTCTTCCATGACTGGTGAGACATGTCACACCTGTGCATGGGTTCGAATGGCTTGCCCATGAGCCTTGACAACACCAGCAACAAGTCCCAAGGTGGTGGTTCATGCACCAGAGGCGAAATATGGTCAAGGCCTTTGAAAAAGCACCAGACCACATTCTCCTGTACCAACGACTGCATACCAGGCTGCACCAGGTAGGCAGAGATGGCTGCCAGGTGCACCTTAAGAGTCATTGACCGAAGGCCTGACTGAGAGAGGGACCAAAGGTAGTCAAGAATGCTAGCCACTGGACAAGATAAGGGGTCCAACCCCTTGCCCTGGCACCAAATGAAGAACCTCTTCTATTTGAAGGCATAGCATTTTCAGGTCGACTCCTAAGAAGCCTTGACTACGTTGAGGACATCTTCGGAGAGATCCAAAGCCTGAAACTCTAGCCACTCAGGAACCAGGCTGTCAGGTGCAGGGAATAAAGGTCCAGATGGAGTACCTTCCCCTGATAGATCGAGAGCAGGTCTGGGCATAGAGGGAGATGCTTCAGGAGCCTGCTACTGAGGCTGAGGAGATTGGGGTCCCAGAACTGGCAAGACCAGTCTGGAGCCACCAGGATCATCCACGCCGTCTCCCTCCTCACCTTGAGCAACACCTTGTGGATCAAGGGAAATGGAGGGAAGGCACAGAGAAGGCCTGGGGTCCAGGGCCTAGAAAAGGCATCCCTCTGCAGAGTTCTCTGCTGAGGGGGGCAGGCACAGTACAGCCTCAGCTTTGCATTCTCCCTGGAGGCAAACAGGTTCACCCGAGGGGTGCCCCACTGGGAAAACAGGCTGTGTACTACCTCTGAGTGGAGAGATCACTCATGAGATGCCTCACCCAGAGGACTGAGAGCATCCGCCAGCTGGTTGGATACACCAGCCACATGGATGGCCAGGAGATTGGCCTCCAGGCTGCGCACAAGGGTCCAAACACGGAGAGCTTCTCTGCACAAAGGAAGGGAGTGCGTCCTGCCCTGTCTGTTGAGGTAGTACATGGAACAACCTGACCCCAGATATGTGGAGCAAAAGCAGTCAGCACCAGCTAAACTGCCGGGAGCTAAAGCAGGTTGATGTGCCACCAGGACTCCTCGGGGGTCCAGAACCCATGGACTCTGTGTTTCCCCCAGGTGGGCACCCCAGCCCATGAAGGAGGCATCAGTCTTCAGGATGACTGTCAGCTCTGCGTGGACAAATGGGATACCTTCCTACAGATATTCCAGGACGAATCACCACTGGAGGGCGTCCCACATCCGTTGGGTCACAGTGACCAGCTGGTCAAAGTGGCTCTTGTGCTAAGACCATTGGCGAACCAACTGCCACTGCAGAGAGTGCATTCTCTAGTGTGCCTAACGAACCATGCTGGTGCATGCCAGCGCTGTACCCCCTCAGTTAGAAACTCACAGATCCTTACCATGGGCTGCTAGGGCCTCACCCAAGTCCATCCTTCAAATCAAAAGACACAAACTCCCAACTACATACTCCTTTCTCATCCTCATTTTACTCCTTGCTGGTGACATTGAATCTAACTCTGGCCCCATGTCTGAACCCATACAACTAAATTCACACAAAGGTCTATGTATCGCCCACATGAAAATCAGGAGTATCCTACCCAACGCTCGATTAAGTTAACTGCTGGGTGACCCAACACTCCCCGGACATTCTGTGCCTAACTGAAACCTGGCTGTCTGCTAGAACCTGGGACTCCTTTCTAAGTATCCCAGACTACACGCTGTTCTGACAAGACTGTGGCAAGAGAGGTGGTGGGGTAGTGATCTATGTCAAGCAACCTCTCTTCTGCTGTATCTCAATTAAAGAAACATACTGGGCTCCCATTAACACCTCCTTGTACAAGTCACCTTCCCCCTCCACCCTCCCAGTTTTCATAGGGGTGATCTATGCCTCCACTCATCTTGCCCGTGACTCACTTGTCTCATGCCTTACTGCCCTTCCGCAACTAGCGGCAGCAGGCGAATTAATACTGCTGGGCAACTACAACCTAAACTGGCTATCCCCCTCCGCCAAAGCCTTTACCTCCAGAATGAAGTCTCTAAAGCTGGTCCGGTGGCACTGAGGGTTGAGGCACTGGATGCCACACCTTGTGCTATGCTGGTGACCCGGGTTCGAGAACGGACTTGGGTCATTGGGGTGCCGGCACGGGGGGGGAGGGAAGGGCAGGAACAGGATCGAGTGTTGGCTCTCCTCTCCCGGGAGGGTAGGTCGCCCATCCGTAGTCCCGCTATCACTGGATGGTGGTCCGGTGGCAGGCGTAGGCGGTAACTGAGCAACTGGTAGGGTGGGGCGTCCAGTGCATGTGCCTCCACACGCATGCGTCACATTGGGGATGCAAGGGATCTGGACTGGGGAGAAAACTGAAAAAATGCACCTAAAGTACTTAGGAAAAATACAAAATTGAGTCTCTAAACCTCACTCATTTAATCGCAGAGCCCACCGGTTATAATCCACATTCCTCAAACCACTCACTTATAGACTGGGTCCTCTCCTCCCACCCGCACAGAATAGCCTCTGCCGGCATATTAGCAAATGCATTTAGAGACCACTGCATCACTTATTGCATCAGGAAAACCCAGCTACCCAAATCTGCTCCCAAGTATATAAAAATACGCCCATTAAATTCTTTTGACACCTCCGCCATCCTGCTCGAACTAAGAAATGCTGACTGGCACCAGGTCTATTCAGCTATAGATGTTGACACAGCACTCTCTGGATTCCTGCACATCTTCTCCAAGTTGTGGGACCACCATGCCCCCCTGATTATATCCAGGGTAAAGAAGCACCACCATCCTTGGATATCTGCCCCATTTATTGCTCAGTGCAAAGCCCAAGACAAGACTTGGTCTCAATTCAAACCCCTCAATCCCGACAAATCTATAATGCCCTCAGGAATGCTTGCACAAAGGCCATGAGACAGACAAAAGCTGAATACTTTAAATCACATCTTCAAAACACTCACTCTTACTCCTTCTGGAAGGGGATACTCACCCTGCTGGACCCTCCTACTCAGTCCAACACACCTGCCCTGAAGCAAGATGGCCAATTTATCCAAGATACCACCGGTATTGCCAACATACTTAATAAATTCTTCACCTCCTGTGCCCTCTTTGACCAGCACTCATCCCCCCCCCCCAAAAAAAAGCCCTCTCAACTTGCATAGCAACACTTTCCTGTTTGCACCTATCCCCCCCCAGGAAGTCCTGGACACCTCTGCTCCCTAAATATCACCAAGTCCAGTCCAGATGGGATCCACCTCAAGGTGCTAGTCTTGTCTGCCCCGGAAATAGCGGTACCTCTTACCCACCTTCTAAATTTGTCCTTCATCTCTGTTACTGTCCCACAAGTTTGGATATCGGCCAGTGTTATCCCCCTACACAAAGGTGGTGACCCCTCATTACCCAGAAACTACAGACCGATCTCTCTCCTACAAGTCCATGCCACAATTCAGGAAATGCTTGTCCTGTCCGTACTCTCGGATTTCTTACGTCAACCAGCTTCCTTTCCCGGCTACCAGTCTGGCTTCAGAAAACACCACTCCACAATCGCCTCCTTGCTGCAAGTAATGAGGCGCATTCATTCTGCCTCTGACCAAGAACACTTAACAGCAGCAGTCTTCGTTGACTTGGCTAAGGCTTTCATTTTAATCTCCCAACCCCACCTCCTCTCCAAACTCAAGGCAGCAGGCCTAGCTCCCCCCACAGTTCAGTGGTTCAATTCTTACCTAAATAACAGGCTCCAATCTGTTAAAATAGGAAACTCCTCCTCCGCCCATCTCCCCATTCTAGCCGATGTCCCCCAAGGATCTATCCTTGGCCCTATCCTCTTCTCAATCTTTATAAATGATCTCCCCTCTATATGCTCCAGTTCCCAGATAAATATGTATGTGGACGACACCATACTTTTCTCCTCAGGGCCTATCTTTGACGTTGTCCAATCCAACCTTCAAAGGGATTTCCTCAATATGAAGACCTGGTTTCTGTTCAATCAACTGAGAATAAACACCTCTAAACAAGTATCTATGACATTTGGGACCGCACTAAAGCTGTCCAGAGTCTCCCTCCCCCTGCCATCACCTAACTGGATGAGACACCCCTCGACTCAGTTACAACATACAAATACGTAGGATCATGGCTGGACCTCCACTTGTCTTTTTCTTCCCACATAGAAACCATTGCCGCTAAACTTCGCCCCAAGCTAGGTATACTATACCGCAACAGAGAGGCCCTCCCTCCGCCAGTCAGACACGAAATTCTAACCAAGATGATCGCGCTCATCTTCAACTATGCCAGTGTGGTTTACAGCACGGCCCCTGCCTCATCTTTATTTAGACTAGACACACTTCTGAAAGCATTCTGCTGCTTTGCCACCAACTCCCCTCTCAGAACACACCACTGCTCCCGTTACGCATCCCTTGGCCTAACTTCACTCTCCCATCGCCGTTATATCCGCTTTATTGCACCTATAGCCAAATACTGGTTCAACCTGCTACCTCTCTGAGAGTCTATCACCAGTTAATCCATCCTCTTATGGACTAAGGTCCAGGGAGTCCCAGACTTTCTTGCTCCTCCTACCTTCCTCCATATTGGGAAAATCTGCATTCTCCTAGAGCTCCCCATCCTTTGCAATAAGCTATCCCCCAGACTAAGAAATTCCCCCTCCTTCGACTCTATCAAACAGCAATTTCATGCACTACCACCCCCTTCATGCTTCTGCCACCCTGGTACCTAATTCTCTTCACTAAAGCTTTCACACTTACAGTTCACATGTATGTCCAACTAGTGTATGATTAAATGCATCTCATCCGCTTTTGTAAATTCCTTCTTTGTATTGTACTATTTTGTACTTCACATGTATGTACCTTTGTGTATGGTATAAAGTAATTTGAAATGTATACACTGTCCTGCTGTGCCTCTGCTTTTCTGTACAAATGCTTTTCGCCATTGTTTGGTCATCTCTAATGAAAAATGTTTGAGACATGATTGTAATTTTGCTGTACTCACTGCCCCTGGGTCGTAAATGGAAATGAGCCCCGGCTCAGTGTGCCTTTCCCGGTTACCAAATATTTAAATAAAAATAAATAAATAAAATAAAAAATGCCACCATGTATCCCAGGAGGGGCAGGAAGTCCTGAACAGGGCACAACTGCCAGATCTGAAATGATCGGGCAAAGGAGGAGAGGGCCGCCGCACTGTCTGCTGGGAGCCAAACACTGGCTCTGCAAGAGTTGAGCTCTGCCCCGATGAAGTGAATCACCTGCGAGTTCTGATTTGGCCTTGCTGACCAGGAGGCCAAGTGAGACACAGGTTTGGAGGGCCAGATCTCTGGACCTCTCCAACTCCTGTCTGGAGAGACTCACAAGTAGTCAGTCATCCAGGTAGGGGTATACCCAGGCTCTTCGGTGCCTCAGGAAAGCTGCCACCACTGCTATGCATTTGATGAATACCCTGGGGGCTGAGAACAGGCCAAATGGCATGGCCTGGAACTCATAGAGGATCCCTTCCAGCCCTGAACTGGAGGAACCAGTGGTGGGACGGATGGATTGGGACTTGGAAGAACGCGTCCCAAAGATCCAGAGAGCAAAACCACACGTTCTGCTTGGGAGATGGTATGATCTGAGACAGAGCAACCATCCTGAAGGTGTGCAGCCTGAGTAACTTGTTTAGGTCATGCAGATCTAAGGTGGGGCACCAGCCCCCCCCCGGCCGTTTTGGCACCAAGAAGTACCTGGAGACAAACCCTGGGTGTTCCAGAGGCTCTGAGACAGGAGCCACAACCTCCTTGCAGAGGAGCTGGGTGATGTCCCGAAGGGCCGACAGGATGTTGACAGACACTATGTCCTCCTGTGACCGACCACCTCGAGGACCCACCTGTCCATGGTGACAGTGGACCAGGTGAAAAGGAAGTTGAGGAGCCGGCCCCCCACAGGAGGACCCAGGGGAGACTGGACAGGCATGGGGAAGGCACCCCCATCCCATCGCTGGGCAGACTTTGAGGCGGAGGAGGGACCAGCTAAAGAACAGACGGGGCCTTGGCCTCCTGGCTTATGGACGACCGTGGCCACAGACTTCGGTCATGGTCACCAGGCGAGAGCCTGCTATCCAGCCTGAGGCTGGGCCAGTTTGGCTACCGGGGCAGAGAGGGGTCAAAAGAGCTGCTTCTTCTGCTGTTTGGAGCCCTTGGGATCCCTCTGGGTGGAAGTCACCGAGTCCAGGGTGGCACTGGACTTTTTTGATGCAGCTGAGGTGCCCTTCAACCCCGGGCCCAAACAGATCAATACCCAGAAAGGGGACATCCACCAGCTTGTGCTGGGTATCCACCCTGAAAGTCGAGATCTGCAGCCAAGCCCTGTGGTGCATGGCCACCATAGCTGCCACTGATCTGGCGCAAGAGTCGCCTATGTCCATGGTAGTCTGGTGCTGTTGTTTAGCCACTGCTTGGCCTTGATTCTGGACCTGCTTGACAGTGGTTTGTAGGTCTGCTGGGAGATGAAGAAGCACTTCGTCAATTGTGCCTAAAAGGGCATGGGAGAAGTGGGCCATCAGAGGGGGCTGAACTCACTTACTGAAGGCCAAGAGATGAGGCAGCATAGACCTTCTTCGCCATGTGGTCTAATTTTTCGGACTCCTCATTTAAAGGCTTGTCAGCATCACCCACATTGCCTATGTGCTGGAACACAGAGTTAGCCACCAAACCGTCAACCGAGGGGTGCTCTGTAAATCCCGAAAGGGAACCAGTAGGGACTGCATACTTTCAGGCCATCCAGGATGATGGTGCAGGGCAAGAGGATGGATGCTGCCACAGCTCTAAGGCAAGGCCAAGAATGGCCTCTCCCCAGAGGAAGCCTTCCCAGTTGCAGTCACCCCGGTCAAGGATCTCGGTAAGTGGGTAGCGAGCCCGCTTCTGAATGGGCTCCATCAGGAGATCCGTGGATTCTGAGATCAGGCGAAGACCCATTAAAGAAGTGGGGCCTTGCTCTACTGACAGATCCTCGGCTGACTCCAAGTTCACCAGATGGGAGTGCAAAAAGGAACCTTCTGATTCTGAGGAATTATTAAATAAATGTGGACCGTTTGAACCCCCGCTGACCCTACGGGGTCGGTTGGGGGTAGCGGTGACCGACAGCTGATGTGGAAGATCTGAGGCAAGTGCTGGACTTCAACTGTTTTGGTGGTGGCCCCACCAGAATCAGTGGAGAGGCTGGGGGAGGCTGAGCTGGGAACTGTCGGGTCAGCTCCTGTCAAGGTGGAGAAGGCTATGGCTTCTGTGGCGAAAGCCATGTAGTGGCCGGGGCTGAAGCTGGGACAGACTTCACCCTGATGACAATGAGCTGTTGCCACATCAAGTCCTCATAGCGTTGATATAGCTTGTGCTGGAGCTTCTCCTCACTCAAGGAGGATGAGGAATAGTGGCGGTGCCGCTTGCCCGAGTGTCGAGAACGTGAGTGTCTATGTCAACACGGGCTGCTCAACTTGGGACTCTGAGACCAGGACTGTGACCTTGAACATCGGGGCCACCGATGGCGAGTCTCAGAGGAGCCGACAAGAGCCGGATCTCCTCTGGGTCCGGAAGCTATTGGGCAAGAGGTGGCGGGTCAGCAGATTGGTCCATCCCTCCTTAAGTGAGTGGTAGGACCAGGGTCCTAGAAAGGGAGGTGTTGGCCTCTTCTGGTGACAAGGGGTTGACCAGTTCGAGGAATATCTCAGCCGGAAGAGCGACCTGCATCTCAATCAACTGGCCTGACAGGGAGACTGTGAGGCCAGTGGCCTGGGCCAGTGAATCAACTGAAGTCAAAACCTCCGGAGAAGTGTAGGAATTGGAGGCCCGAGAGTGTTCCCAATACCACGATCGATAATGAGACCATATCTTGGCCTCTTTTTTAGATTTTGACCTTGACTTAGTGCCTGAGGGACACTGCCCATGGGTGGGAAGGGCCTGGCACAATTCTTTGAATGCCCCTGTGAAGGAGGCACCCAGGGAGAGCATCAAAAAGGCCGAAGCCAAGGAAGCCTGAGCTGCAGTCTGGGCCACAGCTTCCTCAAATGCAACAAGTTGTTTAGTGGACCCCACAGCTGTGGAAACCACCCGACAGGCATCCTTCGATTTGACGGGTGGATCCCAGTCGTCTGGGTGACCCAGAAGTAGGCAGGCATGGCAAATCCAAACATGGATGGATGAAAAGTGCGGCACAAGCCGCCTGCCTGGGGATCATGTTCATGGCCCAGGCAGAAGACGCACATGGTGTGCGGATCCATCTGAGAAATCTTCTGCCCACAGTCACATTTTCAGAATCCTGGCACAGACTTTGTGTTGTCCATACCGGAGACAAGAAGGAGTAGCCTGAAGACAGATGTTTTTCCAAAAATTAGAAGTTTTAATAATCAAAGGGCCTTTTATCTGACATCACGGGGCAGTGCAGAGGGAGTTACAACCCGAGTGTTTGGGAGAAGCCAGCTTGAAGACATTCTGGCAAGCCTTAAAGAGGAAAGGAACACTGCCTGAAGTGTGGATAGCACACCATATCCACATCCCTAGAATTCTCCGTAATTACTACTTCCCACTTGCTGGACATCACATATCCATGCTTTGGGACCCTTATACCCCGGCTAACTCCTCATCCAGTAAAGGTGGTCTATAGACCACCCCATTCTTAGTTTCCTCACCTTAGTGGGATTGTAACTATACCCACAATGCTTCTGCCTTACTATTCACCTCTTCCTCTTTGGTGCAATTAATCCCCTCCTTCAAGTACAGGACCACTCCCCCACCCTCTACCCAGCCCCTATCCTTTCTACACATTCTTTACCCAGTAACTGTGAGGTCCCAGTCATGGTTTGCTGTGGCCCAAGTCTCTGTGATAGTAGTAGTAGTCTTTTTGTTTATGGCCGCTATGTCAACCTCACCCTCGACCAACAGTGACTGTGGTTCGCCATCTTGTTTCCCAGACTTCTGGCATTCAGAGACACCACCCTCCACCATGACTTGAGACCTCCCCTTACTTATGACCTGCCCCCCCACCTCCCTCTTCCCTCAGTCCCTCCTTTCTTTCTCCTCCCCTCCCATGTATCTGATCTTCATTTTTAGTCTGACTGGGGGGGGCCTATCAGCCTCCTCCACGAGGTGACTAACGGTGCTGTGCACCCTGCTGCCCCCATGTCAGTTTAAATTAAGATGCTTAACCATTTTTTTAAATCAAGGATGGAAATGAGAAAGGAAAAGTGTGGCCTACTGGGATTTGAACCTCAGATCTCTGGTATGCCGTTCCAGCGCTCTAACCATTAAGCTGCAGGCTCACTGGTCAAAGCATCTGAGGAATTTCCTTATAGCCACACACACACTGCTTTCTCTAGTGTTGCGTAATTATGCAGCTAGGAACCAATGTTAGAAATACCACTTCTCTCAGTGCAGTTTAACCCCTGCAAGGTATACATATTTTTAAATCAAGGATCCTTTCTCATTTCTATCCTTGATTTAAAAATATGTATACATTGCAGGGGTTAAACTGCACTGAGAGAAGTATTTCTAACATTGATTCTTAACCATGAAATCCTCAAGCTTACCCTTCAGGATCCTTGAGCGCATCCTACTTAGGTGTAATCTGTCTGGTGCATACATGTCTTTGTTATCCCATGACCCCTCCCCAGTCACCAACTAACCCATATAAGGCCTACATGAGCAGGGACCCCAATATCTTAAAGAGTTCCTTATTCCCTACTGCCCCCGTCACCCACTCCGATCCACCGAGGGATTGCTAGAGATTCCCAGGGTGCATTTAAAAACATCTGGGGCACATGCTTTTTTCTTACGCCGCACCCACCCTGTGGAATTCTCTAACTCGTCGGTTAAGAGATTGCCCGACCATCATGAATTTTAAATCAGAATTTAAAACTTACCTGTTTTGTCAAGCCTATTCTGCACATTTTTAAATTGTTAATTTTATTTTTGTTTACATTGTATTTTACTGTACAGCACTTTGACAACTTGAAAGGCGCTTAACAAATACATTTTTACTTACTTACTTCCTTACTTACATACTCTTAAAGCCACGCACCACCCTCTAAGCCATCTGCTAAACTCCTCAGTCCTTAACTTCCTTGCTGTACTAACTCTCAGGACCGGAAGCACCTCTAAGAATGCTACCAACTTCTCTTCCTCGCTTCAGATTCTGCCCGCCTCCCTGAAACTCTCTTGCATCACTCCCACCTAACATCCTGCAAGTGCATTCATACCCAGGTGCACTAAAATGCAAGGTTCCCTCCCCCCCAGCTCATGTACTATGCTTCTAGCAGTCTCACCCTTCCTGCTGTCCTCCCTGACATGCATTCTACCCTCCTTGCCCTCGACTCTTTCTCCCATCTCACTCCTTCAATACTGAATCCAAGATCACCACTCTTCCCCCTTCATCCTGGGCTCTCTCTTTCCTCTCTCTATATATTGCTGCCCACTCTCACTTGCCTTCTTCTTTTCCTCCTGTCCCTTATGTAATCCCCCACCCTCTACACCAGCTATCTCTGTCCCCATCCCCCTTCTTGAAGCTTTCTCCCCTCTGTCACCCCCCCATCTTTTCCTTCTCCTCTTCTCACATTCTGCCCCCTATCTTTCCTTCTGACCTTCCTCTGGACTCTCCCTCATTCTCCCTTGCCCATGAGCACCTTTTCGTCTCCACCCACCCTCCCCTCACTCCCTAAACTCACTTCCTCCCATCCCTTCTCGATACTTACCCTGATACCCCACCCCCTACCCTCCAACCCTCCCTGTCTCGCTTTTCATTCCCTTTCTACCACATTCCCCCTCCTCTCTGTGTCCAGCAGGAGGAATCTGTTTCACACCAGCATCTGTGGAAATGGTCTCTATGGAAATATCCACCCCTGGGCCTTCCTCTCCAGCTGAGAGAATGGGACCCAAGGCACCTACCTAATCTTCTGTTCTTGCCTCTCACCTTCCCCCACTTTGCCCTCTCCCCACCTTGGCTCCACTCCTGCCCTCTCCCCCTTACCTGCTACCAAGCCCTGTGGCCCCTCTGCCCCTCCCTTCATCACCCTAATAATCCCCCAGCCACTGCAGTTATCTCCTACCTCAGCTGCCACACCTCGTCCCTCAGCTGCCTAACACTCATACAAACCAGGCACCCCCACCTCTCACCGAGTTCCCAGAAACACCACTGTCCTGCACCCCCTGCAACACACTACCTGCCTCACTGTGCCCCTCAGTGCATTCCCCTCTTCACATATTAAAGTTTTAGATTCTCCTTAATATTCTACTTAGCTGTTTCCTTTGTCTTTGTGATACTTTTACTAGGACTTGGATGGGGACAGCTGGAAAGCCTCAACTCCTTTCCCATTAGCAACTGAGTTAACTGCTTAGCTACCTAAATGCCTAGTTGGCGCTAGGTATGCACTCAGTGCCCTCTTACTGAATCTCCTGCCTGCTAACTCCCTTGTAGGCAGACCTGAGATAGGGAGTAGCCCACTAATAACACTGCTATCTGCTCCCAGATGAGATATAGCTACCCTTCTGTGGAGTACCCTTACTGTGAGGCTAGATGTAGGCCTGCCCTAGATAGGGACCAGTTGCTGTCCCTACCAGCTACCACCTCCGGAGACTGACTCTAGATAGATACTGACTGCAACTCTTACCAGCGCCTATCTACTTTTCCCTTTCCCCTCTTGTCTTATAAAACTCTTATGTAGCCCTACTCTAGATAGGGTGCATCTGCTGCACTTACAATTTACACATCATATGCACATCATAAGCACTTGCTTATTTTTATTTATTTATTTATTGAGGTTTCAGAAAAGTACCTTTGAGTCAGAGACTCCTTTACAAAGGTTCCACGTCACAGAAATCGGATACAAAATAGACATTACATGGCAATTCACCTTCACCAGGGCACGAAGCAAGCTATATACATAGAGCAGGGAAAAGGCTAACAGATTGATACTTAGAATAATAAGCACAGTTCTTAAACAATACGTTAATAATATTCAGAAATCAAGCTGAACCTGATAGACTTAGGCTGGAGACTCAACGGGGGTGGGAAATAAGCCGACCCGAGCCCTTAGTCAGGGGAGGGAAGGTGATCAGTGGCAATCACAGTAATTAGAAGACTGGAGATGTTCCTTAAGCTGAGTTTTTTTTTTACTCTCCTTTTATCCTCGCCTTCTACTGTCTCCAACGCTCCACTCAATCGGACCCCTACAATGCACTCCATACACCTCTGTTCCATCGACCCAGGGTCTGCCCTAGAGTGCACTTGCTGAACTCCCTGAGGTCCTAGATGGCCCAGATTACTCCACGGGCGGGGTGAGGAAAGGTCCCCTGGTCACCTTCCCTCCGAAGTGTTTTCCAGGGAGAGGGCTCTGCACAGTGGTGTCTGCCCCATTAGTCGGTGGATGAAGTGCATGGTGCTCAAGGAGTCTTCACCTAGGAGAGGTGAAGGTTATTTCCTTATTCTGTATTTCCCAACGTTGGTGTGCAATGGGGACAAGGGGTCAGGCGCACGCTGAGATGTGTGTCCGCCGCAGTCCCTGCTGACGTCAATCCCGTGTTACTGCCTCCCCAGCCACACCAACACCCCCCCCCCGAGTTCCCCAGGAGGCAGCAGTATAGCGGCGAGGAAAGCCCCTATCCCTCCCCTGGAGAAAGAGAGCAAGCTGTCAGGCACTCAATCTTTCTCCCCCCTGGCCGACCCACCCTGCAGCTCGAGTCCATTCCCAAACCCGGGTCACCGGCATGGAGTGAGTTGTGGCGTCCAGGGCCTTAATTCTCAACACCACTGGGCCAGCCCTTAAGCTGAGTTTTGAAGGTTCCAATTCAGTTTTCATTAGCAAGAGAGGTGGGTAGGTCATTCATCCAAGATGGGGCTCTGCAGCCAAAGGACCTTTGGAATTGGGAGGTATGGCAGTGGGGTACTGTGAGGAGCTGCTTAACAGAGCGTCAGGTGTACTTAGGTGTCGGGGACGAGTGGATTAGAGGTGTGAGCCCAGGGGGGGTGAGGCCAAGGGTAACCTTTTTTGCCATGAGGCAGGCGTGGTACCTGATTCTATTTTTGAGGTTGAGCCAGTTGGTGGTATTGTTTTATTTTTATTTTAGTCTTTGGTAGCCGGGTAAGGCCCACTAGGCACAAGTGCCTGTTTTCAGGGGCGACCTGGGAGCACTGGGCAGTTAAGTGACTTGCTCAGAGTCACACAGTATGCAAGTGGAGGTTGTGAGAATCAAACTCAGTTCTGGTCTGCTGGATGCATCAAGTTTGTTCACACCTCATTCCTCTAACCTCTAGGCTATACTGCCAGCCCATTGTATAGTGAGCAAGTGTGGGTGAGACGGTCACAACCCAGGGTAAGGTGGCAGGCTTTATTAAGGGTAAGGCAGAGTCTGGAAAGGGCTGAGGTGCTCACCACGCTATAGATAAGTAAGCCATAGTCAAGTAGGGAGAGGACCGAAGAGGAGACAGTGAGCCTAAGGGCGTCTTGAGTAAGACAGTGTTTGAAGTGATGCAGTATCCCAAGAAAAATGTTGAGGGCGGTGGATAGGAGGTGTATATGTTGATGGAAGCTTAGCGCTGGGTCTAAGGTAATGCCCAGGTATTTAAAGGAGTCCACTAGTTCAAGAGGGGAACGATTGACAGTTAGTAGAGGGGGCAGTGCTCCCTCTGGGAGTTCTGTGAATGGGAGAAGATCATAACTTTCGTCTTTTTATAGTTCAGGCTGAGGCGCTGCGAGGATAACCAGTTTTCAGCACCACTAAAGGAGGTTTGAAGGGAGTGATGGAGTTGAAAGAGGTCAGAATTGGAGCAGTATAGGACAGCATCGTCTGCATAAAATAGCAGGTTGCCTGTACAGGACATGGGTGGGAGTTAAGGAAGAGGCTGAACAGCAGTGGCCCAAGAATGGACCCCTGGGTGATGCCAGAGAGAATGGGCAGTCTACTGGACAAGGTGTTACCTATTTTGACCTGCTAGAATCGGTTTGAGAGGTAGTCAGTGAACCAGCAGCGGGCGCCCTGGGAGAAACCAAAGTTGGAAAGCGTGGTTAGCAAGAGAGAGTGGTTGAAGGTGTCAAACGCCTTAGTGAGATCAATGAAGACAGCACCAGTGATATGGCCCCTGTCTAAGGCAGAGTGAACGTGGGCAGTGAACTCCAGGAGGGCAATAGTGGTACTGTGCCCCTTGCGGAAGCCATGTTGCTGTTTGCAGAGAAGGTTGTATTTGTTGAGGTGGTCGGTGAGCTGATCAGAGACAATCTGCTCTAGGGCCTTGGAGAGGGGAAGGAGAATGGAGATGGGGCAATAGTTCTTGGTGCTGGTACGGTCCCCGCTTTTAAATATCAGTGTAATGGAGGCAGATTTCCACTGGGAGGGGAATTTTCCCTGACACAAGGAGCAATTTAGAATATGTATGAGGACGTTGAGTACCTCCTGTAGGGTGAGTCGTAGGAGTTTCAGAGCTAAGGAGTCACTGCTATAGCGGGAGTGGCTGAGGGCTTTTTTGAGGTAAGGCTCTGCAGACTTTGGTATAATGCAGCGTAGATGGAAGGGGGGACTTTTGTGGGGGAAAGGGGAGGCTAGTTGAGGGTGGGTCAAAGAAATTAGGAGGTAGAACCTGGCTGAGGTTTGTGAAAGTGTCGTTGAAGGCTGTAGCTATATGTGTAGGATCAGTGGTCAGACATCCATCAACTAAGATCTGGTTAGGAACAGTGTTAGTGACTTTGCCACACATATTTCTAGAGAACTGGAATACCTTTGCCCCATTCAAACAAACTAGGGTTAGGGGAAACCACTTACCTTGGATTACTCCAGAGCTATTGGCCTGTCTCAGAGCTAGAGATCACGCCTGGAAATGTCATAAAGCAAACCAGCTTCCTAGAGATCCCATGACTTACCACAAGCTTCAAAATGCTTGTACTAGGGCCACAAGGCTAGCAAAGTCCAAATAGTTTTACACTGCCTTCCTCTCAAGCATAAATTCACCTCCCAAGTTCTGGAAGATGGTTCACGCCCTCTTTTCTCCCACGTCCCCCCCTCCCGTACTTAAAATAAATGACACCCTTGTGGCCGACCCGGGTGCCGTAGCTGCTGAATTTAACTCCTACTATACCACCTGAGCTACTGAAATCCCTCCCTTCCTACCCTCCCTCCTCTCCTCTCTCCAGTGGTACCTCTCCTCCCACCACCTCTTCTCCTTCAATAGTCTCCCCAAATGACATGCTACAAGCCCTCCTCGCTATCAACCCTTCAAAAGGCTCCTCCCCAGACGGCCTAGACCCCAAACTGTTCTCTGTCTCTCTCTCTCTGCCTTGGCCATTGCCTACTCCCTTTCTCTAATTCTAAACCTCTCATTTTCTACTGCCTCGGTCCCTACCCCATGGAAACATGCTGTGGTCCTTCCTCTTCCCAAAGGCGGTGACCCATCTTCCCCTTGAAATCACCACCCTAGTTCTCTCCTCCCTACCCTAGCTAAATTACAAGAATACCTTGTCCTCTCCCAGCTTACCTCATTTCTAACTGACACCTCCTACTTCACCCCTTTCCAATCTGGCTTCAGGAAAAATCACTCCACCGCTACCTCACCACTTCGGTTCACTGACTATCCTTACCAGGATGGAAATGGCCAAATCACCTAAGCCATCTCTGTCGACCTCGCCAAGGCTTTCAACACTGTTTCTCACTCCCTTCTCCTTGACTCCTTCTCAACAGCTGGTCTATCTCCTTCAGCCACTAGCTGGTTCAAGGCCTACTTCACTGGTAGAACCCAATCAGTCAGGATCTCTGATGTCATTTCCCCTTCCCTCCTGATTAATACTAGAGTCCCTCAGGGCTCAGTGCTAGGGCCTCTGTTATTCTCCATCTTCCTAAATGACCTTCCATTTGTCTGCTCCTCCGTCACCGCCATACACATGTATGCCAATAATACGGTCCTGTATGCATCTGGCTCTTGCTCAGCTGAGGTTACATCCAACTTGCAGCAAGACTTCAACAAGGTTCAACTCTGGTTTGCTAACCATCAACTCTTTCTCAATGCCAAGAAGACTGTCTCCATGACCTTTGGCACAAGGCAGAGATTCTCTAGGCTTCCCTTCCTGTCCACTTTCCACACCCTTGATGGGACTTTACTTGAAGACACATCCTCCTTCAGATACCTAGGAGTTTGGCTGGATCAACACCTAAACTTTTCCAGACATATTGACGCCATCCAAAAAAAACTGCAACCCAAGCTTGGTGCCCTGTTCAGGAACTATAGTTGTATTCCCTCTTCTTGTTCAGAAGATGATCCTGCCCATCTTCAACTACTGTGATATAGTCTACGGTGCTGCTCCCAAGTCCTCCCTGGCCAGATTGGATACCCTCTTTTATTCCTTCTGCCGTTTTGCCCTTGATGCTCCCTCTCGCACCCACCACTGTGATCTCTATTGTGCCCTATCCTTCCCCTTTCTTAAAAACAGACAACTTTCCCACTGTGCTAAATTCACCTCCAAGCACTGCCTGGGTGAACTCCCTTCCTATCTCTTCCACTCGTTTATAACCCCCCCCCACTCCCTCTCACTCCCTTAGATCATCCGACTCCTGTACTCTGGCGGTCTCCCGCAAAGCCATCCTCATTGGCCAATCCTGCTACTCTCACCGCCTCCCAAGTCAGGTTTCCTGTGAGTGCAAATACACAGGCCCAGTTGAAAGCTACCAATATTCTTTCTAGTACGGTGTTATTGGCTGCAGAGTAGATGATCGCACCATAGTCAATCACTGAAATGATGAGGCTGGACACTAGGATTTTTTTTTTACTTCGGGATAAGTTTGGGCCTATTTTTGCTTAACACGCAAAGATGCTGGTGGATGTTCTTGACCAGAAAGTCAGTGTGAGAAGGAGAGGGTTGCATCCAGGTGTATGCCCAGGTAGCTGGTACCCTCAGGGCTTGACTCCCACCCCCGGCAAGGTCGACAGGGTTCCTCCAGTCCCCATTGGGAGCCAGATCAAGTAATCTGGACTGGTAAGCCCAGCTAGTCGGGTGCACAGCCTAGAGGTGCCAGAGCACCATCCTACTATGAGTGGGTGTTTTTCCCTTTTGATACCAAGTGGCGTACAACGACACCATGACATGCACTGTGTGCTTCCACACACTACATGTCAGCATCTGCTCCACCCTCCTGATTTCTGGGCAGTCCCTGGTGCTGTTCCCCCAGCTGCCACTAGGTACTGCAAACCCTCCCTCCCTCCCCTGGAGGGAATAGTCCTCAGGACGCTCAATCCTCCCACCCCCACCCCAGCCAGCCATCTGATACCCCAAGCTCACTTCTGAACTCAGTGATGCGTGTCGCGAGCGGTAGCACTGCTGCTGCACTGATGGGTTGGTGTATGTACAGGTATTTGAAGACCTTGACCTGTCCGATGGGGTGGTAATGTGTAGCTTGGTTCTGTCCTTCAGAGCATAGGTGCTCCCGTAAAATAGGGACTTGGTTTTCTTGGCATTAATAACCAGCCTGTTAGTGGTGATCCAGTCACAGGCCCTACCAGAAAAAAAAATCAGACTAATGGTTCTCCAGACCATGGTGGGAGGTGAACCGTACCTGTAGTACTGTGTCCAGTTTTGGTCACCACTGTACAGAAAGGACACTGAAGAGATTGAGAGTGTCCCACTACAGGTCACCAAGCTGCTTAGAGGTTAACAGCTATGAGGATTTTTCAGCATAGAGAAGAGATGGCTGAGAGAAGACATGATCATGGTTTTATGAATATTGAAAAGGACAAACAGGGTGGCATATATCTTCATTCACATGGGTGCTGTATGTACATATATGGAACCCAAACAAACAGCAGAGAAAGAGACAAGTGCGTAAAGCAGAGATTTGAAGCCAGGCCACCTGGAACACCATTCCGGTTGCGCTACCAGCCACGCCACCAAGGCAGAGGTACCATACTTTTTTTTCCCTTCTATACAGCTGTTTGTCCCCCATCGCCGATCGCCACTGACTCCTGAACATCGGGTCCCCTTCGCTCCCAACCTTGTCAGCCTCCTCCCCCCCCCCCCACTGTTTTTACCAGTGTTGATCCACAAGAAGCAGGGTCCAAGAGCATCAGAAGATGTCTCACTCAGCAAAGGGGAGACAGGCATTTTTCTGCTTTTCTCCTGACCCAGAACTTATGGCAGGTGCATGCACGTGGAGGCATGTACGCATTCCCAGAACCACAGCTCCCTCCACCTTCCTGACGTAACATCAGTCCCCCATATCTCTATTCTGACACCCAGCCTCCACTGGGTGTCAGCCAAGAGTGAGGAAACCCACCTCCCCAATCTGGGAGATGAGAGCAACCCAGTGGCTGCTACGATCATCTCTCAGCCCTCCACCCCACCAACCCCCGGAAACTAGAGCTCGGGTGACCGACGTGGCGCGAGGTGTGGTGTTCAGTGCCTCAACCCTCAGCACCACCAGGCCAGCTATGTACTCTTTCTCTAATGCTTAACCTGGTGCTGCAGATAATTACATTGTCATTCATAAGGGTGCATTGTGCACATTTATGGAACCCAAACAAACAGAAATAAAGAAGTGCCTTAGCAAGGATTTGAACTCAGACTGCCCTAAATACCATTCCAGTTGTGCTACCAGCTGTGCCAGTAAGAAAACTGGAAGTCTGGGACTTCCAGAAGCACTTTACTCTTTCTTTAATGCACAAACCGGCATATATATGCAGATCGTTGAGCTAGCAGTGAGAGCAAGCCAAACTGGGGAGGACCAAAGGCAATGTTGTAGAGTGCCAGAGTCTGTTCAATCTACACTGATGCTCCTACATTGTTTTACTCTGCCTTTTAGAGCTCCACCCTAGCCTTCCTTTTGTCCAAACTACACCCCTGAAAATGTTCCCTTGGGCTTTGAACTCTAAGTAGTCCCACCACTGAGCACATTACTGGGTAGGCAATTTCACTTATCTACCACCCACTCCGTGAAGAAACACATTCTGACATCCTTCCTGAATCCCCCTCCCCCCAACCTGTGCCCTTTGGAGGTTGTGCTGTTCCCAACATAAATATGTGAAGTCCATCTTATTATTTCGCTACAATATTTGTATGTTGCTATCATATCCCCATTCTCTCCTATCCTCTCAAGAATACATGTTTAGACTGCCCAATCCTTCCTCGCTGGTCTCACCCTGCTGCCCTGTTTCATTTTTGTAGTCCTACAATGGATAGTCTTAAACCTCTCTGTCCTTCAGATGTGGGTTCCAAAACTGCATGCAATACTCCAGGTGTAGTCTTGGCAGTGACCCTACCATGAACACGTCACCTGTTTGTGGCAAATAATGAAAGCCCATGTGCTGCATCCCAGCATCCTGCTAGTTTTCCCATATGCTGTACTGTATTGGGAAGAGGCTTTTACATTAGATATCATCTTAGGTCCCCTTCCTCCTTTGAGTGCTCTACCATGATCCTAGTGATGCACTATCCTGTCTGCAGTTTTCTTCCCAAGGTACATCAAAATTAATAAAGTTCAGGGGCAGTATCTAAACTTGAACCGGTTCCTGTTCAAAAGGTTATTTTTCTCTAGGGAATTCACTGTCTTTTCCTTTATAGTATAAAGGACTCCAGCAGCTCGCCCTCTGTTGATATCAAGCTCACTAGCCTCTTGGTACCTGGGTTTTCCCAGTCCCCACCCTTTTACAAGGAGGCTACTGTCCAGTCCACTGGCACTTCACCTGTGGCCAGTGGCTCAATAAATAGGTTTACCAAAACACCAGGCCTGTCTTGTCTCCATTCTGTTAGGTACAGCCCACCTGGCCCTGGGGACTTGTTTTACGTTCAGAGCCTGAGATGTTTACAGCCCAGGAGTCAGAACTGGAGCCCAAATATGGATCTCCAGTATGGTAGTGCAGCTGCTGGCACTATTGGGCTTAGCACAGTCACAATTAAAACAATGCCTGGCACATCAGCAGCAGCAGGCAGTATACCTCCCACCCTACCCAAATTAGTTCTGTAACTCTCAAACAGCTGAAGTGCCTTTGGATGGGGTAAAAACACCAAGTACTGTAAGGCCTGCCAGGCGATTTATTTGTATTTTTATTTACACTTGCCATTCACACATTGTGGGCACAATTCACAAAGGAGATGCGCTGGGCACAAATAAGATGCGCTGGCACAACTCAGAATTGCACCATGGAGCCATTCACAGACAGCGCAGTTGGCCATGGTGCAAGCCAGATGTGCTGTGTCAAACAAGGTGTGCCGGAGATGCAAAGTAATGATTTGTGGTTCAATTCGAGGGGGTGCACCTGCATACACAGTGCAGAGCCATTCACAGTGCAAAATAAATGCGCAATCATGGAGCATCCACGGCGCAAGTCCCAAATGCGCCATAGAGAGGTAAGTATAAAAGAAGCAGACTCAAGTGCAAGCCCCCAGCAGGCCAACAGCAGGAGAGCAGGAGCAAGTAGGAGGAGATAGGTAGCTGAAAGGCAACAATGGATGGTGCACCATTCCTGATGGTGGGCATGATAATGGGGATGAGAAGATGGGCAGATCAGCAACATGGAGGTGGAAGGCACTGTAGACTGCCAGCCCCATGGCGGTATTGTGCCAGACTGACATTCAAACAGCTGACAGACATAGAAACAGTTGGCCGATACGGCCTGAACAGGGCCATTCTGAGGCAGCTCTGTGAACTGTGCCATGATGAAATGCAGGCACCCACTGGAAGAGGTCACGCCATAGCTGTGGAGACCAAGGCAACAACTGCCATGTGTTGCTCACCATGGGAACCTTCCAGAAGCCAGCTGGTGACACCACAGGCATCTCCCAGGCATCCACGTCCCATCTTCTCACGCAGTTCTTCACCGCACTGCTCTCACATACTTCGGAGTACATCCATTTCCCAAGCATACAGGCAGAGCAGACAGAAGCCATACAGCAGTTCCATAGGGTGGCATGCATGCCAGGCGTCATAGGGGCCATTGACTGCACCCATATGGTAATTCGCGCACTATTTGGTGAGGATGGTGTGACATACATCAACCGCAAGGGCTACCATTCAGTAAACTGCCAGGTGGTGTGCAGTGCCACAGGGCGCATCAGCAATGTCTGTGGCACACACCCTGGGAACACACATGATGCCTTCATATGGCACCGGTCCACCCTCTGCCACAGGTTTGAGTCTAGGGACATCCCAAGCAGACATCTAGTAGGTGGGTGGGACATGCTGACCTGCAGAGAAACAAGACACCATGGCACAGGATAGGATGGGAGGGGGCAAGTGTGCAAGTAGCACAACGCACAGTGTGCAGAGAGGGCAGCATACGAGGGACACTGGAGGGGAATCAGTGCTGCAGTAGTGCACACAGTGAGACAGTGCAGCACAACAAATATGCATGGAAGATGGGGTGCTGCACCATGGCAGGCACGTGTGGCAGGGCACAGTGCACCACATGCAGACAGGCATATGCGGCTGCTGGGCACACTGGAGCAGGAATGGGGGCTGGAGCACATGTGGAAGGCCAAGGTGTGTACAGCCAGGGGCAGACCCGTGCAGCAGGGGCCAGCCCACGGCAGGTGGGGGGGGGTGGGATGGCAGAAACATGGTCAGTGGTGTACCCACGGAACATACAGCAGTGCGCCATGGTGCAGGGGTTAGGTCATGTCACACATGTAAGCAGTGGACCAACAGCCACCCTTGTTCCCCACAGTTGATGCTGCATACCCAGTCCAACCCTGGCTAATGAACCCCTTCAGAAGACCCAGAACAGAGGTGGAGGAGCAGTACAACAAGGCACACATTGCCATGTGTGCCATCATCGAGCACGAATTAGGCATGCTGAAGATGCGCTTCTGGTGTCTGGCTAGGTCAGGTGGTGCCCTACAGTGTAGCCCAGAGAAAATCTGTGGCATATTCCTGGCCTGTTGTATACTACACAACATGGCCATGGACCATGGAATAGCTGTTCAGGCTGTGGAAGATGACAGTTCCGGGGAGGAGGAGGAGGGGGTGGACGAGGACACAGTGCAGCAGGGTTATCAGGCCGAACCACCACTGGCACAGCATGACCCACGTCTCGCTGCGAGGACCCAGCAGCACAGGGACACAATTTGTGGCGGAGCACTTTGGAGACCGCAAGTGAGTAACACAGGTGGGTAATGCATGGAGAGCACCCCCCACCACACACACAGCCCCACTCTGCCACACACACAACACAGGTCACGCAGCAGCGCTAATGCTGCAGTGGAGCGCAGCTATGCCATTGACCATGCTACACATGCACACACACACACAATGGCCACACTCCACATGGCCATTTGCCACTGTGTATGTGCTAGGAATGGCATGGATCAGTGTACAGCTGCTGACACATGTGCACAGCAGACATAGGGCTGCACTCATCACGCCCATGCTGCACGGCACAACAATGGTGCACACAGATATGCAGGTGGCACTACACAGGGGACACACGATGGCACTGCACCGGGGGAGGCATATGCCACTCATGCAACCCCAGGCAGTGGTGGCCAGGTGATTGGGACACACAGGCAGCAGATGCAGTGGCCATGTGAACGGTAACCAGAACATCACAGGGAGGCACCACGGCCACCATGGACACGTGGGCAGCCACACCCATGGTTGGTGGATGCTGATGCAGCACCACCAGCCACAGGGGGTGTTGCCAACACCCCTGTAGGGGTACTGCAGAGAGACTGTGAATGGTTGCTCCTCAGTGTAGTGGCCCCGTGATCCATGTCAGTTCTGGGGATGCTGGGCATTGTGAGCTGCGGTGATGGCTTCAGCAGCATTGGGTTCACCTGACGCCATTGTCTGGGCATGCATGAGGTACCTCTGGGTGTACGGCTGGAGGCCTGGTGGCTGTGTTGCACACTGGATGCACACACAGCCTCGGCGGTGTGTGCAATCCACTCCAGAGTTGTGGTCATGCCCACCTGCAGTAGGCATGCCTCTACCAACCTCTGGGCACACCACGCAGCCACCAACTCATGCTCAAGGGCCAGCAGAGTGCGAAGGCCCCCCCGAGTTCCACCCGTAGGGTTGCCTGCCCCTCCACAGTGTCCCGCAGGAGGCAGCATAGCCCTCAGTCTTGTCAGTGGGTGAAGGCTCATGGGGATGGCGCCAACAGCTGGGTGGTGTGCCAGCCTGCCACTGTGCATCCACGGTCAGTGGGCACACCACAGCAGGCAGGGGCATGGGTGGGGAATGGGCATGTACAACCCCAGTGCATCCAAGTTTGGTGGCATCACAGTCCACTACTGCCTGTGTTGGACCCACAGCACCCTGCTGTGCTGTGTTGCCTGTCCCTGATGCCACAGCAGCACCAGCCACACAGGGCACAGCACCCACCACCATGGGCAGCTGTGCAGGCTCTGCAGGCATGCTGTGGGCAGCAGAGACATGAATGCCAGCAGGTGCCACCTGTGCAGGCACCTGTGTGTCGCGTACAACACTGTCGTCCATGTCTGCGGGAATCTGAGTGGTATCAGGATCATTGTGGACATCGCTGTATGCCCCCTGTGTGCCAGATGCCAGCACCAGCAGGGCATCTGCGATGTCCACCGCAGCCTCTGTGTCGTCATCAGCCAAACCCAGGAAACCCTCCAGCCAAGAGGTGTCACGCTTGTCAGCAGTGGCACCACTAGCTGAGGGGTCTGATGGGCCCGCCACCACTGGTGATGCGGTTGGGGACACTGTGGTGTGGGACGGTCCAGGGATGACACAATCCTCCATTGCACCCTCAGCCCTGTGGGACGGCCCTGCATCATCACCTGCTGAGGCATCCTGTGCCGCACTGGACACGGCAGCACCTGTGAGGCGTGATGGAGCTGAAAAAGAAAAAAAGGGAGACATGGTCACATACAAGGGAGACAGTAGTGGCACACAAGCATGAACAGTGTGACAGTGGTGTGCCATTGTTGCACATGACAGTCCCTGGCACGGACATGCACTGCATGGTCCACTGCTGCATCCTTGCACCAGCACCAGCTGGAGTGGCCCAGTGCATGTACACGCCCACATGACACCATGCAGGACAGTGCAACACCCCGCCCACCGAACACTGGGACGGCACCACTGGTTTGCAGAGACCACAACTACATGGACACCCCCCCCCCGGCATGGTCAGGCCTACACACAGGTGCACAGCATGGGCCACAGAAGGGCCTCACCCACCCATGGCAGTGCACATGGCCTGCCAGTCGCACACAGAGAGGCTGTCATGGTGAACATGATGCACACAAATGGCAAGACATGCCACCCATCTGGAACGCCCTGTGACTCTTGGCCAGCTGGTTATGATTGCTATATGATATTTGTAATATAAAAATATAGTATGTAAGTCTGTGCTCCATGGGTGTAGAGGAACTGAACAGGAGATCTCTGTAATGTAATTAACTTCCTGGAGAAATTGTATTTTATGGTCGTCTTATGACCTGTTGCTGCCTCTGAAGTTGGGAAGCTAAATATGCATTTTATTACAGGACAGGACATGGTTATATCACGTCTAGGTGACAAACTGCAGAGTTGTAGAAACCTTTGATGTTCCTTGGGAAAACAGGAATTAGCCACCAGTTCAAAGGAAAGGCTTGATTAAAGACTGTCATAATTTGTGAACTGAGTTTTTGCTGATGTCACATTATTTAATATACCTTCTGATAGGACATCATGTTTGTATTTTTTTTTATTCTAAAAAGGAGGAGCTAGATGACTCACAGAAGGGGTGTGGAGAGATACAGTATAAACTAATACTGGTGTCTGATTTCATAGTCATATATTCCATCTTGGGACTCTATAAATACACCAGTTCTGATAAGCACTTAAAGAGGAAATACATTAGATAGTAAAGCTTTAAACTGTATATTGGTAAAACCTTGGGAAGATCTCTGCTGACAGACTCAGTGCTGTCCCAGTTTGAACAGCTGAACCAGGAAGGGGGGAAAAGCCTAAAGGGGCGATACAAAAGGTGGTAAAAGTAGGCAGACAGCTACTCCCAGATGTTTCACAAAAGACTAGGCAACTGTGGGCACGAGACATGGGGATCCCTGTTACAGAAAATTCTTGGAAGGCCATGACACAATTACATCGGTATTTTACTATGTAATAAGTATAAAGAATAATTCTATAAATTCTGTCATCGACTATATTGCCCGTCTCTAACGGCTAGTAAATGTAACCTGGAAGTTTCTCTGATATGCCCTAGGTGTAGTGGTGATCTGGCATCTTATTATCATTACCTCTGGGCATGTCCTACACTGCAGGAGTTTTGGAGGAAGGTGCACCAAGAAGTCCAAGGTTATGCTGGTAGACCTCTACCCCTAATACCGATGGTAATGTTGTTTGAGGTGGAACGTGGAAGACCTGGGAGTGGGAGAATGGACCCCACTGCCACGGTGGATAAAGTCCTACTAGTCATGGCCAGACACTGTATCCTCAATACTTGGGTGTCAGCAGCCAGACCCACTATTCACCGATGGAAGACACTGATGCTGCAGGCTCTGGCCTTGGAACGACTTGCATATATTATGAGGGACAGAGGGGAGCAATTTTACAATGCCTGGCAACCATATTTGGCAGCCCTTTCTCCTGCAGAGGTTTTAACACTTGAGGAAGGTTGGATGGAATAAGAGAGGTTTATAATGAACTAAAGAAAATAATATTCTCACCCAGGATGTCAGAGGATGTTTATCTGTGAAACTGTGAATACATATTAATTCTTTAACTATTCTTTTTGTCGCTGTTATTGATTTGCTTTGTCTTACTTAATTGTCTTTCTTGTGTGTAGGGATTGGTTCTGTATGTATATAAGTTATGAATTATTGTAGTTTGTTTTTGTCTTGTCTGTAGTTTAACTGTTATATTTGTATGTCTGTACTGGAAAACTGAAATAAACATATGATGCAAAAAAAAACAACTGTATGTTGGTAGGAGTTTGTCTGTAGTTTTCTTTTCTTTTCAGTGACTGTATACTCTTTGACATATTGTTCTGTGTTTACATTACATACTGACATACTAATTGCCAGCAGATTAGGCCTTATGGTCTATCGAGTCTGCTAGAACCACAGATCCCTAGTTGGGTGCAGAAGCCCCCCCCCCCCCTGTGTTCCAGAAACCCCTATCATCCATCCCCACCCCCCTGGGCCAGGCCATCATCTGATACATCCTCTTTCTGGGTCTGTCCCACCCTCTCTTGAAGCCCTCCACTGTGATCTCTGAACCAGCTCGCCAGGCAGCGCACTCCAAGGGTCCATCACCCTCTCAGTGAAAAACCTCCTCCTCTTTCCCCCCTCACCCTTCCACCTTCCAACTTCAAACCATGTCCTCTGGTGATACCTCCCTGCTTTAGTCTAAATATCCACTCCATGTTTACCCTATTTATTCCCTTAAGGTACTTGAAGACCTCAATCATGTCCCCCCTGTCTCTCCTCTCCTCCAATGAAAACAGGCAGAGCTCCTCAAGTCTGTCCTCATACGTTAAATCCTCTAGTCCTCGTATCACCTTAGTTTCCCTCCTCTGTACCCTCTCCAGGAGCTTCATGTCCCTCTTCAAGTGTGGTCTCCAGTACTGTACACAGTACTCAAGGTGTGGTCTAACCAGTCCATTGTACAGCGGCAGAATCACTTCCCTGCTCCTAGAGGTGATCCCCCTTACGATGCATCCCAACATCCTGTTTGCCTTGCTAGCCGCTCACCTGCACTGCTTAGAGTTATTCATACATGCATCCACCATGACCCCTAGGTCTTTTTCCCCTGTTGAGGCCTCCAGCACCTCCCCTCCCAGGGTGTACCTGTGTTTAGGGTTTCCCTGCCCAAGATGTAACACCTTGCACTTGGTGATATTGAAATTAAATTTCCATGTGTGAGCCCAGCTTTCCAGGGTGTCCAGGTCCCCTTGCAGGGCCAACCTCCCTACTGCTCCCATCTTGGAGTCATCAGCGAAGAGACTCATTTCACACCCTATACCCTCCCTGATGTCCGATATGTATGCATTAAACAGGATTGGACCCAGGACTGAGCCCTGCGGTACACCACTACCGACCTCTTTAGGGTTCGAGTGCTCCCCACCGACCACTACTCTCTGGGTGCGTCCAGCTAGCCAGTTTTCAATCCATCTGACCATCAAAGGGCCTACTCCCAACCGCGTCAGTTTCTCCACCAGAACATTGTGGGGGACAGAGTCAAATGCCTTGCTGAAGTCCAAGAATAATACATCCACAGGCTTTCCCCCGTCTAGTTCTGATGTTACTCATTCGTAGAACTCCACAACATTGTGTCATATTTTTATGCATTTTTAGTAAATATATAATTTAAAAGACTGCCTGGGCATCTGCCAGCCCTTTTTGCATGTGACGTATGGGTGGTTAAATTTGATAACTGTTCAAGGGCTTGATGGTGTTACTAAACTAGGAAAAAGTAAGAATATACCTAAGGTCTTTTATAGAGTTTTAAAGGGTTCATTTTGGATACCTGGTTAGGAGCCCTTAGGCAAAAGATATAATGCATCCCCCCGAAGAGAATATTATCTGAGCCTGTACATTTGGGTACGCTAGCATAAGGTTCACAGTTTGAATCCCCCCAGAACTTGAGACTAAAGGTGATTCGGACCCACAAGCAGACAAGAGGATTATCCTGTCTGTTGCCTGTTCACACTCTTGCGCTCAGAGGTTGGCACTGTGGGAGGAGAGGGCCTGACCTGCTGAGTGCATTTGTGACAGATTTGGTGGCAGAGATGGGATCAGAAGGGCCTGACCTGCTGAGTGCATCTGTGACAGATTTGGTTAGCAGCGGAGCGATAAAATATGGTAACACAAGCTTTAATTGTTCAGTGTGTCGGCTTAATACTGTACAGCTCACTTGCAAAATAAGGCAGTGATTTTTTTTTTAAAAGGAAACAGAACTATATAATTTTGCTTACAGTCAAGTTCCTATCTGTTTTATTTTTTTCTAAAATGCAAGTTAGAGTAGCCGTAGTTATTGAAGAAGATGGCTTCCAACTACAGCGGGTACACTGCTGACTGCTTGAGGCAGTTGTGCCAGGACAAAGGAGTCCTGCACTGGGTGAGAGCCACCAAGCAGAACCTTGTGGATGCCCTGATGGCAGCAGATGCCCAGAGCATCAAGTCCCAGACTGTGACTGCAAAGGACCAAACCTTGGGTGTGGAGGGGCTAGCGGCCAGTGCAGTGTCCAGATCCGGTGAGTAAGGCAGCAGGGCCAGTGCAAGCGAAGGGCCACAGCAGCAGGGGAAGGTCACCCACATTCTGGAGCCAGAAGCAATCAGGCTGAAGACTGAATTGCGCAGAATGGAGCTGGAGTTCCAGAGAGATGCTGAGCAAGAGAAATGAGCCACAGAGGAGAAGAAGGAGCGAGAACAGCGAGAAGCTGACCTTGAAGAGCGTGAGCGCCAGCAAGCCACAGAGGAGAACAGGGAGCAAGAATAGCGAGCCGCAGAGGAGAAAAGGGAGCAGGAACGGCAAGAAGCAGACCGTGAACAGCGAGAGGTGGACTGAGAGGAGCGAGAGCGCCAGAGGCGACATGAACTGGAGAAGCTACGACTCCAACCACCAGCAACAGAGCAAGTAAGTGACTTGGGTTTAACTGGAACTACAGGACTAGGTTACAAATAGAATTCCAAATTGATAGCTGAATTTAAAGGGGGAGGATATGGATGCCTTTTTAAATTCCTTTGAAAAAGTTTGTATTCAGGTAAAAATTCCTAGAGGGTCCTGGAGCTTCCAGCTATCCCCGCTACTTAATGAGAAAGCTCAGGATGCATTGAGTCAAATGGACAATGAGGACAGTAATGATTACAGCAAACGTAAAGTTGCAGTTTTAAAAAAGTTTGATTTAACTGCAGAAGCATACAGAGCTAAATTCCATGAGTGCAGGAGAAGCCCTGACATGAGCTATGAGGAGCTAGCCACGAAACAACGTCAATGTTTAAAACATTGGTGGGAGGGAATTGAAGCAAACTCTGTAGATAAAATTGAAAATGCTGTTTTGTTAGAACAGTTTTTCTGGGCATGCCCAGCAGAGCTGAAAACTTGGCTGGAGGACCAAGATCCCAAAACAGAGCAAGAGGCTGCTGAACTCTCGGATCACTATGCCAAGAGCAGACCTGCTCTGAGAGCGAATGGGGCAGGTGTGGCAATGCAGAAAGGGAAAAGTGCATATTCAGGACAGCTAAAACCCTCACTGCCTCCATCAAAACCAGTTAGCCCCAGGTTTCAAAGAAAAGAGTTCTCTGAGAAAAGAAACAAATGTTGGGTTTGTAAAGAAACTGGGCATATTGCCAGACAGTATCCCAAAAGGACGAGCAATACACAGAATGGGGTTGTTTATGTGTCCCTGGAAGCATGCCTGTGAACATGAGGGAACACATGCACCCAGTCACAGTGAATGACATACAGACACAAGGGTTAAGGGACACAGGGACATCCCTAACGTTGGTAAAAGGGGATCTGGTAGAGCCTGGTCAGCTTATACCCAATAAATTTGTAATGGTACAAGACTTCACTGGTGAGGAGAAAACATTGCCACTCGCTAGTGTTCTTCTAGACTGGGGTGATACGGGGAACTGTGCAACAGGTGGCTGTAGCCAAAACTTTAGCAGTTGATGTCATCCTTGGCAACAATCTTAAATGGGATGGTGTGTGCAGTTACACATAGCCAAACGGCAAGGGAAAACTGTAGTTCTCTGGACCCCCACAGAAGCCATTGTGAAAACCACTGGGAGGCTGGTTCTCCAGCCTGTGTCTCCTGATATGGAGACTAATGAAAAAGGGGTAGAAATTTCCCCAGTAGCAGTTAACCACACAGCTACGGAGGGTTACTCTGAAGAAGGAGGGGTGACCCATTGTCAGAGGGGTAGGGATGACAGTGATCCTGAGAGCCCTGACACTAGTGCTAGGGACCCAAGTTTAGAGACTGAAGGGGACCTGTCCAATGCCTTGGGAATCTATAAGGAGTTTGCAGCTGCTCAGAAAAGTGACCCTAGTCTAGAGAAACTGAGGGGCAGATTGTTACGGAGCGCAGGGAGGTGACAATAAACATAAAGTCTATTGGGAAAATGGACTTATGTATACTCAGGCTGTGAAGACAGAGGGAGGAGTGATAGGCAGGGAGCTTGTCGTTCCCCAGGGGTATCGTGAGCAGTTGCTCAAGATTGCACATGATATTCCCCTTGTCTGGTCATCTGGGAATCACACGCACTATGCAGCGATTGGCCCAGAATTTCTATTGGCCCAACTTCACCCAGCAGGTGAAGGAGTATTGCAGGTATTGTCACCGGTGCCAAGAAATAGGGAAGGCAGGTAAGAAAACCCAAGCCACCCTAATTCCATTGCCCATAGTGGAGGAGCCATTCCAGAGGGTGGGAATGGATATTGTGGGGCCTTTAAATACCCCCAGCTCCTCCAGGAAGAGGTTCATCCTGACTGTGGTGGATTATGCCACCCGGTATCCAGAGGCAGTTGCCCTAGCCTCACTGAGGACAAAGTGGCAGATTCCCTTACTTGGGATTTTCTCCTGTGTTGGGTTTCCACAGGAAGTTATCACCGATCGAGGGAGCTCCTTCATGTCGGACCTGATGAAATATTTGTGGGAAAAGTGTGGGGTGGTGCAGAGATGCATGACACCTTATCACCCAATGACAGCTGGGCTTGTGGAAAGATTTAACGGTACCCTGAAGTCGGTGCTCCAAGTGTTTGCCGAACAGCATGGGAGGGACTGGGAGAAATACCTTCCCCACATGTTGTTTGCATATAGAGAGGTGCCCCAAGAGTCAACAGGATTTTCCCCCATCTGAGCTCTTATATGGACACTGGGTATGTGGGCCCCTAGACTTGATCTGGAAGGACTGGGAAGGCAAGCACGCCACCCAGAGAACTCCCATAGTGGATTACGTCCTTAGGTTTAGGGAAAGGCTGAAGGAGCTTATGGGGACAGCCCAGAGCAACCTGGCAGCTACCCAACAGAAACAAAAAGTGTGGTATGACTGCAGAGCCTGAGCTCGCTTGTACATGATGGATCAAGAAGTCATGGTCCTTATTCCGGTCCAGAAAGACAAGCCGCAGGCTGAGTGGGCAGGACCGTACAAAGTAATTAGGAAGGTAAATGACGTGAACTATATTATAGAGTTACCTGACAGAAGACAGACAAAAAGAATGTACCATGTCAACATGATGAAGCCATATGCTAATAGGGATGACATGGTGTTTGCAGTACGTAGTCCTGGAGAGGGCACGGACAAAGGAGACCCCCTTCTGGACTTGCTGGAAGAAAGCAAGCAGGAGTCCTCTGTGGAGGCAGTTAAATTGTCTCCCCAGCTGGCCCCGGACAAGATCCAGGAAGTAAGGGAGGTTTTAGCAGACTTTGCCCCACTGTTTAACACCAAGCCTGGACTAACCCCCTTGGCGACACACAATGTGGAGACAGGGACATAGATGCCCATACGGCAGACAGCATATCAGGTGTCAGAGGCTGTCCAAAAGGACATTAGTAGGGAGGTGGAGGAAATACTGGATTTAGGGGTAATCCAGAGATCTCACAGCCCCGGGCCTCACCTGTAGTCCTTGTGCCCAAGCCAGATGGCTCTACTCATTTCTGTGTGGACTATCATGGACTGAATGCAGTCACAAAGTCAGACGCCCACCCGATGCCCCGGACGGATGAACTCCTGGACAAGTTGGGAGGGGCGACATACCTTATAACTATTGACCTGACAAAAGGGTATTGGCAGGTAGAGTTAACTGACAGAGCTAGGGAGAGGTTGGTCTTCATCACTCCGATAGGCTTATTTGAATTTAAAGTAATGCCTTTTGGAATGAAGAACGCCCCGGCCACTTTCCAAAGGTTGGTGAACCAGGTGTTAAATGGTGCTGAGGAATACGCCGTGGCGTATCTGGATGACATTGCCATCTTTAGTGCCAGCTGGGAGGACCACCTATCCCACCTTAGGGAAGTGCTGGGCAGGATACAGAGGGCCAGGCTCACTGTCAAAGCTGAGAAGTGCCAGGTAGCCATAGCTGAAGTGGCATACCTTGGGCATGTTGTAGGCCGGGGACAGCTCCATCCTAACCAAGTAAAAGTAGAGGTGATCAAGGCATGACCCAGACCAGAAATGCAGAAGCAGGTCAGGATTTTTCTAGGGACAGCAGGATACTATAGGAAATTTGTACCCAGTTACAGTGCCCTGGATGCTCCCCTATCTGACCTGGTAAAGAAGAAGATGCCTAAGAAAATTACCTGGGAGCCAGCTTGTGAAAAAGCCTTTACCAGACTGAAGGAGGCACTGTGCAGTGCTCCTGTATTGTCAAGTCCTGACTACAGCAGACCCCTTATAGTCCAGACTGATGTCTCAGATGTGGGTATTGGGGCAGTACTGAGTCAGACATCCAACCAAGGGAAATATCACCCGATAGTGTACCTGAGTAAAATGTTACTTCCCAGGGAGCAGGCTTACTCTACTGTGGAAAAAGACTGTCTTGCCATTGTATGGGCCCTAAAGAAGTTAGAGCCATACTTATATGGCAGTATTCTGAGGTACAATCGGATCACAACCCCCTGGTTTGACTGACCCAAATGGGAAAAACTAATGGTAGACTATTAAGATGGAGTCTTGCCATGCAAGGGTATGACATGATGATCTTACATAGTGCTGGAGCGACCAATCAGAACACAGATGGCCTGTCGTGTCTTTATGAGGAATGAACTGATGTGGGAAGCTCATCCCATGCAGGGGGATAGAGCCCCCAAATTCAGTCTAGGTGGGGAGGATTGACGCTTGGCCAGCTGGTTATGATTG
Organism: Neoceratodus forsteri; assembly: GCA_016271365.2. Taxonomy (NCBI): domain Eukaryota; kingdom Metazoa; phylum Chordata; order Ceratodontiformes; family Ceratodontidae; genus Neoceratodus; species Neoceratodus forsteri. The sequence goes on along the minus strand of JADMNL010000026.1, from coordinate 86,543,677 downwards.
CTGTATGATATTTGTAATATAGAAATACAGTATGCGAGTCTGTGCTCCATGGGTGCCCCCCCCCCCCGGTTTCAGTTATAGGAACTGAACAGGAGATCTCTGTAATGCAATTAACGTCCTTGAGAAATTGTATTTTATGGTCGTTTTATGACCTGTTGCTGCCTCTGAAGTTGGGAAGCTAAACATGCATTTTATTACAGGACAGGACATGGTTATATCGCATTTAGGTGACAAACTGCAGAGTTATAGAAACATTTGATGTTCCTTGGGAAAACAGGAATTAGCCACCAGTTCAAAGGAAAGGCTTGATTAGAGAGTGTCATAATTTGTGAACTGAGTTTTTGCTGATGTCACATTATTTAATATACCTCCTGATAGGACATCATGTCTGTATTTTTTTAATTCTAAAAAGGAGCTAGATGACTCACAGAAGGGGGTGTGGAGAGACACAGTTCAAACTAATACTGGTGTCTGATCTTATAGTCATATATTCCATCTTGGGACTCTAGAAAGACACCAGCTCTGATAAGCACTTAAGGAGGAAATACATTAGACAGAAAAGATCTAAACTGTATGTTGGTAGGAGTTTGTCTGTAGTTGTCTTTGCTTTTCTTTTATGTGATTGTATGCTCTTTGATATATTGTTCTGTGTTTACATTGTGTCATATTTTTATCCATTTTTAGTAAATATATTATTTAAAAGACTGCCTGGGTGTCTGCCAGTCCTTTTTGCATGTGATGTATAGATGGTTAAATTTGACAACTGCTCAAGGGCTTGATGGTGTTACTAAACTGGGAAAAGGTAAGAATATACTTAAGGTATTTTATAGAGTTTTAAAGGGTTCATTTTGGATACCTGGTTAGGTGCCCTTAGGCGAAAGATCTATTGCATCCCCCCCTAAAGAGAATATTATCTGAGCCTGTACATTTGGGTACACTAGCATAAGGTTCACAGTTTGAATGCCCCTAGAAACTTGAGACTAAAGGTGATTCGGACCCACAAGCAGACAGGAGGGCTACCCTGTCTGTTACCTGTTCACACTCTTGTGCTCAGAGGTTGGCACTGTGGGAGCAGAGGAGCTGACCTGCTGAGTGCGTTTGTGACACCCCCACCAGGAACACCCTGCACAGCTGATGCTGACCACTAGCAGTTCTTCATTCGGTGTGAGCCATACCCCTGTCTGTGGACCAGCCCCTGTCTTGCTCACGGAGGCCTCAATGTGTGCCATCTTCTCCTTGGCTCTCCTCCTCCCATCATTGAGGTGTTTCCTGCACTTCCTGTGGGGTTCTGTTGTATTTACCCACCGCATTCACGTGCCATGCCACTGCCTCCCAGCCCTCGTCCTGTAGTGCTCGGCTGCTACCCCTGCCAGACAGGACATCCATCCGCAGATGGTACGCCTCAATGAGTGCCCTTTCCTCATCATTTGTGAAGTTAGGACATCTGCATCCAGTGGAACTGTCTCCTCCAGACACGTTGGCTACTGTGGGAGAGAATACACAGACATTAGACATGCACATTCACTGCCCATGAGTAGCATGGACCGACATCCAGGGGCAGCTGGGTAATGGCACCCTGCCAGCCATAAACACACCAGCCTGCTATGCAATTCCGGGCAGTATCTGGAACTGTCAGTGATGTCTGTGCTGTGGCCGCCCGGTCCATGTGCATAGCCACATGTGTTGCATGGCATGGACACCGGTTGGTGGCCTGGACTGCAGCACACATGGCATCCGTTTGTGTTGCATTGACACACCAACCACCACCACCCCCCAGTCGTGGCTAGGATGGGCTGTGGGACAGTGTGTGGCACACAACAGGGTGTGTCTGTAGTCCTTGCACATCCCAGGATGATTACTACCTGTCCATGGCCAAACCTGTTGTTAGTAGTAGCCAAAATGCCATAAGAAAAGTGTTCAGAACCTACCTGCAAGGCTGAAAATCATCTCAGTTACCTGTGCACTGTGGGGGCTGAGTCAGGAGCATTTATGGCTCAGGGCAGGCAAACAGGGCTTGGAGCAGTGTTAATGAAATACTAAACAGGTGAGATGCCCCTGAATTTGGTAATGAGATGAACTGGGAGCATTGTCTATGAATTGCATAACTGCCCTCAGCTCATCCCAATCAGCAGGGCGCATCTCCACACGGCACATATCCTGCGCATGCGCGGTGTGTTCAGGGCATTTCCTGAATATGGCACATATCTTGGTGCATATCAATGGATGCGCGATTGGCCTGACAGGCACAGCGCCACCAGTCTGCTCACATAGGACGTGCGACTACCCCTGTATGCGCATGCACAACCATATGCATGATACCCGTTGTGCTACCTGTCTTGTTTTGAGCTATGATCGCGCAATGGTTACAGTTGCATAATCATAGCCTACAGCGCATCACCAGTAGTATTCGCAAAAGTGTGCGCGCCATGTAAATGGTGGCATCCATGCGCAGTACATACACACGGCCCGGCCTTGCCCCATGACCCCACATTCCCACCATGTCACTGTGCAGTGCACATGTGCACTCCAGCACCATTGGCGGCAATCGTGCTTCAGCATGCTGTGCACGGTACCTCGCACATGGCCTAGGGGCACATGTGGCATGGTTGAGCCATATGCTTACACATACCTTCCAAGGACTAGGTGTTTTGCAGCATTGACCTGGCACAGTGCCACGTGCCCAGAGAGCTGGCCCAAGAGCCATGAACTGGTTAGAAGTTCAGCTGCTCAACCTGGTGGCCCTGGTGATGCAGGTGGAGGGCCAGCTGTTGGGCCATGAGGACCTGCAGGGGCCCAGATCAGCACTTTGGGCCAGTATTGCTGACCAACTTGTGCAGAGGACAGGTGTTCCCCGCACTGGGGGGCAGTGCAGGCACAGATATAGTGACCTGCAGCGCAGAGACAGGGTGCGGCTGGAGAACCTGCGGGACCGTGCACGCAGGGGTGCTGTGCCACAACCAGGTATGTCACAGTTCTACATTTGCACGAGGTTCGCATGGGGGTTGGGGCAGCTGCACCACATGCCAGTACACTCACAGGGGCACAGTTACACTTGCACTGTGTTGCCACATACCACATGTCACTGGGGTGGGCATGTATGCTATGATGCTTGGTTGGGGCGTGGTCACTGTGGCATGCTTGGGGTGGCACTGCTGTATGCATTGCATGCCTTCATCTGCGCACATGTGGGGCACTGGTCAAGGTGCTGTGTGGTGCTGCACATTTCTGGGGCTATCATCACCAGTGCACTGTTGCTCGACACCTTCACTGCGTGCCCACTTCAGTGTTGTGGGGGTGTGGTTGTCTCACATCACATCCCCTCATGTTGTTCTCTGCATTTGTATTCCCTGCAGGGCTGGCAGCCAGGTGGTGGGCTGCATAGGCTGTTGATCTGAGGCATCATAGGGCCACTGGAGGTGCACCTGGACGGGCCATACTGGTGCAGGTGAGTGCTGTTTTTGTGCTTGCAATGTGTGTCAGGTGGGGTGGGTGTCTACTCAAGTGGTCATTGCTGGTACACTATGCCTGTCCATGTGTCACTGGACATGCAGCCACATTGGTTTGTGTCATGTGCCTGGGCCACAGTGCACATTGTCCCTGCATGGACACCCACCATGTGTGCTTGCCGTGTGCACTGTGGACACACAGTGGTGCTCCTGTGGTGTACTGGCGGAGCCTGCACACTTGTGCCACCCGCTGGCCTGTGCTCATGTTGTGTGGGGCTTACCCTACTGCCCCGCTGCACACGCCCTTGTCTGTACACGTGGGCCATGTACCCACTTAGTTACTACGCACGTTCTCGGTGTGGCACCGTATGCCTGCCTGATGCGGTGTGCATTGTGCCTGGTGAGCGTTTGGCCATTTCTATGGTGGATGCCTCCAGCATATGCACAGTGGTGGAGGGGGTTGGAACATGGCACTTAGTCTCTGTTCTCTATGTTCCCCACTCTAGGTCCACAGGGTATGCTGTCAGGACAAGGCCATGGGGGACACCATCGTGGTGTGGTGTGGCACGTGGGGATCCATGTGAGGCACACCCTGGAAGACATGCTACGACCACTTTTCAGGAGGCAGGGTGCTTTTTAAGGGAACTTTCCAGGGTCATACAGCTGCTGTCCACCAGGGGTCGTCGGCGTGTGCGCCGTCCTGTGGCACGCCCCATGGCGTGATTATGGACTTGTATATATCTTGTATTATACTGTTAACCCACCCATTTATCCCACTGTTTCCCTAACTATCCCCTATACCTGCACCCACACACACATTCCTCCCCTACTTTCTCCTGTTGTTATTGTACAGAACACCACACTCCCCTTCCCTGATTTTACATGTAACTGTATTTGTAACATTGCAAGAATCAGCAAGGCAGAATAACGGAAAGGGATTGGAGGAAACACAGCAGGTGACTAAAGTTGGAGCAGGGATTAATTCCCCAGTAATGCCCACTCCAACATTGCAATAATCCTCGCCTGACATCAGGAGCGTGCTAAATCAGCAAGATAGAGGAGCAGACATCTACTTCCAGCAGAACCGCACTATCGGGAGCATGCAGTACTCTGCCCACGACCAATCGCGTATGATCATGCACGTATTGGCACATATCCCATAATGCAGTAGTAACTGAGTAGTGAAAACGAAGATAAAGGGCAATGAAAATTTAGCAACAGGGAGAAATGTTAGGATCAAGTATTGCGTTTGTGCTATACAACTGCCGTAAAAAAAAAAAAAAAAAAAAAAAAAAAATTCCACGGACACTACATTAATGCATGTCCTGTGTAGAATGTGCATGCGCACGTTCTGTATGGAACACTGTACTTGAGAAACAGCAGAAGTGGACAAAATAATAAAAATCACTTGTTTCTCCTCACAGCTATAGTAAGTGAAATTAGTATGTGATAACACAATTTTGGCAAGGCCATTACAAGCACATCCTCCTGAAGGAGGGCTTTTACTGGGAATTATCGTATTGGTTGCGCGGTGGCACTCTCGACTTTTGGCCTCATGCCACAACCCCCGACAACCATGCATTAATTCCCCAGTAGAAGCCACCATCTGGGATTAATGCTCACGTAGTTATTGTTGTTGATGTGTTTTGCAGTGTACCTTTATTTATCTGATCAGTTGTCTGTGGTCATTCACTGTGTCTTGTGCTTGTGTTGGTTTGTTGTCTGCTGCTGTCCTCTGTCCCCTTGCTGCCATACACGTCTGCACGTGTGTTTCGGTATTCAGCTCCCTCCTGCACCTGTTGTGTCCCACCCACTGTGTGCACACCGTGTTGCCTGTGGCCAAGTGGGTGGGCAAGGTGTTGTGCTGCGTGTGGCATGCGTCCATTGCTGCACTGTCAGTCCTCAGGCATGAGTGGGATCTACGGGGGTTTAGGGCATGTTATGCCTGTGTGGCGCTGTGTTCTCACCTGTGTGCCACCTGGTCTATGCACTGGTGTGGCCCTATGTGGCTTCATACACCTCCACAGCCCTGGTCTCGTGTGCTGGTGGCCATGTCCTTTGGTGGTCTACCTGCTGCATGTTGTCCCCAACAGATATGTTGCACCTTGCGGGCAAAGGTGTGCCTGTCATATGTGCCAGCTGGGGTCCTGTGTGGGTTGTGTCATGTGCTGCTGGGTGCTGCTCTGTGTGCCCTGTCTGTGCACTTCCTGTGTTGTGGCCACTGTTGGGCCCATCGCCACTCTGGCTTGTCCCTTTGGCCATGTGTCCCTGGCTCCTATGTCCCACTGCACTTCCCCCTGTTGCTGCTCCATTCTTTGCAGGGTTGCTCTTCATTCACTGTTCTGCTGCCCAGGGTGGTTTTGCACATCACAGTTGCACTGGGGCATCTCCAGTTGTGCCATGTGCCACCCACGCGATTCACAGTTGGGATGCGCATGGGGCATTCTGCAGCACATCCCTTCGTGGATCACACAGTGTTTGGTCAGCACATCCTGGTTGCGCCAGCACATCTCTTTTGTGCCCAGTGCATCTCCTTTATGAATCCTGCCCAGTTTCTTTAAGTGCTTTACATACTCCTGAATGCTGAAAGTGCAGGGATAGTGTGTAACAGCATCACAGTAAGGATGCCCTGATAGGCCAGCGACCGGGGTTCAGGAACAGACTCAGGTCACCATGTTGATAGGCAGGTGAGGCTGTAGTTGGGTACCAGAAGCCATCACACCTCAAACAGAGAGGACTGGTGACAAATTCTAGCATACAGAGACCCCTGGGGCAGACAGGCCAAGGGAGCTTGCTCCCTCCATATGCACTACACTGCATCACCAAAGCTCACACCAAAGGGAGGAGGAGGAGGAGGAGGGGCTTGAGGGAGAAAAAACAGAAGTAAAACCCCATACTGCCAGAATGATGGCATAAATTGTCTAAACAGGGTGTATCTCTGGTAACTGGATATATTCCTGAAGATGACAGCAAGAAGGGGATAAAGACCAATAAAAAATGATAATAGCCATTATTACCTACTTTGCTTCCAGAAGAGCTTTGTTTCACTTTAACAGTAATCCAAATCAGTCTTCAGTTTAGCACCCTGTTCAAGTCCACTGTCTACAGTGTTTCTCCTTATTTATCTCCCATGGTGTTATTGTCATTTACCTGGTCAATATGTTGTATACTTTACAGCGTACGACATAACCGCGTGACAGGAACAGCAAGAGGGTGCAAAACCGCAAAATAATGTATGCGCGGTAGTGCATCCTCTCACTCTTCCCAGGTACAGGATAGGAATCCTGCTGGGATGAGGGACCAGCGAGCAGCTGCTGTGGCTCTATGGGATGAGCCACAGACAGCAAGGGAAGGAGGCGGTGCATTTGGGATCGGGTTTTGATTCCTGGTCCAAGACACAAGGAATTTTTTTATACTTTTCGCACTTTGTGTGAATTTAAGTGTTAACCCCCCCCCCCGAGTTAGTTATGTTAGTTAAGGGGGGGTGCTCTGGCAATATATTGCGCTGTATTGGCAGCGTGGTATATTGCTGTGGCATAATGTCTTGCGAATTTATGACCCCGTGCCTTATTGTTGCCATTATACTGCCCATATTTTTGCTTTTTAGCAGTCTCATACTGTTCATCTACACACTATTTTATTTAATTACATTAATTTTGTACTTACGTATCCTGTACCCTTTCTCTGGACAGCACCTGGAAATAAGCTTTCACTCTTTGTACCTTTCCCAGTTAATTTTAAATTAATGCAATAGTTCATGTTATGCCATGTGTTTTGCACATATAACTTTTCATTCCATTTTAGACTGCCCCTTTTCTCCTGTAATGTAAGCTGCCCTTTCTTCCCATTTTAGTCTGCCTTAGCATTTCTCTCACTTTGAAAACTAGCAGAACTGCATTCAATATATGACTGACCCCAGGTTGTTGTCAGTAAGTTTAACACCACTTTCCTGGTGACCAGGATGAACTAGCATGCAACAGACATTGATACGTGACCTTTTAGGGCACTGAGGACATCAGAACTAACTCCAGGCTACAAAACTAAAGCCCTGGCATTGCAAACGTAAAAGAAAATATGGCATCATATGATGATTTGGAAACAAAACAGCAAGGTTTAACGGGACTTACAAAGGAGTGCATAATGAAGAATAAGTAAAGGATAATACATGACAAGGTGTGGTTGTAGCACTTCAGGTGGTTGTTAACCTTGAAGTTTTAACAATGGAGAAGTGTATATACTCCCTGTTTAACACACATTGGAGCAAAGGGAATTTTGCTAGAAGTATTTCTTTAAATAAGTGAATAAAGCTTCAACCATTCTCAATTTCTTCTTAAGCACAGTGTAGAGGACTTGCTTCATTCCTTATTCTGCAGTGCCATCTTGTAGCCATTGTTTCGTTCATTTAAAAGAAAAGCACCTTGATTATCAGTGTATATGCTTAGCTTATCTATGTTCTGTTCTAGTTTGATATTTTGTTATACTCATTTTATGTGATGCCCCATGGAAGCACAGTAACTGATACTGAATTCTAACATGCCAAAATGAATCAGAAATGACAAAAATAAAGTTCAAGATATACATCATTCCAGGGGCACTAATGGGGGCTAATCCCTTTAGTGCCCCTGGATGTACACTGTACGTCCTGAACTTTATTTTGATGTTTCTGTATCTTTGTGATGCACACCAGGTTTTTGTATTAGAAGTCAAGATCCCTGAGATACAACAGGATCGCCTGACCATTTTGGGACCAAGTAGTATCTGGAATAGAACCTTTTGGAGGAACTGGTTCTATCATATATTTTTGGAATAATGACTTAACTTCTTCCTTCAGAAGGGGCAAATGCCCCAGAAGATAACTGGAAGGAGGTGGAGGATGATCTGGAAAGATTTCTAACACCTCCAGAGCATGCCTTCTTGAAAGTATCTCCAGAATCCACTTGTCTGTAGTGATCTCCTGCCAGTTTCAGGCACAGGCAGATCCTGCACCCCAACAACCACCCCCGGAAGTAACAGTAGAGTTGAGGGTGGAGACAGAAGAGTCAGGTGGAACCAGTGGTGGCATGCTCCTGGCACCTTGGGGGGGGGCATTTCCTTTATCATGGCCTTGCTGATGGTAGATAGGACTTCCTTGGACAGCAGTCTGGCTAACAGAGCCCCTCCCACGACTCCTAGCAGGAGTGAGATACAGGGACTTTACCAACCATAGCATCATTGTTAATGTCTGATGATCCTGTAGGGCCTCTTCAACATCATAGCCAGGGCCCCTGGTGTTCTGCGGCAGAATTTTCTGATTTCTGCGTCAGGGTTCCTTGACTTCTGCGGCAGCATTTTCCGATTTCTGTGGCATGATTTATTCATTTCTCTGGCAGAATGCAGTCTGGTCATTGGCAAAATATGATGTGATGTCATCGATGACATCATATGCTGAGCATAGAGGAGGGGCTTCAGGATAAACAAGGTGGGAAAGAAAGCCTGACACTATGGCAAAATAGTATATTTATATGAAAATTCACCAAAACAATGAATTCTGCGGCACTATATATATTCTATGGCATGATGCAATTTCATGGCAAATTCAAGTAAACTGCAGAATCTCCAGGGCCTTGATCATAGCCAAACAGTTTTGTCCCTGAAAGAGGGGCTTTCAAAGCTGCCTGCTGTATGTCATTGGCAAAGTCAACAAATCTGAGCCAAGAATATCTCTCATGCAAATGCAGCAGCCCTGGCAGAAGTATCAGAGACATTCACTGAGCATAAGAAATGTTTGCCAACCTCTGCACCAGAAAATAATGTTTTAAGTAAATCATTCTTGGCAGAGCCATGAAGCAAAACCAAGTCTAATGATTCATTCCCAACCATTGTTACCCCTCTTTGCCAAATTCATATGGATACAGTTTCAGCAACCTGGTATTTCTCCACCTAGAGGTACTGTTTAGGTTTCCAATACTGTCTGTCATAATTTGGACTGCTTGCTTATGGAATGAAAGTACCCCTAGCATGCAATGTTTTCCCCCAGATACTGTTCTCAGGACTGTATGTCTGGATACACATATGAACATTGAAAGCGCCAGCAGAAAAAGGTCCATAGTTGTATCAAGTCTGCCTGAGTATGCAGCCCACAGTTTACTTCTCCTGCAGGTGCCCCCCTCCCATTCCCTTTCCATCATCCCCTTCCCATGGCATACCCCCCCCCAATTCTTACCTGTACTTACCATCCCCTTGACTCTGTCCCAGCCCCTTTAAACTGCCCACAGCCTTCAGTGCAATCAACTTCTCCGGCAGTGCGTTACACCCCGCCACCACCCTCTCTGTGAAGTAATGTCTCATTTCCCTCCTGAATATACCCCCTTCCAACTTCAGACTGTGCCCCCTCGTGACCCTTCCTCCTTTTAAGCAGAACAATCCTCCCTCTTCAAACCTGTTTATGCTTTTTAAGTATTTAAACATCTCTATCCAGGGCTGGCTTTAGAGTTTTGGGGGCCCCCAGTAGAATTAGTGAAGTCACGGGGCCTCTTTACTTGGCCCACCTTTAGCCCATGTGTTTTACTGTAGCCCATAAGTGCAAGATTTTGTTTGTGGTGATACTATAGGCAGGGAAAAATGGGCAGACTAGGTAGGCCAAGCAGTAGTTATCTGTCTGCATATTTTATATTTCTTTGTTTCTATGTATAGCTTTAGTATAACCAGTAGTATTTAAAAAATTTAGGGGGACACAGCAGTGTCAGTTCTGGGGCTGTTCTTCCCATCCCATCGTTGCCTATCCACCTCATAATGACTGACTATAGCTTGTTGAGGTATTTCATGACATAACCAGAAGGATCTGCACAGCCCTTTACTGTTGTTTTAAAAATATAACAAGATAAAAAAAATGTTTAAAAATAAATAAGGTAAACTTCTCTGGTTGGGGGCCCCCATGAGCAGGGGCTCCCAGCAACTGCAGGGTTCGCTGGTGCCTAAAACCGGCTACGTCTCTATCATGTCACCCCCTCCCCCTTCTGTCCTCCAGGGAATGTTTAGTTTCCTCAATCTTTCCTCACAAGGTAAATCCCCTAAGCCTAGGATCATTTTTGTCTCCCTCTGCTACACTCCCTCCAGTAGTCTTACATCCTTTTTCAGGTAAGAGCACCAGTACTGCACACGGTACTCCATGTGTGGCCTCACGAGTGATTTGTATAAGGGTAGGATAACCTCCTCTCTTCTTGAGGGGATACCCCTGGCAACGCACCCCTGCATCCAGTGTGCCCTTGCAGCCGCCCTCTGGCACTGTGCTGATACCCTCATGTCCCCTGTGACTAGTACCCTTAGGTCCTTCTCTTCCTCCAAAATTGATACCTGTACTCCGCCCAGCCAATAGCTAGTCCTTGAGTTTCTGGCTCCGAGGTGCATGACCTAGCACTTCTTAGTGTTAAACCTCAACTTCCACACACCTGACCATTGCTCGAGTTTTGCTAGATCCTCAGAGTTCCTGCCTCCCTTCCTCACTGTCTACTTTAGCACATATCTGTGTCATCAATGAACAGGCTGATCTTACTCTTAACCCCTTCTGCAATGTCCCCAATAAAGATGCTGAATAGGAAGAATTTGGCCAACATGAGGGATACACTCTCAACAAGACTAAAACTGAAATAATCAAGTTTCGTTATAACCCCTCCACAGAGGTCCTTGAGATGCTCCCCCTGAACAGGGAAGCCCAAAATATAAAATATCTGGGAACTCGATTAACAAAAAATCTTCATAAATTGATTTCGGTAAATTTTGATTCTCTGACACACCACATCCAACAAAATATTACCAGATGGTCCCTAATGAACTTCCTTTTTATATTCCAAAATTCAAGCAGTAACAATGAATGTACTACCAAAATTCCTGTACTTATTTCAATGCCTCCCCCTTAGACTTCCCAAAATACAATTCCAGAGCTGGCAAAAGACCGTATCTCATTTCATATGGACTCCAGGCACGCCCCGAATAAAGAACACCATAATGCAAGTGGAGAAAAAAACAGGAGGGAGAGCCCTTCCAAACCTGGAAGATTATTATTTAGCAGTACAACTCCGGTATGCACTGTTGTGGTTGGCAAAGGGGTATAACGCCCTCTGGAAATGAATGGAATGGAAGGGACAATGATTGAGGGGACACCCCTGGGGGCCAGAGTAATGGATCCATACCACAAAATACAAACTGGGGAGATCCCCCTCCTATCAGTGCGTAACACCCTGCTAGCCGCATATAGGACATGGAAAAAGTTAAAACTGAAAGACATTATCTAGCCCCTTAAGTGGTTTGCCTGGGACAGGGAATTTACGCTCTCCAGGCAGGATATGACGTTCAAGAAATGGTCGAGGTTGAAGCTAGGTCACCTGGGGCAATTCATTACAGGCGGTGTGATACCAGAATTCTCGCAAATCACAGATACCTTCCAACTAAGGAACTCAGACCACTTTAGGTTTTTACAGCTTAGATCCATTATTATGGGTCTTCAGAGGCGAGTCCGGAGCACTCCTGCCTCGGATTGCCTCTTGGAACACCTTCCAGGACATCCTAATCTTAACACTAGAAAAAGGACACATCTCAACCATATACAAGGCCCTCAGAAACCTAGCAGCGGGATGTACATCAATCCTAAAAAGAAAATGGGGGTACAGCTGGAAGAGGGAGAGTGGGAGAGAGTGTTTACAGGGGCAAGCAAAACCACACACTCCCCTTTCTGGCAGGAGTTTGAATAGAAAATTAAAACCAGATTTTTCTGTACCCCAGTAATTCAAACTAAATGGACTGGGGATAACTCAGCAGAATGTTGGAGAGGATGCACAGAGCCCAGGGCGCATCACACACATTTGCTGGCAGTATCCAGCCTTGCAGCAGTTTTGGGAGAGAGTTTGGGTGGCTCTAAGAGATCTTGTTTCCTTGATGACCCCACTGGATCTTCCTCAATTGCTTCTGGGCCTACCACCCCAGGAGATCCGAGGAGCAGACAGATTATACCTTTGGGAATATCCTGGTGACAGTGGCCCGTAAGGCAATTACCCAGAATTGGCTGAGGGAGGAACGTCCTACCTTCGACCAATGGCTAACAATAATTCAGGAGATCCAGAATATGGAAGAGTTAACTTATAAAGTATATTTGAAATCACGTATGTTCATTCGCAGGTGGACACAATGGGTAATATGGAGGGAGGAGGACAATGTGGATCCCACATAAATAAAACAAGCATAATAGCCTGAGACTGAAGGTTGACATCTGGGGCATGCTGGGTCCTTGGGCTCTGGGGTGGGGAAGAACTCACTGGTCTGCTGAAATTGGTAGAGAGAGGTGAGGATCACCCAAAAAGGGACTTTACACTCCTATCTCCAGTCATCAATGAGGAATGTGTGAGATGTGGTTGGTGACGAAGTCAAACGTTATTTAATTGTGTTGAATATGGATGGAAATGAAGATCAGAAATGTACTATGTAATGTTTTTAGATAATGCTCTAATGTTTCAATAAACATTAAAATAAACATGTTTAATAGAACGGGCCCTAGCACCGACCCCTGTGGTACCCTACTAGTCACAGGTCTTGGCTTGGAGGTCTTCCCCCCCTTACAACTACCCTCTGCTGTCTATTCTGCAACCAGCGACTAACCCACCCACTAGTTTCTCCCCTGCCCCCAGGTTCCTCAGCTTTATCAACAACCTTCCATGTGGCAGAGTCGAAGGCCTTGCTGAAGTCCGGATACAGGACATACACGACATGGCCCCCTGTCAACCGCCCTTGTAACCCAATCAAAGAAGTCAATTAGGTTAGTCTGACATGATCTTCCTAGAGACAAACCCACGCTTTTGTCCTGGAGTCCATTCCTATCCAGGAAGATTATCAAGCTCTCCTTTAGAATAGTCTCCATTAGCTTCCCCACGATGGGAGTCAAGTTTACTGGCCTATAATTGACCAGTTTATCCCTGGGACCAGTCTTGTGGAGGGGTACCACGTGAGCCATCTTCCAGTCCATGGGCACATGCCCCATCTCCAAAGAGGAGTTAAACAGGTCTGCCAGTGAGCCTGCCAATACTTCCGCCAATTCCTTCAGGACTCTTGAATGTACTACATCGGGTCCCGGTGCCTTGTCCATCCGCACGGATTTCTGGCCTGTTAGAACCCTATCCTCCTTGATGATCCCATCCATTACCTCTGCCCCCTTCCCCATCCCTCTTTTCCTTGTGGTATTAGCCTGTTTTTCCTCTTTAGTGAACACCGAGCAGAAGTACTAGTCGAGTGTCTCCACCTGGTCTTCCCCCTTTTTCTGCCCAATCCCCCTTCCTCTTGATTCTGACAATCTTGTCCCTACAGCTCTTCTCTTATGTACTTGAAGAAACCCTTTCCCCCCTCTCTGATCTCCTGAGCCAATCTCAGCTCCTTTGCCGCTTTAGCTGCCCTGACTGCTCTACTCACTTCTGTAGGTTTCTTAGAGTACTTCTTGTCCTCCCTTCACCCAGATTTCTTGTACCTGTTGAAGGCCACTCTCTCCTCCCTCACTTTTCCGGCCACTTCCCTGCTGCGCCATTTAGACCTGGACTGCTTACTCTGCGTCTTGGCACACATGTTCATGGCCTCTGTCTGATCCCTCTTTATGATGGACCATTTCTGTGTAGCATTCATCCATAGGAAAATTTCAGCAAGATGCCCCGCTAGGAAGCTGCCCCATCCTGGCAAAATCTACCACTCTGGTCCTGGCCGGCTCCCTACAGTAAGAACCACACTGTATGGTGATAGCTTCCCGTTAGAGGTTCTTGTACAACCACATCCTGGACTTGGTCCCCATTTGCTAATACAATACCCAATATAGTACCCTCCCTGGGGGGCTCTGTCACCCCATGCAGTAGGTAGCCTAGATAGCCTGCAGCAGTACCCGTGCCCTGGCGTTCGTGGTACTGTTGTTTGCCACTCAATTCCAGGTAGATTGAAGTCACCCACTATGACTGTACTCCCTCTGCCACTGACCTTCTTGATTTGCTCCCCAACTCCGTTATTTTCCTCATTCTGTGACCCACCATCCTAACCTTGGAGTTCAGGAGCTGTAAACATATGGCTTCTGGCTTTCCCTCTTCCCTAGTACATAGTATCCCCAATCCTTGCAGTACTTCCTGTATCCAACAGATCCCAGTCATGGTATTGGGTGGCCCAAGTTTCTGTGATGGCCACTCTATCTACCTCCCCTTCCGCCATCATCACCGGGAATTCTGCTACCTTGTTTGTCAAGCTTTTTTATTTTTTTTTTTGTTAACTTTATCACCCACTCTCTGGAACTCTCACCGGCGACCCTCTCACACTCCTTACCTTCTACCACCCAGTCTGAAGCTCCCTTCTCCAGGGAAATCAGGGACAGACACTCTTCCTCCCCACCTGATCCAATGACCTGGGAGTGCCAACCATCGTCGGACCTAGGCAGGTCAGAGGGATTGGGAGAGCCGGAGGATTGAGCCCAATTGGACGTGTGATGGTGGGAGCCCTGGAAGGTGTCTTCGCCTGTTCGGAGAGCGTGGGTTTTTTCCTTGTTACTCCCTTGGAGTGCAGTGTGCAATGAAGCCTGCGCATGGCTGCCCTGCTGGCATCTGCCACACTATGCCCCTTACGTTGGCTGGTGTACCTGTAGTACCCCTGATCTCCATCGGGGTTGCCAGGACACCAAGCATCCCTGGAACCCACCCCAGGGGGAGGAGAGGTGTCCTCCGGATGCTCCATCCTCTCCCTTCCCTGCCGACCCCCGGCTTCCCAAGTCCATTACCGATGCCGTTGTGGCGTCCAGCACCTCAACCCTCAGCACCATCAGGCCAACTTTTGCCAAGCTTCTTGCATTCAGGATATTACTTTCCACCATGTCTCCTGCTCCACCTCTCCATCCCTTACCACTGCTACAACTCCTTGACAGATCCCCTTCTGCCTGTCTTGGGGGGGCCCTTCCACTATCCCCCCCCAATAGGTGACTTCACTGCAGTCTCCCTCTGGCCCCCTCCTTCAGTTTTAAGTTACTTTAGTTGTAATGTAATCCTCTAATGTTTCAAAGCCCTTGTGCTCTCCCTGCTCAGGTTCAGAGTTCCTTCTTATCCTACGTCTCGCCCCACCCTCCTACCACCCCATGTTCTCGCACCAGCCAGCCCCCCAATTGTTAAACTACCCTATTCTCTGCTTCCTAGCAGAGCTTGCCCTAGGTAATGGGAGTACTGCCTCAGAGAATGCCACCGATTTACCCACCTGAGTGCAGATTTTTCCAACCTCCCTTGCACCTCCTCCACTCCAGATTGTTTGTACATAGGTGCACCACGTTTATTCTCTTTCTCCATACACTTAATGTACTGACCCACCCTCCCCATCATCATACCTGGTATACACTCTACCCAGACATGGCTTTTCTTCACTCCCTTGCCCCCATCTCACCCCTTTCAGAATTGAATCCCCCAGTATGACTACCCTTTCCCCTACCACCTGCCCTACCCCAATGAACCTCAGGCCCCAGTACTAGTGTGCCCTCCCTCACTGTACCTCCCTCCTTTGCCCCTTTTTTAAGTCCATCCTCTACCCTCCCACACTATCCTATTTGCCTCTCCATTCCCTCTAGCTAATGGTGCCTTCCCCCCACTCCCCCCTGCATCCCAGCCTCCTCCAATTTCTCCTCTGCTGTCCTTCCCCTTCACTTGTTCTATTCTGTCACCCCATCCTCCTGCTCCACCTCATTAGCCAGCACTGAGAACCTATTCTTAGTCTCTACTTCCCTGGTCCTGCCCCCAATCCATCCTCCCTCTTCCCCAGCACCTGCCACTTTCCCTTCCCAGTGCACTCTGGTCCTTGAGGAGTTGATGCTCCTGGCCCCTTTGTTTGCCCTCCCCATTTCACCCTGTGCCTGCCCGGTGAAGCTTTTTGAGGAGCCCTCCTTGTCTTAGTGCCCCATCACCCACCCCAATCATTCCTGCTTCCTCCTCCCAGCTCCCATTGCAACCTGCCTATTTCCTGCCCAAGCTTGCTGATCTGCCTACACACCAGACACCCCCCTCCCTCCACATGGTCACCAAGAAAATGGTTGCTCCACACCTATTGCAGCTCACCAGCCTCCCCTAAACTACCATTCGTCATCCCAAACCCTCCACTCCACCCCCATGGCATCTGCCTGCCCGTTCTCGTTTCCACATTCCCTCTGTACCCATTTGCTTCTGCATTTTTTTTTTTATTTATTCCCAGTGCTCCTGCTTCCCCTGTCCAATGTGGCCTGCAGTCCTCCTTGCAGACACCACCCTCCTGCTTCGTGGCACTCACGCTTCAGGGTTGCTTGGCCCCCTGGGAATTATATACTAACTGTAGCCTCTTGCAGTCATGAGACCCCCCCCCCGCACGCAGGGCCCTCCCTCGTCTCCTCCCTCCACCTCATCCCACACAATCCTTCCTCAACAATCCACTGCAGTACTGTTCTTTAACACATTTCTAGAGTTTCTGCTGCTGAATTAGTTTGTCCCCCAAGAAACACCCAAAAAGCAATTCCCTCACTACAAGCTGTGTCCTTCCCGGCATTTGTTCCCGTCCAACTGTCTTGTTCATGATCAGCTGCACAGAGCTTTGAACGCCTTTTCTTTTTCAAATAGAGATCACAGCAAGCTTATAAGGATCTATGTCAGACACATATTGCTGGCTGGCTCTTTGATTTAAAACCCCTAAAGAAATTTGTAATTTTAAGGTATGCCTTTACACGATCTGTATCAAGTTCATTATCCGAAGCCAGCCTGGTGGAGCTGAGGGTTGACGCACTGGAAACCACACCTTGCGCCACAATGGCAACCCAGGTTCGGGAACGAGCCCGGGCCATCAGGAGTAGGCGGGAGAGAGAGAGAGAGAGAATTGAGCATCCGGAGGACTGCTTTCCTCTCCCGGGGGGATCCAGGGACTGCCCAGCATCGCAGCGGCCCCCGGTGGAGACCGGAGGCACTGCAAAGCTCAGAGCCAAAGAAGTGGGATGCAGAGCCATGACAGATGTCCCCGGCATCACTGCGTGCTCGAGTTCTGCAGGGGGAAGGGGGGAGATGTAACTAAAGAAAGAAAATACCCCAATGCACCAAGGGCCTCAGGGACCTCCCTCACATCCCCAACACTGGATCCCCACACTGACGACCCATGGCCAACCCCTGGAGAGAGATGAACCTCTAATTTCAGAAAGACACCGCCAGGTAGGAGAGGCGGGCCCTGCCTCAGGGGGTTGATCCAGGGTGCTTAGGAATCTCTCAACGGGTATCATGGTGGGGAGTAGAAGGAGCCAAAACTCGAGGAGGCATCTCTGAGAGATGCCTTGGTGCACTGGTGCTGAAAAAAGAGTTGAATAAAAAAGTTTGTTATACGAACATATACAGTCGTGGCCAAAAATATTGGCACCCTTGCAGTTTTTTCTAATAATGCAGCATTCCTTCCAGAAAATTGTTGAAATTAAAAAATATTTTGGTATCCACATATGTATTTCTTTGGTTTGCAGTGGAATAAAACACAAAAGGCAGAAACATTTACTAAGTATTAGCTTATTCCACGTAGAAATCCTTAAATGGCCCAGACAAAATTATTGGCACCTTTTAGAAGCAGTTAGAAATAATTAGATTTCAAGCAGGTGATTCTCCTTCACTTTGGAACTGAACTCACCTGTGGTGAGTTCCAGGTGCCTGCAATATAAAAATCACTCATTCAATCAGTTTGAATAGAGAAAAGGACTCATTCTCCTGTTTTGTGTCACTGTGTGTACCGCAATGAGCATGGAGAAAAGAAAAACAGCCAGAGAATTGTCCAAGGAGGTCAGACAGAAGATTGTAGCCAAGCATGGACAATCTCAAGGCTACAAGTCGATCTCCAGAGACCTCGATGTTCCTGTTTCCACCGTACGTAATGTTATCAGGATGTTTAAGGCCCATGGCACTGTAGCCAACCTCCCTGGACGTGGCCGCAAGAGAAAACTTGATCGAAGATTGCAGCGCAGGATTGTTCGAATGGTGGAGAAAGCACCTCGATCAACTGCCAAACAGATTCAAGCTGACCTTCGGACACAAGGTACGACAGTTTCAACTTGCACCATCCGTCGCCAATTCAATGAAAGGGGGTTATATGGTAGGAGGCCCAGGAGGAACCCCACTGCTGAGAGAGAGAGAAAGAGAGAGAGACATAAGAAAGCCCGACTGGGGTTTGCCAAAACACACCTGAACAAGCCAAAATCCCCTGGGAGAATGTCCTGTGGACAGATGAGACCAAATTAGAGCTTTTTGGTAAAGCACATCATCTCTATGTTTACAGAAAACAAAATGAAGCCTTCAAAGAAAAGAACCTCTTCCCTACAGTCAAACATGAAGGAGGTTCAGAGATGTTTTGGGGTTGCTGTGCTGCCTCTGGCACTGGGTGACCTGAACGTGTGCATGGCATCATGAAATCTGGAGATTACCAGGCCATTTTGGAGCGCAATGTTGAACCCAGTGTCAGAAAGCTGGGTCTCCATCGAAGGTCATGGGTCTTCCAGCAGGACAATGACCCCAAACACACTTTAAAAAACACCCAGGAATGGTTTAAGACAAGGCGCTGGACTGTTCTGAAGTGGCCAGCAATGAGTCCAGATCTAAATCCCATTGAAAACCTGTGGAGAGATCTGAAAACAGCAGTTGGGAGAAGGCACCTTTCAAATCTGGGAGAACTGGAGCAGTTTGCACAAGAAGAGTGGGCCAAACTGCCAGTAGAGAGGTGCAGGAAGCTCATCCATGGCTATAGGAAGCGGTTGATTGCAGTTATTTTGACCAAAGGTTGTGCTACCAAATATTAAGTCTAGGGTGTCAATAATTTTGTCAATGCCATTTCTTTTCATTTTCTGATTTACAGGATATATTAAATTCTGAATCAAAAATAAAGCTTCTGTAATATTAACAGAGAAATAAAGAATTGTGGAGACCAAATACTGTACTGTTGTTAATTTCAACTTATGTTTAGAGGAAATTGTGAGTTATTTGAAAAAGTGCAAGGGCGCCAATATTTTTGGCCATGACTGTATACGAAGAAGCCAGCACAAGGCGGCCATTTGGTCTATCAAGTCTGCTCCTACTGCAGGGTCCACAGCTTGAGCTATTGTCCCTGCCCTCCCTCCTCCTCCGATCCTCCTTACCCATGATTCTTACCTTCCCCCTATGCCTATCCCAGCATCTCTTAAAGCTGCCCACTGTCTTCAATGAGATGACCTCTTCCGGCAGTGCATTCCAAGTGTCCACCACCCGCTCTGTGAAGTGCTTCTTGACCTCCTTCCTAAACCTCCCACCCTCCAGCTTAAGACTGTGCCCCCTCATGTTATGGTTGCCATTCAGCTTAGAGACTCTCCTTATCAACCTTATTTATCCCTTTTAAGTACTTGAAGGTCCCAATCATGCCTCTGCCTTCCAGGGAGTACATGTTCAGTGCCCTTAACCTCTCCTCAGATGCTTTATTTTGCTGACCCGCCATGATCTTCGTAGCCCTTCCCTGGACCTTCTCCAGCAGGTTAATCTCCTTTTTGAGGTGTGGACACCAGTACTGAACTCCGGACTCTAGATACGGCCTCACCAGTGACCTGTACAAGGACAGTACCTCTCCTACTACTGATTCCCCTAGATATGCACCCCAGCATTTTGTTTGCCTTTGCTGCACTACATGGAGTGCTTTAGGTCACTAGTGATCACTCCCAGGTCCTTCTCCTCCTCTGATGCAGATACTCTGACTCCACCCAGCTAGTACTCTGTCCTGGGATTCTTGGCTCCAATATGCATAAAGTACAGTTACATAAGAACTGACCTAACAGTGCAGGCTACACCATAAGGACTATGCCGCCAGGCACTAGGGCTCCACAGAAAAATTCTTAGCTAGCAGTACCCAGCAGGGACCGGCCCCTTATATCGGCCCGCCTCCAACATCCACCAACGGTATAAAGGGGGTGGTCTCCAGCTACTCCCCAGTTCTCCTGCCAGAGACCCAACTGACAAATCGGAGAACTGAGGTTAGTGGAAAACCCTGCCAAGGATAAGTAAATAACAGAGAAAAGGACATGGGGGGGGGGGGGAATAACACCTGCTGCAAGAGCTCCTCTCAAAGATCTACTGTTACAGTAAGTTCTTACATAACTGTACTATCTTACTTCGAGTGGGAGCTCTTGCAGCAGGCTACACCATAAGGACTGAGTACCAAGTACCAAGCAGTACCAAAATGATCCCAAATGGGCTGGGAGGTGGAAAACTGAGAAGCGGAGGAAGCTTCAAGACAATAGGCCTTGAAGCACTGCCAATCCAAATCCAGCTCTCCGACGGGAAGCAATGTCCAAGCTATACTGCTTCACAAAGGTGTGCACTGAGCTCCAAATGGCAAAAACATTACGAAACGCCGCAAAAGAGACAGAAACACCCCTGGTGGAGTGATCCTTAACCGAGCCCGGTAAGGGTTTGTTGTACTTGTTGTAACAGAATGTAATAAAATGGACTAGCCATCTGTACAAAGTCTGTTTGCCACAGGTGCCCCCAGAGTTCTCTGGGCAAAGGAAACAAAAGTTGGTCAGATTTTCTCAGTCTGAGTACGATTCATGCAGTATCTGAGCACTCTGTGAACATCCAGAGTGTGAAGTAGAGCCTCCCCACGATTGCTATGTGCCGGGTAATAAACTGGAAGGTTGATGTCCTGATTAAGGGTAAACTTTGACACCACCTTAGCCAGGAACTTAGGAATAGTCCTCAAGGACACCCTGTCCTTGTAGAAAACTAAGTGTGGCTCTTTCGCCATCAGAGCCTGAAGCTCGGAAATACGAGCAGAAGTAACTGCCACTAAAAACACCTTCCACTAGAGAAAACATAGCTCACAATCCGCGGCTGGTTCGAAGGGAGGCAACGTGAGTTTTTCTAACAAGAACAAAAGATCCCAAGGAGGAATGGGGTCCCTAATGGGAGGTTTGAGATGAAGCATTCCCCTCAAAAATGTTCAGGCCAGATCCATCTGGGCAACATATTTGTCATCCACCGGTACATGATAGGCAGAAATTGCAGAAAGGTTTACCTTGATGGTGGAATATTGGAGGCCCGAGTCTGACAGGGAGAGGAAATACTCAAGGACAACATTCAGAGGGCACAGGAGGGGGGTCCAGACCCTGAGTGGCGGCCACAAACAAAAGCGCTTCCACTTCATGGAGTAGGTAGCCCCAGTGGAAGGTTTTCTAGCTGCAAACAAGATCTCTGCCACTCTGGGAGATACCCCATAACATGCCGTGGCTATGTCTGCAGGTGTAGGGACCGGAGGTCTGGATAAACCAACCTGCCTTGCTCTTGCGACAGTAATCGGGAGGACAAGGCAGGGGAATCTGAGGTTCCACTGCCAGCTGCTGTAGTAAAGGGAACCATATCTGACGAGGCCAAAGTGGAGCTACAAGAATCATTTCTGCTCCTTCCACTTGGAGTTTGAGCAGAGCTCTCTGCAGAAGAGGAAAGGTGTACAGAAGCCTCCCTGTCCCACAGAGGGACAATGCATCTCGCCAGAAAACACCAGGCCCGTGATCTAGCTAGCAGAAACTGGGCAGTTTTGCATTGCACAGGGACGCAAAGAGGTCCAGCTCTGGACGGCCCAATCTTTGGAAGAGGTTATCCGCTACTAACTGCAGGAGTTCCCATTCATGAGTCCTTGATCGAGACTGGCATAGGGCATCGGCCAAGACGTTTTGGACCCCCTGGAACATGCACTGCGGTGAGCAATAGGCCATGATCTAGAGCCCAGAACCACACCCTCATAGCCTCCCAACAAAGATGACAGGAGTGAGTTCCTCCTGTTTGTTGATGTAGTAAGAAAAATTTACTCACCTGTAGTAGTCTTGTTTTTTCCAATGAGATCCACTGATATTATTACTCTTGCAGTGCCCCTCTAAGTCAGCACTGCCCTGAAGTGAAATGGAATGCTAGGCTAATGATGGCTCTTTGGCTCGTGCATCCAGTTTCAAAACTGCCCAATGTAACTGCCTACATTCTAATCTCAGATTTCTTAGGAGCCTGCAAAGAGATCATACTACCCCATAGACAAAATAACAACAGGAAAAAATGGGGGCCCCAACTGGGGCAACTAGTAAACATTAACCAGAGAACCAAAAGAGAAATTTCCCTTTTTCTTAAAGTCAGATGTACCTAAGAGAAAAAAACTACCAGCTATAAAACATTACTAAGAAGTGCCAGTAGATGGCATACTACTCCAAGTATATATATATACACATACACATACTGTATGTGTATATATATATATATATATTATGGTAGCACGGTAGTGCTACCATAGTTAGGGTTGAGGAGCCATTTCTATGTTAAACCCCAAAACTTTGCACCTTAATAACTTTGCAACCGTTTGATGGATTTGCCTGAAATTTGGAATTTATGATCAAGAACCATAGGCCTTGGCATACTGGTCGGATATACGACTCGCGAGAGTTATTAAGTGTGATCTGTCTTGGCGTTCACGCTTTTTCTGAGAATTCTATGTCGCATTACAGGTCGACGGGTTTATAGACCGCCCGAAATCTTCAGGGAACGTAGCCGGGTGCCCGATGTGCCTTTCAAGATTTCGTGGAAAAATATTAACGGTTCAAAAGTTATTCAAAACAGTTTCCCATTATAAGTCAATGGGAAAAGTTAACAAAAAGTTCGACAGTATCATGAAATGCATTTTACTTTTGCAAATGGGCCTGTTACTTTCGCCAAATCCGCCATTTTGTTTTCAGTTGGTGATCAGAAAATGGTTGGCATTTAAATTTGAGACCCTCTAGCAGCGTAATTCTTTTGTATTCACCTAGTCGGGCCCTGAGGATGCTAGCCATGTCTTTATTTTGGGGTAAAACACCCCAAAATATGTTTTCAAATTTCTGGAAAAAGTACTTTCATAAATTACTTTGTGCTCACGAAAGTGTTGAACTATAGCTTTCTAAATGCAACAGTAATTTTCTAGTCTGTGGAAAAATGACAGCAATTCTTTGGCAGTCACTACAAAATAACCGTTGGGAGTTTTGGGATGAAATTTGGAGGAACGCAGCTGACATCTCACAGATGTGCCTTTCAGTGTTGTATTGAAAAAATATTACGGCGGCAAAGTTATGGCACTCCAAAGTTGACAGTTTTTCCCATAGGATAACATTATGGCGCCCGAAGCATTATAGGAATCCTTTGGCACCCTGCTGCAAAATAATGGTTTGGTCTTTTTTCCTGAAATTTGGAGGGAAGACAGCCAACAGTACACAGATGTGCCTTTCAGTAGTTTGGTGAAAAAATATCACATGGTGGCAAACTTATGGCTCTCCAAAACTGACGGTTTTTCCCATAGGATAACATTACGGCGCCCGACACTTAACAGAAATCATTTGGAGCCCTGCTGCAAAATAACGGTTTGGTCTTTTTTCCTGAAATTTGGAGGGAAGACAGACAACAGCGCACAGATGTGCCTTTCAGTCGTTTGGTGAAAAAACATTACAGGGAGGCAAAGTTATGGCGCTCCAAACTTTTCTTTTTCCATAGGATAACATTACGGCGTTCGACGCGCCTTTCAGGGCCCGTATCTCGGAAACGGTGCGAGATACGGACTTTTCGTCGGAAAATTTCTTAACCCCTAATGGGGCTAAGATTCAAATTAGCCAGGACAGTTGTAAATAATATGACTTTTAATTTTTTCTACGTCGTATGGTTCCTGAGATATAATGTATTTAGTATTCCAAGATCTCATTTTCTGCACCGATACTCATTATTTTGCATACATTATTTGTACTCACTGTCTTTCTCAATGCAGGTTTTGGGGAAAACCAGCCTGTGCGCATTACATTACTGTTGCCCTTTCCGGCTTGCCGAATCCGTACCCGTTTCACTTACCATTGAGCGTCTGCGCCATATGCGTTATCCTTTGCGTTTTCATTTGCGCTTGCGTTTTGTTATTTTGCCATTTCTGTCTACAGTACTGTTTATCTTACTGTTTCACTTTACATCACCATGCCCATTGACATTTCTGTTTGCAGGCACCATGTTACTATGTGACAACACATCACGTGGTAGACCATTCCGCTCGCCACCATATGCGTTACCCTTTCTGTTCTCATTCGTGCTTGTGTTACCATATGCGCCACTGTTAGCATTTCTGTTTGCGTTGCTGTCCCTGTTAGTATGCCACAACACATCATGTAGCGGCCACGCTCCGCCAATGCATTATGCAGCGGGGCCGGGAGCCCACCCTACATTACATTCCTACTTCTCGTTATCATTCTCAAAAGAAAGAGGAAATTAGAGGCAAAAAACTCCATTTAATGCATTAGTTAGGGTTGTTCCACAGCAACAAAAGTGAGGAAATTCGCTGTTAGGGTTGAAAACCCCCTTGGACCCCAACCCGGCATTGGGATGCGTGGGTCCTAACTCTCCCCATTCTCCTATACTTCTGCTGCTTTACACATGTCATGGGGTGAGAGTTGGGGCTAACGATCCCAATCGCACCTAATGCCGGTTGGGGGTCCAAACCTAACAGCGAATTTCTCACTTTTGTCGCTGTGGAACAACCCTAACTAATGCATTAAACGGAGTTTTTTGCCTCTAATATATATATATATATATATACACACACACACACACACACACACAATTAGCTGTGGAGAGGATTTTTCTGTTTACTGATTCTGTAGGGGAGGCAGGGTGGGGAGTAATAATATTAGTGGATCCCACTGGAAGAAACGATTTATTTGGTTTTTGTTGACCGGGTAAGTGCACTAGCCAAATTCTGCCTATTTTCAGGCACGACTCGGGGAGGGGGATACAGAGGAATGCCAACTGATCTTGAACCAGATTAAGCTGTTGTTGGTATTTTTAGTGAATGAGGGAAATTTGGCCAGGACACCGGGGAAATTCCCCTACTCTTTTCGAGAAGTGCCATGGGATCTTTAACATCCACCTGAACTACCACCAATCCAGGCAGATGGGACCTCGGTTTAACATCTCATCCGAAAGACAGCACCTCAGAAGTGCAGCACCCCTCTCATGCTGCACTACAGTATCAGTACTGGGATATTAACCCAAGTGCCAGATGCAGATGTGGGAACTGAACCCACAGCCCTCTGATCTCCCAGCCTCAGAGGCGAGTGTGCTACCTACTGAGCCACTGACACTGCTAAAAACAAGAGTACTACAGGTGAGTAATTTTTTCTTCTAACCCCAGGAATCCACTAATATTATTACTTTTGCAGACTATGCAGTAGTACATCGAGGTGGGCGAGAATCTATTTAGGAAAAAGACTGCAGAACTGTGCCAAATCTGGCATCATTCCTGGACTGGGTATCCAGACCATAATGCTTAGTGAAGGTGTGGACTGACCACCAAGTAGCTGCTTTACAGATTTCTGCCAAGGGTACCTCTTGGGCAGCTGCAATAGTGGCAGCTGTGCCCCTTGTAGAATGGGCTCTAAGCCCAGAAGGGGGTACCTTACCTGCTTTTGAGTAACAAAACTGAATACACTGAACTATCCACCGAGAGATAGTTCTCTTTGAGGCAGGTGTCCCTTTATCCTACCTCCCCATAGGTGAGGAACAGCTGTTGCCTGTCCTGCCTATGGTCCTTGGTATGAGTCGTGTAGTAGCTTAAAGCCCTTTTTACATCCAGGCTCTGCAGTCTATGCTCCCCTGAGCTAAAGTGATCAGTAAAGAAAACTGGCAAGGTAATAGACTGGTTCAAATGGAAGTCATAGGCCACCTTGGGGAGCAACTTCCTATTAGCTCTCAACACTACCTTGTCCCATGTGGAAGGCAACATACTCCTTTTCCACACAGAGGGCCTGGAGCTCACATCCTCCTGGCAGAAGGGATTGCTACCAAAAAGACTATCTTCCAAGTAACACATTTAAGCTCTGCAGAGACCATGGGCTCAAAGGGCAGAAGCATAAGCTGGGCAATGCAAATGTTAACGTCCCAGGCTGGCACTGGTTCCCTGTGAGGGGGAAACAAATGAGAGAGTCCTTAAAAAGAACCTCCTGAAGATAGGATTTGATGCTAGGGAGGTGTCCTTTCCAGCTGAAATGTATGCTTACACTGAAGCCAGATGCACCTTTAGGGTTAAGTGCTGCAACTCATAGGAATACAGGTTAGTCAAATAGTCCAGCAGGATTGGGATGCCAGCTTGAGCTGGTACTATTCCCTTATATCTACACCATATAGAGAATCTTTTCCATTTTGAGGCATAGGTTTTCTTAGTAGATGGTTTCCTATATCCTCCGAGGACCTCCCATACCCCTTCAGAGAATTGCCAGTCTGCATATTCAAAGTCCTCAAGAGCAAAACCTTGAGCTTGAGAGACCTGGGACTTGGGTACATAACCCTCCCCTGAAAGGAAGTCAGCAGGCTGTACCTTAGTGGAAGGTGAATCAGTTTGGTCACAGACATATAGAGCAGGAGGGAGTTCCAAGGTGGTCTTGCCCAGTCTGGGGCTAGCAGAATTATTGAAGCCGGCTGCAACTTGAGCTTGATAAGCACCCTGAGTATCACGGGAAAGGCATAAAGATGCCTCCCTGTCCAATCCAGAATCAAGGCATCCAGGGGAACTGTCCCCTTTACAGGGACCCTGCAACAATACTGAAGTAAGTGGTAATTTTGGTGGACAGCAAAAAGATCTATTTCTGGAGTTTTCCACCTCCTGAATAGAGCATTCACCACTTGCTTGTTCAGTGCCCATTCATGATGGGCCTGGCTTATCCTGCTCAATACATCTGCCAGAGTGTTGTCGTTTCCAGGCAAATGAATCGACTGTAGGAAGTAAGCAAGGCTCCATAGAAACATAGACTTTGATGGCAGATAAGGACCGCTTGGCCCACCTAGTCTGGCCATTTCCCTACCTAGAGTATAAGCTGCAGATCCTATTTAACCAACAGCCTATTTCTTCCTACCCCCCCCCCCCAAAAAAAATTTGCCTTACGTCTGTCCTATGCATTCTTGAATTCTCCCAGTTTTAGACCCCACAACCTCCTCAGGAAGGTTGTTCCATGCATCCACCTTTCTCTGTGAAAAAATACTTCCTCACATTGCCCCTGAGCTGTCCCCCCTCTATCTTCAAATTATGTCCCCTTGTTCTTGCACATCTCTTTTTCTGAAAGATGCTACCCTCTTGGACTCTGTTGATTCCACTGAATTACTTAAACGTTTTTATCATGATCTCCCCTCTCCCTCCTTTCCTCAAGGGTATACATATTAAGCTCCTTTAGCCTCTCCTCCTATGGCTTCTCTTGCAGACCCTGCACCATTTTAGTTGCCCTCCTCTGAACTGCTTCCATTCTATGTCCTTGAGGAGATGGGGTCTCCAGAACTGGATGCAGTACTCCAGATGGGGTCTCACCAACTGTCTGTACAGGGGCATAACAACTTCCTGTTTTCTGTTGGTAATGCCTCTCCCTATACATCCCAGTATCCCCCCAGCCCTCCCTACTGCCTTCTCACATTGCTTGCCAACCTTATGGTCATCTGATAGGACTACCCCCAGGTTCCTTTCCATTTTTGTTGTTACTACCTCCCCCCCATTGTGTAATCTTCCCCTGGGTTTTTGTTTCCCAGGTGCATTACTTTGCACTTCTTTGCATTGAATCCAAGCTGCCATACTTCTGACCATTCCTCCAACCTTGCCAAGTCCCTTCTCCTTTCCACGCCTCCTTGTGTATCAACCCTGTTGCAGATCTTTGTGTCATCTGCAAAGAGGCATACTTTCCCTTCCAGTCCCTCTGCAATGTCACTTATAAAGATGTTAAAAAGGACTGAACCCTGCGGTACCCCACTATTAACCCATCTTTCTTCAGAGCGGACTCCATTTACAATTACCTTCTGTGTCCTGTTGTTCAGCCAATGTTTTACCCAGGCTACCATGCTGGGACCCACTCCAAGGCTGGTTAATTTGACTACTAATCTTTTGTGTGGGACTGTGTCAAGTGCCTTGCTAAAGTCTAGGTAGGCCATGCCACAGCCCCTCCCTGGTCTACTTTGGTCACCCAGTCAAAGAAATCAATTAGATTTGTCTGACATGACCTTCCTGCTGTGAACCCATGCTGTCTTGGGTCATGTGCCCCACTGGCCTCTAGGTACTCGACAGTTCTTTCCTTCAGAAGTGATTCCGTCACTTACCCTACCACAGAGGTCAAACTGACAGGTCTGTAGTTTCCTGCCTCTGTCTTGCTCCCACTTTTGTGAAAGGGAATCACATCAGCCTTCTTCCAACCCTCAGGTACCACACCATCCTCCCATGATTTGTTATAAAGGATAGTCAGTGGTGTCACTAGTTCTCTGCTTAATTCTTTTACAATTCTGGGGTGAATTCCATCTGGCCCCATTGCTTTGTCCACCTTCAGTTTTAGGAGTTCTTTCAGAACCCTTTCTTCTGTGAAAAGACTGGGATCGACCCCCCTCTCCAAAGTGCTTCTGTTAATTGGATTAGGCACCTCCCCCCACTTCCTCTTTTGTGAATACTGAACAGAAGTATTCATTCAGTATCCCTGCTTTTTCACTGTCACTCTCTGCCCACCCACCATCCATTCTATTCAGCCTCACTATCCCTCCCTTTGTCTTTCTATGCTCCCTGATATACCTATAAAAGGTTTTATCCCCCTTTTTAACTGAGTTGGCTATCTTTTCCTCAGTCTGTGCCTTTGCTATTCTGACTACCCTCCCTTCTGCCTTAACTGGTACAGTTCTCCGTCCTGCTCCTTCTGTGTTTCCTTATACTTCCTAAATGCTATCTTTTTCTCCCTAACCTTCACCGCCACTTCTTTTGAGAACCATAGTGGCTTTTTCTTTCGTTTTGATTTATTTGCTTCACACAAAGGCTTGTTGCCCGTGATGGCAGTTTTGATATTTCCCCATTGTTGCTCCACCCCCTCCTTCTAGCCTGTTTGCCAGTGCTTTTCTAAGGCACTCTCCCATCTTGCCAAAGTTAGCCCTCCTGAAGTCCAGAACCTTCACTTTTATATGGCTTCACTCTGTAGCAGAGTTTATCGTGAACCACACTGTTTGGTGGTCACTTGTTCCCAAATGGCTACCCACTTCTAGATCCGAGATCCTCTCATTGTCCCCATTTGAGAGAACGAGGTCTAAGATTGCTCCCTCAAGAGTAGGTTCCAAAACTAGCTGTCTGAGGCTATGAACTGCAGAGTCTGATGAAACCAGGCGTGACTTCTCTTGATTGATCATGATGCCCAGCGTCTCGAACAGAGACCGAGTATAATGGATGGCGGACATCAAGGCCTCCCGAGAGGACGCCATGAGAAGCCAGTCATCCAGGTAGGGGAACACATGGTGGCCTTGTCTCCTCAGAGTCGCCACGACGACTGCCATACACTTCATGAATACCCGAGGTGCTGATGACAGTCCGAAGGGGAGCGCTCGGAATAGATAATGGTGGCCCTGGAACTTGAAGCACAGAAACTTCCTGTGCGCTTGAGCAATGGGTATATGCAGGTAAGCGTCCTGCATGTCCAAGGATGCTAGAAAGGAGCCCTGCTTGAGCATGGGAATCGGACCTGGGAGGGTCACCATGCGGAAGCGTTTGTACAGGACCGACTCATTGAGGTCGCTGAGGTCCAGTATCGGACAGAGATCCCGTTTTCTTGGGAACCAGAAAGAAGTGAGAATAATACCCTGCATCCCTCTGGTTCCGTGGTACGTGCTCTATTGCTTCTTTTCCCAGGAGCACGAGCACCTCCTGCTGTATGAGCAGGGCGTGCTGACCAGAATAACAGGAAAGCAGGGAAGGTCTTGCCGGTGGGTGGTCGAGAAATTCTATGAAGTGACCTTCCTTGACCAATTGGAGGACCCACCAGTCAGTGGTAATCAACTACCACCCTAAAAAGTGGTGAGCGATGCGACCCCCAACCTTTTGTGCCCGTTGATCCAGAGGAAGGGCAGGGGCTGGGAAGGAGTCATGCTGTAGCAGCACAGGTCCCTGCAGGCTGGGCCGGTTTAGTGTAGCGTTGGGCTCTGCCTGGGGACGACTTAGCCTGGGCTTTCCGCTGAAAGGAGCCCCTTTGTTGCTGGCCAGAACATGGCTGCTGCCTTTGTTGCCGGCTGCGAAAACGGCTCTGGTTCCTATGAAAGGAACCGGGCCTGGATCTGTACATGGCCTGTAAAGACCGGACTGCCTTCTCAGCATCCTGGAGTTTGGTGATAACCTTCTCCGAAGGTTCACCAAAGAGTACTTCGCCATTGTAGGGGACGTCAAGAATGTTCTTCTGTACATCCGGGGTGAAGCCGGAGACACGGAGACAGACACCTGAAGCTGCAGCTCTGGCGGACGAGTCCGCAGAATCATATGCGGCTCATAGTACTTAGGCACCCACATCAGACCCTGTGCGGAGAAGGTTTAGGAGCTCCACCTTCTGATTGCCATCCGGAAGCTCATCAACCAGGTCCAGGCCCTGTTCCCATAGGGCGTTCTGAAACTGTACCATGTGGGTTAGGTAGTTCAGGGACCTGATGGAGCATATAGCAGCCGCATACATATGTCTCCCCAGGGCATCCAATTGTTTGGATTCCTGGTCCGGTGGCTGTGTGCTCATGTGTTGCGGTATTTGGGACCGGTCATGTGAGGCTGTAATGACCAGGGAGTCTGCCAGAGGTTGTTGAGCCAAGTACTGGTCCTCTCTCGGGGCCTTGTACAGGCAGTGAGCTTTCTTCAGCACCACAGGAGTAGAGTGCGGACGCTTCCACGCAGCCTTGGTGATGTTTGCGAAAGTGTCCACCAAGGGTGGCACTACCACAGGCTTTGGGTCTTTCTGCAGAAAATAAAGGGCGAAGCGCTGTCTTTCGGGATAGAGGTCTTCAGCATCCCATCCCATGTTGTCCTGGATGTGCCTCATGATCTCAGAGAAAGAGAGATCATCCGGAGACCTGGGCAGGTCACGTGGGTCAGATGATGGAATGCTGAGTGGAGAAGGAGATCTACAGTATCCAGAGGTATCCGATCTGGAGTCCTCCCCTGGAGTTTACCGCCGATGTCTGGGAGACCCTGATGGAGATCTTGAGGGAGGCCTTCTCCGATCCTTGGATCTACCCCCGGGAGGTGGAGTCTGCTCCTTAGGGGTTGGTGGTCGTCCTGCTGGCCCCTGTTGTGCAGGAGGGGGCGTAGGAGGTGAAGGAGTAGGAGGTCTTACGGGGACATCCTTTTGGATGGTGTCCCACCAGAAAATAAAGAGGCATTTTACTTCTTGCAGGTTCATGCCCGACGGGCCTGGCGCCGGGTCCGCACATGCCTCCGGGTTGGCCGAAGGTTCCCTCTGGAGCCCGGCATCCTCAGTGTCGCCCGCCTGGTCTTCCGGCAGCATCATGTCCTCCTCCGTTGAGTCCCTGTGACCGGTGTCCACCGGCGACTGGGGGGGCGGTCTTCCTTCCAGTGAATCACGGGCGGCGTCTTGAGTCCAGCGACGCCCGGCAGCTTTAATATGTTTGGCCGGCGTCAGGTCCGACATCCGCTTTAGGGACGTCGGGTCCATAGTCTTCCTGGGTGGCGGATTCGGACCTCTGGGAAACCAACCTGGAGTCGGGGTCCCTATATCGGGTCAATGAGGAAGACTTGTGGCGTTCTGAAGACTTTGAAGAGGCCCGAGAGGGAGTAGAGGAAGCCGAGGTACTTGAAGTCTTGATGGGCTGGAGAGTCGAAGAGCCGCCTGAGGCTCGGATTTTGACCGGAGGGGGCTGAGAACGAGCCCTGGAGGGAGAGCAGTCTGACCTGGTGGAGCCTGAGCTGCGGGAGTCCGAAGCCCGGCTTGGGGATCTGGACCTTGCTTTCTCCAGGTGTTTATGGGCCTTGGAAGAAGAGTCGCCCCGGAGGAAGGTTCATGGTCCATCTTACTAAGTCTTTCTTCCAGCAGGTAAGCCTGAAGTGCCTTCTGACATCGGATCCTGGTGCGGCTGTTGAACCCTTGGCAGAAAGTGCAGGCCTTGGTGTCGTGGTCCGGGCCTAAGCACTGCACACAGGAAGAATGAGAATCCTTGAAAGGGATCCGTTTTCCGTGGGCACACTTGGAAAGGTGTCTCTCGATTGAAGGAGTTGGAGAGGACATCAGTTTGGAGAAACTCTTGAAGTTCTAAGTCGTCATGCGCTAGATAGAGACAGAGAGGCCGATGCTGGTGAGTCGACGGCGGGAAAAGAACTGGGGATTATGGGGGACTGCCCCCTTATGTACTATGCCTGACGTCGGGGGCGGTCCCCACTGAATACTGCTAGCTAGAAAATTTCCATGGTGACCTGGCGCCTGCCGGCTTCAGTCCTAATGGTGTAACCTGCTGCAAGAGCTGTTTCTCAAAGTAAGATCAGCCTGCACTTGGAAGAAAGGCCTCCTTAAAGAGGACCTACCCCTGCCTCCCCTAGCACAGGACGAAGTGGAAGGAGAGTCTCTCTCTATAGAAGAATTGCTCCTGAAAGTAGCCTTGTACTTGTCTACTTTCTTCATATATGCCTCAGTCTGGGCACCAAAAAGAGAATGGCTCTCGACTGGGAAATCCATAGCCTTACTCTAGGTGAGACTAGTAGCTCAGCCAGGCAAACCTCCTTAGTGCTGTGGTACCTGCCATCTAGCTAGCAACTGTCTTTGTGTCAGCTGCCATTTGAAACTGGCGCTTGGAAGCCTCCAAGCCCAGCGTTGCTGTATTCAGCAGCTTTGAAACTGTTAGAGAGGGGTTCGCTTCAGCATTATCTACAACTGACTGCCAAACAGCCTTCTGATAGAGGGCTGCAAAAGCCCGACAGCTGGCTTGGCAAACTGCCAGGGATGCTGAAAGGTACCCTTTTTTTGCTATACTATCCATTTTCCTCACATCCTTCTCACGGGGATGAGAGGACAAGGGAGTTCCAAGCAGCCTGAACAATACCCTGGTGGTCCAGATGAGTAAACAGGAACTCTGCTCCTGACTTTTCAAGTTGGTATTTCTTGTCACACTTTGTCAGTGGGTGTGTGTTAGGAGACTTGAGAATCTCCAGGACATCCTCTTTAAAGAATCTGTACATAGGCAGGAGGAGCCTTTTGGTGGGTGTCAGCCCTATGAACTCCATATATTGTGCTTCTTCATCCTCGATCTCTTCTGCTGTTTGCAGATCCATTGTCTGTACCATTTTTTTTAACTAAAGAAAAATGGGATGAAAAGTCTTCTGTGGGTCTGGTAGGAGACCCAAAATCTTGTTCTGATGAGACCTCGGGTTCAATACCCTCCTCATCCTAATTATCTTCCTCATATTCTACAGTGGTAATGGGTAAAGGAGGTGCACAAACAGTAACGTTCTCAGGAGGAGTGAACACAGGTCCGCTCACACAAGGAGAGCCAGGGGTACTGCGAGTGGTTCACAGGCCCAGCCTAGTGGAAATAGAAGAGCCAGGGCCTAGGAGTATGCCACAGGCCCGGTACAGAGATGCTGATTCGGGTTTAAGTTCACATTGAAGACTGCAACACAGAAGACCGAGCTAGCTGCCGTGCTGGAAAATGAACAGTGTGTACCTGGAGCTGCCCTCTTTTATACACAGCCAGAGGAAGTGATGTATGGGGGGGCAGCCCTATAGAAGACTGCTGGAAGAAACTACCATGACAGCTCCACCTAGCGGACTCCCAAGAATAACCTACTGCAATAGACCTGTCTGTAGAAGATCTAGCTGTCCCGATCGGACCCAGAACCGAAAAGCCGTTGAGGGAACCAATAAAACTTTGTTTCAAATGTGGTAACATTTAAAAGAAAAAGTGATCGAACCCTTAGAAAAAGGTTCCGATTCAAGAGGAAAAAAGTAAAGAATTAAACAAAATACTCCTGGTTTTTGTGTTCAATGCACTTCAGGAATCGCTCCTGATTGCGAGATCTCCAGGGCATCTGAACTTTGCAGAAAAGAAAAGAAATCTGAGGTTAGGATGTAGGCAGTTACACTGGGCAGTTTTGAAACTGGATGCACAAGCTAAAGATTCAAAGAGATGTGCTGAGGGAATGGTCACTATGGCCGTGGCCATATGGCCTAGGAGCAGGAGCATGGTTAGAGCTGGGACCCGGCGAGCAGCTGAGACTTTGTGGGCCAAAGAGCGAAGGTGTATTGCTCTGTCTGGCAGAAGGAAAACCTTCTTTTGCTCAGTGTACAGGATTGCCCCTATGTATTGAAGCCTCTGACAAGGTGTCAGGAACGATTTGGCTATGTTTATGGTGATTCCCAGGGAGCTGAACAGGCCGGTGTCCTCCAAGGTTGCCAGAAGCTGATCCCTTGTTGCGGTGGTCAGAAGCCAGTCGAGATAGGGATAAACAAAGTGTCCCTGTCTCCTTAAAGCTGCTACCGCTTCCACTAGGCACTTTAAACACGCGAGGTGCTGAGGAAAGGCCAAAGGGCAAGGCCCGAAACTGGAAGTGCCTTCCCTGAAAAGAAAACCTCAGGAACCTCTTGTGGGCTGGAAGCACCAGAATGTGGAGGCAGGCACCTTGCACGTCCAGCGAGCAGAGCCAATCCCCTTGATGCAACATGGGAAGAATGCCCGGGAAAGTGAACATCCTCCTGAATCTCTTGTACTCTATGCAATTGTTCAAGAGGCTCAGGTCCAGAATCTGGCGAAGATCCTGTCTTCTTGGGAACTAGGAAGAAGCAGGAGTAGAACCCTTTCCCCCCATTGTGGGGCTGGAACGGTTCTATTGCCTTCTTGTCTAGAAGTGTCTGTACCTCCTCCCAAATGAGCTTGGAGTGGGAGTAAGTCACTTGGACCAGGGGCATCTGAAGAAATTCCAGCGCATGACCCCGTTCTATCAACTGGAGGACCCATGCATCATTGGTGAGAGGTCCACCCGTCGAGGTAAAGCAAGAACAGACCCCCTACTACCTCTGCCCTGGACTCGGCAGGTGGCATGGGGTTGGGCCAGGAGTCAGGTGTGGGAGCCCAAGGTGGGCAAGGAGACCTGCGACAGGTTTGGTGTTCTTAGATCCCTGTGCTCCACCGGGACAAGAGGGAGCTTTGTCAAAAATTTCCTCCCCATTGCTGTCTTTTAGGCTTCTGCCCTCCCTGGCGACGAAACAGACGTTTGCCAGAGGTCTGATCAGATCTGTACAACTGATGTACGGACTGAACAGCCTTACCAGAGTCCTGGAGGTCCAAGATAATTTTCTCGATGTCCGGACCGAAGAGCACGGACCCATGGAATGGGGCATCGATGATGACATCCTGGAGGTCCTGCCTAAATCCAGAGACTGTGAGCCAAGAGCATCTCCGCATACAAACCCCTGTGGCAGCTGCCCTGGCCACCAAATCGTATGATCTCAGGACATGTTTTCCCACGTTCAGACTGGACTGTAGTACGTCCAAGACCTGTTTTGTGCTCCGAATTGTGCTGCCTTTTGGCGAGCTCGAGTGCTTTGTTCCAGAGGGATTTCTGATACTGCACCACGTGCGCCAAAAAGTTGAGCGAACATATGGTGCAAGCAGCCAAGGAGTAAACCTTCCTGCCGAACTGGTCCAGGCATTTGGATTCTTTGTCCAGTGGCTGGGAGCCCATGTACTGGGGCGGTTTGGTTCTGCCGTGGGCAGTCGTCAGAATGACCAAGTCGGCCTTGGACTGTTCTCAGAGGAACGGTTCACTTGTTGGGGTGCGGTACAGCCGGTCCACTTTCTTGGGTATAGTGGGGGCTGTCGAAGAGTGCCTTCAGGCGAGCCTGGTAGCATCCTGAAATGGGGCTACCAAGGGTGGAACCACTAAGGGTTTGGGCTCATTCATACCCAGGAAATGAGACTTTTTCTCTGGATCAAGATCCTGTTTCCCACAGATTTAAAAATTGGATGCGACGAATCACGTCCAAGAGTTGGGATCATCCGGGGAGTCCCCTGGAGGATCGGGTGGTGGGGAGGAGAGGAAAACTCTCCCGAGGAGCTGGAAGAGGCAGAGTACCTTAGTCAGATAACCCCGAGGAAGATCTGGGTGAGAACACCTGTGCCTTCTCCTGTAATGCCTGGAGGATGACCTGGAATGGCACTTCTCCGTTCTGAGACCTGTTGTCAGCCGGACCAGGCAGTTGCCCCGGGAGGTAGCTACAATGGAGGTTCTACCAGGTTATGTTGCAGTAGGGGAGGACATCCTTCTTGACTGTCCCACCAGGAACTGAAAAGGTCCTTTACTTCATTTATTGAGACCACAGCAAGAGCAGATGGACCCAGCCTCTTGGACCTGTCGTCTGGTTCCTTATGCAGCATATCAGACAGCTGGTCAGGGACCGGTGTACAATCCGGAGACTTCGCTTTCTCTGGCATCTGGTGCAGAGGTGGTGTCAGAGCCGACGGCAGGTTTACTGGTGTCTGTTCGTCTGTAGGTAACGTGTTTGTTGTCAGGTGAGGCCCCTTCTCGGCCAGAGACTAGACCCCTTCCAACAGCAGTTTAGGAGGTGCTAGCGACGTGGAAGACCCTGAAGTGGAAGATGATGTTGAGATGGTGCACCAGGTGTCCGACGCCTGATGCTTGGGAGAGCTGGTGTCAGGTCCAGCCAGACGATCAGACAATGTAGTGGAAGCCTTCACCAGGAGGTGGTTAGCAGCTACCTCTTTAATGGCAGAATCTTGTCTTAGGCCCTACAGCCATGCCTCTGGGTCTAAGACTAAGGGAGGGGCCCCAAAGGCCCTTGCTCCGATAAAACACCGCTGGACATCCGCACAGACACCGGGAGTTTCAAGACAGTCAACCTGGGAGGTGCTTGGGTTGATTGGGGGGGGAGAGAAGAAGAGGGATAGGGGGCAGAGTCAGACCTCAGACTGGAGCTGGCCATCTTCTGATGCGGAGACCTGGATCAGTAATCAGAGCAGGCCTTCTCATGATGGTGATGCTTTCCACTGGACTTTCTCCTTTTTGTGAGAATTCCCTGACCCCGAAGAGGATCCTAGGCCTGACGGGGTTTTTTGCATGGTGGCAAGCTATTGTTCAAGCAGGAAAGTCTTCAGCGTCTTCAAAATGATGGATTAGCGTGTAATGGTTGAACTTCTTGCAGTGTGGGCAGGAGTCAGTGTTGTGGCCGGGCCCCAGGCAGATCACAGGCTGAGTGACCGTCTCGGACTGGAATCTGCTCCCCACATGTGCACTTACATTTCAGGCACCGGGTAGATGACAAAGACATGCACCAAATTTGCAGTAAACAACGATTAAACTACTGGAATCCTTTTCAAAAACGGCGATCGACTGTTAGCATGCAGGCATCCACGGAGCCGATGTGAAAAAGAACTGGGGACCACCCCCTTTATACCACTGGCAGACGTCAGGCAGTCCCCACTGGGTATGGCTAGCCAAGAACTTTCCCGTGGGGTCCCAGTGCCTGGCAGCATAGTCCTTATGGTGTAGCCTGCTGCAAGAGTTCCCACTCGAAGTAAGACCTTTGCATTTCTTGGCATTGAAGCCAAGCTGCCAGATCCTGGACCACCTCCCCAGCTTTTCCTGTAGGTCCTATATCCCTTCAGCTGTGTCCACTCTCCCGCAGAGTTTGGAGTCATCCACGAATAGGCATTTTGCCCTTAATGCCATCCCCAATGTTACTGAACACCGGCACAAGCAGAACCCTGCAAGACCCCACTGGTTACCTCTCTGGTGCCAGATTAACACTCCCCCCACAACCACCTTCTGGCCCTTAGCCAGTTTTCCACCCATCTGGCAATCTTTTCCCCAACTCAGAGATCCACAAACTTCCTGATCAAATTGTGTGTGGCACAGACTCAAAGGCCTTGCTGAAATCAAGACAGAAGAGGTCTACCACTTGGCCAGTCTGTCTTAGTGACACAATGAAGTCAGATTAGTTTGACATGACCCCCCACGAAATCATGGTGCCTCGCATCCTGGAGACCATACACCTCTAGATATTCCACCAACCTTTCCTTTAGTGTGGTCTCCATGAGCTTGCCCACAATGGAGGTCAGTGATTTAATCCCCCCTTCCCGGTCATCCTTGGGACTTGTGAAGGTGCACTACGTGTGTGTTCCAGTCCTGCAGTACCACACTTGACTCCAAGTGAGCTATTAAATAGGTCTGCCAGTGGCCTTGACAGCTCCTTTAGTACCCTTGGGTGTACTCTGTCCTGGGTTGGGGATTTGTCCACCTTCAATGCCAGCAGCCCCTGCCTCACACTATAGCCTCGTCACTGCATCTGTGCCCCCTTTTTTTCACCCTCCTGGAAGGCACTGGTCCATCCTTCTCCCTGGTGAAGACGAAACAGAAGTATTAATTTAGTATCTACTTCCCCACCCCCCCCTTTCTAAAGCCTAACAATCCCTTCCTTCTTGTCCCTTTTCTCATATAAGAAAAGAAAGCTTTCTCCCCCTTAATTCCTTCAGCTATCTGCAGCTCCTTCAGTGCCTTTGCTCACCAGACTTCCTTACTTGCCTCACCAGCCAACCTTGGGTAATTTTCCCTATCCACCTCTCTCGGTCTTCCTGAATTTTATATAGGCCAACCTCTCTTCCCTTGCTGCCTGGGCAACCCCAGACTTAAACCAACTTGGCGCTTTGGCCCTTTTCTCCCCCCGAGCCGAACACACATGTGGCAACCAGTATTCCTTCCTTAATGATAGACCACCTTTGGTCCACCCCATATCTGCTCCTAAGCCTGCCAGATGGCTCCTTAGCACTTTGCCCATTTTCCTGAAGTCCACCCTCCTGAAATCCAAGATTTTGGTCTCTGTCAGGATGCTTTCCCTGCCCACACCCAACTGTATGCGTGTAATATATATTATATACATATATACATGTTATGTAGCCATGTCTCCCCTGTGTTCTACTTCCTTGGCACAGATAGTTATCACCCCTGTCTGGTGATATGCTACTCTGTTTAACAGAAAAGGAAAAAAAAAAACACATGGTAGCCCTTTCGAAACACTACTAAGGGGACACCAACGTGATTCTAGAAATGTTCTCCTTGGGTTGTCACTATACTTATACCTAGCATGCAGCAAATTTAAAAACAAAGGTGAAAATATTTATGTGAAATCAAGGTTGGATTTTAAAATCAGAGCCTATGAACCACTAAAGCTGACCACTGGGCACTTGCATGCAACAGGAGTCTTCAGTGTTACAAGGAGTGTGGTTTGACTTAGTCCCTAAACTTATGAAGGATTAGTAAGTGCTGATGGCTTCTTTAGTCAGCTGTCTTAAGTAGGAAGGAGTCCAAACATTACCCTGAATGGTACTTAATACAATAGTAATTGCAAGCTCATGATGTTGGAATGCAAAATTATGACAGGACCAGATGACTTCTGGTGCTTGGATGGCAGGTGAGTAAGCACTTATATAAATAGTAATTCACTGGTGGTTAGGGACTAACATAGGCCCAGCTGGCAGTTTTACACCTAAAAAGAAAAGCTTACCTAGTGTAGGTAGCCAGTATGAGGGCCTAGTCCCAATTTCATCACCAGGAAGAGTTTGGGAGATATTTGGTGTCACACTTGGACAGCTGGTTCTGATCCCTGTATCATTTTATTTGATATTAAAAAAAATGTGTGGACGGACTATGGCAGTAGGAAATGCTGGCTTGCTGAAACTGACACTTCAAACCCCCCCAGGGATAAGTTCAAAGGACGGGACATAGCTAAACTACAGATATCTGGGGTGAAGTTATCTTGTCAATTTGCTTTGATCCCAGGAAATAAAATTAGCCATTCATGACATCCTCAGGGAAATCCTTTGATCTGCACTAGATGTCCTGATAAAAGGGACACTGGCCAGTGTTTTGAATAACCTCCCAGGAAGCCAGCTCATTTAATCAAAGAGACCTTTGATGTGTAGATACCAAGGCCCAGACAGAATTAAGGAATCAAATACACCTTTGCTTTGAATATACAGTGATTTATATCAGAGACTTTTGATGTCTAGGGGAAAGCAGAACAGACTGGTTTCAACTAGTTGCATAAAGAGGCGATTATGTCATCTCATTTTTTTTTTTTTTTAAATAACTTAGTAGGCCACCATGTGCTATAAAATATAGATTTTGTTACACCAAGGCGGAGTTTGGTGACCTCAGAGAAGGCCAGCTCAGGTCTGTCTTAAACCTACTGAGCAAACTGAGACACACTTTCATATTTCTGACTTATAAGAGGAACATCAGAGCACTGAAAAGATTAAGTAGCAAGGACCTTAGACAAGATTAGCCTGAGTGTTATTTGTAGAAATCTGCGCTTTAACCTGTTTGTTTTAAGGCTGTATGTGTGGGGATATTTTGTTCTGTAATATTTTCCATTTTCCTATTTTAAAGTAAAGATGTATATTTTAAAACAAACTGCTGGTGCGCCTTGACATTTCTTTTCATACAAGTGGAGATATAAAGGTTATATAGTTAACACTGTATGAGTTTATTGTTATACCAAACTGGGAAACGGACAGAGTTCTCCAATGTCTTGCATAGAGTTCTAAGGGTTCATTTTGGAGACCTGGTTAAGTGCCCATAGGCAAAGATACCTGGCCCCTGAAGACAATTATCTGAGCCTGATAATTGGGTACGCTAACAAGAGGTTATCAATTTGAATCCCTCCAGAGCCTGAGACTAAGGTGACTTGAACCCACGAGAGACAAGAGGGTTACCTTGTACTATTAACTGTCCACAAATCCTACACTCAAGAGGTTGGCACTTTGGAAGTTTAGGGCTAACCGGCTGAGCAAATTTGTGACATTTGGTGCTCTAGCTATCCTATAGCTGGAGCTTACATTTGTCGTAGCCTTATGTAGCATACAATAGTATTCAGGCTGGGATGCCCTAGGAAGACTTCGAAAAGTTTTTCACCACCTGGCAGAAGCAGATATGCCTAGGAATACCTACTGGGAGTGATTTTCCATTTCTGTCATCTTATGAAAATACATTGGGACAGAGAGAAAGGTGAACTTTTAGTCCGTCATGCATTCAAAGTTGCTTAATTTTGCACTCTAGGACTGATCCATCTGGGTTAGTCTCCTTTGTGGATACAGTAACTAAACTGTATATTTGAACAATAAATCCTAGATAAATAAAATGGATTTGTGTTTAGTTGATGTTCTGAGCTTGGTACTTGGTGTCTGCCATCTGAAACACACTGTCGGCAAACAAGGGCCTATGGCCCACCCAGTCTGCCCATTAGAGTCTGTAAGGTCCCTATGTTTTTCTAGAAGTCTGTTGCCCCTTACCCCCAGAATTCCCTCACGTCTATCCCATGCATTCTTAAATCCCATGTTTCAGCCCCCACCACTTCCTCTGGCAAGGTGTTCCACTTGTCCACCACCCTTTCTGTGAATAAATTCTTCCCCACATTTCTTCTGAATCGCCCTCCCTCCAACTTCTTCACATGCCCTCTAGTCCTGGAACATCTTTTCTGCTGGAAAATAGTGTACTCCTGCACCCTGTTCCTTCCTGTAAGGTACTTGGTATAGTGGAATTAGGACCTCCCTTTTCCTGCTGGTGATGCCCCTGCTTATGCATTCCCAGCATACTATTTGCTTTGCCTGCTACCTTGTTGCACTGTTTCCCTACCTCAACGTCAGAAATAACCCCAAAGTCCCTTTCTTGCTGGGTGCATGATATACTCTCACCCAGCAGATATGTTCCAGGGTTTTTGTGCCCCATATGCATTATCTTGCACTTTGTTTATTTCAATGGCCAAACCCTTGACCATTCTTCAAGCTTCTGCAGGTTCCTCTTCTTTCTGATGCTGCCGATTCCACCACTTGTTTTCTTCATTATAAAAATATTTAGAGTGGGGAAATCATTCATTGGCAGTTTTGTTTTTACAGAATATTTAATTTGTTTATTGGATTTCCGAAAAACAAATTAAGATTTGCATTACAAAACTTGGAAGATGGAAATATTTACAGAAAAATATCTACAAAACATGTTAAAGTACTGAGACAAGCGTCAATGTGAGGATCACAAATTGACATTGTGGGGACAGCACTCTTCAGACACTCCTCAGACAGTAAAATTGTCCAAAAGGCAGTTTTCTCCGAAACGTTGTTTCGTCTCCAATGGTCATCTGCTTGTAGGTGATCCAAGTGCAAGTTTAAGAAGCCTCCTCATCTTCAATCTTGGGGGCCAAGTAGTATTTGACATGTCCCATATCAGCGATCTTGTATTCCACCACTGCAATTTAAAAAAGTCTCAGTGAGACATTCAGCATCAAAGCTTTCAGCTCAAATGATGCAGACACGTACTGTGACCCTCTGCCCTTAACACAATGTTACAGTATTTACAACTACACAATGATGTTCCGCCTGGTAAAATAAAGATTTTGATACATGCAAAAAAAAAAAATCATACCACCATCACTGGCTAAACCATTTCCTTTCTATAAAGTGACGACACAAGTACCTCGTACATGGCAAGAGCCTGTCCGTTAAAGGGAACTTGTCAGACACTCAAACTATGTTCTGAAACACTGCTAAACTTACAAGAAATCTGTAGCCTAATCCATAACTTCAGATAACCCTTACCCTTTCATCTAGCCCTCCATCAGCAAAGACTGGGGCAACCAATACACCAAAGTACGTTGTTTTTAGTCCTATTTATATGCCCTCTTCTGATACAGTAATCTTAGAAACAATGTCAGCAGAAAAGGACCTCCAGGCCCACCCAGTCTGCCCCCAAAGCCCCTTACCTACTGTGCTACCATAAACCCTAACTGATCACTACCCCCCCCCCCAATTAAGGTCCCCTTTTGCCTATCCCATGCATGTTTCAAATCTGTTACCGTTTCGGTACCCACCA
Organism: Neoceratodus forsteri; assembly: GCA_016271365.2. NCBI lineage: Eukaryota > Metazoa > Chordata > Ceratodontiformes > Ceratodontidae > Neoceratodus > Neoceratodus forsteri. Next base: position 86,500,514 of record JADMNL010000026.1, on the reverse strand, counting down.
CCTGTGTTGGGAGGCTGTTCCAGGTACCCATCACCCTTTCCATGAAGAAATATTTCCTTACATTCCCCTGCCAGCTTCATACTATGCTCCCTTGTCCTTGAGCTTCTCTTTCTGTGCAGTATACCCAACCTCCTGTACCTTGATAGCCTTAAGTTATCTGAATGTTTCCATCTCCTTTCCCCTCTCTTTTCCTCCAGCAAGTACAAATTTAGTTCAGAGTATTTCCTCGTAGGGCATCTGGTGCAGACCATGCACCATTTTGGCTGCCCTTCTCTGTACTGCCTCTGCCTGATCTATGTCCCTCCTGAGATGGGACCTCCAGGAGTGGACTCACCATTGATTTATATAGGGGCAGCACCACCTACCGTTTTCTGCTGGTGATCCCCTTCCCTATGCACCCCAGTATCTTACTAGCCTTTCCCACTGCTTGGTCACCTTCAGGTCAGATATGATGACCCCCCCGGTCCCTTTCCTGTTTTGTGGACATTAACATCCCCCCCACCCAAACAATAAGTTTCACTTATGTTTGTGCCCCATGTACATAATTTCACATTTTTTGGTGTCGAAGCCATTGTCAAACCCTTGACCAGTCTTAGCTTTTTTAGGCGGTCCCTTTATCCACAAAACAGGTATACCTTATTTTCCAGCCCCTCTGCAATGTCTAATACACTGAAGAGGACTGGTCCCCCAGTATTGACTCTGGGGCACCCCACTGGTCACCCTACCTTCCTCAGAGTGAACTCCATTTACCACTACCCTTTGACACCTATCCCAACCAATTTCTTACCCGCATACTATTTTTGGACAGACTCCAGGCTGCCCAGCTTTTTTTAAAGAGTTTCCATTTACCACCACCCTCCAAGTTGTTAATTAGCCAACTTTGTACCCCTTTTACCATCTTTGGGCCCACTCCTAGGCTGACCAACTGGTTTACTGTCCTGTGTAGAACAGTGTTGAAGGCCTTGTTGAAATCCAGGTAGGCCACATCCAGCTCCTCCCTGATCCACCTTCCTGGTTACCCAGTCAAAAAACACTATCAGGTTTGTTTGACAAGATCTCCCCCTGTGAACCCATGCTGCCTCTTATCCTGCAATCCACTGGTTTTAAGGTATTCCACAATCCTTTAGTTGCGTTTCCATAATCTTTCCTACCACTGAAGTCGGGCTTACAAGGTTGGCAGTTTCATGCCTCCTCCCAGTTTCCACTTTTGTGCAGTGGAACCACATCCGCCCTTTTTCAGTCACCCCAATAACCAGAGGCACAGACAGATCCCTCCTTTAGTTTCTTCAGTACCCTGAGGTGGATCCCGTCTGGCCCTATTGCCTTGTCTACTTTAAATATTGCTAGTTTCTGGAGGACCCTCTCCTCTGTAAAAGGGCTAGTGTCCACCACCTCCCTTCCCTTAATGCCTTTCTTCACCATCTGTGGCCCATCACCTACCCCCCTTTTGTGACTACTAAACAAAACTACTTTAGTGGGGCAGTTTTTTTTTTTTCTATACCTCTTCCACACCTCCTTTTTGTTCTTACTATCCCCGGCTTGCTTTTCTTCTTACTTATGTACCTGAAAAATGTTTTGTCCCCTTTTGCTTGTTTAGCAAGCTTTTCCTTTTAGTGCCTTAGCTCTCCTAGCTGCTTTCCCTGCCTCCCTTTGTTTCTCCCAACTCTCCCCATCCTCTTCCTTCTGTGTCTTGTACCTTTTGAATGCCTGCCTCTTCCTTCTCTGCTACTTCCCTGGAGAACCGTAGCAGCATCTTCTCTTAATCTTCCCGACAGGTCTGTTGCCTTCTCAATGGCCTTATTTTCTCCAACCATTGACAGCAGCCTCCTGAAACTGCCAGCGGTCAATGTCGCCTGCTATCCTGTACCACCAATACACACTATTAACTGAAGCCACCACTGCCTGTCCTCTCACTGTGTTTACCACACACTGCATCTACTAGCAAGAAGGCAACTGTACTAATTTGTCGTCAAGCTTTGATTTGACTTTCGTATGCTACATTTAGTGAAAAAATAAACCTATTGTTTAATTGATACCCATTTCACAAATGCAATTTGGCATAACAGGGTGCACTATGGTAGGCCAACAGCTCTTACTGGATGGTAGAAGCACTCTGCTTAGCCTTGTGCTTCAACCCACCCGGAACAGACTACTATCCCACCATAATGCACTCTGTCATGCCTTATTGCTAAATTAAAGATGAACTTTGGTTTTTTACTAACAGAAGGTTGGATTGGGTAAGGGTGTTAATCTAAAGTTAGGTACAGGGTACAGATTCCCTTTAATTTTCCAATAAAACGGTCCCTCAGTTGTGCAACATTACTCAGCAGAAATAAAACTGAACAAGGCATAAAGCAGGTAATTGGTTCGGTATGGATGTAGTAATTACTCACCAAGAGGAACATCTGCAGACATACTAAGTGTTACTGTAGAAGACAAAGGAGTGGCTTTTGTGAAGAAGTTCAGGTACCGTAGAGCAAAAGTCAGCTGTACAGGCTCATTCATTTCAATTGTTACCTTAGAGGGGAAAAAACAGCCATGTAGGTTATTAAAATGGCACCTGTCAAGCAAAATAAACGCCATCAGGTCACCACCTGATACTATCAAATAATCTGTGGTCCTTTGCCGTTATGCATCATCCTGCTAACCTATCAAGCCACCCCACCATCACATTTCCAATCCTGTTCCTTACTCAGTCTGGGAACGAAATCCACCCCCCCGTGGCCTGTCACAAAGGGTAACTTGACAGCATTCTGCAGATGAGCATCCTATGTGTTTTTTTTCTTCTGGAAATCATTAAGCAGCTGTTGTCACCAGGACAGGCTTGAATCAGAACTGTTTAATTTAAATCTGATCCAATTCCCAGACACCTGCCTCACTGCACTCTGGGTTCCTTGGTATACAACGAATATTACGTTTTGTGGGACTCTTCTATTGCATGCTAATTGTATTTCTTGTGTACTGTGTCACTGCTCGTTTTGCATACAATCTACAGTCGTAAACAGGATTTTGTGTCCCAACCGCATGTACCTTAAAAAATGTTTAACTACACTTGATGACTGGAATGGATACAGTGTAGCTAGGTATTGTTATATTTTATTCATACACCACAGGACTAAGCCAAACAATGCATTGCATTTCTCAATTGAGCAATATTCAGGTATGGGCAGTAATGGATTAGATGCAGAAAGAGGCCAGTATTGAGTGATGTTACAGCAAGATACAGATGACCATCACAAGCCTGCAAGAACCAGACAAGATAGCTCTAAACAGATACTAGGTCATGCAATTTGCACCAACAACTAATACCCTCCAGTACAGCAGAGCCATTATCAGGAGTGTGTTTCAGACTAGCACCAATAACAGCTCAGGATGCATTGCCTCAAGGGAGTGTAGCCAGTTGTGTCACTGTTCTGTACTCCAAAATGGCCACTGGGAAGTTGCTGGTTGCCCACTTCGCTATAGTCAAATGTACCATAAGGCATGCACAGCAATATTACGACAGGAGTCAGGTTCTCTGGAAATCTACATTGCAAAAAATGAATAAAACTAGAGTATACAAGACCCTTGAAATTACAAAATTCCAAGGTTGCAGAATATAACCTGCCACAATTGTTATTGGTGAATTTTCTTGAAAATATAGTTTATCCATAGGGCCCGGCTCCCTTCATCTCGTTTATCCTGAAGCCTCTACACTCAGCAAGTCATAGATTACAACAGCAAGACTGCATTCTGCCGAAGAAGCCTAGCAGCCCAGCTGCAGAAATCAGGAGAGCACTAGAAGACCTGCGAGTATATTATCTGGATACATAAGATTCCTGCATTTGCTAATGATGCACTTGATTACTCCAATACAATCCTTATGAATGTCCACTTACTGCCTCCTCCTCTTTGTCTACGTTGCTGGTCTGTGATAGTTTGACGTTACCAGTACCCAGTTCTCCACTTGCAGAAAATTTTACACCATCTTTTGCACAGGAGATTACAACAGCATCGCCAATCTGACTGAGATCTCTGCAGATACGGGCAAATTCACCAGAGGGCATCTTCACAACACAGCTGTACTCTTGTTCCTGTAGACAAAATGAAAATTAATTTTACTCTGGCATTCTATGCCTAGTGTAACTGCGAGAGTTCACCAATTATGATGCCACATGACCACAGGCCCACCCTAAGACCGGGTTTGTGTTATGGAGGCAAGAAATGCTGCATCCCAGCATTCACACTCCACCCCCTTCAGATTACTGCACAGTACTCTAAACCTCTCCTATCCTCAAGCCTACCTCGCAACCATTTTTCCACTGAAATGAGGGACAGGCACTCAAAATGAGACAATGAACCTCGGAAGAACGGACACTCAAACATGGAGATACAAGCTCTGAACACTGTGGAATCCATTGTCTTTGCTTGTGCAAAGTTTTTCAGTTCATCATCTTAGAATATTACATTTCTGTCCAAGAATGACTTTACATAGAATCTGACAGCAGATAAGGACCACTTGGGCCCACCTAGTCTGCCCGTTTCCCTACCTAATGGATAGGCTGCAGATCCTAGTTAACAGCCAACTTCCTCCTACCCCCCACTACAGTTGCCGTATGTGTCACATGCATTCTTGAATTCCCCCACTGTGTTACATCTGTGTGGGCAGCAACTTTTCCATCAGGGAATACTTTTTTTTATATATGGTTCATGGGTTTTCTTTGTAGGTTGTCCCACTTTCCCCGACCATGGCCTGGCAAATGGCTGTAAATGCATGTGGAGGCACACACTTGGTGGTGCCAGCTCAGCCCCTTCCACCCTCCCGTCCTTGCCGCCCTCTCCATTATCCCCACTGGACCCAGTGGGAGCAGAACTATAGGAGGGCAACAAGCCACCCTCCCCAGGAGAGCAACCCAACTGCTCTGCTCGATCCTGCTCTCCCCCCGAACCCAGCTCGCTGGCATAGTGCGAGGTTAGGCGCCCAAGCACCTCAGCCCTCAGCGCTACCGGTCTGGCTCAGGGACACAATTCTGACAGGCAAAATGAGGGACATCCCTTGTAATCAGGGACTGTTGAGAGGTATGCTCTTCATTGAGGAATAGGTATCCCAGTTACCTTGTAATCTGCTTAAAAATACTTCTGATCTAAAAAAATGCAAGGGTCTAGAAAAGGCAATGTGGTCTTGTGGGTAGAGCACAAGCTTTGTACCCAATAGATTTCAACATTGGAAACTGTGCCACTGTTGCTGTCCCAAAATGAGGACACTAAGTGGGGAATGGGGCTGCAGTATTAAGGAATTTGGGAAAAAAGGGCACAACTTAAGATTCTTAAAGTCCACTGTAAATTTGGAGGTTTAGCGTGAAGAGCACCTTTTGTGCTCCATCTAAAATCCTCACCCAAAGCCACAGAAATACCATTATAGTCCTTGAGTTGCAGGCTGCATTTAAACTTAAAAAGCTAACTTTAGGGGAGGAAGGGATAGTATTCCATCTCAAAGAAGCCGAAAGCTTGATCCCTTCCACCTCCCTATTTGAAGTCACGCCCCACCGTGTTCATGTTTTGTGATGCAATGGTTGGAGGGTGGGGCCTTGACTTCAATGGGGCACTCCTTAAACAGTGGTCTTCATTTCTACAAATGACAGAATATTAAAAAACTGCAACTGAAAGGAGACCCACTGAAGCACGCTCCTGCATTCTCCAGACTACTGGAAACGTGAATGCATAGGGGCATGTCTGATTAAGTGGAAGGGATTGGACCCTTGGCTCCATGGATCCAAAATACGATCCCTTCCACCCCTAAAGCCAGCTCATAAATGTTAAATGCAACCTGCAACTCAAGAGGACCATAACAGTAATGGAGCGCCAAGGTGAGTACAAGTCCCTTGATAAGAGTTGCCTGAAGCACTTAACATGCCATTAATTGGCGTAAATGTTTATGCCACTGTCAGCCAACATGTCATGAAAAGGAAAAAGACTGCTTACTGGAATTCCAAGCTGCTCGACATCCAAGTCCATCAATTTCATCTCATAGTCAGAGACTTTCTCCTGATCTTGGGAGAAAAAGAAAAAATATCACAATTATGTAACTATTCACTTTGGAATACTGCAATCATAGGATATGTGACGGATCACTAATGTCAAATAAGCAGAACAATTTGGGGACATTAAAGCACTCCAAAATTAGGAACTTTCTTACATCAGAAAGACACAGCATGAACATGTCCCTCACTTAGAATTTAGACACTCGCATTTATCAATCACCCAACATCTCTACAGATCCCTCTACAGTCTAGCACACACTACTGTTTAACCACACAACTGGCACCCCCCCCATGCTTAGACCTTCAACCAGAAAGCACACGGGTGAAGTCCAAGGAAGACTATGAACATATTAAGAAGCCAGCAGAACGCCATTTGGTCCATCTAGTCTGCTCGTATTGCAGGGTCCATAGCAACCCACTGCCTACCCATGATCCTTACCTTCCCCAATGCCTATCCTAGCCTCTCAAAGCTGCAGTCTTCAAGAAGACCTATTCTAGCAGTGCATTCCAAAAGTCCACCACCATCTCTGAAGTGTTTCCTGACTTCCCTCCTAAACCTCCCCCTCTCCAGCTTAAGACTGTGCTCCCTCGCATTATGGTTGCCACTCAGCTTAGAGACCCTTCTTATTTAAGTATTTGAAGGTCCCAATCATGTCCTCCCCCCCCTTCCTCCAAGGAATACATGTTCAGTGCCCTCAACCTCTCCCCGTATGCCTTACCCTGCTGACCCATCATCTTTGTGGCCCTCCTCTGAACCTTTTCCAGCAGGTTAATGTCCTTTGAGGTGCCGGTACCAGTACTGAATTCTATACTCTAGAAGTGACCTGTACAATGGTAGTATAACCTCCACTCTCCTACTGAGTCCCCTAGCTATGCTTCCCAGTGTCTTGTTTGCCCTTGCTGCTGCTTTCTTGCACTGCACGGGGCACTTCAGGTCACTGGTGATCATCACTCCCAGGTCGTCCTCTGATGCAGATACCTGGACTCCACCCAGGTAGTACTCAGTCCTGGGATTCTTGGATCCATGTGCATAACTTTGCATTTCTTGTCATTGAAGCTAAGCTGCTAGATCCCCCCCCCCACTCTTCCAGATCATCCTGCAGGCCCTGTAACCCTTCAGCTGCATCCATTCTCCCGCAGAGCTTGGTGTCGTCCGCGAATAGGAACATTTTGCCCTTGATGCCACTCCCAATATCATTGATGAAGACATTGAATAACACCAGCTGGCCCGAACACAGCACTGTGGGACCCTACTGGTGACCTCTGGTGCCAGATAACTACCCCACAACCACCCTCTGGGTTCTGTCCCTCAGTTTTCCACTCATCTGGACATCTTATCCCCAACTCTGAGATCCCCCAGCTTCCTATTCGACCTTTTGTGGGGCTCGAAGAACTATTGCAGAGAGTTAATCTTGCATCCACCCAAGAAGGTAAGCACACTCACCACTTTAGACACTCAAGTGGCCGCACCAAAAGCAACCTCCATTGTCAGTCTTGACAGTGCTGTCCCCAAAATACCTGGAATCCTCTGGGTTCAAGTGGTAGACTAGGCTAAAATGCAAACCAAGATCTCCACATGCAGAATTAAGTGTGTTGCCCCAAATGCCTAAACCTCGTCATTTAGCACTGCAATGTCAACATCAAGGTTAAAAAAGTACAAAATCGTCAGAAGGATATGATGGACTTGCATATCTCAAAAAGTCCAATAGGGAATATTATCCATTTTGCTTAAATCAGCCGTGCAGTGTAAAAAAAAAATCTGTGCTTTTGACAGTTTATTCCCTGTGCTCTGCTGAGCATTTACCAGATAATCTTTCCCTCCAGCATTGTACCATCACATTCTGTAATTTGCTCGATTATCCCTTGTTTACATTTCTGCCACGCTGAGCTGAACCCCCTCTACCGCCGACTGCACATGTACGATTGGCAGTACTACATTGGGACATCAGGAATGTTCAGCACAGGGTCTCACTGCAGTAACCAAAAGATGTGATGTGACGTGAAGGGGGAGCGCAGCTAAAAGTTAGGCAACTGCCACATTTATTGTGGCGCCACAACTGAAATAAATGTTAAATACCTAATAAACTAAAGATCGCTAGAAAAAATATGTACGGATATGGAAACCTCATCTATGGTTGCATACTTACAACCAAGTTTGATAATCATTTCCTGATTATGTTGCACTGCTGCTTTAAAGATGACAGGACAGCAGACAGGATGTCCATGCTACAAAGGCAACAGCAAGGAACAGACGCGAACAGCCCCAGCTGGTCATGACACCACCTCCTGCAGAGTCCAGTGAACATGGTTCCATGGAGATCAATAAAGTTCTGTTACTGGTTAGCTTTTTTTATAGAGAGCTAGCAAAATTTTCCATTTACCAGTCCTTCATTTTAACCCCTTTAAGTACTTACTTTGAGTCTCAAATACCAGTGAAAGTGTATCAGCGTTGTCCTCTGCTCTTAGTGTGATGATATCCTCATTGCCAGCACATTTCAGGATCTTGGACATGCTAAAGAAAGCAAACAGTGATGGTTTAGACAAATTCCAAAATCAAGGTCATTTTGAGAAAAGCAAGCAAGTAAAACTGTGCTGAAACTTTGGTGTAGTCATTTTAGACTACCACACACCTTGTGTAAAATGGCCACTAGCTAGGACTAAACTGCTGTGGCCTCTGTTCAGTTCCTGCTGAGAGATAATACAAAACAGTTGCCACCCTCAAGAGACCATGATTAAAATGAGCAAATATAAATTTCTCGACAATAAATATAGCTTCTTCCATTTCAGGTTAGTAGCACACTATGGGGACGACTGCAACGGAACTGCCTGTAGCTGAACCAATCCAGTTTTGGAAACCAGTGCCACTGCTGGGATACTTTTCAAAAAGCCCTAGTGAGGACTCCAATTGATCTGCTTAACTGTACACTTAAGTCAGTAGTTAAAAATACGTGCCTTAACTGGATGAGTTTCAGTAATCCATTCTGTATAGAAACTGGGTTAATAGGGGGAGGCAAATCTTCCAGTTCAATGAGTGGTAGAAAGGGTGGCATGCCAAAGGAGTTCCTCGGGGACTACGGTGCCTTTTGATGAGACAAAGACCTATTTAAACTGGGCAGCCTTCATCCTCAGGGGTGGAGGCTAGTGCACTGGGACTTTTAATGTCCATCTCAGGGCAGTAAAACTAGTGGTGTGTATGCGTCAAGGTCATCTGTAGGATACACCCAAAGACCCAGAAAGCACTCTCCCTACCTGGAAGGGGTATTCAGGGAGATGGAGTATCAAGAGTGCCAAAAAGTAGGACCTAGGGGTTTCACGATAATAAAATTTTGATGATACGATAACAAGGTTATCGCAGTAATTTCATCAGTTATCGTGATAATTTTGCCACTTGTGCAACAATGTTAGCAAAACTATTTAAACACTGTTTACATAATTTACATATTTGATTCTTTCAAGCAATGCTATCCATTTATGCACATTTTAAAATCTTTGTAAAATAATGCAGAGTAAAATATACATTTTATTTTTTCACAATAAAATCTAAACTTTATTCGGACAGGGTGGTGTACGCATGGCACTGCCTTCCTAAGGAGGTTGTGGGGTCAAACTGTGGGAGAATTCAAGAATGCGTGGGACAGACATAAGGCAATTCTTGTTATCCTGTAGATAGGCAGACCAAGCAGTCCTTATCTGCCATCAAAGTCTATGTTTCTATAAAATTGCTTGCATTTTACACAAAAATTCAAATGCACAATTAATACATGGGTTGTACACACAGGGCCGGATATTTAGACTGAGCCAGGCAGTGGCACAAGCCTGGGGGCTGCGCCAGGCGATATTCAATGGTGATGCGCCATGGCTCTCAGCATCATGGAATAGCAAGGTTGGCGCACATACTGCACATGGCACTGCGCCAGAGCAAGCCACAGATAGGGAGCACAGGGATGTGCCAGCACAAGTGCAGTTGCGCTAGGCGCATCAGCCGCGATATTCAGTTGTGGGCATGCAAACGAGGCCATTTGCATGTCATATTGCCCCATCTGCATGCATTGTGCAGGGCAGCTCCGTGGAATGCACCTGGCGCCCAATCCAGCAGCTGACATAGGGGGGTGGATCTTTGGTGGGCGAATGTACCCCCTCCCGGACACCCAATCACAGGCATCTGTAGACGTATGAAAAGTACCCGGTGGGCTAGCACCCCCCCCGCCCGATTGCGGGCTGTTGTAGAAATAATGATTTACCTGGTGGCCTAGCGGTACCCCCTTATGCCTGATCGCGAGGATGTTGTGAAATCAAAGAATCACCTGGTGGTCCAGTGGTACTCCCCATCGCCGGCGGCGGCGGCACCCACCTGCCAAATGACGGCGTACGGTATGATCTGGCAGCCTGTTGGTCCTGATGTGGACCAGTAACCTACGAACCATACTGTACTACATAGACCGGATATGTGAATGGTTCATTCACATATCGGTCCGTAGTACAGCATGGTTCGCAGCCCATTGGTCCACACTGTGGATCAACAGGCATACAGATCATACTGTATGCTGTCATTTGGTGGGCGGTATGCTGCTGCCTGCAGATGACCGGGGGAAGGGGCTGCCAGGGGCCCTCTGTGGCAGGGTGGGGAGGGGGTACCACTGGACCACCAGGTAAGTAGTTTTGTTCACAACAGTCCGCGACCGGGCATACAGAGGTACCGCTACACCACCAGGTAATTAATTTGTACAACAGCCCTCGATCTGGTGTACTGGGGGGGACCACTATAACAGGTGGGTTCATTACATTGACAGATGCCCGCAATTGGGCATACGGGGAGACCACTATACCAGGTTCCTTATTTACATTTATGTATGCCCGCCAAGAGAGTACAGGGAGGGGGGCCACTTTACCAGGGGGGGTCCAGGTGCTTGTGGATGGTGTTCCCGCCAGGCGGGTGGCCACCCACTGCTGGCGACTGTTGTGTTGCACCTTGCAATACAGCCACCTGCCTGCGGGTGGCCAGCATTTGAGCAGTTTTTTTTCAGCTCAGCTTTGAGCACCAGTGTGTGGCGCACGTAGGGGTTGCGCCAGCATATGCGCCGCACATCCTGGGCTGAATATCAGGATGTGCTGCAAATGCATGGGCACACCCCCTGCATCTGTGCCACATACATTACCAATGCGCCTTGGCGCATCGGGGTTGCGCCGCACAACCTGACCCTTTGAATATCGTGCCGGGGCACACTGGGCTGCGCAACCCCTTTGAATATTTCGGTAACAGAGTGCAAAACATTTAAAAATGTGGCTGAGCAAATATTTTTACTGACTTGTTTAAAGAGCAAGTTTCCCAGATATTTCTCCTTGTCTACAAAAATCAGGAGACTCCCTTACTTGACTGGGAGTTCCTCCGTAGTAGTTGAAACTCCCTCCGCTTGGCTGTCACCTCCTCGGTTCTATCCCTAATTGACTACGGCCTTCCTGTATATGGCGCGGCAGACCAGACGGCCCTCCGCAAGGTACGCCTAACGCTCAACAAAGCATGTCGACTTATTACCAGTGCCCATAGACTCACCCATACCTGCCATCTTTACTCCATGTCCACCCTACTCAACCTTGATGAGCACCTCTTGTCCAAACCTGCCAAGTTACCTATAAAGCTCTCCATGGTCTATCCCGGCTGGCCTTGCTAACTCTATTCACCGATCTAACTCCTCAGCACGCACTCGCACCTCCAGCAAAGCTGCTCTGGTCGTTCCAAGGGCACGGACCACCCAGGGCCAAAGGGCTTTCCCCTATAGAGCCCCTCCTGGTACAACTCCCTCCCTGCTGGCATCACTGATGCCCCCTCACTCGCTAGCTTCAAATACAGCCTGAAACCCCACCTGCTCACTTCACACTCCTGCCACTGCCCCTGACCCCCCCCAACTCCACCCCTGTGACAAAGCTCTCTGAGCTGCACTTCTCTCTATCCCAGCTCCCCCCCGCTGTGCCTTTCAACTATTCTACCCAACCTCTACTCGAGAAAAAAAAAAAAGGGATTGCTTATCCTAATCTTTTGCAGATAACAGTGTTGTGTCACGCATCACCTGTAACATGACTGCCTTATTGTTGAACTGTGTTGCTGATTGCATCGCAGTACTTGTAACTTGACTGTGCCTTACTGCTGTACTGTATTGCTGATTGTCTCATGTATGTATGTCTTTGTCCTCTTTGTGACGAGGTACCTTTGTAAATGAGCCTCCGGCTCAAAGGTTGTTAGAAACTGATGTTAAAATAAATAAAGGGACGGTATCGTATTTGCCCCCTAGGGGGGATAGCCACTTGATCCCTTCTACTTCCCGATTGCCAATGCCATTCCCGTGCTTCCTTGTTTTGAGAGTTCATTATATGCCTAGTGCAGGGATGTGCATTTTTATTTAATCACAGGAATTACAACCCTTTGAGTCAGACTCATTTATAAAGGCTCCGCGTCAGCATAGCCATACATTCAGAGACAGTACATTAATGGAACATCACATTTCAAGGAATTACATACAATAGCCAACGTGGCTGAAAGTCTACATGTAGTAGCCAGAATACTGATATTACAGTGGAACAATTATAATAAAAGTGCAGTCTCTGGAGCATTGTCGTATAGTAGTAACAGTGATCTATACAATAGTGAGACACAGTTTTAAGAAAGTATTTACATATAGTAGCCTGTGTGGCTGTTGACCTATACACTTAGTAGCTAGGGTATTGGTATTAGTACAGGAGGTAGTCAGTGTAGGTGCAGCCTCTAGGGCATTGTGATATATATATATATATATCAGCAGCACAGATGTCCTATACGATTGGTGGCAATGTCAATGGGGAGCAGCCATGGTGCAGCTCTGTGCAGGACAGTTAGGATTAGCAGCTGCACTGGCATTGGCACAAGGAGAGAATGTTTTTAGGATGGTCTTGAAGTGTCCTAGATTTGGAATTGAGGTTATGGCTGGGGGGAGCTCATTGTACCAGACGGGAGCTCTATAGGAGAATGATCTGAGCAAGGGAGATTCTGACCCTGGGCATAGTCCACAGATGCTTGTTGGCAGAGCGAGTGGTCGCAGTGCAGGAACACTAGTAGTGAGGCTGAGACCCCCAATGGCGTTAACCCTAGGTGGATTTTGTGAAGACAGGATTGATATTGCAGTCTTTCCTCAAGGGTGAAGATGTTTGTAAGAGCGTAGAGGGTGCAAGTATGGGAGCGTTTGTGCCTAGGAGGAGTCGGCACACTTTATTAATGGCTATGTGAATTTTGTTTAGGGTGGTGGTGTCTGCAGCAGAGTAGATAGGGAGCCCATAGTCAACGAGAGAGGACAGAAGAGGTGACAGCCAGGTTGAGAGCCTCTGGTGTCAGGCAGTCTGTGCCGGTATAGGAGGCCAATGCGGGTATTAATGGCAGAGGTCAGGATGTTAATGTGGGAATGGAAGGATAAGGAGGTATCAAAGGTAAGGCAGAGGTATTTACAAGGCAAGTACTTGTTCCAGAGGGAGGTGAGCGTGGGAGAGGATTTTTAGTTCAGTGTCCATGGCCTTGCTCTGCAAGTGGGCAAATAGCATAGCTTTTGCTTTTTGATGTTGACCACAAGTCTGCGACTGGTGAAACAACTTTCGATCTGGTTGAACGAATGTTGGAGGGAGGACTGTAGGTTGTCAGGGCAGGGGTGTGCGACGAAAAGAACCGCATCAGCAGCATATAGCAGTAGGTTACCAGAGCAGGATTTGCGTAGTGCATTTAAGTAGATACTGAAGAGTAGGGAACCCAATATGGATCCCTGGGGACACCCTAGCAGACAGGCAGGGTGGAAGATGCGTCATTTATCTTAACACATTGGGATCTGGAGGTAAGGTAGCTATTAAACCAAGAGAATGGTCCGCATGATAGACCATTGTGGTGGAGTGTGTCCAGGAGGAGGGGGTTGGAGACTGTATTAAAGGCCTTAGACAGGTCCACGAAGATGGCTCCGGCCAGATGTTTATGGTCAAGGGCAGAGTGAAAGAAACTGGAGAATTCGATGAGGGTGGTGGTTGTGCTATGGCCCGATCTAAAACCATGTTCACTGCATAACAAACGGTGGGCTCACATATACTCTGAATTGGTTGGAAACAATTTTTCAGGGGCTTTGGGGAGGATGGATATGGGCCGATAGTTGTTGGGGTTGTTATTGTCTCCACTTTTTAATATTTGGGCAATTGTTGCAGTTTTCCAGGCTGTAGGAAACTGTCCCAAGCATAAGGAGCTGTTAAGGAGGTCGGTCAGAGGGGAAAGAACAGTGTCAAGAACCAGGTAGAGGATTTTCATGTCAAAGGAGTCTTTGCAATAGTTGGAGCCACCAAGAGCTTTGGAGAGGTAGGATTTTGCTTCTTGCTTTGTAATGACCCTAAGGTAGAAAAGGGGGGCACTGGAGGTTTGGTTCAGAGGAAGCTGGGATAGGGGGCGAAAAAGTCACTTGGGAGGACTGTACTAAGATCAAAAAAGGTTGAGTTAAGACAGCAACAGCCTGTGGGGTCAGTTGAGATGGCATTGTTGATGCAGAGCTGGGAGGGTGGGGGGAGGTGGGATTTGCCATAAAGCTCTAATGTTGTCCCAAAACTTTCGTGCACTCCCCCAGGAAGAAAGCCAGGGTGTCTTTATAATATTCAGACTTGGCCTTGCATATGGCCCAGGTGCACCTATTGCGTGTTGCTCTGTATGCTAGTCTGTCTGCTCGGGAGCCAGATTCAACGGCTCTGTGCCAGAGGTCATCCCTTTGTTTTAGTTGCTGCCGTAATGTAATGGGCGTGATCCAAGGGACATTATGTTTTAGTTTTCAATTTAGTCAGGGGGCAAAAATGTCACATGCTTTGTTGAGCATGTGAAGTAATCAAGGGCTAGGTCAATGTTAGGGGCCTGGGTTATAGGGGCCCGGTCCCACTGGACATGGTAGTGTTTGATTTTTTGCAAGGCCACCTGGTCACAAGCATCTGCGGGTGGAGACGCTAGGTTGGGGTTTGGGCAGGTGACATGACCAGGAGCAGAGGATAGGGGAGTGGTCACTCAGAGTCTGGGAGGACCAGCAGGTCAGAGATGCTATGTGGTCGGTTAGTTAGTAGTATGTCCAGTAGGGTCTGGGAACCATTTGTTGCGTTTACCCTGCTGGGTGGGTGGACCAGCTGGGTATGATCCAGCGCTGCAAAGGCATCCTTGATGGCAGCTGCTGACTTGGCGAGCCAGTTAACATTTAGATCACTGACCAGGATATGCTGTTTTTTGGGGGAGGTTGAAAATAGTTTTTGAGGGATTGTATGGCCATAGCTTGGTTGTGTGGGGTAACATATGCCACAGTGATGGTTAGGGGAGCTCTAGCGGGGTCCAAAGCAAGTTTTATGGATAAGGCTTGGGTGCCATGATCTAGTGAGGGGATCGGGAGAGCTTGGTTCAGTAGGTTCTCAAACATAGAAGGCACAACCACCACCCAGTTTTCCCACTTTGTTGGCTCTGTGTAGAGTGAAGCCCAGGAGGCTGATGAATGAATGAGTTTTTTTTTTTTGAAAGCCATGTTTGGGAAGGTTGCAGATATTATTGGCAGCTATGCACAGCCCTTGTTTTTTGTTTACTGTTAGCGGCGGGGCCTGGGTTGGGGTGAAGATTTCCAGATATGAGAAGTAGTAGGGCTAGGACCCGAGGAGAGAGGGACCCCCGCAGGTGCATTTAGGCGTCAAAATCCCAACACTACAATTCCCACAGAATATTGCTCCCATAAAACCCCTGGGGACAGGCTCCATTTTAGAGTCCCCAAAGGTACCGATTAGCCCATTTCAGCAGTCCAGGACCAAGATGGTGGAGATAAACAGAACTGTCCTTGCCGCAAAGAAGGCAGGTTAGACAAACTACAATATCTACCACTCTAACAGATATTCAGCAAACAAGTACATATTCTAACAGAGCTCCCTCTGCACAAGTAGCGAAGGCAGAACGGAGCAGTTATCTGATATCCCAGACTGGACACGAGCATCAACCGATTAATCAACTACAATCTAGGCAGCTGTTGAAGAGACAGTACACAGAGGCTATACAGGCACTCTGGCAAAACATTTAAACTGCTAAAACGCAGGATTCCAGCCTGACAGTGAGCATTTAGGCAAGTTCAATGAAGACTTTTCGGGAACCCCATTTGTACGCGGGCTACACATCACTATGTAGATCTCGAACCATGGCAGTACCAGGCAGTTAGCAGCTGCAGCACCATAAACCACTAGGTAATGTAAGGTTATTTACGTTAATCAATTTTGTTTAACAAAATCCCAAGAGAAATACAATGGCGTGAAACATATTACTCCCTCCAGTTACTGGAGAGTTCCCGCCAGCTTCAGCGTCTTTGTCAATTTTGGCGCCTATGTGACGTCACAGGACAGCCCACTATTTATGGCGCCATAAGTAGGAATACTTGTCAGATCAGAATTACTTTTCTCCACAGCTAAGTGACAAGAAGCACAGGGGAATAAAACCCTAGTGAGAGCTGAAGAGGCACACACTACTGCCTCACATTACCGTCCGTGTAGCACGGTTTTCTTTCCCCAGGAGCATCATAGAACATGCCGCACAACAGAAGAACGGGCGCGTCGCACTACCTGACGGCGGGCTTTCCTATGACAGCTGGCTGCGCATGCTCGGACATGTCCAGGCTGCTCCTCAGCCACGTAAAAAGCTTCAAACCCAGCTTAAGTGGTCATCGGGGGCATAACTAGTGGCTACTCCTGAAACTGGCCATTTCGGTTACCGGCCACGATAACGAAAAGCGTCTCTGCCACTCACTACACACCCCTCTTGTACCCGATGATATACTGCACTACGTTATCACCCTCTCCCCGACATAGCCCCATGTCTTACCTGCTGAGATTGACCCCCATGGCGAGGTTGCGGTCGCAGCGGTACGTGTCGAAGCCGTCGGAGCGCAGGACGAGGTGTACAAGGGAGACGTGCGAGGAGTCCATACTCTGCAGGTTTATGCCACTTGAGCTGATATCCCAGCACGCTTCGGTGATTAGGTCCTTCAGGGCCTCCAGCACCTTTTTCAGGATGGAGCCCTGGATCAGCCGAGCCTCAAACATTATGTTATGGAGATGAGAAGGCTAAAACACACAGAAGAAAAACGAAACCTGGCTGACCACGACTTCTGTGCGAGAGAATGCGCTACTGCGGCTCAGACAGCAGAGGATCCGCTCCCTACCACCACGACCGGTTATCGCGCCAAATGGTTCTAATCGGCGCGCGTTCACTACACTTTATAGGCTCAGTGACGTCATATTTAAAATGAACGTGCGCAAACGTAACGCGCGCCAAAATCGAGTCATGCCTTTCTATCACAGCAAATAATTTTTTTGAAGTTAATCATTTTATTGGTTTCCAATATCAAACAACCAAAGAAACACAGTGACAAGTTATATCAGGCACTTCACATATGTATGATAAAAAGAAATAACAAGGTGTAGCTCCAGAGACTAGTGTACAGGGGTGTAGCTAGGGATTTAAAATTTGTACACAGAGTAGCCACACCACCCCCCTCATGTCAAGCCCCGCCCCCAGTCCACACTTGAGCCCCACCCCCACGGGTCCACTCGAGTCGCCCCTCAGTCCACACTCTTATTCTTATACACCTCCATCACACTCTGTGTCAGACTCACAGACTGGCTTTTGGTTACAATGTAACATTGTGACAAGGCTCAGTATTACATACATGGCAACAAGACTGGCTTTTTGGTTACAATATTGCATTGTGACAAGCCTCTGTACCACATCAAGGTAGCCAGTTCCACAGAGGTGCATTCATGCCAGTGCCTGTGCTCATACACTCTATCCACTCACTCAAGCTGAATCACCACACAAAATAAGTCAAGTAGTCAAATCAAACTCAATCGTAACATCCCATCAGCAGTGTACCCTTACCAATTACATGAAAATGACAGTAACTTGTTACATTACTTACCATATAAGATGGTGTGTAAGCTAGATGGTGCTCTGAACCTAAACCAGAACACCAAAACCAATCACCTTAACCACCTAACCGTTCACACTAACTATCCCAGTACCTCAGACTTTGTTACTTCAACATTTACAATGTAAATGCAACTATGAAACATGCCAAGATGCAACACCAACAGAATAAACACAAAAGGCCCACAATACAGGTGGGCCAGAAGGTAGTACAGGAAACACGATGCAAAGACAGAGTGACATACTCACCCACACACGTGGGGCCACAAGTACAATCTATAGACATGGTACAGAGACAGAGCTAACAAACATGATTACAACTACAACTCAAATACATAAACCCAATAAGGTAACAAGGAGGTAGGAGACTACAGGTACAGGTAACTAAGGGAGAGCAGGATCAGTGAACAAACCAGGTGTGTGTCAGGAAACAGGCAGGAGGAGAGAGTAAACAGTGCTGTAGGGCAGCATGGAACTAGTGGGTGAGGAGAGGGGAGGAACACAACCTGGGGGACAACCCCGGTGGAGTAAGGCTCGAACTGCAGGGAAAGAACTGCCTAATCCAGTTGCATGCCCGGGAACAGGTCAAAAAATAGCGTTTGGACTTCAAGATGTTACAAATGAGGGAGCCTGTCAGAGTAGGCTGGGAAGTGCTATGGTGGGCACAGGCTGAATAGAGCTAGTGGGAGAGGTGTTGAGCAGCTGCTAAAGTGAAGAGAGGCAGAGTCCGAATCATGCTTATGGGAGAGGAGTCAGGTGGCCGCTAGTGCCAGCAGTTAGTTGGCACAAAGACAGGTGGCGGCAGCTTTGAGGAACTTCCAGAGGGACGTTTTGAAGCCGGGTGGGAAGGGGGAGCTCAGACTGGGGCAGGGAGGGAGTTCCAGAGTTTTGGGGCCTAGGGACCTTGCAAACCAAAGTTGAACTGGACCTATGTTGATAGCCAGGGTGCAGTGTTTGAAGGGTGGGGCAAGGGCGGGGGAGGCAAGCAGTACGGACTATATTATCCACCATGTGGTAGGCTAATACAGATTTGTCTAAACACCCTGTAAACAATCACAGTTGCATGTCAGTGGCTCAGTAGGTAGCATACTTGCCTCTGAGGCCGGGAGATCAGAGGGCTGTGGGTTCAGTTCCCACATCTGGCACTTGGGTTAATATCCCTGTACTGACACTGTAGTGCAGCATGAAAGGGGTGCTGCACTTCTGAGGTGCCGTCTTTTGGATGAGACATTAAATTGAGGTCCCATCTGCCTGGATTGGTGGTAGTTCAGGCAGATGTTTAAGATCCCATGGCACTTATCGAAAAGAGCAGGGGAATTTCCCCGGTGTCCTGGCCAAATTTCCCTCATTCACTTAAATTACCTCCAACAATCTGGTTTAATGTCAGTTTGCATTCCTCTGTATCCCCCTCCCTCAGGTCGTGCACTTACCCGGTCAACAAAAACTAACTAAATAAATAAAACACAAACACACACACACACACACACACACACACACACACACACACACACACACACACGCACAGCCAGTCTACCTGCCACAGGCACAGCCAGTCAGACCAAGCCCATTCCCCATACAGATATCTCCCACTCCGAAACCAGCCATACCACCCCCACCAACACCCCACCCCCATCCAGAAATGTTGCAAATAATAAAACACACACCACAGACAGAGACAGCCTCAAGCCACATCCAAAAATAGGACACAGAAAACTAAGAATAAGACTCATCTGTCCAGTCCACCCCACCCATGGCTGCAGGCTGCTGCACCAACAAGAAAAATTCAAACATGCTATTATCCATACACATTATATACACACACACACACACACACACACAATAATCCCCTGCCCCCACAGTCACACACAATAGCTGTACTCAAAAGCCTCCATATTACACTAGTTCAGCTGCAATACTATAAAAAAAATAGATTGGCAATTTGGCACAAACCTTGGTCAGAAAGGAGGAGGAGAGTTGATGGTCAGTGTCTTTCATCACGACTGGCGGTCGGTCTGGGCGTCTGGCTCCTCTACTTGCAGTGTTCTAGGCGCTGAACCTGTCCTGGACAAAGAGTGAAACAGCTCTTTTTTTTTTTATTTTTATTTAGCCAGCAAGCCAGCAGCCAACTACTTCCAGTCCAGACAGTTCTCAATGCAGCAGTACGCTAAGCACTAGGCACTGGCCTGGGTATCTCTCGACTAGCAGCTGATTGCAGAAAATGTGCACTCTGATGCGACTCTACTCTCTCCCTGGCCGAAGAAGCAACCGGCAAAAATCCAACTCGGTGAAACCAACGGTGTCGCTGACGCTGCTGAGCTCCAGTCACTAGTCTGCGGCTGTCTTTCAAATCTGGAATTCCTCTGTGGTCTGAAAACTGGGAAGAGCTGCACAAGAAGGGGACCCTTTTATTGTACTGCCTCGGACCTGAGTGGGGACCGAAAAGTTCAGGTCCGAGGGGCGGAGGTGCGAGAAACAGCACGGACTGAGTGGCACCCTATCATTGGTCTGACGGGCACACACACGTCACTACCTGTGTGACGTTCTTAACTGCTCGGTCCATGCTATAGGGAAGGAACTTTAAACGTAGCAGGAAGAAGAAATGGCAATGTTCTTGCGGAGGAGCATGGTAGATGAGTCAGTGGCACTTCTGCTGCTGCTCCAGGTGTGGAAATGAACCGCGATTCACGATGTGGGACTCTGGGAGGCAGTGGGCACAGACTGGGATTCAGCTCAGCCAGACCAGGATTCGGACTGGAGTCGGACTCAGGACCAGAGACGGAGAGAGAGAGTAGAGCCCCTTTAGTCATTTTAAGATTTCTTCTAGCAGCTGAGCCATACAGTAAAAAAAAAAACGGTCTGGCTAAGGCAGGCATTAATTTACTTAACGTTAGCGTTGGCACCCCAATACAGAAAAATATCTTAGCGATTACGTACACTCGATCGCCCTGCCGACTCCTTGCTAGTGTACATGCAGATAGTAAACATAGAGGATAATGGCTGTGTATCTGGTGATAACCATGCTATAATGTATGGTAAGTGCCTATTAACCACCATAATCATCAGTCACACGGCTTTGTTATACACTGTTTAGAATTTTAAAAGTTGTGAACCACACTTTGGAACTTCCAAACAGTGGCATAGCGAAAAAGAATGCACCAGAGTTCCATAATTCTCACACAGAATGCAAATAGTGTTTGTTTGACCATACACTATAAAAGATGATGGCTGGGGATCGGGTGACAACCACGCTGAAATCACCTCTTGTGGTTGCTAGGGCTACAGTAAACCTCTCGAGCTGTGCATGGGTTTACCATGTTGTCTAACACTATAAAATGATACAGCTGGTTATCACCCGATCCCCAGCCATTATCCTCATGTAATGACCTGGAGTGGTTGCTAGAGCAACATGGTAAACCTTGAGAGCGCAGCTCGAGAGGTTTACTGACCCTAGCAACCACGAGAGATGATTTCAGCGTGGTTGTCACCCGATAACCAGCCATCATCTTTTTTAGAAAATGGGCTAAGAAATCTCCGAGCTCTGATTGGCTGATAGCCCTGGCAAGGTGGGCATCTATCAGATAATAGATGCCCACTAAATAAAAAGTCCGAGCTCAGACCTGCCTCATGCCCACCCAAGTATCTTTGTGCCCAGCCTGATTCTTTATTGGCTGAAGTACTAGGCATGCAGTTTTAAACTGCCGCCATTTTTTTTTTTATCGTTAGCGAGAGCGAGTGACTGCCTCCCCTGATGCCACACACACTGAATCATTAGACCACACACCACCCAGTAAAAAAAAAATCACAACCCTGTACATATAAAACAAATCAAAACAGCCGTTACTTATTTGTTTATGTCTTATTCTTACAGACCGAACGTGGAACATGACACTTGGCGCAGTCCGAGTCTGACTACACTATGCCCCCGTACCAAAATCTGCTTTTGCCTTTTTGTAGTGTAACAGGCACACTTTGGTCACTTATCCTATGCCTGCTCAAAAACCAGCAACCTGTCTACAACAGCAGTCCCGTTCGAAAGTACCTCCTTACCGCATCCTATGGCTTGTTGCTGCCAGAGCGTTCACATCTCCCGACCGTCATGCCAGATCCCATTGTGAGCTACGATATGTCTGCTCCCGCTCCTGTTCCCATTCTTCTCGCTGCAACGAATACATTCCCTACCATGTTGTCAAGTGGACACTGACAGCAACACAAGTGTGTTTTTTTTTTTCCTGGGGGTGTGTGGAAATCGCGATCAACAAGCGACCGGGATAGTACTGCAAAGACATTCCCTGCCATACTGTCAAACGGAAACCACCAACAGCAACGGGATCGAGATCATCAAGCAAAGAGATAGGTAGGGCAAAACAGTAGAAAATGTTAAATGAATGAAAGAATAAAGAAACAAAAAGAAGTACAACATTGCAGTTGGGAGCTGGTAACCATGAAAACTATCTCTAAAGTAAGAACTACAGAAGCTGCATTGGGACAGAAGTCCCTAGGTAAAAAAAAAAAAACACAGTGGGCCAGATATTCAAACTGCGCCCAAAAAGTGCGTAATAGCAGGAGCAAGCGCAAGTCTATTGCGCCCATGCGCAAGAGACATGATATTAAAAAACGGAGCAGGCCAAATTGCGCCTACAGCCAATGACTGAATATCGCACCACCTGCGCCATAGCGCAACTAGGGAGGGGAAGCTGAGCAGATCTGATGCGCCATAGTGCAACAAGGGATGTTCAGCTGAGCAGTCCAGAGGCGCCATAGCGCAACCAGGGAGCCCCCCAGCTGCAGAGCAATGTAACTGCACAATCAGGGAGGTAGGCGCCCACCACCCATGCCACAGATGGGCACAGGAACACACAGCAGAACAGACATCGTCCCCCCACATCCCAGGCACAGCACAACTGGGGAAGGGCTGGAATAACCACTGGCCCATGGAGACAAGCAAACAACCCACAGCCTGGCCATGGTGCCCCATCACACCTACCAGCAAGCTGCGACTGGCACTCAAGGAGGGCAGACCACCCCGTGCCACACCATCCCCCCAGTGCAGAGCACACCCTGCACCGTGACCCCCAGACACCCCCCCCATGAGCAGTGACCACCACTGCAGGAAACCCCATGCATGCCACCACCCCCACTGTGTCAATGCAACCTTGTGCACCACAGAACCATGCAAGCCAGCCCCACCATGAGCACCCATCAGTGGGTTGCAGCACACGGCAATGCAACAACGGCAGACACGTTGCCACCATGCACAGTCCCCCTGAGGTACTGCTGAAAGACCGACCATGCGTCGGCACAAGAGGTACCCCACATGGGACAGGGCATGCCCTTGACACCACCACCAGTGGTACAGCGTCCTGCACAGTATTCCAGTGAAACACCCTGACCCACCACTGGCCACAACAGCCAGCACAGACACCCACAGTGGTGCGTGGAAGCATAGACCACACCAGATGCCACACAGGGTATGGACAGACACCCACCCATACCCAAGGGCACACCAACACAAGGACGCAGTGGTGGGGCAACCAAGCCCCCATTGTGGGCCCATGTAAGCCGTGTACACACAACCCGCAGTCCACCATGGCACTGGAGTGCCAGCCACCCTGCGCAGGCACTGTGGACCCGTACACCACCAGTAGTCGCCCGGAGCACAAGCCACAGACAGTGGGGCACATCCCCCTGCAACACACATAAGGCACAGCATGGAAGTGGGACAACGACTGTGGTGCCCACAGTGCCACCCGAGCCAGGTATGCACCACACCAGTGACAGGGGCAACCCAGCAAAGTGACGGGTACAGTGGCC
The DNA here is from genome assembly GCA_016271365.2 of Neoceratodus forsteri. Lineage (NCBI taxonomy): Eukaryota > Metazoa > Chordata > Ceratodontiformes > Ceratodontidae > Neoceratodus > Neoceratodus forsteri. Next base: position 86,476,706 of record JADMNL010000026.1, on the reverse strand, counting down.
GCCCTGCAGGGACTGCAACCACTGACATGCCAGCGGACTGTGCAGGTCACAGACATGCATGTGTGTCAGCTGCACAGGACATGGACGGGCCGATGGGTGCGCCATGGACACAGAGCACGCGCCATGGACCACTGTACACAGTCATCCAGTGCACAGGGAACAACACACACACACCACAGACACTGACTGATAGCTACCCCCACACCATAGTCACCTCCACACGGACACACACACATACCCATGACTGCACCACCCCTGATGCCATGCACACCACTGCAGCTGAGCACCTATAGCCCGCTGCAAATCAGAGACCACCACAGTATTCATATCAAAATCAAATGTATTGAAAAATATAACAGTCAACTAGTACAAGAATAAAAACTATATACAAGCTTGGGGGGCACAAACAAGGCGGGGTGGGGGAAGGGATGGACAAATGGGATGGGATAGGAGGTGTGAGGTGGGTCCAGGGGGGTAGAGGAAGTCAGGGACCGAAGGACTCCTATCAGGACCGCCGTTCAGGACTCCGTGACCTCCGGCCTCTGTGCCTCCTCAGCAGCCCTGTCATGTCCAGCCTCCTCAGTATGTCCAGGGACTCGCGGGCCAGCTGTAGGATCTCCCTCAAGGTGTCCCGAATGTCCCTGAGATGGCGGATACCTAGGACAAGGGAGCACAATCAATAGGTGTGAATGCACAATCCCATACAGCCCGCCCACTGTGCATGGTATACAGCCATGGGACATACCACTGTGATGGTGTGTGACCACCCGCAGTGATCACGTCCACAGGACCTGCCCACCCAGGCGCATACAGCCATGCGGAACGCTGCACACACTCACTGGTCAAGTCACGCACAGCACCACCGTGGCCGTTTAGTGACATGGCTATGTGGTGCAAAGGCAGTGGCACAGCCATGCACCTGGTGCACGCATGGACCACCAGTGATGCACACCCAGACATGCATTGCCACTGGACAGTGTTGACTGTAACAAGTTGCGTGCATGGCAGTGGTGTCGATGAATGGTGGCCATGCCCCACTGCCCATCCTGTCACACAGCATGCAATAGTAATCATGGATGTATGACACTCACCCTCATCGGGCCGGTCAGGTGGGCGGTGATGGCCCTCGCCCCGGCTGGCTGCACTGTCCTCCCCCCTCCGCCGCTCTGCCCACAATCTGCGGAGTTCGTCTGGGCCTGTGGGGAAAAAAAGGAGAGAAGAACATCAGTACATTCCCAAAGCAAAGTCCCCCTGCCCCAAGATGTGTGCCCTCCCACCCAGCCAGACCCACCCACCCACCTCACACCCTGTGAACACCGCCACGGCCAACCCCATATGGTCTCTCCCTATGTGCTGGACACATACAACACTGTGACCCATATGGACGGATAAAAGTGTGTTGACGAACCCCTACCGACGCGGCACCATGCCCCTCCTGGCACGCGTCTGCAGTCGGGCCAGTAGTCTGCCTCCTCCTCCGCAGGTCACCATAGCAGTGCTCTGCCTGCTCTGCGCTATGCCCCATCCAGTGGCCTCTTCCAGGGCAGTGGCCACCTCCTGCCACACCTGGGTCCTGGCCCTGTCCAGGGGAGCCTCCCCGAAGAGAGGCCCATGGTGTGGCTCCACAATTGCCACCAGATTGGCGAGCTCAATTGCTGTCCACTGTGCTGCCCGTCTGCGCGCCATCCTAGCAGCTATAGTAGGCAATATGGCGCTCTGCAGTGTGGCTCCCCACGTGCAGATGCTGCGCGGTACAGCGCTACCATTCCCTATCGCGCTGTTACCGGACAGCACGATAGAGGTGCACCCATGCCTGATGCATGGCACCTAGGGGGGCAAAGGTCGAGCACAGGGTCAAGGGTCTCTGGTGGATGGCCATGCACAGCGCCATCAGATGACAATGTGTGTAGTGCGATTGGCTGCCTGTGTGCCAGCGCCATAGCGGACTACCGAGCAGTTGGGCCATTGCACCTATAATGGCCAAGTGCCACAGTGCCATGTAGTGACCATCGCTATAGCGCCACTGGCACAATGGTGGCCGTGCCCTGCATTGCCTACCACGCACAGCACGTCATCAGCGCGGCAGATGCCTGCGTCAGCAACCCGTGCATGCGCAGTGAGGTGTACTACGCATGTCACAGGACTGCACCATTGGCTCAACACGTTCAACACAATTGCGCAAAGCGCAACAGCGCAATATTCAGCCATCATATGCAAATCATCTAATCAGCCATTCAATGGCGCAGCACTGCAATTTGCTTCTACTTAAAGTTGCTCCTCGCCTCATTTGCATGGATTGCACTATAAACGTGCGACAATGTGCTGCAGTGGCCATAGTTGGTTACTGCAGTTTATTGGTGAGTTGCATGCTGTTTGGGAGTGTGGACTGTGGATTCAGGGACATGCATGGGACTGCACAGTCACAGGTAACAACTGCCATTCTTACAGGCTACATAATGACCGAGTAGGTTGTTGGAGAGGAGGAAAACAGTGGTGGGAGGAGGAGGAGGCCGAACTTTACAAAGGCTGAAACCGAGGCCCTGTTCGAGGCCTACCTGGATCAGGAGCCACTTCTCAGTGGATGGCAGGGAACCCCGCAAGCCCATGCTGCTGCATGGGAGGAGGTGGCACGTCCCATGAACCTGCATGGCAGCCACCAGTGCTCCATGCAGGAGTGTAAGAAGAAGATGGGCATGGACAGGAGGAGGGTAAAGGAGAAGGTGGCTGCCATCAGGGCAGCACATGCTGCAACAGGTGGGGACAGCCGGAGGTGGTACAGCTGACCCCAGCGGAGAAGGCTTGCTGGAAGCATGCAGCGCAGTGCCATTGAGGGTGTTCCGATGGTGGCTTCCAGATGGTGGTGGCCCATCACTGCATGGGTAAGTCATGGTCTGTCTATGGGGGGGGCAGGGTAGGTCACATGCAGTAACGCGACTTTGCTTTCCCTCACAGATCCTGAGTGTCTGCATGGGTCAGCGGTGGTGGGCCTGTCCACTGCGGACAGTCGGATGGAGTCGGAGGTGGGACCATCCACCTCCACAGGTATATGTGGATCATTGCAACAGTGGGGCCGCCTGGCTGTCCACACTGATGTCATTGAAACAGGTGTGGAGGAAGCCCTGCCTGTATCCCAGCATGCTGGCATCCACAGATGCCAGCACGCTGTGGCTGGGGCTGGGGCAGAGTCTGGCACCAGTGATGATGACACAACCGTCATGGGCAGTAACACGTGTGTGCCATGGGATGGCCACACAGCAGGGCAATTCGCACCCTTGGCTGTGGGTGGTGCCACCGTTGAGGCCTGCATGTCAGCACAGTCCCAGGCTGTGCCTGTCAGCACCAGTGGGGCAGCACTGGTATCTGTTCAGGACAGTGGGACTGTTGCAGCCACTGCGGTGGCACCACTGAGCCCTGGGGTGCGGCAGCCGGAGGGGCAGCATCAGCAGTCGCCCAATGGGCTTGGGGGTACAGGGTTCAGCGGCGCATCTGTGCACCGCCTGTGGACATGCCCAGACCTGGTCCTGGTGCGCAGCACCTACCCTCAAGGGGTGCTGAACATCGGGGCCTTGTACACCCTGAGGGACAGGATGCCCTAGGAGGCTGATGACCTCTGACGAGCACACCGCCTACTGCGAGCATCGGTCCAGCAGCAGATGCAGCTTGCGATGTCCGTGGATGCACTGCGTGTGGCTCTGGAGTGGGCAGAGGAGCGTCGCAGCAGGGACACCGCACTGATCCTGGCAGGGATGGACCATTTGTGGGAGGATGTGACCGCTGCCATTGACAGGCATGCACAGGCATTCATTGCTGTCATGGCCACAATGGGCACACAGTCAGGTGCCCATGCATCGTGGACACTATGCAGTGCACTATCCACCGGGCATCCTGCGACTCCCACCCTGTCAACGCCGGGTTCAGCTGTGGGCATCCCGAGCACTCCTGGTGCAGGCATGTTTGGTGTGCTGCAGTCCCCTGCGCGAACACAGTCGCGTTCACGCAGTGGAACCCCTGGGGGACCATCGGTGCCAACCCATGAGGCCAGTGGTCAGCCTGCCAGTGCTGGCAGGTCTCGGCGGGGCATTCCATGCATCCGTGTTGGCCGTGGCACTGTGTCACGTGACTGACCTGTCTCCTAGTGTGGCTACTGTCTGGTGCTGCCCTGTGTGCATTGTGTGTGTGTCAGTGGGCAGTGCACGGGTGGGTACCCAGCCCTGCACACGGACACACAGTCCACCTGCACACCCTCCCGGCTGCTGTCCGCAGTTGTGTGTGCATGATGATGCCTGCATTGTGCTGTACACCAATGTGCAATGGTGCTCAGCATCTGACACACGCACATGGACAGGCAGTGGGCATGGTGGCCTGAGGACATGTGTGTTGCTAGGGTGTGCGTTCTGGGTCGGTGTGCCTTCTGCCCTCTGTGCACGTTTGTTGCATTGTGTGTGAGCATGTGTGTGTCCTTCAGCATGGCATGTTAATCCTCACCCATCCCTGGTTGTGTGTGTGCCTCTGTGCCCTGCCACTTCCCTTGATGGCATGCATCCCCGGTGTGTGTCCATGCATGTTTGTGGGTTGTGCCTTGGCCACTGGTGGTTGTGCATGGCCCCATGGCTTACCTGGGTTGGCTGAAGTGCTCCTCCATGATGGTGTCCCAATGCAGCTGTGCCAGTCGGAGCTGTCGGGGGTCCCTTCGGCCAAGGGGGGGGCTGCCCATCACCATCGTCACCGGCGTCCCCATCGTCCCCATCACTGTCCCCCTCTTCGACCTGTATGGCTATCCCACATTCGTTGGCCATGTTGAGCAGGATGCAACAGGCCAGGAATATCCCGCAGGCCTTTGAGGGGCTGTACTGTAGGACACCGCCAGAGGTGTCCAGGCAATGGAAACGTGCCTTCAACATCCCATACACCTGCTCAATGACATTACGTGTGGTGGCATGTGCCTCATTGTAGCGTTGCTGCGATGGGGTCCCGGGCCGCTGGTAGGGTGTGAGTAGCCAGGGACGGAGTGGGTATCCACTATCACCTGTGTGTAAAGGGCGGAGGTTAGTTTGGTGATCAGCATCGCCCTGCCCCAGGCCATGTAGGTCACTACCCATGCAACCTCTGGCCATGCCCCCCCCAGGCCCTATGATTGTCCATGTGGTTTGCATACTCACCCACTAGGTGTCCAGTGGGGATGTCCCCACTCTCGAATCTGTGGCACAATGCTGACTGGTGCCAGATGAATGAATCGTGTGCTGCCCCAGGGTGCGTGGCACAGACATTGATGATGCGCCCCCTGGCATCACACACCACCTGGCAGTCGATGCTGGCATAGCCCTTGCGATTTATGTATGTGCCCCTCAGGGCCAGGTGGTGCTGCATGGCCACATGGGTGCAGTCTATTGCCCCTAGCACGCCAGGCATACGTGCTACCCTGTGGAACTCCTGTATGTTTGCTGTGCGCCCGCCACTGTGCTGGGGAATGGATGTACCCTCAGCATGTGGCAACAGTGCGCTGAGGAATTGGGTGAGGTGGCGTGACGTGGCTGACTGGGTTATGCCTGTGGTGTCCCCAGTTGGTCTCTGGAAGGTACCCGTGGTGCAAGCACATGCAGGCTGTTACCTTAGTCTCCACTGACAGGGCATGGCTCCGTCGTGTGGGTGCCTGCATCACATCACTGCACAGCTCACAGAGCCGCCTCAGAATTGCCCTATTCAGGCAGTACTGGCCCACAATCTCAGTATTAGTGTACAGCTCAAAGCTGGTGTGGGCTCGGTACTGCCTGTTGGGGGCATACCGCCGACGGGCCCTTCCACGGCCACGCCCCCCTGCCGCCCACCTTCTCAAGTGGCACTGGCCATGTCCCTGGCTTGTGTTCACCCCCCTGGTAGCTGTTGCTGTATTCCCCCCGCTGTCCTGGCTGCTACCTCCCCTGCACTGGGTACACCTGCCTGTGCTGGCCTCTGTGCTGTGTGGCTCCCCACACCTTCCCTGTGCCTGGCTGTTCAGAGTGACCTTTCTCTGGCCTGCCCTGTTTGTGCCTCCTGTCCTGTCTGTCTGCCTCTGCCTCTGACACATGTGGCTTCCCTGTAGCATTCTTGCACCTCTCCCTTGCTCCTTTTTATTTTGGCTCATTTTCACTATGGCGCAACTTCCGCTTGCTCCCCTATTGCGCATGGTGCAAGTCATTGAATATCGCACTGCGCCATTTATGCATGGTTCCTCCCCCTTCAGTTGCGCATGCCTTCATTATCATTGCGCTGTTGCTCAGCATGATTTCGGGGGCGCAACTGCCTCCTGCTGAATATCACAGAATGGCGCAATTTTGGACTTGCGCAGGCGCAACCCTATTGCGCATGGCTCAACTCTTTTGAATATCTGGGCCAGTGTGTTAATGATGGCGGGGGAACTATTTTATTACAAAATAATTCAAACAGCTGAGAGTTTTAACATGTAAACATAAAAATATGTTTTCATAACAGACATATAATTCAGTGGTCCATTTTCTAAGTGCAATAATACCCTCCAGGGTGGGCGGTATTGGGCTATACTGGACCTTCCAGGGGCTATAAGGCCCTCCGCCTGCCGCGTTGGGCCTAATTACGCCCCTGGATGGTCCGGTATAGCCTAATACTGCCCACCCTATCGGGTATTATTGCTTACATAGTGTATGGTCAAAAAAACACTGTTTGCATTCTATGTGTGAGAATTATGGAACTCTGGTGATTTCTTTTTTGTTATGCCACTGTTTGGAAGTTCCGAAGTGTGGTTAACAACTTTTAAAATTCTAAACAGTGCATAACAAAGCTGTGTAACTGCTGATTATGGTGGTTAATAGGCACTTACCATACATTATATAGAGGATAATGGCTGGGAACCTGGTGATAACCATGCTGTAATCACCTCGAGTGGTTGCTAGGGCAATATGGTAAACCTTGAGAGCACAGCTTGAGAGGTTTACTGTAGCCCTAGCAACCACGAGAGGTGAATTCAGCGTGGTTTGTCACCTGATCCCCAGCCATAATTTTTCATAGTGTATGGTCAAAAAAACACTGTTTGCATTCTATGTGTGATAATTATGGAACTCTGATGCATTCTGTTTTGTTATGCAACTGTTTGGAAGTTCCGAAGTGTGGTTAACAACTTTTAAAATTCTAAACAGTGCATAATAAAGCGGTGTGACTGCTGATTATGGTGGTTAATAGGCACTTACCATACATTATATAACAGTTATATGAAAGCAATAAGACAAGACAGGGTGTGGGTTGTTGATTGATAAGAGCACGCCCCCAGGTGCGTTGTTAGGCACGAGGTGCTTGCACCGAGTGACTACAGCAGCTGGGTAGTGCTCTTATCAATCAACAATCCATACCCTGAAGTATCTTATTGTTCTTATAAAATGGGTAACAACTGTTTCTATAACAATCAAACAAAACTCTGGATGCATTATTAAAGATTTAATAATAGTATGTTATTTTATTTAAATATGGTGACAAACAGTCCCCAGACTTGGGCAGAGGAGTGGTAAAATTGATTGAACAGCAACTCACTGAAAAATGCTAAACCAGTGAGTTGGAAGGACAGCAATGTATTATTTGAGCAGTTTGGGTCTGCCTCTGTAACTGTGTTTTCCCACCTTTTCTTTTTGTTTATAAAGTATTACTGTATTGCTTACTTTCTTCATCCTGTTTTTTTTCTATTTTTTCCCCTCATTCAAGACACAGGGGCCCAGATATTCAAAAGGGTTGCCCATGGCACAACAGTGTTGCGCCGCGCAACCCACTGATGCGCCCCGGCACAATATTCAAACGGGGATTGTATCTAGCACAAATCCCGATGCGCTGGAGCGCATCAGTGATGTATGCAGCGCAGGTGGGGGGGGTGTGCCCATGCATACTCTGCACATCCCGATATTCAGCCCGGGATGTGCTGAGTCCATGCATGCGCAACCCCTACTTACACCGCACACAGGTGAGCCAAAAAAAAAAGGAACAACGGCTGGCCACCCACAGGTGAGCTGCCATATTGCAGGGCACAACACGGCAGCTGCCACCTGTGGGTGGCCACCCAAGCTCCGGCTGCACCTGGTGACGCACCCCCATGCCCAATCACAGGCATACGTAGAAAAGTGATCCTCCAAAATCCCTGGTGGTCCATTGGACCGCTGTCAGCCCGATTGCAGGCTTAAGTATAAAGAAATTAATTTCCTATATCCCTGGTGGTCCAGTGGACCACTCGCAGCCCGATTGCAGGTATTTGTTTTAAAACAAATGACGTCCAATATCCCTGGTGGTCCAGCGGTACCCCTTCCCCACCGCCCACTGAGCCCCACCACCCGCCTCCACCCCCGGTCAGTGGCGGTCGGCAGCACCCACCCGCCTGCCACCCCGCCCTGCCGACTGATCAGGTGGCTGCTGCCCATTGGTCCACAGCGTACAATGGGCGCAGCCTGCACTGCATTGCCACATTCCCAGATATGTGACCACCAGGGATATTGGACGCCATTTGTTTTAATACAATGCTCCGCATGGACTGGCTGCGAAAGCAGTCCACTCGGACCACGAGGGATATAGGAAATTAATTTCTTCATACTTAAGCCCGTGACCGGGCTGTGAGCGGTTCACTGGACCACCAGGGATATAGGAAATTATTTTATTTTACAAATGCCCGCGATCGGGCTGACAATGGTCCACTGGACCACCTGGGATATTGGATGCGATTTATACTTACTGAAGCCCGTGATCGGGCTGTGGGGCACATTGCCACGCTGTGCAGGGGGCATTGGTCCCCGATGGCTGCTATCTGGCAGGGCGCCAGGCGCAAGTCGCCAGGGATCGGCGCACCTGCATGCAAATGGGGCCATAATGACATGCAAATGGCCCCATCTGCGCCTTGCATACATTATGGCCCCATTTGCATGTGCACTTTTGAATATCGCTGTTAAGCGCGCGATAGCGCAATGGAACTTGTGCTACGCATCCCCTGCTCCACTCTGGCCACTTTGCGCTGGTGCAGTGCCACTGCGCCATGCACACTGCAGGTGGCCAGGGTGCGATATTCAACGAGTGTGTGCCATGGCGCAGCTCCATTGAATATCACCCAGTCAACACCCCTGCACAGCCAAGTTGCGCCGTGCCCAGGCTTGCGCCACAGCCTGGTGCAGTTTGAATATCTGGGCCAGAATGTTTATCATGGAATGTTTACCATGGAATACAGGGATTCAAAATTCTGCTCAGTTCCACTGGTAGAATGTTACTCTCCCAACATACTGTACACACAGACAACAAAGTCCTGTTTTAGAGCCAATGACTCAATTATCTCACTGTCTAGACAAGCAGAAGAGATTTCCCTAATGAGCAGGTAAAGACAGAAGGGGGATTTTTCACTGCTAGTAAAGAAACAGTTGTAATGAAAACTAAAACAATACTTAATGTTTCTAATTTGTTTATATGTGTAAGGAGAGTGTGATGATCAGGGAAACAACGTTTACTTAATTTGTTTTATTTTTTATTTAAGGTAGTTTTATTTTTAGGGCCCCGTTGAAGGTTTTTACAGTGTAAAGGTAGCAGCCATGTTTGTGATGGAAGATCAGTTCTGGTTGTAGAGGGACTGATGGAAGATATCAGTTGCTCAATGATATTGCTGCCCTTTCACCTATGGAGGTTAAGGTATTAGGAAAGTAGTGCCACCTTTCAGTTTGTTGACAGGTAAGGACACGCCTTTTGACCAATCAGGGTGAAAGATTTCTTATACCCATTTTATAATTTTGTATAAATGACATCTGAAGGAGCAACACCAACCCAGGAACATATCTGTGGTCAGGAACCAACATAACATACCTGGACGAAGTCACAGACAGCTCAGAAGTGTATTCTGGTCACCTGCACAAGAGAAATTAAAAGAACCAAAAGGACCAGGCAACTAATCAATTACTGGTATCAGTGTCTTCTATCATAAAGGTGGCACAGTAGTTAGTCATATTTCAGGACCTTCAATCCAACAGGCTAGGGAGTATTTATAAGCTTAAATCCATGGGGGGGGGTGCGGCTTCATTCAGTACCCGCTCTAGGCTTCAGAAAGGTGATGAAGAGGTCCCAGCAGTAGTAGTAGCATTTGGGCAATGTCCTCAGATCCTTTCAGGAACTCATTCAAGAGTCAGAGATCCCTAGGTCAGACTTCTGGAGGTATCTGCAGATTCACAGCTCCCTGACCAAGTTCCTGATGCATACATCAGGGGGTAGAACAGGTCCAGAGACTCTAGCTCGGTGGCGCAAGGGACAAACCAGCAAGATATATGCTGAGCTATGAGACAAGCTCCCATCCCAATCCTCTGAAAGCTAAAACAAAATGGGAGAACCCTGGATTCCTCAGTCTCAGACGCACAGTGGACCGTGTGCAGGAAGCAAGCCCATTCAATGTACCCTGACACACAGAGTAAACTCATTCAAAACAAAATTTTACACCATTGGTATCGGACTCCAGACATGCTTTCAAATGTAAGCTTATAGACAACAACCTTTGCTGGAGATGCCAGACCAAGGTGGGGGATCTGTGCTATATTTTGTGGGAATGTCTGCTTTTGGCACCCTTTTGGACATCAATCTGGAAGCTGGCCACTCAAATTATGGGCTCAGTGGTGAGGCTTGACCCCCTTTTTTGGATACTGGGTACATCACTCCAACTCCCATACTTAAACCAATATCAAAGACGCTGGCTCGCCCTACTTAGCATCCAAGCCAAAATGCTTTTATTGTGCCACTGGAGAACTACAGGGATCCCCTCTATGGTGGAATTGCTAAATACTCTTGCTAAGATGGCATCCCTAGACCATCTAACTCACGTTATTGCAAATAATTACTTTTTTGAAATTTATTAACACTTTTTGATGACAGCTATGCGTTTGCAGTCACATTAGGTGCATAGAGGCAGACTGGCATATTGAGAACCAATGGAAGATTTTATTTATTTGAACCATATCAGGGGAGCAACAGAGTTAAAGAAGGGCTCATTTCCAGTTGGGGTGGGGGGAGGAATACCTGGGAGAAACATTTCCCTGGTAATCTCGATGGGGTGGTGTTCTGTGCCTGACCTGCTATGTGTAGTACAGCTTTAAGAAATGTACTTCCTGTGTGAATCTTCTGTGTGTGTTGAGAACAGTTTTGTCTGTGCTGAATGGAAATAAACAGAGAAGGCCTAAATTTCTGTGTGATGTGTTTTCTTATTACCAAGACTCTGATGTGTTTAAGGTACTTATTTTCAGCCACCAAATACAACAAACTCGCGACAAGGATGGTGGACATTTTAATAGCTGCAGTTTACTGAATTACACCATTTTGTGATTTCTGCATTGGAGGCAAGTAAGCAATTTGGAACTGTGCTACAGCATGGAAACTTCAGCCAGCTTTGAGATTTATACAGGAATGGACTGGGATACATGGTCCAGATGGTTTGATCAGTGGTTATTACTTAATCCTGCCATACAATCTGCAAATGTTGAACAGGGTAAGCTTATTCAAGCAGCTTTTTGTACTTTCTTGGGAAGTGAAACCTTCAAACTTTTACGCAGTCTGTGTGCAACAGACCTGCCAAGGATTTGTTATATCAAGAGCTAAAGGCTAAATTGAATGCACAGTACAGTTTAACAACTTTTCCAAGGGCTGAACGTTATAAATTCTACAGTTACAACCAGAAACCAGGTCAGTCATTACAATCTTATTTGGCTGAGATCAAAAGTTTAGCTGTCACATGTGAGTGGAGCAGGAAGCATCTTGAATCTAATTTAGCTGATAAGTTTGTTATGGGGTTGAATAATCAACATCGTATTCAGCAATTACTTTCTGTAAGTGTCAAGAAGTCTGCTGAGGAACTTTAACAATTGGCACAAATGTATGAGGCTGCAGAAAATGAAGCACATGCTAAGATGGACACTAAAAATGAGGTATAAGTAACTGCAGTAAATCCCAAATTGAAACAGCCCAAAACCTAAGTCGAAACCACAGTTTTCAAACAAAAATACAACCACTCCACCCAAACTGCATGATCAGTACAAACATGCATCATGTGGGTCATCTCAGCATAGCAGGGACCAGTGCAAATTCAGAGAAATTCAGTGTCATGCATGTAAACGTCAGGGTCATATTGCTAAGGTTTGCAGAAGTAGGAGCACTGCAGTGGTCAGTTCTGAGAGCACAGACAGTGCAGTGGTTCCTATTGCACCACAAATGCAGACTAAAGATGTTCCTCCTTTCTATATGTTACTTCAGTTGCCACAGCTGAGGTGTCAGTTGCATTTAATGGTAGACTCTGCTTCCCCAGTTACTTTTATTAACCATCAAACATGATCTGCTCTGGATAAGCCACCATTGTCTCTTTATAGTAAGTTGCTGCATGCATTTGAAGGGCAACCAATTCAGCCACTGGGCTAGTTTACCACTTTAGTACACAGGACTGATTCTCCTAGTACACCTTTAACTTTTCTGGTTTCAGAAAAGGATGTCAACATTTTGGGCAGAGATGCTCAGGTTCTTCTAAACATTCATATTGATCCAGCAGATTTTGACCTACTTGCAGCTGTCCAGGTACCACAAAGCAGTAATCCGTCCAAGCTTGGTGAGATTTTAGACTTGTATCCAGAGTTATGGAAAGGCCTGGGATGTTGCACAACTGCTAAAGCCAAGCTAGTTACAAAGCCTAATGCAGTCCCTAAGTTTTGTAAACCACAGAAACTTCCTTTTGCTTTACAACCAGTGGTTAGGGCAGAATTGGACAGACTGGAAAAAGTAGGTGTGCTGGAAAAGGTTTCAGGTTCAGATTGGGCCACTCCAATTGTTGTGGTATCTAAACCAGGTGGTAAGGTTCGAATATGTGGAGATTTTAAGGTGACACTTAATCCAGTACTTAGCACAAATGTATTTCCTTTACTCTTACCAGAGAAACTTTTTCATAGACTGAATGGTGGTGTGGGGTGCTCTAAACTGGACCTCGCTGATGCATACCTTCAAATAGAGTTGGATACAGACTCTCAGAAACTGGTAATGATTAATACACACCAAGGACTGTGCAGGTACAAATGGTTATGTTTTGGCCTTAGTTCCACACTGGCTATTTTTCAAAAAGTGATTGCGCAAACGGTGGGTGATATACCAGGTGTTGTTTGTTATTTGGATGACATCATTGTCACGGGCAAAACAGAAGCAGAACATTCACTTAAGTTACAGAAGACTTTAGAGAGATTGCAACAAAGTGGATTCAGACTCAGGAGAGAAAAATGCCAATTTTGTCAACCTAGTGTCACATACCTAGATCACACTGTTGACAAAGATGGAATTCGTCCGAATGATGAAAAGGTGGCAGTCATTGTGCACATGCTGAACCACAGAATGTTTCAGAGTTGCTCTCATTCTTGGGTATGGTGCTTCTATGACTGTTTCATACACCAATAGCCATTAAGGTCCAGATATTCAAAAACTTTGCTACCGGCAAAAACTTTGCACAGATTTAGCTGGTCTGCTGTATTCAAAGGTCAAATAGCGCTTGCAAACTGCATTAGCAATGGACAAATTCATAATGTATGCAGGGGCAAACTGACATGAATACAGGCGCAATGCTATATTCAGCGACTGGCGCTGCACTAAGTGGTTTCTTGGCGACTAGCGCGACACTTCAGAGTGGTGAAAGCGTGACACCAGGAAAAGCTTGTTTAACCCTGGGCAATCAGCTTTGTGCAGTGTTTGCGCGGCTTTGCGCGACCCTGTCAAATAAATATGACACAAAGACAAAGCCAAACATAGAGGAAACATGCTGCTAACTGATGGCATCACAATTTATTTTATTTAGCTTTTGTTTACCAAGTAGGTACATTAGACAAGTAGTATGCCTATTTTCAGGAACGACCCGGGAGAGCACAAAACATACAGTATACATACATGGCAACATTGGAGAAACAGCATGATACAGTGAAAAACAGCTATAACAATGCTTGTATAAGGGCAGAGATACTGCCACACATACAATGATGCCATCACATTGCCACCAGTCCCAGCCATTCCAGGCAATAAGTGGTGACCCTGCCACCAGTGGACAGCATGGCAGTGTGGCCATACAGCACACACCTGCGGACCACTCTTCTGTGGACACCAACAGATGCCAGCACACACGTGCAGCACTGTGGGCATGGAGGATGTTGAGGAGAGAGTGTATGGGTGGCCAGGCTGTGCCACAGACCAGGTGTGGCTACAAGGCTGGAACACATTATGCAGTGCACATGGGTCAATATTGGGAATACCCCATCACTAGTGTGCCTTTCTGATAATATATGCCCCCCCGGCCACATACCGCACAGCTGTACAACTGCCACAGCATACAAAGCCGGACATCTGTATGTCACTGTCAGCATCCCATGCCAGAGGTGCAGCATCTGTGGGTCTTATAACAGCGTAACAGTAATGTCCACTGTCAGTAAACACCTGCAGGTTGAGCCTCTCACTGTGTATAGTGCAGTCATCATCACTGCCCTACACACCATAGGCATTGCTGTGTCCACACACTACTGGCCTCCTTCCTTCTGTAGTGTCTGCTGTGCACTGTAGCATGAACTACAGTGTGACAGTTGCATGCAGCACCACCACCATCTGTGCCTATGCCATGTTGTCCCAGTACAGCTGCAGGCAGCAGCACATGTGAAAGTACAGTGTTCAAAATTGTATAATATTCCCCAAACTGTTTGCGCAGCGCTAACATGTTTGTGCGGGTTTAGCGCAGGGCTAAACCGTTAGCCCGGTGCAAACTACATGCACATCAGGGCATAATGAGATGCTAACTTGGATGTTTGCCCAGAGATTACCTAAGTAGGCTCATTTGCATGTCACTTTTGAATATGGCAAAGTTTAGCACTGGGCTAGCAGTTTAGCCCTGTGCTAAACCCACTAAATAATATTAGCGCTATGCTAACAGTTTGGGAATATTTTACAGTTTTGCACACACTGTACTTTCACATACTCTGCTGCCTGCAGCTGTACTGGGTCCACGCATTTGCTGGCACACACATTGGCCACATAGTTCACTTCTACCTACCTTCACATCGATGTGCACCATGTTGCTGTTGTGGTTTACACTTCCTGGTTGCCATATTCAGAGCTGTCTTATTCCAGGGATAAGTTTGCCCTGTACTCCCAGCCCAGTTTGCTCGGCCTCATTCCCATGCTATATTCAGAAGCTGTTTGCCCTGGGCTATTCCATTTGAATATGGCTTGCTTTGTGCTCCGGGCTAAGTTTGCCCGCTGGGCAGTGCTAATTTAGCCCCGGGGCAAAGTTTTGAATGTCTGGCCCATAATGTGCTATCCTAAATAAACTGTTACATAAGGGTACTGCGTGGAAGTGGATCAAGGGCCACAGTAAGGCAGTTCAAGCCATCAAGCTCTCTCTAACCGATGTGAATAATTTAACTCATTATGACCCTACCTTACCTATCACATTGGCCTGTGATGCTGGTCCTGGGGGTATAGGAGCTGTCCTTTTCCATACAGATCCAGAAGGAGCAGAGAAGCCGATAGCCCATGCTTCATGCAAACTCACTGCAGCTGAAAGGAATTATGCCCAGATTCAAAGAGAGGCATTAGCAATTGTGTTCAGAGTCTAGAAATTCTGCCAATACTTGCTAGGTCACAGGTTTCACCTGAAGATGGATCACAAGCCACTAGTGACAATTTTCAATCCAGAAAAAGGAATTCCAGAGACAGCTGCTAGCCGACTTCAATGATGGGAATTAATTTTGTCTGCCTATAATTTTGAGGTTACACACCAACCAACAGACCAACATGGAAATGCGGATGCCTTGTCGAGGTTACCAATATCCAGAGAAATGGAGTTTGATATGAGACTTAAAAAGCAGCCATTAATATGCCAGGTGGGGCCAGATAGTTTTCCAGTGCAATTCAAAGATATGGAGGACTCTACTGTTGTGTGTGCAATGGAGCTACAGCAGTTAGATCAGCTTCCAGTACTAGCCAAGGACATTGCAAAAGCAACTAGTCAAGATGCAGTTTCGAAACGAGTGTATCAGTATACGCTTGAGGGTTGGCCGCAAGACACTACTTGTTCAACTGCACTACAACCCTACTATAAAAAGAGACAGCAGTTGTCCATTGCTGAGGGGTGTCTTCAATGGGGATCGTGTGTCATAGTACCCCAATGTTATCACTCATGTGTGCTGACTTTCTTGCATGCGAGCCATCCAGGCATTGCTAAAATGAAATCCCTAGCCAGACTTCATGAATGGTGGCCTTCCGTTGACAGAGACATATACCAGGTTGTGCAAAGATGCGAAGGTTGTGCTGTATCAATGGGAAATCCGGCAAGAGCTCCAGTTCACCATTGGGAATGACCTGACAAACCATGGCAAAGGTTGCATATTGATTTCACGGGACCCTATTGAAATTCCATGTGGTTACTTTTAACTGATGCTTATAGTAAATGACCAGAAATTCATCACATGTCTTCGACAACTACTGAGAGTACCATCAAAGTGTTGAAATCTATCTTTGCTACCCATGGTTTTCTGCAAGTGATTGTCTCAGATAACAGACCACAGTTCATGTCTGTTGAATTCCAAGCATTTTGCCAGCAACGTGGTATCCACCATATTTTCTCACCTCCCTACCATCCAAGTTCAAATGGTGAAGCAGAACGCCTGGTTCAGACTTTTAAAAAGAGTATGGTCAAAGCTAATCCTACTACACTGACAGCAATAGAAACAGCCCTTTTGAACTTTCTTGCAATGTATCGAACAACACCACATTGTGTCACGGGGATATCCCCTGCAGAATTGTTGTTTGGACATCAGATTCAGACTCAGTTGGACCTTCTTCACCCTCTAGGCTATAAGTCAGTAACTAAAATGCTTCCTAAGACCAGATCCTTCAAACCCAATGATCTTGTGTGGGTCAGGATGTGTGTAGGCCCAAAAAGATGGATAAAAGGCATGGTAGAAAAAAAGTTCGAAAATGTTGTCTATACCAATCGACTGACTAACCAGAGGAGAGTGAAAAAACATGTGGACCATATACATACTAGAATTGAGACAGAACAAAAAAGGGATACCCAGAATCAGGGTAGCTGTTCAGCATTATTTCTTACAGAACAAGAACAGGAAGAGATAGTGGAACCACAGCGTTTGAGACAAGATGTGGCTGATGCTAAACAGAGTCCAGAGCAATAGCCTCCAGTCCTACTACGTCGTTCAGGACATATAAGATGTCCACCAAAGAGAATGGACTTGTAGAAATATAACCTAATGACATAGACTAACTAAAGGGACATTGCAGTAATAACTTTAATAGCTTCATACTATTTTCTTAATTATTGACTTACGTACTTTCTAGCTAAGTCAGGAGGGATTGTTATGTGTAGTGCATGTTTAAGAAATGTTAGACAGCACAGCTTTAAGAAATGTACTTCCTGTGTGAATCTTCTGTGTGGGTGTTGAGAACAGTTTCCCACTTATGTCTGTGCTGAATGGAAGTAAACAGAGAAGGCCTAAATTTCTGTGTGATGTGTTTTCTTAATACCAAGACCCTGATGTGTTTAAGGTACTTATTTTCGGCCACCAAATACAACATGACCTGACGGTGACGTGCATAGTGTTGGACGTGCACTTGTTTATTCTGTGCTGTTTGGGGGGGCGGGGGGAGATAGCAAGCCCTTGGCACCAGGTGCAGCAGTCCAGGTATATCCAACCTCAACTGGGGTTGCCTTCTAGGAGAAGAGATGGCCAAATCGAACATTGTGTCAGGGGTTCCACCACCCATGACACGCCTGGGGCTGACCAAAGCTACGAGGGGGCCAAGAGAAGAATGTGACCCTTAAGTAAGTGGCAGTGGATGTCTGGTGCCAGGGTACAAGGGTGCATAAACAAAATGAAAAAAAAAAAAATGAGGTGATCCAGCCAGGTGATGAAGTCAGTTTACATCGTAATTTTTTTTTAAGCTTCCTTTATTGCAGGATTGAGAGATTACAACATGTACACATACCAGTGGTTTACAGATATTCACAGTGCAAGTATCAGTGTTAGGGCCAGTGTTGTTCAGTGTCTTCATAAGTGACATTGGGGAAGGCATTAAAGGCAAAATATGCCTGTTTGAGGACGGCACCAAACTCTGTGGGAGGGTGGACACCAAGGAGGGGATACAGTACCTGAGGGAGGATTTTGCCTGACTAGAGAGATGGTCAGAAATCTGGCAACTTGGTTTCAATGCCAAAAAGTGCAAAGTGATGCACATGGAGGCCAAGAACCCTAGGGTAGAGTGTTACATAGGAGAGATTCTGGTAAATGTTTCCAACGAGGAAAAGGATCTAGGAGTGGTGATTACAAGTGACCTGAAACACACCTCCCAGTGCAAGAAGGCAGTGGAGAAGGCTAACAGGATGCTGGGGTGTATTGCAAGGGGATTCAGTGGCAGGCGGAGCGAGGTTATTTTACCACTGTAGAGGTCATTGGTGAGACTACATTTAGAATATGGGGTGAGGTACTGGCATCCATACCTTAAGAAAGACACCAGCATGCTGGAAGGGGTCCAGAGGAGAACAACCAAGATAACAGGGGCTATAGGCTGGGAGCCCTGGGAATGTACTCCCTGGAGGAGAGGAAGTAGAGAGGGAATATGATAGAGACCTTCAAGTACATGAAGGGAATTAACAGAGTGCAAAAGGAGGGCCTCTTTAAAATGAATGAAAACAACACCACTAGGGGGCACAGCCTAAAATTGATGGAGGGGGGAGATTTAGAAGGGATGTAATGAAATATTTCTATACAGAGAGGGTGGTGACCACCTAGAATGAGCTGCCAGAGGAGGTGGTATCAGCAAAGACTGTCGGAGCATTCAAGAGGGCCTGGGACAAACACATAGGGAACCCTGGGGACCAAGAAAGTGGGGGGAGAGGGAGGGGCATGGGGGGAAGTGTCAGTGGCCTAGCCAGCTCCCTGTTGACCCTAACTGCAGTGAAGAGTCTGGTGTCCACCTCCAGTCCTGTAGGTCCGGTCTCTTGAATTATGGTCTCATCCCCCTCCTCCTCAACTGTGAAAATGAAGCTAAAGTAATCCTGCAAAATCTCAGCCTTTGACTGTCTTCCTCCACTGGGACTCCTCCCCTCACCAGCCTGAGAATCCCGCCCCTTGCCCTCTCCTCTCTCTCCACACAGCACAATCTATCCCCTTCCCTATGGCGGCTATCTGTTCTTCCGTTTTAGCCTTGGCCCTCCTAACTTTTTTCCCCATCTCCCTCTGCAGTTTCTGGTAGGTTGCCCTGTTCCCCTCTATCTGTCTAGCTTTGTAATTCCTGAAGGCCCTAGCCTTAGCCCTGACATTTTTTGCCACCTCTTTTGTAAACCATAGTGGCATCTGTCCCCTCTTCCCTTTCCAAATCTGTCTCACACAGAGGCTTGACACAGTTTCAATCTCTCCCTTTATGACCTCCCACATTTCCTCCACCCACTGTAGTTCTTGTATGTCAATTAAGGCTTCCCTTAGAATTATGACCAATTTCCCAAAGTTTGCCCTCCTAAAATCAAAAACCCTTGTCAGTGTGTAGTATTGCACCATTTCAGACCTTATATTAAACCTTATTACCCTGTGGTTGCTGCTTCCCAGGTGGCCTTCTACTGTAAGGCTGAATACACTTTCCCCATTGGTGAAGACAAGATCTAATATCACCTCCCCTAAGTGGGTTCCAAGACCAACTGTCTGAGTTCAGCCCCCTGTGGAGCATCCAGAAACTTCCTGCTCCTTATCAGAGAGACTGAAATCTCTCAACAGCAGTACCTCCCCCTTTTGGGTCATTGCCTGGATTTCCTCCATCAGAGCCCCATCCTTTTCCTCTCCCTATGCTGAAGGCTGACAGACAACCCTCACCCTGATGATATCTCCTTTTCTTCTTTTGAGCGCTACCCACAGATCTTCTGTCCCACTCTGTTCCCTCTGACTCTCTCTAGCTCTAGTATGCTTTTGCACATATAGCGCTACTCCTCCCCTTTTTCCCCTCTCTATCCTTTCTGAACAGTTCAAACACTGGAATGACCATCTCCCATGACTGGTGTTCTGAAAACCAGGTCTCAGTTACGGCCACAATGTCCAAATCCTCTCTAGCTGTAAGAGCCTCCAGGTTGACGATCTTATTATATAGGCTGTGGGCATTTACACACACAGCCTTCCACTTACATTCTTGACCGGCTCTGAGATCCCTTGTCCTGCTCTCTCCTTCCGTTATCAGTGAAGTACTCGCTAGGGACCTTCTCACCCCTTTAGTCTCTCTCCATTCCCTAGTCACACCCCTTTTTTAGTTTAAATGAAGGGAGTTCTTCATGAATCTCATTAGTCTCCCTCCAAGCACCCCTGAGCCTTTTTAATTTAGGTGTAGACTGTCTTTACTACACATGCCTTCATCCTCCCATGCGTCACCCCAGTCCCTAATAAGGTTGTAGCCCTCCTGCCTACACCAATCCTTAAGCCACCCATTAAATTCCATTATTCTCCCTTCCTTACTGTGCTGGCTTTATGTTCAGGTAGCACCTCCAAGAAGGTCAGAGAGCTTACCTTTCCTCTACAGAATCCCGCAATGTCCCTGAACCTCTGCTGTACTATGCCCACCTCATTCCCTGCTAGGTCATTTGTCTCCATGTGCAGGATCACATAGGGTTTGCCTTCTGCCCTCCAGATCCCTTCGGTGATAGTGGGTCCTGTCCTGGCTGCATCCAACCCAGGAACACAGGTGACCTCCCTCCTTTTTGTGTGGGTCCCTTCTTTTAGACCAGTGGATCCCCTTAATGATGCAGTCCCTTACCACTTGGACTTTTTCTACCTAGCTTCCTTGGGAGTCTTTTCCCCATCCACCCTTGTTCGCCCTGTCCTACCCCCACATGACCCTTCTGGGTTTTCTGTTAAGTGTTCCCCCTGTTGCCCCCTACTTGTTGTCCTGGCTGTGATCATCTGTCTCTGACACCCCTTTTCATCCCCATCCTCCTTCTGCTCCATGCTCCCTTCCTAGTTGGTCAGATCCACTTCCCCCCCTACATTCCCCCTTCCTGCCCACTTGGCTTGGACCTAACCTCTCATGTCCTGTTCTGCCCCCACCCCCTCATTCACCTCCATTTCATGCACCCCCATGCAGCTTCTGCACCCCCATGTCTGGAAGTGGCATGAACTTGTTTGTATCTCTGCCCTTGACCTTTGTATATATCCTAACTTTCTGTTCTGTTTTACCGCCGTTGATCGTTTGTGCCACATTTCCTTTTCTTCTCACCACCTGCCAGTCATTTCTCTCATGCTGTTAGGCTCTGCTCCCAGTCCTTGTGCCACACCCCATACAGCCCCCCCCACATTGTCCCTTCCCCTCCTTCAGTGGAGCTGCTCCTCTCCCATCCCCAGTGCCCCTTTCCCCGTCCCCCTCCAGCTCCCACCTCAGCCAATTTATCTCTTCCCTAAGCTGTCAAGAGAGTCCTGCATATTGGGCACCCCCCTGCCCTCCACATAATGTCCAGGAATACTGCTGCTCCACACCCACTATAGCCTACTATCCTACCCCCCTCCCTCCCCCAGAATCCTCTTGACTCTCTTTCCCCTTGTTGCCCGTCCCCCAATTCCCTCAGTACCTGTCTCTGGCCCTGTAGTCCCACATTCCCAAGTATCACAAAGAATATGGTACTAGTTTAAGTATCTATATCAGATGTTAGTTGTCTCACAAAAGTATTGGTAATCAAATCCAGTCCGGTATTTTAACTGACTGGACTTAAGCAAATGTACTTTTCAACCTGTAGTAATTTAGCTATCTATTATAGAT
The DNA here is from genome assembly GCA_016271365.2 of Neoceratodus forsteri. Classification (NCBI taxonomy): domain Eukaryota; kingdom Metazoa; phylum Chordata; order Ceratodontiformes; family Ceratodontidae; genus Neoceratodus; species Neoceratodus forsteri. The sequence continues at coordinate 86,454,893 of JADMNL010000026.1, read as the reverse complement.
CTGTATCAAATGTTCGTTGTCACACAAAAGTATCAGCAATTAAATCGAGTCCAGGAACATTAACCAATTTGAATTAAGCAAAGGTACTTATAACCCAAACTACTTACATTTAAGTACTTTTAAACCTGTCACATTTTAAAAATCTATATCAGATCTATATCAGATATTCATTGTCACTCAAAAGTATTCGCACTCAAATCAAGTCCAGTAGCTCTAATCAATTTTAATTAAGCAAAAGTCCTTTTTTTGGCCTTTATGGTTTTTTGTGTTACACAAACAATCAGTTACAATTTCTATATGCCGGATATCACAAAAAAATACAGGATCCATCCAATGGTACAGGATACCACAATCTCAGCACATAAAATTACGGATATGGGGGCAAACAGGAAAATAGTATTAAATCCAGCACACCTTTACGAATTTCTGCACCCTACATGAAAAGGTGGTCAGTCGAGAACAATCTAATTAAGAAAATGTAAAATTCAACAACCAATGCAGCTATGACCCCAGTCCAAACATTTTATTTATTTATTTAATTGTGGTAACCGGGTAGGCACACTGAGACCGGGTGGTCCCTTTTTCAGGGACAACCCCGGGTTAATTACATAGAAGCATAGCACAGTAGCACATCCATTATACATTCAGGTAGCAACAATAAGTACGTCATGCAAGAGTGTACAGTATTATTAGTCCACATATTTCATAACAAGACACGAGACACAATTTACAGAGCAGTATTGAGGCTATAACTCATAGAAGTACATGTATTCACAGGTTGAGGCTTGGTATGCTAACTTCAATCATTTTTTATTTGTAGCAGCAACATTAGTTAAATCTCTGTAGATGAGATCTGAGTTCATCCCTGAAAATCCTCAGGGAGGCCGATGATTGGGTGCAAACATGTTTAAATTCTCAAAATGTTCAGTGTTCCCCCAGTAACTGCTACATCTGTACATAAACTAATATAGAGTCAAAAATCACCAATAGAGTCTGGATGAATTAAACAGTATAATGAACTAAGGCAACTGCTCTATAAACTTGAATTTAGTCCCATCCAAAGGCATTATGCAGGGGAATTCACAACATTATCTAAGCCCCTCACGTCGAATAGAATTGTCCACCATGCCTAGTTAGACATCAAAATATTTATTTATATATAAAATACTAGTTAGCAATAAGGGCCTTGCATTCCCCTCGCAACTGATCAAAATTAAAAGGTTACAGTCACCAAATGAAATAATTAGAACAGTGGTGGATGATAAAAGTTCAGAACAAGTAATTGGGAACACCGCTTGAAGCAAATGCTCCAATTTGAAAGCTGTTAGGACCCGCAGTTTACCATACTCAAGTGTCCTCTTCGTCGGAACTTTGACCTGCTGTAGAATGGTCCTTAGAGGCCTCGAATTCCATCTGGACTAGTTCTACTCACCTACTGGTTTTCACCGGTCAGTAAATTGAAACGTGTGTCCCTCCATAATAGATTCAGAGGTGGAGGTGGCATCAACTGAGGAGTGCACCACTCTAAACTTCTGCAACTTGGCCAGACACCATCAAACTTCTTACACACTGGGCTGGCCCGTAGTGCAGTGGTTGGATTGTTGCTTGCGACGCCAGCAACCTGAGTTCGGGAGCGGATTCAGGTCGCTGGAGGGCCAGCCGGGGGAGATTGGCTTGAGTGTCCCACGACAGCTGACCTTCTCCAGGGGGAGGTTGGTGGGGCCATTGCCCACAAAACACTTGTGTGATCCTGAGCAGAGGCTCGGGGGACCACAAGCCCTCACTTAGAGGGATGGGCAGCCAAGCCACACAGTGGACGTCGATGCGTGGTGCCTTGACGTCAGGGCACACACTGCATGCAGCGAAGTAAACATGAAAATGCCTGCCGGCCCCGGGATGATGGGCTGCCTGGAGTGTGCCTCCGATGTGCCCCTGCTCACCCAGTCACCTCTGGACCGACGAAGATGAAGTATTATGGGGTGCCTGGCCCCACATCGTCCCCGCTCAGGGGGTAAGCCGTAGCTACATGGGGCCCAGGAGGTAGGTCCGGGTTGAGCGGTTGGCAGGAGGATGACTACATGGCAGCCCTGAAGGGTTGGAGTTGGCAGGGCATAGGAGGAATAAAGAACAATTAAAAAAAACTTCTTACACCTGGCCCTGGTTGCGTAGGAGAGGTCCAGGAAGAGGTGCAAAGTATGACCATTGTAATTTAGCTATTCTGTGTTGTGGGCCTCTTGCAGCAGTTGATCTTTGGCCACAATGTCATCCGTTACCAAAAGGACCGTTCATGGGAGAGCTTGCTGTGCCTCTGCTGATCTTGACGAAATCTGGTAAGCCTTAATAAAATGTAGACCCCAGTTGGTTTCCAAATGTGAGGCATTAGGAAGCCAGTTTTTCAAAAAAGTTAAAAGATCTAGATCCTCAGACCCCTCTGGCAGTCCAACCAGCCTAACATTAGAAGCCCAGTTAGCATTCTCCAATGCTTCCAAATGATACCACAATTGGTTGTTCTCTTGAACTAACTTTGTTGAAGCAGACAAAACTTTGGTGGCTTGTCTTTCAGCAGATGTGGCAGTTTTTATTGCATGCTTAAATTTTACTTCTTGCTCTCCAAGCCTCAGTAGAATGGTTTCCACCTTCCTGTCGATGGCATGCATAGAGATTTGCAAGGCCTTCCAGGGTGGCTCCACATTACTTTCCACAGACATCGAGGTAGAGGCCTGTTGCTTGGCCGGTAGCTGTGATTTGGAGCCACTTGGACCACCTTTATTAGCATGCCCCATAGCAATATTTGATACCAATCTGTTCAGATCGAAGAAAGGAATCCTATATTAGGAAACTGCTGACTCCAAAACATGCTTAATGCAAATAAAACCAATATAAATTCTCAATTGCTGCAGAGCTAGAGAAAAACATGTCTGCTCAGTAGGTGTGCTGAACAGTGCCCCAGCAAAAGTAGTTTTAAACCAATCTACTTACAATTATGTCTGGTAACTTTAACTAATTGGATTTAAGTGGAAGTACTTTTTTTAAACCAATTTAATCTAGTCGTAATGTATTACTGTAGATGTCCCAGAAATATCCACTTAGCTTAAGCAGAAGTATTTCATCCAATTCATCCAATTTAGTTTGATTGCATATTTAGAGAGGTGTCAAAAATCTAATCCCAGTTTCATGTGCTCAATTTTAAAATAATTGAGAAACCTTAATGCGTCCCTAAAATATTTTTGTGACCAATCTCTAACTTTAGTCGTTGCCATCCATACTAATTTAAGTGGCTGATTAACTGTTATGATTTCAGAGCCTGCAGCCACTGAGAACAATCAATCTGTAGCAGTTACCAGTTGTACATGACCCCTACTAACTGTGACTAATACTGGGCTATTTATGTAGTTAACAGAATAGCACCCCCTCTAGCTAAATAATGACAACAGAAATAAACAGTAAACAGTCATCACAGCAATATGCTTCTCCTCCTCCTTGCCCGCCCTATGGCCAGGGCTCCCCAGGACAGTGCATATAATGATCCAATCCAGCAGGCATTTAATAGATGGGGGCGGGGGAGGCTGGGTGGGCAAAAAAAATATACGTGTATATGTCACCTATATAAAAAAAAATATACATATATATATATATTCAGGCAAATCCATCGTATGGTGGCAAAGTTATTAGATGCAAAATTTCACACTTTAACCTTAAATGGTATACATAACCCTAACTATAGTGGCACTACTGTGCCACTATAATATATATATATATATATATATATCTATAAAAATGTATCACCTTACTTCTCTCCCCCTCCCCTCCTTCCCATTATAACCTTTGTAACTGTGGTTTCCACTCCCTTGGACTTCCGATTAAGACATCATCATCTGGCCAAGCTGCCTTCTCCTGCTGCTTCCCCAAACTATGGAATTCTCTCCCTCTCTCCATCCGCTCTGCCTCTACCCTATGCTCTCTCTCCTGCTTAGGTTCTCTTGTCACCTCTGCAACTGCCCCTGGCCCCTTCTGTTTTCTCTTCCCCCTCTTTCACTCCCTCACCTTGTCTTCTGCCCTCTCTACCCTAATCTTCTCTCCCTGTTTTCTGCTGCCAACCCATTTCCTCACCTCCAGTAAGACTAGTATATTATTTACTGGTTAGTTTATCTAATGCCTGCCTGCATTTCTTCACTGTGCACTTAACTGCATCCTCCTGTGGTCTTCATGATGCATCTTGCTGTATTTATCTATACCAATGTACATAATTTGTTTTAATGCCTCTTTGTTGTTTGTCATATGATGTTGTTATATAATGTGTATGAGATGGTTTAGTATGTTTTTATCTGTTATGTAATTCAATTCTACTTGTTTTCCTGTATCTCCCCTACCCTTTCCCCAGGACACATCTGGAAACGAGTTGTTACCAGCTCAGTATGTCTTTTCTGGTGGGCGATATGTGAATGAATTCCATTCACATCGGGACTGTAGTAATATACGGGTCTGCAGCGCCTACTTGCCCACGCAGGACCAATGGGTGTACAGCCGCATTCGTATGCTGTCAGTCGGCAGGCGCCTCGGGCAGCTTGCAGGTGGAGCTGCCACCCACCACTGACTGGGGAGCAGGGTGGATGGTCCGAATGGGCGGGTGGGGAGGGGGTACCGCTGGACCACCAGGGATGTATGTTAAATATACTGAGCCCGCGATTGGGCTGGGATTCGGTCCACTGGACCACCAGGGATCAGTTTTAGATGTTTACATCCGTGATTGGGCAGGGGAGCAGGTCCACTGGACCACCAGGGAATGGATTTATTTATTCAAGCCCAAGATCAGGCAGGGGAGCAGGTCCATTGGGGTGTGTGCCTGCATATGCGCTGCACATCCCGGGCTGAATATCAGGATGTGCCGAATATGCATGGGCATGCCCCCCGCACTTGCGCCGCATACATTACTGGTGCACCCCGGCGCATCGGGATTTGCGTGGCGCAACTTCCCCTTTTGAATATGGCGCCGGGGCGCATCAGTGGGTTTTGCATGGAGCAACCCTGTTGCGCCATGCACAACCTTTTTGAATATCCGGGCCCCAGTCTCTTATAGAGTTTTAAGGGTTCATTTTGGAAGCTTGGTGTGGTGCCACAGTAAAAGACTGTACTGCAAATCCCTGAAGAGGGTATGTATCTGAGCCTGTACATTGGGTATGCTAGCATAAGGTTCACAGTTTGAATCCCCCCCAGAACTTGAGACTAAAGGTCATTCAGACCCAAAAGCAGATAGGAGGGTTACCCTGTCTGTTACCTGTTCACACTATTGCACTCTGAGGTTGGCACTGTGGGAGCAGAGGCCTGACCTGCTGAGTGCGTTTGTGAGAGATTGCATCCCCTGTACTGTAAAGGGAGCGTGCATACTGTCTACAGTAGATAGTATGTGCACTCACTTTACAGTACAGGAGATGTGCACTTCTGTTATCACATATGGCGGCTGGCCAAGGTGATGAAAGGAGGGTTTTGGTGGTCGCTGTATTGGCTCCCATGGCACCAGCGCTTCAGGTAAGGGGGGGTTGGCAAGGTGGGTAGTCAGTACCTGTGGTGCGGGGGGGCTGCTAGACACCAGGCAAAATGTGGTAGTGTAGGAGAACAGGGATCAGTGGTTGGGTGGTACCACTGACACCAAGGAGTTATTTTATACTGGGGCCAATGATCAGAGGGTGGGGAGGACCACTGGACACAAATGATAGCTTTATTATTACCAAGGCTGGTGATCGGAGGGTATGGGGGACCACTGGACACCAATGATAGCTTTATTATTACCAGGGCTGGTGATTGGAGGGTGGGGGAAACCGCGGGACACCAATGACAGCTTTATTATTACTGGGGCTGGTGATCGGAGGGCAGGGGGGACTAACAGACGCCAATGAAAGCTTTATTATTACTGGGCTGGTGATCAGAGGGCAGGGGATCACTAGGCACCAGGGATGTTTTATACTACACCAGGACGGCAATCAGAGGGTGGGGGTGTCACTAGACACAAGGGAATTTGTCCATTTTATGTGACCGGGCAGTGGGGGTGGGGCAGAGCCAGTTGCAGGGGCATAAACCTGCCACAGATTCCCATGCAAATGTGCCTATAATGGACATGCAAATGGCCTCTTAGCACCTTGCATGCCCCATGGTCTCCTTGCCTGGGGCTATATGAATATCATGCGGGGAGCTACTGGCACTATCAGGTCTAGGGGTGCTGTTCCCTGCACTACTAGGAGCCATATCAGGGCAGCTCTGCTTGGCTTAGCGCTGTGCCGACATGCCCCTATTTTCAGTCAGATAGTGCTGGTGTGCTGTCTGACTGAATACTGCATCCTCAGGTCATGGGCAAGCACAGCACAAACCTTTGCACTCCATTTTGCCCAATTTTGGATATCAGACCCCGGATGTCTATTACAACCATCTCCTCCAACCTTATCTGCACCATTCTTCCTATCTGTTTGTGGCTAGGTTTCCACAAGATCTGTCAACCTGGGGGTTTATTATGCAATTAAAATCACCCCAATTAAAACAGTGCCTTCAACTAACAAATCTATTTTCTGGAAGACCCTAGAGAAGAAGAATGGAGTGACCTTACTGGGGGCATTTGATCCTCCCCTTCTTTGACTATGTAGACACAGCCTACAGTGCGACCCCCAAAATACTCTGGCCAGACTGGACACCCTCTTCAATTCCTTCTGCCACTTCATATTATCCTGCCCCCTCGCACTCACCACTGTGATCTCTACAAAGCCACATCCCTCCCTTCATTGGAGTCCAGATGCCTGTCACATACTGCTACCTTCATGGCTAAATTCTGGGCTGGGACTCTCCCCTCCTACCTTTCCTCCATCCTGTCTGCCTCATCACTGAGCTCATATTCCCTTCGGAACTCGTGACTCTTGTTCATTCACCATTCCTTACTGATCCACCTCTGTTGGCCAATCTGCCTTTTCCTACTGCTGCCCTAAACAACAGAACATCCTCCCCTCCAATATCCATAATGCATCTTCACCAAAATCTCTCTCTTCCCTCCTGCATATGTACACATCCCACTCCTGCTCTTGCCAAACCTTCTGACCCTCTCCTAAGTACTGAGCCGCCCAAAGCCATTACCCTATCTCTAATCCCCCTCTTGCCACGGTTAGTCTGCCCAACATAGCACTTGAGTCGATTTCCAAAGTGCTTTCTATGACTACACCACTGTACTCTCCCGTATGCACTGGGACACATGTGAGCCAGGTTGCTCTCAGCTATTGCATTCATTTGCTCTTTGCCTTGAGTGTAACTGATTATAACTGCCAATGTCTCTTCTGCTCATTTGTATTTTTACCATTGTACTTTATCTGTACTACACTTACTGTACCCTTATGTATCTTTTATTCTTGTCCTTTGTATACCATTATGGCTAAAAACTATACCGTGCAATGCAGTATTTGTACCTCCACTTCCCCTTGCCCCAAGGACACATCTGGAAATGAGTAATATTGCCCAGTGGGCCTTTCTGATGAAACACTTGAATAAATAAATAAATATAAGTTACAGAGATGTCGCTGCTGCTCAGATATTTCTCCAGTGACAACTACCATGCAGCCATTTTCTAATATAAATGGCACATTTCTCCTGAAAAGAACAGCTGCCCCCGTCCTTTTGCCTGATGCTTGTGAGGATGCTACCACTGTTCCCACCCATGCTCGCCTAAGTTTTAAATGCTCCAGTTTGGATAATCTGGTTTCCTAGATAAACCCCACGTCATAGTGTAATTTATCTAGCTGCATAAGAATTTTCATTCATTTTACTACCAAGTTTATCCCCTGGACATTCAATGATGCGCACTGTTAAGGAACCCATTGAGATCTGGTTGTTCCATTAATTTTGTTTCCCCTATCCCCTCCATGAATCACCATTTTGATTAACATTCTGTGACAAACCTACTCTATCCAGTTTTCTTACAGTCTGTGCTGACAACCTCATTTGAAAATCAAACAACAACATATGAACAATGACAGCTATAACATGGTGCTAATAAACAGAAACCAAGTCCAGGATGTGCTAGTACAGGACCCTCTAGCAGGAAGCAACCACTGCTCAATGTGGTTCCTCCTCGACACAGGGAGGGAGTCTGCTAAGACCACGACAAGAGTGTTGGATTTCAGGAAGGCAGATTTTGCCAGAATGGGCAGCATCCTAGAGGGGTATTTAGCTGAAATTAACCCAGGGATGGATGCTGAATAGAAGTAGGCAATCATTAGGAAGGGGCTAAGTGAGGCCACAAACACATGTGCCAAATCTCAGAGTAAGCAGTCCAGGTCAAAAAAAACTAGCTGGCTCAACAAGGAGGTGGGGAAGGTGAGGGAAAAAAGACTGGCCTTCATTAAGTTCAAAAAATCTGGGTATGAGGAGGACAGAGAAGTGTTCTCAAAGGCATCTAAGGAGGTAACCAGGGCAGCCAAGGCAACAAAGGAACTGAAGTTGGCTCAGGGGATCAGAGAGGAGGAAAAGGGGTTCTTTAAATAAATAAGGGAGAAGAGGAGTTGTAGGGATGACATTGTTAGAATCAAGAGAGAGAGGAGGGAGGGAGGGAGGGAGGATGGGCAGAACAAGGGAAGATCAGGCAGAGGTACTCAATGAGTATTTCTATTCGATGTTCACAAAAGAAAGGGACGGCCCAGTACTGCAGGGGAAAGGGGGCAAGGGCGGAGGGGGGGCAGAGATAACAGACAAGGTCATCCAAGAGGATAGAGTTCTGAAGGGCCTTAAAGGCTTGTGTGTGGACAAGGCACCAGGACTGGACGGTGTACACCCAAGGGTCCTGAAGAAACTGTCAGAGTTGTCGGCAGGTCCATTGATGGACCTGTTCAACACCTCCTTGGAGACGGGGAATGTACCCAGGGACTGGAGGATGGCTCACGTGATGCCTCTTCACAATTACCCGGTTAACAAAAACTAAATAAATAAATAAAAGAGTAGACCCAAGGACCAACTGGGTAACTACAGACCAGTGAATTTGACTTCCATAGTGGGGAAGTTGATGGAAACCATTCTGAAGGAGAGGTTGATAACTTTTCTTGATAACAATGGCCTGCAGGATAAGAGACAGCATGGGTTTCTCACGGGAAGATCTTGCCAAACTAACCTGATCGACTTCTTTGACTGGGTCACTAGGGTGGCTGACAAAGAAGGCCATGCTGTGGATGTCCTGTATCAGGACTTCAGCAAGGCTTTTTTTCGAGGTTAATGAGCAAGCTGAGGGACATGGGAGTGGGGGGAAAACTGGTGGGGTGGGTTGAAAGCTGGCTTCTGGGGAGACAACAGAGGATAGTTGTAAGGGGGGAGACATCCAAGCCATAGCCAGTAATGAGTGGAGTACCATATGGTCCAGTGCTGGGCCCTGTTTTGTTCAATGTCTTAATTGGAGACATTACAGAGGGGGTCAAAAGTAATATCTGCCTGTTTGCAGATGACACTAAGATTTGTGCAAAAGTGGACAATGAGGAAGAGAGGCAGGCACTCAGAGAGGATCTAGCTAAACTCAAACACTGGTCTAGGGAGTAGCAGTTGGGGTTTAACACTAAGAAGTACAAGGTCATGCACCTTGGAGCCAGAAATCCCAAGAACAGCTACTGGCTAGGGGGAGTGCAGGTAATGGCTTCAGAGGAGGAAAGGGACCTGGGGGTAATAGTCACAGGGGACATGAAAGTATCTGTACAGTGTAGGAGAGCTACAGCAAGGGCAAATAGGATGCTGGGATGCATTGCCAGAGGGATCACCTCTCGAAAGGGGGAGGTCATCCTGCCACCGTTTAGATCACTGGTGAGGCGACACTTGGAATACTGTGTACAGCACTGGTGCTTATACCTCAAAAATGATGTGAGATTACTGGAGGGGGTGCAGCATAGGGCTACAAAAATGACCATGGGACTGGGGTGTTGCCATATGAGGAAAGGTTGAAAGAGCTGAACGTGAACTCGCTGGAAGACAGAAGGGTAAGAGGGGACATGATAGAGACCTTTCAGTACTTGAAAGGCATAAACAAATTCAGGGAGGGAGGGAGGAAGGATTGTTCCATCTAAAGGGGGGAAGGGTCACTAGGAGGCACAGTCTGAAGTTGGAAGGGGAAAGGTTTAGGAAGGAGATGAGGAGGCACTACTTCACAGAGAGAGTGGTGACAGGTTGGAACGCACTGCCAGAAGGAGTTAATTGCTCAAAGGACAGTGGATAGCTTTAAGCGGGTTTGGGATAGAGTCAAGGGCAGGGTTAGTACAGACAAAAACACAAAAGGGGGAAGGACTGGAAAAGAGGAGGAAGAGAGGGATCTGGGTGGGGGTGGGGCAGCTGTAGTGATATAAAACTAAGAGCTGCATAATCGGACAGACTTGATAGACTTGTGGGCCTTCTTCTGCCGGCAAGTTCGTATGTTCACAACATGCACAATGGGTGCATTGGAAATCACATAATACGAACATGCAAAAATTGACTTATTTATCTAAGTATGTATTTATTTACCGGGTGGGTACACTGATCTAGTGGACTGTTTTCAGGCGTGACCCAGGCCATAAAGATAGCAACAGTGTTACAGAGGCAAGATACAGTACAGGAGCTAAAAAAAGCAAAAATGCATAAGGTACTAAAATAATTTACAAGATACATTGCAGGAGCTCCTGGGCAGGAGTACAAGACATATACAGGACATACACAGCAGTGTGAAGTTATGTACAAATGTTTTGCATATTCAAGGAACTCGGTTATTTACAGTATTTATACATATTTAAAGTATATACAGTACATATATATATATATATATATATACACATACTCCCTGAAAATAGAGGTTTAGGGTTGGTTGTTGTGCACAAAGGACAGTGGGTTGCTAAGCTATACCGGTAGTTACACAATGGTCACGGGTGGGGAGAGGGGCATGGACAGGTGGCAGTAGACAGTAATGTTTCTTTGTAGCGTAACTTAAACAAACAATGTGAGTCCAGGGAGTGGAATGAGGAGGGTAGTTCATTCCATAATTTGGGGGCTATGGATCTGAATGCCCTACTGCCCAGGCATGTGGAGATCTGGGGGATTTCCAGCAGAAGACTTGAGGAGTTGTGAAGGTTTTGTGGGGCAGTGCTTTGGTCTTAGCAGGGGGAAGTCCCTGATTACCTTGTCTATTGTGCAACTGAGAAGAAGTCATTTCTAGATTCTAGAGGAGCCAGTAAGAGATTGATAAAGGGAACAGTGATGGACTGAGAAGTGTGCCAGTAACGCAAATCTGCATATACTGTTGTATGCGATATGCATTCTAGATAGCTCCTGAGCACCCGGTTACCAAAAGCTAATAAATAAATAAATAAATAGGGGTGTAGTAATCATCGGGGGAGAAGATTTCCCTGGGCTATGGCAAGTCGTGCTTCAGATGTTAAATTGTGCTTCAGCCTGTACCCTACTGCTAATTTTTGGTTGATGTGCTGGATAGTTGTTGTAATATACGAACATACGAAATTTGCCAGCAGATAAAGGCCTAGAGGTCTATCAAGTCTGCTCAAATGTGCAGCTAGCACCCCTTATTCTGCAGCTGCCCCTTCCTTCCACCCTTCCCCTTCATTAACCCTCCCCCTTGTCCTGTCCCATCCTCATTTGAAGCAGTCCACTGTTCTACTGCATACCACTTCTGCAGGTAACGCATTCCACCCAGCCACCACCCTCTCTGTAAAAAAGTGTCTCCTCATGTCCCTCCTGAACCTTCCTCGCTCCAATCTCATATCATGGCCCCTGGTGGCCCTCCCCTCCCTTACTTTGAACAGCCCTTCTGTACCCGTCTTCTTTATTCCTGTCATGTATTTAAAGGTTTCAATCATGTACCCCTGTCTCTCCTCTCCTCCAGTGAGTACATGTTCAACTCCTTCAACCTCCTCTCATATGATAAGTCCCCCAGCCCCTTGATCATCTTTGTCGCCCTTCGCTGCACCCCCTCCAGTAACTCAATGTCCCTCTTCAGATACGGACGCCAGTACTGCACGCAGTACTCGTGTGGTCTAACTAATGACCCATACAGTGGCAGAATCACCTCCTCCCTCTCGAGGATATACCCCTTGCAATACAACCCTGCATTTTGTTGGCCTTTGCAGCTGCCTTCCTACATTGTGCCGAGTTGTTCATTGACCTACTAGTGAGCACACCCAGATCCTTCTCCTCCTCTGTCTGGCCAGCTGAACTCCCCTAGCTGGTAACCTCCTTGGGTTCTTCATCGCAAAATGCAGCACCTTGCACTTTTGGCATTAAACCCCAGTTGCCAGGTGTCTGACCAGGTTTCAAGCTTTGCCAGATCATCCTGCAACTCCTCCCATCCCTCTAGGTCATCCACCACCGCGCCTACCTTGGTATCATCAGCAAACAGACTGATCTTGCTCTTGATGTCCCATGATATGTCTGCAATGAATAGCCCAAACAACAGTGGTCCCAACACCGAGCCCTGTGGAACACCGCTCGTCACTGCCCTTGGGTGTGAGAGCTCCCCACCCACCACCACCCTCTGTTGCCTTCCCTGCAGCCAGTTTCCTACCCATCTCACCAGCTTTGCACCGTCCCTGTGCCTACTAACTTCCTTCAGCCTTCCATGTGGCACTGGGTAGATGCCTTACGAAGTCCAGATACAGGACATCCACTGCATGGCCCCTGTCCAGTTGCCTAGTGCAGTCATAGAACTCGACCAGGTTGGTTTGGCAGAATCTGCCACGTGAGAACCATGCTATCTGCTGTCCTGTAGTCCTTTGGCCTCTAGGAGGGCCACCAGCCTCTCCTTCAGGATAGTCTCCATTAACACCCACGATGGATGTGAGGCCGCTGATCTGTAGTTTCGGTTCATCCTTGGGGCCACTCTTGTGGAGGGCACCATGAGCCATCCTCCAGTCCGAGGTACACACCAGATGTAGTGAGGCATTAAATAGGTCTGCCAAAGGTCCTGCAAGGACCTCTGCCAACTCCTTCAGTACCCTGGGGTGGATGCCATCTGGGCCTGGCGCCTTGTCCACCTCAGTGCCTTCAAACCCTCTCGAACTCTGCTCTTAGATTTCCCCATCTGTCACCACTTCCCCCTGCTTCTGCCATTTCTCCCACCTTGGATGTCACCCCCCTCTTCTCTTTAGTAAATACTGAGCAGAAGTACTCATTCAGTGCTTCCGCCTTATCGCACCCTGCTTCCACCCAACCCCCCTCCTTCCTAATCCTTACTATGTGGTCCTTACAGCTCCTTTTCTCCCTGATGTACCTAAAGAAGTCCTTCTCCCCCTTCTTAATGCCTTGTGCCAGCCTGAGCTCCGTAGATGCTTTGGCTCCCCTTACTGCCCTTGTCACCTCCTTCGATTCTGTCAAGTACTCCTCCCTGTCCTCCCCTCCTTGTTTTCTTATACTTCCTAAAGGCAGCTCTTTTCCTCCTTACCTTTTCCATGACCTCCTTGCTCAACCAGCTCGGGTTCTTAGCCCTAGCCTTCTTGATCTGGGCTTTGCAGCAGGTTTTGGTTGCCTCCACTATCCCCAGCTTTATGAGCTCCCACCTCTGGTTAGTGTCCATACTAGATTGAATTCTGGCCAGGTACCCTTTTACCACTTCCCCCATCCTCCCAAAGTCATCCCTCCTGAAGTCCAGCACTCTTGTGCCAGATTCCACTCCTTCCTTGCCCATATCCAATGTGAGCCATACTGAGTGGTGGTCACTCCCTGACAGTGGTTCCTCCACTGTAAGTTCTCTCACAAAGTCCCCATTTGCTAGCACAAGGTCAGGGTATTCCCTAACCTGGTTGGTTCACTGACCATTTGCAGCAGGAAGCTGTCCTGGAAGGCATCCAGCAGTACCTGCTCCCTTCTGCTTCCCTGCTCGGAGAAGGTCAGTGCAGGATCCAGGGTGATGCCCAAGTACTTAAAAGAGGACACTGTGTCGAGGGGTACGGCGTCCACCAGGAGACTGAATGCTGAGAGTGACTACTTTTCCGGCAAGAGCTGACCAGGAGCCTGTTTTCCAGGAACCACTGGTACACAGTGCAGTAGTTTGTTGTGAGCATAGTGGAGAGATTAGTCATGGTGCTGTCACTGTGGAACATAACCAAGTCATCAGCATAGAGAATGGTGTCTCATGCAAGGTCATCTTTGGGAAGGGAACTGATGAACAGGGAGAAGAGGAGGGGCCTGAGGATGGAAATGCCAGCAGAAACAGGCCATTTCGGTCTATCTAGTCTGCTTGAGTATGGCTCTCAGGTAAATTTACTGGAGCTGCCCCCCTCCTTCCTTTTACACATAGAGTCTTCCTCCCTCACTCTCTCATTCCCCCTCCTCTTCTTCCCATTCATTATGAGTCTCCCTTTCACTCTGTCTGAAGCCCTTTTAAAACTGTTCACTGTTTTTGATGATACCACCTCCTCTGGCAGTTAGTTCCACTAGGACAGCACTCTTTCTGTGAAAAAGTGCCTTCTCATTTCCCTTTTGAATCTTCCCCACACTAACTTTAGACTATACCCCCTAGCGGACCCATTCCCCCAAAACTGAATATACCATCCATACTGACCTTGTTTATACCTTTAAGGTACTTGAAGGTTTCAATCATGTCCCCTCTCTCCTTTCTGCCCTCCAGGGATTGCATACTGAGCTCCCACAGCCTCTCCTCATAGGGTTTGTCCCGCAGGCCCTGGATCATCTTAGTTGCCTTACACTGCACCCCCTCCAGTAAATTTTGTGTCCTTTTTCAGATATGGGCACCAGAACTGCGCATGGTACTCCCAGGTGTGGTCTCACCAATGATCTGTACAATGGCAGGATGACTTCCACTTCCGTGGAGGTGATTCATCTGGTGATGCATCCCAAAATCCTGTTGGCTTTTGCTGCTGCATTATGGCAATGTGCAGAGTGCCTCAGGTCCTTGTGATAATTACCCCCAGGTCCTTTTTTAAGTATGATGCTACAATACAGTATATAGTAGCCAAGAGAATTTAATTTTTCACTTCCAAGGTTAAGGATCCCCCACGAACAATACCGTGAGGTATAAAAAGATACAGTTTTCTGCTTTAGAGCTTGCAATGTTGTGCAAGCGTGACCTGCCACAACTAGGTCACTAAGATGCCATGGAGCAGACTGCGCTCCCACACTGAGATGTGAGCGAGTAGTTGGAAAATTGTTCTCCTCTGTTCGGGAGGGTAATACTTGCCCCAGATGTACCATCCAAGCACATCCTTCATTGGCGGGTAGAGAACCGCAGCCCTGGTGTGTCTCCCTCCCCTCTTATGCCCCTCTGCCAATTAACCCCCCCCCCCACTTTGTATGCAGAAATAATAAATACAGATTTAGTTTTTGTTTTATTCTTTGGTAACCAGGTAAGATCCATTAGGCACAAGTGCCTGTTTTGAGGTGCAACTGGGAGCACTGGGAAGGTTAAATAACTTGCTCAGGGTCACACAGTATGCCACTGGAAGTTGTGGGAATCAAACCCAGCTGTGATGGATGTACCAGGCTTATTCACAGCTCATTCCTCTAACCTCTAGGCTATACTGTCAACCTATTATTGTGAAAGTTTTGCCACGGGTATGAATTTATTACAGGGTTATACACTAAACTTCACTCTGTAAGAAAGCCTGCAGAATATGGGTAAAAACCCAACTGGACCAGATCAGAAAAAGCTGGACTGGACACAAGTTGCTTGAATTTTACTGGTCCTGCAAGTGCAGATTTTACCAATATGTTTTTGAAGGATGTCTGGTCCTGGAAGTGCGGATTTTGCCAAAATGTTTTTTGGAGGGTGTGGGGACCCTCCAATGTCTTTGATAGGCCCTAACCCAAGGAAGAGCCACCCCAAACACACATTCCAGACCCCACCAAGCACTGGAACCAGCCTCTGATCCTCAGCCAACCACCCTCTCTGCAGATGGATTCAACTCCTGGATCAGCTCCCCACCCCAGCTGACTGCCCACACTGAACCTGGAACACCAGCCACCCTCTCCAGCTGATCACCCTCCCTGCAGCTAGGTCACCCTTTCAGCTCCAAGACCAGCCTCCACTCCAACTTGCCACCATCCATGCAGTAGGATATCCTTTTCAGCCCCTAGTCTAGCCTCTCTCCAGCGAACCACCCGCCCTGCCACTGGGCCACCCAAGGGAAAATGGGAACCAGCGGGCAGTGCCAGAGAGTGTTGCAGGGGGTGGGTCCGACCCCAAAGTGAGCAAGAGAAAGATACACATAGTACTGAATTCAATTGTAAGAGGCACAGGGAAGGATCTGGGTCTCACATCTGGTGGTAAGGAGGTTGTCTGCTGTTTTTCTGGAGCACCAGCAAACAGATTTATATCCAGGGTGGTGGAACTCATGGGAGAGGGAGGGAGGGGGAAGGCCAGATGGAGTTCTGCAAGTGGTCACAAATAATCTGAGCAGATGGAGCATGAAACAGGTGAAAGCAACCTTTGGGTTCTAGGAAAGGTAGCTAAAGAGAAAGCACAGTACTGATGAGCAGCTAATTGAGCAGATGTGCTCTCCCTGAGCTCCGTCGATCCCCTATAATAATCTACATTATTTGAAAAGAGAGCGGGGGCAGTAGCCTTCTGCGAGGTGCTACTGGGTCCATGCCTAAATCAGTGGAACAGTTCCATGTTTTCCAGTTCAGTGCATGGATAAAAGGTTGTTGCAGAGAGGAAAGACGTGGGTTCCTCAGGGACTGGGGCCTGACCCAGTGAGAATGGAGTTAGTTCAAAAGAGATGGTTTACATACCAAAGAGGAGGGCAGCAGGGTACTGGGAGAAAGCTGGGCATAGCATATAGCTAGTTTAAACTAGTGAGGGGGGGAGTCAGAGTGGCAAGGTGCATATATAATGTCAGAAACAAGGGGTCCTTGCCGCCCCCACCCCCAGAACAACCAGTGCAGTGGAATCAAACACAACCAGGGTATGGGAAGAAGGAGGGGGCAAGGATAGATGTTGGAAAATGATGTGCACCAACGCATATGGTCTTGGCAACAAAATGCCAGAACTTCAGGTGCTAGTCACAGAAGGAAGTGTCAACCTGGTGGCTGTTGCAGAGATGTGGGCAACCTTGAACCATGCATGGTGCATGACCGTGCCGGGGTAGTAACACTGTATGTAAAAGAAGGGACAGAGGCAACTGAGACAGTCTGTGTGATTCAGAAAAACTAGAAACCCTGTGGGTGCTAGCAGTGACAGGGAACGGGAGACAAGTCAGGCTTCAGATAGTCTACAGACCACCAGGCCAGGATCAAGGGGCAGACAAAAGAACTGGGAGAGATTCTTAGGAAGGGTGGCTAAGTGTGGAGGGGGCACTGGTGAGCAGTCACTGGGACATATGCTTCTATCTGCTGCACCGAGTTTTGACCTCTTTATTTTATATTTATTTTACAATTTTAACCCGCGTGAACTTGGCATTTTGCAGCAGAATTCTGTGGAGAGAGTGCTGGAGTCCACTATGGGATTGAGAAAAGGACAGCAACAAGCACTGCAAGGTGTAGAAGCCTATTTCATCTCACAGGTGGTAGGCTCCTCTACCAAAGTTAGTGCGCCTGATTTTCTGACTACACAGATCATACAAATGTTGTAGAAAATATAGGTCATAGGGGAGAAATATAGAATTTGAGGGCAGATAAGGACCGCATGGCCCACCTAGTCTGCCCATTTCGCTACCTAATGGATAAGCTGCAGATCCTAGTTAACCAACAGCCTACTTCCTCCTACCCCCCACTAGAATTGCCTTATGTCTGTCCTATGCATTCTTGAATTCCCCCACTGTTTCTGACTCCACGACCTCCTCAGGAAGGACGTTCCATGCGTCCACCACCCTCTTCTTGAAAAAATACTTACTCTGAGCTGTCCCCCCATCTTCAAATTGTGCCCCCTTGTTCTTGTACATCTCTTTTTCTGAAAGATGCTACCCTCTTGGACTTCGTTTATCCCCTTGAGGTACTTGAAAGTTTCTTTCATGTCCCTGCTCTCCCTCCTTTCCTCGAGGGTATACATATTAAGCTCCTTTAGTGTCTCTTCGTATGTCTTCTGGTGCAGACCCTGCACCATTTTAGTTGCCCTCCTCTGGATGGGCCTCTATCCTATGTCCTTACAGAGATGGGGTCTCCAGAACTGTACATAGTACTCCAGAGGGGGCCTCACCAACTGTCTGTACAGAGGGATAACAACTTCCTGTTTTCTACTGTTGATGCCTCTCCATATGCATCCCAGTATCATAGAAACATACATAGAAACATAGACTTTGACGGCAGATAAGGACCGCTAGGCCCATCTAGTCTGCTCATTCCCTACCTACAGGATAGGCGCAGATCCTAGTTAACCAACAGCCTATATCTTCCTGCCCCCCACAAGAAGTGCCTTATGTCTGTCCCATGCATTCTTGAATTCTCCCACAGTTTTAGACCCCACAACTTCCTCAGGAAGGCTGTTCCATGCATCCACTACCCTCTCTGTGAAATAATACCTCCTCACATTGCCCCTGAACCGCCCTCCTTCTATCTTTAAATTGTGTCCCCTTGTTCTTGCAAGTCTCTTTTTCTGAAAGATGCTACCCTCTTGGACTTTGTTGATACCCTTGAGGTACCTTGAAAGTTTCTATCATGTCCCCCTCCCTTCTCCCAGGTTCTTTTCTATTTTTGTTGTTGTTAGTATCTCATCCCCACTGTGTACTCTTCCCTGGTTTTGTTTCCCAGGTGCATTACTTTGCACTTATTTGCAGTGAATCTAAGCTGCCATGCATTTGACCATTCCTCTAGCCTTGCCAAGTCCCTTCTCATCCTTTCCACCCCACCTTGTATATCAACTCTGTTGCAGATCTTTATGTTGTGTGCAAAGAGACATATTTATCCTTCCAGTCCCTTCGCAATGTCACTTATAAAGACATTAAAGAGGACCGGTCCCAGTACTGAACCCTGTGGTGCCCTGCTAGTAACCCCCCTTTCTTCAGAGTGGATTCCATTTACTATTACCCTCCACGTCCTGTTGTGCAGCCAATTTTTTACCCAGGCTATCACCTTGGGATCCACTCCAAGGCTGGCTAACTTGTGTATTAATCTTTTGTGTGGGACTGTGTCAAATACCTTGCTAAAGTCTAGGTAGGCCATGTCCACAGCCCCTCCCTGGACTACTACTTTGGTCACCCAGTCAAAGAAATCTATTAGATTCGTCTGACATGACCTTCCTGCTGTGAATTCATGCTGCCTTGGGTCCTGTGCCCCACTGGCCTCTAGGTACTCAACAGTTCTTTCCTTCAGAAGTTATTTTATCATTTTCCCTACCACTGAGGTCAAACTAACTGGTTTGTAGTTTCCTGCATCTGCCCTGCTCCCACTTTTGTGAAGTGGAATCACATCTGCCCTCCTCCACTTCTCAGGCACCACCCCATCCTCCCATGATTTGTTAAAGAGGGTAGTCAGTGGTGTCACTAGTTCTCCCCTTAGTTCTTTTTAGAATACTGGGGTGAATCCCGTCAGGCCCCATTGCTTTGTCCGCCTTCAGTTTTAAGAGTTCTTTCAGAACCCTTTCTTCTGTGAATGGACTGGTATTGACCCTCCTATCCAGAGTGTTTCTATTATTTGGTTTAGGTACCTCCCCCTTCTCTCCTTTTGTGAATACTGAACAGAAGTATTTGTTCAGTATCCCTGCTTTTTCACTGTCACCCTCTGTCCACATTCCCTTCCCTTTATTAAGCCTCAGTATCTCTCCCTTGATCTTTCTTTGCTCCCTAATATACCTATAAAAGGTTTTATCCCCCTTCTTAACCGAGTTGGCTATCTTTTCCCCAGTTTGGACCTTTGCTATTCTGATTACCTTCCCTGCCTCCTTCTGCTTTAACTGATATAGTTCTCTGTCCTGCTCCTTCTGCGTTTCCTTATATTTCCTGAATGCTATCTTTTTCTCCTTAACCTTCCCTGCCACCTCTTTTTGAGAACTATAGTGGCTTTTTCCTTCGTTTTGTTGATTTACTTTACACAAAGGCTTGTTGCCTCTGTGATGGCAGTTTTGATTTTCCCCCATTATTCCTCCTCCCCTCCTTCTTGCCTGTCTGCTAGTGCTTTTCTGAGGTACTCTCTCATTTTATCAAAGTTAGCCCTCCTAAAGTCCAACACCTTTGCTTTTGTATGGCTTGACTCTACAGCTGTGTTTATTGTGAACCGCACTGTTTGGTGGTCGCTTGTTCCCAGATGGCTACCCATTTCTTAATCTGAGATCCTCTCTCCATCCCTGTTTGAGAGTACCAGGTCTAAGATTGCTCCCTCCCTCTCAAGTAGGTTCCAACACTAGCTGTCTGTGGCATGCCCGCTGTAGAGCATCGAGAATAACCCTGCTCTTGGATGTGGCTGCAGTAAAGGTGCTCCAGTTAACATCTGGCATATTCAGGTCCCCCATCAACAATATCTCTCCTTTTTCTGCCATTCTAAGGATTCCTTCTATCATTTCCTTGTCCATTGCCTCCCCCTGAGACAGGGGTCTGTAAATAGTCCATGTACGGATTGTGGTGCCATTTCCTGTCTCCAGGGTGACCCACAGTACCTCCTCCCCTTCCTGTTTACCCTTTAGTTTGGTTGCTTTGATTCTTTCCCTTATGTTGACAGCTATTCCTCTTCCTCTTCCTGTCCTTCCTCTATATTGTGTACTGTCACAGTATGTGGGAATAAACTTCAGACTAGGCAAATTTACAGGTTTAACACATCATGGTGTGATATTTATTTTTCAAAGGTTAGAAAAATAATAAATGAAAACAACAAAAATGGCAAAGAAAATCACAACTTAACATCAGCAGTTTCTCACAAAATACAGTCCTGGATCTTAGAGCTCCTAAGACCTTTCTCATCTGCATTCAACAGCTTGTCTGCCTGTCTTCCGCCTCTCCTAGGGCTGAGCACCTCTGGGCTGAACTGAAGTAAACTCACTGAAGAGGTATGTATATCTTTTTGGTGGGATCACCTGACTGAGTCCTCGTCTAGTTACAAGTCTGGACGTGTTGTTTCATGCCTGAACATGTTGTTTCAAAACCAAGGGGGGAAGGGTTATTTCAGGGAACTTCCTGATTCAGTTAAAGGTACAGTGTATATAGCCACAGATATTGACTTCCTAGATCTCTGATCCACAGTGACTAAGCACTTTTATAAAGTATACCACATACTCATACATAGAACCTTAAACAGTAACAGGTCTTTAGTGTGAATTTATGAAAATATCTTGAGGATTTCTTGATCCTGTACTAATCCTGATATTATTGTTGTTTTATATGGCTTCTGAATCCTTTTTATTTAAAAAGGCTTTATTAATTGTATTCATTACTCTTTAAAATAGCCTTCATGCTTTTTGTACACAAAATGCACTTATGCACTTTACAGAACACCTCTCTGGGTGTTTGGCATCATTCCAGGGACTGGATGGATGGAAATAGAAAAAGAATGAAAAGAGAGTACTAGTAGGAAGTTTAGTAGGGATAGTAAAGAGTTATGCTAAGTGGCCAATCTAGGGTAGGGGGGAAAAGGAAAAGCAAAGAGAAAAGCGTTAACCATTGCTAGGAAATAAGGAAATAGAAAAGTGGTCCATCAGTCACAGCCGAAGGTGTAGCCTAACTCCGACACATGTACCCTGGTATGTTGACATCCCAGTCATGGTTCTCTGTGTATCATGTTTCTGTGACTGCCATGATATCCAGGCATCCCTCTTCCATCAAGGCCATTAGTTCAGGAAGCAAATAAATGTTTGGCAGCAGTGTAATTAAAACTTGGTGACTTTGGTGACCACATTATAGAGAATGAAGCGATTTCAGATCTGATACATGGGGCAGAGTGACAAGAAGTAGTAAATGCTAGGTTGATGGAAGACATTCGTTTTTTTTAAATTTAAAGTGGAAATGCTGGAAAAAGCGTAGCATCAGAGTAGTATAAGAATAGTCAGCTTACCATGCTTTGTCAGCTGCTTTGAACTGATCTCATCCTTGGAGTGACTGATATTTACTGATCTGGCCTTGCTACCAGCTTCTGTGATCACACACCTCCCTATATCACCAGCCTTCCATTATCACTTACCTCCCTACAGCGCCTGCCCTACCATCATCACACAACTATCTGCAGAACACATCGTACCATCATCACACACCTCTCTGCAGAACCCACCCTGCAATCATCACTCACCTCTCTGCAGACCCCACCCTGCCATCACACAACTCTCTGCAGAACACATCGTACCATCATCACACACCTCTCTGCAGAACCCACCCTACCATCATCACACAACTCTCTGCAGAACTCACCCTGCCATCATTGCACACCTCGCTGCAGAACCCACCTTACTATCATCACTCAGCTCTCCACAGAAACCACCCTACCATCATCACACAACTCTGCAGAACTCACCCTACCAATCACATACCTCTCTGTAGAACCCACCCTACCATCATCACACAACTCTCTGCAGAACTCACCCTGCCATCATTACATGCCTCTCTGCAGAACCCACCCTACCATCATCACACAACTCTCTGCAGAACCCACCCTACCAGCATCACATAACTCTCTGCAGAACCCACCCTACCATCATCACACAATTCTCTGCAGAACCCACTGTACCATCATCCCACACCTCTCTGCAGAACCCACCCTACCATCATCGCACAACTCTCTGCAGAACCCACCGTACCATCATCCCACACCTCTCGGCAGAACCCACCCTACCATCATCATATACCTCTCTGCAGAATACCACTCTACCATCATCACACAACTCTCTGCAGAACTCACCCTGCCATTGTTACACACCTCTCTGCAGAACCCACCGTACCATCATCACACACCTCTGTGCAGAACCCACCCTACCATCATCACACACCTCTCTGCAGAATACCACTCTACCATCATCACACAACTCTCTGCAGAACTCACCCTGCTATCGTTACGCACCTCTCTGCAGAACCCACCGTACCATCATCACACACCTCTGTGCAGAACCCACCCTACCATCATCACACACCTCTCTGCAGAACCCACCCTACCATCATCACACACCTTTCTGCAAAACCCACCCTACCAATCACACACCTCTCTGCAGAACCCACCCTATCATCACACAACTCTCTGCAGAACCCACCCTACCATCATCACACAACTCTCTGCAGAATCCACCCTACCATCATCACACACCTCCTTGTAGAAGCAGCTTTACCAATAAAATACACATCTCTTTAGCACCAGTCCTACAAAACAAAGCATCTCTTCATGGAGCATTCAGAAGTGAGATCAGGGGAGTGGACTTCTCTTCACAGTGCACAGCTGAGCTCAAGGAGAATCGCTGTCATGGCATGCTGCTATTCTTTACCCACATCTAATACCAAGTTAGGGGTGGGATATCAATGCTGCTATACAGGGATGTGTCTGTGTTGAAAGCTCCTCTGCTTGGAGCCAGGAAGATCAGATGGTTGTGGGTTCAAGTCCTGCACTAGACACTAGGGACACTGCAGTGCTGTACTTTGGGGCTGCTTCTCTGTTAGGATCTGTATGAGACATTAATCAAGGTACCTCCTACTTATCTCTGGTGGTTGTTGAGGCAGGCATTAAATATCCCATGGAGCTTTTTGAAGGAGTAGAGGATAACCCTGGAGTCTAGGCCAACATTCTCTTTCTCAATCACAAAGGTTCTAGTTCAGGATGGACGTGCCTGATTTGCATGCTAAATAGCTGAAGCATTTATAGTGAATATGGTCCTGGCACTCTGAGTATCCAAAGAATTGCTTTGTAAAGTAATTTGAAATACTGTATTTATAAAATGTGCTATTAAACACCATATTCGATGCTACTAATAGACAGGCATCCTGTTAATTTACATGGAACCCAATGCATGCTGTCAGCTGTGATTCCCAGTCACCTGCAATCAACATCAGCTCAACCTATCAATGCAGGCTTCTGTTCTCTCCACATGTCGCAGATGACCAGGTGTCTCAGGGTGAGTCAGGCACAGTACATTTCTACTAGGCACAGGCCTCAATTTACCCAATCTGGAGCTCTTGCTGTCCCTCACTGCAGTGAAATCATAACTGTATATGCCAGCTCCACCTCTCTGGGAGGAAGACACTGATGTGCCTTCCCCTCAGATGCACAGTTTTAGCATTTCCCGCAAGGAAAGCAAGAGCTTTCCATTTTCATCAATGCGTAAACAAAGGGTGAGGTCTTCCTGTTCCTGATGGAAGATCTGTTTCTTAGTGCATCATGTTGAGATAGTTGCTTAGCCAGCCACACACACACACATACCCGTGACTGTACTACATTATGTGGGATGACCTTCCATTAATTTTACCACTCATTCCCACATGAAGAAGGATCTGACACATTCTTTACTGAGATTTTAAAGCAAATAAAGCTGTGTTGCTTATTCTCTTTAAAAAATCTTAAAAGAACAGGGCCCTGATATTCAAAACAGCACAAAGTGGAGTGCAAAATTTTGGGCTGCGACTTGCAATTGCCTGGGAGACCAAGGATGCTATATTCAGTCAGATAGCGCACTGGTGCTATCCGACTGACTGTGAGGCCTTGTTGGTGCAGCACTAGGTCAAGAAGTGCTGCTCGACATGGATCCCAAAGTGCGCTGTCAGAGTGGATAGCACTGGAGCGCTATCTGCAGTTTTCCAAGGGACCCATGCAAATGAGTCCACTGGGCATGCAAGGCACTAAGGGGCTATCTGCCTGCCCATTTTGGGCTCATTTACATGGGTATTACGGGACATAGCAACAGACATGGATATACATGCTCAGAACACTGTGGAAAGCAGTGTTTTGTGCAAAATTCAATCTTGATTTAGATTTATAGATCATTATAAATTTCTGCCTTTTAAGTCTGAGTGTATGCTGTGGGAGGGTACTTTTTATGTGGAACTGATTTGGAGCATTTGTGTGTGTGGCGGGAACTTCCTCATAATATGCCTCTGAACTATACTGATCTATCTGTATTTTGTTCCACTGCTGCCAACTGTGGTACCTGTCTTGTTGATTCTCTTTTGCTGTGGCTTTGTGACGCAATTGCTCTCGCTTGTTTGCTACTCTCTTGTATCCCTGTGAATACAATGTATTTACTTTGTTAGTATGTGACTCTGTGCATTTATACAAGGTACCTATGCATTCACTGACCTTATAATTCTGCTGTGTACCTGTGTAACTAATTCTGGCTCGTCCCTGAAAAAGGGACTTATTGTCTCAGCAGGCCCTCCCCTGGTTAACAAAATTCAACAAATCAATCAATGTGGAGCAGTTGAGAGTAGGGCTGTATTTTGGAATGATTTGACTTCAAAAAACAAGGTAAAACATTCAGAAAAAAAAGGAGCTGGCTCCATGGCATCGACTGGTGAGGCGGTCGTGTGGCACACTGATGACCCAGGTTCATGACCTGAGCCTGTGTCAAACGGAGTGAAGGCCAGCAGAAAGGTGAAAGAATGTCCGTGTGGACGTTCTTCTCCAAGGCAGCTGAGATCCACAAATGCTGCTGCTAAAATGGCTTGTGGCTTGCCAGTGTTCGTTTGTCACCATGGTTGACCGCATGTTGCACTTCCCCAGGATGCCACTCCTCACTCATGCATGTGGATGAAGGGACTACCAGACACACACAAAAAGTTGCCGGTTGGACAGATAAAAGCCCGATCACTAAGTCCAATACAGGCTCCTGTCTCAGTGCCCAAATGATGGGTGTCATCCTTATCTCTGTTGAGAGTGGCTATATAGATATCTTTCGAGACAGTCTGCCAAGGAAGTGCAAAACTCTTCTTCGTGGAAACCTGTGGGGGCAACGTAGTGGTGTGTTGCATGTGCCTGGAGGGTTCTTGGGTCCACGTAGGAGTGCTGTGGATAGCAAGGTTGCATGATCCTGTGCAAAGGCGGTTCAGACCTGTTAGCTGCAGAAAGAGGTAAAAAGAAACTTGACTAAATTCACCAAATTAAATATTGCACTCTGTTAGACCCGTTTCTTCAATGAAAGTTGCCGCCAATGTAGACATTGCAGATAGGGCAGCTATAGAGCTAAAATCAGAGGAGTAAATTGGGGGCAGGTCCCCCACATTTCATCAAAGTAGAAAGGTCTACAGCCTCATGAACAAGACAGTGGGTTCTGAAGTCAGGCAAGAACTACTGTTCCCTATTTTCAAAAAAACGACTACTATAACGGGAAAATGTTGAAGATAATTATTCATGACATTATTGGTCCTTACACACCTGAACAAAGTGTTTATTGGACGAAGACAATTTCAGTACACAAGCCTTCAGTCCTCACAGTTCCTGTCACTGATTTCCGAGGTTTGAAGACTTGTGCACTGAAAATGTCTTGCTGAGGTAATGAAAGATCACGTAAAATTTGTTTATCTTCCACGGAGCTGAAACCAGCCAGCACGTATCGCTGGTATGGCGGGAGAAGTCTCGCGACAACTGTCCTGCCTTTGTTGTGGTCCGTGACGCAGTTCTCGCGACGTTCGGATCTGGCGAGTGCTTGCGTTTTTCTGCTGCTAGTTGGTGGTGCTGCTGTTGCTGCGAGTGAGGGAGCTGGTGAGAGCGAGTTAGGGAGATCCGGTGAAGAGGGCAACAGATAACCACCCCCCCACTTTAGAATCCGATCCGGAGAGACCCAGCACCTCATCCAGCCAGGCGGCAATATGACCGAACTCAGGCAAAGGGTGGTGCCGGAGAAAGAGCCCCCAGAACCGCAGGATGAGAAGGTGAGTGCGGCTAGCCAGATTCAGGCAGGTGTGAGTGGTGCTGCTGTCACGCATACTGCGGAGGGAGCAGCTGAGCCCTCAGCCCGGTCCTGGGTGGGGGGGCCTCCTGTGCACCGCTGGATTTATCCCTCAGGGAGACTGCAGTGCATACGGTGATTATCTTGCAAAATAAGAGCGCATGATCATTGGCAGGTCAGCAGCGCTTTACAGGTAACTGGGGTCGTGTTGCACGTTGTTACAGAACACAGATCAGCACAAGTTGGTTGGGGATAAGGTGAAAGATCTAGTTAGAGAGCTCACGCTCACTGTGTGCATCAAAATGGGCAAAATGTGTGACATAGCAAACCTGACAGTGTAAGCTCACAACAGTGTTTATCAGAGCATTAATGTTTATAATGTTTTTTTATAACTGAACATCTTTTGTATTTATGCTTAATGGTCTGTGTGGAGTATTGTGTTCTCAGTGAGATGCAGAGTTCCGGAGAAGTAAAGTGAGTAATGTACCTTGTAATGTGTGACATTTGAGAGATGTAACCATGGAACAGCATCATGTAGAAAGATGGGAACGGTGAGGCTGGAATTTGTGCCTTGGGACCTCAGTCAGTGTTCCAGATTGCTGATCCACAACATGCACCAGGGATGTGCTATTTTAGGTTTGCTCCCAGGAAGTCCAAGAAGAGCAACCATCCACTTCTTTCTTGGCATACCTCTGCACTGTTTGTAGGGTGGCATAGGTTTTAGGGAACAGAAGGGACATAGACTTTGTGAGTGGATTGCTCTGTGCAGTATTTGAGGAATGGACGGTGTCATTTTGCAGTTGGCCAAGTGATCAGTTGAGCTTTTCTTGCTGGTCTGGGTCCACTTGGTGAGGACTGGCACACAGCATGAAGAGTGGTGTTATCGTTGTTGCTTTTAAATGTACACTAACCCATTCCAGTGCTCTCTGCAGTGGTAGACCAAAGCCTGGGAAATTTGGTGTTTGCAGAGGGCATCCGCTAGAATTATTTACTGGTGGAAGATGAACACATTGTTTATCTGAGGACAAATAAATGTAATTGTTTGCTCATACCCATTATTGACTTTGCAGTACAGTGCGGGGGGTTGGGGATTGAGCATTGTTGCAGATGCCATTGAATGTTCGTGATCTGCACTGGGATGGCCTGTGTGAGTGACAGACTGCTACCCATATACTGTGTGCTGCTGGTGGGTGCCCAGGTGAAAGCCAGATAAAATCTCCTGGATTGGATTATTGATTTTATTGCAACCATAGGTAATCTAAAGGTTGAAGTTAACATTTCACCAAAAGTCGTATGAGGAAAGACTAGAGGACCTCAATATGTATTCTCTTAAGGAGAGGAGGGAGGGGGATATGATAAGACTTCACTTCAGTCTTGACAGCTACCTCTTCCCGCCTTGCCTCCTTCTACCCCCTTGCCCCCCCCCCCCGGGCATTTCCTGACTTTTATCCCTCCCCTTTAGAGCTCTTACTCTCACCCTCTACAATGACCTTCCTGCCTGCATACCCCCTTCCCTCTCACCTGCAGTGCTTATTTCTAAGATTGCCCTTGGCTGGTATGTCATGCTACCTAACATTTGGCACATTTTGAATTACTGGAATTTCCTAAGCCTCAGTCTCTTACTTATTTTTATTGTGTAACTATGTATTATTATGTTGACCTTTGTATGTGTGTATACTCCCCCATTCCTTCGACGTGGAACCTTTGTAAACGAGCAGTTCCTGCTCAAAGGTATTTGTAATCCTAGATTTCAATAAAATAAAAAAAATAGACATTCAAGTACATCAGGGGTATAAACAAGGTACAGGAGGGTAGCATCTCTCAGAAAAGAAAGTGTACAAGAACAAGGGGGAATGATATGAGGCTGGGGGTAGGCTCGGGCAATGTGAGGAAGTACTTTTTCACAGAAAGAGTAGTGGATGCTTGGAATAGCCCCCCTGTGGAGGTGGTGGGGGCAGAAATGGGAATTCAAGAATGTATGGGATAGACATAAGAGTACTTTAGCAATAGGGAAGAGAGGGTAAGCCACAGATCAGCTAGGGTCTGTGGTAATGCATTAGGTTGGGAAAAGGGGCAGAGTAGGTGGGCCACACAGTCCTTATCTGCCGTCACCTGCTGTGTGTATCTGTAACACAATACAGAAATGTACTTATCACAGTTTGCATGAGCACTAGAGTTGAAAGGTTAACCATACTGTAAATTGCTGTAATTGTGATCAAAATATGGTAAATTATAGCATTTTTCACTAGTCACAGTGTATGTTTTATTACACATATTTGATTTTCATTAACCGTTGGCTACTGTGGCTATCCTTAGCAATCATACAGACTGAAGCAGCATTATAAATCCGATCTCTGTATCCTGGCTAACATTTCATCTCCCATAAAGTCAGGTTCTTCAGTTACCTTTTGCTGTATGGTGGATATTGTTGAGGCTTTTAATGTCTCTGCTCATGTGAATGCAAGCCCGGCACTACCAGTGTCTTAACTCATTGCAAATGAAATTAGAGTTTTCTGAGGCAGTATAAAAAAACATTCCACTCTGTTGCAGTCTACCGAAGAGCACGCTGGTTATTCCAGAATCAAGGCCCAGGACCCACCACTGCACTTTATATGCTGCCGCTGGCTAGTCCTCAGTAGCGGAGACTACTGAATTGTTATACCTGGGCATACAAAATATTCCTAAAAGACCTCCCAGGATATGTCACCGAACTATTCCATATGTTACACAGCAGCTATTCCCTTAGAAAAAGCAGTTACAAATTGCTGGATATTCTAAAACATATCGTGCACATAGGAAAATCTGCAGTCAGTTGTTTCATCTCTACAATATGGAACTTGCTGCTAGCCTCTAAACCTCACTGCGCTGGTCAGACCCGGCACCTTTAAAATGCTCACTGAAAAACTATAATCTGAAATCTGCTCATGTGGCTAGACTACTACTGCGCTCGCATGATAGGTTATTAATTGTGTGGTGTAGTTCCCCACTGCAGTTCTGTCAATTGTTGTACTAACTGCAATTACTTCTAGTTCAGATATTCTATTATCTTCTGTGTATCTTATATTTTCTATATATATTTATATACATGCATACGTAAGTTCTTTGCAAAAAAACTGCATTAATGCAATGTTTAGGATTCAGGCTAAAGTGACAAAAATAGGGAAATGTGGCTTTAAAGGTAACCCTAAAACCCCAACCCATCCCTTAAGCAAATCGGAGCGGAGTCTTCCTAGGGATTGTGAACCCTAAAGCTCACCACACTGTTTCTGGATTGTATAGAACGGGGTGAGCTTTAGGGTTGACAACCCCTAGGAAGACTCCACCCCGATTTGCTTTGGGGTGGCGTTGGAGGTTTTAGGGTTGCCCTGAAGCCACATTTCCCTACTTTAGTCACTTTAGCCTGAACCGTAAACAGATCCTGTAGTAGAAATTGTCAAATCCCCACCAAAACATGATTCCACACCGCTGCAGCATAATTCCGTGGTAGGGGCACAAAAAATATTTTGGGCGAGATTTAAAAAATGACAGTTTTACATTCATGAGGTGGTGTAAAGAAATGGCTGTTGATAATTTGGGGTTAAAATATTGAAAATTAAGGAGGTTATGAGCGAGCATAGCAAAATGTCAACAGATACGCACAACTTTGCCATTTTAGCATATTTTGACCCCAAATTTTCAACATACCCTTCTTATGACCTCACCTCACCTCATGAGCAAGTACGGGGAACATTTTGAAATCCTGCCCAAAAGGTGATTTCGTCAACTGACTGGAAAATCGCCTTTCGGGCAGGTTTTGCGAAATTACACCAACATTGATGCTCTCTCCAATTGCCACAGTGTTTGCACAGGTGTCCCCCAAGGGTTCATTTTGGGCCTTTTGCTATTCAGTCTTTATCTAAACCACCTTCCATCTGTGTCCCAAGATAAAATCCTTTTGTATGCAGACAATGCTGTCCTGTACACTAGTCACCCTGACCATACTCAACTTCAACAGCAGTACAACTTTGCAACGGTAGAAGACTGGTTTCTCGAAGTAAGACTTTTGTTAAACTACAAGAAAACCAAAACCATGCTCTTTGCCTCTTCACACAGCCAAGCACAAGTTGTTTCAACTAGCAGTCCATAACCATTATGATGAAATCCTCAGGATGGTTCAAAGCTTCAAATATCTTGGGGTCACCCTAGATATTTCACTTAGCTTCGCACAA
The DNA here is from genome assembly GCA_016271365.2 of Neoceratodus forsteri. Classification (NCBI taxonomy): domain Eukaryota; kingdom Metazoa; phylum Chordata; order Ceratodontiformes; family Ceratodontidae; genus Neoceratodus; species Neoceratodus forsteri. The sequence goes on along the minus strand of JADMNL010000026.1, from coordinate 86,423,969 downwards.
TGTATTGACAATGTGGCTAGGGCTGCTAATTGCAAACTAAGACAGCTGTATAGACATAGACTCTGCCTTACATAGATGCTCTTAAACTCTCTTATTAGCAGCTTGGTCTTCTCCGTTATAGATTATGGTCTTGTCATCTACAGTTCTGCCACGGAATCTACCCTAAAGAGGATAGCTTTAACTCTGAATAAAGCTTGGAGGTGCAGGTTGCCTTACCCACACCTGCAACCTCTATTCGGCTTCTGGGTGGCTAGACCCTGAAAATCAAATCCGTTACCAGATGTGTCTTCTTGCTAAGAAAGCATCCCTAAGTCTTATCCCCACTGGACTCCAGAACATTGTGTGCTTATCATCAACTGGATCCACAAGAGGGTCAGATAATCTCTTCGAGGTCCCTTTCTGTAGGACAACTCAAGGTCAACACTACTTTAGTTTTTGTGCCCCAAACTGGCTCAACTCCCTCCCTGGGGACCTAATTGGTGAACTCAGAATAGGGTCTTTTAAAGTAAAAGTCTGCGCACATCTTACTAGTCACAGGATCTGTACCTGCTTCCCCTAACCTGCAACAAGTCCTTGACCAGAGATTTACAACAGTACCACTTTTTCCTCTCTGTTCGATTTATATAACATCCTCCATCTCCTCCAGATCCAAATTCCCTACCATTGCTCCTTACTTTTCCCCTTCTCCCTAGATCCTCGGCACAGATCCATATTTAACCGTTTCCCACCTCACAACAATCCTTACTTGCAGTTAGTGTACTCGACCCGTTATTCTCCCATCACAACCCCTTCCCCCTAGTCTGCTTCTTATGCTGCTCTTGCCTACTCTCTTCCACTCCCTCTTTCTCCCTATGAACCAGTTATCCTGCTCCTGCTGGTTTCGCTGCCTTCCTCTCTCTCCTATTACCCCTAATTATTCCTGTAATTTCTCCCAATTTAAGCTCCATGTTAATTTTGAAGCCACTTTATTTTGTTACCTCTTTTGGTTCTAGTAATTACTTGCCTATGCATTTTTTCTGCATCAGTTATTGTATAATCTGTAATGTATTATGTTTTCCTGGTTCACTGTTACTACAATTGTTTATGACGTGGAGCCTTTGTAAATGAGCTATAAACTCAAAGGTGTAATCTGAGACTGAAATAAAATAAATTTTTCAAGAGGTGGGGTATCTTGAAAATTTAAGCCGTGTTGGTGGACCAGGGAGGTGCAGGAGGCAGTGAAGGGAAAAAAAACTTCCTACACGTGCTTCAAGCACTCGAGGGGGCAAGGGAGTGGAGAGAGTATGAGTTGATAGCTCGGAGGGCCACCAGAGTGGTGAGGGGAGCCAAGGCAAGGAAGGAGCAAAACCTGGCTAGAGATATCTGGAGGGGGGAAGGGTTCTGTAGATATGTAGAGGAGAAGAGGAAAGAGAGGGCACAGAGCAGCAGAATCAGGACTGGGGAGGGGTGGTTCAGGAGGCAGGGGAGCAAACAGAGGTGCTAAATGAGTACTTTGCCTTGATCTTTACTATGTGAGGCAGGGGATCCTTCCATCCCGATGGGAGGGAAAGGGAGCCCATAAAATCGGGTGGTCAGATGGAGTCTGGAGGACTGATAGAGGCTAAGCCAAACCTAGAAGGGGGTTGCAAGATGGGGTGGGCGGGAAGGAAATCCCAGTGGATAGGGTGAGGAAGGCCCTTCGGACGCTAAAGACTGACAAGGAACCGCAGCTGGATGGGCTGCACCTGAGGGTTGTGAAGGAACTGGTGGATGTGCTGGCAGCTCCACTGGCTGCACTCTTTAACATCTCTCTGCAGACAGGATGGGTGCCTCACGACTGGAGGGTGGCCCATTTGGTGCCCATCCACAAAGGGGAGTCTAGAGAAGAGATGGGGAATTATAGGCCTGTCACCCTAACATCTGTGGTATGCAAAGTAATGGAGAGCATTATCAAGGAAAGGCTTTGGAGGCAGTTGGAAAGGTTAGGGCACCTGCATGATGAGCAGTACGGTTTTGTCCCAGGGAGATCATGCCAGACCAACCTAGTGGAGTTTTATGACTGTGTGACAGGGGCCCTGGACCGACACAGGCCGGTGGACATCCTATATCTGGATTATAGCAAGGCGTTCGACTAGGTGCCCCACAGTGGCCTACTAACAAAGTTGAGGGGATGGGGGTGGGAGGCAGTTGCCCAGGTGGGTGGAAAATTGGCTTATGGGGCGAATACAGAGGGTGGTGGTTGGTGGGATAGTATCCTCCCCCAGAAGGGTCATCAGCGGGGTCCCCCAGGGTTCAGTACTGGGGCCACTCCTATTCAATGCCTATGTCTCGGACATAGGGTTAGGAGTAGGTTGAGTCTCTTTGTGGACGATTCAAAACTGGGGGCTCTGGCAGATGGGAAGGGAGGCAATCCAGAGGGACCTGGATACCCTGGAGAGGTGGTCAAGGAGATGGGGTTTGAAATTTAATGCAGGGAAATGTAGGGTGCTGCATCTGGGGGTCAGAAACCCGGTCCATGTATACACCCGGGGGGGGGGTTCATACTGCAAGCCACATTGGGCGAGAGGGATCTAGGAGTGGTGGTGGATGTCAAAATGAACAGTACTGAAAATTGTCAAAGAACTGCAGCAAAAGCAAGCAGGATTCAGGGCTGCATAGCTAGGGGAATTACCTCCAGGAGGAGGGAGGTGATCCTTCCTCTGTATAATGCCTTAGTCAGACCACATCTCAAGTACTATGTGCAGTTCTGGAGGCCCCACCTTAAGACGGACATAGCGTTGCTGGAGAGGGTCCAGAGGAGGGCGACCAGGATGATTCAGGGCATGGGAGGAGGCCCTATGAGGAGTGGCTGGAAGAGCACGGCTGTACACACTAGAGGAGAGGAGAGACGGGGGACATGATAGAGGCCTTAAAGTATGTGAAAGAAATAAACAAGGGCGGAGCAAAGGATGTGTTCAGGCTAAAGAAGAGGGGATCAGCCAGGGGGCACGAATGGAAACTGGAGGGGGGGGATACAGGGGGGAGCATAGGAGACACTACTTCACAGAGAGGGTAGTGGAGCCTTGGAATGCACTGCCCAGGAGTCTGGTGGAGGAGGGCACAATGGAAGCATTCAAAAAGAGGTGGGACAGGCACAGGAGGAAACTGAAGCCGAGGAAGACCCTATCTGGGGGTGGGGGGGCTGGAGAAGCAAGCACCCAGTAGGGGGCTGGCAGCCGAACAGACCAAGAGGCCTATTCTGCTGGCTTTTATAATCTTGGAAAAATGACAAAGCTATGCAGCAAAGTTGAAAACCTCATTGAAATACATTGATTTCCCATATGAAAAAGATCTTTTTTCGTGAGTCATCATACGAAACCAGAATCTTGTTTCATATCACAAGTCACAAAACAAGACTTACAATCTTAATTTTATTTATTTATTTATTTTTTTTAACGGCATTTCTGCAACAGTTAAGTGCAGAATCCAGCTAAGGGGGTCCTAATAAGCAAACTACATGAGTAGTTGCTATCAGGAATGTCATTTTTGTGGGTTTTCAAATGTGACTTTTTATGGAAAAAAGAAAAACAAGATGGTGGCAAACGAAACAGTAATTTTCCCCTCGTGAAAGAAGATTGGTGCCATACGAGAGAAGATTCTTTTTTTGTTTCGTACAGCTATTTTTCAGGTTTACTGAGCATGCTCAGAACCAAGTATTAAAAATTTCAAAATTAAATGTGGAACGGAATAATATTTTTTCACCAAATATAGAAACATAGAATTTGACGGCAGATAAGGACCGCTTGGCCCACCCAGTCTGCCCATTTCCCTACCTGATGGATAAGCTGCAGATTCTAGTTAATCAACAGTTTACATCCTCCTGCCCCCACTAGAATTGCCTTATACCTGTCCCATGCATTCTTGAATTCTCCCACTGTTCCTGACTCCACAACCTCCTCAGGAAGGCTGTTCTATGCATCCACAACTCTCTCTTTGAAAAAATAATTTCTAACATTACCTCTGAGCCGTCTCCCCTCTATCTTCAAATTGTGCCCCTTGTTCTTGCACCTCTTTTTCTGAAATATACTACCCTCTTGTACCTTGTTAATTCCCTTGAGATACTTGAAAGTTTCTATCATGTCCCCCCTCTCCCTCCTTTCCTCAAGGGTATACATATTAAGCTGCTTTAGTCTCTCCTGGTATGTCTTCTGGTGCAGACCTTGCACCATTTTGGTTGCTCTCCTCTGAACAGCCTCCACTCTGTCTATGTCTTTGTGGAGATGGGGTCTCCAGAATTGCATGCAGTTCTCCAGATGGGGTCTCACTAACTGTCTGTAGAGAGGGATAACAATTTCCTGGTTTCTACTGTTGATGCCTCTCCCTATGCATCCCAGTATTCCCCCAGCCCTCCTTACTGCCTTCTCACATTGCTTGCCCACCTTTAGGTCATCTGATATAATTACTCCTAGGTCTCTTTCGATTTTTGTTGTTGTTATTAACTCACCCCCCCATTGTGTACTCTTCCCCTGGGTTTTTGTGTCCCAGATGCATTACCTTGCACTTCTTTGCATTGAATCTGAGCTGCCACGTGTTTGACCATTCCTCCAACCTTGCCAAATCCCTTTTCATTCTTTCCACCCCACCTTGTGTATCAACCCTGTTGCAGATCTTTGTGTCATCTGCAGAGACATACCTTTCCTTCCAGGTGCTCTCCAAACAAGCAAAAGACACATCTGTGGGCCAGCCTGTTTCTACCCAGAAAATTTCATGCCAAAATTCAAAACTGTCAGGGTGCTAGCCAAGTTGACAGAAAATCCATTCAAGCCAATTGGGGAAAAAAATCTGTAATCTCGGAATCTGCACATCCAACCGGAATGAAACTTGGTATGTCAAGAGATCTGCCCCACGAGATTGCCCGTGCAAAATTTCATGCAAATCCATCAAGCAGTTGCAAAGTTATTAAAAAGTGCAGATTTGGAGTTTAACATTGAAGTGCCTGTACAACCCTAAATATAGGTGCATGACCGCACCCATGTGTGTATGTTTGTACATATGTATGTATGTATATATAATATAATGAATAAGGAAAATAATTGAAAATCCATTGTTCTCATTGGATGAAACATTTGTTTATTTAAAATTTAGGTAACCGGGAAAGGCACATCGAGCCAGGGCTTGTTTCCAGGTGCGACACGAGGGAAAGGGGAGTGGGATATACAAAGGCAGTGCAAAGCAAGTATTACCACATCAAATGGTCAAACGAGGCTACTCAATAAACAAGAAGATTTAGAGCAAGCATACAGTACAAAAAGGGAGAGGGGTATACAAAGGCAGTACAGGGCTGTATAATAGCACATCAGATGAGCAAAAAGAGTGAATGTAAGCAGGAAGATCGAGAACATACAATTTGGTACACATAAAGTGCAGTAAAAGCAAATGTAAACGTCAGAAAGTGCAGTAAAACAAGTCTAAGATGTCAGTGGTACATAGGAATACAAAGTGCCGGGGAGGCATCAAGGGGGGGTGCAGGGGGAAGGTGGAGACTCTTCAGTTCGTGTTTTAGTGCGGACTGAGTTGGGGCAAGGCGGGTGGAGAAGACGAGTTAGTTCCATAGAGCTGGTAGTCTGTAGGAGAAGGCATCTTTGCCCGCTTGGGAGTGCGGGAGAAGGATATGGAATGACTGATAATCACGCAAATCTGAGGCTGTGGCCAGAGGAGGGAGAAGGGGAGAGGAGGGCTGATAGGTAACTGGGTAGAGAGGCAGACCAGTACTTGCCATTGAACGGGGCACAATGAGTGAGGCGGTGAGTAGCAAGGGAAGGTAGTCCGGCTGAATAGAGGGAGCAGTGATGAGTGCGAAAGGGGAGGTCCGAGGCAAATGGACAGAAAGCATTGAAAAGCGGGTCTAGCTTGGAGAGGGAAGATTGCAGGGCCGCACTGTATACAACATCTGCGCAATCAAAGGTGGGGAGAATGAGCTTAGTGACCAGTTCTTTTCGGATAGCAGGAGAGAGGCATTCCTTGATTCTGTAGAGGGCACCTAGTTTAGGTCGGAGTTTGGCATGAATGGCATCTAGGTGTTTTCGGAGAAGTCTGGCTTAGGGTACAGCCATACCCCAAGATACTTAAAGGATTGTGCCGTATCAATCGTTGTGCCATCCGTGGAGAAGAAGAAGGAGGAGGGTGGAGATGATAGTTTGGCCAAGTGTTGGGTGGTGGGGTGGTGCCGAAGGCCATAGCGATGTTTTTTTTTTTTTTGGGGGGGGGCTATTGTACCTCAGATCATTTGCCTCTAACCACTGTTAGGGCTTTCATAAAGGCCTCTTGGAGGGACGACTGGGTGGCGGAGAGTGAGGGCCCAGGGGCAAAGAGGACCATGTCATTTGCGTACATGTGAGTGAGGGTGGGAGAGCAGATGGAGGGGAGGTTGTTGACAAAGATGGAGAAGAGTGGGGCCAAGTATAGAGCCTTGGGGAACAGATGGGGATCGGGGGGACTTGGCCTGCCCAAGTTGCACATACTGGCTCCTGCCCAAGCCATAAGATATGATTTGAACCAGGCTGTGGAGGAGGGGGAGAGCCCAAAGGATGATAGTGTGCCTAGGCGGAGGTTGTGGGAGACTGAGTCGAATGCTTTGGCGAGATCAGCAGAAATCGCTAAAGTAATATGTCCATTGTCTATAGCAGTGCGAATGTGTCACGTGATCGTGCATTATTCTACAACAACCACACGCCTCCCAGTACGACCGCACGCCTGAACTACTTTACAACCCTCAGAACCTTATCACCAGCACTGAGATCACTACTCATCTGGCACAGACAGGCTGCCACACATACACAGTTGGCATACAGGTTGTCAGCCACAGCCATACGTAAATCTCTATGGCAGTGTCGCACTGTATAAAAGCTGCCCTGAACTGCTTACAGAATCCCCATGTTCATAAAAAAAAAAACGACGCTCTGATTGATCAGTTACCCAGCTTCATGTTTTTTTTTGAACTACTTTCACTTTCAGCTCATAGTATAGGCTGTTTTATTTATATTGTTCATTTAAGCAGTTTATCCCTCCAGGGTGTGGGTACACTGGAGGATTTACCACGGCTGGTGTCATTCGGCCGAGTGACCGAACCACACCAGTCATGTAAAGTCCTCCAGTGTACCCACACCCTGGAGGGATAAATTTATATTATACAATGGCAAATATTGTTTCTTTAATGTTTTTTATCTATTTTCTAACTCACTGAGGTGCCTACACTTGGAAAGAGGATGTCATTTTGCAAACAATTTACCACAGTGTTTTAGCGAAGCGGCGACAGGACAAATTGCGGCAGTTTCATATGAAGTGAAAGCGACCGGATTAGCACGATTTAAGGTTGGCTGGCACTTTTGCCAGTGGGTACACTGGAGGATTTATCACGGTGGTAATTGTGCCAGCCAACCAATCAGGATACAGGATTTGGGACATTGGATTTACCACATTGTATAATATACAATACATAGTTTTTCCACCAAAGTCAAGAGCGGGCATTTCATAAAGAATGAGAATACGAACAAAATACATAGATCCAGGCCTTGTAATAGAGGAGAAACAGCTTCATATGTTGTTATTATCCAGTATGAAATGACATTGGCTATGCAGTGCACAGCCATCCTGGAATATAAATCCTGCTATAAGCAGACAATTTGTACTAGTCTCTAGGACTATGTTCGGGCAGGTTATGAACTACGAGGTTGTCAAATTGAAACATGGGCTCCAAAAGCCCACCCTCCCAGCACTCATTAAAGAGTTGCACTAATTATGGCCATAAAGGGAGAAAGGAAGCACCGTTTTTGAAAGACTTTAAAGTTGTACTTGGTTCAGTTCAGTGTGTTATAACAGAAAGCCTCGACTCTCTTGTAATTCCAGAGAGACTGTTAGCAGTGTTGCCTCAACATTGCCTGGTAAAGCCAAATCCACTTACAGTCTTTGACATGTTCAGTCTTTCTGATCTGAACTGCACAGTCTCTCCGACTCCGCACTTTCGGCTTCAAGCCTTTGCGCCAACTAGGCCGCATTTGCCAGATCAGCATACATAGGTTATCCACCTATAATAACCAGCCTTGCCTTTCTCCAATAGGGAAATTGTGGTGTAATTTGCCGTTATGAAGGAGCATTTGTAACGGCAAACATGCGAACGATTTCTCTCACTCTGCGCATGCCCTGCTGCAGCTCTTCTCCTCAGCCACGTTTTTTCTTCTGCAGCTGCCTTACCCGCCACACGGACTTGGCGGTAAGTACATTTAAAACAGAAACTCTACGGGGAGAACGACTTATCTCGCAAGCCGACCGGAAGTTTTAAATAGAAAACGCACCATGGACCGTGATACGTCAGCAAACCAGACTGCTAGCACCCAGAATCTACATTCATTTTATATGATTGCTGTGGTGAAAAGGCAAACCCAGCAATTATATAAAATAAAATATGGTGTTATTATGGCTTCGAGGATTTACACCCTCGAATGAATAAGCGGGTAAGCAGTTCGGTAGCTCAGCAGATAGCACCACTCACCTCTGAGGCCGGAGATCAGTAGGCTGTGGGTTCTATCCCCACACCAGGCACTTGGGTTAATATTCCAGTACTGACACTGTAGTGCAGCATGAAGGGGGTGCTGCAGTCCTGAGGTGCCGTCTTTCAGATGAGATGTTAAACCGAGGTCCCATCTGCCTGTTCTGGTGGTAGTTCAGGTGGATGTTAAAGATCCCATGGCACTTCTCGAAAAGAGCAGGGGAATTTCCCCGGTGCAATGGCCAAATTTCCTCCATTCATGAAAAATACCACCAACAGCTTAATCTGGTTCAAGGTCAGTTGGCATTCATCTGTATCCCCCTCCTCCGGGTCGTGCCTGAAAATAGACAGGATTTGTCTAGTGCACTTACCCGTCAAAAAAAACTGAAAAAAATAAATACAATAAATAAAGATGCTTGTACAGGCCCCTTGAGCTTCGCTTTCGGGGTTTATGTAGTATCTTATCCCTCGGGTGTGTATAAACTTGTCATTACACGCACCACCCCATACTTTATTATCTATGTATTGAACCTTCAGTTTGCAGGAAACTGAAAAGACCAATTCACATCTAGGACCGATAGCTGCTGGTGAACCACTTTGAATGACCTTTTCCTCCATGTGGCAAAACTGACAGGGAATAGCCAGATCAATGTGCCGTTGTAGTAGAGAGCTCCATGCCTCCTGGCCACATTCAGTAGTCTGCCCCGTCGGGGGTTATCCATTGGCCTGTTATTGCTTTAACCATAATGGTCATCTGACAATAACATTGAGCATAATTCATGTCTTTTATTCCCTGAGGCAGAAGCAGTGCAGGTGATGTTGGAGATCTCTCTGCAGAGAAGTGCCCTGAAATGGCAGTTTGCTACAACGCTGATGTGATCTCAGGCATGCTTCAGGGTGCCCTCTGTCACAAATTTGCTCAACCGGTCAGCCCTCGACTCCCAAAGTGCCAACCTCTGAGCATATGATTTGTGGACAGTGAACAGTACAAGGTAACCCTCTTGTCTGTTTTGTGGGTTCGAGTCACCTTAGTCTCAAGTTCTGGAGGGATTCAAACTGGTAACCTCTTGTTAGAGTTCCCCATTATCCGGCTCAGATAATTCTGTCTTTGGGGGGCCAGATATCTTTGCCTATGAACATCTAACCAGGTCTACAAAATGAACCCTTAGAACTCTGTGCAAGACTTTAGAGAACTCTGTCCATTTCCCAGTTTGGTATCGATATAAGCTCTTACACAGTGTCAATTATAACCTTTAAAAGCTCCACTTAAATAAAAAGAAATGTTGAGGCACTCCAGGCAGTTTCCGTTTTAAAATATATATCTTTACTTTAAAATAGGAAAACAGAAAATATTACAGAACAAAATTATCCCAACATATACAGCCTTAAAACAAACAGGTACAAGTGCAGATTCCTACAACACATACATTCAGACTGGTCTAATCTAATATATGCTTACTTTCTTTCGGTGCTGTGATGTTTCTTCCTCAGTCAGAAAAAAATATTGTGCATCTTTCAAGGTTTGCAGTAGGCTTAAGAACAGTCTTGAGCCTGCCATCTCTCTGAGGTCACCTAACTCTGCCTTGGTGTAACAAAATCTATATTTTATAACAGAGAATGTCCAAATAAGATATTTAAAAAAAACATAATAGGTGACCTTACTGACTTTCCTCTCCTCAGGTTAACCAGACAAAACCGGTTTGTGCTCTGCTACACATACATATCACAAGTTTCTTTGATATAAGTCACTGTATTCAAAGCAGAAGTGTATTTGACTCCTTAATCCTGTCTGGGTCTTGGCATCTACACATCAAAGGTTTCTCTGATGTAATTCAAGGGTTTCCCGGGAATGGATATTGGACCTTCCAAATTCGTCTGGGTCCTGCTTGGCCCAGACAATCAACCTCTTTGATGAAATGAGCTGGTTTCCTGGAAGGTTATTCATAACACTGGCCAGTGTCCCTTTTCTCAGGACATCTAGTGCAGATCAAAGGATTTCCCTGAGGACGTCATGAATGGCTAATTTCATTTCCTGGGGTGAAAGCAAATTGACAAGATAATTGCACCCCAGATATCTGCAGTTTAGCTATGTCCTGTCCTTTGAACTTATCCCTTGGGGGGGGGGGTCTTGATGTGTCAGTTCCAGCAAGACAGCATTTTCCTGAAACTGACCTTCCCATTACATATTTTATATGAAATAAAAAAAAAAAAAATTGATACAGCACTCAGAACTGGCTGTCTGCGTCACACTCTCTGCATTGTTTTTGTTTGTCTGCTCCTTCTGGATGGCTATCCCATCTGACGGGAGAAATGTTTCCTTTGTTTAGTGAGCCGAGTAGGGCATCCAACTTTGGAGGTTGAGTCACCTGGATCCTCTTTTTATTTAATTTATATGGACTTTATGCTCTTTGTCTGCCCCCAGCAGCCCCCTTCTGACCGACCTCCCCAGCCCCGTCACCCCAGTATCACCAGGACTTACCCCTGCCTAGTCGCCGGGTGCGGAGCCTGCGAGAGGTCGGTCATCATCTGCAGCCAGAGGTGCTTTTCCTCCATGTTCTCCTTTCCAATTCCTGGAACACACACACGTAGGATGTGCGTACGTGGAGGTGTGCGCGTGTCTGCAGAAGTCCTGCAGCAACCACCCTTTTTCTGGCCTCTCTGACCCACACTACCTTCCGGCCTCCACCTGGGGGCAGTTGTTTGGGAATGCCAGTCCTCCCTCCCCCCTCACGACCCCTGGCGGCCCCTGCTCATTCCTGAACACTGGTCGCTGGTGTGGCGCGAGTTGTGGCATCCAGCGCCTCAGCACTACCGAGCCGATCACCTGGCTCCTCTTGATGCACTCCGAGTAAAGTCTAAAGAATAGTTTGGTGCTGGGCTTCTTTATGTCATGAGACAGCCATTCGTTTTGGACATCAGATTCCATTACAGAAACATAGAAACATAGACATTAATGGCAGATAAGGACCGCAAGGCCCATCCAGTCTGCCCATTTCTTTTTCTAGCTTATGAGTGTGCCATTGGCCCTTGCTCTGTCAATGGCCTATCTATTCATACTCCTTAGTATTGCTCCCTTATGCCTATGCCATGCCTGTTTGAAGCCCTGCACTGTATTCATATCCACCACTTCCTGAGATAGGCCATTCCATGCATCCACCACCCTTTCTGTGAAAAAAAGAACTTCCTCACATTACCCCTTAATCGGCCTCCCTCTAATCTCATGCTGTGTCCTCTTGTTCTGCTAATGCCCTTAAGGTGTTTGAATGTTTTGATCATATCACCTCTTTCCCGTCTTTGCTCTAGGGTAGACATATATCTGTCCTCATATGTTTTCTGATGCAGTCCCTGCACCATTTTGGTTGCCCTTCTCTGGACTGCCTCAATTTGGTTAATGTCCTTGTGAAGGTGTGACCTCCAGTACTGCACGCAGTGCTCCAGATGGGGCCTAACCCGTGTCTTGTAAAGAGGGATTATTACCTCCCCCCTTCCGACTTGTGATACCCCTACTAATACACCCCAACATCCCTCTCGCCTTACCTACTGCTTTACTGGTATGCTTGGATGATTTCAGGTCATTGGTGATGATGCCCAAGTCTCTTTCTTCCCTTATGACTGCCAGCAACTCCCCTCCCAACCTATAGGTGGCTTCAGGGTTTCTCTGCCCTATGTGCATGATCTTGTACTTCTTTGCGTTAAATCCCAGTTGCCACTCTTCCAACCATTTTGCTAGTTTATCCAGATCTCTTCTCATTCTACCCACCCCATCTGGATCATCTACTCTGTTGCAGATCTTGGTGTCATCTGCAAACAGACAAACCTTATCCTCAGTCCATCTGCAATGTCACTGATGAAGATATTGAAGAGGACTGGCTAGAACATGATCCCTGGTACCCCACTTGTGACTTGCATCTCTTCTGACTGTATACCGTTTACCACCACTCTCTATTTTCTGCCCGTCAACCAGTTTGCCACCCAGTTGATCAACTTCTGACCCACCCTGAGCCTGCCAGCTTATTTATCAATCTTCTATGTGGAACAGTGTTGAAAGCTTTGCTGAAGTCTGGGTAAAGCGACATCAGACTGCTCCTTGGTCCAACACTTTGGTTACAGTCAAAGAAATCTATGAGATTAGTTTGACAGGACCTTCCTTTGTAAACCCATGCTGTCTTGGATCCTGTGCTCCTATGGATTCCAGGTGTTGCACCATCCTTTCCTTAAGGAGTGTCTCCATAATCTTGCCCACTGCTGAGGTAAGACTGACTGGTCTGTAGTTCTCAGCCTCCTCTCTGCTACCACTCTTGTGGAGCGGGATCACATGAGCCCTTCTCCAGTCTTCTGGGACCTCTTCTGTGCTCAGAGACTCACTAAACAGTTCTGATAATGCCTCTGCTTGTTCCACCCTTAGCTCCTTTAGTACCATGGGATGTATGCCATCAGTTCCCATTGCCTTGTCCACCCTGAGCTTATCGAGCTCTTGTAGGACCCTTTCTTTTGTGAAGGGACTAGTGCACACCTCCCTCCCCCTGTGTCCATGGTGCTGAGCTGTTGGCCCTGCCCTACCTTTTCCAGTAAATACTGAGCAGAAGTATCTATTTAGGATAGATGCTTTTACATGGTCCTCCTCCTCACACGCCCCCTTATCCCTTTTGATCTTAGCAATACCTTCTCTGGACTTTCTCCTTTCACTAATGTATCTATAGAAAGCCTTGTCACCTTCTTTTACTGTTTGTGCTACTGTTTCCTCGGTTTGGGCCTTTGCCTGCCTTACTGCCTTCCCTGCTTCCCTTAGGGAAGTTTGGTATGCCTCCCTAGCTTCATCCTGCTGTGTACCCTTATATTTCCTGAAGGCCAGCCTTTTGGCTTTGACCTTTTCTACTACTGTATTTGAGAACCAAAGTGGTTTCCTTCTTCTTTTGCACTTTCTTTTCTTACTAACACAATGGGATGTTGCTTCAAGTATTGCATCTTTAATACTTGCCCACTTTGCCTGTACTCCCTCACCTGTATTTATTTTTGCCAGGGCTAGCTTAACACTGTTGACCATCTTATCAAAGTCAGCTCCTCTGAAGTCCCATATTGTTGCCTTGGAATGGGATGATTTTGTTCTACCGGCCAAATTGAACCATACCATGTGATGGTCACTGTCTGTGATCCTTTCTCTGTTAGTACTAGATCTAGGATAGCCCTGTCTCTTGTGGGTTGTTGTACCAGTTGTTTGAGGCCCTCCCCCTGCAGGGAATCCACCATGTGTCTAGTTCTGGCAGATGTCCCTGCTGGTATTGACCAGTCTGTATCTGGCATGTTGAAGTCTCCCATTATCAGAACCTCCCCTTTAGTTGTCATGTTTTGTGTATCTTCTAACAGTAACGTGTCTGTGTCCTCCCCCTGGTCTGGAGGCCTGTACACAACCCCAGTTCCTATTGCTGTCCCATTTCCTGTTTCCAGGGTGACCCACAGTTCTTATGGCTCTTTATGTGTATTCTGAATATCTGTAGCTTTGATATTTTCATTGACATAAAGGGCCACTCCACCCCCCCCCCCCTTTTTGCACCACGGTCTTTTCTGAACAGTACGTAGCCAGATACTTAAGTCTCCCAAGTGTGGTTACAGGTAAAGCATGTCTCGCTAATGGCTACTATGTCCAGTTTAGCCCCTGTCATTATTGCCTGCAGGTCTGGGATCTTGTTTCCCAGACTGCGAGCATTTGTGTACATGATATTCCATTGGCCAGATTTCAGTGTGTTAGTTGTTGGGCGAGGTCTGACATTTCCCCTGTGCGTCGTATGGGGAGCCGGACCTTTTTCTTTACCTGGTGATGCAAATGAACTACAAACATGCTGAACTCCTCTTTTGACCCCTAGCTGAGGGGGGAAGGGTGTTCTTACATTTGACGTATGGAGTGGTGCACCCCTCTCCCCATTTGCTAGTTTAAATATTCTGCAAAGACGTTAAACTTCTGCCCCAATGCACTGACTTCCTCCTTAGTCAGATGCAGTCCATCAAATGTAAAGAACTTCCGCTACCAAAACTGTTGCCAGTTCCCTACAAATTTGTCTCCTTTTTCCTGGCACCAGCCCTTGAGCAATGTGTTTATTATCTTATGCAGTTGGGGAAAGTGGGAGGTTTCTCTGATGTGACGGTCAATAAGGGATCATGGTTGGATGGTGCTTATTTGTCAGACAGCTTTAGGCATGAGTCAGCTTTCTTCGCTAGGTAGGACATGTCCTCCACATGGGAAAACCTGCCCAGACTAGTGCGTGTGTCTGAAAGCTCAGATTTATCCAAGGAAGGAATCCATGAGAAGGTCAGTGACGCTTCTGGAATGCTGGGGATGAGGAAAAACTTAAGGTAAGCTAAATTAACAAAGAGAGAAATGTGGTCAGTGCTAGAGAAAATCGGGCATTTAATAAACTCAGAGGTAGCGTACCGAAGAGGCAGTTTTGGAGAGAGCAGGGTTTAGGATACAGAATGGATGTGTGGAGAAAACAAATTCCCAGATGGCTTGGATTCTGCATCTCTCACCAAAGGAAACTTTGGTCCTGGTGCACTGAAGCCCTTAACAAGATCTAAAAACAGTACCTATAGTTAAAAAGTCCCCCTGTTGAAGAAACCCTCAATGGATCTGGAGTGTCTCAGCAACTACAGACTGGTCTCAAACCTCCCATTTTTGGGGAAGGTTTTAGAGAAAGTGGTAGCCATCCCATTAGAGACTCGTCCTGCCTCCTCTGCCACTTATGAGTGCTTCCAGTCTGGGTTTAGATCCAGGCATAGCACGGAGACCGCCCTGGTGAAGGTGCTAAATAGTCTCCTAGTGGCGAGAGATAGTAGAGACCATACCATCTTAGTTCTCCTGGATCTCTCGGCGGTGTTCGACACCGTGGACTGCCTGCAGAACTGATGTGGACTAACCAGTAATGTCATCAACTGGTTTATGTCTTACCTCATGGGTAGAGTGCAAAGGGTGGTGATGGGGCTATCCTCATCTATCATAGGTGGTTTCAGAGCTAATAAGACTTGTGGGTCTATAACAGCTCGCCAATATTTAATCATAGCCCAAAATTCCTGATGTTACCAAGTGATTGTGTAAGCTGCTTTTAAATTCTGCCATGGACTTGCTGGCTACTACCTCGAGTGGGAGCTCATTCCAAATTTTAGTTACCCTGATGCTAAACCAACATTTCCTTTTTTTTGACTCATGGGTTGTGCTCTTTAATTGGACTGGGTGTGCTCTAGTGTTATAGACCTGAGTCTTTAATTCTAATCCCAGTTGTTCCCATAAATCATGATCAAACAGTGCAGTGTACATTAGGCATATATCACCCCTAAGTCTACGATACTCCATAGAGTATAGCCCTAGAGACTGAAGCCTGTGCTGATAACTCAGCCCCTTTAATCCACTGATGTGCTTAGTAGCTCTCTTCTGTACACACTTCAGTGCTCTGTTTTCAGATTCACCGCCAGGTGACCAAAGTTGAGTGCAGTATTCCATATGTGGGCAGACCAGAGCTGTATAAGGGGGCCTCATGACTTGCCTATCTCTGCACTTTATATGTTTGTTAATACAATATAACAAACTGCTAGCTAACCCGATGGAGTTCACCGGGGTTGGTCCTGTCGCCCTTGTTGTTTATGGTGTACATGTTGCCACTGGGAGACATTATCAGGCGGTATGAGCTGGGTTTTCATTGCTATGCTGATGACACCCAACTGTATCTGTCCTGTACAGCTGGAAACCAGATGGCGGCCTCGGTGTTTAACACCTTCCTGGAGGAGATCCAAACTGGATGACTAAAAACTGGCTACGACTCAACGCAGACAAGGTGGAGGTACTGGTGGTGGATCCAGGCCATCACTGTGACGGAGGGGGGGAACTGGAGATTCCCCTGGCTTAGTACTGGGAGTGTTCTCCTGTTCCCCTCTGGTTGGGTCAAGGATCTGGGCATGGTTCTGAATGACAGCTTGACACTTGAGGCACAGGTGTCAGCCTTTGTCAGAAGCGTTTTTTTTTTTTTTACCATCTGAGGAACATTGCTCTGATCCGGGTCCCGATACCAGCTGAGGACCTGCTCACCGTGGTGCATGCCTTTATCACATCCAGGCTGGACTACTGCACTTGGGGCTATCTGGAGGCAACTTCTGCCATCTGCAGCTGGTGCAGAACGCAGTGGCTAGGCTGCTGACTGGTACTTTAAGATATGACCATATCACGCCTGTCCTCTGGAACTGCATTGGCTGCCAGTATGGAGGAGGATTGCCTTCAAGGTCAGATTACTGACCTATAAAGCCCTGCGTGGGGAGGGGGAAGGGGAGGGACCAGCCTACCTCCAAGACCTTCTGGTTCCTTATTGCCCATCTTGGGCTCTCTGTTCCTCCAAGGGTTGCCTCCTTGTGGTTCCCAGGACTAGGTTGCCGCATTCTGGGGACCTTGCCTTCTCAGTTGTCACACCAACTCTGTGGAATTCATTGCCAGGACATCTAAGGGAGGCACCCTCTGTGAAAACTGTTAAAAAGGGTTGAACACGCTTTTGTTTAGTCAAGTGTATAACCTATATAATCTACTGAGTCGAAGTCATAAAAATGAACTGACCATTGTTTTTATTGTTGTTTTATTTTAGTTAGTGATAGAATGATTTTGTATTAAACTCTGCATTATGTATTGAGAATGTGTATGGATTGTTTTTTAACTTAAGTGCTCTGAGCCTCCGGGAACTGGTGCTATGTAAATAAAGTTTCTTCTTCTTCTTCTACTTCTTCTTCATAGTCTTTCAATAGACTTCACAGCATATCTTTACCCTGTCCTGATGCCAGGGTCATGTCCCAGATATCTGGAAGATGGCAGGGATTACCCCTGTTTTTTAAAAAGGTAACCCTAAGGATCCCTCAAATTACAGACCAATTACTATCCTGTCTGTTCTCGGGAAAATCCTTGAGAAGCTTGTAGCTACTCAAACTGTTGAATTCCTCCAGAAAAATTACCTTTTAACTTCTGCCCAGCATGGCTTCCAAAAGGGTCATAGTACCACCACTGCTCCACTTAAATTCACATCCGATGCCCTGATGGCCATGGACTCTGCTTCTCTCATAGGGGCATTTTCATTGATATGACAAAGGCGTTTGACCTAGTTGACCACCCCATCATCATTGCCACACTTCGATCACTAGATTTCTCACCTAACGTTATGAACTGGTTCGGAAGCTACCTGACTGACAGAACACAAATTGTGAAGTACAACTCCACCCTCTCTGACAAAGCCACGATTAACATTGGAGTGCCCCAGTGGTCCATACTTGGCCCTTTGCTTTTCTCTATTTTTATAAACAGCATCACCTCAAACCTCATGAAAACCAGCTCCCTGTTGTATGTGGATGACATAGTTCTGTACTCTAATGTTAGATGTATTGAGGATACAAATCTGAGGCTCTCCAACGACTTCCAACTTCTCCAGCAGTGGCTGGTTAGTCACAAACTAGTAGTAAACGAAGCAAAAACCCAAGCTATGCTCTCTGGCTCCAACTTTAAACTTAAACACTCCCAGCACAAGTTTAAAGTCTCCACGGTTAGTGGCACCTCAGTAGAAGTTGTTAACTCTTTTAAATACCTGGGGGTCACACTGGATCCACTACTAAACTATGATCTCCATATTCAGACGACCTGCAAATCTGTAAACTCAAAACTTGGCATTGCCTATCGAACCAGCTATTCCCTCACCCCATCTGCCAGGCTTGCTGTAGCCCATGGGATACTCCTACCATCACTTACCTAAGGGGCAGCTACCTATACTTCTGCAAGCAAATCAAGTCTTCACAAGTGGGATGTTGCCTACAATAATATATGTCGCTATGCATTCTCCTCTCATCGGCTGAAACACCATTGCCTCCTTTACTCTGACCTTGGTTGGCTTCCTCCTCAGTCATCAAGGTCTTATTCTTTTGGCTCCATCATTGACAATATAATTAGGTCTCAAATACCTAAACCCCTAGCGGAACGCTTCCAAAACCAGGCATCCTGCTATGACCTTTGCTGTGCTGACAGTGTCCCTGTCTGCATCCCTAAATATGCCACCCCTAAGGGTGCTAGTGCTTTTGCCTGTCAGGCTCCCCAGTACTGGAACTCCCTCCCTCTAACCATTCGTCAAGTCTCTTCCCACACCTCTTTTAAGAAAGTACTGCGCCACCATCTCATATCGTCCTGTACTTGCTCTTGTTTCAAACCTCCATAGACTCTTGACTTTATTCTGACTCCTCTTGCCTCCTTTTAGTTTTGACCACATATCTGCCTCGGTACAATTTTTTCTGAATCCGACAGGGTTACTCCCATATCCTGCTGTCTTGCATTTCCTAATCCTATTCCCTTCACACTCCCCTCTATTTTTTTTCCTCCACTGCAACATGCTACCACTTCCTTCCCTAAATTTCTTTCTTTCTCTCCGTCCTGCTCTGGTCGTTGAAAGATTACTTTCTCAATTCCCTTCTCTCAAATTTACTCGGTTATTGTCTGCTTAAAGTGACACTGCATTTTTCTGGAATTTATTCCTCATCATGTTGGTATGAGCCCTAATTTTTCTTGTATTTGTCTGTGTTGTTTACACATACCTGTGATACTGTGTTACCTATGTTGCTACCTGCTTGTACGTAGCCATTACTTTGACTGCTTCTAAAAATGTACTGTTACTGTAGTTCCAGAAGTTTGTTTTGTATTCTCCTGGGTCATGCTTGAAAATAGTCATTGTTATGGCTAGTGCACCTACCCGGCAAAAAAAACTAAATACAATAACTGCGCCTCCCATAGTGGAAGAGTACACATCAAAATGAGGTCATAAGGCATCCGCCAGCTTCCTGTTGTATTAGAAATCATTGGAGGACTTTATATTTTTTTGAGAACCCCAGCCAGCACAGTCCCTGGCAGTCCAGTGGTACCCCTACCCCCCTTTGTGTCTTACCTCATGGTCCAAGGGGGTCTGTGGTGCCCCCTCCCCCCTGTGCTTGTCCACCTTCCTGTCCATTGGATCTGGTCGCAGCACAGCACTTCCAGTAGCTGCTTGGTTTTAACAGGTAGTTTGGGCAGGGAGGATGGTGCCTACCGGAGGCTGCTGCAAGGGCCGCCGTGCCTTTGAGAATGCCCCTGTTCCCACCACCTTTCCTGCATGGTAACATTGCAGTTTGCAACTGTATAGGAAGGGGTGGTGGGCCCTGTTGAGCATAGCCTGACGGGGTCCAAAGGTTGCCAGTGTTATTGACTGGCCTCACCAACCACTTTGCACCATGATTCTCGACTGAGTCTGGGCACCCTGATTATTGACATCAGGAATTGCTTTGCTTGCTTCTCTTTCCTCAGTTCACACTGTATGTTTTGAACAGCTCTCCGAAAAGTAGGGAAGCCCAAAGAAGCAAAAAAAAGAATTTTTTTACCCTCCTCAGCTTCTTAAATGTACTTTACGTGTTATTTGTTTATTAGCATTGACATAATTTTTATCACCACGGCTAGACAGTCTGCCTTCTACTGGCTCCATCGCTGTTGGTCTTGCCCCCCAATCCATTTCGCCTTACAAGCTCTAATTAAAGACCGTACAATATCGGCAGTCTTATATCATACCTTTTCCATGCTCTCAACCCTCTCTCCCTCTTCTCCAACATTGTTTCCCACTTTTCCTTCCTCCCATCTTTCTGCTCTTTCTTGCTGCCCCGGTGTTGTTTGTTTAGTATTGGCTGCAGGCACGTACTGAGCGCTGTACATGTAATCTAGTTCCTTTTGTAGATTTTGAACCTGCTGCTGGTCCGCCTTCATGACTGACTGTGCATTGTTATATGCTCCGCTGGTATTTTATTTATTTATAAGCAAATTGGAATTATAACCCTTTGAATCATAGACTAGTTTCCAAAGGCTCCCGTCATGATTCAAAGAGAAAAATACAGATAGTAATGAAAATTGAAGGAACAGGTAATACATACAATAGAGAACATTGAATACAATTAGCAGGGTGATAGTGTCATTCAGCAGATGAACTTCAGTCCTATACAAATAGTTGTTAGGCAGTTGTTAACATGTCCATTAACAGAATGAGCTGTAGTCCTATACAATCAGTAGCTAGGCAGTTGCTAACGTACAAGCACGGTTTTCTTGTGAGGTACAAAGTGTGCTGTCTCAGGAGAGACCTTGTCAAGGCTGGCTGGTATTCCTACGAATTGCACTGTTTTGTGATATGATGTATTCCTTTATTACCCTCCTCCGTGTACTTTTTCCCTAAGGATGCCACTGGAAACCAGCTATTCACAGCTCGGTAGGCCTTCTGCAAAAAATGTTTGAATAAAAAAAATTAACATTCTATTTTTAGTTAAGGCAAAAAAAAGTTTGTTCCCTCCAATTAACTCAACCTTCGGTGCATATGAAAAACTTATTTTAGAATAAATAAGTCATAGGGCCGGCCCGATGGGGCTGGAGGTTGAGGTGCTGGTTGCCACACCTCATGCCATGCCAGTGACCCAGGTTTGGGAGTGAGTCCAGACCGCTAGGGGTCGGCAGGGGTGAGAGAGGATTGAGCGTCTGGAGGACTCTTGGGGGGAGGGTGGTCTGGTCATCCCGCTTGTTGACTGCCTTCTGGCGGTGGTTGGAAGGCAGTATGGGTCGGGAGGCACATACGGGCATTCTCACATTGGTGGGAGGGGGATGATGGGAGAAAACGTGAAAAGGGAGCTGGCAGGTTACATGATGGCCTGTCGTAGCCCTGGCGTCTGGATAATGCTGTTTTTTGGGGGGAGGGGAGAAAGCTGATGCTGTCCTCCCTGCCCCTGCCCCGGGGGAATTACTGGAGGTTGTCTGAGCGTGGGCGCACAGGCCAGAAGATGTGTCCCTTTGAGAGAGGGCCAATGCCGCTTGCCAGGCTCCAAGGGAGCAAAAATAGATAACAGAAAAAAAAAAGGATAAATAGTCACAAATATTGTATGCACCGGGCATAGTAACACCAACTGTCTCAAAGTTTTACACTGGCTTGTGCTTCGTCAAGAGTCATATTTTTGCCTGAACTATTGATTTTACTGTGGCTCCACAGACTTGATCCAGTGCAGCTTGTTGGGGTGTCCCATTTACTGTTTTTAACATTTGCAACAGGGGATAGCATAACATCAGAAAAAAGCAACTTGAATGATTAGAGGGCTGAAAAATCAGGAATTCCAAGTCAGAATTGAGACTCTTGCTTTACATAGCCTTCACAGAAACGTAGAATTTATCAGCAGTTAAGGACTGCTTGGCCCACCCAGTCTGCCCGTTTGTCCCTATCTATATTATCACCGCAGACCCTACTTGATTTCCAGTTATGAAGGATAAGGGGTGACTGCCAATGTTTAATATTTTAAATGTCAAGAATTCAATTGACAAATTGAACCTTGAAAAGGAACCAAATACGTTTGATATGGAGGGCGTAAAAAAAAACAAACAATTGCATATGAGGAATTTCAAAACTACTAAGGCAGAAGTTTCTCACTCTACAAGTTATCCAAATTCAGAACGTAACTTATGATGTGGTTACTGTATTAGTGCCAACAAAGACACGATGGACCCGATATTCAGAAAACGGGGCAAGCACAGCTGTTCGTGCTGTGCTTGCCCCAGTGCTTCCTTGGCACCTGCGATATTCAGATGGCTAGCAAGTGATGCTATTCAACTGAATATTGGTCCATGTCAGAGCAGGGCTAAGTCAGTCTGTGCTGTCCCAACACAGACCAGGGCTACGTATGGTCCACGGGGAATAGTGTTGCCCGAAATGCGATAGCACCATCTCCCCGTGGGCTATATTGAGCCCAAGCATGCAGATTAGTCCATTGGGCATGCAGGATGCTAAGGGGTCATTTGCATGCCCTTCATGGTCTCATTTGCATGCGCAGTGGCCCCATAGCCCCACTTACAATGTGCAAAAGAGAGCCCTGGTGGTCTAGTGGTGCCCCCACAACCTCGATCACCTGATTTCACTATCTGATGTATTCCCTAGTGTCCAGTGGTTCCCTTCACTCCTGATCACCCAATTTCACTATTTAACGTATTCACTAGTGTCCAGTGTGCTCCCCGATCACCACCCACCTGACCAGTCCACCCACATCCCACCTCCCCATACCATCCCTTTACCTGGGTGTCCGGAGTTCCTCACAGCTACATACAGCAACAAGCATAGCCCTCCTCTCAGCTCCTTGGCTAATGCCGTATGAGCTGTCAGTGAGCGTGCATACTATAGAAACAGCTGTTTTTCCAGTATGCACACTCACTGATGGCTCACACAGCAGCCGGCCGCAGAGGTGAAAGGAGGTCTGTGCCGGTCGCCATATGTAGCTGTGAGGAGATCCGGACACCTGGGTAAGGGTGGTGGTGAGGGGGAGGCGGGATGTGAGCAGGTGGGGGGGGGGGACACTGGACCACCATGGAATATGTATGCTATAATAAGTGAGCATGGGAGGAACACTGGACACCAGGGAATAGGTATGGTATAGTCTCCAGCATGCATAGATCCAGTTCCTGACACCAGGCTCTGCTCTTATGTCTTCCCTTGCATACCCTGCACCATCTTGGTTGGCCTTCTCTGAACCCTCTCCAGAACTGGACTCTGTGCTCCAAATGCGGCATTACCATGGCTTTGTAGAGGGGCATTATTACCTTCCTCCTTCTACTAGTAATGCCCCTGCCGATGCATGCCAACATTCCATTGGCCTTTCCCACCACCCTGCTACATTGGTTTCCTACCGTATGACTGAATGAGACTGTGATCCTCAGATCCCGCTTTTGTTCTGTTACTTTGATTGTCTCCCCTCGTAGGGTACAAACAGCTCATCTGTTCCTACTTCCCACGTGCATCACAGCACACTTTTTGGCATTAACTTTCAGCTGCCATGTCTCTGACCACTCCTCGAGCGTCTTCAGGTCCTGCCTCATGTCTTCCACCCCCCCCCCGGGATGTCCACCCTATTGCAAATCTTTGTATCGTCAGCAAATAGGCACACCCTCCCCCTCAGACCCTCCCATTATATTGCTGATGTAAATGTTAAAAAAGAGAGGTCCCAAAACTGACCCCTGGGGCACGCCACTCTTCACCCCCCCCATCCCGGAGTACACCCCATTTAGCACCACCCTCTGGGCTGTTCCTGCTAACCAGGCCTCCATCCACCTTGTTATTTTTCCACCCATCGCTAGACTTTATAGCTTGCTCACCAGCCTTCTGTGGGGGACGGTGTCGATGGCCTTACTGAAGTCCAGATAGGGCCACATCCACCATCCCTCCCTGGTCGATCAGCTGAGTCACCCAGTTGAAGAACTCGATCAGGTTCGTTTGGCATGACTTTCCCTTTGTAAAGCCATGCTGTCTGCTGTCCTGCAAGCCACTCTTCCTCCAGGTAGTCCACCACCCCCTCCTTGATTAGTGCCTCCATTACCTTCCCCAACGCTGAGGTGAAGCTGACAGGTGGATAGTTCTCCATCACCTCCCTGCTTCCTCCCTTTTGTAAAGGCACCACGTCCGCCCTCTTCCAGTCCTCCGGCACCGTCTCTCTATCAAGGGACAAGTTGAATAGCCTTGTCAATGGGGCTGCCAACTCCTCTTTCAATTCCCTGATCACCCCGGGGTGTAACCTGTCCTGACCCATTGCCTTGTCCACCCTCAATCTTTCTAGTTATTTCCTAACCCTATCCACAGTGAATGGGCTCTGATCCACCCATTTGCCCTCCTTCCCCTTCCCCTTTAGCTCGGGTCCCCTTTCGTCTTTCTCCTCCGTAAATATCGAGCAAAAGTACTTATTTAATACCCCACTTTTTCACAATCCCCTTTTAATTTTATCCCCCACCCTCACCCCACAGCCTTGCCCTCCTACTCTCCCTCACATATCTGAAAAAAGGTTTGTCCCCCCCCCTTGGCTTTTTTTAGCTGTTTTCTCCTTGGTATCCGATTTTGCCCTCCTGATCTTCTGCCCTGCCAGTCTCCTCTTCTCCCTGTAAGTTTCCCTGTCTTCCTCACTGAGTGTCCTCTTAAATTTTCTGAAAGCCCTCCTCCTTTCCCTGACTGCCCCTGCTACCTCCTTAGAAAACCAAAATTGGTCTCCTCCCCCTTTTGCTCTTCTTTTTTATTTTTGACTCTGTTTACACCTGCCTATTGGGGTATCTCTCAGGAATCCACGCTCGGCTCTGGATACCTGACTGCCCACCTGAGCCACCAGTGCCCAAACTACTATGTTGGGTTCAGGTCTCTCCGGACCCTCTAGGAGATCCCAGAGTCCCGAGATGCGCTGTCGGGCATGGCGGCCGGCATTGGGCATATGGATCCAGGCCCCTGGTGGTTTCGTCGCCTCCCCGCAGGCTAGGGGATTTTGTCATTTGTAGGTCTCTCAACCCGCCTCCCCACCCCCCGGAGCTCGGACATGTAATGACGTCTTGAGAAGTCCTCTGCAGCTCCTCCTCACGTAGTGCCCGACGTGCGCATGTCCTCCGGCTTCCACTGGGGGCTGCTGTTACGCCGGGGCTGTCCCTGGATCCCTCCCCAGAGAGAGAGAGAGAGAGAGATGAGCAGTCTACGGACGCTCAATCCTCTCTCTCCCCCTAGTCAACCCCCGGCAGCCCGGGTTCTTTCCCGAACCCGGGTTACTGGCATGGTGCGAAGTGTGGCATCCAGCGCCTCAACCCTCAGCACCCCTTTTGCTCTTCTTAACCCTTTTTATGCACATTTTTGTGGCTTTCAGTATCCCTCCTTTGATAGATTCCCATAACTGCTCCACTACCCCTATATTCTTCATTTCCTCCATTGCTTCTCTTGCTATCCTCTTCATCCTTGATGAACTCAGCACGTCTGAAGTCCAAGACCGTAGTACTGGTTCCCTCCCTGTCCTAACCCTGAACGTTACAGTCCTGTGATTGCTGGTGCCCAAGACTTCTCCCACCTGCACCTCCTCCACACTGTCCCCATTTGTCAGGACCACGTCCAGCAGGTTGTTGCCCCTTGTTGGCTCCCTGACTAGCTGTTGTAGGAATGCCCTCTGTAGCGCAGCTAGGCTCTCCCTGCTTCTAGTCGATACTGCATCCAGGATTCCCCAGTCTATATCTGACATACAGATTCAGTTTTTGCCGTATTGTTCCTTGTAAGTGTAACCCCTAGGTGGCGCTATCCCAAGGGCTACTACTCCTGCCTGCTTTGCTAGTAGCAGGTTAAGGGGCCTGGGTACTGAAACAGGTGCCTCCACCTGGAGGTCAGGGTTGTTAGTGGTCAAGCTAACCTGGGCACAGCCCTCAGGGACACTGTAACCCCCCTCTTTTCCTTCTAGTGGCCTGAACAATACACAGTAATCACTTTCACAATGACCCTTATTTACCAGGCAATTACCCACACTGTTTGCACTTACAACCAGGGCTGGTTCCTCTAGCTCAACCCTGGAGACTCCTTGTAAAACAAGGTTTTGCACAACAAATGGCAACAGTACAGTACTTTTGGCACAAACTGGAACCACAGGTTAAATGCAAAAAGAGTTAGATCTGATTTATTCAGGGGACTTGAACAAGGGTGGGTGTAATCAGGTTGATTTGCCTAAAGGCTATATCAATCAGACAGGCATGCACTTCAGAGTCCCTACACAGTCACACAATTTGGGTACCCAGGTAAGAAGACGGTGGTCTAGCCAGGAACGTTGCCCGGGGTTGGCCGGCATTGCAGCTGGTTGGGGCCCTGTGATGGAAGAAAGCAACATGCACAACACACACTATTTGTATTCCGGAGCCGGAGGGCTCAGTTTGTGACAGAAAAGACAACAAAGCAATCTGATGACAACACTTTAGATTTAGCTGTTGTTGCAGGGAGCTACCCTGATGTTTACTCATGATACCCAATACAGGACACAGGCAGGATGAAATCGAGACAGCAGGTTGTTGAACTGGAGTGCCAGGAGAAGCAGGGCCCACACGAATCACTGAGGCGTCGTTCTTGTTCAAAGCGTGAGCAGGGGGCTGATCCCAAGGCAGGTCTCTTGTCGATGGCTTTCTCTGTGCATCAGGTAGTCTGGCTGGGCCAGTGTGGCAAGGCCCAGGCCAAATGGAGATGAATTCAGATTCAGTCCATTGAGGCTGGATGCAGCTTCCAGCAAGCAGAACACAGTTCAAAACACAGTGGGGAACCAAATTGCGACCCACTAGCAGCACACAGCACATTTACATGTAAGGAAATTCTACTGTACCAGGCAGATTGCTATCTGGTCGCAATTACAGAGTCTCTGCACAAACCAGGAGTTCAGAGGTGGCTGGAGAGAGCCTGACAGGCCGATCGCATTCAGCAAATCTTTGGTCTTCTTCAGGCTTCAAGCCTGGTCACAGTTCAGTGGCATTAAATTGTTCTCACTACTCAGATTCAGTCCGAATAAAATTCTGTTTTCCCTCTCAGGGGCAGTAGGCAAGCAAGCAGTCCAAAACTCAGACCTTCTACAGTTCTCCTGTGCAAAACTACACAGGTCTGCTGCTCGACTATCTCGAGCTGTTACTACTTCACTTCCCAGCTCAGATCTGAACTGAAACTGCAAGCAGTCTTGGACTTTCCCCAGGATCCAAAAGGTTTGGTTGGCTGATCTGTCTGTCAGTCACAACAAGGGCTCCCCCCTCCAGGTTCATTTAGGCGCCAAAACTACAATTCCTACAGAATTTTGCTCCCACAAACCCCTGGGGACAGGCTCCGTTTTAGAGTCTCCAAAGGTACTAATTAGCCCATTTCAGCAGTCCAGGACCAAGATGGTGGTGAGAAACTAAACAGTCCATGCTGCAAAGAAGGCAGGTTAGAGCAAACTGTAATATTATTACTACTCTAATAAATGATTAACAAACAAGTATATCTTCTAACAGAGCTCCCTCTGTGCTAATAGCGATGGCAGAACGGAGCGATTATTTGGAAACCCAGGTGGGACTCGAGCATAGAAACACTCAGCCCCCTCCCAGATTAATTATAACTGCAATCCAGGCAGCTCTTAAAGAAACAGTACACAGAGGCTATACAGGCACTCTCTGGCAATACATTTAAACTGCTAAACCGCAGGACACCAGCCTGGCAGTGAGCATTTAGGCAAGCTCAAGGAAGACTTTTCGGGAACCCCCATTTGTAGGGAGGTTACACCAGAACAGATCCAGAAGCAAATGGTTTGCTACCTTTTATTGGACCAACATAGATGTTACAAAAAAACAAAGTGCTTAAGCTTCCTCAGAAGCTTATGATAGCTATTCAGAAACTCACAAACTATTAACACCCAGATCATACATAAAAAAACAAAAAAAAACAGAAAGAATTCTCTGGTTTAAAATACACATTTAAACCATCACTGAAGTTAGAAACAGTTGAAACAAACCTCACCAGTTTGCTATTAGGTGAGATGCTGTGAAGGTCAAAGTGTCATTTCAGTAAAATAACAACCTTCCCAGCAGACAGTTCAACTATTATAAATTCTAAATGTCTCAGCACGTGCAGTGAGTACAGTCTTAATGAACCACTGGATTTAGTTATCTCTTAAGTACATGTTGAAATGTGATATTATTGTGTGTTAAAGACAAAATGATATAACCAAAATTTTCTATATATGGCATTGAGAAGGTTTAAAATAAAGTTAACCTAGTGTGAGCAACTGTCACACACCGATACACAGTTTAAAACATAACTGGATAAATTTTTCCACCTATACACTCAACCAGTTACTATATTCCATAAACCTTAAAACCTTCAGTGTTGTAACAGGATTTTATACCAGGTAATATCAGTTGTCAGTATAAGTGTCAAATTGGGGGAAGAAAAACAAAAAAAAAACTGTCACGGGCCCCCAAGTAAATGAGACCATCATCCTGATACGTTTAGAGTTCAGTAATGTGTCAGTATATAATCAAACTACTATATGGACAGAGGCAGTCTTAGGACTGTGAATACAAACCAAATGGAATTCAACCCTACCGCCCTGCGGGTAGATAAGTAGTTAGAAGGAAGTGTATATTCACCAAGTACGTGAGCTAAAAGCAGTGACAGTGCTGGAGGGGTTAAACATGGGTCAAGGTGGACCCACTGGTCTAAGAAATGTGGGTCTAAAGAGGAACCTACTGGGTCAAAACATAATCAGTGGCAGATTTTGAACAGTTCACGTTCCCTTCCTTTAGATATTGTTAGAGTAGGTGCATCAATTTGGACCCACTCGCAAAGGAAAGAGGGGTCAATTTTGGAAAAGATGCAGCTTTTGCCCTTTTGGTGCATGTTAGCGCTGTCACTGGCTGAGTCCTAACACATCATCATTTACACCAATCACTACAATACCAGACCTGAGTTTGATTCTCACAACCTCCACTTGCATACTTTGTGACTCTGAGCAAGTCACTTAACCGCCCAGTGCTCCCAGGTCGCCCCTGAAAACAGGCACTCTTGCCTAGTGGGCCTTACCCGGTTGCCAAAGACTAAAATAAAATAAAAATTTACCCAATAGAATTTAACCAGTCAAGGACCCTCAAGTAAATGAGATCATGCATCCTAATATGTTCAGAGTTCAAAAATGTGACAGTGTATAATCAAACTGCTATATCTACAGTAACAGTCCAAGGAATCTGAATAGAACCACAATGGAATAACCCCCACCGAGAGATACAGTAACTAGTTTTGTTTTATTTTTTTATCATGCCATATTTTACTCCTTGCAGCCACTGACTTGCCTAAATCCAGCCACGGCTGAGCTCCACCTCTGACCCTGATGTGGCACGCCCAGCTGGCATATGCAGCTCGAGAGGGGCACCCCCTATTGCCCCCATGCCAGACAAGGAACCATTACCGGCACGCGCATCGGGCATCATTCGGCTGGCAGAGCGCGGCCATCAAGCTGCCACGGCCTGTGCTGCACCTTTTCACTATTTCTACCCTGAGAGGTGCAAGCGTGCAATAGCGTCTGGGCACTGGCGTGCGGCGTCTGCCACACTCCATCCTTCTCGCCTAGCTCTGTAGCAGTGCCCCGATCGTCACCGGGGGGCCGCTGCAGAGCGATGGCTCCCTGGATCCCTCCCTGGGGATAGGAGAGCAGTCCACAGGACGCTCTATCCTATCCACCCCCGCTGACCCCTGACGGCCCAGGCTCGCGTCCGAATCCAGGTCACCAGTGTGGCGTCCAGCCCCTCAACCCTCAGTGCCTTGGGCCGGGAGATAACTAGTTAGAAGGAAGCACATATTCACTGTGTATGTGAGCCAAGAATCCTAACATACCATTATTTACACTAATGACTACAATATTTGCCCAATGCAATTTAATCTGTCCAGGACCCCCAAGCAAATGAGATTATGCATCAAAATATGTTCAGAGTTAAAAAATGTGACAGTATATAATACAACTACTGTATAAACAGTAACAGTCTAAGGAATGTGAATAAAACCCCAGTGGAATTAACCCCACCACCACCCCAGGGAAGATAACTAGTTAGAAGGTAATCAATATTCATAATGTATGTGAATTAAAAGTCATAACACGTTGTAACACCATTATGTTATGTACATGACTAGAAGCCTATCTCAGTGTAACAGCACCCCCACACGATCCCCCAAAACCCCTCCTCACACTCACATACACACATAGTTCGTTGCTGCAGAACCAGCATGTTGATAACCAGTTTACAGAGACACTATAAATATTAAAACAAAAACAAAGACATGCTGAAGTTCTATTATATGTCCATCCTTTGAAGTAAAGGTCTATGGATATCCAAGTCCTATAATGTGCCATAAACCCCAAATCAATGTTCATGCCATCTCCAAATTTTGATTATATAGTTTTGTTTTTAACGTACAATATTAATATAACATTTCAACATGTACTTAAGTGAGAATTGAATCCAGTGGTTCATTAAGAGTATACTCACTGCACATGTTGAGACATTTAGAATTTATGATAGTTGAACTTTGTGCTGGGAAGGCTGTTATCTTATTGAAATGACACTTTGACCTTGAAGGCATCTTAATTAATAGCAAACTGGTGAGTTCTGGTTCAACTGTTTCTAACTTCAGTGATGGTTTAAATGAGTATTTTAAACCAATGAGAATTATTTCTGTTTTTGTTTTATGTATGATCTGGGTGTTAATAGTTTGTGAATTTCTGAATAACTGTCATAAGCTTCCGAGGAAGGACTTCCGTTAGTTCGAAAGCTTAAACACTTTGTTCTTTTTTTAACATCTATGTTGGTCCAATAAAAGGTATCAAACCATTTGCTTCTGAACCAGTCTATATCTGGGAGGTTTAGGTCCCCTACCAGCAGTAGTTCCCCTTTTAGGGCCATCCGCATGACTGCCTGAATTAGCTGTCTGTCCCCTTCCTCCTGCAAGGGTGGTCTGTATACCACCCCTAGCCACAAGGATTCTCCAGTCCCCCTGCCCAGTGTTACCCACAGTAGCTCAGTCTCCCCATCTTCCTCTTGTACCTTGGTTTCTGTTACAGTATGTCATCCCTAATGTATAAAGCAACTCCAGCCTTCTCCCTTTTGTCCTCCCTGTCCCTTCTAAACAGTCTGTAGCTTGGAATAGCCATCTCCCAGGCATGATGCTCTGTCCATCAAGTCTCGCTTATTGCTACTATATCCAGCTCTTCTTTCCCCATGATGGCCTCCAAGTCCACCATTTTGTTCTCCAGGCTTCTGGCATTGGCAGCTAAGCCCTTCCCCCCATCCCCCCTTTCAATTAATACCCTCTTTCCCAACATTTTAACTCTATCCTGGGGGGGAGCTGGTAGCACCCTATTTCTCCTGCCCTGTGGTGTGGATTTTTCCCAACCCCCTCCCCTCATTTAGTTTAAATTGTAGGTTTCTTATAGGTCTTATAAATTGCATGCAGTTATACTGTAAGGGGATATATTTTGCATTAGGACTCACCTGAATTTGGTTCTGGCTACCTCCATTCCCAGGGGAATCAGGACTCTCCTGGTTAAAGGTGTGGTTTAGCCATTCCCAGGATTCAAGACTTAATCTGGTTCATTCCCAGGGAGTCGGGACTCACCTGGTTAAAGGTGTGATTATAACCATTCCCAGGATTCAAGACTCAATCTGGTTCACCAGCCCAGTGGTGTGGAGGGCTGAAGCATCATGCCTTACCTCTTGCCACGCCGGTGAACCGTGTTCATGGTGCGAGCGGGCCACTGGGCGTTGGCTGGGAAGGGAGAGGATTGAGCATCCGAAGGACAGCTCTCCTCTACGGGGGAGGGGTGGGGACGGAGTCCACTGCCTGCCTGACCCCTAGCGGTTGCTGGGGGCTGGCACAGTGGGCCCACACATGGGGGCGGTTGTGGGGCAGACGCTCGGTGTGCCGTGTATGGAAGCGTGTGTGGCTTGGCCATTGGCATCATTGCACGCTGCTGTGCCACACTCGGGGGACAGGCAAAAACCGAAGGAGAAAATAACGTTGACCAGCAGAATGAAGCCGGCCCCTTGTAGGCTCCGCACCTGGCCAGCTGGCACCTCAGTAGTGTAAGAGGTACGTCCAGTGGACGCCGGGGTGACAGGGCTGGGGGGGGCTGGACGGAAGGGGGCCAGGCGCAGGAGCATAAAGAAAATAATTAAAAGATTCAGTCTGGCTAAAGTTCTGGTTACCTTACTTCCTGGGATTCAGGACTTGCCTGTGTGAAGGTCTGGTTAGCTACAGTCCGAGGGAGTTGGAACTAAATTTTTGGGTTTGGTTCTGACTGCCTACATTTGTAGGGAGTTAGTACTCACCTGAGTTTGGGTCAGGTTGCCTACATTCCCTGGGAGCTGTTTTTATAAACTGAGATATTTTCCATGAATAGGACAAGATCTCTTACATGTTTGGGTTGTAGCCTTGAAAATCTGAATGAGGTGTCCCAAAATCCGAAAGAAGTGTTGCATCCAAAGCAGTGCTTTTGCTACATTTTGTAACGGGGAACAATATAGCTGTCTGTTTACTTCTGCATTCTCTCCTAACAAAAATGCAGGGCAAATTCAGCAACATGCAGAAATATGCTCAATGAATACCAGAGCCGACGCCTCAAATCCTTACTTACATTTGAAAGCTGGTGGGTTATTTACAGAGTAAGCTAGGAATACTGCAGACCCAAAGATATTTTTTTTTTTTTTTTTTTTGGGGGTGCTTGCTGTAGCTGCTGACTGTCCTTTTATGTTGATCTGCTTACTTGTGCACTTTTAGTGCTCTAAGTCAGCTTAATGCTTTAGCCTGGAAAGCGTTTCTGGCTGTTATCCCTGCATCAGGCGTTTTGCCATATTTGCCTGACTGTCACACAGATGTGCAGAAGAATGTTGGTAATTTTATTTAACTTAAAAATGAAAAGGATGATGTGGAAGAGATGCAGATGAAAGAAAGGCTGAAAGTATTAATTACCCAGCTGCTAATGTGTGTCATAGACTTTGCTATTTTCATATTCAGGTGGTGGTAGGCAGTCATCAGTGTCACCATCCAGATTTACAGGGGTATCAGAAGGCACTTAGTGGGAAACGAGACAGGAATAGCAGTGCATCTTATATAGTGGCAGCCTGCCAGGATGAAGCACCCTGTGATCAAGATGTCACACCGTACTGTGTGACTCATTGGATTACATAATAGTAAATGGTTCAGTGTTTTATTACGTATGGAAATCCATATAGACCGTAAGGCCCGCTTCTGCTGGTATGTTCATATGTTTTCCACAGTAGTTCATAATAAGGTTCATATTAAGGTTACTTAGAGAGCAAGAGAGCTAACGGCCCATGAGAGCTCCCATACTGATCAATTATAATAAGTTAGCAGAGTATCTAGTAATAGACAGGTGTCCAGTCTGGCTTTAAATTCAGTTTTATTATTACTAACAATAACATGAAGGGGAAGTCTGAATGTTGTGGAATGACGTATCACAGTAGTGGTGACAGAATACTCTTGTAGAAACGGTAGTGATGGCAGAATGCTGCTATACCACAGCAGTGATGTCTGAATGTTGTACCACAGTAGTGAAGTCGGAATGATGATGTACCACAGTAGTGATGTCTGAATGTTGTACCACAGTAGTGATGACAGAATGCTCTTGTAGAAATGGTAGTGATGGCAGAATGCTGCTATACCACAGTAGTGATATCTGAATGTTGTACCACAGTAATGAAGTCGAAGTGATATTGTACCACAGTAGTGAAGTTGGAATGATGTTGTTCCACAGTAGTGATGATAGAATGCTCTTGTAGAAACAGTAGTGATGGTAGAATGCTGCTGTACTACAGTAGTGATGACAGAATGCTCTTGTAGAAACAGTAGTGATGACAGAATGCTGCTGTACCACAGTAGTGATGTCTGAATGTTGTACCACAGTCATGATGACAGAATGCTTTTGTAGAAACAGTAGTGATGACAGAATGCTGCTGTACCCCAGTAGTGATGTCTGAATGTACCACAGTCGTGATGATAGAACGCTCTTGTGGAAATGGTAGTGATCACAGAATGCTACTGTACCACAGTAGTGATGTCTGAATGTTGTACCACAGTCGTGATGACAGAATGCTCTTCTAGGAACAGTAGTGGTGTCTGAATGTTGTACCACAGTCGTGATGACAGAATGCTCTTCTAGAAACAGTAGTGGTGTCTGAATGTTGTACCACAGTAGTGATGACAGAATGCAGT
Organism: Neoceratodus forsteri; assembly: GCA_016271365.2. Taxonomy (NCBI): domain Eukaryota; kingdom Metazoa; phylum Chordata; order Ceratodontiformes; family Ceratodontidae; genus Neoceratodus; species Neoceratodus forsteri. The sequence goes on along the minus strand of JADMNL010000026.1, from coordinate 86,389,856 downwards.
TGTAGAAACAGTAGTGATGACAGAATGCTGCTATACCACAGTAGGTACATATCACTACTGTGGTGCAGAAACATAAGCCTGCCCACCTTCCCCCACCCAGTCCTTGCAAGTCTTCATTGGCCCTTTTAAGTAAGTGTGTGCTATAAAAATTGAATGCTGCATGAAGTCCCTCATCTGTTGAGTCTTACTGCAGACCCCAGTGCCAGCAGATTCTTCCAAATGTGAGACAGCGAAGAGCATTAGTGGGAGACTTTGCTGGCATTCCAGCCCAGCGATGAGTCTGTCTGGATGAGGATCTTTGCAGAGTGTTGGATCCTTGTTAACCTACGTTAAGGCAGAAACCTGCTTAAAAGGGCCGCTGGAGACCTGAAGGACTGGGTGCAGAGGGTGGCAGGGGTAAAATGGGTGTGTTTAATGTCAGTGCTAGGAAATGGACTGCATTTTTTTGCAATTTGATGCAATAAATAAATCTCTGGAGATGCCCGTTCACATTACCAACTGCTATTTTAATGCCCTTAAAGCCAGTGCAGAAAGAGCTGCATTGTTTTTATAAACTCAGATCCTGTGTGTGATCTGGCTTTGACTGCTCCTAATTTGGATATACACAACTCTTAGACATTTGAAAGCACATAAAGGATTTGCATGACAATTGACACTAGCAGGAAGTTATTGAAGTTGTCCCCTTTCGCACCAATATGAGTACGAAAACACTTTTGCAAATTAAACTGGTGTACTGAGAGTTACTGGTCTCAAAGAAGCACTTAAGGGAAAACAGTGGAAAAGGCACAGCTTTTCTCAGTTGCTACAAAAACACCCACTTAGGGCTTTGAGACAGTAATGACATTTTTACAAATTATCTTAAAATGCCCTTTTTTTTTTTTTTTGCATAAAAGAATTTTATTCAAACACAAATACCCACATACAATCATAGTCATATACAAATCCCATTAATACAATGGAATGGCAATATATTCCACTATTAGCCACTATCTTATCATAGGTACTTATTTTTGTCACTTCTCTTCACAACTATATACCTATAAACAGATAAGAGATACCCAGCTGGGGTGGTCAGGTGTTACACTATCATGACCCATTATCTTATAAATCTGTCCCATCCCAAAGAAACATGTTCTCTTGTTGTGTCAAATCTGCCAAAAAGGGAGCCCATTCTCTAGTGACACCGTCAAGCTTATCTTTTTAACAAGGAGGGTCAGTCTCTCCAGTGCTAGGGTGCGCAGTGCCAATACCCGCCAGCCCTGCAAAGTGGGCGTGGCACACGAAACCCAGGTATTTTGAATACAGTGTCTTGCCAAAATTAAAAGAATCCTCACCCACCTCGGCAATGGTTCCCAGTTCCCTCCTGCTTCATGTTCAGTGCCAAACAAACAGGTCAGTGGGTCCAACAATATCACCCTCCCCCACATTCTCCCAACCCCCAAGACCACCGCTCTCCAGAACTGCTGTAAGACATGACCGGTCCAGAAACGGTGGATGTATGTGCCCACTTCTCTCCCACATCTACCATATTGAGGGGATGTGGCTGGGTGGTATTTATGAACCACAGCTTGGGGATTGTATAGTTTATGTATAAACTTGTAAAAAGCTTCTTTAAACTTATTACAGAGCAGAAGTCCCATATGCATGGAGAATAAGACTGCCCAATCCTGTTCACGTATCTGAGTACCCAAGTCCCTCTCCCAAAGTGCACGGGTTTTCAGTGAGAGATCCGGCATACAATATCTAGATTCCCTGACAGCCCTCTCCATGAAACCTTTTGCATCCTGTTTTGATCCTTGGATAAGTAACTCTGTTTTTCTCATTTCCACCATACCTGGACCTTCTCTAGTTAACCCACCTATATATGTCCTGACTTGAAAGTACCTGAACAATAGCCGGCCTGCCAGCACAGCAGTTGGATTTCTGCTTGCGGCACCGGTGACCCGGGTTCGGGAATGGATCCGGATCGCTGGAGGGCTGCCCTGGGGACAAGGATGGAGTGTCCCTGGGACTGCTCTCCTTCTCCGGGGGGGAGGGTGGGGACAGTGCCCGGCACTCGACGGATCCCTGGTGGAGGCCGGGAGTACCGCAGCCTACTGGTGCTTGAAGAATCTCAGGGGGCAGGGCGGACGCAGGACATCATTGCACGTCCCTGTCTCCTCCACACAAAGGGGGAAGAAAACCCTGCTCCCGCCACCTCCATGACACCCGCTCCAGCTGCAAGTTGGCTCTCAGGACGACATCCGCCTTTCCCGTGTTCACGGTGCCTTTGGCCTGGGGCGCCATGGCCCCACCCTGGGGGGGGCAAGCAAGGGGGTTCAGGGAGGACAGCTGATATGAGAAGCCGCAGCTGGAGTCCGTGACTGGGCAGATGGTCTGGTGGTAGGGAGCAGGACCAAAAATACAGAATAAAAAAAAAAAAAAAAAAAAAGTACCGGAACAGGTGTCCTCCCCTGTTACACAAGTCCAGGGGTCATAATTTGTTTTGCAGCCACTAGCCAGTAGGGCTAGTGACTGGGAAAATCCACTGGCCCCACAGATATTTCTACTGGCTCAGCTGGTGTACATACAGAAATGTTGCCTTCTCCAGTACAAGCCCACAGGGCTAGTTAAATGAACATCTTACTAGCCCAATACAAAATCTACCAGCATTTGGCCAGTGGACTGGTGCCAGTTTTAGCCCTTGCAAGTCGTCTAGATTTTTTATCCCCTGTCTTTCCCATAACATGAACCCCGAGTCCTCCCATCCTGGCAAGAAATACAGATTACCAGCTACCGGTACCAGAAACGTGTCCACTGCTACTGCCCCCCTCCGTTTTAGGGAAAGGGAAAGGGGAAATTGTTTAACCAGGAAAGGCACACTAAGCCATAGTTTGTTTCCAAGTGCGACCTGGGAGCACAAGGAAGTTAAGTAACTTGCTCAGGGTCACACAGTATGCAAGTGGAAGCTGTGGGATTCAAATCCAGGTCTTGTCTGCTGGCTGTCACCAGATTTGCAGCTCAGAGCCTTAGACCACTGCGCTATAGTGCCTCTACTGCCTTTAGAAGTCTACCCCAACTATCCAGCACTGCCAGAACCAGAGGATTCTTAGTCTCCCACCCCCTAGACCCCGTTTCTCCAGATACGCTGAAAGTTTTACCTTGCAGCCTCTTTGTTTGAGGTCCAACCACCGGGCTGCCTGGGGCATGTGTATCCAGTCACTAATATACTGTATTTCTGCTGAGCAGCTAAATAATAACTACCGGTCTATAAAGTTCAAGCCTTCCCCCCACCTGTGTCCACTTTAAGTCGCTGTAAGCTTACCCTCTGGCATTTTCTCCTGCCAAATAAATGCTGAGAACATCCCCTCGAGTCTTTTAACATCCCTCCTGGTGATTCCCACATGCATCATATGTATAACATACACTAGCCTAGGGAGGATGTTCATTTTAAATTAGATTTATCTGTCCAAGCCAGGAGATCGGAAGTGATGTCCACCGTCGAAGATCAGCCTCTGTAGTCTTAAGGATAGGGACATAATTGAGTTCATAGAGGGAACCCAGGGACCGCCCAATCTTGATCCCCAAATATGTAAAGTACCTACCTACCTACCTTCTTAAACCCCAATTCCTGATCTCATCCCGACCTCTGTGGGAGTATCATAAGTTCAGACTTATCGCGATTAAGTTTGTATCTCGAAAACGTGCAAACTTTTCCACCAGATGCAGCAGGGTGGGCATGGAGGTCTCTGGTTCTGTGAGAAAAAGCAACATATCATCCGCATACATTGCGAGTTTATGCTGCTCACCTGAAGTCCCCTGCACCCCATGAATTCCCTCATTCTGTCTAACCGCTGTTGCCAGTGGTTTCACCGCCAGGGCAAAGAGCAGAGGTGACAGTGGGCAACCCAGCCTTGTACCCCGACCTAGTCTCAAACCCTCCGAGAGTGTGCCATTTACCAACACCTTTGCCTGGGGAGAGCTATAGTGCACCCGTACCCAGCTTACAAATGTGTTCCCCAGACCAAACCACGTTAATGCCTCAAATAAGTAACCCCATTCTACCCGATCACAGGCTTTTTTAGCGTCCACGGATATGACACAAGTGTCTTCTTTCCTCCTGTCTGCCCCACAAACCACATTCAAAAGCCGTCTCACATTATGATACGAAAATCATCCCTTAATGAACCCGGTCTGGTCTGGGTGAACAATATCGGGCAACACTATTTCCAATCAGCCCGCTAATATTTTTGCCAAGATCTTAGCATCGTAATTCAAAAGCGATATCGGATGGTAAGGGGCGCACTCTACTGTATTTTTCCCCATTTTCGGGATCAAACATTACTGCATCTGAGAATGTCTCTGGGAGTCTCAAAGTCTCCCCCTCCTTTTGTTGAAAAGTGCTGCACAACGGGTTGGCCAGCCGCCCTGCCAAACATTTATAATATTCTACCAGATAGCCATCCGGCCCACTCGCTTTCCCACTCTGCAATCTCTGGATGGCCCACAGCACTTCCTCCCTTGTAATAGGGCCACTTAAGGCGTCCTGTTGTTCCCTTAACTCAGCTTGGGGAGGTTCAGTGCATCCAAGAAAGTAGTCCCTGAATCCCCTTCTCCCCTGTCTCCCTCTGTTGCATATAACTTTTTGTAAAACCTTCGGAAACGCTCCCTTACCTGCTGTGCAGACTTACACAACTTCCCCTGGCTATGCTTTATTCCCGTGACATGTACTGGACATCTCCCTTCCTGCATCAGTCTAACCATCAAAGGGCCTGGTTTGTTACCCCATTTGTATAACTTTTTCTTTCCAAATGTCCACGCCTTTCCTGCCTCCCCACTGAGTAGAGCATTTAAGGTCTCCCTTGCTGCCTTCAGTCTAAGGCTAACACTTTCCCCCTCCCCATACGCAGCCCGTCTCTCCAGCTCTTGCACCTGCATTTCCAGTTCTGCCCTTTTAGCTTGTTTCTGTCTCTTAACTTTAGCTACATATTTGATGGTCATCCCCCTCATAGGCGCCTTCCCGGCATCCCATATTACTGCTTTGCTTGTGGGGGAATTCGCATTGTCAGCCCAAATGATCCCCCATTCCTCTTCCAGGTATTCCTTAAAAGCATTATCCCCCAATAAATAGGTCGGAAATTTCCAGGGGGGGAGGGCCGTCCCTTGGCTTATTCATATTCAGGGATAAGATCACCATGGTGTGGTCAGACACGTGAATTGGGCTATGTCAGACAGTCTGCATCCGTTCATACCACCCCCGTAGAACAAACATGTAATTGATCCTAGACCAGGTGCCATGTGGATTAGAGTAGAAAGTATACTTTTTGGCTCCGGGGTTTGCCTCCCGCTATCCATCTATTAGCCCCAATTCTATCAGTCCCCGATGCCACAGTTGGATGGCTTCATGCTTCCGGCCTCTGCCCTGAGAGTGGTCTAAACTGGAGTCCAGGGTACAGTTCAGATCTCCCCCCAGAAACAGACCCGGGAATTGTTCTTTAATTAGGAGAGAAAGAATAGTACTGTAGAATGAGGCTTCAGAGACAGCCGGGGCATATATACTGCCAAACGTTACCCGCTCTCCCCATAGTTCACCCACAACAAATACAAACCTGCACCCCGTCTGATCTTTATCCACCCTTGTCACCTGGCAAGGGAGGTGCTTATGCAGAAGGATAGTGACCCCAAGCTTATCAGCCTCGAACGATGCTGCAAAACATTTCCCCACCCACCCCCGTGGCAGCTTTATGTGCTCCGCTGCCTTGAGATGTCTCCTGTAACATGGCGACTTGTACCCTCTGCCTCCTCAAAGCCGTGAGGAGACTGGTCCATTTCACTGGGGTCGCTATCCCTCGTACGTTTCAGGATCAAACAGTGAGGTCTTGTCTGTTAGCCATTTATTAAAAAAAAAAAAAAAAAGGCATTGTCACAGTTCCCCCCACCTTTACTACAGAACATATGAATTCACCCTCAGTGAAGTAGGTGGTTGCACCCTTCCATTTCCCCTCATGTCGCCCGTACCTCTGATACACCATAATCATCCAACTGCATGTATGTGTGTAAAAACAATGAAACAGTAAGACAACCCGAACAACCCGACAGATAACTATATTCCCTGTAACAGTCCCATAACTCAACATCAGTTTCCCCTGCCCTCCCCTTGTCCCCTATTCGTCATAATTAACCATATCTGCACATTTTCCCTCATTGCGGAATTCCAGCTCCCCATCCTACTTTCCCCCATACTCCGAATAGACACTATCTGCCACATATGCTGGAGTGTCAGTAATATCCCCATACTCATCCATATCCCACCCTCTGCCCCCCTCCACCACAGTATAATACACAATCACCCCACCTTTCTCTTTTTCACCCTGTATAAATCGGCAGGCTCACCCCCAGTGTGAGTCACCCAATAAATGTGCCGACCTGCCAGTTGTGTCTGGGCCAGGATCCCCCACATCCTGCAGGTGCCAGTCTGCCTCCCGAGCCCCACTTGAGCAGCATGTCTATTTAGGTCTAGCTCCAAGATTCTAACCACTTGAGGTACTGCTCAGGGAGCGTGACGAGGCCCACCCCACATCTCTGTGGTCGCACCCTGATTCCTGTGTCCTCTCCTCCAGCCCTCAAACCATGATCCATGAAGGTCTAGACTGAAGAAGAACAGTCAGACTGCCTGCCCATCTGAGCTCCCAAATTTCGACCTAGACACAGATCAGCCGCCCTGCGAATAAACATACGGGTCTGTTCACATGCTGTTTTGCGGCTGAGAGCAAGAACCTATTATCTCCACCCCCCCACCGGGCAGCACACCTCAAATATCCCAGATGTACCAGGACTCCTCTGCTACCCTTTATTTAACTAATGCCACATCATTATATGAGTCAAACTGGAGATCCGGTGATCCAAGATAGAGTGCAGAGTTCTCAAAAGTCCCACAGAGCTCCAAACGAACCACGAACAAAAACCTGCACCTCCTAGCCTCAGAGTGCAGGAAGAGGAAGTTAAAGTCCAAGACAGAAATAAAATGTTCCCAACGTGGAAGAAGTGTAGCACATATCTCCAGTATGGTTCTCTGCATTACAGTACTTTCAACAAAAGTAAATCCTGAGTTAACTTCTCTTGATATCATAGCCCAGTCGTGTGCCTTTGTGATGACAAGAGCTCGAGAGTCATATGATTTTCTTTTTAAGTTCCTCCAGGAACTTGGCCTCTTTGTCAGCTTCCCAAAAGGAATAAACCGCTCCCTCATTCTGTATCTTATGGGTTGCTGGATAGATCAAGTAGTTCTCAACTTTAAAAGCCCTGAGTGCAGCCATAACCTCATTAAACATTTTCCTCTTTTTCAGGAGTCTCGCCGAGTAATCCTGAGATAAAAAGAGTTGGTGACCTTTACACACAAGCTGGCCCTTTTCTCTGTGTGCTTGGAGCACTGCCTCGCGGTCTTGCTAGTGATGGAACCGCATTATAACTTGTTGTGGCGGCTGCCCAGCAGGCGGCCTGGGCATAACTACCCGATGTGCCCGTTCTAACTTCGGCCTCCCATTCTTGATCTCCATGCCCAGCAACTTCAGTAGCGATTCAGCACAAGAATCTAGGGTATTCCATCCTTCCATCCCCTCTGGCAGACCCCGGAGATGGAGATTGAGTCTCCAATGATAATTCTCCTGGTAGTCCGCTGCTTCTTTCATGTCCTCGAGTTCTTTTTGTAAGCTGTTATCTGCCCCGGGACCCTGTGCAGCTCATCCTCCAGCCTTGATATGCGATCCTCTGCCTCCGTCACACGTGTTGCCTGCTGCGTTAAAACTTCTTGCAGACGATCATCACTTCGGGTCTCCAGTTTGCATAAGAGCGGTTCCAAAGCCGCGAGGACCTAGCCTGTTAACTCTCGCCCCAGGGTGCTTGCTCCGGCAGCAGAGAGAGACACGACTTGAGGACTCTCAACCTGTGCACAGGCCACGTTTTTCTTGGACGCTTTACTCACTGCCCATTGACTTTTCCCTGCTCCTGATGTCAAACACTCATCCATCCTGTACGCTTGCACAGTCTTGGCATAAAATAAACCGTAAGCTGAGGCAATTTTATATTTTTAATACTTACTTTTACTCTGGTGAGGAGGAACGAGGTGTGGACAAGTCTTGTTCCATCAAGTGCTCATCAGCCTAAAATGCCTTTTTAACGATTTAAACAGTGACCTGTAACATCTGCTTTCTATTTGCAGCAGCCACCATCTCACAAGCAGCTGTGAGCTTCCCTAGCTCACGTTATGCTAATATATCCTGCCGACCAATGGCTGAGGTCTGCAGGACATATTAGCATACAGTGTGCTAGGGAAGTACGTGACTGCTTATGAGGTAGTGGCCCCCAACAGTAGAAAGCGGAATTTGGGGGTTGCTGTTTAAATCATTAAAAAAGCACTTGGAGGTAATTAAAAAAAAAAGTGTTACTTCCTGAAACTGCTAATCAGGCGTTTTTTATAGCAGCTGGGAAAAGCTGTGTCTTTTCCACTTTTTTTTTTAAATTCAAGTTTATTAACATCAGTCGGGTACAAAATTACATTAGCATTCAATATAGATGCAAGAACATTAGCATTTCATAAGTATACACATGGCCGCACATCCTCCAAGTTCATTTACAAGGTTGTAGAGTATTTCAAACTACTACATTTAGCAAATATGATTGTACACTAAAAACCATCATCAGTTCCCATAGTAAATGTTTCCCACCTTGCCAGTCCTGTCCTTCTCCCCTCCGACCAGCAGCCCCCATGTAATTGGGTATGCTCCATTTCTGGGTTGTAAACTAGCTAGGTGCTTGTGTATTGGCTCCATTGGCTGGGATTAGCCAGATTTCCCATCTGGTCCATCTTCGGGTATATAATGCGACTCTTTGGCTTACTTTGAAGGTGAGTTCCTCCAACTCTGAGATATTCTGCACCACTTTTATCCACTCTTGTTTGGTTGGAGGTAGGTGGTTTAGCCAATATCTCGTAATAGCTTTACGGGCTGCAGTTATGAGGATGGCTCAAAAATAAAGTGAGTCTGCACCCCTCAGCCCTGTGGGAGGGACTTCCAAAACTGCTGAGCACCAGGCTAGAGGGTGGTCCAGGGAGAAAATGTCTTCCAGTGCACGGGACACCTCCATCCAGAAAGTCTGGAGTTTTGGGCAAGGCCAAAAAATATGAAGGTGGCCCACCACTTCGTCTCCACAAGCTCTCCAACATTGTGGTGAGCTATTTGGATTTCTTTTGTTTAGTATTTGGGGAGTGAGGAAATGGCAAACCCTGATCCTCCAGGCAAAGTCCTGCCAGTGGGGGGAACGAGTCATCCCTTTGACTATACTTGAAAACACATTCCCAGTCAGGTTCCAACTGGTCTGGGTCGCTCCCGCCACCTTGCCTTGATTTTGGTAAGTGGGTCTCCCCTCAGTGCAGCCAGGGATTTATAAAAGTAGGAGATCAGACCTCTCTGGGTACAGGCAGTCTTGCCCCTCTGGAGGGCTAGTAAGAAGAGGGGGGGGTGGCTCTAGTCGGGTCCCAATCTTTCCTCTGCAGTGAGGTGATATAGGTCCTGACCTGAAGGTACCTAAAATGGTCTGCGTTCCGCAGGCCAAAGGTGTTTTTAAGGGTGTCAAAGTCTAGAATTGTGTCCCCCTGCAGAAATTGAGCCAGGTACCTCAGACCAGCTTTGTCCCATAGTTGGAAAGTATGGTCTTGATATCCAGGGAGAAACCCAGGGTCCCAGGCTAGTCTGAACAAAGGCCAAACAGATGTCTTTAGTTTATATTTTTGCCATATCCTATGGATTGATTGGATAATATCTCTGACCGAGGCCAGCTTGGGGGGGGGGGGACCTATGGGTGTTAGAGAACATAACTAATCTGGCTTCAAGGGGTGGACCCCACTCCTCTTCCTCCCCTCTCTCCATGTCCCTCCAACCAGCAGAGGAGTTCGGGTTAGACCAGTGCAGGGCATTTTTGAGTTGGGCTGCAAGGAAATAATCCTCAAGCTCAGGGAGGGACCGCCCCCATTCTTTCTAAGGGTTTGTAAAGTTTTTAAATTAATTTGGGGTCTCTTGTTGTTCCAAATACATTTTTAAATCAGTTTATGCCAAGTCTGGAAAAGTGATTTGTGAATAAAAAGTGTCAGGCATTGAAACAAATAAAGAAATTTGGGGAACACATTCATTGTTACGGAGTGGATCCTAGAGTACATATGGAGGTTGACCAAGGACCACCTCTCAAGATCTTTTTTCATACAGCTTATCGGGGATGTAGTTTGCATTAAAAAGTTGTGAACATTGTTTAGTAATATATATCCCCAAATATTTCATCTTCCTCGCTGTCCAGTTCAGAGGGAGGAGGATACGCATTTCCTCTGAGGGATTATAAAAGAAGCTAAGAACCTATGTCTTGGTTTTATTGAGGAAGTATCTAGCGTGCCTCCCAAACTCCTCCAAGATAGACCACACCTGTAGTATGGACTGATGGGGCTGGGTGAGGCACAGCAGCACATCGTCTGCGTAGAGGGATATTTTTTTGTGAAGGCCCCCCACTTCCATCCCCCCCATCCCCTCCGCACTCCGAACAGCTTCAGCCAGTGGCTTGATGTAGACAGCAAATAGGAGGGGTGATAGGGGACAGCCTTGATGGGTGCCCCTGCCCAACCTAAATCTATCGGTGACCCCCCTCCATTCACCCTGACAGAGGCCTGAGGCCCCGAGTAAAGAGCCTTAATAGTGTATGAACAGTTGTGGGAAACCCATGTGCTCCAGGACAGAAAACAGGAATCCCCAGGAGACCTTGTCAAAGGCCTTTTCGGCATCTAAACTCACCAGGCATGTTGGTCTATGAGAACGTTGGATGACATCAACCAGATTTAGGGTGGAACGGACACTATCAGGGGCTTGACGGCCCATGATAAATCCGGTCTGATCAGTGTGGATTATGTCCGGTAGGAATGGGGTTTAACCTAGATGCTATAATGGAGGTAAATATCTTATAATCTGAATTGAGTAGGGATCCGAGGCGGTAAGATTCACAGCGTGTAGGGTCTTTTCCTTCCTTATGAATAAGGGAAGTGGTGGCTTATTGCCACGAAGGGGGAACCGGGTTTTCCTCGGACCAGATGTTTGAGTAAACTTCTAAGAGCACAGGGCAGTCTCCAATTTAAAAGTTTTATAGAATTCAGCACCAAAGCCATCCGGGCCTGGGCATTTTGCTGTTTTTAAATTCTTTATCATGGTCAGTATTTCTTGCTGGGTAATGGGCCTAGAAAGTGTCTGAATTGTCTCTAGGGGGAGTGAAGGAAGGGAGAGAGTTTCAAGGTAGCTCTTCTCCTGGAGGGAGGACTCTATCTGGGGATTATAGAGTTTGGAGTAGTAGCCTACAAATGCCTGCACAATCTGGGTTGCCTGACTGACTAGCCGGCCAGTATGGGGGACCATAATCTTGGTGACCGTCACTTTAGCTGCGTATTGCCTGAGCCTGAAGGGCAGGAGTTCAGTACCTCTGGGGCCACCTTCATAATATTTTTGTTTCAGGTAAAAAAGGGCTTTCTCTGTCTCCATTTTTTGCAGTTTTTGTAGTTGGTTCTTACAGGATTTCAGCTCCTTATCCCTCTCCACCTCCCACTTAACCTTTTGCGCTCCCTCGAGGTCTCTGATCTGGGAGAGAAGCTCCTGGTGATTCTGTCTCATTAACCTCTTCCTATGGGAGGCTATAGCAATTAACTTTCCCCAGAGAGAGGCTTTGAGGGTGTCCCATAGGATCTGTGGGGTCATCCCTTGTCTGTTTCTCTCGCTCAGGGTATTTTTGATATGCTGTTTGAGCTCGTCAACCACATTTTTATCTTGGAGGAGGGAGGTGTTCAGCCTCCAATGGGTTGTCCGTCTGGGCAATCCTAGTTCAATCTCTAGGAAAACCAGACTATGGTCGGAGAGGATGGATGTCTCAACCCACATAGAGGGGAAACTGGGGAGGTCTCTCGAGAAGGTAAAAAACATGTCTAGCCTAGAAAAAATACAGAACCTCGGGGAGTAACAGGTATTCTCTTTGACCTTGTGGTATTTTTCCCACCATACGTCTACCAACCCCATCTTTTCCAGAATCAGTTTTAGGGATCAGACTCTATTGAGCTGTGGTTTAGGTATTTGAGACGTGGTGTCTAAGGTCCTGTCTAAGACCATATTCCAGTCCCCCCCCCCATTATCAGGATACCATTGGCCTTCTCAGCGACTAGTTGGAGTAGGGCAGCATAACATGAGAGTGGGGACCCCAGAGGAGCATAAACATTTACCAAGGTGACGGGGGTATCTTGAATAGCTCCTATTACCATTACATATCGTGCTCCGGGGTCCTCCACCACCTCCTGTTGCTGAATTGGAAGGGTGGCCGATAGTAAAATTGCCACTCCTCGCTTTCGGCCTGAGGGCAGAGATGAATGGTATAACTGAGGGTAAGTTTTTGATTTTAACTTTTGAGCGTCTGTGGGGGACAGGCGTGTTTCTTGCAGAAAAATTGCATCACATCTTTGCGATGCTATGTAGCGCTGAATCCGCTTTCTTTTAATAGGGTTTGAACAACCATTTATATTGTAAGAAAGAACCTTAGAAAATTGTCTAGCCATTTGGAAACCAACCCATGATAACTACTGATTTCCAAATTAAACCTTGTATAGTCAGAGTTGAATTCACATTTCAAGTACCCTATTGAAATTCGAACATTACTTTAGAAAAACACGTAAACATTAAATCTATTTCTAGTAATAAACACTGAAGTAGTGCATAAACATAACTGAACTGATGCTCTGGACTCATCCCACTATGAACCATGAGCAGTAGGAGTAGTCGACAAATCAAGGTTGATTCCTCGAAACCAAGATGCCCAATATCTGCTGATTTGACTTCCAAGAGGTGGCTGAGCGATGGACCTCAGCCGAAGGGTGTCCGTTCATGCGGTACAAAATAGGGAGCTCAGTAGTGCAGTGAGAACTCCCTGTGGCCCCCAGGCGATGCCCTGCATATGGCCACCCTTTCGCTGGCCACCATTCCCACGTGGTGGCATTTCCCTCTATTGCTCACCCCCTCTTCCCCACCTAAATTATTAGCAATATCTTAAGGTGAAATCGCCTTTTTCTTGAAGCCCATCTTGGGTTTAGTAATGCGGAGGATGACAGTATCATCTTGCCCACTAACCCCGGACCTCAGGACCCCCCATCCACCAGGTGACCTGGGGCTCTAAGGGAATCTATATAGGAATAAGTCGACAATAGCCAAAAAGTGAAATATTTCTGCCTTCAGATTATCCCATGACAGAGATTCTGTGATTCCCATGTCTGTCAGGCCCCAGGTGAGACCCGTAAAGATTGCTGAACTAGACCATGAGCTGAAACATTTTGAATGGCCTCACGATCTCTCTGAGCCCTTTTGCCCAGTTGTGTGAGTTATTCAACACTATGATGAAAATCAGTTATGTCCTGAGTCTGCCAGGGAAAACTGGGGGCGTCATTGAGAAGTCTGGCCCTTGCTCAAACCAGTGCTGTCAGTAAAGGGTTCAAAATGTCTAAAGAGCCTGGATTATATGGGAGCATGTTGAAATGACAGCCGGCCTCCAGCTATAGTCGCCTGGTAAAGAATAAGTCCAAAGAGAAGTGTTGATAAGGCCTCAGTGTACTTACTGTGACCTTGGCGAAGTAGATTTCCATGAGTTACGCTGGGAAGCCTACCGCGGTGGTAGCATTAAAGGGATCGGTGGTTAAGAACACAGCAGGCGGGAGTTTTGGTCAGTCCAGGGGCCTATAGTTGTAATTGTGGAGGGGGTGCGGAATATCCACGAACATCGGAGATCCTCCCTTCAGGTGTTTGAAGTCAGGGATGGGCCCGCTACATCCTCGGCCTCCTCAGCCACATCATTTTCCTGGAGATGGGCGCTCTTCTATTTACTACAGCTGGATCTCCAAACTTGCGGAGCATTGTGGATACGTCTGCACGTAGGGTTGTCTGAGGTATCCACTGCGAAGAACCCATTTTGGTGGTTCTCTTCTGCACGATCGACCAGGTGGAAGCCAATAAATCCCTCTCCAGCTTCTCCTTGAGCGGGGGGGGGGAGGTGCTAATTCCAAGCCCCTTGAGGTAGGGTGCCGCAGACAGAAGGTCTCTGAAAATTTTAACTCCCTGTGAGGTGGTAAGTTTGAGCCTCGCTGGATAAGGAGTCTGGGTTTTAATATTCTTAGCCCTGAGCTTTTTTATGATAGGCCAAAGAGCTCTATGCGCCTACTGCACCTCTGAGGTATGGTCATTATTGATTGAGATTTTGTGGCCTCTGTATGTCAGGGCACCTTGTTGCCAGGCTCGACGTAGTAGCTCTTCTTTACTTTTATAGGAAGTTAGGCAGGCAGTAAAGGATCTGGGTCTTGCTTCAGGATTACGGGGCCGTGGGCCTAATGATCGGTGGACCCGGTCCATTTCAAGATCAAAGTCTTCTGGTAGTGAAAGCACATTTCGGAGAAGGTCCTGAAGGAAAGTAATGATGTCCGTAGCTTCTTCCTCCAGGCCCTCCAGAACCCCAGAGATCCTCACATTTTGTCTCCTGCTTCTCCCCTCCAGGTCGTCCAGGTGGTGGGTGAGCTCCTGGTCCCACGCCAGGAGGAACATAGAACATAGAAACATAGAATTTGACGGCAGATAAGGACCGCTTGGCCCACCTAGTCTGCCCATTTCCCTGCCTAACGGATAAGCTGCAGATCCTAGTTAACCAACAGCCTACTTCCTCCTACCCCCCCCACTAGAATTGCCTTATTTCTGTCCCATGCATTCTTGAATTCCCCTACTGTTTTTGACTCTACGACCTCCTCAGGAAAGCTGTTCCATGTATCCACAACCCTCTCTGTGAAGAAATACTTCCTCACATTACCTCTGAGCCGTCCCCCTCTATCTTCAGATTGTGCCCCCTTGTTTTTGTACATCTCTTTTGCTGAAAGATGCTACCCTCTTGGACTTTGTTGATTCCCTTGAGGTATTTGAAAGTTTCTATCATGTCCCCCCTCTCCCTCCTTTCCTCAAGGCTATACATCTTTAGTTCCTTTAGTCTTTCTTCATATGTCTTCTGATGCAGACCCTGCATCATTTTGGTTGCCCTCCTCTGGACAGCCTCCACCCTGTCTATGTCTTTGCGGAGATGGGGTCGCCAGAACTGTACACAGTACTCCAGATGTGGTCTTACCAACTGTACAGAGGGCCAACAACTTCCTGTTTTCTACTGGTGATGCCTCTCTCTCTTTGCATCCCAGTATCCCCCCAGCCCTCCTTACTGCCTTCTCACATTGCTGGCCCACCTTTAGATCGTCTGGTATGACTACCCTCAGGTCCCTTTCCATTTTTGTTGTCAGTATCTCATCCCCCATTGTGTACTCTTCCCCAGGGTTTTTGTTTCCCACGTGCATTACTTTGCACTTCTTTGCATTGAATCTAAGCTGCCATACATTTGACCATTCCTCCAACCTTGCCAAGTCCCTTTTCATCCTTTCCCCCCCACCTTGCATATCAACCCTGTTGTAGATCTTTGTGTCATCTACAAAAATACATACTTTCACTTCCAGTCCCTCTGCAATGTCACTTATAAAGACATTAAAAAGGACCGGCCCCAGTACTGAACCCTGCGGTACCCCACTAGTAACCCTCCATTTTCTTCACTGTGGACTCCATTTTACTATTACCTGCTGTGTTCTGTTGTCCAACCAGTGTTTTACCCAGTCTACCACCCTAGGACCCACTCCCAGGCTGGCTAATTTGTTTACTAATCTTTTGTGCGGGACTGTGTCAGATGCCTTGCTAAAGTCTAGGTAGGCCATGTCCACAGCCCCTCCCTGGTCTACTACTTTGGTTACCCAGTCGAAGAAATCAATTAGATTTGTTTGACATGACCTTCCTGCTATGAATCCATGCTGACTTGGGTCCTGTGCCCCACTGGCCTCTAGGTACTCAACAGTTCTTTCCTTTAGAAGTGATTCCATCATTTTCCCTACCACTGAGGTCAAACTTACAGGTCTGTAGTTTCCTGCCTCTGTCTTGCTCCCACTTTTGTGAAGGGGAATCACATTCACCCTCCTCCAGTCCTTGGGTACCACCCTATTCTCCCATGATTTATTAAAAAGGGTAGTCAGTGGTGTTACTAGTTCTTCCCGTAGTTCTTTTAAAGTTCTGGGGTGAATCCCATCAGGCCCCATTGCTTTATCCACCTTCAGTTTTAAGAGTTCTTTCAGAACCCTTTCTTTTGTGAAAGGACCAATATCAACCCCCCCTATCCAGAGTGCTTCTATTGACCAGATTAGGTATTTCCCCCTGCTTTTCCATTGTGAATACTGAGCAGAAGTATTTGTTCAGTATTCCTGCTTTTTCACTGTCGCTCTTTGCCCAACCATCTTCCTCTTTGTTCAGCCTCAGTATCCCTGCCTTAGTCTTTCTTTGCTCTCTAATGTATCTATAAAAGGTTTTATCCCCCTTCTTAACTGAGTTGGCTATCTTTTCCTCAGTTTGGGCCTTTGCTATTCTGACTGCCTTACCCGCTTCCTTCTGCTTTAACTGATACAGTTCTCTGTCCTGCTCCTTCTGTGTTTCCTTATACTTCCTGAATGCTGTCTTTTTTTTCCCTTACCTTCCTCGCCACTTCTTTTGAGAACCACAGTGTTTTTTTCTTTCGTTGTGAATATAGAAGGTGTAGAAGGGGGCGATCGTGCCTGTCTGTCTGTTTGTTCTGATACCTGTGTAAGGCACAGTTCTAGTTGCTCCGCTTTATGGTCGATTTGGTTTAGGTCAGACCATAATTCAGAAAGAGTCTAATCTATTTTGGTGACTGTACGGGCTGTCTGCATGATTGTCTCGGCTAGCTCATCCTGAGGTAAGCCGCCATGCGGTAAGGCCCGATGGTGGTCTCCCAGTATCTCACGTTTGTCCGGAGATTCTGCCACTTCTGTTTGAAGCAACTCTCTGAGCTTCTGTGCTGGCGTCACTTGGGGTTTTACCCGGTTTATTGCGCTTTTGTATAGCCGGTGATGCCATCTTTGAGTGGGCGATTTAGTTAGATTATCGGCGGTGGGGAGCGGAGCTCTAGGGCTAATCAGCCATCACGGTCGTTGACATCACCAGAAGTCCATCTTTTCTACTTTTTTAAAGGTAGAGCCTGGCCCAGTGATCACTGAGACCTTAGCTCTTGGCCCACCTTACCTGTCTGGGTCACCCCTCCACTACACATTCAGTATAATCGCAAGGACTGATGCTGAGAAGGTGTGGTCCAAAAAAAGGCATTTCATTTCTTGACAGGAACTAATGTGTCCCTTGTTTGCCCCTTACCCCCCCTCTCCTGGGAGCTGCTGTGGCTGGATCATTATATATAGGATAATACATGGAGTTGTGTGCTTAATGAGAATTTTACACACATCTGAGGTGTTGGATGCTACATAAACGCTCGAGGGGTTTAAGCATCCAACACTGAGGGTGTGTGTAAAATTCAAATTTTACACACAGTCCCAAATTTTATTTTATATAATTGTTGTGTATTATATTTTTGCCACAACAATTATATAAAATAGAAGAGTAAGACGTCCCTATGCCATGGCGGTCCGGTCGGGGAGGGTTCAGTGCGGTCAGTGTCAGTTGCTGAAAAAAGTTGCTTTTTTTTTTTGCCACTGGTGATATTTATTTTTTAACAGATTTCATTTTAGCTCAGTGATTTTGTTAAAAAAGACTTGCTGCTGAATCAGAGAGCGGCGAAGTCAGTCTCCAGCGTAAGGAAGACGGCCAGAGCTAAGAAATGGGAAAGCAACACCTAGAGCATACGGAGAACCAGTGAAATCTGGCGCGCGTTCGCCGTTATAACCCATGGGTTATAATGGCAAATTATAACCAAGTGTCCCTTAGAAGAAAAAACAAGACCTGGTTATATTACAATAATAAGGGACACTAGGTCCATCATGTCCATTGAGCTTCTTCGTAAGTAGGGAGAAAAAAGTATTCTGTGCCAACATGCCTCAGATCAAGGGGGCTTAAAGCAGCAAGATTTATTTAATTTATTTAGAAATAAAATGGCTGGCAGTATAGTCTAGAGGCTTGCAGTATAGTCTAGAGGTTAGCGAAATGAGCTGTGAACAAGCTTGGTACATCTAACATACCTGGGTTTGATTCTCACAGCCTCCACTTACATACCAATATAGCATAATCAAACATAACCAGAGTAAAGGGAAATAGAGGGGGCAGAGATGAATGTTGGAAATTGTTGTGCATCAGTGCAAGGAGTTTTGTCAACAAAATGTCAGAACTTTAGATGACTGGCACGGAAGGGAGCATTGACTTGGTGTCTGTTGCAGAGACATGGGCAACCTCAAACCATGAATGGTACATGACCATACCAGGGTAGTCACTGTTCTGGTAGGAAAGAGCAAAGGGGAGGGGGAATAGTGCTGTATGTAAAAGAGGGAATAGCAGCAGCAGAAATAAATAGCCGTGGGGGGGGGGGTTAGGTAAACTAGAATCCCTATGGGTGCTAGCAGCAACAGGAAATGGAAACCTATCTGGATAGGAATGGTCTACGAACTACTAGGTCAGGATCAGGAGGCAGACAAGGAACTGGGAGAGATGCTTAGGATGGCAACCAGTGAAGAGGAGGTGGTGGTAGTAGTAGTAAGGGACTTTAACAGGCTTGTGAGAGGAATTCCGAGCCCCGGGAAAAGTTCAGACTCTGGGGCCTCTATGAAACTGCATACACTAGCAAGCTGGGTGGCCCGGGCTCCTCTTTGGTGCTGGACCCCAGGAATTATCCCCAGCTCCCCCACCCTCTCAAGGGCCCTGGACTTTAATATGCCAGAAATGGACTGGAAAGTGCCAATTGTGGCAAGTACTAGGAAGCAGTGCCTGGTGGATGCATACGAAGAAGCATTCCAAGTTCTTCTAGTCCAGATGACGTCAAGGGAGGAATGTCAGCAAAATGGGTGCCCTGTATGGGTTATGTTGAGCAGACACGAAAGACCATAAGGCCTGTTCTGCTGACATTTTAGTGTGTTAGTATGTCTGTTGGATCTGGCGCCCACCAGCAGGGAGAGGATCCGAAATGTGTAGCAGTCCTGGTACCACTTGGTTTCAATGACCACAGCTCATTGGGATTGAAGGGCCAGATAGGGACCACCAACAGAGCAAACACAGTTAAGGGTATGGGACTGTCAAAGAGCAGATTTGGGCAAGATGAGGCAACAGTTGGGGAAAAATAGCACAAGGAATATGGAGCAGTTGGGGAGCAGAAGAAAAGTGGGAAGAATTTAAAAAGGCAGTGACAGAAGCAGTAGAGAGCTCATTTGTGAAGGTATCAAAGGGAAGAGGGCAAGGGGACCTCATGACTGAAGCAAAGACAGTGGTAAGAGCCAAAAGGAAGACATTCTTAAAGTATAAGGGAAGTCAGATGGAGGAGGAGAGGGAGAAGTTCCCTGGAAGCAACAGAGGTACCCAGCAGGAAGGTGAGGGAGGCCAAGGAGGAGACTGAACTCCAGCTGGCAAAGGGAGTGAAGCAAGGGGAAAGGGCATTCTTCAGGTACACCTGGGAGAAGTGTAAGGTCAAAGGGTATTGTGAGACTGATGAGTGAGGAAGGATGGGAAGAGGGGGACAAAGGCAAAGCAGAGATACTGAGCGGATATTTGTGTTCCGTATTCACTAGGGAGAAGGACAGGCCATGATGAAATGTGGGGTTAAGAGGTGAAGGAAGGAGAGGAAGGGTTCAAGTGGCTTGGTCAGAATAACAGAGAAAAGGGTGTTGGAAAAGCTTTCAGGGTTGCAAGTAGATAAATCCATGGGACCCGATGGCTTACACCTGAGGATGCTGAAGGAGCAGGGATTTATTTAACTCTAAAAATTGATTAGCGTTTTGCTCATAAAAGTGCTAAATCTTTGTGAAAATGCATAGCTCTTGCCTTACTGTGTTTAATAAACACAGTACTTCTAGAAAATCTGTATAAATACATTCTGTGCAGTTAGTATAGTCCCAAGAAAAAAACTGCTAATCAATTATTTAAAACCCTGAAGGAGGTAGCAGAAGTGTAGCAGGGCCACTTGCAGACCTATTCATCAGCTCGCTAGCCATGGGGGTGTTCCCTGAGGACTGGAGGACAGCGAGCATCACCCCTCTACATGAGCAGAAGGAACGATGCGCAAAAGAACTATAGATAAGTCAATCTGACATCAATAATGGGAAAAAGCATGGAAAGAGATGGTGGACTTCCTGGAAGGAATGGGCTACAGGACCCCAGACAGCATAGGTTTATGAGGGGAAGGGCTTGCCAGACAAATCTGTTTGACTTCTTCGACTTGGTGACCAGTGCAGCAGATGGGGACAAGCAGTAGATGTGCTATACTTGGATTTCAGTAAGGCCTTTGACCCCATCCCCCACAAGAGGCTGGCCAAAAGGATAAGGGACTTAGGGGTGGGGAAAAATTGGCAACTAGGTTGGAGAACTGGCTGAAGGAAAGAACACAAAGGACAGTAGTTAATGGGGAGTTTTCAGAGATAAGGGAAGTAACAAGTGGAGTACCTCCGGGCTTGGTGCCGGGACTAGTCCTTTTCGGTGCACAGTATTTATTTGTGACATAGGGGAAGGCAGCAAGTGCAAGACTTGTCTCTTCGCAAATGACACAAAGATTTGCGCAAGGGTGGACATGCAGGAGTGGATAAGGGAACTCTGGAAGGATCTGGGCATGCTAGAAAACTGGTCAAAGGTCAGGCAGCTGAGCTTCAGCACAAAAAAATTTAAAGTGATGCACACTTGGAAGAGGAACCAAGAGTGCAGTATGAAATGGAGGGAGTGGTGCTCTAAACCACCATGGTGGAAAAGGACCTAGGGTGCCATGATGTCAGAGAGCCTAAAAACAATGGCACATTGTAATAGAGCTGCGGGCAAGGCAAACAGTATTGGGTTGCAATGGGAGGGGATTAGCAGGAGGAGTCAGGAAGTGATCCTCCCGTTATACAGTGGTTGTAGATTTTATTTCTAATGGTGCCTTTCCCTGGAAGCCCCTGGTTCCTGACAGTTAAAGTGCATGATTGACAGTTAATGCAGAAATAAAACACGACAATTAAATCAGGCCGTTAAAACAGAATAGGAACTTGACTGGGATGGAGACTAATGGAGTTAATGTATAGGTCACTGGTGTGGCCACACCTGGAACACTGCGCAAGGTACTGGAATCCACACGTGAGGAGAGTTTGCCACACGTTCGAATCAGAACAGCACTGGGCAGCAAAGATGGTCCACGGATGAGAGGGCAAGACTTATGAGGAGAGACTGCCGGACCTGATCGTGTACACCCTTGAGAAAAGGAGGGAAATGGGCAACCTAACAGAGTCATACAAGTACCTGTGCAGGATAAATAGCGTGGACACTAAGGAACTTCTCTCCTCAAGTTCAACAACAGGGATGAGAGGAAATTCACTTTAAACTCACAAGGGGAAAATTCAGAAGGGATGTCCATAAGCACTTTTTCACAGAAGGAGTGGTGGACAAGTGGAACCAGCTCCCCGAGGAAGTAGTACATGCTGAATCAGTGAAGAGCTTCAAGCAGGGATGGGACAGGCATATGGGGATGGTTAGAAAAGGGGGCAGAAACCAAAGGGAGGGATGGCCACTAGGGCCCGTGCACAGTAGTTAGATAGGGTGGGCAGGCTGTATAGCTAGCCATACCTTTTTTTGCCTTCATTGTCTGTGTCTCCATACTGTGTGACTCTGAGCAAGTCATTTAAAGGAAAGCTGTAGAAATCGGAAGTCCCCCTCCCTCAAAAGCTTTATCCTCTGATTAAGTGTTTTGCAAGTGAAACGCAGTTTTTTCACTTACCGGAAAGCACTTTATTTTCATTTTGGAAAGTCCGATGTTCTACAAAATATCAGAACCAGCGCGGATTCATTTTGCCGGAAAGTGTGGCGCTGCACTGCTCGCCTCAATGCAGGGTGTATTGAAGTGAGTGGTGTGGTGCTGCACTTTCTGGCAAATGAATCCGATCACTGTAGAACGGACTTTTCAAACAAAAAAAAGAAGTGCATTCGTTAAGTGAAAACTATGTTTCACTGTGAACAGCTGTCGAGAGTGGGTAAGGTTTTGAGGGAGGGGGACTCCCAATCTCCACAGCTTTCCTTTAATGTCCCTGTGCTCCCAGGTCACCCCTGTATATGGGGCTTCTGCTCAGTGGGCCTTACCCTGCTACCAAAGAAAAATAAACTTGGTAACTGGGAAGAGCAGACATAGCCAGATCCTGTTTCCAGGTACAGTGTGGCGTGAGGGTAGAGATGGGGAGGGGGCTGTTCCAGAGGTAAGAAGAGTGGATAGAGAAAGCAGATTGCCCAGCAGATGTTTTACAGTGGGGGATGAGAAAAGAGCAGGTGTCAGAGGAGAGTAGGAGAAACGAGATTGCAGGAGAGAGAGTAGGGTAGATAGGTAAGAGGGACAGCAAAGACCAAAATTTAGCTTGGAAGGATATTAGCTGTTATTTCAAAAAAATGTCATACAGGTTTTTTTTTTTTTTTTGTATTAATGTATTTCTGGCAAAAAGCTCAATGTACCCATTTTCGTTTTCATTGTATTTCTGGCCTGAGATGTGGTTTTGACGTCTGTAAAAGTTCCTGATCTCTTGCCATGCCCACCTTGATAGAACTAAATATCTTAGTCTGATGTTGTGCTACTTACCAACTGAAACATGTGGCAGCACCATCCTAATGCAGCCAGAGCAGCATCTAGTACCTACTGTCAAACAGAAACTTCAAAAGAAGAGATCTCTTTAAATTAGTAGTGGCAGTCACATCAATTGCTTGAGTCATTAATTACAAAACCAGTAATAACGGGCATTTTAAAAATATCTGAGGGACTTAAAAATACACTGATTAATCTAAGGATGTCAGAACTACATTATTGTTAAAAATAACTGTGGCATTTTTTGGCGACGTGCATCTGTGTGTGCATGCATGTGTTTGTGATGCTTGCTGTTCTAGTACAGTGGCTGTACTCTGCTCCTGCTGAATGTTGTAATTCTACATCATTAGCTCTTTGCAGAGATGTACTGTATTCCACTTTCAAGGATGCCTCTGTATGAATATGAAAATGTTTCTTCTAATTTCCCCGTTTGTCAATCTAGCACTAAGAATGTCTTGAGATTAGGTTCCCTTGTTTTCAATTTATCAATAATAGATATTAACACAGATAAACACTCTGCAATCTGTCCAGTTTGCCAGTTTCCTGCCTACATCATAATACATCCTGTTGCCAGACTGGAGGTACTGGGTCTCTTGCCCTTCCTTTGTCCTATACCTGTCCCAGTATCCATTACTGTCCTCTTCCATCCCAGCTGTTCTGTCCTGTCTTGTCCTGTCCATTCCTGCCCTGTCCTATCCATTCCTATTCCATTCTGTCCTGTATATTCCTATCTGGACTGAGGGAAGATGTGCTGGACTCTGGGCCGAGTTAGCTAGGATTTGGAATCTCTTCCCCACTCAGTGGACACTGAGTCCACCACAACTCCCCAGGGGATTCCAAGGAGGAGGGCCAGTTGGACTGTGGTGGGCTCCGGGAGGGTGAGGGTGGCAGTTCAGTGATACATTCCTCAACTGGTGCCACTACAGAACTCATTCATTGCTCTGGCAAGACGGCACTGCCGGGAGAAGGCACCAGGTCCTTTGGTAGTGGCCAGGGAGGATGTTGGGGTGGGGGGGTCCTCCCTAGGGGTGACCTTCAAAGGTGTGAGAGAGAGAACCCCATCAGAGGAGGAAGCAACTTTCTGTTTCCAACTCTACCCCCCCCCTGACAGTCAAGTCCCCACTTGATTGTCAGGGGTAGAGTTGGGAACAGAAAGGGAGGGAAAGAGGGAGTGAAGTGCCTACCTAGCATGTCGGCTCAGAGGGATGGAAAGCAGATCCTAAGGATTGCTAGGGCAACAGCGCAGGAAGGGGAGCTAGATGTCATTGTCCACCTGGAGACTAGTTGACTTGGCTTGGGATGGGGCTGGGATTGTGCAGGGGAATTTTAAGAAACTGGGGTGGGATCTTGGGCAGGTAGGATGCTCATTGGTTTTCATTGTGGTGCAGCCTGTCCACGGCAGGAGGGAGGATCTGGATCTCCGCATCGGGAGAGTCAACTCATAGTTGAAGGAATGCTGTAGAGGAGGGGTTTGGCTACATTGGGGATTGGGGATCCATCTGGGGGGGATAAAGGCTTATACAGGGTGATGGCCTGCATCCATCTAGGATGGAAATTGCAGTCCTCAGTGAAAGGTTTAAATGTTACTTTAATGAACATTTAAACTAGCCAAGGGGGTGGCAGAAGAAATAAGAAAGGTATAAACTGCCTTCCACGCACCCCCCCCCCCGACTAGCAGAGAAAAGGGTTGACTGTAGGGGAAGCAAATTCCCCCAAGGTGCAAAATAAAAAGGCAGAGTGTTTGAAATGAAAGCTGATGTTAACATGATCTGTAAAAAGAAAAGGGGAAAAGGAGGAAGGGGAAAAAAGTGACCGAGGGGGCAGCAGGCAGAGTGGTAACAAAATGTGATGGGCCATGTGTGCAAACACAAGAAGTCTAGGAAATAACATTCTGAATCTAGAGGCCATCATGGTGGAGGCAGACCTTGGATATCATAGCCATTGCTGAGTTGTGGTGTACGGGAAGCTACAGCGGGTGCATGGCCATACTAGGCTACACTGTGTTCAGGAGAGAGAGATCCTTTATCTGGATTTCAGCAAGGCCTTTGACTCTGTGACCCGCAAAAAGTTGATAAGGAAGTTGGTGAATCTTGGGGGTGGGCATAAGATGGCCAGATGGGTGGAAAACTGGCTGAGGGACAGAACCCAGAGGGTGGCTGTGGGGGGAGAGTTATCTGGCACCAGAGAGGTCACCAGTGTGTTCCTGCAGGGCTCAGTGCCGGGGCTGGTGTTGTTCAATGTCTTCATCAGTGACATTGGGGAGGGCATTAAGAGCAAAATGTGCCTATTCATGGACACCACCAAGCTTTGCAGGAGAGTGGACACAGCTGAAGGGACACAGGACCTAGAGGATGATCTGGAAAAGCTGGGGAGTGGTCTGGGATCTGGCAGTTTGGCTTCAATGCCAGGAAGTGCTGTTATGCACACTGGAGCCAAGAATCCCAAGATGTAGTACTACCTGGGTGGAGTCCACGTATCTGCATCAGAGGAGGAGAAGGACCTGGGAGTGATGATCACTGGTGACCTGAAGCACTCCATGCAGTACAAGAAAGCAGCAGCAAGGGCAGACAAGATGCTGAGATGCATAGCTAGGGGAATCAGTAGTAGGAGAGAGGAGATTATACTACCCTTGTACATGTCACTGGTGAGGCTGCATCTAGAGTATGGAGTTCAGTACTGGTGCCGACGCCTCAAAAAGGGCATAAACCTGCTGGAGAAGGTCCAGAGGAGGGCTACAAAGAGGATAGTGGGTCAGCAGGGTAAGGCATACAAGGAGAGGTTAAGAGCACTGAACATGTACTCCCTGGAGGACAGGAGAGAGAGAGAGAGAGAGAGAGAGACAGACAGAGAGAACATGATTGAGACCTACAAGTACTTGAAAGGGATAAATGAGGTGGATAAGGAGGGTCTCCTTAAGCTAAGTGACAACCATAACACGAAGGGGCACAGTCTTAATTTGGAGGTGGGGAGTTTTAGGAGGGAGGTCAGGCAGCACTTCTTCACGGAGAGGGTGGTGGACACTTGGAATGCACTGCCGGCAGAGGTGGCCTTGTTGAAGACAATGGGCAGTCTCAAGAGAGGCTGGGATAGGTATGGGGGAATGTAAGGATCATGGGTAGGGAGGATGGAAAGGATGGGAGGAGTGGGGAGGGGGGCAGGGTCAGTAGTTCAAGCTCTGGACCCTGTACTGCGAGCAGACAAGATAGACCAACTGGCCGCCTTCTGCTGACTTCTTCAAATGTTTGTAGGTTGGAGTCTACCAGTCGCAGCTTCAGCTAAAAGTAGGGACGTCCAGGACACACAGCAGGGGGTGTTTCTCCAGGCAATTAGTCACAGAGCCCACTCACGAAGGGGCAATGCTGGACCTGGTGCTTACTAACGGACAGTGTTGTAGATGTCAGTGGGGGAGGCCACCTGGGGACACGTGACCACTGTACAGTGTGGTTCAACATAAGTATAACACTGGAAGTGAACCACACGAGGACAGGGTTCCGGGACTACAGTAGGGCAGATTTTGAAACAGTGGGTGAATGCCTCAGAGATGATCTAGCAGGGTGAGATGAGCTTGGGGTGGAGGAACCTTAAATTAAGCTAAGGGAAGGTATATTGAAGACAACAACCTTTATACAAAGGAAGTGAGCAAAAACAAGAGTTAAAATAGACAGCTGTGGTTCTCAAAGGAAGTGGCTGAAAAGATTACAGCTAAAAGGGTAGCCTTTATGAGACATAAAGAGACACCAAAGGAAGAAGATAGAAAGGTGTATCATAAGAAACAGAGGGAGGCAGGGAAGGTGGTAAGGAGTGCAAAGGCGCAAACTGAGGAAGGAATAGCCCAGGGGGTAACAAAAAGGGACAAGACATTTTTCAAACCCCAGGCATCCCTCATTATGCACATATGTGTAACATGCATATTCCACAGGTGTGATATATTTAACTGTTATGTCAGAAATGTAGTTGTTTAATTTCTTGAATTTGTTTAATGATAAACTGTATGTCTAATTCTTCATCCAATTGTTACCCCCCCCCCCCCGGCTGCAGCGGGAGATGGGCAACTTGTTGTTAAGTGTGCCTTCCTGGTGAAACATTTCAATAACAAAAATCAAAATGTGGAGCATGCCCACTAGGTGAAGCTGCCCTGGAGTGTGAGGTTTAGAATTTCGAATGCCGTTTGAACTGCTGCCCTAGACAAGATTTTTTTTAGGTACATAGAAGAGGAAGACTAAGGGAAGGATTGTGAGGTTATAAAGGTCAGGTGGGGACTGAGCAGAGAAGGATTAGGAAAAAAGCAGATATCTCGATAGTGTTTTGTTCAGGCTTCACAGAGGTAGTGGAAGGGATGGACCCCATAAATGCAAAAGGGCCGGGGGGTATGCGGTGTAACACAAGTCCCTTTACAGAGGAGAATCCTGAAGGGACTTGTAAATCTGAAAGTGGAAAAGCCATGGGCCAGACGGGGTACACCCAAGGGTACTGAGGGAGGTACTGGCTGCATCTCTAACAGTCCTTTTTAACGACTCCCTGGGAACAGGGATGGTTCCAGAGGACTGGAGGAGGGCAGATGTTGTACCGCTTCACAAAGTGGTAGCAGGGAAGAGGCTGGCAACTATAGGCCAGTCAGCCTGATATTGGTGGTGGGGATGCCAATGGAGTCACTGTTTAAAAGAAAGAATTGCGGCGTATCTTGAAGCTAACAAGTTACAAGACCTGAGGCAACACCGATTCTTAGGGGGGAGCATATATATTAGACAAATCTGATAGATTTATTTGACTGGGTGACCTGGGAAATTGATCAGGGTTGGGCAGTGGACATGGCCTACTTAGATTTCAGTAAGGCTTTTGACACCGTTCCACATAGGAGGCTCATAAGGAAACTGAGAAGCTTAGAGGTGGGCCAGAAGGTGGTAAACTAGGTAACAAACTAGTTAAGGGATAGAGACAGAGGGTGGTGGCAAACGGAGTTCCCCCGGGCAAGGGAGGGTGACCAGCGGGGTGCCACAGGGCTCACTAGTGGGAACAGGCCTCTGTAATGTCTTTATAAGTGGCATTGCAGAGGAGTTGAAAGGAAGGTCTGCCTCTTTGCGGATGACGCCAAAGTCTGCAATAGGGTGAACACTCCAGAGGGGGTGGAAGAAATGTGCAGAGATCTGAGGAAATTTAACCCTTGCTGTGCCATGGACTGATATATCAGTCCAGAATTTCTATACATTCTAATTGTATCGGCAGTCTAAGGGTTAAGGTGTAGTCAAGGGCATGGCAGCTGGATTTCAATGCAGAAAAGTGCAGAATCATGCACTTTGGGCACAGAAACCCAGAGGTGGAATGCAAAATGGGAGAAGAGGTACTGATGGCCACCAAACAGGAAAGAGATGTTGGAGTAATCTTGTCTGATGACCTCAAGGTGGCGAAGCAGTGTGGCAAGGCATTGGGTAGCGCTAGTGGGATGTTGGGTTGCATGGGGAGGGGTGTCATCAGCAAAATGAGGGAGGTGGTGTTGCCTCTGTATAGATCACTGGTGAGACCCCACCTGGAGTACTCTGTCCAGTTCCAGAGACCACATCTAAGAAAGGAGAGAGAGAGAGAGAGAGAAACAGAATGGAGGCGCTCCAGAATAGGGTAACTGAAAATGGTGCAAGGGCTGCATCAGAAGCCCTACAAGGAGAGACAGAAGGACCTCGGTATGTACTCTGTGTCCATTGCTGCCAGTTTTAATCACTGCTTTACCGACCTTCAAAAATACACCTCTCTGTTTCATAACTTCACCTCACATACTCTTGCTTCCCCAACTACCTTAGGGGAACGTTCAGAGTTCCATCTGAAATTAGCCACACTCAAAGAGGTGCAACAGCTTCTCTCCAACTTGAACCCAGATAGCTCTCCAGGACATGACACAGTAAACCCAAAGTTTCTTAAATTGGGTGTCCTAGCCCTTCCCGTTTGAGACCTCTTTAACCAGTCCTTCCTCTCTAACTCCGTTCCTGATAAATGGATGGTGGCAGTGGTAGTCCCAGTGCATAAGGGAGGATCCAACTCTGTTGCAGACAGCTACCGTCCTAGCTCTTTCTTATGTCCCCTGGCCAAAGTCCAAGAACGCATAGTCTATAATCACCTCCAGGACTACCGTGACTTCCATAACATTCTCTCCCCTTATCAGCATGGCTTTAGAAGGAAACATAGTACTCTTACCTCCCTGCTAAAGGTTACATCCAAAATATTTCATGCCATGGACAAAGGCCTTGCTACAGGTGCCATTTTTGTAGATCTCACTAAGGCATTTGATCTAGTGAATCATGATCTCCTTCTCCACCAGCTTCTTCTTATCAGAATGGACAGCAGTGCCCTCCACTGGGTCAAAAGTTATCTGACTGGACGATCCCAGACAGTGAAGTGGGATGGCTTCCTCTCCGACCTCCACCCAGTTACCCATGGGGTACCACAAGGATCCATCCTGGGCCCCATACTTTTCTCACTCTTCATTAATGAACTTCCCCAGTTTTGTGGTGGTGCCTCTGCACATCTTTATGCAGATGATGCAATTCTATACCGCTCCTCCCGTCACACTGACATCATTAACCATGAGCTTGCCTCTGACTTTGCTTCCCTAGTAAGCTGGTTCCTTCACAGTCATCTTGTCCTTAATGCTAATAAAACTAAGTGTATGCTCTTCTCACATCATCCTATTCCTAATCTTAATCCCCTACCCCATCACATCTCATCCCTTAAGGGTGAGACATTGGAGGTAGTTCACTCATTTAAATATCTAGGATTCACTCTGGACCCCATGCTCTCTTTCAGCTCCCATGCCTCAATCGTTGCCAAATCTCTTAATCAGAAACTAAGGTGTCTCTACCATATTCAGCCTCTTCTTACGTCTGTATCCTGCCAGAAACTTGCCTCCTCCTCCTCCTCCCTTATACCTCTCTTAACCTACTGTGCATCCCTGCTACTCTCTACCAGCTCTGCCTCCATGTCCCTCCTCTCTCAGGCATACCACAGGATTGGAAGGTTTGCCCTGGGGGTAAATGCCCGCTCGCACCACTGTGATGTCCTCTCCTTGCTTAGTTGGCTTACTTACGTTGATAAATTAAGATACTCCTCCTTGAGCCTCATATTCAAGCTCGTCCATGGCTTGACACCTCCTTGCCTTGATGAACTCATCGTCTCCGGCATGTAGCCACCCTCGCTCTGCCTCACTTCCCTTCTTGTCTTGCAGACTACTCGACTGCCCACCGACAGGAGATCCTTCGCGTTCGCTGCTCTGTCTGATTGGAACTGTCATTCTCCAACAATCTTGTCTTGCTCCTTTCCTAATTTGTTCCAATCTAAGTTATCTGCCTCGTTATCCCCCTCTTCACCCTGTTCCTGCTTCACTTGAATATGTCCCCCATCCCATCTCCCTCCTCTCCCTTCCTAATCTGCCCCTGTTGTGCACTGCACTTCACTACTTTATGCTTCGATGAAGCTATCATCCTGTGCCAATGTCTAACCCTGTTTTTTACTCATCTCTTACCCTGATGAACTCTGCTTAAGTATTTTATCGTGGCTTTGCTTTATTGTTATTCAGTATATCGAATGTTTTACCACTCTGTTAATTTGCACCATTACTGTATGTCCAGTGTATTACCACTTTGTTAATTTTTCACTCTTACTGTATGTATTCCATACCCGGGTCGCCCCTGAAAAAGGGACTGTATTGTCTCAGTGGACTTACCTGGTCACCAAAACTCAAATAAATAAATACACCCTGAAAGAGAGAAGGGAGAGGGGAAATATGCTAGAGACTTATAAATACCTTGTGGTAAATAAAGTACAGGAGGGGAGCATTTTTTGGAGGAAAAGATATACAGGAACAAGGGAATCTGTAATGAAGCTGGAAGGGAGTAAATTTATGAGAGGTGTGAGGGAGTACTTCTTTACTGAAAGAGTGGTGAATGCCTGGCACAGTCTTCCAGCAGAGGTGGTAGGGGTGGAAACGATGGTGGGCTCCAAGTATAATAAATCGGTAAAAACAAAAATTGAGCACTCGAAGTGAGGAACAAGAAATCCAAACCGCATCTAAGTGCACATTTTATTAGGAGCTGCCAGTCAGTGTATTTCCTTATATCTCCTAATAAAATGTGCATTTAGCAGCTGTTTATTTCTTGTCCCTCACTTCAAGTGCTGTTTTTTTTTAATACTAATTTATTAGGCTGCCAGTGACCCGCACTTCTGTATGTGCTTGCTTCTTGTTTTTGAGGGCCTCAAGCATGCATGGGATGAACACAGGGAAAATGAGTGGGGAGGGGGGAGGAATGGACAGACTGGGTGGGTCAAGCCGTCCTTATCTGCCGTCAAATTCTATGTTTCTATCCTATCCTATCCCATCCCAGCCATAATCTACCTCTGTATCATCTCACTAGCCCTGTCAGTGTAATCCCCCCTACCTTTGTTGGGGTTACCTGGCGCTCCCGTCCCTGCGCCCTCACTCCACTGGCCTGGGCCATTGTGTCAGACAATAGGAGAACTAAAAACCCAACTCCGGGAGGCCTGGGATCAAATCGCACCTCTCCACAGCTTGCTTGACAACCATAAACCCTCTTGCCTCTGTACACCGTACCATCTCCAATAGTCGAACATCTCGCGCCGGCTAACCAACCCTGGTCCAGGAGAATGGCAGATGGTAAGGAGGGCTAAGGAGGGCTAGAGGAAAGTCTCCACGGTTCCAGCAGCAGCCTCCAAAATCAGGAGACACCAATCTAAATGGCAAATAGATTCACCCCCCTCGCAGAGGAGAAGGATAAGGGGTACAATGCTAATTCTAAACACTGCCATTCAGGTTACGCAACAAAAATATTCAAAGTTGTTACATCAAAGAAACCAAACAGCAAACAGAACAGGAAATTTCTGATTGCAGGTGATTCCATGGTCCGAGGAATGGAATCACACATAAATCTGGGGCCTGAGAACAGAGGTGGTAGTCAAATGCCTACCAGGGGCCTCTGCGAAAGAATGCTGCCTGCATAAACAGATTAATAAAATTGGGGGGTAGATGCACAGGCATTTTCTTCCATATAAGAATTAACACTCTAGCGGATCAGACAGCTGAGGAGACCAAAAAGAAAGCACATGTTTCAATTAGATCCAGAAGCAAATGGTTTCATACCTCTTATTAGACAAACATAGATGTTACAAAAAAGAACAAAGTGCTTAAGCTTTCGGACTAACTGAAGTCCTTCCTCGGAAGCTTATGACAGTTATTCAGAAACTCACAAACTATTAACACCCAGATCATACCCATTGATGCAGTGTCAGTGGCTCAGCAGGTAGCACACTTGCCTCTGAGGCCAGGAGATCAGTAGGCTGTGGGTTCTATCCCCACACCAGGCACTTGGGTTAATATCCCAATACTGACTCTGTAGTGCAGCATGAGGGGGGGTGCTGCACTCCTGAGGTGCTGTCTTTCGGATGAGACATTAAACCCAACTCCCTGCTGCTACAGCCACTAGTCTAGCTCTCTCCTATTACCCTGATCAAGACTTGAACCTGGTACTCTGTGCACTTCAGGCACATACACTACCACCACACCATAGCAGCAACTAGACTCAGAGGTGATCTCTCACTACTATCTCCCCTCTTTCATCCTAGTCCCCCCATTCTTTCCTCACTTCAGCTCCACCAGCCTTCCCAACTATGCTCATGCATCCCCTGCTCGCCAGTCTATCTCTCCTCTTCCTCCTCTTCCACATGTCTCTAGTGTCCCTATTAACCCTCAGCCTCACTACTCCAGTGTTCCTACCTACCTACTCCTGTCCTCCCTCCTCCTTTACCACTGCTCCTCCCTCCCTCCTCCTCACACCCCATATGCTCCTCTTCACCTCACCCCTTCCAGACATTACCTGTCCCTCCCCTACAGCCCCTTGCACTTCTGATCACTCAGGCCTTCTCTGCCTCTACCCTACCCACCCCTTGTGCAACCAAACCCCATTCCTTATTCTATCGCTCCCGGCGTAAACTCTCCATCTGCCTCCCTCTGACAGGCACTTCTCCTCCTTCTGCTCCTAACAGGAACATACACCCCAACCCAGGCCCTGCCCCTCCCATCCACCCACTCAGCCCACTGGTCTTGGAGTAGCCTCCATGAACATATGCAGCCTGCTGAAGAAATTTGAGGCCCCTACAGTGCTGCTGGGCCATGGCTCCCAACAGACATCATAGCCCTGGTTGAAACCTGGCTGTCCAAATCAACCCCGACTGATTTGTCTCCTCCCAGGCTATACCTTATACCGAGGACCGAGAGGTAAACGAGGGGGAGGCTGGCAATCACACCAGGGACACAATACCTGGACATGCACTCCCCACCCCTACCCTCATAAATGGGGCCCAGGCCCTTACCCCTCAGACTCACCCCAGACCCTCTAGAGCCCTCTCTGTCTCACCACAGCCTCACGTCCCCCAAAGAACCAGCACCCAGCCCTGATATCTTTAACAGACTACCTAGCCACCCTCCACCATAAGGCAGAACAAGTCCTAGTGGGGGACCTTAATGTAAAATCGGCTCAGCACCTCCTCATCCACCACCAGAGACTCATTTGCCCCCAAGATCTGACACAACTCGTCACCCAGCCCACGAGACTTAACCCTAAGAGTGGTACCAGCACCCTGCTGGATGTTATTATAACTAACCGACCCCATAAAATCCAAAACATCCAGGTCCTCCCAGACCCCTGAGTGACCACACTCCCTATCCTATTCCACTGGGTAGTCCCCAATCCCAACCCCAAAGCCCAGACCACCCTCCGCAGGGCGCCCGCCCCTGGTGGGCTGAAGAAACTTAAGGCACTCCTCACCCAGATAGACTGGTCCCCCATTCAGCAGGCAACCAACATTGATACTGCCCTCACCTTTTTCACTCCACCTTCAACATGGCCTGTGATCTCTTTGCACCCTTAACCAAAACCGGTCCAAAAACAGAATCGCACCCTGGGTTAGCCCGGCCCTCCTACAATTACTTAGAAACCGGATAACCTCTGGCACCTGCCACTGAAACAGGTCGTCTGTCTGATAGGCAAGCATACAATGCAGCCCGAAATAAATGCTCATGGGCCATCAGGAAAGCCAAGGCAGACCATTACCAGGCCTCCCTTACCTCCTCCTGGGGCTCAGCCCGGACCTTCTGGGATAATATTAAGCAACTCAATAAAGCTTGCCCTGCCCCATCCCAGCTCACTAGAAATGGCACAACTTCCACGAGCCTGCCACCATAGCTAACTGGTTCAACACCACTTTCACTGACCTTAGCTCTAGTCCTCCCTAGTAACTTTGACCTCCCCCAGCCAAACTCCCCCTGTCCTCCAGCACCCCAGCTTCCTCCTGCGAAAGATTTCCACCCAGGAAGCCAGACCCATCCTAATCAAAGCTCTCAATGGCAACAATCCCGGCAGTGACTCACTGGACCCCAGCATCCTCAGGCTGGTGCAAGATGAAGTCCTTGCACCTCTCCAAGCCTAATTAACCAGTCACTCTGCCTGGGACAATTCCCATAGCTTGGAAAACAGCCATTATCACACCTATTCATAAGGAGGCGACAGGTCATGGCCAACAACTACGCCAATCTCATCCTCCCTCCCTCTCTAAAGCCCTGGAGAAAGTGGTGGCCATTCAAATCACTGATTATCTGGCTAAGCATAACATCTTATGTCCAGAGAACATGGCTTCGTGCGGGTCACAGTACCAGCACTGCCCTTATTGAATTCTCCACAACCTACACTCCTCCTTGGATACCAGCTCCTAGCTGGTGCAGTGTTCATTGACCTCTCAAAGGCTTTCAGACACTGTCTCCCATCCACTGCTGCTGAATGCACTCTGCCTCACTGGTCTCGGCTGGCCCCTGGCATGGTGTGCTAGCTATCTTGACACTCGATCCCAGTGTGTCAAGATTAATAGCACACTCTCCGATACCCGTCCCATTCTCTCTGGGTCCCCCAAGGCTCCATCCTGGGCCCCTTCTCTTCTCGCTGTATCTGAACACCCTGCCCAGTGCGTGTCGGCAAAATTCTGCTGTATGCAGACGACGCCTGTCCTTTTGCCACCCAACCGTAATCCCATCTCCCTACAGGACTCCCTACAGCAGTCTTTCAACAGTGCCAGGCTTGGTTTAAGGAGCGCAGACTCGTCATCAATCTTAAGAAAACCAAAACTATGCTCTTTCACACCCCCAAAACAAAGCTAGCAACCACCCACTCTATATCCTTCCAAGCACCAACCAACCACTGGAACAAGTCTGCTCTTACAAATACCTTGGGGTTACCTTCGATTCAGCCCTCACATTTCCACAACCACATGCGCCCTAACATCCGCCACCAACACACGGCTTGGCATCCTATTCCGCCATAAAACCTGCCTTCCCCAAATGCTCTCCGGCTAGCTGTTACATCGTCTGCTTCTGTCCCTTGTAGACTATGGTCTACCAGTATGCGCTGCTTGCCGACACCACTGCACTCAACAAAATTCACCTAACCCTGAATAAAGCATGCAGATTGATTACTGGTGCCCCAGGCTCACACACACCTGTCAGCTATATGTCGATGCTAACCTGCTTACCCTGGATGAGCGGCTCCGATACCAGACCTGTCTCCTACACCAAAACCCTACCGGGCTCCCAGAGTAACGGCATCCATCCATCAGAGCCCTCCCACCATTGCAACACGGTCTTCCTACAAGACCACTCTAAAGGTCCCCAGAACGAGAACCAGCCGTGGCCAGAGGTCCTTCAGCTATAGAGCCCCAACCTGATTTAACTCTCTCCCTGCCACCATCGCCAATGCCATCACCATCTCCACATTCAAAACCGCACTTCGGAACCACATCTTCAGCACTCGTAACTGCTCCTGTCTCTGAACATAGCCTCCACCTCTTTTCTCTTGACAATGCCCCCCGGGCAGCTCTCCACCAACCATCCCTCCACCACTTCCCTATACACCATGCCTAGGTTTAACCTGGCCAGTGCCAGCTGTTTTCAATGTTTATCTACCAGAATGCTCACTTGATACCGACTTGTGTAATACCTGTTATCAATTACATGTACCCTGTACCCAATTGTATTTGTCTGACCACAATGTGACGTGGCACCTCTGGTGAATGCCTATTGATTTTTTTGCAAATCTTTGCTATGTAACCGAAACACAATGTATGTCTTTATGTGACGAAGTACCTTTGGAAACGAGCCTCTGGCTCAAAGGTTGTAAACTGATTCTTAAATAAATAAATAAAACCGAGGTCCCATCTGCCTGTTCTGGTGGTAGTTCAGGTGGATGTTAAAGATCCCATGGCACTTCTCGAAAAGAGCAGGGGAATTTCCCCGGTGCAATGGCCAAATTTCCAACATTCATGAAAAATACCACCAACAGCTTAATCTGGCTCTAGGTCAGTTGGCATTCATCTATATCCCCCTCCCCCGGGTCGTGCCTGAAAATAGGCAGGATTTGTCTCGTGCACTTACCCGGTCAACAAAAACTAAATAATAATACAAAAAACAAAACTGAAAGAATTCTCATTGGCTTAAAATATTACACCATCACTGAGGTTAGAAACAGTTGACCCAGATCTCACCAGTTTGCTATTAGTTGAGATGCCTTCAAGGTCAAAGTGTCATTTCAATAAGACAACGGCCTTCCCAGCAGAAAGTTAAACTATCATAAATTCTAAATGTCTTAGCATGTGCAGTGAGCACAGTCTTAACAAACAGCTGGATTCAATTTTCACTTAAGTACATGTTAAAATGTGATATTATTGTATGTTAAAAACAAAACTATATAACCAAAATTGTCTATATATGGCATTGAGGGTTTAAAATAAAGTTAAAAGTAACTGTCACACACCGTTCCACAATTTAAAACATAAACTGGATACATTTTTCCAACTATACACTCAACCAATTACTATATTCCATAAACCTTAAAACCTTCAGTGATGTAACAGGATTTTATACCAGGTAATATCAATTGTCAGTATAAGTACCAAATGGGGGGGAGGAAATGGTGCCCATTCTTCTGTACAGAAAGAGTGATAGATTAATGGAAAGGCCTTCCACAGGGAGTGGTGGAGGCAAAAACAGTGGGAACTTTTAAAAGTGCTTGGGATAGGTACAAGGGCACCATAACACTGAATAATAGTTAAGGGAAGGGGTAGGAACAAGGGCAGACTAGATGGGCCATACGGTCCCCTTCTGCTGTCACTTTCTACGTTCTATGTTTCTAGTCATCATCTGGGGTACATGGCGTGAGGAGCCCCTGGAGGTGATTAATAGAACATTAACATAACCCCACGTCGTACTGTATTGCTTACATGCTGCTGTAATTAAGCAATAAGGCACAACAGGGTGTGTGTTATTATGTAATAACTCACACTTCAGGTGGTTGAAGCACAAGGCCGCAGGCTGAGTATGTTCAACACTTGAGGTGTGACGTTGTTGCACAATAACATACACCCTGGAGTGCCTTATTGCTACTATACAATGGTTTGTTTGTTAATTAAAAAAATACATAAACAACAAAAAAAAAAGAGAAAAGAGTAAACTAAAATTAAAGCATCATTATCCATTTTAGATTTTCTTTAGCACTACTATAAAGTGCTGCGATAAGTCCAAGATTTGGGTCAGTTAGATTAAATTTATAGTTCTAGGGACATGGATATGTTGTTCATCCACACTTATTGGCAGGTTCCTTGCCACTTTAAATCTTGCCGGAAGGTCTTCAAGCTGGCTCCTCCCACCCACCCGGGTGGTAAAACTCTCGGCTCCGCCCCATGACGCCAGATCTTCCTTATTGCTTGGAAGCTCAGGTTCCCTCCTTAACGCTCTGTGATTAAGACTGGTTCCTAATTCTTGAAAGTTGAAATCAAAAGTTTTTGCTAAAAAGACTTGGTCTTCTTCTCCTGGCGGCTGCGATGGACAAATCGACTCGGTTTCCGGAGGTGCCCTTGCGAGCAGAAGATGTCTGGGGACGGATCTGCACTCCGCGGCGTCTACTGCCTGGGCCTTGAGCACGACTCCGTAGGACTCGAAGCATCGCTGTTTTTTCTTCTGGCCTACGCCCTAGAAGACCCGTGCTGCCCGATTACAACTGGGGTGCCCCAAGAAAGAATTCCACCGGTGAAATCTAAAGAGGCCGGTTGGCGGTGTCAGCGGCGGCTCCGGCCGGATCAGCTCGAGCAGATGATCGCCTCGAAGAGGAGGCGGCGCGGGCCGCCTACTACCGGATGCGGCATTTGTTCCGCCTTCTCTGTGCCTCGTACTCGGCTTCTTTTAAGGAGCTTTGTCTGACCCTCTCGACCAAAGGTGAGGGTCCAACTTCTTCGGGACCTTTTTCCAGGTCCAAAAAGAGCAAAAGTAAGTCTCTCCATCGACGCTCTTGGGAGCGGGAAAGATCCCCCTCCCTTGTCGACAGTCGGACTTGATACGACCCTCAGCTTTGGCCACTGGCTTCCGGGTCCCGCAGGCCAGTTGACGGGAGACTTGCCGATGGCCTGGTCGAGATTTTTCTCGACCCGTTAGGACGAGTTGTCGGCTGGAGAAGCTGAATCCCTCTCCCGGTTCCCCGGTGGGAGTTGAGGATCCCGTCGGCTCGTCTGTGCCTCGGTTCGGAGCCTTGGTGTGATCGTCCGAGGCGAGGAGTGCTGATTTCGACGCCCTCCTGCCTTCTCGGCCTGAGTCGAGACTCTTGGTCTCGGTGTGGACATCTCGCGTTCAACCGATCCGCCGCCATGGGCGGTCTCGGCACCAGCGGCAAGCGGCGCGCGCTCTTCCTCTTCCTCTTCCTCGGAGGGGAGGCTTGGCGCAAGTGCGTCGGAAGTATGAGGGAACTCATGTGGCAACAGCTCCTTTTGACTGGGAATAGGCCGACCCAGTCGTCTTCCCGGCCATTAAGTGGCTGTCACCGGGCGGCGAAACAACCCTACGCTGTAGCGAAGAGCCTGTTCCCAGGCGGTTGTTGACCAATTCCAGCTGCCCACGATTCTGGTGGAACCTCTGCCTCCACAGCCATTAGTTGGGGCTCCGACCAAAATTCTCGGTCAGCCTTGGGTTTGCCCCATAGGCTGTCTGTCCTCCTCACTCCCAATAAACCTTGGCAGGTGGAGGGTGGCTCAGGTCCGAGGCAGCTCTTTGAGGACTCTTCCGAGTCCGATGATGGTTCCTCCCTCTTCTCCAAGCGCTTGGACTTGGAGTCCTTGGGAGGGCAGTCAGTGGACGATAGCCCTTCGTCCTTCTTAGGGTTGCATCGACTCATCTCGGAGTCCACCGGGATGAAGCTCGAACCTGTTTCTAAATGGGCCAGGTATCCCCTCACGGAGATTCTGGACCGAGGGGATTCTCCTACGGAGGCCTTTCCGGTGGCCGAAGCCATAGTGGGTCCGGCCTTGGAACTTTGGCAGCGTCCTGCTTCCTGCCCTGCGCCTTCGGCCAGGATGGCCAGGAAGTATGCGGTCCCTACCGGTTCCCTGTCCGGTTTTTCAGAACACCCCTCGGCCGAGGGGTTGGTTACCGACAGCGTTTTCCGGCGTGCCGAGCAGCTAGGGATATAGACAAACCTCCCAACAAGGAATCAAGAAATTGGATTATGCTGAGCGAAAAGTCTATACTGTGTCCTCTGTCCGCCTCGTCAGGCCAGTTCGGCCGTCCTCATGGCATATTTTCTCACGCCCTGGTGGGCTTCCTGGATGAGGTTGTCCCTCATCTTCCCGCAGATCTGCAGACTACGGTCAGGCAGGTGCGGGACCAGGGCAGGGCAGTGGCAAAACAGCAGCTCCAGACTGCGTTAGACATCGGGGACTCATGTGCCAGGTCTGTGGCAGCCGCAGTGGCCATGCGTTGTCGGCCTTGGCTGAGGATATCCACTTTTACCCCGGATACAAGTTGGCGGATGTTCCCTTTTTGGGGACTGACCTCTTCGGCCCTGGGGTGGAAGGTCACCTGCAGAGGATCGAGAAGTCCAGTGCTACCTTGGACTCTGTCTCTTCCGCTCAGAAGGACAAAGGCTGCAAGCCACAGCCTAAGCCCTTTTGTCCTTCTGCGCCCGTGGCGCACCCGGCCCAGCAACGTCAGGGCCAGCAGGCTCGAGCTTGGCATCCCAAACCCAAGCCGTCGGCTTCCTCCAACAGGAAGCAGGGAGGAAAAGGCCCAGGTGGTCCCTCGGCCAGTTCTTCCTCCAAGCCTGCCCAGTGACGGGCTGAGGGGTGTCGCCCCCATCCCTGTCACCTCACCCCTGGTTCCCCCCGTGAGGGGACGGTTCAGACACTTCCTTTCTGCCTGGTCCGCTGTTACCACGGACAGGTGAGTACTGGAGGTGGTGGGAAAAGGCCTACCTCTGGAATTCGAGCAGGCCCCGCCCTTCAGAGCCGTCGCACCTCGGGGGGCCTCGGGGTCCGCAGCCTCACTGGCGGCTCGCCGAGCCGACATCGCTCTCCTCCTCCAAAAGGAGGTGATCACGGAGGTAGAGGACCCCCCTTCAGACCCGGTTCGTGTCCAGGTATTTCCTGGTTCGAAGCGGACGGGGCTGGCGCCCCATTCTCGACCCTACGACCTGAACAAGTTCCTAAGGTCTCAAACCTTCAGATGGTCACTCTGGCAGATAATACCATCTCTGGAACACGGCGTGTGGTTCTGCTCTCTGGACCTACAGGACGCGTTCTTTCACATCCCTATCCGTCCGTTACATCGGAGATTCCTCCGCTTTCGCGCGGAGGGATCCCTCTTCGAGTTCCGAGCCATGCCCTTCAGCTTATCTCCAGCTCCCAGGGTCTTCACCAAATGCATGGCAGTGGTGACAGCATTCCTGCGGCGCCGAGGGGTCTGGGTGTACCCTTACCTGGACGATTGGCTGATAGCAGCCCCCTCCAGACCGGAGGTGGAGCGGTCCAGAGATCTGGCCCTCCAGGTTTGCTCTCAAGTCGGCCTTCTCATCAACGAGGCCAAGTCGGAACTCGAGCCGAAGCAGGTGATCCTGTTCATCGGGGCAGAGCTCGACTCTCTTCGAGCCAGAGCACGGCTCCCGGCGGACAGGGCCGAGGTTCTTACCTCCTTTGCCCAATCATTTCTGGTTGGGCAATCCGCTCCTGCCGGGACTTCCTGCGCCTCCTGGGTCTCATGGCGGCCTGTACCAGCGTGGTCCGTTGGGCACGCTGGCACATGTGCCCCCTTCAGTGGGGACTGGCCAGCCAGTGGTCACAACGCTGCGATCCTTTGGACCAGCTAGTGATAGTGACCCAGGAGATGTGGAACACTCTCCAGTGGTGGACCGTTCCATCCCATCTGCAGGAGGGCATCCCGTTTGTCCGCCCTGAGCTGACGGTCTCTCTATTGATCGATGCCTCTCTGATGGGTTGGGGTGCCCATCTGGGGGAACACCGAGTGCACGGCCTCTGGTCCCCGAGGGAGTCCCGATGCCACATCAACCTGCTGGAGCTCCGGAGGTCCGCCTAGCTCTCACCGCCTTTGCTCCGTTTCTCCGGGGTCAAGTGGTCCGAGTCCAGACGGACAATACCACGACATGTACTATCTAAACCGCCAGGGCAGGACGCGCTCCATGCTTCTATGCAAGGAAGCTCTCCGCATTTGGTCACTTGTGCGCAGCCTGGAGGCGGATCTCCTAGCCATTCATGTGGCAGGAGCCTCCAACACCCTGGCCGATGCCCTGAGCCGGATAGGGGCTGCATCTCACGAGTGGTCTCTCCTGCCGGAGGTAGTACAAGATCTGTTCTCCCACTGGGGCACACCTCAGGTGGATCTGTTTGCCTCCAGGGAGAATGCGAAGCTGAGGCTGTTCCATGCCCGCCCCTTCAGCAGGGCTCGCTGCAGGGGATGCCTTCGAGGCTGTGGACCCGGGCCTCTTTTACGCCTTTCCCCATTTCCCTTGATTCACAAGGTGCTTCTCAAGACAAGGAGGGACAAGGCGCAGGTGATTCTGATAGCCCCAGACTGGCCCCGCCAGTTCTGGTACCCAGATCTCCTCAGCCTCAGCTCCAGGCTCCCGAGGCAGCTTCCAGCTCGCCCGGACCTGCTGTCAGTCAGTCAGGGGAAGGTGTTCCATCCGGACCTTCAATCCCTGCACCTGACGGCCAGGTTCCTGAGCGGCTAGAGTTCCAGGCCTTGGGTCTTTCCGACGAGGTCCTCAATGTTGTTGAGGCGTCCCGTAAGGAGTCGACCAGAAGATGCTACGCCTTCAAATGGAAGAGATTCTCCATTTGGTGTCAGGGCAAGGGCTTGGACCCTTCCTCCTGTTCTGTGGCAAGCATTTTGGACTATTTATGGTCCCTTTCTAGTCAAGGGCTTAGGTCGACGACCCTAAAGGTGCACCTGGCAGCCATCTCTGCTTACCGGGCGCGGGCCGGAGCAGTCGGTGGCGCAGGAAAAGGTGGTTGGGCGCTTTTTCAAAGACCTTGATCACATTTCCCCTCCGGTGCGAGAACCTCCACCTCCGTGGGATTTACTGCTGGTACTGGCAAAGCTCATGGGCAAGCCATTCGAACCAATGCACAGGTGTGATCTCTCTCACCTGTCGTGGAAGACCGCCTTCTTGGTGGCTATCACGTCAGCCAGAAGGATGGGAGAGCTCCAGGCGCTTTGCATCGAGTCTCCTTACCTGGTCTTCCACAGGGACAAGGTTGTCCTGCGCCCCCAACCGAAATTCCTTCCGAAGGTGGTGTCAGAGTTTCACCTTAACCAGGTGCTGACTCTGCCGGTGTTCTACCCCAATCACACCTCGGAGGCCGGATACAGGCTCCATACTTTGGACCCTAGAAGGGCGCTCGCTTATTATAAGGAGCGCACGGCTGAAATTCAGGGAGAGGTTCGCCAGCTGTTTGTCACCTACGCTGAAGCCGCACCTGGCAGACCTGCAGCCAAGGCGGACTGATAGGCAGGTGGGTCACCTCCTGCATAGATCTCTGCTATAAGTTGGCGGGCATGGAGCCTCCCAGAGGGATAAGAGCTCATTCTACCCGTCATACTGCTGCATCGGTGGCTGCTTCCAGGGACGTCCCTATCCAGGAAATCTGCAGGGCTGCTACCTGGAAGTCAGCACACACCTTTATTACCCATTACCACATCGACCTTGAGTCACGCCGGGATGCTGGTTTTGGGGCCTCTGTTCTCTAGTCTTTATTCCCTAAGTAGGGGGTGTGCGCCTTGCCTCCCTCCTCCCGGAGAACTGCTAGGAGTCTGCCAATAAGGGTGGATGAACAACATATCCATGTCCCTAGAAATACAGGTTACTCACCTGTAACAGGAGTTCTAGGAATGGTATATGTTGTTCATCCACCACTCCTCCCGACCTCCCGGCTTCGCGCACAACCTGAGCTTCCAGCGGGCCAGATCTGGCGTCATGGGGCGGAGCCGAGAGTTTTACCACCC
This sequence comes from Neoceratodus forsteri, assembly GCA_016271365.2. Classification (NCBI taxonomy): domain Eukaryota; kingdom Metazoa; phylum Chordata; order Ceratodontiformes; family Ceratodontidae; genus Neoceratodus; species Neoceratodus forsteri. Next base: position 86,346,787 of record JADMNL010000026.1, on the reverse strand, counting down.
GGGTGGGTGGGAGGAGCCAGCTTGAAGACCTTCTGGCAAGATTTAAAGCGGCAAGGAACCTGCCAATAAGTGTGGATGAACAACATATACCATTCCTAGAACTCCTGTTACAGGTGAGTAACCTGTATTTATCCTCCACTGATGTGACAGCTACTGTTAATTCTGAATCTGAGTCAGGAGTTAGAGACATTTTCAGTATTTTTTTTTCCCCATCTATATTTTGTAGCGGTTTTCTCCGTGTAACCCATCCCCCGGACGTGTGTGTGATGATGGAGGCATGCGCACGCCATGTCTTGAGGTGCCCTCCCACTATGTGTCGCTCCCTCTGCTTATGTTGACCACTGGACCTCCACCTGGTGGCAGCAGGACTGTGGGGGGCGGGGGTGGCAACCACCCTGGGAGAGGAGAGCTGCCTTCCCGCTGTTCAATCCTGCTCCCTCCCTTCCTCCCCTCCGTGCCGGCTTCCCAATGACCCGAGTCCATTCCTGAACCCAGGTCGCCAGCATGGCGCAAGGTAAGGCGTCTGCGCCTCAGCCCTCTGTGCCACCGGGCCCGGCTCATTTCGGTATCTCTAGGAAAGGCAACAGTAAAGCTTGCCAGTTGATCATTATCAAAAAGATATCATTCCATCCTTTTTTTTTTTTTTTAATCCCCATGTTTTGCCCCATGTTTGTCTCGGCGCTCATCTCCCTCAGGAGCTCTGAAGGCATATCTGACCCTGCAGCACCTCTCTGACCTTTTCAATTCCATCACTAATGGAGCCTTGGTTCACCCTCTAGGTGGGGTTGGGGGATTCACCCCCCCCGGCTGTGGTCTTGTGTGGGGTTGGGGGATTCACCCCTCGGCAGTGGTCTTGGGTGGGGTTGGGGGATTCACCCCTCGGCAGTGGTCTTGGGTGGGGTTGGGGGATTCACCTCAGCTGTTGTCTTGGGTGGGGTTGGGGATTCACCTCAGCTGTTGTCTTGGGTGGGGTTGGGGATTCGCCTCAGCTGTGGTCTTGCGTGGGGTTGGGGGATGTGGTGCATGGGAATTCCGGGGTCCATCACCACATGTGTCTGGTCATTCTCACTGTTTCCAAGTCCCTCCCTCGAGATGCTGGTGAGGAGGATACAAATGCACTCCACGTGGTATCAGCCAGCATCTCCCCTCCCCAAGGCTCATCAGCCCTCAGTTCCACGTTTGGTTACATAGGTGGCGCTGCCGTGGCAGTGTTGCCTTTACTCCTTTACTGCCATCCTCCTTCAGCGGGCCCGCCTCTGATGACCCAGGCTCATTCTAGAACCGGGACCACTGACGTCACAAATGGAAGCCATACAGCTGCGCTGCCGGGCAGGCTATGTCTTTTCATCCTTTATTCTGGCTTGAGCAGGGCCATGCAAACTAAATTGACCTCCCTTGTCCAGAATCTCTTGCTTATAAGTCAGAAGCCTGCATCATCTCTGCCGGGCAGCAAAACAGTAGTCAGGATGAATGACGTACTTACTGTTACTGCTGATTAGAAAACTGGGTCCCTGTCTGACTCGGATGCGGAAGTGAGGTGTCAGTGGCTCAGTAGGTAGCACACTTGCCTCTGAGGCTGGGAGATCAGAGGGCTGTGGGTTCAGTTCCCACACCTAGTACTTGGGTTAATATCCCAGTACTGACACTGTAGTGCAGCATGAGAGGGGTGCTGCACTTTTGAGGTGCCGTCTTTTGGATGAGACGTTAAACCGAGGTCCCATCTGCCTGGATTGGTGGCACTTACCGAAAAGAGTAGGGTAATTTCCCCGGTGTCCTGGCCAAATTTCCCTCATTCACTAAAAAATACCACCAACAGCTTAATCTGGTTTAAGGTCAGTTGGCATCCATCTGTATCCCCCTTCCCCAGGTCGTACCTGAAAATAGGCAGGATTTGTCTAGTGCACTTACCCGGTCAACAAAAACTAAATAAATAATAAATAAATAAAGTGCCAACATCTTCTTTTGACAGGAACAGCTAAGGTGGTGTTGAATCGGTTTTGGGGGCATACTGTATGCTTTGACAAGCAGTGGAGGATTTTCAGCAGGTCGTGAGAAGGTTTCAGCTAATATTTCCCTGACTACCTATCTCAGACTGGGGAAACCTATTGCTGATTGAGCTGGGGATACATACTAACATACATACTAAAATGCCAGCAGAATAGGCCTAACGGTCTTTCGTATCTGCTCGTTTGGTCAGCCCCCACCCTGGTTGCTGACCTTGCTGTCCCCCTCGCCTTCTCTGGCTTCTCCCTTCCCAGTTCCGGATATTCTTGCTGCATTGGATTTTGCTTCCTGAACCCTTCCCTGTACCTGTCCCACCCCTCTGAACCCCTCCACTGTCTCTGCCTCCACCAGCCCCTAGGTAGTGCATTCCATGGCTCCACCACCTCTCAGTGAAGTAGCACCTCCTCCTTTCTCCCCTGAATCTTCCCCCCTCCAGCTTCCACCCATGCCCTCTAGTGGCCCCTTCCTCCTTCCTTCGAAGCACCCTGACTGTTCCTCCCCTATTTACCCTCTTCATGTACCTGAAGACCTCTATCGTGTCCCCCTGGTCCCTTCTCTCTTCCAATGTGTACATATTTAGCTCTTCGAGCCTCTCCTCATAGGTCCTGTCCCCCAAGCCCCAAATCATTTTGGTTGCCCTCCTCTGGACCCTCTCCAGGAGGTTAATGTCTCCTCTTAAGTGTGGCTCCAAACTGCACGCAGTACTCCAGGTGCGGTCTCACCAAGCAGTTATACAGAGGGAGTATCACTCCTCCTTCTGAGGTGATCCCCTAGTGATGCATCCCAGCATCCTGTTGGCCTTGGCTGCTGCCCTCCACAAGTCTCAGAGTTGTTCATCTTGACATCCACCACCACCCCCAGGTCCCTCTCAGCCATTGAGACTTGTAGTATTCCCCAGGGTGTACACTTGGCCTGGGTTTCTGGCCCAGGTGGAGTACCTTGCATTTCCTGCATTGAACCTCAGCTTCCACTTTCTAGACCATCTTCCAGAGCCTCCAGGTCCCCTGCAGGGCCACCCTCCCTCCCTCCTCCCCATCCACCACCGCCCCAGTTTCGAAGTCATCTGCAAAGAGACTCATCTCACTCCTGATTCCTGTCCTTATGTCAGATACTGTAGGCGCTGAAAAGAAGGGGCCCAAGGACTGATCCCTGTGGGACCCCACTAATGACCCTCCTTGGGGATGAGACTATCCCACCAACTACGACCCTCTGGGTCCAGTCCTGGAGCCAATTGCCTATCCATCTGATCATCTGGTTTCCCACCCCCATTTCTCCTAGCTTATCCAACAGGCCCACGTGAGGAACAGAGTCAAATGCCTTGCTGAAGTCTAGAAAAGTAGGCATCCATCTGTAGGGATCCCTGTAGTCTTTATATTTCGATATCTGGTCTGCTTTCCCTCATCTCATCTGCAGCTTTTGCCTGTTACATGGAGCCAGGAGAATCCAAATAGCTTACACTTTTTTGTTTGAGCAAGCTCTTTCTCAGCTTCTGTCTTAAAATGTTGTAAGTCCTCCTGTAAAAAAATCTATTTTTACATTAAATGCATCAAATTTATAGTCTAACCATTGCATCCATAAATTGATGCTGTCCGTAGCCTTTGCCATCCTGTCTCTTGTGTAATGAGGGAATGGAGAATTGCTACTGTGCTGCACCAAAACCTTAAGCTGCAAATAGCGGCATAAACCACGAAAGATGCTGTGGTGGAGCACAGGCTGAGGTTTGCCATGGATGCTGGAGTGTTACCGGGAGTATCAGAGTTGGCGAAGGAGAGCAGTTTATCGTATGAACAGTTTTACCGTTTTCCTTTTTTTTTTTGAACTTGCATAATTTTTATTAGGAGTTTAAAAGAACTTCCATGAATTCAGTGTACATTCCATTGAAGGATTACTATACATTCAGTTGTCATTATTTAAAAAGCACTTCAAACTCTCTGCAAATGTACGACTTTCAGTACGACTCCAAGGAGTATTTCCCTTTTGTCTCTACCCTAACTTAAGGTACAACTATCTCAGTAGCACTCAAACAGTACCATGGGGAAATACATTCCCATTACCCCTGCACTTTCAATCCTTTTTTGTATAAACTGTTTTAAACTATATAACAGTTAGATAAGCTCTATTTGATTAACCATATTTATAATGATCCAATCTGTTATTTGATTTCTCCATAAGTGTTCTAATCACATTCTCACAGAAACAATAAAGCCAAACTCAAAATAGAAAGAGCAAAGGAAGAAAAAAGAAAGGAAAAAAAAAGATTAAAAAAAAAAAACTTTCTGGTCGACATGGGTGGAAAGTGTCTCAAGGTAGCAGATATTGAGCTAGTATGGGAGTGCCCTCCAGATTCTCAATGTAGTCATAAAATGGAAGCCATCTAGCATTGAATTGATCTGTTTGTATTCTTAACCGGGCCATTATGGCTTCCATCTCTTTAATTCTGTTAATATTGGCCCTCCACATTGAGAGAGATAACTGGTCCAAACTTAACCAGTGTTGGGTAATCACTTTTAGTGCAGCTGCCACTAATATCTAGTATAAATATCTCTGGTTTTTGGTCCTCCCCTCACTAGGTAGAAGACCCAGGATAAAATGGGAGCTAGTTAGCACACAACTCCATTAAAAGATGCTCTGTAATGCCTGAGCCACCTGTTCCCAGTAATTATTTATCTGAGTGCAATCCCAAAATATGTGGGCATAAGAACCGACTCCTCCACATCTCCTCTAACATTCCTGGGATTTACCCTTTGAATAATGAGCTGAGACCATTGGGGGAATAAAGTACCTGGTAATCACTCTCCACCTAAAATCCCCCCAACTTGAGAGCTAGAAGTGCTAGGGATCCCTGTCCAAACTCTTGCCCATTCCTCTTCAGCAAGATGCAAACCTACGTAGCTCCTCCTCCCATTTTTGTTCAATTTGTTGAATCAGTACTTTACCCACCTCATCCTGAAGTGATCTGTAAATGAAGGATATGTAGCCCCTCGAGTCTGTCCCTTTACTTTTAAAGAAGGTGGTTCTCACTGGGACTGGCGGGTCTGCCAGAATCTCCCCCACTCCCACGTTTGTTAAGATGTAATGTCAGCATTGCAGGTATCTATAAAAATCCTGTCTTGGAAGGTTATATTCACCCTGCATTTCCAAAAAGGATTTCAGTGTGTCCTTTTGAAAGAATTGGGTAAGGCACAACACTCCTTTTTCCTGCCACCTTCTGAAACGGGTCTCCTGAGGAGGCTGGAAATCCCGGCAGAGAACAATGGGGAATATACCTCCAGACCGGGGTCACCACCCCCCAGTGTAGCCGTACCTCCAGCCATATTTTAAGGGTATGTTTAGTCCATCTGTTACTGATTAGTTTAAGATCCGAGTGTGTGGCAACCCAGGGTAGGAACCTCAACGGTATGTTTTGATGTGCTCCTTGCTCCATCAGAGACCAACCCCCCATCTGACCTGGATTTAATATGCTTAGGATAGGCACCACTTGAGCAGCTTTATAATAACTATATAAATCGGGGACACCCCTGCCCCCCCTAGTCTTTGTCTCTGTGAGGAGATCCCACCGCTTTCTAGGTTTCTTTCTCGCCCAAATGAATCTTAAAATTTTCTGTTTTAAATCTTTCCATTCCCTTCTAGAGAAAGCCAGGGGCAAGTTAGTGAACAAAAAAAGGTATCTAGGGAGCACGTTCATCTTCACTGTATCTATCCTATGAGTAAAAATAAGGGGTAGAGTGCCATCTGTTTATGTCTGCAAAACTGCTTTCTGGAGTGCCTATAGTTAACTTGATATAATCTTGATAATTTAAGCGGAATCTGAATCCCCAAGTACCTTACCTTCTCTCTGACCCAGTTAAACGGGATCAGCTCGCGCAAACTCTGTGTAGTTCTCCCCTTTATTGGTAGAATCTCAGATTTATCCCTATTGATTTTAAAGCCCGAGATCTTCCCAAACTGGTCCAAAAGGGCCATCAGTGGTGGGATCGACTTCCCAGGGTCCTGCATATATATCACCGTGTCGTCTGCATAAAATTACATTTTATTCTGGGCCTGAGCTATATTAATGCCCTGTATTTTGCTTTCCTCCCTTATGGCCTGGGCGAGGGGTTCCATGGCTAGTGCGAAAAACAAGGGCGACAGGGGGCATCCCTGCCTAGTGCCCCTCCTAATCAGAAGGGCCTCTGACAAAGTCCCATTAACCCTGACCCTAGCCGAAGGGTTCTGATAGGCCAAAGTGGCCCACTGTAAAAAGGCACCTTTGAACCCCATCCTTGTGAGAACTGCTTTTAGGTATGACCAATTTAGCCTATCAAAGGCCTTTTCCGCGTCCAAAAAAATAGCAATCTGGATATTCTGGGAGGCATTCTTGTAATCCAAGATATTTAGCAAACGCCTGATGTTATCAGGCATATGTCTGTTTGTATGAATCCGGTCTGATCCGGATGTATCAGATTTTCAATATACTTTTGTAGTCGGTTAGCTAGGATTTTTATGTGGATTTTATGATCTTGGTTTAACAGGGAGATGGGCCTGTATGATTCACAAAGCTCTGGGGATTTCCCCTGTTTCGGAATGACCGTGATCATAGCCTCACTCCAGGAACCTGGGGGTTCATTATTCTCTAGGATAGCATTCAGCACCATAGCCAACTTCAGTGCTAGTGTTTTTTTAAATTTTTTATAGAACTCGGCTGGGTAGCCATCAGGACCCAGGGACTTACCTGAAGGAAGCTTATCTATAACTGCTGCTATTTCCTTCTCTGTAATGGGGCGGACAGCTCCTGCTGCATTCCTGGGGACAGCTTGGGCAGCTTCAGGGTCCACAGAAAGGATTCTGCATTCTTTTGTACCTCTTCTGTATCTCTCCTTTCACTATATAATTCCCTATAATAATTTTTAAAAGCCTTGGCTATTTCTCTAGGTTTCTCTATCTGGGGTGTATTCCCTTTTCCACCTTGGAGTGATGAGACATATTTGCCTGCTTGTTCCTTTCTCAATCTCATGGCAAGGAGCTTTAAAGCCCTACCCTTCCCCCAATAATATTTACTATTTGTGTAACGCAGCATCCACTCCGCCTTGTCCGCTTCTAACTTATTGAGTTCTTTCCTGCTTTCCATTAAGTCCCTCCAGATTTTCTCCTTACCTTTTGGATTACTTTTATGTTCCTGTTTATAACCCTCTTATCTTAGTTTGCAATTCTTCTATCTTTTTATTCTTCAATTTCTTCCTGGCTGAAGCTAGACTGATTAATTGTCCTCTTAGAATGGCCTTCATTGTGTCCCAACACACCATTGGGGTACTGTCCGAGATAGGGGAATCTGTCACAATATTTTTTTTATATCCTCTGTAATTTGTCGTATGACATTTTTATCATTAAGTAATGAGATATTCAATCTCCAATTCGTTGTCCTGGGTTCCCTCTCCCAAACAAAATCTACTGAGATTGGGGCATGGTCGGAGATGGTCATTGGGTAGATTACAGAATTGGAAAATAGGTGGACATCTGTGATATATGTTATAAAAAAATCTATACGCGAGTATGATTTCTGGGGGACTGAGTAGAATGTATAATCCCTTTCTTTTTTGTGGTATAGTCTTCAAATGTCCCCAAACCCCCCTCCTGCATTAATGTATTCAGATACTTCGTGGCCTGTTTGGAAGTTTCCAATTTTCCAGTTGATTTGTCTAAAACTGGGCACAATGTGGTATTGAAGTCACCTCCAAGTATTAACTGACCCCGGGAAGCGAGACCACCCTCTGAAAGACCTCCTGATAGAAGGTAACTGCCCCACTATTGGGGGTTAAACATTTACCACGTGGATTAGGTTACCCTGAATTAAACCCTGAGACCCTAATGCACCTACCCTGGAGTGTAACCTCTACCTCCTGAATACAGAATGGGGAATTTTTTTTAATCAATATCGCCACTCCGGCCTTTTTTGTCTCTTTGCTTGAGGTAAATAGCACTCTGCCCACCCACTGCCTTCTTAGTTTCATGTGCTCCACCTCAGAGAGGTGGGTTTCCTGGAGGAGCGCTATGTCACAGACCCTCCTATTAAGTTCCGTTAGGATTTTGGCTCTTTTAATGAGTGAATTAAACCCATTAACATTATAAGAAACAATCCTTAGGCGCATAGCCATAATCTATCCCTGTAAGTTATCTTCTCATTCATACAATCCCCCAAGAATACCCATCTCGACCCTATAGGCTCGCCAGAACCAATCCAGTTCCCTCTTTCCCCTTTGAACCCACGTCGACTTACTATAACCAGAAACATTTAAAACTGATACACTAATAACACCAATCTATTTAACTGAAAAAATCAGATCCCACCTGGATCCACAATAAAAAACATGTTTCGAATCAAAGCAAGTGTCTGTTAGATTGACTTCCTAGGAAAAGTAACTCTGGTAGTCAAAAGCCGCCCAGAGTTGTCACATATGTGACACGATCAATACCCCCTTTGATGTTTAGGGGCGTTGTCACCTTGGCCAGCTAAGTGACTTCCCAGGCTGACAACGATTAGTCTAACAGACGTCACTCTGTGTATATGAAAAGAGCCACCCAAACCTCAACCACCCTACTACCCCCACCCTCTTATGCTTTACTATGTCCTCCAATAAAGATCCCTCTGTGACTCACCAGTCATTTCCTCCTACTCCTGCCCCCCCAACAAAAAAAGGAGGGGAGAGGAGCAAGAAAAAAGGAAGGGAAGGGAGTAAAAAGAGAGGGGTCTCCCCCCAAAGCCACCTCCAAAGGGGGAAATAGCTGCCCAAATCAGAGCCCCCATCAAACATTTATATTCTGTATGGCCCTTTACCGCCCTCTAATGGCTCCAACATATCATTACCTATTCAGTACCAGTACCTAATGGGGCTAACTATGTAAAAATAAAAATATAGAGGGAAACCCACCCCACCCCAAGCCCAGTGTCCTCTTGAGAATAGGATGTATTCATGGACCAAGGACAAATAGTCTGTATAAAGTCACCATCCTTGGATCTCCTCGATCAGTCCATATTGATGATCCACTTGTGGAATCACTGGTACATTCGCATAGACGACTACTGATTCCCCTTCAAGCGCCAACATTTATTCCGCAAAACATTCTCCGAGTGCTAGTAAACTCAGCCTTTTGAGGATGGTGAGGTCGGTCTCATCATTCTGGGTCCTGTTTCTCTTCTCAGCGCGAAGCAGCAGCTTAGCAATGTCCCCCCCACACTCACCATCGCGATGGATCCTGGCAGGCCTTGTTTCGAGATACTATGTTCCAGGCTCCCCCTCTTAATTTTTTCTCTAAAATCTCCTGTTCCAAATCTGGCACCGCAACTTGAAGCTCTTTTAAGGTGGCACTCGCCTCGACCAGGGATGGGAAGGTCTTAATTCCTGATTCCAGGTGAATTCTCAGCCTCGAAGGGAAAAGCAACTGTGCCTTTATTTCTTTCTGCAGCCTAAGCTCCCTTATCACCCCCCCCTTACTTTTTGCCTTTCGGCTTGCAGGGCCAAGAAAAAGTCCTGGTAAAAGAAAATGGTTGCTTCTTGATATTTTAAGTCTTTAAGCCTCCAGGCCTCACGAATGATCCATTCTTTAGTTTGAAAGTGTAACATTCGGACTATCAGGGAGCGGGGCCTTGCATTGGGATCCGTTGGTTTTGGGATTAGCGATCTGTGGGCCCGGTCAACCTCTAAAGTCAGGTCGGGAGGCGGAGAGAGCACTGCCCGCAGCACTTGCTGCACGAAGTCTGCTGTTGTTGGAAAGCCTTCCTCAGCCCCCTCAGGGATGCCATGAATTCTGAAGTTGTCCTACGGGAACGGTTTTCTAAATCTTCTAGTTTAGCTTGGGTTTCTCAGTCTCTCTGAAGTAATAATAGCAGCAGTTGCTCTGTAGTTTCCTGTGCCTCAGACAGGTCTCCGATTCTGATTTCCGACGACGAAACTTTCCTATCTAGAGCTTTCACATCTTGTCTCAGGTCAGCCAGTGCTGAGTCAGTTTTGTTTACTGTAGCTAGGATCTTTTTCAGGGTTTGACTACTTTCTGATGGTTCAGTATCATCCTGATCCCAGTCTGCCGATGATTCTGAGGGTGTCTTCTACGTTGTGGTAAAGCCGTTGGGCTCTCCTGCGGCCTACTCAAGGTTGTTTTGCTTCATTTACTAAATGCGAGGCTAGGTAATCGGTTTCCTTTGCCTTCTGTGACTTCCTGCCATGTATAGTATCAGCCTGCTGTTGAAAAGGTTGTATTGGAGTGTTTTTCTGTGAATTTTCAGGATTAGGGTGAGGTGGTCATTGGAGCCCTTAGAGTTAGCTACCTACCATGTCCGTGACGTCACCGAAAGTCGGTTTTACCGTTTTCATTCTCAGTAAAATCCAGTAGGTGAAATGGCGCTGAATGATGTAATTGAGCAGACAAAGCCATTTCAGTATTTACCTTGCTGACCGAAGGTGTAGGAGCGCTGAAGAAGGAGAGCATGACCAGAGCTTAACCCTGACTGCTGTTATCAGGACTCCAAGAATTCAGGCGGAAATGCTTACCACTTGGCCTGAATTTCAGTGAAATAAACTTCTCAGATGACTGAGAAGCTCTTGCCGCTTCAATTTTCTGTCAAGTAACACATTTTGATTTTAAACCCCAGTTTCATTTTTTAAAAACGAGAATTAAAACATGAATTTTTAAAATTTTTATGTGTACAGTTCCTGAGTCTCTTATGGTCCATTGAGTGCCAGAACTGCTCAGACACAGTAACTGCATGTTATAAGCTACTCCCATCGCTGGACCAGTTAAGTCTGAAAAATGTAGTCCTAGAAAGATTCATTAGGATCTGAAGTAAGCATGCTTTTTTTTTGTTATTCTGGAAGCATACAGCAGATGTGTCCCGGTAACTATTTCTCTGTCCATGGAGCTAAGTGAAATTTGCTAAGCCCATGGCAGGTGAGTAGATAATTGCACTGTGTGGATTGTGGTATTTATTCTGACACTTAACAGTTAGCTTGTTCGTGATGTGAAACGGGAGAACCTTGGTTATCTTCACACTCTTCAGCTTTTCTGCTTACTGTAATGAAGTAAATAGTCCGTGGCAGCTTCCAGAGGTTTGAGAGATCCCTACCGCCTGCTGATCTTGCTGGCTGTGAAAAAAATTAGATCTAGATGTTTGTTTTTTGTTTTGTTTTTTGTTAAATTGTGCTCTGGCAATTTACTTGAGAGCAGAGGTGTTGGGGGATTGAGTATAAGGGAGGCAGGTCTCTGACTGTGATCATGACAGTACAGTTGCCAGGAAGATCTGTACTCTGAGGCCTTCCAACAAAAAAACGGTTGTGGGGGTTTCCCGGTGCAGTTGGTATCTGTGAGTGCATGCCTATTCATGTAGGGAGGTGAGTGGAACAAAAAAGGAAGAAACCCACTGTGACTGGCGAATGAAGGCTCGATGCAGATTGTGCCCATGCCCTGTGAATGCACAAACGTGCTGTCCTTTCCATCTGATGCCTTGCTGCCACTGGATTTCTGCCCCTCCCTTGAATATTTGGTATGCATGCTAAGTGGGAAGCTCACCACAGGGGTCAAGCTGAGGGAGTATGACAGTCATTGTTGGCAGGGTTTGGAATTGGAGGGGCGTTAGTGAAGTACTATACTGCCTCCTATAAAGGAGCCTGCAATGATGATCCTGTGGGGAGATGAGTTCTGTGGCCCACAACAGTGGTTGCTGAGGCGGTGGAACTCAGCACCATCCCACCCCCGTTGGGAGCACTGCTGCATGGCAGCACTACCCCAGCCCAGTCAGCTGCCTGACCCAGCCCCAGGTTTGCCTCCGAACCCTGGGCACCAGCACAAGGACGCGATGCATTACTTGCTGGGCCATTGGGTGGCCCTGTATCTTTTGTTTTATGTCCTGCCTTTACCCTCATTTCTTCCCTTTCCTATTTCTCCACTCCAACGAATGGGGGTTGCCTTGGTTACACCCAGGGTTCTCCACTCTCTGGGGAAAATGGGGCGGTGGCAGTGGTGATTGGGGCCAAGGGTGCATTATTTTGTGGACTCCTATATGCACTGTGCATGTGCGTAAGTGGTTTTTAGTAAGGTATAGAGCAGTGGTATCAAAGCAGGGCTAGAAGTACAATAAAGAATGATGGCAAAAGACCATTTTGGAGGATTTTGTAGAAAAATAGTTAGGGTGATGGCAAACAAAATATAGGGTGGTGGTAAAAAATAAAGCGAGGAGGTAGAAAAATATATGATTGTGGCCCACTGTGCTAAAATAATGAATGGGGAACACTGACTCCCCTCTTCTGACTGGGAGGGCTGCTGGCTGCTTTTATAGCCAGTGTCACTCCAGGGGTGCCTGTAGGGAGCGTGTAAATTCCAGGCAGTCTACTACGTCCCCCATTCTGTGCCCAGAGTGTGAATACTAGTGTCCCTGCCACCGTACTACTGTACCAGTCCACATTTTTAGTTTTCCTTTCTGAGGACATTTGCACGAAACATGATCCTCATCCCTTATAATTTTTGTGCTCCTGCTGCTTGTCTGAATATTTAGTCATAATGCTCTACTTTTTTTTCCCCCTTTCTATTTGCTCCTTTGCAGTTGGAGGGGATGTACGCCTGTATCTGCCCACATTAAGGTTCCCCCATCCACCCAAGTACGGCATCCCCCCCCATCCTAACTGCTTAGGGTTGTTGGCCCATGGCTTACCCCCACAGCACCTGCCCCACCCCCACCCCTAATGCTGAGTGGGGAGAGATCGAGATCCTCAGATTGCTGACTGGCCATTCTGAATGTCATTTGGTTGCATGGTGGCAGACTCTGGCATCAAGTTACTTAGCTGGAAGAGGATTTTTCACCTTTTTTGGTTTTGGGTTGCTCTCTCCTGATGGAGCAGGCATGCAGTAACATCCTGGCATGCCAGGCATGCTCTGGTGCCTAGCTTGCCAGTGCCCACTGTTCTGCCAGCCCTGCACTTGGTGTCTGTGGCACACCAATGCCCAGCCATTGCTAGGGGTCAGACTGTAGCTGGGTTCTGGATCCCTCGCTCTCCCCAGAGAACAGTCCATCAGATGCTAATCCTCTTCCCTCGGGGGCTGTGGGCTTGTTCCCGAACCCGAGTTATCTGTGCCGCAAGCAGTAGCGCTTGTGACATCATCATTTCCACGACAACAGGTAGTTTTGTCACAAGCAGTGGCCTGTGATCTCAGTTGTCAGTTAGCAGCAGAGACAAGTTAGTTCCAAGAGCTAAAGACATTTTTTTGCATGTCAGTATCTTACATAATAAATGAGCAAGGGGAAGGGAACTATAGAAAATGTCTGCCATCAGCATTGCAGTTCTATAGAAAATGTCTGCCATCAGCGTTGCAGATCTGTAGAAAATATCTGCCATCAGCGTTGCAGTTCTGTAGAAAATGTCTGCCATCAGCATTGTAGTTCTATAGAACATGTCTGCCATCAGCGTTGCAGTTCTATAGAACATGTCTGCCATCAGCGTTGCAGTTCTGTAGAAAATGCCATCAGCATTGCAGTCCTATAGAAAATGTCTGCCATCAGTGTTGCAGTTCGTCCTGCTGCCACCTATGGAGATGGGGGTTCACGCCTGATCGCTTGAGTGCCTCGTTGGGAACCAGGTGCATTGTGGAAGTTGGGAGCTCAGCTCTGAGGGAGAGGAGCTGGTCACTCAGCACTAGCACCTTCTTTGTCAGCTGATTATGGAGTGGCATTGGGGTCTGCTGTCTCTGTCAGAGAAAGGGTAGGGTGCAGCAGTGGTAACCCTAAACAGTGGGTTGGGGGACAATGGTAAATAGGTATAAAAAGTATATTATACAATGAGTAAGAGAAACAAAGACCTGTGATTGGTCCGATGTGATCACATGATCATGCATTATTGCAGCACTGGTCAGAAATACTTAACTTTCTGAACCTCGTTACTTAGCTTTTAAAATAAGTCAGCAGTGCAGTTTTTTTAATCACAGTAAGGCACTCTGAGTTGCCTCGTTCCTCACTTCCCAAGGTGTGCCATTATTCCACATTAACGTATGCCCTGTCACGCCTTACTGCTTAAATAAATAAAAGAAAATGAAAGACCTATAAGCTGAATTGTATCCAAGTACGTTTTCAAAGGTTTCCCTGAGGTATCTGTGGCTTGTTAAGCTTCCCCGTTATCAGCAGTTTCCTCATATCTGTTGTTAGAGAGTTCCAACTGATAAATGCACAGTAATACAACACCGTTGTATAGTTGCTAGCAACACCAGCAGGTTATCAGTCTGTCTCTGTTTAAAGAAACTTTGAACACTGGTTCACATAATATACAGATGACCTGGTCAACAAACTGATAGGCAGCCCATCTGAAGGCTCGGTTTGCAACTATGAGCTCATAATGCACAGGTGGCTGCATTTGCCACAATTGACACCCAGCCATTCATGGTCTAGATAGGTGGTTCCAATGATCCAGTCGCTGGCAGTTTTTTTTTTGGGGGGGTGCAGAATTGAGCTGACCTTTGTTATACATGGGAGTGAGCCCGATTTCATCTGCCTGCTCAGTGACCTCTGATTTCACAATATTTGTGCCCCCCCCCAGTGGCTTCCATAGTGTCTACACACCTGACATACTGACGTTTGTGTCCTCCCTTCCCAGGTGCACCATTATCTGTGGTTAACTGCGTGGTGTAGAAGCAAGAGGGACCCTCCCCCCTTGGGGAGCATCCTAAAGTGCACTCGGCCCTCCCATCTGTCTGCAACAAAGTTCTGAGCTCAGTGCACAAACCCAGTTCACCCACATGGCAAGCCGCACCTATCCCCTGCTGGGTGACCTTTTGCTTAGATTTTCTGGCACTGTCCACAAATGGAGAGATGCTGCCACCTGTGGAGGCAGTGTTATCTCGGTTGATATCGCTTGAGTCTGCACGAGATAACACACTCTTATACCATAAGAGACATCTTGCACGGAACATACAGTAAAAACGTTACACTAAACTGGACCTTGTATACTGCCATCTCCTGTATACCCCTTTCCCGACACATTTCCCTCTCCCCTCCCTTTCAGCATTGTGACATACCATATTTGGTATAAGGAGGTAAATCTGGCCTCCCCTTTGTATCAAACTATCTAAAAGTTTTGTCAGTAGTGAATTTTAAAGATTGTTTTTATACCCTTTATCCTCACCCCTAGGCAGGCCACACTGTGAGTCTGTCCCTGGCCTCCTGTGCAGCTGCAGGTTCTGTCGTGGATTAGGCCCTTAGGGTTCTGGGTTCTTCCTCCCCTGTAAATCCACAGCTGTTCCCAGTACCCAGCAGTGCACATTGGCGCCACTGTGAATTCCTACTGGGGAGGCCCCAGAGCCACACCCATGGGCACTGTACACTGCTCCTGCTGGTCTGTGTGAGAACGTTCGTGACCGGTCCCTTATTGCCTTTGGCCTGTGCTGCAGAACTGCTGTGTCCTTATCCCATCTGGTGTAATCCACAGGCCTTCCAAGCCTTTACCTGTGGTCCGTGACCAATGGAAAGGCTTAGATATTGCCTGAATAACATCTGTCCGTTGATGCCCTGTCTCAGAGTCCCAGGTCACGTCTAGGCAGGGTTCCATTGCCATAAAAACCCTCCCTTCATCCTGGGCCACCTGGCATGCTGTGGATAGAGCAGCCAATTCTTTCCGAGGTGGAGTACTTCTTTGTGGACAGCACTCTTGGATAGCACTTTAGATCATTGCTGCTCTTGACTGGGATCTGGGCTGAGAATGTGAAGCAGAGTCCCCAGTGTGGCAGGTGAGTACCCTGTGTCTGACATGGCAGCTGAGCTCTCTGCTGCTCCCGACTGGGATCTGGGCTCAGAATGTGAAGCAGAGTCCCCAGTGTGGCAGGTGAGTACCCTGTGTCTGACATGGCAGCTGAGCTCTCTACTGCTCCTGTCTGGGATCTGAGCTGGGAGTGTGAATCCGGGTCCCCAGTGTGGTAGATGAGTACAGTGCCTTTATTTATGTATTAGAGATTCAGAATTACAATCCTTTGAGTCAGAGACTCATTTTCAAAGGCTCCACGTCAATTGACAATACAAAGATAGTACATGAACAGTCAAATGATACAGGGTAGGGTGACATAATGGTAGCACAGTTGAACACTGCACCTGAGCAGTCTGCTGCTCCTGTCTGGGATCTAAGCTGGGACTGTGAATCTGGGTCTCCAGTGTGGCAGGTGGGTACCATGCGTCTGATATGCATCTGAGCAGTCTGCTGCTCCTTACTGGGATCTAAGCTGGGAAAGTAAACCTGGGTCTCCAGTGTGGCAGGTGGGTACCATGCGCCTGACATTGCGTCTGAGCAGACTGCTGCTCCTTACCGGGATCTAAGCTGGGAATGTGAACCCGGGTCCCTAGTGTGGCAAGTGGGTACCATGCGTCTGACACTGCGCCTAAGCAGTCTGCCGCTCCTGATTGGGATCTGAGCTGGAAATGTGAACTCAGGTTCCCAGTGCAACACATGGGTATTGTGCATCTGACACTGCACCTAAGTCCTGTGCCGCTCCTGACTGGGATTTGAGCTGGGAATGTGAACCTGAGTTCCCAGTGTGCTAGGTGAATACCACACCTCTGACACTGCACCTGAGCCCTGTGCTACTCCTGTCTGGGATTTAAGCGGGGATTGTGAGTTCTGTTCCCTGCTGTGACAGATGAGTACAGTGCCTCTGACACTGCACCTGAGCCCTGTGCCACTCCTGCGTGGGATTTAAGCGGAGACTGTGAGTTCTGTTCCCCAGTGTGACAGATGGGTACAGTGCATCTGACACTGCACGTAAGCCCTGTGCCACTACTGTCTGGGATCTAAGTTGGGAATATAGAGCGGACTCCCCAGCATGGTTGGCGAACGCAGTGCCTCCACAGTGTCAGGGTGTCCTGCCATAGAGATGTTTTATTAATGCTGTGCTACAACAGTCCTAGCAGTTACCTCATTCCAAGGCCTTTGGATGCTTGGAATAGCCTACCCCAGGAAATGGTGGGTGCTGACACAGTGGGGGGATTCAAACATGCATGTGATAGACATAAGGGAACCCTAGATGGGGTGAAGAGAAACGATAGCCAATGACCAAGTAGAGTCAGCGGCCACTGATGCAGGCAGGGAATATGGGAAGACTGGGTGGGCCTAGCGGTCCTGATCTGCCATCAAATGCTATGTTACTGTGTTTTGGAAAGAGAGAGAGGGAAGGAGGGGGAAAGAGAGGATTCATTGTCTAAACATTCTGTATGGTTCTCTGAGCTGATCACATGCGTGCACGCGCGCACACACACACTGCACAGAGCAAGATGAAATACAGGCTGGAGTACGAGCAAGACTGGTGCTTCTCTTCTTCTGGATAATTGACCTTTTCAGGCCCTGCTCCATGTGATGCTCCAGTCTTCGGGCATTGGGCTGTCACACTGATTGAGAAATAATTACTAGTAGCATGCTCAGTTCTCTCTTTTGTTTCTCTGCTGATTTCGTGTTAAAAATGGTAAGGTACCTGAATCTGCTCTCCACTGACAACAAAGACCGCTTTTGTAGGCCTGAAAACAAATATTTTTTAATCCGGAACACACATTTGTTGCTCTTGCAAGAGAAGTGAGGACAGAGATAGGACAGAGGTTGCCAGGGAAGATGGTGTCACCCCCTTTATGTAGAGGGAGAACTTTGGCAGTCTTCCATGACTGAGGAACAGCACCGAGGGAGAAGGAGAGGTTGAGGAGATGAGCACGGGGAGAGTCGATGGCAGGAGCTGAAAGGGGAAGAAGTTTAGGATCCAGTCCATCAGGCTACCATCTAGTACTGGTAGATCCAGCGGCATCTCAGTAGACAATATTAACTCTCTTTCTTGACCTAAAAAGCTCCTCTTTTTTTCACATTCTTGTTTGTTATTTATTAAAACTCCTCTTCCTCCTCCCCTGCTCTTGTTATCCGCCTCCCCGATCTTCCCTGTTGGAGACCCTACCATCCCTGTTGGTGGCTCTTGTCCTGGGTTCTGTCTCCGCCTGTATCAGGCTCCTTGCTTTTCTGCAGTCCACCTGCTTTGATGTCTTTATTTGTACATCAAAGCTGCTATCTGTACCTTTGCTTAGCTCTGTTTACTTTCCAAGTGCACTTGTGATGTGTTCTTTGTATCGATCATTAACGACGACGTGCATGCTTTATTGTTGTATTTCCTGTTCCATCTGCCCTGGGTCGCACCTTGGAATGAACCTTGGCTCAGTGCACTTCTCCCAGTTACTAATTTTCTAATAAATAAAAAGAATATGAAAAAAAAAAGAGGGCCTTTTAGGTCGAGTAAGAGTGTTAATAGTGTCTGTTGAGATGCCACTGGCGTTCTCTGTGAGAACATTTTGCTGCCTGTAATCCCTTGAGCCAGCGTGACTCTCCCTACGCTGCAGTGGTAACTTCCCCACAGGTGAGCCTGATGGTTAGCGGTCCCAACTAAAGATTAATGGTAATAGATCTCAATGGACCTGTGATTGGAGAGCTGCTTGACACAGGGTCTGAATACTCTCTCTGTTCACGTTAGCAGTACAGATCCTTTACACTGTACATTGCCTTAATCACAGTACTGCACAAGTCCTAGTATAGCACAGTTTACATGTACCAGTGGACCAACAAGGAGAAACAAGAACACAAAGTGTGGGGGTGGGGTGGGGGGTTAAACACAAGTAGATTTACAGAGGAAAGAATCTTGAAGAGACTTGCAAACTTGACAGTGGACGAGGCCATGGGACTGGACGACATACATCCAGGGGTGCTAAGGGAAGTTGTGGAGGAGCTTGCTGCACCACCGGCAGCCTTATTCAGCAAATTTCTGGAAACAGGAAAGGTTCCAGGGGACTGGAGGAGACCTAATGTAGTTCTGCGCCATAAAAGCGTTAGCAGGGAGGAGGCTAGCAACTGTAGACTGGTCAGTCTTACATCAGTGGTGGGGAATTAATGGAAACCCTGTTTTAAAAAAAAAAAAAAAGCCAGTGGAATATCTTCAGTGCAGTGGTCTGTGAGACCATAATCAACATGGATTACGAGGGGGAGGTCATGTCAGAATTCTGACAGATTTCTTTGATTGGATGACGAGGGAAATAGATCAGGAAATGGCAGTGGATGTGATCTATTTAGACTTCAGCAAAGCCTTCAACCCTGTACCACATAGGAGACTGATAAAGAAGTTGGATAGCCTATGGATGGGGGCCAGAGTTGTAAACTGGTTAAAAAAAGACTGATTAATGGATTGGCGGCAGAGGGTGGTGGTAAATGGCACTCTATGTAATGAGGGGAGTGTGACCAGTGGGGTGCCACAGGGCTCAGTATTGGGTCTGGTCCTGGTCAGTATCTTCACAAGTAAAATTGCAGAAGTGTTTGAAGTGAAGGTATGCCTTTTTGCAGACAACACCAAGATCTGCAAAAGGATGGATACTCAGCAGGGCGTTGATAAAATCAGGCAGTACCTTAGGAAACTTGAGGAATGGTCAAGGGACTGGCAGCTGGGGTTCAATGCCAAAAATAATAAAATCATGAATCTAGGGCAGAGAAAGCCAGGAGCTCAGTATAAAATTGGGGGGGGGTGCATTGTTGATCACTAATTATAAAATGGCAAGAAAGAACCTTGGACTGTGATTGGTCAGTTTGGGGCTGGACCCATGGCATTATCCCAGCACGACGCCACAGGTCTAGTCTCAGCCTTACTGTGAATCAATGTAGATGGCATTATGGAGCTTGCATCTCTTTTTTTGCATCTCCTCTTAAGAAACAAAAATATTTGTCCACACTAATAAAAACATTCTTTAAAATATTTTTAATTTATTTTATATATAACAACGAGCCATTGTATAATAGAATAATTTATTCCAGGGGTGTGTCATTTGGGATAACACTATAGGACATTGAGACACTCGACCTGCGGGCTCGTGGCTCACCCCCAGGCTTGAAGAATCCCAGCATGACGTACACCCTGTCATGCATTATTCCTTTAGTAGGCAAGTGACCTAGGGGTTATAATATCTGATGACCCTGAAGTCACATGGCAGTGGGCGGGGCTAGTGGAATGCTGGGGAGTATAGGCAGAGGTATCACAGATAGGAGAAGGGATGTGATATTATCCCTGTATAGCTCACTGGTGAGACCACACCTGAAATATTGTGTACTGTTCTGGAGGCCACATCTCAGAAGAGACAGGGACTGGTTAGAGGCAGTCCAGAGGAGGGTGCCTAAAATGATAATTTATTTACAGGAGAAACCATTTAGTGACAGACTCAGGAATCTTAATATGTACATAGGAGGGAGAGAGGGGGACATAGCGCCTCACGGGAGTGAACAGAGTACAGGTGGCTAGCCTGTTTCTTTTTTTTTTTTTTAACTTACCAAGTAGTTTTATTGGTGTTTCATACATATTGTACAATACATATATCTGTATGCAACCGTTTACATTCAGAGAGAGCATATCCCTAGGTTGAATATTAACAGTATATTGTCCATGTAACCTGTTTGAAGTGAGGGCGCTTTAGTTCAATATGAGTCAATCATAGTCATGTGCTATGTAAACAGATATCGGTCCCATTTATCCAATGGTTAATTGATTGTCCACATGGATCATCTCTGCACACGAAAACATCCACTTCTCACTCTCCTTATGCTACTATTTAAAAGAGCTGATCTTAAACCCAGAGATTCAGTTGATCCTCAGATAGCCTGTTTATGTCACTTACTATACTTTACATGCCATTTAAACAATGATCCCAAAAAAGAAGGAAGGGGAAAAGAGACAAAAAAAACCAAAAACAGAGAGGATCAAAACAAGAACAGCCATCAAACATAAAAAAAAAACAAAAGTAATTGCATGACATGTTTTGTGCAAAGTTATAGTCTTGTAGATTTAAGATTATCTATTGTAAAATCTGTACCCAGTTAATGCCCTATCAAAGTCCTCTTATCAGGCCACTCAATAGGAGGTTGGCGTCGTGGTTGCCCCGGGAATGCCATATCCATCGACAGCATCCCACATTGTCGCACTGCGGGGGGAGGCTGCTGTGGTGGTGATCCCCTCATCCACATTCCTATTATCATGGAAGTATGTATTGCTCTAGCGCGGAGTGCTGGTACGATATTCTATAAAATCATAGTAGGGTAGCCATCTGGAGTTACATTTATCTGTCCTCAACCTCAAACGTGCTGTGGCTCCTTCAGCCTCCTTAACATGGTTCACATTATGCACCCATTGCGCAAAGGTTGGGGAGTCTGTGGTGAGCCAGTGCTGTGTTATAGGCTTTGAGGCTGCTGCAATCAGAATGTAAAATAAGTACCATTGGGTATTCAACCTCATCTCAGAAGGTGGGAGGCCTAATACTAAATGCTCTGGGCCCAGATTTCCCTTCAGATGAAATATCTCCTTAATGGCCTGAGTTATCTCATTCCAATAATTGGCAAGGAGTGGGCATTCCAAAAGAATGTGGGTAATTCAGCCCCCTTGCCCCACAATTCCTCCAACAACCATCAGAGGGGGTGTTGTATAGTGTTGGGAAACTATCGGGGTTATAAAAAATCTGCTCTCCACTTTCCAACGGTGTTCCCTCCATATGCGGGAGTTGGATGTCTTGCTCACCCCCAGCCAAATCCTACCCCAGTCCCTTTCTGACAGCTTATGTCTAGCTCATCTTCCCACTTTCTTTCTATGCGTTGTGTCTGTAAAATACCCTCTCCCTCCTGCAACGCCTTATAGATGTAAGAGGTGAACCCTCTAAGCTCTCTGGTTTGGGCTTTCCAGTACGTTCCTACCAAAGGTGGTATTATGGGGGCTGGATAGAGTTTCCAGGCCCACCCTTGTCTCAATGTAGTGCCTGCATTGCAAGTATTTATAAAAATCCTGCCTTGGAAGGTTAAACTCCTGTTGCAGATCTACGAAACTCTTCAGGACGTTCCCCTGTAAAAATTGGGTAAGATGAATCAATCCTTGCCTTTTACAGTTTAAAAAACTCCTACCTTTGTTGTTCGCGGGGATATGAGGTAAATATGTTAAGGGTATGTAAGGCCATACTGGTGTCGGAATTTCCCATTTCTGGCGCACCCATAACCAAGATCCTAGAGTATGCTTTGTCCACCTGTTTTTAATTCTGTTTAGATCTGATCTAAGGGATAGCCATACCATATAATTAAGTGGTGTCTCTGGAAATGCATTATGCTCCATCTCAACCCAGCTAACCCTGTGGCCTGGGGATAACATGTGCAATATTGGTAGAGTCTGGGCTGCCAGATAGTAGTTACAGAAATGCAGAACCGCCAAGCCCCCCTATCTCTGGCTTCCGTCAGCAACTCCCATCTTTTCCTGCGGCGTCGACCAGCCCAGATAAATTTGCTCAGTCTCTGTCTCAGTTCTTTCCACTCACCCCATGTAAATGGGATTGGAAGATTCATAAACAGAAACAAATATCTAGGCAATACGTTCATCTTAACTGTTTCAACCCTGTTATAGAGAGTCAATGGCATATCTTGCCAATGGTTCAGGTCCGCAAAGACCTGCTGTTTGAGTGCTCCATAGTTGAACGCATGTAACTTTGAAAGCTTAGTAGGTATCTGAATTCCCAGGTATCTATCTTGTCTTTGGCCATAGAGAAGGCAGAACTCCAGCTGGCCGTCTGGCCACCCCTTTCCCCTTTCCTAATCATCAGCATCTCAGATTTCATCTCATTCACCTTAAATCCAGAAATTCTCCCAAACCTGCTCAGGAGTCGCAAGAGTGGGGGGAGGGACATCTCTGGATTATTTATGTAAATTAAGGTGTCGTCTGCGTATAGTGAGACTTTGTTCATCACCCCATTTACTTTAATCCCCTCTATGCTGTTATCTTGCCTTATAGCTTGTGTCAAAGGTTCAATACTTAGGGCAAACAACAGCGGGGACAGGGGACAACCTTGCCTCGTGCCCTGATTAACTCTAAAAACCTCTGACACTGTCCCATTCACCCTGACCCTAGCGGATGGGTTTTGATAAGCTAGCATGGTCCATTTTAGGAAATTACCTCCTATTCCCATATGTAATAATATTTCCTTCGTATAAACCCAGTTAATTCGATCGAACGCCTTCTCGGCATCGAGAAAAAGCGCTGCTTAGGGATCATTTGTTTCTACCTGGGCTGTTATTATATTTAGCAGCCTTCTTATATTGTCTGAGAAGTGACAGTGTGGTATGAAGCCAACCTGATCAAGGTGGACAACACGCTCAACACACCGCTGAAGCCTATTGGCCATTATTTTAGTTAGGAACTTAAAATCTTGGTTCAATAACAAAATTGGCCTATATGAGTCACATGCATCAGCTGGTTTCCCTACCTTAGGAATAACTGAAATCAGGGCCTCCGTCCACGACTGTGGAAACTGCTCCTCCTCTAGGATGGCGTTCATAATCAATTTCAGGTTAGGCACTAACAGTTTCTTAAATGTTCTGTAGAACTCTACTAGGTACCCATCTGGGCCCGGTGATTTACCAGCTGGCAGTTTATTAATCACTGAATATAGTTCTTGTTCAGTGATGGAAGCGGAGAGGGCATTCTGTTCTTCCATGGCGAGCTTAGGGAGGGACAGCGTCTGGAGGAATTCCTCCGTTTCCTGTACCACCACCTGCGGTTGTTTGGTTTCACTATATAATTTCTCATAAAACAGCCTGCGAGCCTGCTTCAAATGAGAGAGTGCAGTGGAGCAAGAGGGCATGCATGGAAGCTAGAAAGAGGTAAATTTAAGAGGGATGTGAAGAAATAACTACCCCACTGAAAGAGTAGGGGACACCTGGAATAGCATGCCAGAGGAAGTAGTGGGGGCAGGAACTGGGGGTGGGGTTCAAATGTGTGGGATAGACATGGGAAATGCTACTGAACAACAACGGGGGGCGGTGCAAGTTCATTTAGGATCTGCTGGTACAGAATAGGCAGGGTAAAAAATGGGGCAGACTGGGTGAGCCAAACAATTATTTTTCTGCTGACAAATTCTTTGTTTTTATGTATGTAGCTCCTTTCACATGCACTAAATCAGTCACCATGGTAATATTTGGTACAGAAAGTTTCAACGGGAGTTTCTTTCTGTTTATTTTTTATCATATCACTTTTTATCGCCCTGCTGCAGTACGATCGGTGGGGGCTTCCAGCTGCCGGCTCGACCCGCTCGGAGGGCAGCAGGCTCACTTGCATGATGAGGGGTCATTACGGCCGTTTCCTGACCCGCTGGGAGGCCCTCCCAAGCCAGGCTGAGACCGAACCCGCCCCCCCAGCGCGATTCCACGATGGACCTCCGGGTGGTATGAGCGTGGCTATCAAGCTGCTCCCTTGCGCTCAGCCCATTTTTCCTCCATGTTTTTGCCCCCTTGAGTGCGGACGTGCAATGATGTCGAAGATGCGCAGGCAGACATCTGCCGCACTCACCCCAAGCACACTAGCTCTGGTGAAGCCCCTGATCATTACCAAGGGCTGCTACTGAGCGGTGGGATCCCTCAACTCTCCCCAGGGATAGGAGAGCAGTGTTCGGATGCTCGATCCTAACCGTGCCCTGCTGACCCCCGATGACCTGAGCATGTTCCCGAACCTGGCTTGCTGGCGTGGTGCGAGGTATGGCGTCCAGCGCCTCAACCCTCAGCGTCACTTGGCTGGACTTTTCTTTCTGTTTCTGACTG
The DNA here is from genome assembly GCA_016271365.2 of Neoceratodus forsteri. Lineage (NCBI taxonomy): Eukaryota > Metazoa > Chordata > Ceratodontiformes > Ceratodontidae > Neoceratodus > Neoceratodus forsteri. The sequence goes on along the minus strand of JADMNL010000026.1, from coordinate 86,322,164 downwards.
CTCTGATGGTGAATGTATCACATGATTGTAGTGTAAATTGGTTCAGCTGTATCTCATGACCATAATTAATGTATGTAGAACCATGGTTGCATGTGTAATACCAGTATGAACCACAATGAAATACATACACAGTTCTCTAATAATCCATTCTAGGGACATGGACATGTTTTTCATCCACACTGTCTGGCAGGTTCCTTGCCACTTTAAATCTTGCCGGAAGGTCTTCAAGCTGGCTCCTCCCACTCACCAGGGTGGTAAAACTCTCGGTTCAGCCCCATGACTCCAGATCTTCCTTACCGCTTGGAAGCTCAGGTTCCCTCCTTAACGCTCTGCGTGTAGACTGGATCCTAATTCTTCGGTTCGCCCAAATCTTATTTTAAAATTTTCAAGACTTCGATCAAGTTTCTCCCTCGCGGCTGTGATGGACAAATCGACTCCCGGGTTTCGGCGGTGCCCTTGTGGGCAGAAAATGTCCAGGACGGACCCGCACTCCATGTCGTCCTACTGCCTCAGCCTAGAACATGACTCGCATGAGCCCCTCCCGAGTTATACCGTTCATTCGGCCCAGTGTCCTGGAAGACTGCTGCCGGTTACAGCTTAGGTGCCTCGAGAAGCGCTACCGGCTGGTGAAGTCGAAGGAGGCCCGTTGGGCGGTTACCGTGGCAGCTGGCTCTGCTGAGCAACTCGAGCAGATGATCGCCCTCAAGGAGGAGGCGGCACAGGCCGCATCATCCTCTTCCTCGGTCGCGGCATTTATCCCACTCTCTCTGGGTACCTTGTATTCAGCTTGTTTCAAGGAGCTTTGCCAATCCCTTTCCATGAAGGGAGAGGGGACATTCCTCTTGGTCCAAAAAGAAGACTCAAAAGATAAGTCCCATCGTCGGCGTTCGTGGGAGCGGGAGAGGTCCCCTTTCCCGGTCACACTCGACTTCGGTCGAGGTTGCGGCTAAGGCCGCTGGCTTCATGATGTCCCCATCAGGTCAGCCGGCCGAGACACCGTCGGCCGTGATCCTTTCTCGACCACGTCGGGGCGGGCTGTCGACTGGTGAAGCCGGAAACCCTTCTTCACCAGTTCCCCCAGTGGAGACCGAGAACCTGCCTGCGCCTCTGGTGCCGCAGTCCCCGGTTAAGGCCTCTGAGCAGAGGGAAGAGCGGGTGTCCTCCGCCCCGTCCCAGACCCATCCTCGGAAACACCGAGGATCTCTGTCTCGGACATCGTCTCGGTCCAGCCGATCCCACCGACATCGGCGGTCTCGGCACCGAAGTAAGCAGCGCCGCCGCTCATCCTTGTCTTCCTCCTCGGAAGAGGAGAGGCTTCAGCTCAAATTGCGTCGACGCTACAAGGACCTGATGTGGCAGCAGTTATTCTGTCTGGGAACAAGCCGACGCCGTCACCTTCTCTGGCCATCAAGGGGCTGTCACCCGAGTGGCCGAAACAACCCCTCGCTGTAGCCGAGGTGCCCAGGCCTGGGCCGGTTGTTCGGCTGAAACCAGCTGCCCCACCGATTGTGATGGAACCTCCGCCTCCACAACTGAAATCGGGGGCACCGACCAAGGACTCTCGGTCGGGTCAGGGCCTGCCCCACAGGTTGTCGGTCACCCTCACTCCCGACTGTCCTCGACAGGTGGAGAGTGGCTCAGGCCCCAGGCAGCTCTTCACGGACTCCTCGGAGTCCGACGACGACTCCTCCCTGTTCTCCAGGCCCATTGACCTGGAGTCCTCCGGGGGCCAGTCGATGGACGAAAGCCCATCGTCCTTCATGGGTCTGCTTCAGCTCATCTCTGAGTCCACCGGGATGCAGCTCGAGCCCGTATCCAAGCAGGCCAGTATCCCTCACGGAGATACTGGACCGAGGATTCACCCACGGAGGCCTTTCCGGTGGCTGAAGCCATTGTTGGCCCAACCTTGGAGCTTTGGCAGTGGCCTGCTTCCTGTCCTGCGCCTTCGGCCAAGATGGCCAGGAAATATGCAGTCCCTACCGGCTCTTTGCCCGGTTTTTCGGAACACCCCTCTACCGAGGGGTTGGTCACCGACAGCGTTTTCCGGTGTTCCGGAAATGCTAGGGATGTGGACAAGCCTCCCAAGAAGGAGTCCAAAAAGCTGGACTATACCAGGCGCAAGGTGTACGCTGCGTCCTCCCTTGGCCTCCGCCAGGCCAGTTCGGCCATGCTGATGGCACACTTCTCCCACGTCCTCATGGGCTCCCTGGATGTGGTGATCCTTCATCTCCCGGCCGACCTGCAGACCACAGTCTGGCAGGTACGGGACCAGGGTAGGGGCGGTGGCTAAACAGCAGCTCCAAACGGCTCTGGACATTGGAGACTCCTGTGCCAGATCAGTTGCGGCCGCGGTGGCCATGCACCGCAGAGCATGGCTGAGGATATCCACCTTCACGGTGGATACCCAGCACAAACCCAGCATGTCCCCTTCCTGGGGACCGACCTCTTTGGCCCTGAGTGGAAGGTCACCTCCAGTGGATCGAAAAGTCCAGTGCCACTCTGGACTCTGTCACCTCCGCCCAGAAGGACAAAGGCCGCCGACAGCAGCAGCACAAGTCCTTTCGTCCTTCTGCGCCTGTGGCACGTCTGGCCCACCAGCACCAGGGCCAGCAGGCTCACGCTTGGTATCCCAAACCCAAGCCCGCGGCTTCCTCCAATAGGAAGCAGGGAGGTAAAGGCCCAGGAGGTCCCTCAGCCGGTCCCTCCTCTAAGCCTGCTCAGTGACGGGTTGAGGGGTGTCGTCCCCAGTCTCGTCACTCCCCCCTGGGTTCCCCCCGTGGGAGGAACGGCTCTGCCACTTCCTTTCCGCTTGGTCCGTTATCACCACGGACCGTTGGGTGTTGGAGGTGGTCGGAAAGAGCCTGCCCCTGGAGTTCGAGCAGGCCCCACCCTTCCGAGCCGTCGCCCCTTGGGGGCTACGGGGTCCGCAGCCTCTTTGTCGGCTCGACGAGACGATATCGCCTGCTTCTTGAAAAAGAGGTGATCAGGAAGGTGGCGGATCCTCCTCCAGACCCGGGGTTTGTGTCCAGGTACTTCCTGGTCCCAAAATGGATGGGGGGCTGGCGCCCCATTCTCGACCTGCATGACCTGAACAGGTTCCTAAGGTCTCGGACCTTCAGGATGGTCACTCTGGCTCAGATAATCCCATCCTTGGAATGAGGCGTGTGGTTCTGTTCTCTGGACCTTCAGGACTCGTTCTTTCATGTCCCAATCCGTCCGTCCCACCAGAGATTCCTCTGCTTCAGGGCAGAGGGATCCCTCTACGAGTTCCGTGCCATGCCCTTCGGCCTTTCCCTAGCTCCCAGGGTCTTCACCAAATGCATGGTAGTGGTGACAGCATTCCTGCTGCGCCGAAGGGTCCGGGTGTACCCCTACCTGGACAACTGGCTGATTGCAGCCCTCTCCAGAGTGGAGGTGGAGCGGTCCAGAGATCTGGCCCTCCAGGTTTGCTCTCAGGTTGGCCTCCTCATCAACGAGGCCAAGTCGGAACTCGTGCCAAAGCAGGTCATCCAATTCATCGGGGCAGAGCTCAACTCTACGAACCAGAGCACGGCTGCCGGCGGACAGGGCCGAGGTTCTTTCCTCCTTTGCCTAATCATTTCAGGTTGGGCAATTGCGCCCTGCCCGGAACTTCCTGGGCCTCATGGCGGCCTGCACCGGCGTGGTCTGTTGGGCCCGCTGGTACATGTGTCCCCTTCAGTGGGGATTGGCCAGCCAATGGTCACAGCACTTCGATCCTCTGTATCAGCTAGTGACAGTGACCCAGGGGATATGGAACGCTCTCCAGTGGTGGACCGTTCCAGCACATCTGCAGGAGGGCATCCCGTTTGTCCACCCCGAGCCGACGGTCTCTCTATCGACCGATGCCTCTCTGATGGGTTGGGATGCCCATCTGGGGGAGCACAGAGCGCATGACCTCTGGTCCCCTCGGGAGTCCCGATGCCACATCAACCTGCTGGAGCTTTGAGCGGTTCATCTAGCCCTCACCACCTTCGCTCCATTTCTACGGGGTGAAGTGGTTCAGGTTCAGACGGACAATACCACGACCATGTACTGCCTAAACCGCCAGGGCGGGGCGCGCTCCATGCCTCTGTGCAGGGAAGCTCTCCGCATTTGGTCACTCGTGCGCAGCCGGAGGCGGATCTCCTCACCATTCATGTGGCAGGAGCCTCCAACACCCTGGCCGATGCCCTAAGCCGGATAGGGGCTGCGTCCCATGAGTGGTCTCTCCTGCCGGAGGTAGTACAAGATCTGTTCTCCCACTGGGGCACGCCTCAGGTGGACCTGTTTGCCTCCAGGGAGAATGCGAAGCTGAGACTGTTTCATGCCCGCCCCCCTCAGCAGGGCTCGCTGCAGGGGGATGCCTTCTCGAGGCCGTGGACCCCGGGCCTCTTCTGCACCTTTCCCCCATTTCCCTTGATCCACAAGGTGTTTCTCAAGGAGAGGTGGGACAAGGCGCAGGTGACTCTGGTAGCCCCAGACTGGCCCCGCCAGTTCTGGTATACAGATCTCCTCATTCTCAGCTCCAGGCTCCCAAGGCAGCTTCCAGCCTGCCCGGACCTGATCTCAGTCAGTCGGGGAAGGTATTCCATCCGGACCTTCAATCCCTGCACCTGATGGCCTGGTTCCTGAGCAGCTAGAGTTCCAGGCCTTGGGTCTTTCCGACGAGGTCCTCAACGTCGTTGAGGCGTCCCGTAAGGAGTTGACCAGAAAATGCTATGCCTTCAAATGGAAGAGATTCTTCATTTGGTGTCAGGGCAAGGGCCTGGACCCTTCTTCCTGTTCCTTGGCAACCATTCTGGACTACCTGTGGTCCCTTTCTCAGCAAGGGCTTCGGCCGACGACCCTTAAGGTGCACCTGGCAGCCATCTCTGCGTAACGGGCACGGGCCGGGAAGCAGTCGGTGACGCAGGAGAAGGTGGTCGGGCGCTTTTTCAAAGGTCTTGATCACATATCCCATCCGGTGCGAGAACCTCCGCCTCCGTGGGATCTACTGTTGGTATTGGCTAAGCTCATGGGCAAGCCATTCGAACCGATGCACAGGTGTGACATCTCTCACCTGTCGTGGAAGACCGCCTTCTTGGTGGCTATCCCGTCAGCCAGAAGGATGGGAGAGCTCCAGGCGCTTTCCATCGAGTCTACTTATCTGGTCTTCCACAGGGACAAGGTTGACATGTGCCCCCGGCCGAAATTCCTTCTGAAGGTGGTGTCGGAGTTTCACCTTAACTAGGTGTTGACTCTGCCAGTGTTCTACCCCAGTCACACCTCGGAGGCCGAATATAGGCTCCATACTTTGGACCCTAGAAGAGCGCTCGCTTATTATAAGGAGCGGACAGCTGAAGTTCAGGGAGAGGTTTGCCAGCTGTTTGTCACCTACACTGAAGCCGCACCTGGCAGACCTGCAGCCAAGCGGACGATAGGCAGGTGGGTCACCTCTTGCATAGATCTCTGCTATAGGTTGGCGGGCATGGAGCCTCCCAGAGGGATAAGAGCTCATTCTACCCGCCATACCGCTGCATCGGTGGCTGCTTCCAGGGACGTCCCTATCCAGGAAATCTGCAGGGCTGCTACCTGGAAGTCAGCACACACCTTTATTACCCATTACCACATCGACCTTGAGTCATGCCGGGATGCTGGTTTTGGGGCCTCGGTTCTCCAGTCTTTTTCTCCCAAGTAGGGGGTGTGCGCCTTGCCTCCCTCCTCCCGGAGAACTGCTAGGAGTCTGCCAGACAGTGTGGATGAACAACATATACCATTCCTAGAACTCCTGTTACAAGTGAGTAACCTGTATTTCTTGCTCCAGCAATTCTTTGCTCAAGTGCAGTTCCCATGGCAGCCCAATAGATGGCTGTCAAACAGTGCTGTGCTGCTAGCATCGTTTCACGATATTTCCAAGTCTGTCTGTTCTCATTTATATAGTGAATATTAGTCATACAATCATTGCCATGTTACAAGCGTATTAAACCACTCCAAAGCATGGTTCTACTTGTGGCATTAATCCATGGTTGGCAGGTTGGAGGCAGTCAGCCTTCAGGCCTCGTGCGCCAGCTGGCCCAATCATGGATTAATGCCACAGTATTACCATGCTCTGTCTTGGTTTAATGCTTACTTGCTGCAGTAGCACTTCAGTCTATGTCTGTCTGGCATGTATCTTTTTTTGTACTGCCTGTTGTGACCCGGGTCATGCCTTATAAAGCTGCATTGAACCCGTGCATCTACATAGAAACATAGAATTTGACAGCAGGTAAGGACCGCTTGGCCCACCCAGTCTGCCCATTTCCCTACCTAATGGATAAGCTGCAGATCCTAGTTAACCAGCAGCCTACTTCTTTCTACCCCCACCCCCCTAGAATTGCCTTATGACTGTCCCATGCATGCTTGAATTCAACCACTGTTTTTGACTCCACAACCTCCTCCGGAAGGCCGCTCCATGCATCCACAACCCTCTCTGTGAAAAATACTCTTACATTACCTCTGAGCCCCCACTCTATCTTCTTCAAATTGTGCCCCTTGTTCTTGCACACCTCTTTTTTTGAAAGATGCTACCCTCTTGGACTTTGCTGATTCCCTTGAGGTACTTGAAAGTTTCTATCATGTCCCCCCACCCCCTTTCCTCGAGGCTATACATATTAAGCTCCTTTAGTCTCTCTTCATATGTCTTCCGGTGCAGACCCTGCACCATTTTAGTTGCCCTCCTCTGGACAGCTTCCATCCTGTCTATGTCCTTGCGGAGATTGGGTCTCCAGAACCGCACACAGTACTCCAGATGGGGTCTCACCTGCTGTCTGTACAGAGGGATAACAACTTCCTGTTTTCTACTGGTGATGCCTCTCCCTATGCATCCCAGTATCCCCCCAGCCCTCCTTACTGCCCTCTCACATTGCTTGCCCACCTTTAGGTCATCCGATATGACTACCCCCAGGTCCCTTTCCATTTTTGTTGTTGTTAGTATCTCACCCCCCATTGTGTACACTTCCCTGGGTTTTGTTTCTAGGTGCATTACCTTGCACTTCTTAGCATTGAATCTAAGCTGCCATACATTTGACCATTCCTCTAACCTTGCCAAGTCCTTCTCATCCTTTCCACCCCACCTTGTGCATCAACTCTGTTGCAGAACTTTGTGTCATCTGCAAAGAGACATACTTTTCCTTCTAGTCCTCTGCAATGTCGCTATAAAGACATTGAAGAGGACCGTTCTAATACTGAACCCTCGGTACCCCACTAGTAACCCCTTTTCATAGTGGACTCCATTTACCATTACCCTTGTGTCCTATTCTCCAGCCAATTCTTACCCAGGCTATCATCTTGGGACCCACTCCCAGGCTGGCTAACTTGTATATTAATCTTTTGGTGGGACTGTGTCAATGCCTTGCAAAGTCTAGGTAGGCCATGTCCACAGCCCTCCCTGATCTACTACTTTGGTCACCCAGTCAAAGAAGTCAATTAGATTCGCCTGGCATGACCTTCCGCTGTGAATCCATGCTGCCTTGGGTCCTGTACCCTCTGGCCTCTAGGTACTGACAGTTCTTTCCTTCAGAAGTGATTCCATCTTTGCCTCTATCACTGAGGTTAAACTAACAGGTCTGTAGTTTCCTGCTTCTGCCCTGCTCCCACTTTTGTGAAGGGAATGACATCTGCCCTCCTCCAGTCCTCGGGTACCACCCCATCCTCCCATGATTTGTTAAAGAGGGTAGTCAGTGGTGTCACTAGCTCTACCCTTAGTTCTTTTAGAATTCTGGGATGAATCCCATCAGGCCCCATTGCTTTGTCCAACTTCAGTTTTAAGAGTTCTTTCAGAACCCTTTCTTCTGTAAATGGGCTGGTATCGACTTCTGTATCCAGAGTATTTGTATGGTTTGTTTTAGGTACCTCCCCCTCTTCATTTGTAAATACTGAGCAAAATATTTGTTTAGTATCTCTGCCTTTTCACCGTCACCCTCTGCCCACCTCCCTTTATTAAGCCTCACTATCCCTCCCTTGTTATTCCTTTGCTCCCTGATGTACCTAAAAAAAGGTTTTATCCCCCTTCTTAACTGAGTTGGCTGTCTTTTCCTCGGTTCGGGCCTTTGCTGTTCTGACTGCCTTCCCAGCTTCCTTTTGCTTTAACTCGTACAATTCTTTGTCCTGCTCCTTCTGTGATTCCTTGTACTTCCTGAATGCTTTCTTTTTCTCTTGAACCTTCACTGCCACCTCCTTTGAGAACCATAATGGTTTCTTACATCGTTTTGTTTTGTTTATTTGCTTTACACAAAGGCTTGTTACCTCTGTGATGGCAGTTTTTATTATTCCACATTGTTCTTCCACCCCTCCTTCCTGCCCATTTGCTAGTGCATTCCTTAGGCACTCACCCATTTTGGCAAAGTCTGCCCTCCTGAAGTCCAGTACTTTTGCCTTTGTATGGCTTGACTCTATTGCTGTGTTTCTTGTGAACCATACTGTTCGATGGTCGCTAGTTCCCAGATGGCTACCCACTTCTACATCTGTGATCCTCTCTCCATCTCCATTTGAGAGAACCAGGTCTAAGATTGCTCCCTCTCGAATGGGTTCCAATGCTAGTTGTCTAAGGCATGCCCCATGTATGGCATCTAGAATAACCCCACTCTTCGAAGTGGCTGCTGCAACTGCACTCCAGTTCACATCTGGCATATTCAGATCACCCATCAGCAATATCTCCCCTTTTTCTGCCATTCTAAGTATACTTTCTATCATTTCCTTGTCCATTTCCTTCTTCTGAGAGGGGGGGTCTGTATACAACCCCTGTGCGTATTGTGGTGCCATTGCCTGCCTGCAAATTGACCCACAGTGCTTCTTCTCCTTCCTGTTTACCCTTTTGTTCTGTTGCTTTGATTCCTTCCCTTGTGTAGAGAGCTACTACTACTCCTCTTTTACCCTCCCTGTCCCTCCTGTAGATAGTGTATCCTGGTATGTTTACGTCCCAGTCATGGTTCTGTGTGTACCATGTTTCTGTGACTGCCACGATATCCAGATGTTCCTCCTCCATCAAGGCCACTAATTCAGGAAGCTTATTACCCAGAGTACGGGCATTGGTACTCATTGCTGTCCATTTTTTGATGGCTTTACCTTCTGTAGCAGCATCCCCCACTGACCTTTCTACCTTGGTCTTTTTCTCATTTAGTACCCTGTTTTGTAGGGGGAGGCTGGGATTTTCCTGCTGCTTATCAGTGCCTCCCCCTTGACTAGTTTAAAAGCTTGCCAATGAAGCATTTAAACCGATTGCCCAAAAGACTTCTTCCCTTCCTGGACAGATGCAGACCATCCTGCCAGTATAGGCTGGTGTCTAAAACTGCATGGTGCAAAGTACCCTCGCCTCAGCCATGCCACTGACAGGCAGCACCTCTGAGAAGGATACTGTGTGTGCTACTTGTCTTAGGCCCCTTCCCCAGTCTACAAAGTCCTTCTGCACTGCTCTAATCTCATGATGAGCCAAGTCATTTGTCCCTAGGTGGACAATGACGTCCAGCTCAGACTCCCGTGCAACTGTTCTCGTGATCCTAAGGATGCACTTTCTGTACCTCTAAGCCATGGCACCAGGCAGGCACCTTACTTCAGTTTTCCCTGCTCCCCCCAGTTCTATCCCCCTAATAATTGAGTCCTCCACCAGGAGCTGCTTCCTTTCCCTGTGGTGTCCTCTGCCTCCCTCCTGAGGGCCTCCCTCATGACAGTTGTCTGCAACCTCCTTAGTCTCCTCTACGGATGCATCCATAGGGGAACTGTGCTCCCCCAGAATGGTGTATGGATTGTGGAGTTTAACAACTGACTGGGTGTGCCTCTGTTCCACTACCCTCCCTGAGCCCACTGTGGTCCAACTGCTGTGCTTTCTTCGCAACCTCTGAGGTAGTGGGAGTGGCTCTGGTGCACTCTGGATGGGGGCGGTTCCCTTACTACTGTCCATTGCGGCCTGAAGACGGGCAACTTCCTCCCTCGGGACGGAGAGTTGTCTGCAAACAGGGTAGCATCTCAGCCTCCAGAAGGACTCCCGGAAGACTGCTGCCCCACAGCCATTACATTGCACTACTCCCCACGTCTGTCTACCTTATTTTTTTTTGTTGTTTTGTTTTTTGTGTGTGTGTGTGATTAGTTTGTTATATAGAAATATATATATTATGTAATGTGTATGCTTATATTGTCAGTGCAGTGTGCTAGAGAGGACATGACCGTGATATGCACCTTGCCCTCTTGAGGAAACGATGTCAGAACCCCAGGTATAAAGGAACTATTTCCAGGGGTGGTTGGGGTGAGGGTTGGGAAGGGTTTGGGCCTAAACTGTGCCCTCACGAAACAGTCAGCTAAAAGCTCTGTCCTATTGCTGCGAAGAGTGCCTTCCTGTCAGCAAGATGCCCTACACGACAGTTTGACAGAGAAAATACCCTGCTAATCAAACAGAAAAATCCAAACATCGAAGTCAGACACAGGTAAACCTCCACAGCTCCAAAACAGCCTGGTGACTTGTGCTTTGAAAGCAGTCAGCCCAAAACATGTCAGCTGTGCACAAGGACAGACACAGTAAACAGTATTCAGTCCCTGTGGGTTTAAACTCTTCCTGCACTGAAAATCTTAACAATTGTAACAAAAGTCAAGCAAGGTCCACCTCCCTCTGTTGATTGAAAGACTGCCTTTTCTGATAATTCTAAGTTCCTTATTTCACCTTTCAGTTAGAAGTATCCTCCACCTGAAGAATATTAACTTTCCTAAGGAATCTGCTTCAAACCAAAGACAATTGTAATTTGTAAGGTTCATCTCCCTCTGTTGTGAGCACAACTTGCTTTCTTGCAAATCCCAAGTCCAGTGTTGCAGCTTCCAGCCAGAGGTAGCTTCACCTGAAGAATATTAGGTTATCTGATGAGCCTGCTAAAAATCCACTTGCTTATAGTACTGTTATCAGGTCTGTAAGGCCCCGTCCACACTACACCGCTTGCGCCCGGTAATGGATGCAATCCGTTATGGCTGTGAAGTGGTGCAGTGCGTCCACACCTCGGCGGTGTCCGTTATGGGACCAGCACCGCCGGTCCACACAGTGGGATCCGGGCGGCCGTTACAGCGGCGCCGATCCCCAATACCTTTCGGCGCTGCTTTGTGCCCTCGGGAGCCGTTACCGGCAGTCCACACTACGCTGAGTAGCGGTCCCGGAAGTGGGACCGGTTCCATAACCGTTGTGGAAACCACCTCATAGGTGGTTTTCACAACGGTTACGAAAACGCCTTCTGTAACGTTACCAGTGTAAACATACGCTGTTACTGATGCGGTCTACACCCTCTGTAACATTACAGAAGGGTTTTCGGACTACAGTGTGGACAGGGCCTAAAACTCTTCCAAAGCTATTGGCTGATAAGTACCTGTGAGGTAAGCACTTCCTGACACAGTCTGGCCTGGCCTTTTAAGGCCCACAGAGATAAACAAAAGAAAACAACCTGGTATACAGGTTGTTATACAGAGATCTGACTTTGGGTGTATCTCTTGCAGCAGGCCACATCTATGGAACTACAGCTGCTAGGCACTGGGACCACATGGAAACTTTTCTAGCTAGCAGTCTACCAGGGTGCCCCCCCCCCAACCAACGTCATGGCCCCGTGCTGTCCTCAGTTCTTTTCCTGTCATCGACCATCACACATCAGACTTCATGGTGATCCACCAGCTTTAGTGGACCACCATTTCGCCAGATATCTTCGTTGACCCTTTATTTGTTGTTTTTCTCTCCCTAGTGTACATCACTTTAGGGATAAAGTGATTTTTCCCACTTGGTTTATGCCAAAAACTAACTCCGGGAACCTCTTCGAAAAGTGTACCTGTGGGCAGAAGATCCCAGAGAAGGATGTCCACGAGGCCTGTGTCTGCTACCTAGGCCCAGAACATGACAACCAGGATTGTGTGATCTGCTGTGGCTTCAACCAGGCCACCAGGAAGTGCCGAGAGCAGACCCTCAGAATTTTTTTTATTTTTATTTTTTTTTATTCTTTCTTTATGCTGCCTGCGGCTGCCAAGTCCTCAGCCCGGTTGTGGACCCCTGGACCCCCACCTCCATACTGGCCGCGACTCCCGATACCCCCAGCTGTCCCCCTCGGGGTGGGGTTGCAGCACCTGAGCTCAGTGCTGCAAACGTGGGACCAGAATCAGGAGCCGGCCTGGAGGCTAATAAGGGCCAGGGGCGGGCGACATGCATGGTGGCCGCAAGCAAGGTTTTTCTGTTTGAACCCCAGGGGCGGGAGCGTGCAATGATGTCCTGTGTTCACCCCGGCCCTCGTAACGTCTCGACGCCGGTGCTTGCAGTTCCTCCTGGCCTCAGCCAGGAGTCTTTGTGCACTGGGCAGTCTCCCCAGCCCTTCCCCTGGAGAAGGATAGCAGCCCTGGGGGTGCTCAGTCATTCTCTCCCGGCTGGCCCTTTAGCTCCCAGGGTTCGTTCCCGAACCCAGGTCGCTGGCATCGCAAGTGGAAATCCAATTGCTGTGCCAGCGGGCTGGCAAGGTTTCTGCTGAAGCAGAAGGTTGCCCAGATGGAGACTGCACTTCAGGCTTGAAGTTCCTCCTCCTTCCCCCTTGACATCTGCAGGCTCACAGCCTTCCGAGGCCCGGGACAAATCCAAGGGGAAGCAAAAGGACTGTCCCAAGGACAGAACCCGGTCCTCCTCAACTTGATCCAGTCACTGCTTTATACGACGACTGCAGCAATGCTGTCTTTGTCATCGGGGACAGCCCCCTCTGCCTTGCATGCCCTTTCCCATACAGGGCTACTGTTGGCAACTCCCCCCCACCAATGTTTTGGTGGCAGGGGTTGGTTCCAGGGTCTCTGACACCCCACCGACTTCATGGCCCCTGCTGTTAAGGCCCTTATTTTTCCACGGGCACTCAGGTGGCTCTGCTGGCTCAGTGGCGGTTGACGGGTCACAGTCAATACCCCCACCGCCAACCACAACTGTTTCTTCGGTTGTTGCTTCGGGCCTGGAGCCTCTACCTTCTCCAGAGTCACGCCATCCTGAACCTCGGTTGCCATCACCATCCCAGATGCCGACCCATGCCGAAGAGCTCCACTGCAGTCCCAGCCTGTGCGGCCACCCTTCCTGGTACTGACTCCAGCGTCTCCTCAGCCGACGCCGATAGCAATGGACTTCCACTCTGTGCTTACTGCCTTACGGGATTTCATGCAGGCCAAGTTTGCTTCTCCCCAAGGCCCATCCTCGCAGTGCCGCCCTGCTTCTCCAGCAGAGCCACAGCCCACACCCCAGACCCCTGGGCCCTTGCTCTCTCCTGTGGACTTGGGGGACGAGGGTGGGTCCCGTCTGAACCTCATCCCTCCAGTGAGGGCGATGACAGCGACAATGGAGGAGCTACCCTTTATAACTCCTCCTCCACGGTCTCGTCCGGCGAGGAGGCCCTGAGGTATATCCCACAGTCTCCACCCCCGGATGATCCCTTTTTTGTCTCGGTTATGAAACAATTACATTCAGCCATGGGCTTCAACATCTAGGAGCAAGATCCTGTTCAGCATTGCTTGGCCACTTATTTAAGGCTTCCAGGTGCCCCTCCTCTGGTCATCCCTCCCTTAATTGAGCCTTTTGAAGATGCCAACATAGCCGCCTGGCATCGGCTCAGTTTGATACCCGCCATACCAAGAAAGGTGGATAGATTATACCAGGCCTCAGCAGGCAGGCCTTTCTTCGCCGATCAGGCTCAGGTGGATTCGGTGGTCATCTGCACGGTCCACGACCGCACCAAGAGGCCAGAACACCTCAGTTCCTTGTCCTGGTTAAGGAGTCATGGAGACTGGATCATATTGGCGAAAGAACCTTTGCCTGTGCCACACTGACCATCAGGGTCTTAAATTACTGTACTTTGCCCATATGGTTCAGTACCAGAATCAGCTATGGGACCAAGTCCTTGAATCTGCCTGGGCCCTCCCAGAGGACCCCCTGAAACAGCAGTTGCTGCAGTCTCTCAAAGCCAGGTCCGACGTCGGCACTCACCTTCTTCGGGTGGCCTATGATGCCGTTGACGTCTCAGCGAAGGATGCCGTGGTGGGCATTTGCCTTCGACACTCTTGGTTGAGGTCAGTCTTTGCTCAGGATGTTCAATTGTCCATCCTGAATGCACCTTTTAGAGGCTACAAGTTGTTTGGCACAGATGTGCAGGACATATTGTCTCAGCTGCAGGCCTTTGGCTGCACCTTACATTCGGTCCACTTCATGTACCACACCAACCTGCCAAAAAGTGGTCAGTGAGTGCCTTTTTGTCAGTCTGTTCAAAGACCCAAGCCCTCCAGCAAACCTCAAGGCAAATGCCAGGCCACCCCTGTCATGACCCCCTCCCTCCCCCCAAAGAGGAGGTGCGGCCCCTGCTGGTTCAGCCTGACTCCTTGCCAACTCCCCCCCAATAAGACAAGAGGTGGTGGTAGGGGTTGCTTCTCCCTACACTTGGACAAGTGGAGGGAAATCATCAGAGGTGCCTGGGCCCTGCAAATCACAGAAAGCGGCCACACTTTGGAACTTCTAGAGTGGCCTCCAGGGAGTAAAAAAAAACCCAGTTCTGTTCTCTTATTCTCCAGACCACATTCCAGTGCTCTGGGAGGAAATTCACTCCTTGCTGCAAAAATGGGCCATAGAACTTGTCCCAGAGACTCACTCAGCAGGGCAGAGGGTTCTATTCTCAATTCTTCATGGTACCCAAATGCACAGGAGACCTCAGGCCCATTCTGGACCTCAGGGAGCTAAATCTGTTCATTCAGTACAGAAAGTTCCAGATGGTGATACTCCAGGGTCTGCTGCATCAGGGAGACTGGATTTGCTCCCTTGACATGAAGGATGCCTTCTTGCACATCCAGGTACATGGCTCCCACAGGCAGTGCCCAGGGTTTCATTTCCAGGGGGTGCACTTCCAGTTCCGGGCCTTTCCATTTGGCTTGTCTTCGGCACCTCGGGTGTTTACCAGATGCCTAGCAGTGGTGGCAGCTGCCCTTAGGCGGGAGGGTCTCTGTCTTTCCCTGCATGGATGACTGGCTTCTCAAAACCCAATCCAAGGAGTGCCTGTTACAGACCCTGGAGCATACTACCCGCCGATTCCAGGATCTGGGCATTAAGGTCAACATGCCCAAGTCAGTTCCGACTCCCGGTTAGCACCTGCAGTACATAGTGGCAGTCCTGGATACTTCTCAAGGCATGGCCTTCCTGCCTAAGGGCCGGGCAGATCACCTGATAGCCCAAGTCTACTTGCTGTACAGCAGCCGATGTCTCAGCTAGAACCTTCCTTCAGCTGTTGGGTGTGATAGTTGTGGCCATAATCACAGTGCCCCTAGCTAGGTTGCACTTGAGGATTCCTCACTGGACACTGAGGGTCCAGTGGTATCAGCGTACCAATGACCTGGAACTGCCGGTCCTGGTCTCCTCTCCAGTGAAGAGATTTCTGCTCTGGTTGATGGAATCCAACAACCTGTTAAGAGGGGTTTCTTTCCTTATTCCTTCCCCTTGGCAAATCCTCACAACTGATGCTTCAGGGTTGAGATGGGGGCACATCTAGGGCTCCACCAAACACAAGGGACCTGATCCCATCTGGAATCAACAAAAAGCTCAAAACCAGCATTATGTGCTATAAAGGACTCTGCATAAATTAGCTAACTTGTTACTTAAGAAAAGGTTTCAAATCCCATTTGTCATTCAATCCCTGAGGTTTGACACTATGTAAAATGTGAATCCAGAAGCTCTCACGTTGTAACAAGAGCTTAGATCTGTCCCCTCCATTTTTTACTTGTGGCACGTGTTCCAATCCTATAAACTTTAAACCATCAGGTTTGGAGTTATGAACTTCTGACAAATGTGTGCCAACTAGTGTGTCTTGTTTTCCATTTACAGTCGAACGAATGTGTTCTTGTATCCTTTGTTTGAGTGGTCTGACAGTTTTACCAACATAAATCAATTTGTAGGTACACCATAATATATAAACAACATATGAGGTGTCACATGTAATGAGTTCTCTAATCTCAGCTCTAATATTTATATCTGCAGGATGTATGCACTCTTTTGTTGGTGTACCATATTTACAAATGATACAACGGCTACATCTATAGTAACCATTCGGGCGACGTGGTAACCAGGTAGTGGTTCTTTTTGATGGGGCAGGTGTCCTACTATGGACTAATTTATCCCTAAGGTTTTCACTTCTGTTGAAGCTAACCCTGGGTTTAGAGCCTACAGATGATGCTACCACATTATCCCCTAACAAAATAGGCCAGTTCTTATGTATCACATTACCTATTTGGCCTGCCACATGGTTAAAATCCATAACAAATGTACATGGTACATTGTTTTCCTTTCCGTCAAACCTCGGTTTCTGATGTTGCTCATTGTAATCACTGTCTCAGAGATGCTTCCTTCTCCACCCTGCAGTCTTTCTCTTGTTTTTTTCCTCCTCATCTCCGGGTCATCAAAGGCATTCCATGAGAATCCTACGGCTTAATTTACTTCTCCATTATTTCTTTCTGTTTGCTGCATACTCCACGAACCAATTCACCCCGCAGCCAAATATACAATTATTTCAGAAATAAAGACCTTAGGTTCCGAACTTTGTAAATTTAGCGAAAACCCCACAAACCGTTTGTGAAAAACATTCACCGTCAGCAGCACTGACAGCAAACAAGCAACAAAACCAAACACACGGGCTGCGATCAGGAACAAAAATGGGGTAGTGCTGATATTAAGGGTTGCCAGCCTGTAAATTGATGCAGTCATTTTGGAAGCCACTGAATTCCTGCTAACACACAACTATTTTGAATTTAAAGGAGAATTTTATTTACAAAATTGTGGCACTGCTGGGGGGCATCAATGGCACCTAGTTATGCTAACCTATTTTGGGACTTTGGGAAGAAACTATACTACTATCTAACACCAATCCATACACAGAAAATATTGTATAGTGGTATCATTTTATTGACGATATCATATGTGTATGGGAAGGAACAACTCATACCATTATTGAATTTACGGGATGGCTCAACAACAACTCATACAATTTGAGATTCACATATGTGACAGGTCTGTTTAGTATTTCCTATGTAGATCTTTGTCTCTTTGTTAACAAGAATAGGGTTGAAACTAAATGTTGCAGAAAAAATACTGCTACAAATTCAGTGCTATTGGCTAGCAGTGCTCACCCATGTAGTCTTAAGAACTCAATACCATATGGACAAATTTTGAGACTTAGGAGAAACTGTAGTTCAGATACAGATTTTACTGTACAAACTGATGAACTCTTGAAGAGATTTTGAGGCAAGGGGTTGTGACAAAAAACTTTTAGAAAAGACAAGAGAAAAAGTTAAAAAAATGAACAGAGATGATGTTCAGAAACAGAGGTTTGACAGAAAGGAAAACAATGTACCATGTACTTTTGTTATGGATTTTAACCATGTGGCATGCCAAATAGGTAATGTGATACAGAAGAACTGGCCTATTTTGTTATAATTTTGGGATAATGTGGTAGCAGCATCTGTAGGCTCTAAACTCAGGGTTAGCTTTAATATAAGTGAAAACCGTAGGGATAAATTAGTCCATGGTAGGACATACAAAATCACACATGCCTACACAATGCAAAGCATCATGGGCTGCATATGCAGATCACCACAGAATGTTATGCTGGTTCAACTTTAAGCAGAATTGCATGGTGCCGAAAGGCCTCTCACACAGTTTGCAAAGGGTGCTAACAGATGACATAGTAGGACAGCTGCCCCATCAAAAAGAACCACTACCTGGTTACCATGTCGCCCGAATGGCTACTACAGATGTAGCCGTTGTAACATTTGTAAATATGGTACACCAACAAAAGAGTTCATACATCCTGCAGATATAAATATTAGGGCTGAGATTAGAGAACGCATTACATGTGACATCTCAGACATTGTTTATATATTATGGTGTACCTGTAAATTGATTTATGTTGGTATAACTGTCAGACCAGTCAAACAAAGGATACAGGAACACATTCGTTCGATTGTAAATGGAAAACAAGACACACTAGTTGGCACACATTTTTCTGAAGTTCCTAACTTCTAATCTGATGGTTTAAAGTTTATAGGATTGGAACATGTGCCACAAGTGAAAAATGGAGGGGATATATCTAATCTCTTGTTACAACGTGACAGCTTGTGGATTCACATTTTACATAGTGTCAAACCTCAGGGATTGCATGACAAATGGGATTTGAAACATTTTCTTAAGTAACAAGTTAGCTAATTTATGCAGAGTCCTTTATAGCACATAATGCTGGTTTTGAGCTTTTTTACAGTTTATTTAGAATTATGTTAGATGTGCAGTGTAATACACTGTAAATTAATGCTTTTTTCTCTATTTTCTGTAGGTTCATCTTTCATTTCACTTGCCTTTCCTCTAGCTACCTGGTACTCATTTTCTATGAGGTCCTTTATTTGGTTCATCCTGGCTGCCTTGCAATAATATTTTGTGTTGCTGGAGGTTTGGTCTTTTCATTTCATTCCATCTTCCATTCATTCATGTGTTCATTTTTCATTTACTGATAATCTATATTTCAGTGCTTTTAGTTACTTATACATGCAAGTGTTGTTCTGTTAAGGATGTATGTGCTACGATGTAATTACACCATCTAGTGTTATAGCACAGAAATTGCACTGAACATAGCTTGAATTAGAAGTGGAAGGGAGTCTTTAAAGGAGAAGTCCACCCAAAACTTGAAAAAATATATGCTGTGCAGAGTGTTTTAATTTGTATGTGAAGTTCTAGTGTTTCCTTCCCTCTAACTGGTGTTAGGAGTTTTTCTTAAATTAGCCTGCTAGCTTTAGGGTAGTTTTACGACCCCTGTAGATCTCCATATGAAACTGCTTAATTGTATTCCTTTGTCCTACAATGCACCTTGTTTCATGTGATGGCGATGTAGCAGAGACCATAAATCCAGCAGAAAGCATTGCTTTACAATCAGTTCACAACAGTAGAGATGGCTATATTTTAAAATCTGTAGAATTCAGCTTGGTGACCACCCTCATCGTAAAGGTCTTACTGTCCTGAAAAACTTTGCTGCTGGTAATTTTTGTGCAGCTTGTAAAGCTTCCAAGATATTTAGTTTGTTTGGCATGTGTGTGCTGAATGTTGTGTCTCTCTTACGTCACTGTCATGAGACAAGATGCACTGTGGGAACACGAAATACAATTAAGCTGTCAGGCATGAAGATCCCCAGGGGTCGTAAAACTAGCATAAAGCTAGCAGGCTAATTTAGGAAAAACTCCTAATACCAGTCAGAGGGAAGGAAACACTAGAACTTCACATACAAATTAAAACACTCTGCACAACATATATTTTTTCAAGTTTTGGGTGGATTTCTCCTTTAACTTTTACAGGTGTTGGTATTTGCTGGAATGATTGAATAATAATTTGTATCTAATTAAATATACTATATAAAGGCATTGTCTATATGTGACCTTTTCCCCCTTATGAAGACTCGCTTGAGAGTCGAAGCGCTGGGGCTAGTTTGTTCTTCGTATGATTAGCGTGCGTGCCTATTGGTCTTTGTGTTCCTTTTATATAATAAATATTTCACTTTTGCATTACTTTGGAATTGGACGTGGATTTATCTCATTAACAGGCTAAAAGTGCTGACTTTTCCTTGGACTGTCCCATCTGGAATCCTCTCTCCACATCAGTGTCCTGGGGATGTGGGCCATTCTTTATGCCCTGCAGGCTTTCCAGACTCTGCTATCCCAGGTCTTCTGCTAGTACAGACGGACAATGTCAGTGTAGTCCACTACATCAGCAAGCAGCGGGGTGGGGGGGCATTCACTCATACCCACTGTGTCAGGAAGCAGTGAGG
Source organism: Neoceratodus forsteri (assembly GCA_016271365.2). Classification (NCBI taxonomy): domain Eukaryota; kingdom Metazoa; phylum Chordata; order Ceratodontiformes; family Ceratodontidae; genus Neoceratodus; species Neoceratodus forsteri. Next base: position 86,302,335 of record JADMNL010000026.1, on the reverse strand, counting down.
ATCTGGTATTAGGCTCAAGATCATGGGCTCAATCTGACTGGCGTCCATGTTCCAAGCGTCCAAACCATCCTGGTGGATGCCCTATGTCGGTCACAGTCAAAGGTGCATGAGTGGGAGCTGCTGACCTCAGTAGTACAAGGCCTGTTCGACACATGAGGTTGTCCAGAGTTGGACCTTTTTGTGTCCCTTCTCAACGCAAAACTGCTGCTTTATAGTTTGCTCGGTCCAGGGCCTGGAGTTTTCTGGCTAGGTGCATTGTCCCTCTCTTGGAAAGGGAGGTTTCTGTATGCATTTACTCCCTCCCCCTACTTCAATCAATCAATCAAACTTTATTTAACCAGGCAGTTACATCATTGAGCAGGCTCATTTTCAGGATGGTCCTGGACACATAGGACTTAGTCAATAACAGGATAAGTTTGTGCATGACAGATAGTATTACCGTGTAAAAAAACAACTTTACATAGCTTAGGCGGTGAATACATACACAGTGAAGTTTCACATTCTGTAACTAACCTCGTGCAGGAGGGGGGAGGAGTAACAAATAAGAGAGAGGTGGAGGGGGTATCACTAAAAGGGAAGTGGCCCCTAAGGGAGTTAGTTAAGTGCTGGGGTGGAACAGGCCAAGGGGGAGTATACTGACTCTAAAGGGATCCAGTCAAGAGGTGAGATAGAAGGGCCTGGTCCATTCAGTCTGTGGGGATGGTTGATCAGTTGGGAATCTGTTTACCTCAAACAGTCACACACCGTTTGCAAGCATTGGTTTAGCAGCTGCCTGAACATGTAAAAGCTAGGCAGGATGGGGAGTTTAAGTGCTTTTTGTAAGTTGTTCCAGAGCGTTGGTAGGAATGGGCTAATGGCAGTGGAGCCAAGACGTGTCCTGGTCCGAGGTATTTTAAAATTGATGAAACAGGAGTTCCTTATACAGTAGGTGGACATTGAGCGCTTGAATAGTTTGCTGATATAGGGAGGCAGATTGTTGGTCAGGGCCTGGAAGAACCACGAGAGTGCGTTTTTTTGTCTCCTCAGGGAGAGGGAAGGACAGGCTAATGCTTGGTACAGTAAGCAATGATTAGTCTGTGGGGGTACACCAAGCACAAATCTCAGTGCGCGGTGATGAAGAGTGTCTACTTTTTGGAGATCACGCTGAGGGCAGTGACTATATAGAAAGTTGCCATAGTCAAGCAGGGGAAGAAAGGTAGTTTGAACCAATCTCTTTCTAGCTTCCAGGGTAAGTGTCTAATATGGTAGAAAATGCCAAGATGCTGCCTTAGTTTTTAAGATAACTCATTTAGGTGCACATTGAAGTTCAGTTTGTTGTCCAGCCATACTCCCAGGTATTTGAATGTGTCCACTATTTGTAGAGATTCACCAAGGAGGGTGGTAATCTGAATGGTATTGGAGGTCTTCGTATTGAGGTTGGAGAATGGGGAGATAACCATAGCTTTTGTTTTTTTGGCATTTAGAAGAAGCATTCAATTCAACAGGTTGTGTTGGAGTGTGATAAAGGCCTGCTGTAGTTCCTTGTGGGCAAGATCAAAGGAGGGGTTGGTTGAATAGATGAGTGTCGTCCGCGAAGAGGTGAATGTGCCCTGCTGGAAGGTCGGAGTCAATACGGTTGATATAAAGGGCACAAAGAGGATCGGTCCTAGGATCGAAGCTTGTGGGACGCCGCGTGGCAAGGTTTTTAGTTTAGAGAGTTTATCTTGGCTTTTGATTTGCTGACTTCTATTTGTAAGGTAACAGTGGAACCACTGTACTGCAGTGGGGATTACACCAATGTTTCATAAAATGTCAGGTAGTATGGAGTGATTAGCTGTGTCGAATGCTTTGCTAAGGTCGAGGAAGAGGGCGTAGATGTATTGTTTATTGTCCAGGGCATGTAACCATTCATTAGAGCCTTTGGCTAGAGCTGACACTGTGCTATGTTTGGGCCTGAACCCCGATTGAACAGGGTTGAGGATGTTTTGATTATCCAAGTACTCCCTTAATTGAGCGTTGACAATTTTTTTCGAGTAGCTTGGATAAAACTGGAAGCAGTGAAATTGGCCTGTAGTTGTTCAAATTAGTAGGGTCTTCTGATTTAAACAAGGGAATAATATGCACAATTTTCCAACTATGTGACAATTCCCCTTGGACTAGTGAGCAATTAAAAAGATGGGTAATTGGTGCTGTCCGGTAGGAATAACCTGCTTTTAGAAAAAAAAGGTTCTCATAAATCAGCACCCACACTCTTCTTAGTGTCCAATGAGAGGAGGAGGTCCTCCACCTGTTTGTAGGATGTGGAACTTGAATGGAGGGCTGTCAGACCCAGGGGTAGAGACTGGGCTAGGTGTTGATCTGGTGTAGCAAGTGGTGCTTAGTTTACTAGCGGGTGACTTGTCAAAGGAGAGGCCTGCAGTTGCAAAGTGGCTGTTGAGCTGTTCAGTGATCTCAGCCCTGGCCGAATATGTAACGTTGTTAGCCACAATTTTAGCCGGAAGAGGAGTGACAGGGGAGTGTCCTTCAGTCTCTCTTAGAACCTGCCAGAATTTGGCTGAACAGTTTTTGTTTTCCTCAAGTGCGGACAGGAAAAAGCGTGCTTTTTCCAACCTGAGCATTTTGGTGCAGGCTTTCTTGGCTACTCAGAAAGAGAGCCAGTCTGTGTCGGACTGAGATTTCCTAGCCTTTTTCCATAGGAGGTCTCTGTGCCGCAGGGCCCTCTTCAGTGCTGGGATGAACCAGTCAGGAGCACGTTTCCTTAACTTCATTTTCTTTAAAGGTGCATGCTTGTTGATGACCTTGTGTAGTAACTCCTGGAAGATGTAGAAGGCTTCTGAAACAGTGGGTGCGAGGTAGAAATCCTGCCAGCAGTTGTCCCCAAGGTCAGCTAGAAAGGCATGGAGCACAACATTTTTCATGCAGCATTTAATCTTGAAGGTAGAAGTGGAAGGAAGGTGAGGGGTGTACCTGACACAGGGGATTGCGCAGTGGTCACTCAGTTCATTATGGAAGACCCCAGTATGGGAGATATTATGTGCTTACTGACCAGAATAAGGTCCAGTAAGGAGCTTCGGTCAGGTTTTTTTTTTTTTATTTAGCCGAGTAATCTCGGGGCTCATCTGAGCTAGCCTGTGTCCATCACAAAAATCCTTGAGTCTGTTGGCGCTTGCATCGGTCCAGTTTAGGTTGTCAGAGGGTTGTGATCAAACTCAAGATGGAAGGGGCCAAGATGATCCTTGTAGACACCTTCCAGCCTCATCAGATGTCCCCCTTGCTGCAACAGGTGGTGGTGGAACCTGCAGTACTTCTTCCTCTGTGCACTGGCTTGCTGTCCCAGAACTGGGGCACTCTGGACCATGCGAAATCTCAAATCCCTGCATCTTCAAGCTTGGCTTCTGAGGACAGAGCCATGGCTCTGTTTGGGGTGTCTCCCAAGGTGGCTGATGTCCTGGTGGCAGCTAGGAAGCCTTTCATTAGGGCCACCTATTCTGTGAAATGGAAACACTTTGCACTGTGGGCTGTTTCACAACAGCTGGATCCCTTCACTTGTTCAGTGAATCATTTTCTTGAGTACTTACTGTTCCTTTCAGACTCTGACCTGAAGAACTCCTCTGTTAAGGTGCACTTATCTGCCATCTCTGCCTTCCATGTGCCTATTGATAAACGTGTGGTGGCACAACTGAAAGTGTCCCGTACATTTCTGAGAGACATTTTTCACCTGAAGTCTCCTATCCGCAATCCAGTCCTGCCTTGGGACTTTAATTTTGTGTTGGAAAAACTTAACTTTGGCTCCATTTCAGCTGGCCAGCACATGCGAGCTATGCTTTCTGTCGTGGAAAGCATTATTTTTAGTTGCTATTTACTTCTGCTCAAAGAATTTCAGAGCTACTGGCACTCCTGTACGAGCAGTCTTATTTAGTTTTCCACAAAGACCATGTATCTTTGTGTACTAATCCCAAGTTTCTTCCTAAGGTGGTGTCTGAGTTTACTTTAACCAATCCATCACCTTCCTGTTTATTACACAGCGCATGCCAATCCAGGGGAAGCATAGCTCCAAACTTTAGATGTGCATAGCATTCTGCATTACTATACCCATAGTACAATGGACTGTAAGAAGTCCTCTCAGTTGTTCGTTTCTTTCTCCCCTGGGAAATGGGACGTCCCTGTTTCAAAACAGTGCTTGTCCAAATGGTTGCCAACTCTATCACCTATTGCTACAGGAAGTATGGTAAGGACCTTCCTGGTGTTCTTTACGATTCCACCAGAGGCATGGCCACATTTGCCTTTTTCAGGAATGTGTCAGTTGCAGAGATTTGTGATGCTCTCACTTGGAGTACTTTCCACACCTTTACCAAGCATTACAGTCTGGACATTGCCTCTAGGCATAGGGCCAGTTTTGGCCTAGCAGTTCTTCAGGGCCTCCTTTCTTGGGCTCCTACCGCTCAGACTGTATTTCTCTATGTCAGAACTGCTTGGGACTCATAGATTAGCTTACATAGATATTACAGAGCATTAAAGACATTTAGTCCATGAGCTCGCCAATCATAATTTATGAATACCCATTAATATTCCTGCTTAAAAGAAATTTATCTAGATTTGTTTTAAATTCCAGCATTGTTTTGCTCTCCACGACCTCACAAAGCAGCATATTCCATATTTCTGTTACCCTATTATTTAACCAGTATTTCCTTTTATTTGTTCTGTATCTTTCCTTGATCAATTGGTGACGATGGGCTCTGGTATTGTACAGTTGGTCCCTTTGTATCAGACCTAAGAGATCCCACAGATTGGTATCGGTCAGAGCCCTATAAATCAAACACATATCTCCTCTCATTCTACGACACTCCAGTGAGTACATCTCCAAATACTGCAGCCTCTGCTCGTAGCTCAGTCTCTCTGTCCCCTTAATCCTTTTGGTGGCTCTCCTCTGCACCCTCTCCATCATTCCAATATCACCCCTTTTATATAGGGCCCAGAACTGCACACAGTACTCCGCATGAGGACACACCAGTGCAGTATACAAGGGCATCACAACCTCCCTGTCCCTACATTTGATGTGTCTCTGTATACAGTGTGTTATACCGTAAGCCTTTTTTTAGAGCTGTGTTGCACTGTATACTAAAACTGAGATCACTGTTAATTATAATCCCCAGATCTTTTTCTTCACTTACAGCCTTTAGCACAGACCCTCCCAAGGTTCTGGACTCGTTCTATAGGTGTGGCCTGCTGCAAGAGATACCCCCGAAGTCAGATGGTACAGTTACATAAGAACTTACCGTAATAGAAGATCTGAGAGGGCAATCTCTTGCAGCAGACCATGCCATCCCTCCCTCCCTCCTTCCCCCGGACCTGGGAGGTCTTTCTGTCTCTGTACCTCTTTCTCCATTCTTTTCTTTTTAGAGGGAACCTTCGGTCCCTCCTTGTTTCCCTTTGCTGGGACTAAGTAGCTTATGGTCTCCAGTGGGAGAACTGAGGGGCTGCCCACTCTTATAGGATAGGATGACATTGGAGTAGGTGGCCCCCTGGTAGACTGCTAGCGTTTTCGTGTGGTTCTAGTGCCTGGCGGCAGTGGTTCCATAGGTGTGGCCTGCTGCAAGAGATCCCCTTGCAGATCTACTGTTACGGTAAGACAAGTTCTTATATAACTGTACTTTCTCATTGCATGAGTGGGAAAGCAGGATGACTTTTTCATGACTGTGTGGGTGGTGAGTAAATATTCTGTGGTCAATATAGTGCATCTGTAACTTCAGATAGGAAAAGAATGTTTTACCGCTGCCTCTTTCTTAAAGGAGATCTACTGGCAAATGTACTCAAGCCACTGGTGCATAGACTGTGGCACGAGCACCCCCCCTCCCCCGTAGTCCCAATATATATTTTCTAATTAAAATACCTGATCGCTCGCCTAATTCCGTCCCTGATGGTGCAGCCGATATTTTGGTAGACAGAGTCCAGCCCCTGGAGATCGCATTGGCAAAAACTGTGATATGCTGACGTGGTTTTGCCCCTTCTGGTTTATTGCCCTTATATATGGAGATATGAAAATCTCTATATTTTCTATGTCTGGTGCTATTTTTACAAAAGGTGCCTATATGCCATGTGTGTGCCGGCACACACATGGCATATAGGTACCTTTTGTAAAAATGGCACCGGGCATAGAAAATACAGAGTTTTTTTTTTTATTCCATACACCTACCGGGTCACCATTTCATACGTTCTACAGTGCACGTCAAAACCGCGCAACACAAACAGTGCGGTAGGGAAGAGCGAGAGGGTGCAAAATCGTGAAAAGGTGTATGCTCGGTAGTGCACCCTCTCACTGTTCCCAGGCAAAGGAAAAGACCTCTGCTGAGAGGACGGGCCGGCAAGCAGCTGCCATGGCTCAACTGGATGAGCTACAGGCAGCAAGGGAGGCAGTGCGTCTGTGGACTGAGTTTTGATTCCCGGTCCGAGACGCATGACATTTGTTTTATTTTTTGCACTTTGCGCGATTGTAAGTGTTAACCCCCTGGAGTTGGTGCCTCCCCATAACAAGGGTGTGTTTGAGGAGGGTGGAGCCCCTCGCGAGACATACAGCGGTCAAGTTGGTGCGGTAAATTGCTGCACTGTAATGTCTTGTGACATTATGACCCCGTGCCCTCTGTACATAAGGGCAATAGACTGGCAGGGGCAAAATCGCATCAGCATTTCACGGTTTTTGCCAACAGTCTCCGGGGGAGCTGGACCCATTTACCAAAATGCCGACTGCACTATCGGGGATTTATGAGCGGTCAGGTATTTTAATTAGCAAATATATGTTGGGACTACAGGGGGGGATCAGGGTGCTTGAGCTGCAATCTATGCACCAGTGGCTCGAGTATATTTGCCAGTAGATCTCCTTTAACAACCTATGAATGTAGTGCACTACACCACACTACCACACCCCACCCACCCCATACCACTCCACACCACACAACACCACCCCACACACCACATATTTTCTGACATTGTGTTATTTCATTCTTAGTTTTTCTGAGTTTCTTTTCAACATTTTGTCCCCGATTCATCAGCGACCTGAATCAATTGATCGTAACAAAATAAGGGTGTGCAATAACTGGTGGAAACTGACCAGTTGTCTCTCAACAAGAAGGGAGTACAGAGCAGCGCTGAAGGATTGCAAGGCTCAAATTAAGGAAGCTAAAGAGGAGCTGGAACCACCATAGCAGTAGGAACAGCAGATAATACCAGTGCCTTTTTCCATTACATATAAGTAAGGAAGAAGCTGAAGGAGAGGATTGGGCCCCGAAAAGAGAAGCGGGGGTGGCCTGTTAGATAGCCAGGGATGATGGCTGAGATGCTCAATGAATACGTCACTTTGTTGTTCACCAAAGGGCCCAGAGTAGGATGGGGGTGCTCAGTGGGAGGGCCCATGACATCATGGGAACCACTATGCAGCCTATGGACATTATGCCTGCTGTGGTTGCTGACTACCTAATAAAGATCAAGCCAGGCAAATCCCAAAGGGTGCACTGAATACACCATGAGATCATAGTAAGATGCAGAGGAACAATGGGCATGGCTGCTTGTAGTAATCTTTCATTAGCCTGTCCATACAGTTTGTGTACAGGAGGACTGGAAAGTGGTCAGTCTGGTCCCATCTTCAAGAAGTGGGCAAGCGGGGGGGGGGCCCAGGCGACTCCATGCTGCCCAGCCTTACATCGGAGCTGGCCAGGGTCCTGGAGGCCATTATCAAGGACCAGATAATGAATCACTTGATTGAGGACAGTGTTTTCATCCTCTCTCAGCATGGCTTTATGAGGGAATGGTGGTTAAGTCAAACTGATCACCTTCCTTGAGGGGTGACCAGGGAAGTGGACAGGGGCAGGGCCATAGACATAGTCTGTCTGGGCTTTAGCAAGGACATTGACACTGTGGCGCATGAAAAGGTTCTGGTCAGAGTACACCAGTGCAGTATGCAGGAGGCGTACATGGAGTGGATTGCTAATTGGCATGGGGGTGGGGTGGATGGGCACTGCTGTAAGTAGAGAGGAGTACACCGCATCATCCCCTTTAGGAATCAGAGCTGGAACCATTGTTGTTGAGCATTTTCATCAGTGGTCTGGAAGGTGGAGTTCCAGCAGGCTGCTTAAAGCAGAACACTCCTAATTGGGGGAATCAGCTTGTGAGCTGGTGGTCAGTTTGGACACCAGATTTTAAAATCTGCTAGCCAGATTAATGACTGTCCTTTTCAATAACTTTGTGGGCAGGTAGTCAGTTGGCCAGTATCTTTCAGAATATGGTAGCCAAACCAGTTCTTTATGTCCATCGGCCACGTGGCTACCTGAGTGCCGCACCCTGCCCCTAAGCTCTACTAAGTTTGATTACCCACCTCACCACTCATTCTCTTTGTGGTGTTCGTATGAGATTAGAGCTAGCATTTTGTGCTATTTTATTGTTTTTCTAATCCTCATGGGTACCGCCATTTCAGATGCCTGTTGTGGCATGCGTCACAATAACTATGCAAACGACCGTTGTTTGCACTGCAACACTCATTGGCACCATTTCTGGTGTGATCCCACACCTTAAAAGTTGGTCTCACTCAATATAAACAAAGCAGACAGATGGAGGGCATACAAAAAGAAACAAAAATAATTCAAAAAAAGGTTGAAGGGGAAATTCTGCTAACTCTGCAGCTTGTGAAATTGGGTAATTTCACTACTGAAATGATTTTCAAGGCTTATATGTTGGGTTCACTGGGGACACTAAGCTGGCCGGGGGAGGGGGGGGACACCCTTGAGGATGGGACAAACTTCTGGAGGACTTGAGCAAGTTGGGTGATTGGTCGGACTCCTGGATTCTCAGATTCAGTTTAGTCGAATGCAGGGTGCTACACTAATGAAGAAAGTAGCACAGGCGGGACCTGCGCACTGTGTGGTGCCCTCCTGCTGCAGTGAAGGACCTGGGGAGTAATAGTAAACTGGAGGCTAAAGCATGGTGAGCAGTGCGCTGTTGTCAGAAAGGCTGGAAGAATGCTGTAGTGCATCTATAAAGGGGGTGACCAGAAGAGCAGACTCATTAAATCTCTGTTCCTTTCTACATGGTCCGCTGTTTATATGGAAACCAAGGTTATAGAATGAGATCAGGTGGCACAAGTCTCAGGATCCTTGGGAAGTTTTCCATTTCATAGATTCTGTCCTCAGATAAGGACCTCTTGGCCCACCTAGTTTACCTGTAAAATTCCTACCCCTAGATATGATTTGTGTTTTTTCTTTAATGCTTCCTGTGAGGTACTTGGCTGTTCTTTGGCTGTATGCAGTCCTCAGTCTCCCCTGTATGGTAAGTCTGGACCCTCTGACATCATTTGAATACCACAGCCTGTTTGCCCCCCACTCCTAAACTCTGCAGCCTGGGGAAGGAGAGACATGAGGGTTGATTACGTAGTCACTGCCCAAGTGGGAAGGTCATAGGTTATTAACTGCTGACACCCAGCCCCTTATTCCTTTCCTGTTCCTGCCTTCACTCCACCCCTTTATGGTGGTGGAAGGGACAGCGCAAGGCTGCATTTCAGACTCTGTCCAGCCCATTACTTGACTGCCATCTGCTGCTGCTGCCACCACCTTTGTCCAGTAAAGGTCAGTGAAGCAGTGGGAAGCCCTACCTGCCCTTCCTCAGGGATGAAATCGCCAAGTTGGGAGGCTTCAGTTCTCATTGCGTTGAGCTGTAGCCCCAGACCTAAGATGCAGGTCTGGGAAGTTGACATGACAAGGTGCATCCATTTCTGCTGCTTTTTCTGGGCCATCCACAGTTGTTAAAGTTTCAGGAGCTTTTCCTTTTTTTCCATTGAAGAACTTTAGTTTATATAATGTTGTACCCCCTGTAGCTCAGAGGGTTTATACAAGCATCCAGCACCGAGGGTGTGTGTAAAATTAGAGTTTTACACAGTACCATGTGTTTGTTTTATTATATAATTGCTGTGGAGTGTTTTTTTCGCCACAGCAAATATATAAATACAGATTCTCCTCCATGCCTGTAGCTGTGGTTGGGCTGAAGTGGGGATGCATTGTGCATATGTGTGGAGCGAAGGAAACCCGGCGCGTGTTCACTTTTACAACCAGCAGGTTATAATGATGAATTATAACTGGGTTTCCCAGTGGGAGAAAACGCTGCCCAGTTATTACTGATATTTGGTTTCTGTATTGTAGCAGTTATAAGGCACTAGGATATCAATTCAGCTACTTCAAGGAAAAAATGGATTCATTTTTTTTTTTTTTACTTTCCATTCTTGTCCATTCTAGTCTCCAGCACCCGCTTCCCTCAGGAGCACCCAAGGCACATTACAACTCCCTGTGCTCATGCCTCCAGGCATCATCTTCCACGGAGTCACATTCTGCCCGACAGGTGGGGATGACATATGGGGTATTTACCTCCCTCAGGCACTGGTTCCATCTGGAGATACTGCTGATGGAGTTGAGAGGCTCAAATATACAGGGGTTAGTCATCCTTGTGCTGGGGCCATTTTTTGGTTTTCTCCCAGACTGATAGGATGTCGGCAAGCAAGGGATGCAGTGCCAGGGCCTCTAAATGCTGTGCACCTGACTGACGTCTACTCCCCCCTTCCCCACCTTATGATGCACTACCACTCATTGTCCACTAGGTGGCAGCAGTGCAGTGGAGGCTGCGCCCTCCCTCCCTCGAGGAAGCATGCATCCCCTGGGACACTCAGTGTTCCTCCCACAGCTGGCCTTCCAATGGCCCAGGCTCGTTCCCAAACTTGGTTACGGGTGTCACAGGCAGTAGCCCTACTGCTACGTGGACAGGTCGACAAATTTGGTTTTATCAGTGAATAATTTCTGAATTTGATTTCCTTAATGACTCATCTCTAAATCCGTTTTACAGAATATTCATTTCTTGCTCTCTGTCTCTTCCCTGCAGGAATCCGAGTCGGAGACTAAGGCTGATGGTGAAACTGCATCTGATAGTGACACTAAACCTGACTCTGGAATTCCAGAGTCCCCTCCTACAGCTGATGACACTCCTGAGGTTCTGAACAAAGCACTTTCCAAACTCTCTTCAAGGTACAGTGCCTTTCTGGGGACGTGTCACAGAACTGCTATGCATCCACACAGCCACATGGGGCACTTGAATCTCTTACATGAGAACCACATTATTAAGTGTCCCAAATATACATGAATTAAAGATTAGTTCATATATCGAATTCCGTTGATGTATTCATTTGGAGACCACTGAACTTGCTTCATAAACTGCGTTGTGTGCAGAAAAGAAAAATATTTGTAGTTTGTGTACATATGCTGTCATCTATGCAAGGAGACGCATGTGCACACACACTCACACATGCACACACCCCCCACACACCCTCATTTCTGTGAGGTATTCTAGCTCTGTATCTGAACTATTAACAAAATAGTGAAATTCTTCCTTAATAAAAATGCAGGTAGCTTGCAAGTAATGGAGAATTTGTGCGGAGCTGCACTTGAATAACTGTAATGCAATATGAAATAACCTGTAGATTATGTGTACGTATTAGTAATAATTACCTTAAATGAATACTTAGTGTGCAGCTAGTATATGGGTTGGTCATTTATTCTTCTGTCAGGAGGAGTATGGTACAAATGAGAAAACCACACCCCTTTGGCACTACATTCGGTACCTCTAACCTCAAATGTTTGACCATAACTACTGTTCTAGGAGTGTGGATATGTTGTTCATCCACACTGTTTGGCATGTCCCATTCCGCTTTAAATCTCAACGGAAGTCTTCAGGCTGGCTTCTCCCACCCACCCGGGTGGTATGTACCTCGGCTCTGCCCCATGACACCATATCTTCCTTTGCCTCCCTCGTGCTCTCGCATCTAGTAGGCCCTGGCTTTCAAACCTTCGGTTATTCCGAAAATTTGCATTGTTAGCGTTAGCGATTGCAAGTTCGCTGATTTGATTATGGAAGACAAGTCTTCCCCTGGATTTCGTTGGTGCCCTTGTGGCCAGAAGATGTCGCGCACCGATCCCCACACCACGTACGTCTATTGCCTCGGTGTCGACCATGACACCTCGAAATGCGATATATGTCTCGCCTTTCATCCCAGCGTCCTCGATGACCATCTTGCACGCCTGAAACTGGGGAGGCCAGAGAAGAGGAACCCTCCGGTTAAATCCAAAGAGGCTCAGTGGGTGGTTTCTGCAGCTGCGGGATCCGCCGAGCAATTGGAACGCATGCAAGCGTTCGAGGAGGAAGCGGCTCGTGCTGCAGAGACTTCTCTGAGCTTCTTCATTCCGCTCAACCTGGGCTCCACCTTCTCAGGTTCCTTCCGAGAGCTGTGCCAGTCTCTCCCGACCAAGGGAGAGGCGCCTGCAGGCTCGCAGTCCTCTCGATCCTGTAAGCGGAAGAAGGACCTGGGATCATCTTTGTCTCGACGGAGACGGTCTTGGGAGCGGGAGAGATCTCGATCCCAGGAACATGCGGTCTCGATCTCGGTAGAGATCGCTTCTTCGGCCACTGGCTTTTCGGCTGTGTCGTCAGGTCAGTCGACTGAGCTATCGATCGACAATGTTGAAATCGTGATCGATCTGATCGATCTGATTTCACCGACTCCGCCAACGAATCCCTCTATCAAACCCCTAATCTGGTCTTTCCAGATGACGAGACCCAGTCTGTTGGGACTCCCATCGACTAAGTGGTCCGTGATTCCGGGAAATCGCCGGTCCCGCCGGTGTCTCCCGAGCGACCGAGTTGGCCCACTCAATCTCAATCAAGGTCTCGGACCCCCTTGACTAACAGGCCGAGGAAGAGCCATAAACTCTCTAAAAAGAGGTGACGCCATTGGTCGTCTTCGTCCTCCTTGGATGAGGAGAGGCTCAGGCGGAAACTCCGGCACTACGAGGGCCTCATGTGGCAACAGCTAATTTTGACCGGGCATAAGCCGACTTCAGCTTCTACACTGGCCATTACCTGGCTTTCACCTCCTAGGCCGAGGCCGACTCCTTTGGAGCCGAGTAAATCGGTTCCTCAGCCCGCAGAGCTGGCAAAACCACCAGCTCGGCCCAAAACGGTCTGTCCACCAGTTGTAGTGGAACCACCGCCCAAACAGCCTGTGTGAGGGGCTCCTTCCAAGGAAGATAGACCAGACTCCGGGCTTCCCTGGTGGTTGTTGGTCATGGTTACCCCAGACTGCCCCCGGCGGATCGAAGGTGACCTGGGTGGTCGGCCGTTATACCCGGATTCCTTGGATTCAGACGTCGCTGTCTTACATTCTCATCCAAGGGATGATGAATCGACCATTGGCTTGGAGACGGAGGAAGGTCCCTCATCTTTCCAAGGGACATAAAGCAGTCCTAGTGGGGGGGGGGAGTAAGCTGTTGGTTAACTAGGATCTGCAGCTTATCTGTTAGGTAGGAAAATGGGCAGACTAGGTGGGCCAATTGGTCCTTATCTGTCGTCAAATTCTATGTTTCTGTGTTTCTATTCTTCGCTTCATTTCTGAATCTACAGGGATGCCCCTGGAGCCAATCCAGAAAAAGGTGGAGTACCCTTTTACGGACATCCTTAAGAGAGGGGATACCCCTACGGAGGCCTTTCCTGTAGCTGAGGGCATTGTTGGCCCGGCCTTAGAACTCTGGCAGTGTCCTGCCTCTTGTCCAGCTCCATCTGCCCGCATGGCCCACAAGTAAGTGGTGCCCATGGGGTCCCTTGCGGGGGTTAACAGAGCACCCTTCGGCTGAGAGCCTGGTGACCGCTTCTGTGTTCAGGTGTACTGGCAGTTCTGCTGACACTGACCGACCTCCTGATAAAGAGTCCAAACTTTTGGACCACTCAGCCAGGAAGATCTATGCAGCTTCCACCTTGGGCCTTCGTCAGGCAAGTTTGACCGTCATCATGGCACACTTCTCTCTCACCCTTTTAGAGTTGCTGGATGAAGTCCTCCCACATCTCCCTGCAGACATACAGACCACGGTCAAGCAGGTCCGGAATCAGGGTCGAGCTGTTGCCAAACAGCAGCTTCAGACGGCCCTGGACATTGGGGATTCTTGTGCCACTCTATGGCCTCCGCAGTTGCCTCTCGTTGCAGGGCTTGACTGAGGCTCTCCTCCTTTCCGGCAGATACCCAGCACAAACTAGCTGACATGCCCTTCCTCTGGACTGACCTGTTCGGCCCAGAAGTGGCCGGTCGCCGTCAGCGCATTGAGCAGTCCAGTGCCACCTTGGACGCCACTTCTGCCAGGGGTTCTTCAGGCAAGAACCAGCAGAAGAAAAAGAAGCCTTTTCGGCATTCTTCCCCTACGGCTCAGTAGTCCTCCTTTCAAGGTGGACAGCAGCACCAGCAACATGCTCAGGCTTGGTGCCCCTGGCCCAAGCCCGGACCCCAGCAGGCCCGTAAAGAAGGCTGAGGTTCAGGTCCTGGAGCCGCCTCCTCCTCCTCCTCCAAGCCTGCTCAGTGACGGGGTGGGGGCCATCAACACCTCTCCCGTCACCTCAGCTCTGGGTCCTCCCATGGGGGACCGGCTTCGCTACTTCCTTTCCGCCTGGTCCGTTGTCACTTTGGACAGGTGGGTTCTCAAAGTGGTTGGTCAGGGACTGCCTCTGGAATTTGAGCAGCACCCTTCAAACTGAGCCTGTGCCCCTCGGGAGGAAAGAGTATCTGCTTAGACTCGGTCATCTCTCTGAGACGACATCGCTCAGCTCCTCCTCAAGGAGGCAGTAGCTCCAGTGCTGGACCCTCCAGCAGACCCAGGCTTTGTCTCCAGATACTTCCTGGTGCCCAAGCAGATGGGGGACTGGCACCCCATTCTAGATCTGCATGACCTGAATCAATATCTCAGGTCACGCACCTTTCGGATGGTCACTCTGTCCCAGATCATACCATCCTTGGTGCAAAACATGTGGTTCTGTTCACTGGATCTGCAGGCACGTTCTTTCACATCCCAATCCATCTATCCAATTAGCAGTTCCTCTGCTTCAGGGTCGAAGGGACCCAGTATGAGTTCCGAGCCTTGCCGTTTGGCCTGTCATCAGCCCCATGGGTCTTCACCAAATGCATCGCAGTGGTGGCGGCCCATCTCAGGCGGCGGGGGTCAGGATTTATCCTTACCTCGATGATTGGCTCCTAGCAGGTTCCACCCAACAGGAGGTGGAGAGGTCCAGGGACCTGGCCTTCCAGATCTGCTCCCAACTCGGCCTCCTGATCAACGAGGCCAAGTCGGAACTCATGCCTTCTCAGGTGATGGGCCTCATCGGGGCAGCGCTCAACTCTTGTCAAGCCAGAGCTTGGCTACCGGTGGATAGGGTGGAGGTTCTTTCCTCCTTTGCCCAATCATTTTTGGTTGGGCAGTTGCACCCTGCCCGGGACTTTCTGTGCCTTCTGGGTTACATGGTGGCGTGCACCTCAGTGGTCCATTGGGCCTCGCTGCACATGCGCCCCCTTTTGTGGGAGCTAGCCACCTAGTCGACTCACCGCCACAGTCATTTCGACCAGCTGATCAGTGTAACCCAGAAGATGTGGGACGCTCTCCAATGGTGGACCACCCCAGACCGGTTGCAGGAAGGGATCCCGTTTGTCTGCCCCGAGCCGACGGTCGTCCTCACGACCGATGCCTCTCTTATGGGCTGGGGAGCCCACATGGGGGACAAAAGAGCCCACAGGCTCTGGACCCGCGAGGAGCCCTGATGCCACATCAACCTGTTGGAGATCAGAGCAGTCAGACTGGCACTGTCAGCTTTCCCTCCTCAGCTCCGGGGTCAAGTGGTTCAAGTCCAGACGGACAATACCACAACTATGTACTACTTCAGTAAACAGGGCGGTACGCACTCCCCTCTGCTGTGCAAGGAGGCGTCCCACATCTGGACCCTCGTGAGCCGATTGGAGGCAGATTTCCTAGCCATCCATGTGGCAGGAGCCTCAAACCATCTGGCGGATGCTCTCAGCTGCTTAGGCCAGACATCCCACAAGTGGTCTCTCCATCCAGAGGTAGCTTACAGTCTGTTCTTCCGTTGGGGCAGACCGATGGTGGACCTGTTTGCCTCCACGGTAAACACCAAGCTGAGGCTGTTTCATGCCCACCTCCCTCAGCAGGGCTCGCTGCAGGGGGATGCCTCCTCTACGGCCTTCCCTCCATTTCCCTTGATCCACAAGGTGCTCCTCAAGGTGAGGAGGGACAAGGCCCTGGATAGCTTGTGCCAGAGAACAGACAGAACACCAGGAGGAAGAAGCTACTGGTATAACTAAAACTTCTGTACTGGGACAATATTGCCCTCCTTCACTCTCCTCCACCCTAAACCAGTTCTACTTTTATAGGCACAGGATTTAACTGACAACAGGAACTTCCTGTTTGGGAGCAGGAAGTGAGTGATCACAGAGCCACCAAAGACTCACCATCCTAGAAGGGCAAGAGTAGCTCTCCGTCCCCCCCAGCTGCTGGAGGTCTGACTCTGAGCAAGTAAGGAGACTACTGAGAAATGTAGGAACTTCTTGTCTTAGAACAGGAAGATCAGGAGCTAAAAGGGCACGGAGGCAGTAAGTAAGTAGGGGAAGAAAAAAAAAAAGAAGAAAATAAACAAATGGAGGAAAGAGTAAGTATTCCAAACAACAGTTAGGGGGCCAGAAAAAAAGACATGATGGGAGTGGTGCAGTGCAGTGGCTGTTGAGCAGCAGTCTTCTGGGAGATGTTCTGGAAGATGCAGTGTTGTCCCATCTGCAGACACCTCTCTGGGCTGGGGGAGGAGGTTACTCATCTCCAGGCTGATTTGGCCAGGATTTGTGGGACCTCCTCTCCCACCCAGGGACCACCAGGGTCACTGCCGTTGCCTCAGAGGTTGCCAAGAAAGAGGAACTGTTGGGCCACAGTGGGCTCAGGGAGGGTGAGGGTGGTGGAACAGGGGCGCATTCCTCCAGTTGTACCTCCCAACAATTTCTATGCCGTTCTGGAAAAGTGTGGTTCCTCTATGGAGGCACCCACAGTGGAGACCAAGGAGGATGCCGGGAACCTCCACAGAGGAGACCCACAGGAGGGTGGCATGGGACCCCACAGGGGAAGGAAACAACTCCTGGTGGGGACTCCATTGTTAGGAAGGTAGAACTGGGGGAGGAAGGGGAGAGGGAGGTAAGGTGCCTACCTGGCGCCATGGCTTGGAAGGACAGGGAGCGAATCCTCAGGATCACAGGAGCAGCTGCACAGGGGAGGGAACGGGATGTCATTGTCCACCTAGGGACAAATGACCTGGCTAAGAAAGGGATCAGAGCAGTGCAAGAAACATTTGTGGAGATGGGGAAGGGCCTTAGACAAATAGCACACATGGTAACCTTCTCGGAGGTGCTGCTTGTCTATGGCACGGATGAGGCTAGGGTGCTCCACACCATGGGATTCAATCAGTGGTTGAAAAACTGGTGCAGAGCTCAGGGATTTGGCTTGATTGGGGACTGGGGGTCCACCTGGAGGGATGCAGGCCTATACTGGTGTGATGGTCTGCATCTGTTTAGGAGGGGAACCAGGATCCTAGGTGATAGGTTTAAATACTTCATTGGCAAGCATTTAAACTAGCCAAGGGGGGAGGCACTGGAAAGGAGCAGGGAAATCCTAGCCCCCCCAAAAAATCGGGGTACTAAGTGAGATAGACACCAACATAGAGATGTCGATAGGGAGAAGCGCAGGGGTAAATGGAGAAAGTGACAGACGCAGTAAGGACAGGGATGGGGCAAAAAGGGGTAAGGCCATCAAGAAATGGAGGGTAATGAGTACCAACGCCTGTAGTCTGGGCAACAAGCTCCCTGAACTGGTGGCCTTGATGGAAAAGGGAAGCCTGGATATCGTAGCAGTCACAGAAACATGGTATACAGAGAACCATGACTGGGATGTTAACATACCAGGGTACACAACCTACAGGAGAGAAAGGGAGGGCAGAAGGGGGGGAGTAGCTCTCTGTGTAAGGGAAGGGATAAAAGCAACTGAACAAAAAAGTAAACAGGGAGGAGAAGAGGCACTGTGGCTCACCTTAGAGACTGGAAATGGCTCCACAATCCGCACAGGGGTTGTATACAGACCCCCATGTCAGGGGGAAGGAATGGACAAGGATATGATAGAAGGCATACTTAGGATGGCAGACAAAGGGGATATACTGTTGATGGGGGACCTTAATATGCCAGATGTTAACTGGAGCACCTTTGCTGCTGCCACATCCAAAAGCAGGGCCATTCTTGATGCCCTTCAGGTGGCATGCCACAGACAGCTAGTTTTGGAACCTATTCGTGAGGGAGCAATCTTAGACCTCGTAGTCTCAAATGGGGACAGTGAGAGGATCTCAGATCTAGAAGTGGGTAGCCGTTTGGGAACAAGTGACCACCAAACAGTGTAGTTCACGATAAACTCAGCTACAGAGTCAAGTCATACAAAAGTGAGGGTTCTGGACTTCAGGAGGGCTGACTTTGGCAAGATGGGAGAGTGCCTTAGAAAAGCACTAGCAAACAGGCTAGAAGGAGGGGTGGAGCAACAATGGGGAAGTATCAAAACTGCCATCACAGAGGCAACAAGTCTTTGTGTGAAGCAAATAAACAACTCAAAACGAAAGAAAAGGCCTCTATGGTTCTCAAAAGAAGTGGTGGTGAAGGTTAGGGGAGAAAAAGATAGCATATAGGAAGTATAAGGAAACACAGAAGGAGCAGGACAGAGAACTGTACCAGTTAAGGCAGAAGGAAGCAGGGAGGGTAGTCAGAATAGCAAAGGCACAAACTGAGGAAAAGATAGCCAACTCGGTTAAGAAGGGGGATAAAACCTTTTACAGGTATATCAGGGAGCGTAGAAAGACAAAGGGAGGGTAGTGAGACTGAATAGAATGGTTGGTGGGTGGGCAGAGAGTGACAGTGAAAAAGCAGGGATACTGAATGAATACTTCTGTTCAGTATTCACAAAAGAGGAAGTGGGGGAGGTGCCTAATCCAATTAACAGAAGCACTCTGGAGAGGGGGGTCGATCCCAGTCCTTTCACAGAAGAAAGGGTTCTGAAAGCACTCCTAAAACTGAAGGTGGACAAAGCAATGGGGCCAGATGGAATTCACCCCAGAATTCTAAAATAATTAAGCAGAGAACTAGTGACACCACTGACTACCCTTTTTAACAAATCATGGGAGGATGGTGTGGTACCTGAGGACTGGAAGAAGGCTGATGTGATTCCCCTTCACAAAAGTGGGAGCAAGACAGAGGCAGGAAACTGCAGACCTGTCAGTTTGAACTCTGTGGTAGGGAAAGTAATGGAATCACTTCTGAAGGAAAGAATTGTTGAGTACCTAGAGGCCAGTGGGGCATAGGACCCAAGGCAGCATGGGTTCACAGCAGGAAGGTAATGTCAGACGAATATAATTGATTTCTTTGACTGGGTGACCAAAGTAGTAGACCAGGGAGGGGCTGTGAACATGGCCTACCTAGACTTTAACAAGGCATTTGACACAGTCCCACACAAAAGATTAGTAGTCAAATTAACCAGCCTTAGAGTGGGTCCCAGGGTGGTAGCCTGGGTAAAACATTGGCTGAACAACAGGACACAGAAGGTAATTGTAAATGGAGTCCACTCTGAAGAAAGAGGGGTTACTAGTGGGGTACCGCAGGGTTCAGTACTGGGTCCAGTCCTTTTTAATGTCTTTATAAGTGACATTGCAGAGGGACTGGAAGGAAAAGTATGCCTCTTTGCAGATGACACAAAGATCTGCAACAGGGTTGATACACAAGGAGGCGTGGAAAGGATGAGAAGGAACTTGGCAAGGTTGGAGGAATGGTCAGAGTATGGCAGCTTGGATTCAATGCAAAGAAGTGCAAAGTAATGCACCTGGGAAACAAAACCCAGGGAAGATTACACAATGGGGGGATAGTAACAACAACAAAATGGAAAGGGACCTGGGGTAATCATATCAGATGACCTTAAGGTTGGCAAGCAATGTGAGAAGGCGGTAGGGAGGGCTGGGGGATACTGGGATGTATAGGGAGAGGCATAGCCAGCAGAAAACAGGTAGTTGTTATCCCCCTGTACAGACAGTTGGTGAGACACCATCTGGAGTACTGCGTCCAGTTCTGGAGACTCCATCTCCACAAGGACATAGACAGGATGGAGGCAGTTCAGAGGAGGGCAACTAAAATGGTGCAGGGTCTGCAAGAGAAGCCATATGAGGAGAGGCCAAAGGAGCTTACTATGTATACCCTTGAGGAAAGGAGGGAGAGGGGGGACATGATAAAAACGTTTAAGTACCTCAGTGGAATCAACAAAGTCCAAGAAGGTAGCATCTTTCAGAAAAAGAGATGTGCAAGAACAAGGGAACACAATTTGAAGATAGAGGGGGGACGGCTCACGGGCAATGTGAGGAAGTATTTTTTCACAGAGAGGGTGGTGGACACATGGAACAGCCTTCCTGAGGAGGTTGTGGGGTCTAAAACTGTGGGAGAATTCAAGAATGCATGGGACAGACATAAGGCAATTTTTGTTGGGGGGGGGAGGTAGGAAGAAATAGGCTGTTGGTTAAATAGGATCTGCAGCTTATCCTCTAGGTAGGGAAATGGGCAGACTAGGTGGGCCAAGCGGTCCTTATCTGCCGTCAAATTCTATGTTTCTGTGTTTCTAAGGCGAAGGTGATTCTGGTAGCCCCAGACTGGCCATGCCAGTTCTGGTATCCAGATCTCCTCAGCTGCAGGCCCCCCCAGAGTGGCTTTGCACACGCCCAGACCTGATATCACTCAATCAGGGGAAGGTATTCCATCCAGACCTTCAATCCCTGCACCTCACAGCTTGGTACTTGAGCGGCTAGAGTTCCAGGCTTTGGGTCTTTCCAGAGATGTGTACACCGTGGTGGAGGCATCTAGAAAGGAATCGACCAGGAAATGTTATGCCTTTAAATGGAAAAGGTTTTCCTTTTGGTGTCAGGGCAAGGGCCTGGACCCTCTGTCCTGTCCTGTTGCTAACATTGTTGACTACCTTTGGTCTCTCTCTCCAATGGGGGTCTTTGGTCATCGACCCTTAGGGTGCACCTGGCAGCCATCTCTGCTTACCGGGTGCGGGCCGGTCAGCCGACGGTGATGCAGGAGACAGTGGTCGGGCGCTTTTTCCAAGGCCTGGATCACATATCCCCTCCGGTGCATGAACCTCTACCTCCATGGATCTACTGCTGGTACTGGTAAAGCTCATGGGCAAGCCATTCAAACCAATGCACAAGTGTGCCTTGTCACACTAGTCGTGGAAGACGTCCTTCCTGGTGGCTATCACGTCTGCCAGAAGGACAGGGGAGCTCCATGTGCTTTGGTGGACTCCCCTTATCTGGTCTTCCACAGGGACAAGGTTGTCCTACATCCCAACCCAAAATTCCTTCCGAAGGTGGTGTCAGAGTTTCACCTTAACCAGATGTTAACTCTGCCGGAATACTACCCTAATTACACCTCGGAGGCCGAGTACAGGTCCATACTTTGGACCGGAGACGTGATGTCTCCTATTACAAGGAGAGGACAGTGGAAATTCAGGGAGAGGTTCATCAGCTGTTTGTCACCTACGCTGAAGCCACTTCTAGCAGACCTGCAGCAAAGCGGACCATTGCAAGGTGGCTTACATCATGCATAGGTCTGTGCTACGAGTTGGTGGGCAAGGAGCTTCCCAGATGGATAAGAGCTCATTCTACCTGCCATACTGCTGAATCGGTGGCTGCTTCCAGGGACATCACTATCCAGGCAGTCTGCCAGGCTGCTACCTGGAAGTCGGCTAATACCTTCATTACCCATTACCACATCGACCTTGAGTCATGCCGGGATGCTGGTTTTGGGACCTCAGCTCTCCAGTCTCTGTTCCCTAAGTAGGGGGTGTGCGCCTTGCCTCCCTCCTCCCAGAGAACTGCTAGGAGTCTGCCAAAGAGTGTGGATGAACAACATATCCACGCTCCTAGAAAAACAGGTTACTCACCTGTAACAGTAGTTCTAGGAGTGGTATGTGTTGTTCATCCACACGGACGCACACAACCTGGCTTCCAGCGGGCTAAGATCTGGTGTCATGGGGCGGAGCCGAGGTATATACCATGTGGATGGGAGGAGCCAGCTTGAAGACTTCCAGTGAGATTTAAAGTGGAAGGGGACATGCCAAAGAGTGTCGATGAACAACATATAACACTCTTACAACTACTGTTACAGGTGAGTAACCTGCCCCATCCCCAACTACAGTTGTCTAAATGCTATTTTTGTATTCTGGATTTTTGACCTGACATCTTTTTTTTTTTTTTTTTGACCTGATGTACTAGTCACTTGCCTTGGCAGACAGCAATCCAGTATCAACACTGCTCACCTCTCCTTCACTGTTGCCTATGGCTTTCCTGTCCCGCCACCCATGCAGGGATATTGAGGAATGGCGTCCCGAGATCCCAGCTTTGCCACAAGGGTTTGAAGCACTGGACAGTCTCATTTTCCTTGCTTGGCTGGGACTTGCAGTATAGCAGTACTTTCTCCCAGTTTCCATCATGTCAGGGAAGGCACCTGGGTCCATTTCCTCCTTCCTTCCTTTCTAAATTCAGGTTTTTATCCTCCTCAGTCAGACCTGGGTGATTTGTTAGCCGTGTCCCTCTTCGCAGCCCAGCACTGGGTTCCCCTGTGGATTGCGCTTCCCTTCCTGTGGCATGGGGAGGTGAGGGGCGTCCTCCCCCACCCCCTGGTGCCTCTCATTCATAATTCTGCCCTTAGGACCCAGAGTGGCAGGGCAGGCTGCGTTGCTTCAGGCGAGGCTTCGCAGAGCCCAGGTCCACCAGTTTTTCCTCCATTTCCTCACCTCATTCCCGGAGTTGTGGCGGCACTGAGGACGCATGTACGTGGAAGCGCACATTGGCTCTGGAACCACAAGCTCCTTCCACCCTCCCAACGTCCTGTCAGCTTCCTGAACATCTGCTCGCTACCAGGCCTCCACCTGGTGTCAGCCAAGAGCTGGGAAGGCGTACCATGCCAGTCTGGGAGAGGAGATATGCCTGACAGCTGCTGAAGTCCTTTCCCAGCCTCCGCCGTCCCCCCCAGACCTGAGCTGGTTCCTGAACCCGGCTCACTGGTGTGGCCTGAGGGAAGGTGTTATACAGCGCTTCAGCCCTCTGTGCCACTAGGCCAATTTTTGGACTTGGGTTGCCTGCACTGAAGCATGTCGTGTGAACTCTGGGCTGCTCATCAGCCATACCCTGTTGTTATAAACATGTTAGCACAAGAAAGTTTAGCTGTCTTCTTTGTTTAAACACTTTATTCAGTGTTTTGCTTATTTCAGGTGAAAGTGAATGACTTGGTGGGGGGGGGTGGAGCAACTGATTTAACTTGTCTGGCAAAAAAACTCAAACCAGCCACTTGGTTTCTTGGCAGTCATACTAATTCTGAAATGGTTCCTCCCACATGGGAATGGTGGCACATGATACACTTCCCCTGTGGCTGAACCTGTCAACTTCTGATGTGATCCTACACACCCACCTGGCTGGGTCTCAGCATGTTGGCCAGTAGGATTTATCCACCCCTGTGCAGTGCTTCACCAATCGTGCCTGCCGGTCACAAGGCTCTTTCTGGAAATTTCTCAGAGTTAAGAGCCAGTGACACGAGTCACCTCTGGTAGGATACCACTTGGATTTCAGTAAAAAGCTCCTTACCAGTTAGATGCCAGTAGAAGGATGCCACAGACTTTGACATTACATGTGACCATGTGCTCTCTGATAGGTCAACAATAAAAGTGTATGGTTTGGGGGGAGGGGGGCTCCTTTGCCTTGTGTTCTAGCCTACAAAGAACACTGCAGTCCTTCATTCCTCATAAGCAGTAAAATTGAACAACTTAGGACTGGAACTGTTGAGACTCCTTTCAGTATTATAGTCGCCTCAGCCAATCAGTATCGTTTCTGTTGTGCAATACACACTTCAGTGGAAGATTTAGAAAAGTGGATTGTTGCAGTTATGTAATGGAAGACTTTTTTTAATTTGAAAACATTTGTTTTAAAATAACTATAAATCAATGAATTATTATATATTTATAGGAGCTCTGTAATGATCATGCATGTGTCTCATCACGTCCTTAGTATACCAGAACCACTCCCCTTCACTGTTCTCTCAAACTAATAATTTGTGAATGGTCAGCCTTATTACCATTGAGTACTCTTCAGAGCTCCTATAAATATATAAAAAAAAAAACAGAAGCTGGGGAGGGACATAGTAGGGGTGTTTAAAGAGCACCTTTCCTGCTCTTTTTAACATTGCCTCCCAAGAACCATAAAGGACCATTACCTGCTCCCAAGGGATATGGTGCCAAAACTTTATTTATTTGCCCGTATTTTGGATGGGATGGGATGAGATCATAATTTGGCTCCATGGAGCAGGGCCACCGATCCCGTTCCACTTCCTGATACTGTGATCTACCCTAGCACTTGCACGTTTTGTGATTTCACAGATGGAGAGCGCCGGGGTGGGGGGGCCTGTCAATACACATGAATGGGGCCATTTTTTAAACTCCATTTTTTCCATATTTTAGATGGCCATTGTGAACAAATCAAGGGCACTGCTCCGCTAACAAGCACCCTTGGTTATTGAGCATTGCCCTTGACTTGTTCGCTATGGCCATCTAAAATATGAGAAACGGACATTAAAACACGGCCCCGTTCATGTCTGTGGAGCATGCCCCTAACTCTGCACATAGTGACATTAAAAAAGTGGGCGGATCGCAGTATCAGGAAGTGGAAAGTGATTGATGGCTCGGCTCCACGGAGTCAAATTACGATCCCTTCCCTCCCAGAATAGGGGCAAATAAAAAATAAATCTAATTCTGGCACCGTATGACTTGGGGGCAGGTAAGGGTTCACAATAGTTTTTGGTGTGAGCACCAGGAAAAGTGCTCTTTAAGGTATTCAGAGATATAAAAAAGGTAAACCAAGCAGGTTTCTCAAACGAGCACAAGGGGGCATGGACTCAAACTAAACTGAAATGGGAAGGGCGCGGTTTGGAAGGTTTTTATATCACATAAAAGGTGATATCAATGTAGGGGACGCTGTCTGAAGAGGCAGTAGAAGCAGAAATTGTAGTCATATTGAGACTGAAATTAGATAAGTACCTGAGGAGAAAGGGCACAACTGTCTATAAATGATAAGGCAGCACAATGACAGACCTGAAGGAACATCCTCTGATTTATTTTTTTTTTCTTCTGCCCCAATATTTGTACGGAATGTTAAGATCATTTAGCTGTTTGTTTGTACCATTTTGTAAGCTTTCAAAGCTGTTCTTTTTTTTTTCCTTCTTCAGTCCTGAATATGGGGCTGGCATTATACCTAGAGGTTAGAGTAACGAGTTGCGAATGAGCTTGGTATATCCATCAGACCTGGGTTTTATTCTCACAACCTCCAGTCCTCTACCTGCATACTGTGTGACTCTGAGCGATTCACTTAACCTCCCCAGTGTTACCCCATTCCATGCCAAACGGATGGCATTATAACCTAGAGGTTAGAGTAAAGAGCTGTGAATGAGCTTGGTATATCCGGCAGACCTGGGTTTTATTCCTGCAACCTCCACTTGCATACTGTTTGACTCCGAGCAAGTCACGTAACCTCCGTAGTGCTTTGAGTTTGCCCCTGAAAACAGGCATTTGTGCCTAGTGGGCCTTACTAGGTTACCAAAAGAATTAAAAAAAAAAAAAAAAAAAAATCTTTTCTTACTTCCCAGGCTACCACCTGACGTCCCTGGGACTTACCTTGCTCTGGTGTCTCCTTGCCTCAGGATCTCTTTCAGAGGGGCCCATTTGTTGCTGCAGAGCCTAAGGGGGACTGTGCCATAACCCAGCTGCAGTTTGAATTTTTTCCCTCCATTTTTACCCCTGGGCCAGCACACATGCAGCGACTAGATGAGCTTGAGTCCACCTCAGTGAGACCGCCCCCAGGAGTCGGGCATGGGATCCTTTCTCGCACTTGCAGTCCTACTCTGCTGCTGCCCAGATTCCTTCAGTTGGCAGCTCACCAGCAGGATGCAGATTTCCCCATCCTGAGGGAGGCGAGCTGTCCAAGGGAAGCTCAGTCCTCCCCCAGCCAACTCCTGATGCCCTGTGTCTGTTCCAGGCCCAGCTCACCGGTAGCTCTACCGCTGTGCTACCAGACCAGTCTCAGAGCTACCGTTTAAATAATGTTTGGTGTTGGAAATGAGGTTCTGCTTCTGGATCTCTGAGTCGCATGTTGTGGGAGTGTCCACCTCTGGCCCTTTTGTGGGGGCTCAGGCATTTTTTCACTTTTCCAGTTTACTTTCCTCATCAGTTATATAGTGATCTTCCATCCCTTTTGGGATGTAAACCCCTGTTACCTTATAGTCCATTTACAAAGAAATTGATTTTTAAGGCTGTCAGTTGCCAAGCTGGCATTATGGGCTGCCCCCCCCCAAAAAAATATTGGAGATGCCATGCAGGCCGGCAGGAAGCAGCTGAAGCTCCCATTTGGCTAGGTCTCTTCCTGGGAGGGTGAGGGATAAGCTTCAGTGTATTTGCTCATAGATTGCACCACTTGACTAGCTCTCATCCTGGAGGGCTGCAGAGCAGCACCGCTGCTTGTCCATAGATCAGCTCCCAACTAGACTACCAATGCCCCTGGAGGGTGTGGATCAGTTCCAGTGCTCGTTCATAGATTAAACTCCCAACTAGACTAGCTCACGTCCTGGAGGATGGGGGATCCACGCCAGTGCTTGTTTGTATATCAAGCTCCCAACTGGACTATCCCTCCTCTTCGAGGATGGGGGCTCAGTGCCAGTGCTTATTTGTTGATCAAGCACCTCACTAGATTAGCTCTCCTCCTTAGAGGGTCTGGGAGAAGCACTTGCGCTTGTTCATTTCCTAGTGGCTTTGGCAGTTAGCAGATGAGTCAGTGTAGTACAGGGATGGAACCAGTCGGCTGAGGCGGCAATGTAGTGCTCGATGCCCATCTTGAAATGAGTAGGAGAGAGAGGGGTCACTCCTTAGCTTAAAAAAAGGAGTCAGGGATTCCTTAGTTGTTGGTGACACTGCATCCCACCATATCCTGGGCCTACCAGACTCAGTCATGAAGGAGCCCCCCTCCCTTCACCATGTCTTCAGATTCATGTGGTCGGCCCCACCAGATGGGGAGGAGGGTGGGAGTCAATTCTGCAGATGCTTAGAGAAGGGGTCTCTTGGGGATTAGGCACCCTGATTAAGAGGTAAAAAAAAAAGTGTTAAAAATATTACATTTTAAATTTAGGACTACTTATCCCGAGGAAGAGAGTTATGGCCTGGTTGAGCATGCAACTTTCTGTTATGTGAAAGTAAAACTTAGCCACCTCGTGATCCATGCAAAAGCTGGCACCATTTTTTCACCTGTGAAGGCAGATGCTAGTGTAGGTAAAAATTCATGTTAGTTAACGATCGAAGAATAGCACCCTGTATCTCCGCCAGTGGATTGGAGGACAGATCACTTCCATCAGTAATGTCTCTATCAGTGATCTAATTCCGAAGCAACAGTTACTGAGGAAGATGTTTGAGCTTGGACAAACTAGTTCTAGCTGTAATGTCTCAAGCTGTGATATAGGGCATCAGTTAACTGAGACAGATGTTTGGACTTGGAGAACAAGCCAGTTCTAACTGTGATGCTTCCAGTTGTGTTCCGTCTAATGCAGCAGTTACCCAAGACAGATGCCGCAGCTCGAAGGACAGACCGGTTCTAGCTTTAATGTCTTCAGCAGTGTTTTGAAGCAACAGTTTCCCAAGACAGGTATTTGTCCTTGGAGGAGAAACTACTTTTAGCTGTAATGTGTGTTCTAAAGTAAGTTACCCGAGACAGATGTTCGGACTTGGAGGACAGATCAGTTTTAGCTGTAGTGTCTCCTATTGCGGTCTAAAGCAAGTTACTGGACTGGAGACAGTTGTTTTTGGCTTACAGGACAGACCTGTTTTAGCATTACTGACCCCAGTTCTGGTTCAGCAACAGTTAGCAGAGACAAATGCTTGTGCTTGGAGAGAAGACCAGTTCTTCTAGGTCATTAGTTGTCTAACACTGTTATAGTAAGCCTCCCCCGAGATACAGAAACAAATCTCAGGCCTCCCATAATTTATTGAAAAACTCCGGCCTCCCCATAGAAACAATATCATACAGTACTTTGCCCTGTGCCCACAAAGACCATGAAATGACATTGAATAAATGGCAGAGTTTACTCACCTGGGACTCTTAACATTCAGTTTTCCCCATCTCTTCATACCAAATATCAAGCACGCAAACCATAAAGCAGCAGTGCGTGTTACTGTAAAAATCTTAAATCATTCCTTTTAGATACCTTTTTATCCAGTCTTGTAAGAGCCACTCTGTCTCCTAGCTTCAGAATTTCTGAGATTGGAAATCATAAAATAACACTTTTTAAATGGCTAACCCTAGGTTTTCAGCACTATTCTCCGCTTTTTTTTTTTTTATCACCCATCACTTTTCTTGGAGCTGTGGTAAACTAGCATGCAGTAGACTCTGCACCCTGACCTTAATAAGGGACAGTGGGTGTTCTGGTAGCTGTGAATACAGTTGATTAAAAACCTGGAGTTAGTCATATTAAAAAGGAACATTTCTTTTTAGTTGTTTCAAATCTTAAAACAAATGCTAAAGCAGACTCAACCTGTGGAAGAAAGAGCATTTTACAAGAAAGGAGAAAAGGGGTAATGTAAAATGGAATAAAAAGTTATAGGTTCAAAATATTGTACAGCACATTGTCAGGTTATACTGGGCCTCCCCTGGAACTGGTTGGGGCCTCCCCAGGAGGCTGGCTTCACCATTTGAGAAAACCTGTTCTAGGTTTAGTTCACGATAGTGGGCTAAAGCAGCACAGTTACCTGAGAGAGGTTTGAGCGAGGAGAGCAGACCGTTTTAACAGTAGGGTCTCCAACTATGGCCTATATAGCATCAGTCACCCTAAAAAACATAGAGACATACCCTAGACAGACATTTGAGTTTGGAGTGCAGACCAGTTGTAGCTGCGGTGTTTCTTGCTGTGGTCTGAGTAACAGCAGCAGCTACACGAGACAGAGGTATGGGCACGGAGGGCAGCCTATGTGTAGGTGCGTTGTCCAGTGCTGATATAATAGCTGTCAGCAGCGTAGAAAGTTGAAACTGATACTGTATTACTTGATCCGGCAAGAACCAGAATGCATTTCTGTGACATAGCTTACAGGCTGTAAATCATGTGCCACATAAGAGAAGGTTTATGAGACACTTGATCCCAGAAGACTGAGAAAAGTAATCTGAGGAACTGGACAGAGGCTGCAATCACTTAATATGGAGTGAGATAAAACACCTCTGACTGGGTCACTTGTAATAGCCAAGCAAGTCAAAAATCAAGAATACCTTGCATCCTGGTTGGAAGTAGCATTATACTTAGAATTTATACTTGGAATTTCGGAGACAGCAGTGGAAGCGAACGTCCTTTTACTTTGCAACTACCGTGGACACATTTTTTTAATAATATAGTTAGGAACAATTTTTATGCTTGGATTTTTTTTTTTTTAATAACATCAAGTTCACCATCTTCTAACAACTGTAGCTCTAGTAGCTGAAGAAATGTTAATTAAAAAATGCTGAATCAGCATACTTCTCTATAGCTATGTTACATTTACTAGGTTAATGAATTTTTTAGGTACACAAACTTCTTTCTGAGAACTCTGAAATCTCTTTGTCAGGTGCATTTCCCAGACAGCGTTGTATTTCCATTCATAGGGGTTTTGAATTCGAGAAATCATTTTATAGTCCCAAAAAGATGGCATGACTCGACTTTGAGGATATCCCCATCCATTGAGCCACACACACTGGATTTTAAGCTAGAAACATAAGCAGCTGGGGACGCTTTTCATAGCTGGATTACCCATGTTATCATGCAACCCCACCCACATCTGGCTGTGGATGCCTTGGCATCATCTATGTAACGTGGGCAGCCCCCATCCATTTCAGTTTTTTTCTTCTTCTTCTTTTTCTTTAACCAATTGTTGAATGTACGTTGGGACCTGTAGTGACCAGTTCTTTCTGGTTTGCCACACCGTTGGAGTTGGTTTCTCATTAATTTTTCTGTCATTTCTTTTTTTTTTTAATCCTCCTCCCCCAGACGGCCCTCCTTTGGGTGGGTTATGGGTGCCCCAGCCCTGTCACCCTGACCTCCGCTGGGACTTACCGCCAGCCGTTTTCACCTTCTCCTGGTGGGGTCAGCGGGGGTCCCCAGTCTCTGCCGAAGTCCAGATCCAGTTCAGGATGTCGAGCCCAGCTAGTCAGCATTTTCCCTGTGTTCTGGACCCCCAGGAGGCATGGCGTGCAAGTACGTCAGGGTGCATGCCGTGTACTGCCATGCGCCGCACCAACATCTGCTACACCTCCTGACCTTCTAGCCCCAGCTGCCTTTCCTTTCGCTATAGGGCCAGGCAAGCATAGCCCTCTCGGAGGAGGTGAGCAGTCTTATGGACACTCTATCCTCCAGCATCCTGGGTTCACTTCTGAACCTGGGTCATTGGCATTGCAAGTGGTAGCGCTAGTGCTGCACTGGCGGGCCAGCTAATTCTTTATCGTTTCTAACCTGTACACAGTGATGCTGTCTGAGATCGCCAATGACTGTTCTTCTTTGCATTGTATGCTATCAAGCTGACCTTCACTGAAGAAGTTGCAGCTTTTTTGTAAGTTGTGGTAATAAGCTCTCCGGTGATGGCTGCAAGATCCCTGTGTTACCTGCCTCAGTACCAGCCACATGGTTTGGTTTGGTTCAGCTTGCCAAGGGCTCCCCCCTACAGAAACGCAAGTGGAAGTCACTAGAGTTGTTTCTCCTTATATCTAGAGACAGACCAAAACGCCTGCTCCTCCATCAACATCATGCAAGAAGCCGCTGAAGAAATTGTCAGCGTTAAAGTCTATGCTGTCCAAATCATTGGCACCACACCTCCAGAAAGAGCAGTGGAACAGCTGATGTCTGCAGAATGGCAGCGCCATTTAATAATAATAATAATAATCTTTATTTATTAAGCGCAGTTCACAATGTACCAATGCGCTGTACAAAAATAAGAAACTGTATAAAATCAATAAAAAAAATCTAACATATAAAACTCTCCCACCCCTCAACTTATCTTAAAAACCTATCGGATACTTAGGAATTAAAAATTCTTAGTCCTCATCTATTAAATATTTCAGGAAAAGACAAGCCTAAAAAGATGTGTTTTCAAAGCTGTTTTAAACCTCTCCACTGTCTGGCAATCTCATGTCCGACGAGGTAGAGAATTCCACAGAGTAGGGGCAGCAAATGCCTGAGCTCCAGAAGTTTTCAGACGTACCCTGGGAATCTCCAGCAGTCCCTCATCGGCTGAGTGGAGCAGTCATAGGGGACAGTAGGAATTCAGAAGATCTTGCAGGTATCTAGGACCCTGTCTGTGTAGGGCTTTATAAGTCAGTAAGCCGACTTTGAAGGTGATCCGCCACTGAACTGGCAGCCAGTGCAGATTGTGCAGCACAGGTGAAATGTGACTGGATCGAGTTGATACAGAAAACAACCTGGTCGCAGCGTTCTGCATCAGCTGCAAGCAGCGGACATCAACCCCCGGAAGCCCTAGGTAGAGGGAGTTACAGTCAAGGCGCGAGGTCACAAAGGCATAGACCAAGGTTGGAAGATCACCGGACGGAACAAGGTGCTTAATCCGGGCGATGTTCCTCGGGTGGTAAAAAGAGGACTTGACCACAGCCGACACCTGTAAACGAAGCGTCGGCTCATCGTCAGGTATCAGCCCCAGATTCTGCACCCATTCAGAGGTCAGCAACTGGGAACCTCCAAGCCAAAGCCCAGAAGGGCGCCGAGTCACCAACCCCTCTCTCCAGTGCCCCAGTTCCACCACCAACACCTCAGTCTTGTCAGAATTCAGTTTTAACCAGTTGGTATTCATCCAGTCTTGTATTTTTGCGGGACAGTTGGTAAACACTGAGAGCGCACTATCGTGATTGGGCATAACAGACAGGTAGAGCTGAGTATCATCAGCATAACAGTGAAAACTCTGCCTATACTGCCTCACAGTGTCTCCTAATGGCAGCATATACACCGCGAACAACATGGAGGACAGCACTGAGCTCTGCAGGATCCCACATGACAGAGAGAATGAATCGGAGGAACAAGTCCCCGATACCACTCTCTGTGATCTGCCAGTGAGGAAGGAATGGAACCATCTGAGAACTGTACCAGACAGGCCACAGATGACGCACAGGCACTCTAGCAGTACCCCATGGTCCACGGTGTCAAAGGCTGAAGAGAGATCAAAAGGTGCTTCTGATCTCTTGCAATCAGGAGATCACTGAACACCCAAACCAGAGCAGTCTCTGTGCTATGTCTCTTACGAAATCCAGACTGGAGAGGATCATAAATAGCATGGATGATAAGATGGTTCTCCAGCTGTAGTGCAACAACTTTCTCAATAACCTTCCCTACAGAGGGAAGGTTAAAGATTGGCATGTAGTTTGCAATACAGTCCGGGTCAAAAGAAGTTTTTTTTAAAATGGGGTATTACCACCATCTCCTTCAGGGAGCTGGGGAACTCGCCTGTCTCAAGTGAACACCAGATTAGTTCTGCTAGAAGCGGGCCAATGACATCAACACACCGTATTAAAAGGTGGGTAGGGCCTGGATCTAAACTACTGCTAGTTGGTCGCATGCCTTGGAGAATCTACATAATATCCGTGATCTCCAGCCGGTCAAACTCT
Organism: Neoceratodus forsteri; assembly: GCA_016271365.2. Taxonomy (NCBI): domain Eukaryota; kingdom Metazoa; phylum Chordata; order Ceratodontiformes; family Ceratodontidae; genus Neoceratodus; species Neoceratodus forsteri. Next base: position 86,269,680 of record JADMNL010000026.1, on the reverse strand, counting down.
ATTCAGCAAAACCACGTGGTAGCAACCTCGCACCAACCACCACCACCGCCCCCCCATAGAGTGCACCAAGCGAATCTCCGGTCTGATGTTGGCAACCTTATCAGCAAAGAAGCGAGTAAACTCCTCCCACTTAGCTTGCGAAAAAGCTCTCTGAGCTTGTAGACAAGCTGGATTGCACAGTCTGTCTACAGTTTGAAAAAGCTGAGCTGGTCGGTTCTGTGCTGCAGTGATCTCCCTGGACAGAAATTCTGCCTTCTTACGGGAGATTGCTGACTGATAGCAGTAGGTAAGGCTAGGGGGATGTTGGCGTGTATTAGTAGGGGTATCACAAGTCGTAAGAGGGAGGTAATAATCCCTCTTTACAAGACACTGGCTAGGCCCCATCTGGAGTACTGCGTGCAGTACTGGAGGCTGCACCTTCACAAGGATATTAATCAAATGGAGGCAGTTCAGAGAAGGGCAACCAAAATGGTGCAGGGACTGCATTAGAAAACGTATGAGGACAGATTAACGGAGCTCAATATGTATACCCTAGAGCAAAGGAGAGAGAGTGAGGTGATATGACCGAAACATTCAAACACCTTAAGGGCATTAATAAGGTGAAAGAGTCTAACATGTTTCAATATAAGAAAAATAGCAGGACAGGAGGACACAGCCTGAGATTAAAGGGAGGCCGATTAAGGGGTACTGTGAGGAAATTCTTTTTCATAGAAAGGGTGGTGGATGCGTGGAGTGGCCTACCTCAGGAAGTGGTGGATATGAATACAGTGCAGGGCTTCAAACAGGCATGGGATAGGCATAAGGGAGCAATACAGATGAGTATGAATAGATAGGCCATTGACAGAGTAAAGGCCTATGGCACATTCATAAAGTAGAAAACAAAAGGGCAGACTGGATGGGCCTTGCAGTCCTTATCTGCCATCAACTTCTGTTTCTATAGTCTCTATAATGCTCCCATCGGTCTGTCTGTCAGCATCCCGGCCGGACCTATGCCAAACGCGCTCTAGCCTTCGTCCAACTCGTCTGAGCTCCCTTAAGATCCCATCAAACCATGGGGACCGAGGGCAAAGAGTGAGGGGGCGAACATGGACAGGAGCCAGGGTATCCAGAGTCCCTGCTACTGCTCAATTGTAAGCCTGAAGCAGGTTCTCTGGACCCTTGCTTGCACCTGGCATTCCCGATAGATCTAACACCGCCAAGAGGCCTTCTGAGGTCACTTCCCGTAAAGGATGGTATTGGACCATCTCCACAGGGGCAGGCCTATAAGGGGGAGCCAAGAAATTGAACCTTATGATGTGGTGATCAGACCATCCAACCGGTTCCACCACCAGGTTAGAGGTCTCCATCCCCAGGAGAAACGACCAGATCCAGTGAGTTACCATAATTGTGAGTCGCAGAGCTAATTACATGTGTGAAGCCCAACAAATTCATAAGTCTGAGGAAGTCTTGACCAAATTGCGAAAGTTCCTCATCGATCCAGGCGTTGAAGTCCTCCAGTACCATCAGCCTGGGAGACTCCAACACCATATTGATAACAAAGTCCGCGACTTCCTGCAGGAACAAATTCTCTCCTCTGGGTAGATGGTAGATGAGAATGATCCAGCACCCCACACCTGCGGTCATGGTACAATCAAAGGACTTGATGTCCTCAACTGTCACATCAACAAGGCCCAGTGGGCCCAGATGGTATTCACCCAAGAGTGTTGAGGGAGCTGCAAGAAGAAATTGCAGCACCACTAGCAGAACTGTTCAGCAAATCACTAGAGAGTGGCATAGTGCCTCAGGACTGGAGAAGGGCAACAGTGGTGGCCTTGCACAAGGGAGGTAACAAGGAGGTGACAGGGAACTATCGCCCAGTCAGCCTGATCTCAATAGTGGGGAAGATTATGGAGACATTGCTGAAGGAGAGAATGGTGGAATACCTGAAGGAAAATGGCAGACTAGACCCCAAGCAACATGGATTCACAGCAGGAAGATCATGGCAAACAAATATGGTAAGTTTCTTCGACTGGGTTACCAAAATAATAGACTGGGGGAGCGGTGGACATGGTGTACCTTGAATTCAGCAAGACCTTTGACACTGTCTCCCACAGGAGGCTGGGAAGCAAACTAGAGCACACAGTGTTAGTGCAGAAGATAGTTAACTGGGTTAGAAACTGGCTTCAAGGAAGGACACAGAGAGTCTTAGTCAACGGAGCCCTATCAGGAGAGAGGGAAGTGACTAGCGGCATACCACAGGGATCGGTGTTGGGCCCAGTCTTCTTCAACATATTCATAAGTGACATCACAGAAGAATTGGAGGGGAAAGTGTGCCTGTTCGTGGACGATACAAAGCTCTGCAACAGGGTTGGACACCCATGAGGGGGCCACCAGTATGGTAGCTGACATCAGGAAGCTGGAGGAATGGTCAGGACAATGGCAGTTAAAATTTAATGCCAAGAAGTATAAAGTCATGCACTTGGGAAAGCGAAACCCAGGGATAAAGTACACACTGGAAGGACACCAACTGGAAGAGACAAAAATGGAAAGGGGCTTGGGAGTACTCATTACCAACGACCTGAAAGTCACAAAAGAGTGTGAAAAAGCAGCTCAAAGTGCAAGTGGCATACTAGGGTGCATAGGTAGAGGCATTACAAGCAGAAGGCAGGAGGTAATCATGCCACTATACAGATCACTATTAAGGCCACACCTGGACTACTGTGTCCAGTTCTGGAGGCCTCACCAGAAAAAAAAAACACAGACTAGAAACAGTACAGAGAAGGGCTACAAAAATGGTGAAGGGGCTGCACCAAGACACATATGATACTAGGCTCGGGAAACTGAAGTTGTACTCACTGGAGCAGAGAAGGAATGGGGAGACATGATAGAAACATTTAAATACATCAAGGAAATAAACAAGACAGAAACTCCTGAAATGAAAAAAGGAAACTAGGACAAGGGGGCACAACTTGCGTCTGGTGGGAGGCAAGTTCAGGAGCAACTCGCAGAAGTACTTCTTCATGGAGAGAGTAATAGACCCTTGGAACAGCCTGCCACCACAGATGGTGGCAGCTAAGACAGTGAAGAAATTTAAATTGGCATGGGACAGACAGACAGACAGTGTGGGCAGCTAGCCGGGAACACGTAAGGGGAGGGTGGTAGCCACCTAGATGGATCAATTGGTCCCCATCTAAAGACACCATTCTTATGTTCTAATTCCAGTTTAAAACAAATTGCTACGCCCCCACCCCTGCGACCCAACCTCTCACGATGTATCACTGAGAAACCGGTTGGAACCGCTGCCTCCAAAATAGGACCAGCATTTGCCAGTACTTTGGTCACTGTAACCACAGAAGGAAGACCAGACCAGCACTGTACATCTGGTGCTGACTGCTGGTTCAGCCACTGAATGGCCAGAACTTGGGGCTAAAGCGCGTATCACATAATCTGTGGCGTTGCAGCAGTCCATGAGTTGTGCAACAACACAGAACGTGCTGCTGTTGAACCTAAGTCAGCAACATGAGTGCTGCCACTACCACAGCTGCGCCCAGAGGCTTTGGCAAGGGCACTGTAACTGTTTGGATCCTCTTCTCTGAACTGATAGAGACTTTTGCCTTAGTAACCATCTGAGATGGTCCACCTCCTTCTGACTCACTTCCTCCCTCTCCTGCTCCACATCCATGAACTCACACGTCTTTGTGTGGGGGTGGGGGGTAGAATCTCCATGTTCCTGTCCCAAGAGCAGAGCAAGTGTGCCCTGGAAATAATCCAGTTAGGCTATGCACTGGAGTTTGTCTCTAAGCCCGAAGAGATGCACTCCAGGAGGTTTCACTATCCGCAGGAGCCCTTGCCCATTCTTTGGGAGGCGGTCAAGGCTCTACTGGAAAAATGGGCAATTCAGCTGGTGCTCATACCAGAACAAAACCTGGGTTTTTTTTTAGATACATCCTAGTTTCAAACAAAGTCTGAAGGGTTTTGTCCCCTCCTGGACCGTCTGCACTGAATAAGCATGTGGCTTAAAAAAATGTTTAACATACTCTCTCTGGGGTAACTCCTTCCCATGCTGTCTCATGGAGACTAGATAAGCATATTGGATTTTTGGGATGCTTATCAGCATATGAAAAGTCAGAAATGCCCAAACTGTATCTGCGATTTGTCTAAAGAGGGTCATTATTTTATTGAGTCTGAGTGTAGCCCTTTGGCTTCTCCTCGACGGTGCATGTTTTTATCAAATATTTTGCAGAGATAGCCAACCCCCTCATCGGGAGAAGCTTAATTTGTTCCCCTAGCTGGACACTGGCTCCTGAAGGAGTCCTCTGCAGACTTTGCAGATCACACTGTAAATAGGACATGGCAGAGGTGTTTTATGCCCATGTCTGGTCACTGTCCAGGTGGTAGTCAACAGTCCCATGACACTTGTTTTGTTTACCAGGTATGTGCACTACGCAACCAGGTGTCTATTTTCAGGTGAGACCTGGAAGAGTTACAGAGCAATATGCAGTGAGAGGACAGTACAGATAAACAGCAGTACGGTGCTACAAGCATGAAAATAGAGATGTCAGTTGACTAGGTATTACAAGTTAAAACAATGCAAGATAAAACGATTATGAATAAAAAAAAATATACAGGGTGCACGCAGCAATGAATTCGGCAACAAGTTAAGTTGTGCAAAGAACTATGGCATTAGAAGCATTGTGAGCAAGAAACAGGCAGATGAACAGTGTTAGGTTAGTTGACCAGATAGACTAAACATAACTTATCGACGAAGAGTAGCAGTTTCCCTGGTGTCCTAGCCAGCATTCCTCCTTTCAATAAAACTGGTCCATGTAACCCACCCCCCACCCCCGGTTGCACTTGGAAACGAGATATCACAGCTTAGTGTGCCTTTCCTAGCTAAAAATTACACAGAAATAAACACTTCTCAACCTTTTTTTGACTAAAATTTGAGACACATACTCAAAATCTGGGGAAATGAGTACCCTGGAGGAACAGTAGGTTCAAGGGATTATAGGGAACTCTGGCACACTGGATGGACTTCTGGTCCTTTTCTGCCGTCATTATTTATGTTTCTGTGTGGGACACTGGCCCTCATAATATGGAACACATCTTCAAGCATGGAGATTCAAGCTTGTAACACAGTGGGGACTAGTGTCTTTATTTGTGCAGTGCTTAATTTTGATTTAGTATAATAAGAGTATTAATTTCTGCATTAAAATTGGAGTGTACAGTGTGAGAGCACCTTCTCTGTGTGAGCAGCTCAATTTCCAAGTTGGGTGGGTGTGGGATAGAATGATTCTGAGGAGTTAAAACGAGGGATTCCCTTCATAGAGTAATTTGGGGCAATTGACAGGCATGGTATGCAGGAAAAATAGTGCTGCTGGTTGCCATAATGTTTGTTTTTTTTTATGGGCTTTTCTCACCCCCTTGTGGCCAATGTTCAGATTGCATTGTGAAGATTGTACTGACGTTCTGTTTCCTCCTTTGCTTCTCAGATGGAAGAACTGGTGGGTGAGAGGGATTCTGACCCTCGCTATGATAGCATTTTTCTTCATCATCATCTACCTGGGTCCCTTAGTCTTAATGATGATTGTAAGTATTTTGAAGGCATACAGTGGAAACAGATCACTTAATTAGTTTTCCAGTCAATAGGATAATGATTTAAAATATATTCACACACAAATCTGGTTGTATTTAGTTAGTTTTCTGCATTTATTTCCCCATATTCTTTACTGCTGATGACGTACGCATGAAAAAAGGATTTTTGTGACTTCGACTTCATCTCATCCTTGTGCTTTTTGCTGTACTGGTCAGTTCTGTGTTTGTGACAGCACTGTTTTCTGCTGTGTCAGTGACTATATCTCACACGCAGAAGATGATTATGACTTCAGTGCAGAGATTACAACAGGAGAGTAAGATGATGTATGAGACACAAAGATCTGTTTTTCAAGCAAATGCCCTCTGTAATTAGCCTCAACGTGTACTCACTTTAGAATAGGAGGGAGAGAGGAGGGGACATGACCGAAACCTTTAAGATTATGAAGTGACTCAACAAAATTAACAGCCAGCATTTGTTCATGTGTAGTGTGGGTTCAACCAGCAGAGGCCAAGATTACAAACTCATGAAGGCGAATTTCAGAAGGGATATGAGGAAGCACTTCTTTCCAGAGAAGGTGGGGTTGAAACAGTTTGCCTAGGGAGGTGGTTGAATTGAAAAGGGTAAAGGGTTTCAGAAGAGGGTGGGACAGATATATGGGGCTGATTAAAGTGAGACATGATCGGGGGCAGTTGGAAGTACCAGTAGGGGGTACTGCGACACACTTGCAGCAGTAGACTGGTGTTGCATTTTGGCTGCAGCAGTGCAGACTGAATGGACTTCAGTCTTTTTGTCTGATAAATTTCTCTGTTTCTGTATACTAAAGAATGAATAGAGATAGAACACATGAATCAAACATTATTCTGGACGCTGGAATATCACTTTAAATACTGCAATTTTGCTATAAGGTGGAGTTAAACCAATTCAAATATAGGGCTTCATTATTACCCCATCTCCTGCAGGAACCTTTATCAGCAGGGCTGGGGAATAGCCCATTCTAATTCAGTGGGAAAGAGCTAATGGCACCACACTGTCCTGCAGGATCTCACTTAGGGAAGGGGACAATAGATGAGCCTTGCTGCAAATGTTAATTTCTGTTTAATACTCTGTATCTCTGTCAGCTGATTTTCTGCCATGGGGATCGATCAATTTGCATCTGGAAATGGAGATTAGGAGAGCTGTTGTGTAGTGTGGGGCACACAGTGTCTGCCTTGTTTCACCCCAGAGGTGGCTGCACTCACTGATTGCTCACCATTGAGTTGCATACTATTGTCAAGCATTTTGCCATGCATGCATGAGAAGCACTATATAGATGTGCATGGTGTATCCTTCCAGCCTGGGAGGCGATGACAGGAAGATTCTGATGTTGAAGCTGTGGTGCTAGTTATGTAGTGGCTTGGCCCCCAGCTACAATGTCCTTTATGTAGTTTTTGTTGTTGTTTGTTTGTTTGTTTGTTTGTTTACAGTTTTGTTTATAAGGACACTAGATCCTTAAGGCAGTAGTTTATAGAAACGACAGCAAACACAATAGAAAGGATTGTTAGGCCGGAGGCATAACAGGGTTGCCTTTAACAGCCTCTTCAGGTTTGTGTATAGCCGAATATATACACACATCCTTGGTGTGTTTTTGCTCCTATAAATTGGGTTTGTGTTGAGATAAAAAGGTTAAAATAAATGACAATAAAAAGAAGTTCTGAATAGTGGGCATATCAAAGGATCTACCACGGTCATGTGACCAGATTCTGCCAATCACAGTACAGGATTTTCTCAACTCATGTTCTATGCAGTTCAGGGCTCTGAATTTAAAAAGGATATTCAGACGACAGCCAAGAGGGTATAACACAGGGGCACCAGAATGATCGGGGGTATGATGAACAGAAGATTTGGGGAAAGATTGCAGGACTTGTACATGTTCACAGTAGAGAAAAGGAAGCTGAACGGGGAGTGTGGGGATCTCTGTCTTCCTCATACTGAGTAGTATTGACAAGGTTGGAACTGGCTGAGAAGGTTGATTTGGTGTGCTTCAGCAAGACATGGGAATGTGCCCTAAAGCTCAAAAGGTGGTAGATTTAGGGGCAATGTTTGGAGACATTTCTTCTCCCAGAGGGTGGTGAACATAACAGCCTACCAGTAGAGACAGTAGACAAGAAGACAGTCCAGGCTTTCAAGGTAAGCCTGGACACATATCTACTTACCCAGGAATTATAGGGTACCCGGGATAGAAACGTAGAAAATGACAACACAGATAAAGTCTTAGCGGTCTATCCAGTCTGTCTAAGCCTGTGTAATTTTGGAATGGTGCCGCAGTCACTCATCCCTACCCCCTATTTGCCCCCTTATGTACTTTGCCCACATTTCCTGTCCCTTCAGAATTAGGTTGTTTCTGCAGCAGATTAACCATTCCCCCTACCCAAAATGTAACTCAGCTTTCCCTACGTGTTACTCTGGCTAAATGGATGGTGGGTGGGGAATCTCTATAAATCTGTGCATGTCTGCACAGCATAGTTGTTGGTCCTTGTTTATTTAACAGTGGGGGAGCAGTCAGATCCGATGGCCCTGGAGTCCCTTCTGACCTTCGGTTGAGGAGTACGGCATTCACCAGGTGCAAGGGAACAACAAGTGGAGGAGAAATGGGGAGAGTTCCAGATGGGAACAAGAGAAACCCAGGAGGGCAGTCAGAGAAGCAGAGGCAGAGGCAGGCACAGACCTGCATATTGTGGAGGGAGTCAAGAGGGGGGAGAAACAGTTCTTTAGATATATTAGGGATTAAATAAGGGAGGAGGCATTATTACACAAACTGAGGGAGGTAGGGTAATTGAGGAGGACGGGCAGAAAGCACCTGTTCTTAATAACTACTTCTGTTCTGTATTCACAAGAGAAGACAGAGGGCCTGTGCCAGAGTGTGGCATTAAAGCAGCTGTAAGGGGGATCCCGGAGATGAGGCAGCAAGTATTTAACAGTGAAAGAGTTTGGAAAGGGCGAGCAGCCCTAAAAATAGATAAGGTCCCAGGGCCAGATGGGATGCATCCGACGGTGCTCAAGGAATTAGCAGCTGAGCTAACTGAACTCCTGGTAGGGCTCTTCAGCAGCTCAGTTCAGACAAAGGTAGTTCCAGAAGACAAGGAGCAGCTGGATCATGAAAGATCTGCCAGTCTTAACTTCTGTTGTGGGTAAAGAGATGGATACATTAATCAAAGAGGACCTTGTGGATTATCTGGAGAGCAGTGGACTCCAGGTTAGTAAATTGCACAGGTTCCTTGGCAGTAAGAGCTTCTCAGACCAACCTGATCGTATTCTTTGACTGGTTAATGAGAGTAGTGGATAAGGGCCATGTTGTGGATTTACTCTAATCAGTTTCAGCAAGCTTTCAACTTGGGCTCAACTTCCTCCGCAGAGGACACTGTTAGGTGGGTGCGCAGCTGGTTGGATGGGAGACAGCAGAGGGTTGTGGTTGATGGAGTCTGATCCGAAGAGAAGAGAGGTCATCAGTGGGGCGCAACAAGGATGAGTCCTGGATTCAGTCTTTTCAGTATGTTTTTTTTCATCAACAACATGATAGAAAGAATCCAGGGCAAGATGCATCTCTTAGCAGCAATACTAAGCTCTGAGACAGGGTAGATAGTGAGGATGGAGTCAGGGAGATGCAGAGAGAGACTTACAAAGGCTAGAGAGATGGTCAGAAGTTTGGCAGTTGAAATTCAGTGCCTAAAAGCACAAGGTGATGCACAAAGGGAACAAGAGGTTTTACTGTTTGTTGCTACACTCTGCAGTCTCTCTCACGCATTTAAGCACAGCAGCAATACCTGGGCTCACATTTTGACTTGAGAGCGGAGGAAGAAAATGCAGCATGTGTTCATTTTCAAGAAATGTACTCTTCAGCAAAATGCATCGAGTCATTTGTACGCATCTGAAATTGGTTTTACTCACCTCATTTTAAAAATGAGGAGTAAAATACTCTGGCCAAATTTCTTATCTGAAGCCCTGGGCACTGAGTGCTAGGGCCTGAGACACAGACAACAAAACACAGATGTAACTTTATTCACAGCCAAAAATAAGCCAGCTGCAGTTACAGAGGCCAGGATAGGTTGGGGGGTGCCCCCTCCCCCACCTCTGGAGGTTCCACTGTTTGACCTGGGACTCCGCATTTATACTGGTGTCCCGGGACACGGCATATCACTAGTTGGCCCGACAAAATCTCTGCTCCCTGATCCAGTTCATCTCTCAAGGGGAGGTGCTGGATTTCAGCACCCTGAAACAGGCATTTAATTTTAACAACACTAACCATTTTAGGTATTCACAGATTATAGTATATATACAGGAATTAAGTAGACAAAAGCAGGCATCACCAGCAATCAAATGCTTTAGAGAGACACTGCAGGGCATTTGGGGGGGGGGCAGATACCCAGGGGGACAGATCTTGCTTTCTACAAAGTCTTCCAAGAACAGAATATGGATCAAGCCACTGGATCAAACAGAAATGGGAAGGGGAAAGTGGCCCGACAGAGCTCACAGAGCAGATCTGGTCATGCATACTCCATTTAGTCTTTAAAACAACCAGCTCCTCGTTTTGGCAGGAATACACATGGAAGATATGGACACTTTTTTCCTATGCCCTAGAGATTCAGGTGAAATGGGCTCCCCTTTCCTGACAAGCATTCAGAGACTCTCTGCAGAAACCAAAGCCAATCAATAGCATATTTTCTGATCCTGCCCAAAATTGAGAAAAAACTGGAGGGAGGGGGGCAAAGCCCTGACAAGCTTATTCAATTTAGATGCACCCCTGCAGCTGACACACAACTCTAGGGCTTCTTGCAGATGGCATTGGGGTGGGGGTGGGACATCTTGTACTTGTGGCAGGTGTTACTGGGGGTGGTACAAAAGTCATAACCTGATACTGGCTACAGCATGGACACTTCCAAATAAATACCTGGATAGACGTAACTCAAGAAATACACAGGATGGAACAACTGGCTTACCAAGTAAACCAAAATGAAATCAGTTTCAAAGCAAGGTGGCTAAAGTTGGTGTTGTACATGGGAGACAGAGATCTGAATGATACCCCATAGCCCTAAAATGCAAGGGGAGACAGATACGCCCACTAGATATAAAAAAAAAAAAAAAACGACAGATGAGGAAGATGTTAAGGGAGCCTGAGGTCATAAAATAAAAAGTGAGTTTTGTTGAGAAAGATGCAGTGTCTCCTCTATTTTGTGTCCTACTTCGACTGTCACGTGTAACATTACCCTGCATCAGAATGTAGACGTTGACAAAAGGAAATTGAATTTAAATGTATTGTACCTAAGTTGTTCCGTAAACCTGAATTTAAAAGAACACGGTGGCACGAGTGAAAACTGACAGGGGGCTGGGGGTTCAAGAGGGTCATGAGAAAGTTTAGAATGGGTGGTGGAGCAGTCTCTCCGCTAATGTGGTGGACGCCAAAACCATCGACTGTTTCAGACGCGGCTGGGACAGAGTGAAAGGCTTAGTGGTTGCTCAGGGCAGTTGCAGTAGAGGGGGAGCATGGGGTGGATAGTTTGGGTTAGAACCCTGTATGGACAATAGGTCCCAGGTTTGTTTGAGTTTTATAGGCAGACTGGATGGACCAGTGGACTTCTTCTGTTGTTTTTGTCTCTGTTTCTGTGTTTTTAATTAATTAGTATTTTATAAATATTGTAAATGTGTACGTGTGTGTAGCTCTGTAGTGATGTTCAGCTCCCTCTGACTACTCTTTCCTTTTCTCCCAGGTGCTGTGTGTACAGATTAAGTGTTTCCATGAGATCATAACTATTGGCTACGGCGTCTACCACTCATATGATCTGCCCTGGTTCCGGACGCTCAGCTGGTGGGTGCAGTGTGCAGAAACGTGGTTTTACGTGAGGATTAGGTTACTTCAGGCGGGAGTGGACTTCACTCATCCAGCTGAAGGAGTACCCAGATGTGTTAAAGAATAACAAAAAGGGGGGTGGGGCTACTTAATGATGATAAAAATGTGACAAAATAATTCTTATTATACAAAAATACTACAAAGGAGATGGCATGCCCCATTTATTTTGCTTACCCCATGTTCTCTTTCTGTATATCTCTCTTTTTATGGCTGCATGGGGAGCGCTATGCTGACATATTGTGACAGAGGAGGAGAGAGAGAGCAGGGTTAGGAAGTATGTAACTGGATCTGACACAGATTACATTCTTCCTCAGCAGTGGAATCTCAGCACGTCACTGCTGTGTATGAGATCCCTGCTCTTTGTGTCTGGGCCACTCCTCTCTCCTCCTGCCTCTCCAGTCTCATACCAGATCTGCATTTTTTGTCTAGGAAAGTTGTGGCACTTTCTTTCTTTACTGTACCACCTCAGACCTTTGTTCTTGCCCGAGAGCTCAGGTGCTGATTTCTGCTCCTGGTGTCTCTCAAAAGCTCCTCCCCTTGTGTGCCCTCACTCCCCCACCCTCCTTTCTGGCCCCTGGGGCAAGTTTAACAAACTCTCCCACTCCTTCCCTCTGTGTGCTCTCCCACCGTCACCCTTCCGCTCCCTCCCTCTGCATGCATTCTTTCCCCTGCACTCTGTTTCAGCCTCCAGGGCACGTGTAACAAACCCTCCCATTCAGTGGTCCAGTTAAGGGGTTTATTGGAGTATTTTACTCCCAGTTTTGCCCTTTTTACACCCTGTGTGTAGAGTCCTGGGTAGTATCATCACTACCAGGTGTTTTCACGGACTTCGCGCATTTGCACTTCAGTTCACCAGAACAGTGTGACTGCGGTGCAAAATACTACATGGCATACTGAAATACCACCAGCTTGGAAAACTAAGAAGTTTTTACTTCCTGGCCTAAAAAGTTATCTGGAGCACTACTCCCACTGTGTGCTCTCCCAACCTCACCCTCCATTCTGGCCCCTGGGCAAGTTTAACAAACCCTCCTGCTCCCTACCTCCATGTGCTTTCCCACCCCGACCCTTGATTCCACCCCTCCCCACATGCAAGTTATTAAAAAAATAAATAAAAAGTTTCCTCTGTGTGTGCTCTCCTACCCCCACCCTCTGTTCTGCCTTTGGTGCAACTTTAACAGACCTCTCCTGCTCCTTCCCTTTGCATGCTGTTCCACCCCTACCCTCTGTTATGCCTCTGGTGCAACTTTAATAAAGCCTGCCACTCCCTCCGTCAGCAGGCTTTCCAGCCCCCATCCTCCATTCTGGCCCTTCTGGCAGCTTAACCCTTCCACTCCCTCGCTGTACAAGCTTTTCCACCCCCAACCCCCATTCAGCTTCCAATACAAGTTTCAGTAAACCCTTCCCCTTCCTCTACATGCTTTTCCACCCCAACTCTCTTTTTCCATTGTAGGCAGACTTTTCAGGTTGGCGTGAAGCAGCAGAACTTGCCAGATCGGCATGAGTTGGGTCGGCGTGAGATGGAAGAACTCCTTGGGTTGCTGCGATGCAAAACTTGGTTTTGGGCTTTGTCTGCTGTGGCTTCACACTGCGTGACATTTCTGTGTGGAAGCAGCAGCATGCCAAGGAAGAAGCATCAAACACCATGGTGGGCAGCAGTGCTGAGGCAGAGAGAAGATGAAACTAATGTAGTGGGAGGGGCAGTCTCAACACAAGTGACCTGTCATGGGACCTGGTAAAAATTGGACTGCCAGACCCAGATCAGGTTGGTAAAATCCAGAGCGGCCGGTTGGACGAATGAGCCTGACTGGATGCAAGTTTTCGTATGTTCGTATATTGCTGGTCTGGTCACTCTGGCTGGATGGATGGATTGTTACGGTTTTCACCCTGTCCTGGGCATGGGTGAAAACTGGACAAGACTGGATTGGTAAATGCCAGTCTGTCCTGCCAGAGTAGCTGGATCAGTAGTGTTTACGCGGCTTGTGTTTGGTCCAGCTCATCTGTGGTGGTGCTGCATGCTTCTCCTATGTATTCCTTCTCTCCCTACCTTCCCATTGGAAACGAGACCTTCGATGGCTTTGTTTGCACACATGATAAAATATATTTCAAATAAATAAAATATTCCATTAGATTTTCTTCGAGGCAGTCTCTTGCAGCAGGTCATTACACATGGGATATCGGCCACAGGCATCATTTCCTTCGGATGACTTTCTCAGCAGTCGACCCTGGGACCTCCCCCTAGCACCACCACGTGGTGTTCATCTGGCAGATATAAAAGGGGGAGGTCCCAGCTTCTCCTCCGTTCTTTTCAACCGCGACCTGCATGCAACAAGTCCTCCTTCGGAGCTCTGCTTCCAGTCATTGACGAAGAGTTCTACCGACCAAATTTTTTACCAAATGGGTTCTTCTAATGCTGTCTACGGATACAGAGTGTTCCTGTGGATTTCAGAGGTCCTCCACAGCATTGGTGTGGGATGCCTTGGCCCTGTACACAGCACCCGGATTGTCACCTGTACAACCGGATCCACAAGGAACCCTCCTTGGGGTCTCATGTTGGTGAACCCTCCTCATTGACTGCCATGGGTCCGTGTGTAAACCTTCCTTCTATCAATGCACATTTCACACCATGCCCTGGTCGTGGACACAGCATGCCCCGAGTTCTATGTTAAGGTAAGTAGCCTGAGAAGGTAGCCTGCTTTAATGTCATCTTCTCCACCGTCGACGACTGCTGGCTCCTCTCTTTACTCCTTTGATGGCTCCTCTGTCGATGGAAGATCCTGGGGTAATACCCTTGCTAGCCTCAGAAGACAGTTGGCTTCTGGCCTGTCGATGATCCTACGGATGTCAACGGTGATAGCCTAAGATGGTAACCTGCTTTTATGTCGTCTTCTCCATCGTCAGCGACTGCAGGCTCCTCTCTTTCCTCCGTCAACAGACGGTCCTGGGGTTAGGCCCTTGCCATCCTCGGAAGCCAGTTGATTTCTAGCCAGTTGACAATCATCGGACGTCGATGGTGAGCTTAGAGGGTAGTTTTCCCCGTGCCATCGTCCGTTGACGATGGACTCTTGCCCATCGCTATTCCATCTCATCGACATCTGGCTGGTTTGCTCAGGCCTATTACCTTCTGTGCTGTTAGTGTCTGCTGGCCTGTCTACTTTCATGATGATTGGTGCAGGGGTTTTTCCCCTTCCCGTACTCCTGTCGATGCTGGCTTCTAGCCCGTCGTCAATCCTGACCATCACTGCCAGACAGCTGTTTATCAACCCATTGTACCTTTCAATGATGCTCTCGTCGATGACTAGCCAGTCTGATACTGTCTGCGACTACTGGCTTTTATATTTTCACCGTCGACTGCTTTTGCACCATATGCATTGACTAGCCTTTGGCATAACAATGGTCCTAATCCATTGATTATGAATTACACCCTTGTTGTCGTCTGTCGAGGATGGCTTGTGGCCCATTGACATTCCTTTTGTCGACGACCGCCTGTTTTTTTGCCATTCAAATCTCTGAAAAACATCCAGCTGCATAAGGAGTTGTTATTGGGTTTGGTACATCATAAAGCCTGGGATTGATTCTCATGGCTTCTGCTTGCATACTGTGTGACTCTGAGCTCCTGGGTTGCCCCAGATATACTGGACATTGGGTCAAGTGGCCCTTGCCCAGTTACCAGAGGTCACTGTTTTCCCTGGTCTACATCCAAGGGATAGGGCCCTGGCGCATCCCTTTTTATAAAGATGGGTTCTTGTTGCCCTGCTGAGTAACACCATGTTTGTATTGGGGTGGCATCTGCTCGGATGGCTCACCGCCTTCTTTGTAACAGGGTCAACCTCCTCGTATATCAAGAGGCCATACTGACAGGGCTCAGTTCCCTACTGAGGCTGTGGTTAAAAGCCGCCACCTGCTTAGGGCCTCTTCTCCGGCCATCGATACTTCCCGGCTTGGGCGTCCTCTATGGGGGTTGGCCTCCGCACGGGCTGCATCTGTCAAGCTGGATATACTGCGGTTCATTCTTGCCACCCCTTCCTGGTGCTAAGCTCTTTATGCAGGCTTTGAACTTGAAGGCTTTCCTTGACTTCGGTCGTCTCCTTCAGTCCATTCGCACAATATGTTGAACATATGGACATCTGGCCAACAGGGGTTCCTTCCTTGGCCGTCCTCATAGGTATCTGTCCCCTGCTCCAGAGATGTGAGAATTGCTGTACGTTATGCTCTGGCTCCCCCTGGATGGGCCTGCCATCTGCATAGCAGCGTGTCTCCGATCATGGGCACGTCCTAGGGGGTTCGGTGGTCACTTTGGATCTCGGGATCCTCCAAGTGATCCCATCGGGTCATGCATTTACTCTCATGGAGTACCCCCCTCAGTGGTCTCTGGGGACCTCTCTAGCCCCCAGACCATGCATTGGCATCACATGATGAAATAGATGCTTTGCTTATAGAACGAGCCATCGCACCAGTATTCCACAGGGAGGCACAGGATTGTATTCCTGTTTCCTTCTGGTTTCCTAATGGAAGATGGATACTCACAGCATTTGGATCTGTGAGGTATCCCCCTCATTATCAGATTCCGTAAGTTCTGTATGGTGTCCCTCCGACACTCTTCCCATTGCAGGACATGAGAGATTGGCTCTGTTCCCTGGATATGGAGGTTACATTCCTCCATTCCCTGATGTACCCCACTCACAGATGGTTCCTACCATGTTTTGTTTCAGGCTCATCATTACCAGTTCAGCCCCTCACCATCTGGCACTTTCCTAATGGCCCGTGGGTATCTTAAACATGCCTAGCGGCTTTCGTGGCCCCCCCCCCGTAGGGCAGGCCTCTCTGTCTTTCCCTACCCAGACAATTTGCTCCTGACGGTGTCTTCCCACCGGAGGCTGGTGTCCATGCAGTTGTTCGCCCAGGGTGGGATGGCAGTAAACTATCCAATATCCAAACGGGGCACTATGCCATGCCTCTTGTATATTGGGGTGTGCTTGCCTCCTCCTTCTCCAGGAAGGCATATTTGCCCACCTGATTACATTGGACACCTCCTAGGACTTTGGATCTCTTCATCCGACAGTTCCCAATGACAGGCTGTCCTTGTGGGCCCTTCAGTGGTCACTGACAGTCCAATGGGACCAGTGGGAGGACAATTTCAGTGCACCAGTCCTCTTGTCTTCCTCGGCTCTTTGAGCACTACAATGGGATGTTCATGACAACTTTCATGCAAGGCGTGCAGTTTCCTTCTCCTGTCCCATGTCTCATTCTGACCACAGACGCCTCCTTGACAGGGTGGGATGTGCTTCTCCTGCGCATTCAGTCACATGGATCCTGTACGCCTGTGGTGGCCCACCTACAAATCAGTGTTGTGCAGTTGAGGGCAATCTTCTACGCTTTACAGGAGTCGAGACTCATCTCCCACCTGTTTGCCTGCAAGTGCAATCAGACAAATCTGCGGTAGTTCACTACCTAAACAAACGTGGTGGCACCTGTTCATATCCTCCCTGCAGAGAATCGAGGAGGGTATGGTCTTGGGCAATCTGGAGAAATATTCATCTTCTGACAGTTCTCCTCCCAGGGGTGTTGAACACCCTGGAAGCTGCCCTGAGCAGATCCACTGCCCAGGCCCATGTGTGGGAAATCTTGTCAACAATGTTCTAAACGGCATCTTCCACTTGTGGGGTCGACCGGAGTGGGACCTATTTGCCTCACTGGAAATCACAAAACAGTCGCTTTACTGCTCTCTCGTATGAGGTCCTGGAACTGTGTGGCAGGACGCATTATCTCTTTCCTGGACAGGAAGATTTCTTTACCCCTTCCCACACTTTCCAGTCGTTCAGTGAGTACTACTACAAACTGGCCCAGAATGAGGCATCTTTGATTCTCATAGCGCTGTTCTGGCCAAGCCGGCTTTGGTTCCCTCTACATCTATAGCTCTCACAACCAGGGCCAATATCTCTGCCAATTTGCCGGGCTTTACTTTCCCAGGCGCAAGGCTCCCTGTTACACCTGGACCGTAGCTACCTCCGCTTACATGCCTGGCTCTTGAGGACGTAGACCTCTCACACTTCAGGGTGTCCCCAAAGGTGGCGGATGTTCTCTGGGCAGCTCAGAAGCAGTCCATTTGGTCTTTCTATTCCCTGAAGTGGAAATGCTTTTCTATTGGGTGTCTAATCTGGACTTAGAGCCTTATGAGTGTTCCCCTCTTGATCTTTGATTATTTGCTCTCCTTGAAGGAAGGTGAGCTGAAATATTCCTTCTGTGCAAATTCCCCTCTCATGCACCATTTCATTTACATATGGATAACATTCCTTTGTCCCAAGTTACCTTTGCTCCGCACCTTTTTAAAAGGTCTTCTGCACCTGCCTCCCCCTATCCGCGATCCAGTCCCTGTATGAGATTGGTGCTTAACTAAGTGACTGTGAGTCCATTTGGGCCTGCTGAATTCAGCAGCCTCTGTTGTCTTTCTTGCTAAAACTATGTTATTAGTTTCCATTACATCTGGCAGATGTGTCTGGGGGTTGCACGCACTAATGTGCACACCTCTCCGTGCTGATGAATTCTTGACAACTGGGTGTCTTTACGCACTGACCCGTCGGTTTTGCCTACAGTTGTTTCTGACTTGACTTTACATCAAGACCATTCCATTACCAGTGTACTCTGCAGAGCCTACGAATCCAAGGGAAGTCCTGCTTCTTACTCTCACTGTGCATAGCACATTGAGCTTTTACCTTCTCCGTGCTTCAGTTGTCACACACTCAGCAACTTTTTGTTTCTTTCGCCCTGGAAACCAGGGCGTTTGTGTTTCACAGCTGTGCTTGTCTGCATGGTTGGCCAGCTGCATTCCATTTATCTCTACAAAATACGACACACCTCTCACAGTGGTTACAAAACACCATTCTGCCAGGGCCATGGCCGCCTCTATGGCGTGTTTCTGGGGTGTTTCTGCCTTGGATATTTGAGAAGCCGACACGTGGACTTCTGTACATACCTTCACCATATATTATAGTTTAGATGTCGCTTCTCCAGAAGCGGCCCATTTTGGGGCCGGGCTGTTTTACCTGGCCTCCTGTCCTAAGTCCTAATCATTCGCTTCCTCCTCCTGCTGGGTATAATAACTGCTTGGGAATTTACCCATGTGTTATGACCTTCAGCAAGAGATTGCCTACGGTTGCGTAAGAACTTATGGTAACCGTAGATCTTCGAGAGTATTGCTTGCAGCAGGTCATGCAGTCCCGCACTCCTTCTCCCTTGCTGTTACTACAGAAGGGTTTCTTGCTCCTGTCTAGTACGACTTCACGAGCTGCTGCCTTGGTTTCCCTCCTTGGTTCCCATTGGAGGCCTGAGATATGTTTACACATTTGATCGCCAGGATGGAAAAGAACTGAGGAGTAGCTGGGACCTCCCCATTTTATACCTGCCAGGTGAACACCACATGGTGGTGCTAGGGGGAGGTCCCAGGGTCAACTGCTGAGAAAGTCATCTGGAGGAAATGACGCTTGTGGCTGATATCCCATGTGTTATGACCTGCTGCAGGAGATTGCCTCAAAGAAGATCTACTGTTACGGTAAGTTCTTATGCAACCGTACTATCTGTGTGCACCAGTCCTGCTGTATGCACCTAATGTGATTGCAAACACATATCTGTTTTCAACATGTGTTAACTTCAGCTGAATTTTAAATACAAGAAGCAAATGGACAGAACCTATTGAATTTGGGATATAAAATAAAAGCAGGAAGTGGTTTTGGCACCTGTTGCATTGGGGCACATTCTTTTAAACATTGTGTCAAAGATCCTGTTAAGTGTACTGAATGTGCTAGCTAGAATCATTTGACGTGTTAAGCGGTAGTAGTGATGTCAAGGGGAACCTACCTGGTCTAAGCCACAGTAAGGACACCATCCCTTGAGAACAGGTCGTGGTCAGCCAGAAGGTTTTGCTTCTTTCCTCCTGTAAAGGCAGCAGTCCACCCTCCTGGAACAGTTTATGGGTGAGACGCTGTGCAGAAGGCCAGGGCGTGGAGCACAGCCTTTGTGAATTGAAGGTGGGTGGGATTATCAGTTTTTGCATAATAAAGTCTTAATACCCATGGGAAAAAAAGAATCTGGGGAATCAGTTCCTGATTTGAATGCCCAAGGGGAGAACATATCCCCCTAACCAACTCCGTAATAAACAATATACTGGCATGCCAAGGAGTAACAGTGCCAGTCCTCCTGGCTGATAAAGTGTGTGTGTGTCTGTCAACTACATGTAACTGTATTTCAGAAGTCTTTTTCCAGTTTCTTGCAACTGGTGTTGTGGATTGGTTATTGTATTCCAGGTACTTCTTGCTGTGCGTGAATTACTTTTTCTATGGTGAAACGGTGACAGATTACTTTTTCACCCTGGTTCAGAGGGAGGAGCCACTAAGAATTCTCAGCAAATACCATCGCTTCATTTCCTTTGCAATCTACCTGACAGGTAATTGACTTGCCAAGATTCCATTTTGCTGCCTTACTTACAAGAACGAAAAGCACAAAAGGTTGAAGTAAAGATATGAATTTGCATTTAGCCAAACATGACTGTTTTCTTACTTAAGGAATTAGAAATTGATATAACATTTTATTTTTATACAGGATCATACATTTAGGGGCAAGCTATGTTTTCACTAATGGTCTTGTACAGGCAACGAAGTAATCATAAAAATGGACAAATGGATGCATAAGAAAAACAGAGATGCAGTGGTTGAACACAACACAGACAAGGAGAAGCATGAAGTACAAAAATGATATATGCTGTTCATTTGTAACAGTCACAAGCTTGAAGTAATATTTTCCTGAGGGTATTTTGAAATTAGTTTATTGAGTTTTTGGCTTAAACATCGATGGGTATTGATTTTCAGGACTTTGCTGCACACATTTGCAAAGTTAGATTGCCAGATTTGGTGTATATACCTGTCAGTTTGACTAAGCAGACAACATTCGTTATTTAGTGGCTCAATTATCCGTAGCTGTTTTCAGTGGGTGTTCAGGTGGGCCAGACACATTTGGTTTGTCGTTAATAGTGATCATCAGTCCTAACAAGCACATAGAGACAGAACACAGAAACATAGACGTTTACAAAAAAAAAAAAACAACATGGTCCAGCTGGCCGATGAACCTCTTTTTTGGGTTGGGGAGGTAACCCTAATAAGTGCTGGCACCCCATAGTAAACATTCAAAGTACTAGGGATGTGTGTGTGTGTAGAATTGCAATCCAAGAAAACTTGAAAAAAATCTGTTCTGGATTCTCAGATCTATTTTGTCATTGGTCTTGCTGCCCCTTGATGCTGTGGGGTCCTGGTATTTCATCTATTTATCGATTGCTCTCTATAGATAGATTGATTAATTTCACTTGAACCATTTTGAGGAAAGTTAAAACATATTTCCTGCTGTAAACCGTGTGTGGTGTGGGTGTGTTTTGCCTGTTTTCTCTAAATTGATGAGTATTGTGTTACAACTTATAAATTTGAAAATGAACATGACGCAGTACTACCTGGTGTTTTCCACCCCCCCCCCCAAAAAAAATGCCCATGATCTTTTGCAAATATAGAGTGAAGAACAATGAAAACATATCCTAACAGATTTGTTGGGAGGATGCATGGTTCACTAACTACCTCTCGGGGAGACAGCAATACACTTGCTTTAACAAGGCCCTCTGATCCATCCCCAGTGACCTGCAGGGTCTCCCAGTGCTCTGTCCTCGGACCCATTCTGTTTTCCCCCTTCGAAAACGAGCCCTCGGCCTCAGCCCACGGGCGTGCCACCCTATACGTGGACGACCTCGTCATCCTAGGTAGCTCACGGGACATCCAGACCATCAATCACCTGTTAAACTCTGATTTCAACCAAATACACACCTGGCTTGAGGCCCAGAAGCTAACCATTAACCTTAAAAAGACTCTGACCATGCCCTTTGGCTCCTTGGCCAAAACTAAGGCCTGCTGTGCTCCTCTAAAAATCGTACTGTAGGAGCTGACTGTTCCCGCTTGCTTGTAGCGGACGCGGTCAAGTACCTGGGGGTTACCCTCGACCCGCAACTGGACCTCACATTGCACATTTGCAACACCTGCAAGGCAACCAACAGCAAGCTAGGCCCGGCATACAGAACTAAAAATTGTCTCACCCCAGCAACACGGCTCGTCCTAGCCAGAGAGGGTCCTCTTACCAACTCTCTGCTACGGCCTGCTATCCTTTGCCCACGTCCCAAAGTCCTGTCTCTCCAAATGGGACAGTGTATAACAACATATGCCGCTTTGCACTTTCTGCTCCTCGTGCCTGATCCTATATGTAGACGTCTGTTTGACCATGCCTGTACTACGCTGTTTATCTGTCTTCTGATGTTATCTATGTGCCTGATGATCTTGTATGCACCCTGATTTGCCTGTTATTGATGTATCGTATCATGTTGCTATTCTGGGCTGTCTGTAGACATCTGTTGCCCCAGCCTGAATTAAGTTGCTAACCACCTCAAGAAGTATATTATGTGCCTGGTGCTATTGTATGTACACTGTATTTGCCTAATGATCATGTTTGTACCTTTGTAATCCTCCCGGGTCGCACCTGAAAATAGGCACTTAGCTGTCTAGTGTGCTTACCTGGTTAACAAAAGCAAATAAATAAATAAACACTCCTAGTTTCTTTAGTGGTGTAAAATAATTGAATATTGTTGCCCCTTCTTGAAGATCTGAATGGGCCCCTTTCCTCCAAGCATCCTTATGTTTGTGGCTGCAACTCAAGATTTTTACACCCAAGAGGGGCCTCTTTAAAGGGAGAAAATATGATGAACAAAGAGGATATTCGCCAGCAGAATGGTGCCTGGTGCACTTATGCCCCGCACAGTGTTCTGCACTCGCCACCCATAAGTAATTTTGAGGGTAAACTGATGGATTGAACAGGTGAGCCACAAGATGGATTGACAAGCAGGGTGGTTTCCAGAGACACCTTCCAAAGAAACTGCTGCACTCCAGAAATGACAGGGTCCAAACGGGACTCCATTCACCAAATCCTTTATTAAACACCAGTTGTTTCAGACAACAAATAAATACTTGGTGGACCACAAACACCACTCAAACACTGTGAGATTAACCCAGCGCTTCGCTGAACTGAGTATTTATTCCACTGAGTATTTATTTGTTGTTTGAAACAACTGGTGTTTAATAAAGGATTTGGTGAATGGAGAACCATTTGGACCCCTGATATTTCTGGAGTGCAGCAATTTCTTTGGAAGGTGCAGTTCCTGTATTGGAGGGCAGCCACCCCAGTCTGCTTGCAACCCCCTCGTCTGACTGAGCGCGATCACGGTGATTGGAGACGTTGTTGCTAGAGGCATATTGGAACCATGCTAAGGGAAGTAAAGTACAGGGTAACAAAAAAAAAGAAGAAGAAAAAACTCAGCTGCTTAATTCCCTTAATAAAATCTAGTGTGGCATAAGGGGTTGCTAACACATTGGATGGCAGGTGACCCCATACCATAGGGTTGGTCATGTCAAATGTGAGTTGCCTAATGGGCCAGTCTGGTATTACCGGAATACTGCAAATGTCCAGCAGAAGGAGAGGGAATCTCATGGGGACGCTTTCCTCCTGTGGGTTGGGGGGAGTGATGATGTGATACTGCACTCTTGCTCTCCTCTGGAGTTCCCAAGGGTGTTTGTGCTGGGCAGAAGTGGCACTGCGGAGGATCCCTGGGATGGGATGGGTCCCAGACATTGCTGGAAGAGATGTGGATGGCGAGCTGGGAGTTAAAGATGAAAATGATGTGGTCTTGTCAGATGGTGGTGTCTCAGCATCCTTTCCTGTTGAATGCTCTGACTCGGTAGCAGTCCAGCAGTGAAGTAAGTCTTGAGGTCTGTGCTTGGAAACAAATTATTTTTTCTTATTTTTCTTTCTTGCAGCACATTGAAGCTCCTCTGATTGCAACAACGAGAACATTTTTAACTCACCACTAGACTAATTTGGACTGAGATCCCTTTCTCCTTCATCTTCAAACAGGAAAACGATATAGATAGCAGTGCACACTGCTGATTGGCTACTGTTGCAACCCTGACTGGTTGTTGTGGTTGGTCTTCTTCTGGGGGCAAATGTTGTTGTGAATGCTGTTTGAAAAGAGGGGTTTGAGTGAGCTGTGAGAAATAGACAAAGGTTCTACGTTTTACTCGGAAGATCCATCTTGGACCACAATACCGTGACCATTTTGCTGGGATGTTTTGTTATGAAGTTTTGTTGCGAGTAAGCACCAAAGATTTGACTGAAGCTCTGACTGCCTGGCTCTATATTGAATGTACAAGATTGTTAATTCATGTTCTTTCTTATGAAGGTTG
The DNA here is from genome assembly GCA_016271365.2 of Neoceratodus forsteri. Lineage (NCBI taxonomy): Eukaryota > Metazoa > Chordata > Ceratodontiformes > Ceratodontidae > Neoceratodus > Neoceratodus forsteri. The sequence goes on along the minus strand of JADMNL010000026.1, from coordinate 86,245,910 downwards.
CTGTTTGAATTACATAGGGGCCCCACCTCCCCCCCGTGTTGCTCTTGGTCTCTGGCGACTGTTACTGGAGTAGCTGCCCTCCCACTGGGTGGGAATTGCTCCCCTCTGGAAAGCAGTCTTGGTACTTGAGAGGCAAGTAGTGATCCTTCCTGTTGAAAAAGGTCAGGTTATGGGGATCAAGCAGGGTGAGGGAGAGGCTATAACTATCATGGTAAGGAGCTAGAAAGAGTAACTAGGGAAAAAGCATGCTCTGGATTGCTGCTTCCATCACGTTCAAGTCCCAGGATTAGCTTATGGACCCCGGTCTTCTGCCTGACTGAGCACTTTTACTGCCCCGGCCTGCTCAAATTAATCTTTTTAAAGCTTAGAGAAAACTTTTTTACATCTTCCCATTTGATTTATCTTTGTGGATCTTTTTATTTTGTTTGTTTCTGCTTCTAGGTTCTTTGGATATGTCTTGAGAGCCACTCGTGGTGACCTAATCGTGGGCATTCCTTGCTATGACTTAATGATTCTATTGGCAGTGCATCTATGTGAACTAATTATGCATAAACGGTGGCTTCTGATTGTTAGTTACTCTTTGGGTTGTTATCTTGATAACCATTTATGCAGTTGTGATCAAACCTGTTGTAGATATTCCTTGGTAAGGTCCGTGGCTATTTATACTTGATGAAGCTGTTAGAATCACAGTATTGATGAGCTAACTGTGCATGTGTGTGTCGTGTGAGCGAGCGAGTGAGTGAGTGATTGGTTGTTACAGTTTTGGCTATATTTTGTATGCATTCTTTAGTATAATTTTTGAGGCTAACAACAAATCGGCCCTATAGACCTAAACAAACATAAATTCTGGCTCTGATTGGTTGTTAAATTTCCAGCTTCATTTGGGCTCTACTTTGTTATTAAGTTTGGTATGGATACTAGTATCTACAAATTGTTGAGGCTATCAGCACCTCTCCCTTGGCCATCTAATCATGTGTGCTTTCTGGTGATTGGCTGCTAAATTTTCAACTCCGTTTTGGGCTATATCTTGAAATCTACTTTTCCATTTATAATTAAACGTGATACGGATAGCTCTTGCTACTGAAGAGGAGACAGAGGAGTCTTACTCAATCTGTAAAAGATCGTAGAAATCCAGTCTTAAAAAAACAAACAAACAAAAAAACCCTCTGTTTTTGCAAACATAAAGGAATAGATTATAGCACAAAGGGCCTTGGCTGTTCAGGTCTTCGATATGACCCTTCGTCAGGGAGCAGACGAAGGGTCACGTTAAAGACCCAAAGTGCCAGGCTCTTTGTGCTATGCTGTTTCTTTTTGTTTGCAATAAACCGAGAATTTTGTTTCTTAAGACTGGACTTCAACAATCTTTAATGATTGAGTGCGGCTCCTGTGTATTGCACCGACTGAAGATGATCTGAGCACGTGGTTTTCCTGTGTTTCTTGCTGCTGATCCTTGAAGATTAGGCCATGGTCACCTTATTTCATAAGCGTTCTGTCTTGTGTTTGGTTGTTAAAATTTTCATATACATTTTCAGCTATATTTTGAGAAAAACTTGTATTGTGCAGGAGAACTGAAATGCTTAAAACTTGTCTAGACCAGATGTTCCTGCATGTGGTGTCACCTTGTTGTTGGTTATCAAGTGTGTCACCTGGGCACATTTTATGTGTGTGTGTGTGTGTGTGTGTGTGTGTGTGTGTGTGTGTGTGTGTGTATGTGTGTGCTTCTGCAGAGGCGTATGTGCGCGCAAGTATCTATATTTACCCAAGAGGGGACAGAATAGAACACTGCATTACTCACTGTAGCAAAGTCCAGCATTGGTGACAATGTGCCATTTTTGTTCACCTGTTGTTGCTTATCTCTTTATTTATTTATTGAAATGTTTCACCAGGAGGGCACACTGAGCAACAAGTTGCTCGTCTCGTGGTGCAACCTGGGGGGAAGGGTTACATAGGGTTGTGAAGGATGATCAGTTACAATAGTATGTGGGTAGTACAAACAGTACAACATTGTAAGATTGTGCAACAGTTGGAACACAAGGTATTGTACAATAAACAGTAGTGGAACATTGGGTAAATTACAATACATGTCCAAAATCATAACAAAAGAACATATAAACGACAAAACAGTAATAATGTGATGGAACCATTTATAGTGCATGAGTGTACCAGGAGAAGGCTCGAGGTAGTATGCAAGTGTTGTTGAAGTAAAAAGGATGGGGTTAAGTTGTGCACACTGGTGACCCAGAAGGGCCGGTGGAGGAGGGAGGGGAAGAGGCAAGAACTGAATATGAGGAGAAGGGGTAGCCATTTCCTGATTTCCCCCTTCAGGATGTTGAGAACCTTGCTGGGGGGGGGGTCATGATAGGAAGGCAGAAACTGGGGATAGGTATTAAGGTGGGTTAAAGCAGTAACAGCTGCAGGAAAAGTAATTGTGTAGGGCAGAGGTAAGGGAGTAGTTGGAGGAGGAGTGTCATATTTCAAGGGGGAAGGAATTCCAGATTTAAGGGAAACGATGGGCGAAACCAGTCTGACCGATGTGGTGGAGCGGTGAGGGACTGTCAAGGTGCGGGCATCATTTGATCTGAGAGAGTGGGTGGGGGGAGGTGGAGTGGAGAGAGAGGATGAGAGATAGGAGGGGAGCTCCCCCGTACCAGAATTTGGAGGTTAGTTTGGCACAGTGAGAGATGCATCTGTGAGATAGTGGAAGGAAGGTTAGAGAGCGATAGAGTTCACAGTGGTGGGAGTGGGAAGGGGAGTCAATAGCAAAGCGGCAGAAGGAGTTAAAGAGAGTGTCCAGCTTGGTCAGGGAAGATTTGGGAGCAGCATCATAGACAGCGTCACAGTAGTCAAAGATGGGGAGTATCATCTTTTGGGCAGTGTCATGCCTTGCAGTCAGCGGGATGCAACTATGATTCTTGTATGGAGCACCAAGCTTTAGGACACAGTTTCTTCAGGATAGCATCAATATGCACAGAGAAGTTGACGTGCTGGTCCAACCAAACCCCCAGATATCTAAATGAGGAGGTGTCCTCCAAGATGGTCCCATCAAGGGTGTGGAAAGTGGGTAGGGCCGGGAGTCTAGACAGTCTCTGCCTGGTGCCAAAGGTCATTGAGACTGTCTTCTTGGTGTTTAGAAAAAGCTGGTGAGAAGCAAACCAGAGCTGAACTTGGCTGAAGTCATGCTGTAAGCTGGTTTGCACAGCAGCAGGGTTTTTGCCAGAACTATACAAAACAATATCGTCAGCGTACATGTGGATAGAAGAGGATGAGCAGGCTGTGGGAAGATCGTTAAGGAAAATGGAGAAGAGTAGGGGACCAAGCACTGAACTTCAGTAGTTCGGTATCAGACAAACCTGTTTTTCAAAAGTTCATTTCTGTATTGGAACAGAACCTCAGAGTGCCACAAAAGCTGCTGTTCTCCTTAGAGCCAACTGTGTATGCTAGTAACGGGATATCATAGAAAGATAACGTTTGCTTTAGAAATCTAAGTGCGTGATGATACCAAATTAACCTTGTGACTCCCTCACTCCCCAGAGTGTGAGCCCGAAAGAACATTGGGTGGCAACACAAAGCATTACACATACTGCAGTGAAGTACGTTTATGTGTTTGCCATTCTAAACACTCCTGTAGCTCACAGAGAGGTCTGTTATAGGATCAACAGCCACTTACACAATATATTTTCTTTTTTTTTTAATGATTAGTTTATCGCCTTTCCTACCGGTGCCCCATTCAGCCCGACTGGTCCCCAAGCCCTGACATCCCGGAATCACTGGGGCTTACCTTATGCCCGCCCGGGAGTGGAGCTCATGGAGGATCGGGCATCATCTCCGCTGTCATGGATCCATTTTCTCTGTTTTTCTCCCTTCTTTTACCCCGGAGTCCCAGGAGTAGAGACGCGTGCACGTGGAGGAGCACATGCATACTTCAGCCCCGGTGAGAGTCCCTTCCTTCCTCTTGTTGGCCTATTGCCTGGGGCTCCCTCTGGCCTGCACTGCCTCCTGGCCTCCACCGCGAGGCAGGCAAGAGCAGAGGGATACCACCTTCCCTCCCTGGAGAGGAGAGCTGCCTCTCGGTGACTCCATCCAGCTCCACACCCTCCCCCCTGCCGACCTCCGATGGCTTGTGCTTGTTCCTGAACACTGGTCGTCGGCATCCAGCGCCTTAGACCTCAGCACCACCGGGCTGGCCACTTACACAATATTTGATGCCATGGTTACCACCAGAGTTTGAGAATGCACTTGCAAAGAGCAGTTTTCATGCAATTAATCGATCTTACTGGACTAAACAGGATGATACATGCTTTTTAGGTGAATGGATTATAAAAACGTATGCTGGAGTAGGCATTAATGTAAAGCAGGAGACCGAGAATGGGGCTTAACCAATTAAAAAGCCTGCACAAACATGCAGTTTTTTTTTTTTTTTGTAATTTCTCCGAATTAATTAAAGTATCAGTCTTGCAGAGCCTCCAGACTTTTCTGAAAATGTTTTATTTATCCATCCGTTTATCCCCCCTAAGGGGTCTGGGGTAAATGCTCATGGGGAGTCGGTCTCATTTGAAGCGAGAGCCTTGAGTAAAAGATGGAACTGGAAGGGGACAGGATCAGTTGTGTTCCAGGACAGTAGCTGCTGCTTGTTGTTTTCACAGGGTTCTTGTGGATTTTACTTGGTAGAAGGTTATTTCTTTTCTTTCTTACTTCTAAGGGGCTAGCAGGGTATTGTTTTGGGGGCTGTTGAAAGTTTGAAAACTGGTTTGGTGGCTGTGAGTGGGCTCATTTGTTGGATGTTTCACTGTGTAACAGGCTGCGCTGGTGGAGGCCTATTTCTTCTGATTTAAAACCTATTTGGTGGGATTTGCTGGGGCCTGGTTCTTGGGCTGCCGGGCTTGGAGGGGAGACACAGGGCTGATACACTCTCTCTCAGTCGGGTGTCTGCCCAAAACACACCTCCCCACCCTCCCTCCCCAGAGTTCTGCTAATTTATAGGGAACACCTGTCCTGCAATTGGAGGAAAAGGCTGCAGGTGCAGCTCATGTAGTTCTAGCCACTGGGGGTTGGATTTAAAGGCTGGGAGAGAGCAGCTTAGGGAGTTGTTCATTTCCCTTATAAGTTTACTGTGTTGTACTGCACCTAGTAAGAGGGTTACCAGTGTACTGTGGGACTGTATCTAAGATTAGTGGGTGACCTGATTAGGCAGTGGGGGTGTATCTTGGACTAGGGGGGAACCTGGTGGCTCACCCAAGGAAACCTACTTGAAAGGGATGGAACCACACATCACATTAGAGGCTGGCATCTTTGGGAGGGTGGTGGGGTGCACAGGGTGTGGAGCAGCCATGATACTGGACTGGGCTTGAAGTTCGTGGTTGCCCAGTGTGCTACCAGCTGGCACAATCAGGAGGAGGCATGGGATTAGAGACAGCTGGGGAAGGGGGAGGTATGGTTGGGGAAGGGGCAGGGGATCTCCACAGGGTTGCACCAAGCACTGGGGGCCGGGGCATGGGGAAAAGAGTGCAGGAGAATACTCAGGGGTCACATAGAGACCCTGGCAGAGGGGGTCCAAAAGGACACTATCAAGGAAGCAGGCAGGTAACTGGGGACCCTCACAGAGGAGGGACAGAGGGACAACATTCTCAGGGAAGTAGGCAGATGGCCGGGGCTGGACAGAAGGAAGCAAGGGGGGGAGGTGGATCAGACCTTACACTAATAAATCAATTCTCTTCTTCTGCTCTCGAGGATGAGGGGGGGTGATGTAGCCACGACAGGGGTGGTTAGAGATGGAAAGGAGTGGGGGCAGGAGGCAGGGGCGATAGCAGGAAGAACAGGGGGGAACCTGGAATGCAGGAAAATGGGGGGAGCAGTGAATCGGAGCAGGAGGGGCAGGGGGAAGAGGGAGGAAAGCTCAAGGAGAAGGACCAGTTCGGAGGAAAGGAAAAGGACCAGAAGTACAAGAAGGATTCAGTAAAGGGAGCTGAGGGTTTAGGCCAGGGGAGCATGACGAGCAAGGAGGGACTAAATGGAAACAGGAAGGAAGGGAGGATGAGCCAGGCTAGTTTAGCAGATGGGGGAGAAGGACCAGTCGCGAGCAGTGAGGGGGGAGTAGCAAGTACAGAAGACACTCAGGATTAGGAAGGCATAGGATTGGAGGGAGGGGTGGCCAGGGTAAATTGGAGGGGTGGCATGTGGCACCCAGATAGGGGAGGAACAAGGAGCGGCTGGGTGGAGGGCCGGGAAAGGATGGGGACATGGAAGGGGAATGGAGAAAAGGAGCAGTCAGAGTGCTCCTGTTAGGGATTCTATGATCAGGGTATCAAATAGGATAGGGAGGGAGAAGCCTGGCCAGTTAGAACAAAATGCTTCCCTGGACTAACGGTGCACAGGGCTAAGCACGAGGTATATCAGCTGGCAAAGGATTGTGGGGGTTTCCCGGACATACTGGTCCACCTGGGTACAAATGACATTGAGGGAAATAGTGAGCTAGAGATACAGGCAAGATTCAGGGAGCTTGCCAGGGTCTGTCATGACATAGGATGCACAGTTTCCTTCTCAGAAATCCTGCCGGTGCCAAGGGCTAGTGGGGAGCACAAAATGAATATTAGGGAGATAAACCAGTGGCTCAGAGAGTGGGGTGAGGCCAGAGGGTATGGGTTGATGGGGGATTGGGGGGAGACCTGGGAGGATAAGGAGCTGTATGCTAGAGATAGACTCCTTCTCAATTTGGAGGGGAGGGGAATCTTTTAGTTGAAAATAGAGGGGTTCATTGGTGAAAGGTGGGGTTTAAACTTGTGAAGGGGAGGATGGGAGAAAAGGCTGTCAAGGGGTGCCGATAAAGGAGGGACTCTGTCTCACCCCTGGGAGCTGGAGGATTCGGAAAGGTCGACTGGTAAAGTGCAGACCAGGGAAAACAGAATCCCATGGGAACACAAGCAGGGAAATGAAAGTATAGGGAAAGGGTGGAAGGTAGTCTGCTAAATGCCAGGAGCTTGGCAATAAAATGCCTGAGCTCCAGGCAATGCTAACTGAGGGAGCAGTGGATGTGGCTGGTCACTGAGACCTGGGGCCACTGCAGGACACGACTGGGACCTGAACCTGGAGGGTTACACTATGTTCAGGAAGGACAGGGGAGGGAAGGGAGGAGGGGCAGCAATGATAGTCAAAAACTGCATTGGCATAGGGGAGTAGAGGAGGAGGGAACTGTGGAGGCCATTTGGGTCACCTTGATAACAGGGGCAAGAGAGTAAAAATAGGAGTGGTGTATAGACCCCCTGCCCTGGCGGAGGAGCTGGAGGAGAGTTTGGTGGCAGATGTTGGGAGACACTGCAGACTGGGCAGAGGAACGGTGGTGGTGTTGGGGGACTTAAACATGCCAGGAACAGACTGGGAGACTATGACATCCTCTGTGACCAAGGAACAGAGGTTGTTGGATGTCTTCAGGACACGTTCCCTAACTCCAGCAGGTGGGGAACTGACCAGGGGCTGTGGTACTGGATGTGGTCCTGGCAGACAGTGACCAGATTGGGGGCCTGGAGGTAAGGACCCATTGGCGGGAGTGACCATGCCACGGTCTGGTTCCTGCCTGGACCTAGGAGGGCTAAAAGGCTGCACAAAAGACGGAGGTAACTGACTTCAGGGGGACAGATTTAAGGAAATGGGAAGGATCCTTAAGGAGCATTTGGATAGGATTGAGTCAGACATGGACGCTGATAGTAGGTGGAAATCATCAGGAGAGGGTACAGGATGCCACCAGCACCTGTGCAAGAGTAAGACGAAAATGCAGTGGCTAGAAACCCTGCTGGTGGACCAGGGAGGTCCAGAGGAGATGGTGCTTGGGAAAGAAGGCAGCCTATAGGCAATTCAAGTGCTCAAGGAGTGAAAAGGATCGAGGGAGTATGAGCTGATGGCTAGAAGGGCCACTAGGGTGGTGAGGATGGCTAAGGCAAGGAAGGAGCAGAACCTGGCCAGGAAATTAGGAGAGGAACAAGGGGTTCTTCAGATACATTGGGGAAAAACGAAGGGTGAAGGGGCAGGTTAGCAGGATTAAATCAGGGGAGATGAGGGCACAAGACCGGGGAGCAGGCTGAGGTACTAAATGAGTACTTCACCTCAGTTTTCACCAAGGAAGATGGGGTGTTGCATCATACATAGGAGGAGACAGAGATACTGAGGTGGGGGGACCTCACCGTTCAGGCGGGTCTGGGAGAGGGGAGGCATCACTGGCAGGAGGGGGAGGGCTAAGCAGGGAAAGAGAGGTACGGAAGTGGAAAACACAGCAGAGAGAGTGAGAAACCCTCAGCTCCCTTTAAGACAGAGAAAGCACCGGGCCGGATAATTACATCCCAGAGTGCTGAAGGAACTTGCAGATGTCATGGCGAAACTCCTGGCAGAGCTTTCACCATCTCTCTGAGGACAGGGTGGTGCCCCAGGACTGGAAGGTGGCGCATAGAGTGCCTATCCCACAAGGGGATCAAGGAGGTGGCAGAGACTACAGGCCTGTCAGCCTGACACCGGTGGTGGGCAAGGTGATGGAGGGCTTTGTCAAGGAGGGGGGGGGACCTGGAAAAGTCTGGGTGCCTGGACGATGAGCAGCATGGATTCGTTCCGGGAAATCGTGTCAGTCAAACCTTGTGGAGTTCTATGACTGGGTCGACAGTGCCTTGGACCTGGGTAGACCAGTGGACGCCCTCTTCTAGACTTCAGCAAGGCATTTGACTCTGTTCTCACGTGGGCCTGTTGGATAAGCTGGGAGAAATGGGGTGGGGAACCAGATAATCAGATGGATAGGCAATTGGCTCAGGACCGAGAGAGGTCGTGGTTGGGCAGGATAGTCTCACATCCCAAGGATGGTCATTAGTGGGGTCCCACAGGGATCAGTCCTGGCCCTCCTCTTCAACGCCCATTATCTGACATAAGGACAGGAATCAGGAGTGAGATGAGTCTCTTTGCGGATGACTCAAAACTGGGGGCGGTGGTGGATGGGGAGGAGGGGAGGGTGGCCCTACAGTGGGACCTGGAGGCTCTGGAAAGATGGTCTAGAAAGTGGAAGCTGAGGTTCAGTGCAGGGAAATGCAAGGTACTCCACCTGGGGGCCAGAAACCCAGGCCAAGTGTACACCCTGGGGGGGGGAATGCTACAAGTCTCGATAGCTGAGAAGGACCTGGGGGTGGTGGTGGATGTCAAAATGAACAACTCAGAGACTTGTAGGAGGGCAGCAGCCAAGGCCAACAGGATGCTGGGATGCATCGCTAGGGATCATCTCCAGAAGGAGGAAGTGAACTCCCTCTGTATAATCTGTGGTGAGGCCCGCCTGAGTACTGCATGCAGTTTGGAGGCCACACTTAAAGAGGGACATTACCCTTCTGGAGAGGGTCCAGAGGAGGGCAACCAAAATGATTTGGGGCTTGGGGACAGGACCTATGAGGAGAGGCTCAAGAGCTAAATATGTACACCTTTGGAAGAGAGAAGGGACCGGGGACATGAGTAGAGGCCTCAGGTACATGAAGAGGGTAAATAGGGGAGGAACAGTCAAGGTGCTTGAAGGAAGGAGGAGGGGCCACTAGAGGGCATGGGTGGAAGCTGGAGGGGAAGATTCAGGGAGAAAAGGAGGAGGTGCTACTTCACTGAGAGGTGGTGGAGCCATGGAATCGCTGCCTAGGGGCTGGTGGAGGCAGAGACAGTGAGGGGTTCAAGAGGGGTGGGACAGGTACAGGGGAAGGGTTCTGGAAGCAAAATCCAATGCAGCAAGAATATCCGGAACTGGGAGGGAGAAGCCAGAGGAGGCGAGGGGGGCAGCAAGGTCAGCACCCAGGGTGGAGGCTGACCAAACGAGCAGACATGAAAGACCGTTAGGCCTATTCTGCTGGCATTTTAGTATGTTAGTATGAATCTGTTACATGGCATTAGGATAAGCATAATGTAGGGAATGATCATTAGGACGATGGGCTGAGGCATGACAGGCTGAGCATGGCTGCTGTCAAGAGGGCTGGCAGAATGCTGGGGTGAGAGGGGGATGAGCAGAGTATGGGAAGTAATTCATCCTTTTTAAAAGGCCCCGTGTGCAGCTTTGGACCCCTCAGTACAAAAAAGAACATTGAGGCAGCCCAAAGGGTGCAATTCAGGGCCACCGAAATGAACAGAGGTGTGGGGTAAAGGGCTGCGAGTAGAGGCTGGTGCTCCTTAACGGGTTCACCCTGGAGAAAAGGAGGCTGAGAGGGGACATGATCTCAGTTCTCAGGATTTTCAAGGGTATTGACAAGACTGAACAGATGGAGCTGTTCGAATTTGGTGTCATCCTAGCAGGATGTGGGGAGATGTCCTGAAGCTCAGAGGTGCGGATTATATGAATCTTCTAAGAAACAATCTCATCTGCAGAACCATGCTCTTTAGTCTTTGGGCCGGAGTCAGTAGGACCCTGTGAGAAATGGCACTTCTGGCACTGATGCTATCTATGTGCAAAGTCACGTGACTCTGCAGTACGTTAAGTGTCTTCAGCTCCAGCAGCCTCAGTTCCATTTTTTCTTCTTTCAAGAGCATGTCCTTTCGAGAGCATGTCTTGTTGTAGCCCGACTTTGTTCACATAGGGCTCTTGCCACTGCGTTCTTTCTCTGGGGGAGGGGGAACACACATCCCGCTGGTTGGCTGCCACTTAGAGGAATCTGGGACCCCACTCCCGGACACCGTGGGCATCGCCACTGAGGTGGAACATAAACATCACATCATTGTATGCGCGTAGGCCCAGGGATGAAATGTGATTCAGTGCATAGAATCCCGACTAGTTTCGTAACTTGTGCTTAGCTTGTGTTTGATGAAGCACAAGTTGTAAAACTAGTCTGGGATTCTTTGCACGAAGTGGTCACCTGCTTTTTCTTTCTTTTTGGGAGGTTAAACTTACATTACAAAGCAATATAACAAAAAGAAAACAACAACATTGGTAATTTCAAAATCTATAATTTGCAACTTCAGTGAAGAACCCATCAATAAATGGAGTGTACATCATATGTTGAACGTAAGCCCATAGACTGAGGGAATCTGTGGCACACAGTTGCACTGTCTTATTAAATATTTACACAAGTCACCCCACCAGTGTCAGCTGAAAATACAAACCCCTGCCAAAAACAGCGCAGATATCAATACTGAAATTAACAAAAGCCCTGAGCCCAGTCGGATCACTGACCAAACACCAGGCTTTCCCAGGATCGCCTTTCACTGTTTACACCCAGGGCCACACGCTCGACCACTCGCACTGGAAGCTGGTTGCTGAATGTTTCCTGTTTTTGTTCGGTGACCTGCTCCGACCTCATCATCTCCATTGTTGTTGTGGACCGATGACGTCTTGGACGATGAGTCTCTGGGGTGGAAATTGCACAGGACTTTTAATTTTATTTATTTATTTTTTTTGCAACTCCAGCTACCGTTTGGTTACTGTCTTTGTCTCGAGCTGAAATGCCGCACTACACTGTGAAGCATGCTCGCTCAGTGAGCACCTTTGTAATGCACTGACCATGTCACTTGGCAGCTGTGCAGTGCACTGCGTAGGTTGGGAACAAGCACGTGACCATGCGCTCACAGTCCAGGACCCAGTCGCAGACCACGGAGAGCTCAGCTGCATTTGCGGGTTGTGGCATGCATATGCGGGCTCACGGGTTTTAATGTGACATTTCGGGTCTGACCCGCAAAATGCAGGTCACTTGGGGGTGGGTGGGTGGTATGCTTTACTCCATGGAGGGGCAAACTCTGTCCTGTTCTTTGCCCCTTTCCACTGGATTTACTGTGGCAGTATTCAATGAAGGTTTGCTGGTCATACTTCGTTAATTGACCCTTAAAAGCCAAGCTGGTTATTTCTTCTTTTGGATGGACACTTTCTCAGTGCCAAAACTGATCATTGTTCTTGTGTTGTAGCACATGGCAGACACTGTTTTCCCTTCTAACTCTACCTTTTGAGCTCATTTAATTTTCAATAAATAATCCGTACAGTACCATTAGACTCATTTATTTCAGTTTTTTATATCAGCATGCAGAGAACGAATATATTGTAATGTTACCAAAGTTATTTCTGTCGTAAGGCTTGTTAAGCTTGAAGCTTTTGCTCTGTGTTTGCCTCTCTAGCCTTGTACCTTCCACTGCCTGTGTGCACTGTTTTTGACTTGGAGGGTCTTCAGAGACATTTGCGGGAGAGTTTCCTCCTTTTTTTTTTTTTACTCTATTTATGCACCTGCACTGTCCTCTTAGACCTCTCTCCAGTGAGGTTTCTCAGCGTGACCCTTGTCTTGCCCAACCTGAAGTCCTCCCTAGTCTAGTCTCTGCTTCCTGGAACACTCCTCCACATCCACCGACCACCCCGGCCCCTGGGGTGGGATCGCATTAAGTCCTAGGGAGTATAATTTGAGGTCATCCAGTCTTGCCTCGTACGGTTTCTGATGCAAGCCCTGCACCATCTTTGTTGCTCTTCTCTATACAGTCACCAGCCTATCTATGTCCTTCCTGAGGTGTGGCTTCCAGAATTGGACACAGTACTCCAGGTGAGGCCTGACCTGGGACCGATACAGGGGCATGATTGCTTCATGCCTTCTGCAGGTCACCGTAACACTACAGCGAAATCCCCAACAATAGAATGTTCATTATAGATCGAGGAAGTGCTTCGGACCAATCCGAGTGCTCCTTTCTCCTGTTTGTAAGACACTTATTCTGTAGCATGTCTCCCAGGCTGGTGCCCTGGAAACATACTTGATCAGTAAAGGTTTTTTAGAATTCTGATATCTTATTGATCTGTCTCGATCAATAATAGATTCATATTGCCACTGAGACCACTCTTAAAGGTTGTAAGAGTGGTCTCACTTATTCTTAGGGTATCAGAACTGCTCACTTTCGGTTCGTGAATCTCATACCCTAAGAATGTGTGTGTGACTACTCTTAGAACTCACTTGATATCCTGGGCATCTCTGAGACTTGGCTGGAGCCAAGCATCAAAGAACATGAGGTTGCCCTCCATGGCTATAAATGCTTCAGGAAGGACTGAATAGAGAAAAGGGGAGGTGGTGTTCTAATATATGCTAGGGATCACCTCGACACGACTGAAATCCCTATGCCTGGATCTGGACCCTCGACTGCTGAATCGATCTTCATTGTTCTCACCCTTGGCAAAGTTAAAAAGCTCCTAGTTGGTTGTGTGTACGTGCCCCCTAAAGTCGCAGCTTCTGGCCTCTCTTCCTTCATATCCTCCCTTGCTAATCTTCCATGACACAACCTCATTCTTGGAGGTGATTTTAACATTGATTGGCTGCATACTAACTTGTCCAAACCATCTGCTGTCCGGACAGATTCAAGTCTGGTGCAACTGATAAGTGATCCTACTCGCTCTAACTCGAAGACAGGTAACCACACTTTATTAGACTGGATGGTCATAAACTGTGCCCCAAGATTAAATCAGTAAGGGTGTTACTGACAGCATAAGTGACCACTTGCCAGCTCTCTGTGTGTGGCAAAATAACTGCCCCAACTCACCTCCTAAAATCATCGCTGTATGGGATCTGACCAAATTTGACAACAACAACTTTGTGGATACCATCAGGGAAACTAACTGGGATCCAGTAAACACCTTGCCGGACGTAAACTCAGCTCTGGACTATTTCGTGATGAAATTCACAAACATTGTTGACCAGTGCGCCCTGTTAAAGAGGTGTTGTGCAAAAGGTGTAAAACCCCCGAGGCTTAACAAGGAGTTAAGGCAGCTTATGTCCTCTCGTGATAAGGCCTGAAAGACCTACAAGGATAGTGGGTCTCATACTGACTGACAGACCTACAGGCAGCTTAGGAACTACTGCAAGAACTCTATCCACAAAGCAAAATGGCGCCACTTCAAGAGTCTCCAGACTGAGCATCTCAGTAACCCAAAACAGTTTTGGAGGCAGGTTAACTCCCTCTTGAAGGGCAATACATCTGAGACTCCCTGTTCTATTGATGCCCAGGGGGTCACTCTTACTGACCCCAACTCTATCGCCTCTGTTTTTATTAAGTTCTTCACCAACCTGGACAGATACACATTGCTATACTCTAGCTCATCCTCCACCCCCCCCCCAACCTGACCCTTGGCCATCTAATGAATCCATGGACCACCGTGTCTTCCACCTCAAGCTTGCTATCCGCAAGGAGGTCCACCATCTCCTTAAGAATCTGAAGGCTGACCGCTCACCCGGCCATGATACTCTTGAACCTAAATTCTGAAAGATAGGGACTGATGCAGGGAATGAGTTGTGAACGAGCTTGACACATCCAGCAGACTAGACCTGAGTTTGATTCTCACAACCTCCACTTGCATACTGTGCGACTCTGAGCAAGTCACTTAACCACCAAGTGTTCCCAGGTCACCCCTGAAAACAGGCACTTGTGCCTAGTGGGCGTTACCCAGTTACCAAAGACTAAAATGAAAAAAAAATGCTCTTGCCCGACTGGTTCGTGATTTACTTAATTGGTCATTCCTCTCTGGCACTGTCCCGGAATTATGGAAAGTTGCTATAGTGGTACCTGCCCACAAGGGTGGTCTCTACTCAACAGTGGATAACTTCCGGCCAATCTCTTCACTTTGCCCCCTAGCAAAAGTACAAGAGGGGATAATCTATGATCACTTGCAGGACTATCTTGACCTTCACCACCTGCTCTCAGCATCTCAACATGGGTTTAGAAATATAGAAACATGAAACCTTGACTTTGATGGCAGAAAAGGACCACTTGGCCCACCTAGTCTGCCCATTTCCCTACCTACTGAATAAGCTGCAGATCCTAGTTAACCAACAGCCTATTTCTTCCTAACCCCCACAAGAATTGCCTTATGTCTGTCCCGTGCATTCTTGAATTCTCCCACAGTTTTAGACCCCACAACCTCCTCAGGAAGGCTGTTCTGTGCGTCCACCACCCTCTCTGTGAAAAAAATACTTCCTCACATTGCCCCCAAGCTGTTCCCCCTCTATCTTTAAATTGTGTCCCCTTGTTCTTGGACATCTCTTTTCTGAAAGATACTACCCTCTTGGACTTTGTTGATTCCACTGAGGTACTTAAACGTTTCAATCATGTTACCCCGCTCCCTGCCTTCCTCAAAGGTATACATATTAAGCTCCTTTAGTCTCTCCTCCTATGGCTTCTCTTGCAGACCCTGCACCATTTTAGTTGCCCTCCTCTGGACTGCCTCCATACTGTCTATGTCCTTGCGGAGATGGGTTCTCCAGAACTGGACGCAATACTCCAGGTGGGGTCTCATCAACTGTCTGTACAGAGGGATAACAACTTCTGTTTTCTGCTGATGATGTCTTTCCCTATACATCTCAATATCCTTCCAGCCCTCCCTACTGTCTTCTCACATTGCTTGCTAACCTTAAGGTAATTTGTTATGATTACCCCCAGGTCCCTTTTCATTTTTGTTGTTGTTACTACTTCCCCCCCCATTGTGTACTCTTCCCGTGGGTTTTTGTTTCCCAGGTGCATTATTTTGCACTTCTTTGCATTGAACCCAAGCTGCCATACTTCTGACCATTCCTCCAACCTTGCCAGGTCCCTTCTCATCCTTTCCACCACCCCCTTGTGTATGAGCCCTGTTGCAGATCTTTGTGTCATCTGCAAAGAGGCATACCTTTCCTTCCAGTCCCTCTGCAATGTCACTTATAAAGACATTAAAAAGGACTGGACCCAGTACTGAACCCTGCGGTACCCCACTAGTAACCCCCCTTTCTTCAGAGTGGACTCCGTTTACTATTACATTCTGTGTACCATAGTATGCAAACGACTCTGATTAAAGTCACTTCTGACATTTTCCGAGAAATGGACCATGGCCATGTCTTAGTAGCAATCTTTGTAGACCTGACCAAGGCTTTTGACCTGGTCAGCCATGGCCTTCTGTTGCAACAGCTGCAAGTCCTTGGCCTTGATGCCCATGCCCTGGCCTGGATCAAAAGCTGCCTTCACAATCACACCTAAAAAGTAAAATGGGCTGGCTCCCTGTCTGCCCCGAGGGCCATTACCTGTTGTGTCCCCCAGGGCATCATACTTGGCCCACTGCTGTTTTCTTTGTTTATCAGCGACCTCCCCAATAACTGCGGGGAGGGGGCCCCTCAATTCATCTGTATGCAGATGATGCCATCATCTACTGTTCCTCTCCTGATGTGGGGTGGCTTAACTCCATGCTACCCTCTGACTTCCACCCCTGAGACCTGGTTCACTCAGAGACAGCTTGTCGTCAACACTAAAAAAACAAAATGCATGTTGTTCTCCCACTCAGCCACATGAATGCTCTCCCCTCTGATGGTACTCTCACGCTCTGGGGAGGCCCTAGGAACCGTCAGGTCATTCAGATACCTTGGTGTCACCCTAGATCCCTCGCTTACCCTGGATGAGCATGTTACTGCCCTCACCAAAACGATACACCAAGAAATAAGCGTCCTCTACCATATCCACCCCTTACTTACTTTGCCCTCCTGCCGAAAGATTGCTGATGACATGCTCATACCCCTCCTTATGTTTGGGGTGCTGCTACTCCTCTCTACTACCACATCCGTACTCTCTTGCCTATCTCAGGCTTACCATAGAATTGGTAGATTTGCTGTTGGGACCAATGCTAGGCATCATCACTGTGATGTCCTATCTGCCTTGGGTTGGCTACCCTGTGAAGCATAACTACGCTGTGGCACGCTAAGCTTCATGCACAAGCTTGTCCACTGCTTTACTCTTCCATGCTTTGCCGGTATTGTTCGACGCCGTTTCCCTCAATGTGCCCTCAGATCCGCCTCCATTCCCCTTCTATCAGTACCGAACCTACAACTCTCTGTATCGTGGCAATCTTTTGCTTTCTCGGCTGTGTCGTGCTGGAACTCCTTACCTCCTCCTTTACTGGCCTCTACCACCTCCTCCCAATTTCAAAGCTCACTGTCATCCCACCTAACTGCCTCACCTTGCTCCTGCTTCTGCTAACTCCCGATCCTGGTCCTCCTGTCCACTCCAGCTCTGGATCTACTCATCTGCTGACAACCCTTGTCTTCCTGTCTACTGCTACCTTACCTCTACTAATCCTAAATTTCTACTTTCTCTTTTCTTTCAATCTCTTTAGAAAAAAAACAAAACTGTAAATGATGTCCGTATGCCTTGGTTTGAAAAATGTTACTGCTTTTATTGCTTATTTTGCATTGCTGGATGTATTCACTGTGCTCTTCTGTTTGTTAAAACACAGTTTGCCTATTTTCCTTGTACTGCTGTATGTTTTTCCTTGTCCTACTGTATGTTTTCCTTGTATTACTCAAAGCACTATCAGTGTAATGCACTTACTGGATTGCCCCTGAAAAAGGGACTGTCTTGTCGCAGAGGGCCTACCCGGTTACCAAAATTTGAGTGGCCTTCACAGCAGTATTAGCATACATACAGGAACCTCTTCCCTTGGAGTAGCCATCTGTGACAGTAGGGGTGGTGAGAGAGGCATTACAAACCAGAGGCTGGGAGGAGTCTGCCGTTACCATGGAGCGGTCTGGGTAGCTAGAACAGTAGTGCAGGCCTAATATTAAAAACTCGTCTTTGTGCAGTTTGGTTGCTCCAAAATAATTTGAAACACTGTGGGGTGGGGGGAACAGAAAAATGCCTGCCTAGATTTTGTAGTGATATCACCAGAATGTTTACCTGTTATACATTTTGGTAATGTCCCTAGAAATTCCGAGCAGTCATGTTTCTGTCCCCCCTCCCTAAAAAGTGTTTTAAAATGTTGTGCAAATGCTTTGAATTTAGCCCATTGTCTTGATCTTCCGCCCACATCCATGGGGCGTCCTGTGGTAGCTCCTCAACCCTGCTGTGAGCAGAGGGTGTTGATGTAAAGACTGTTGTAAAAAGGATTACGTTTATTGGGGAAGAGGGTGTGGGGGCAATTATGGGATAGGTGGTAAGGACAGAGTGGGGTTATGCAGTATTTTCTTGTTACTTTGTGGGGGGGGGGGGGGTTCTGACAGTTATTCTTCTTTCACACACGTAGGTCAGTCAGTCCCATTACACCATGCTTCATGTCAGGTGACGAGGACAGGTTACCATGGGTCGAAAAAGTTGCACCAGGAATAGACCAGACATAATCGTTAGAATGTTAATGACTTGCCACATTTTGTTTCCAGTAACCAAAGATCGTGGCATCTAAGGATGTTTATGTTGTTTCTCAGGTTTTTGCATGTTTGTCTTGAGCCTGGTAAAGAAGCAATACCGCCTCCAGTTCTACATGGTGAGTAAAACGGTGCCATGAAATGTTTAACAACTGAATTGCAGAAAGCAAGGCAGCACTATCCTCCATTAATTCAGATTTTTCACATCAATGTTCATTGTTAGAAAGGTTCTCGTGACGCCATAGAAATCACGACTGCTTTTGGTGTAGTTCACTCTCAGGATGTGGTATTCCTTACAAGTCCTTATCCAAACCTATTGGGATATGATATAGGTTACTGTTCACACACTGGCAGTTCCACTGGAACAGATTCATTTGCCAGACATTTTTAAGCTAAGCTCCTCACACCATCCAGGTGGTATAGCCACTGATTTCTGCCCCGTAACATCAGATCTTGCTTTTTGCTGGAAGAACTGGTCACCTCCTACGTAGCTCTCGCTTAGGATTTAGTGCGCCATAAGCACACTTTATTTTCAAAGTTTTTCATGTTCTTTGGCTTTATTTCCACGGTTCTGTCAACTCTCCTTGCAGATCATTGATGCAGCGATGGAAGTTGGGCATCAGATTCTGTGTTCAGTGCCGGCAGAAGATGTCGGTCACCGGACCCGCAAGACACATGCATGTACTGCCTCGGCAGACAGCACGACATGGCTGGGTGCAGCCTTTACCTCAGCATGCTTCTTGAGTCCCTCGAGGACAGGGAGCTTCGGCTGTCAGTAGCAAAAATTCAGAGCCGCCCTGCAGGTACTCGGTTCACTGTGGCAAAAGCACCACGGAAAGGTTCAAGGAGCCAAGGAACTCACCCCAGTCTCTGAAATAACCACTGTCCATACGTAATGTAAGAAATACAGTGGTTTACTGCAGCAAAATCAGGAGAAATACAGAGAAAGCACCTTGTCTGGAGGTGAACAAGCAGACTGACGTTTCACCTGGTAGGGCTTTGTCGGAGCATACACCCCCTAGAGGAACAGTGCAGTTTATACAAGTATAAATCAATCATTTTGCCCATTTAAAGTCACAGTGCTAAGTATCATAAATAAATATACCAATACCATATATATATTCTGATACAAAATATCCCCCATACCCCGTGAGAGTGGGGTATGGGCTTATTGCTGCTTAAAAAGATAAAGTTAACCAGCTCAGTTACGTATATTTAGATAGTTAATCTAGTATCATGAAAAATTCTCAAAAACTGGCATAGCCTGACAAACACACTGGTGACTTAACTTCATACTGACAACATATTGCATAATTCTCGCTATATAAATAATGATCAGAGTCCCAACTGAACAGCCCAAGGGCTGAGAGCACTCTGAAGGGGGGCCAGCAGTTGTCACCCCGAACATACCATTACTAGCATCCTCAAAAGCCAGTTCCTCCGCATTAAGAGAAATTGTAGTGAAACAGAAGACTATGAAAAGGAAAAAGAAATAGTGACAGAAAGGTTTCTGGATAGGGGGTACTCAGGTAAAACACTTAGAGAAAGCAAAAAAGAGAAACAGATGAAATTACAAGGGAGGCACTGTTGCAACCACAGGTTAAAGGGTGTGAGAATAACCCCGAGAATAACATAATCAGTGTGTTGTCAGTACATACAATGCTGGATCATAAAAAGTGCGGGGTGTTTTGTACCAGGACCAGCACATATTAGGGGCTGACAAAAGACTTGCAGAGACAGCTAAAACCCCACCAAAGACGGCCTATAGAAGGGCCAGGAATTTAAGGGACCAATTGGTCTGTTCATCACAGCCGCTTAAACCACAGATGACTTGGTTACCACCGCTCCCTAAAGGCTGTGGTAGATACTGTTCTTACATTAAAGAAGGAAATAGAATGGGTTAACCCATAGAATGGGGAGGTGATTACAGTTGAACAGTTCATTACATGTGACACAAAGTGGGGTGTCTATTTTTTCTGAGTGTTCATGCTGTGTATATTACATGGGACGAACAAAAAGGAAACTGAAAGAAGAGGTGTGGGAACATGTTGGGGCCATTGGCAATGGAAACTTGGGATATGTGTGGGCTACTCATGTGATGAATGCCCAGGTTGGTACTGACCATGAACTAAAATTCACGGGCATTGAACAAGTCAGTTTAGGGCAGAGAGGTGGGTGGGGATGGGGAGCTGGCCCTGAGCAGAAGGGAAAACCTATCGATCTGCGGATTTGGAGTAAGCATCTCAGATAAAGGACTTCATGATGTTTTGGAATTGGAACTGTTTTTGATAAAATGATTAGGCAGCAGTTATTTGTTTTGATCATGTGGAATTTACTGTGTACTTAAAAATACTCTCTTTGGGGTATTCTCTTACAGAATCCTGCAGGAATTGGCAGTGAATTTACATACATTCCTTGAAGTATGGAAGAAATTGTTCTGAGGAGATCCTGTGTCCTTGGAGGGATGCCTGGACATGAGTACACAAGTTGTTTGCCTTCTTCACTTTCTCTTTGGCCTTCCCTTCACACCCCTTCTGAGTGCTGTCAGCCCTTGGGCTGTTCAATTGGCACTCTGATCATTATTTATATAGAGAGAATTATGCAATATGTTGTTGATATGAAGTTAAGTCACCAGTGTGTTTGTCAGGCTATGCAAGTTTTTGAGAATTTTTCATGATACTAAATTAACCATCTAAATATATGTAACTGAGCTGGTTAACTTTATCTTTTTAAGTAGCAATAAGCCTTAACACTCACGGGGTATGGGGGATATTTTGTATCAGAATATATATGGTATTGGTATATTTATTTATGTTACTTAGCACTGTGACTTTAAATGGGCAAAATTATTGATTTATACTTGTATAAACTGCACTGTTCTCTACGGGGGTGTATGCTCCGACAAAGCCCTACCAGGTGGAATGTCATTCTGTTTGTTCACCTCCAACCGAGGTGCTTTCTCTGTATTTCTCCTGATTTTGCTGCAGTAAACCACTGTATTTCTTACATTATGTGTGGACAGTGGTAATTTCAGAGACTGGGATGAGTTCCTTGGCTTCGCGTACATTTCCGAGCTTTGACTGTCGCTGGGTCAGCCTTCGGAATGGGATCCTAAAGATGGGGGAGGATACCTGGGTGATCCTTGACGAGAAATGGTCGAGGCCATTTTCAGGAGTCCTAGGACAGCTCAGACCATGAGTTCATGGCTTCCTTTGGAACTCTTTCTTCAACCCATGATTGGTCGAAGAGTTTTTCACTGAGCAAGGTCCAATGTATTTTGGGGCGCTTCTCTGATATAACTCAAAGTCCGTATCAGTCCCATTGGAGCCAGTTCAGAAAAGGACTAAGTACCTTTTACTGAGATTATGGACAAAGACAAATTCCCAGGGGTTGCCTTTTCCTTGGCTGTGGCCATTTTGGGATCAGCCTTGGAGATTTGGCAGCATTAAGTATCCTGCCTGGCACCCTCTACCTGTATGGCCTGTTAGTATGCGGTCCCAACAGGGTCCCTTTTAGAGTTCTCTGACCTCCCTGCCACAGAGGGGCTGACTACCGACTCAGTTTTCGATAAGCTGGGAAACCAGGGGGATGTGGACAAGCCTCTGGACAAGGAGTCTCATAAGATTGACTGCGCCGCAAAAAAGGTGTATGCTGCAGCCTCGTTGGGTCTTTGTCAGGCTAGTTATGTCATGATGATGGCCAGTTTTGATCACTCCCTGATGGGAGTGTTTGATTCCATCCTTCCTTACCTTCCAGCTGAGCAGCAGTCTTTGGTGATGGTTATCAGAAACCAGGGCCAATCACTGGCTAAACACCAGCTCCAGACGACCTTGGTTATGGACGATTGATGTGCCAGTACCATGGCAGTGGCCAGTCATGGGACCTGGCTTCATCGGTTCACCTTCATGGCAGACACCCAGCACAGGCTGGTCGATGTCCCTTTCTTGGGCACTGACCTGTTTGACCCTGGGGTGGAAGGACATCTCACCCGTATAGAGATCTACAGTGCCACCCTAAATTCTGTGGCATCATCCCAGGAGGACCCAGAAAAAAAAAAGCCTAAGAAACAGGCTTTCCAGTACCCATCCTTTCAGCCACAGCCTCCTCTGCAGCATCCCCGGCAGGGGCAGTACCAGGCCTGGCACCTCATGACCATGTCAGGGTTGGCCGGGGTCCTAAGAAGGGGGATTGGCAGGGGTGGTGGTGTCCCTCCAACTATAGTTGCCAGTGCCCCTACAAAAGCTGCCTAGTGATGATGTTAAGGGGTGTCATCCCTCCACCCATCTTTTCCCTGTCTGCACTCCCTAGGGGAGGTTGGCTACCTCTCTTCTTGCCACGTTGATCTGCTATCACATCAGACAAGTGAGTGCTAGACATAGTGGGCAGAGGGTTGCCTCTTGATGCTGTCCCGTATTACCGCCTCCATGCGCCTCTGGAGTTAAGGGTGTCACAGGACACGCTGTCCACCCTTCAGGAGGACATTGCTCAGCTCCTTGCAAAAGGGACAATAGCCAGTGTCCTGGATTCTCTGGCCAGTCAGGGTTCCTTGTCCAGATACTTTTTGGTCATGAAGCAGATGGAGGCGGGCACCCCATACTGGATCTGCACAATCTGAACCAGTTCATGTGGAAATGGAAGTTCTGGATGGTCACTCTGAATCGGATCCTTCTGTCTCTGGAGCAGAACATACAGATCTTACTTTGAGCGGTATCTTGCAGTAGGTAATAACCTTGAGGACTGCGGCCCCTGGTGTCAGGACCACACAGAAACTTTAGCCAGCAGTGTCTGGTGGGGGACCGCCCACCCGATGCCACGTGACTGACGTCAGCATGACACTATATAGTGTGCAGTCCCCATGCCCACCTTTCAGCTCTTTCCCGCCATCGACCTGTGCACGTCGGACCGCGCAGATTACTTGCTTCAGTTCGACCACCATTTCTCAGATGAGTATCCGTTTTTCTTTTCCTTATTTTGCAAAAACATAATCTTTGTGTATGTCTTTTCTGTCTTCCATCGAGTTGCAGAACAACAAGGGCGATTCTTGCAGTACGCAGCTCCCGCATAAGGACTCTCACTCTCGGTGTCTCTTCTGCCTAGGTCCAGAGCACAAGACCAAGAATTGTGAGGCCTGCCTGAGCTTCAACCAGGCCACACGAAAGTGCCGTCAGCAGGCCCTCGAGGCCCACTTGCTAAAAAAGAGGATGGCCACCATGGAAAAAGAGCTGCAGAAGCTGAGGAACGATTCATCCTCTCCTACTGACTCCCACAAACACAAGAAGAAGCGGGACAAGGAGAAGCACCGGGACCAAGATAGGTCTCCCTCTCACCCGTGGCAACCCATGGGCCCCTCAGGTGATTAGTGGCTTTCTTCCTCTGGGAAAACCGCTGCTGCCACCAAGTCTGTCCTACCTTCCCAGGAGCAGCTTGGTTCCCCTGCCGCCACTGGTCACGGTGGCCGCGGGCACCTTGGCCAAGTCTGAGGCCTTCGCCACTCTTTTATATCCATTTCCTCAAAGGGGTCTAAGCAGCTGGGTGGGGCCGATAAGTCACTCAGATACCCTGACGAGAGCCCGGCCTGATAGGTTGGGCACCAGGGACTCCGGTACGGTACCCACATGGCCATGGTCGATAAGCCGGTCATCAGGTCCTCCGACAAGTGCCTGACCGAAACGCTCACGTCAGGTCCCGGCATTGGACCCAGTGACATCCAGCCAGATGAGAGCCAGCTGCCGGTCCTGTCAAAGCCTTCCCTGGTTGGGTCTCCCCACTGGAATACCCTCCACTCCTCTCCCTTTGTGGAGCTTCCTCTGCCCTCCCCAGATCAAAGGGAGCTGGGGGACGTGGGGGTCGTCCGTCAGGCAACATCACTGTTGGGTCGCCTCTGGACCTCATGTCAGACACTCTGGGCAACCTTCTGTACCCCCCTCTCCTCCAGTTCTTCCTGTGGGGCTGGCGGCACCTACGCCAGGCTTACTGCCTGCCGGTTCTGCACCTGACACAGTCATTCCAGGTCTTTCTGGGCCAAGTTTCAGGCCCCATCAGGGTCCCCCATCAGGTCCTACGGCATAGCCAGCTGGGCCTCTGTTGGGCTACCCTCTGCCTAGTTACCCGATGCTACATTATATGCTCGGTTACCTTCCGACAGGCTATCCGATGCCAGGCTTTACGACGCCGGGGTGTGCGCCGGCTTACTCCCTGCTGGGTTACCCGACACATGGGTATCATATGCAAGGGTACCTGACGGGGTTCGTGATGGGGTTTCAACCCATCTACCAGCCCCTTCTGCCACCTCCTCAGCCTTGGGTGGATTTCCAGGCCATCCTCCAGTCCTGGTGGGCGGAAACCAAGTCACAGCTCGTCTCAGAGCTGGACAGCTGGCACCCTCTGGGGGATGTTACCACGGTTCACTCGGATCAGACTCCCAGGTCTGCCTCTCCGCTGGAACTATGCCAGTCTTGGTCAGGCCTGACAAAAGGGCCTTTGGGGCTGACGAATAACAGTATCCCTCGTGGACCTCGAGGCCTCTTACCCCGATGTTAGGTCTCCAGAGTCCTCAGATTTGGACTCCGAATACCAGTCCTCCTCCTTGGTTTCAGGCTATGAGACTCTCCCTCAGAAGAGCCCATGCACAAGGAATCCCCCCAAATCACCTCTGGAGGACCCCTCATTCGCAGACCTCTTGAAAAAGATTGCAGAGGTCTACCAGAGACTAGCAGAACACCTGGATATTCAGGAGGCTGCACCTGTCCTGATGCCCCTGTGGTTAGAGCCTTACGAGGACTTTGCCTCTACCATTTGGTTGCTTCCTTCCTCTATCCCAGCAGTGGCCAAGAAGGCAGACAGAACATGCAGGACACCAGAGGATAAGGACCATCTTAGCGTCCACCCTAAGGCAGACTCAGTGGTTATTATGGCAGCTCATGATAGGTCTACCAAACCATAGCACATGAGCACCTCCCCTCCAGACAAGGAGTTGAGGCAGCTGGATCAGTTTGGGAGGAAATTCTGTTCTTCCTCCACATTGGCTGTGCGTGCACTCAGTTATGTGGCACACATGCTGGTGTACCAGAAGTCTCTTTTTTTGTCAGTTGGAGCCTGTCATTGAGGTCATGCCGGACTCCGAGTCCAAGACCATCCTGGCTGACACCATCAGGTCTGCTAAGGTCACCTGTTGCCACTCTTTAAGGGCGACATATGATGTGGTGAACTCCTCAGCCAGGTGCACCGCTATGGCAGTTTGCCTCAGAAGGTATTCCTGGTTAAGGGTGTCAGGCTTGGCACCTGATGTCCAAGCAGCCATCCAGGATGCCTCCTTCCGGTGTTCGGTCCTCTTTGTGGGGGATGGTCAGGACATAATCTCCAGCCTTCAGGATAAGGGCAAGGTTTTATGGTTGGTCCATACAATGTACCACTCCAGATTTAAGGCCAAGCAGCCATTTTATTGCCAGACCAAGTGGCAAATGAAACAACATCAGACAGCAAACCAAAGGTCGGGCCCCTTCAGCCACAGCCACCCCTCCGGCCAAAGTTTAGAGAGCCTCAGAGACGGCCCTCCCCAACCCTCCCTGTGCCTCCTGGCTCACGACCCGCCCACCCCTTCCGTCGGGGAAGCTGGTGGGTGGAAGATTTGCCAATCACCTGTTTGGGTGGGAGGCAGTCACCACGGATTCGTGGGTCCTTCAGCTAGTGGCTCAAGGCCACACATTGGAACTTTGACAGAGACCCCCAAACAAGCCCCGCCGGCGGTATCCGACTATCCAAAGGCGCACATCCCACTCATAAGGGAGGAACTCGAGACCCTACTGCAAAAAGACGTCATAGAGCCAATTCCGGTAAACCAGGTAGGACAGGGGTACTACTCCAACTTCTTCCTGGTGCCAAAAAAGACGGGAGATTTGCGTCCAATTCTGGACCTCAGCACTTTAAACCGTTACACAAAGTAAAAACGTTTTGTATGCTGACTCTCCCAGGTGTGCTGCCCCTCCTGCACAAGGAACAGTGACTCTGTGCCCTGGGCATGCAGGATGCTTATCTGCATATCCCGGTTTTTCATGCCCATTGCCACTATCTCGGGTTCTCCTTTCAGGGGGAACATTATCAGTTCAAGGCCATCCCCTTTGGCCTGTCCTTGGTACCCCAGGTTTTTACCAAGTGCCTTGCGGTAGAGATGCCAAGACCACTATGTGTTTCCCCTGCTTCGATGACTGGGTTCTGTCAGCTCTGTCGAAGTGACAGCAGGAACTTTCCCTTTCAACTCACCTGGCCCTTTTTGGGCAAGTTGGGATTACGATTAGCTACCCCAAGTCCCAACTTATCCCCTCCCAGCATCTCCAGTTTATTGGAGCAGTGCTGGATATGGCTCAGGGTATGGCCTTCTTCCCTCAGGACAGGGCAGAAACCTTACAGAGGCAGGCTTGCTTGATAGCCTCCAGCAGGTGGGTTTCAGCCAGGTCGGTACTCCGGCTTCTTGGCCTTATGGCAGCGGCCATCCCCACTGTCCTTCTGGCCAGGCTCTACATGCGTATTTCACAGTGGACGCTCAGGGTGCAGTGGGATCAGAGGTCAGACAACCCAGACCAAGTGGTCATGGTCTCCAACTCGATGCAACAGGATATCCTGTGGTGGCAGGTTCTCATCAGCCTGCCCGGGGGGTCCCTTTCCAGTCCCCTCCCCCCATCCAGACCCTGACTACAGATGCTTCAGGGATGGGTTGGGGGACTCATCTGGTGACCCACAGGACTCAAGGACTGTGATCTCACTCAGAACTCTCCCTACACATAAATGTGTTGGAGATGAGAGCAGTGCTGTATGCTCTTCAAGCCTTCCAGCACTTGCTGTGCCAGGGCCCACTGTTCATTCATTTGGACAGTATGTGTGTAGTCTGGTACCTAAACAAGCAAGGGGGCACTCGCTCTTATCCCCTCTGCAGGGAAGTGATACGAGTTTGGAATTGGGCAATTCTGCATCGAATATACCCAATGGCTGTTTACGTTCCGTGCATGTAAAATGTCCTAGCGGACAGTCTCAGCTGCACCAGAGTAAGAGCCCATGATTGGGAGCTCAAGCAAGCGGTGAGCGAAGACATTTTCGACATGTGTGGCCGTCCAGACCTGGATCTGTTCGCCTTCTCATACAATGCAAATCTACCCAGTTTTTGCTCACCGCTCCCGGGCATGGTGCTTTCTGGTGAGATGTGCTATCTCTTTGCTGGACAGGGAGGTTTTTGTATGCTTTCACTCCCTTTGCAGTTCTGCAGAGGGTGCTGCTCAAGCTTCAAGCAGAGGGGGCTCACATGATTTTGATTGCCCTGTATTGGCCCCCGCCAGATATGGTTTCCGCTTCTCCAGCAGCTTGCAGTGGAACCTTTGATTCGCCTACGATCTCCTGACTCGGGAGAGAGGCATGCTAGTTCATGCAGGGCTGAAGTCTCTTCACCTTCACATGTGGCACCTTCTGACATAGCTGCTTTACAATATGGAGTCTCCTCCAGAGTGGCTCAAGTTCTTGTGAAGACTAGAAAGCCTTCCACGGGGACTACCTATACTATGAAATGGAAGCATTTCTCCATTTGGGCCACTTTGAAGGGTTGGGACCCTTTCTTGTTCCCTGTTCCTCAGGTCATGGTGTACTTGCTGCATCTCTCCAACCTGAGCCTGAGTTACTCTTCGCTGAAGTTTCACCTGTCTGCTATCTCTGCCTACCACACCTTGGTGGAGGGCAAAGCTGTGGCTCAGCTGGAGATCTCCAAAACTCTTCTGAAAGGGATACTCCACCTGAAACTCCCAGTGCACAGTCCTGCGCCACCTTGGGGGGTCTTAATTTTATTTTAGAGAAACTTACCCTGCCTCCTTTTGAACTGGCTGGTAGATGCGATATGCACTAGTTGTCTTGGAAAGCGTTCTTTTTAGTTGTAGTTACTTCCACTCAAAGGATTCCGAAGCTTCAAGCCTTGATGTGTAAGGAGCCGTATTTGATTTTTCACAGAGGCCGGGTGGCTCTTGTGTACCAATTCTCATTTTTTTTTTACCAAACGTGGTTTCTGAGTTCACGTTGAATCAGTCTATTCAACTGCCAGTGTATTACTCTGAGTATTCTAATCAGGGGACACAATTCTGCATACTTTGGATGTTCACAGAATTTTGTATTACTACACTAACTGCACAAAGTCTGCCTGAAAATCGGATCAGCTTTTTGTTTCTTTAGCACCCAAAAGAGAGGGTGCAGCAGTTTCCAAACAGTGTTTATCCAAATGGTTGGCAAACTGTATTGTATTCTGTTACCAGAAGTATGGTAAAACCCTCCCGGGGGAGGTTAAGGGGCATTCTGCTAGAGGCATGGTTGCTTCTACTGCTTGTTTCAGGAATGTGTCCGCCGCGGATATCTGTGCAGCGGCCACTTGGAGCTCCATCCACACTTTCACCAAGCAGTACAGTCCAGATATTGCCTCTAGGTGCAGGGCTGGCTTTGATCTAGCTGTCCTCCAAGGCCTTATGTCCTAATCTCTCTCTGCCCTTCTGCAGACCTTTCCTGCCTCCCGCGTTTCAGTTCCTCATGATTCACACTGCTTGTGACTCAGTCCTTGAGGTTATTACCTACTGCAAGAGCCCTCTTGAAGTAAGATAGTGCAGTTACGCAAGAACTTCCTGTAACAGCAGATCTTCGAGAGGCTCTTGCAGTAGGTAACCTTTTTCTCTCCCTCCTTCCCCCACCTTCTGCTGCTCTTTACCTGGGAGCTTATTTTGGCTTCAGGAGCCTCTTTTCCATTCTCCTGTCGCTCCGTTTGGAGGTCTCCGGTGGGAGAACTGGAAGGCGGGTGTGGGCACCGCCCACTGTATAGTGTCATGCTGACGTCGGTCACATGATGTTGGGTGGGCTGTCCCCCACTAGACACTGCTAGCTAAAGTTTCCATGTGGTCCTGATGCCAGGGGGCACAGTCCTCAAGGTTATTACCTACTGCAAGAGCCTCTCTCGAAGATCTACTGTTATGGTAAGTTCTTACGTAACTGTACTTTTTGCTCCCTAGACATCCCGGATGCATTCTTCCATATACCAGTCCATCTGTTCCACCACTGGTACCGCTGTTCTCTGCCTGTTTCAGGTCATGCCCTTTGGCCTTTCCTCAGTGCCCAGGGTCTTCACCAAGTGCATAGCAGTGATGGCAGCATACATGAGGCACCTAGGTATCAGGGTGTATAGCAAGACTAGATATAGAATGGCTGGTTGGCCAGTCTGTTTTTGGTCTTGGTATAGCACCGGGACATGTACATTGGAAACTGGACCTGTTAATAGCTCCATTCACACGGGACATCTATAGATGCTCCGTGGCTGCTCCCTGTCTTATACGTCAGCCTGGGACAGCCGCGGGAGGTGGTGGGCGCACCGAGCAGTTCAACATGCCAGTGGGAGGGAGGCAGGATCAGTCAGATAATAAGCTATATATTTCAGCAGCCATGAGTTAAAAAATTAAAACACTTGCAAAAAATGCTAATCGGGGCATGCTTTACCCCAAGACACAGCCCGATTACACGTGCACGTTTCCCTTTAATAAGTATTCTCAGGGTGGTAGGTGAATGTATCTGTATTTATTCATTGCAAAAAAATGCATCTGTTAAGGTTTAGGCACAAAATCGTAAAAAGTAGTGAAATGCATTGTTCAGCAAAAAAGTCCCCGGACTCTTGGTGAATTTTTGGCATCATGTTCCACAGGGTTTGAATGATCATGCAATCATGCAAAACAAGGATTAGCATTACCCTAAATTTGGTACTTTAAAAAAAAAAAAAAGGTTTTATGTATGTATGGTCATCACTGGGTACCACTAACTGTCCTTGCCCCCCCTCAGTGCACTCATGTAGAATTCGCTCCCGGTCAGAGCTTCATAGTGGGTTGTGGCACAGCAGGTGAGGCTTCACAAAGCCCTAGTCCCCCATTTTTCGCTTCTCTGGTCCCTCCCCTGTTGCAGAGCAAGGATGTGCATGCACACACATTCTGCACATACGCATCCCCCCCCCCACACACACACATGCACTCTCATGTAGAATTTGCCCCTGATCGGAGCAGCAGGGTGGGTTCTGGCACAGCAGGTGAGGCTTCACAAAGCCCTGGTCCCCCACTTTTCACTTCTCTGGACCCTCCCTCTGTTGCGGAGTCAGGATGTGCATGAATACAACGTTCTGCATAGCCACATCCCCTCCCTTCGAGTCACTTGAACCTGCACTACCACTGGACCTCCACCAGGTGGCAGTCATTAGCAGAGACAGCTGGTCACACCTCCCTGGTAGAGGAGAGTCGTCCCTGGGACGCTTGGTCCTCTCTCACCTTTGACAACCTGTGCTGATTGCTGAACGCAGGTCACTGATATGGCAGCAGGTAAGGCGTTCCAAAGTCTTAGCTCTCCAGGCCACTGGGCTGGCTGTTACTGCCTTTCTAGGCATGGAAGAATACACACTTACCCTCACGTTGGTATCCTGTCTCCAAGTATTGGTAACGCAAGCGCTGCATTGCAGGATTATTGAAACCCTGAGGAATACCACACCAGATTCATCAAGGCTGAATTCTGCACTTTGTGTTTAAAGAATAACTAATGCATTAACACTGTTTTTTGCAACGAATGTCCTTACATTCTTAGAAAGATAAAAAAAAAAAAATACATGTGCACACCTTTCTTTTTTTATTATATGCCTTTAGCCAGCATTGTCAATACTTTCAATGTCAAACAGTCCCTGGAAATAGTATAAACTTTTATTTTCATACAGGATAAAATACCATTAAGGTTAAAGCCCTGTTTACAAGGTTGCCCTGCATTGGGTTACAGTTTACATGAAATACATACTACTAACAATTATAGAGATCTAACAAATTTTGAAATTTAACGCATACAAATAATTTATGAGATGCACATGCAGATTGTGCAAAACTGATGTAATCTCTTCTGTTGTATTGACATGAAATGTATATTATTGCACTTATGGAGAACAGAACAGTCGCAATTAACATTACTTTTATGGAAAAACGTTTGGAAAGTAGGTTGCAACAAAAATATTGTAATTTTTTTTTATATATACTGCACATGTACAGCAGAAAATATCTATTTTGTGATACACATGCATACTACAAACCCTTATTCTGATTTCAGATTACTTTGTTAGCGATTAATGATTTTTTTCCTGCATAATGTATTTGCAAACTACCTGTTTCAACATTTAGATTGAACACATATCAAAAAAACAGTTGCAACTACCTTACTTTCAGTTGCGATGGAAAAATTGCAATTGCTTTTATATTGCAGTGGAAATATTGCGATCTTTTTGCAGTATACAAGTGCGATCAAAAATAGCTGTTAAAAATGTCTACAGCTGGCTTCTGTGCATGCATCCACAATGAACTTTAAAATCTTAAAAAAAAAAAAAAAAAAATTCATTCCCAAACCATCACAAGGCCTTATTCTAGGCCAAGCTCTAACAAACTTGAATGTTTCACATTTCAGATCGAAGCATTTTTTAGTTATTTTTGTGAAAAAAAGTCTTACTTTGGATTATTATATGTAGTTTTACCACTCTAACTCTGGAACTGCAAAACTTGTCTGGTTCAGAGAATTTGCCACAGGTGTATTCCATACTTTTGGTCCCTAGGTTGCAGGATGGCAGAGTTACCAGTGGCAGAAAATAGGAGTTTAACAGTAAGGTGTCCACTCAGCCCTAATCATAGTGATGCTGCCGCACCACTATAATACAGCTGTTTCTCTGCTAGAGCAGAGTGGCTTCTGTCAGTAGCTGTAGAATCTTTCAAATGTGGTGCTTGACAGCATGGAAGCAGTCAGAACAAAATCCTGATTCCTAAAGGAGTTTCAGGTTATGGAGACCTAGCAAGGATATGCAGGCTCTAAATAGTATTACTCTCTTGAATTGTTTGATGCCGTGCAGCATTGTCATTTATTAACGAGAACGGTTGCATGGCCAAGTTATTCATAGAATGTTCTTCTTTTAGCATCTGTGCGTGAAGCATCTGGCTCACCAGTTTTGTGAGACGTTGGTGGTCTGTGGCGAACACTGGGATTTTATATACAGCAATTAATCTTAGATATACATTTTTACTTGCTTGGAGAGTGAGGCCGGTTTTTCCAATTAGCACTTTCCTCCTTTTAGCTTTGCCACTTATGATTCATTACTGATCTCTCAGTTGTGAATAAAAATAGTACAGAGATGGCTGTAGCGTATTCCATCTTTTTCTTTTCTTTTTTTCTATATTACTTTTTGCTCCCCTGTTGCCCCTTCGCCTTACTTGGCAATGGGGGAGACATTAGTTTACATTTTCCCCCTCAAGTTCCTGGGACCCCAGATTGCGATTGCCCATGCGAGTGGAGGTGCGCTTGCGCTCCGGTGACGGCCCCTTCTAACCCCAGTAATACTCAGGTACTCCTGACTTTCTGCAGTGTCCCTTTAAGACAGAAGTGCCAAGAGAGGTGGAACATATGCAAATAATGGAATCTTTTGCATGAGCCACTTTTTCAAATGCTGCCTTCTACTAGCTGCCTTAGTTCTAAACCCCTTAGATTTTTCTCTCCGCCTGTCAAGACTAGACGCTCGGAGATCCTCTCCTCATCATCTTGTTCTGATGTGAGAAAACTTATAAAATATATATATGTAAGTATTATTTATATTTCATTTGCTGCTTTTTACTTTTTGTAATTTTAAGTTAAACCATAGTTTTAGTGTTTAAATTGCAAGTTATCTTGGTTTCTCCCGGTTCAGTATAACCGGGGGTAAACCAAGGTTTATTTTATATTTATCGGAGTTTTCTGACTAAAAAACTCTTACATTTAATTTTATTAAATTTAACTTGCATTAGGAACCGCTAATACCGGTTCCTGAACCGATAGCCTCGGTTCACTTTTACCTCGGTTCCCGGTTTCCGATTGGTTCCACATCGGTTCTAGAACTGACTGCAACCGCTAAATAAACTTTAAATTTAAAACATTTTTTAGCAGTTGCATCTTTTATTGGTTTTACATTGAGAATGTCAGAAAAACCAAGAAGTAAAACTGGTGATCCTGGTTTCAAACCATGTATTGAGTGTGATGAAATGTTGCTAAGACAAATGTGTTTTTTGCGTTGCCTGCCTGGGCATGAACATTTAAAAGCAGAGTGAAATCTGCAATACATATCCTGAGAAAACTAGTGAAAAATGTCTGGATGAGACTAAATAGAAAACTATCGCCACCTAAGGGTCCCTCGAGCTCTGACCAGCCGACACCCTAAATTACTGTCGGTGAAACCACAACAACTACTGTAACTGCTACCCCTGAGACGGGTATACAAGCAGTTCCTAAGAGGCTTGCTGAACCGGCTGACTTCCCGGTTCCCTCAAAGAAATCAGAGAAAACTAAGCACACAAACCACCCTGCTGGGCAACATTTGGGGACTTCTGTGCTGCTATAAAGCCTGGCAACTCATGTAGAAATACCACAGGCCTGTAAGGTCATTCAGGCTTACAAGGACTGTCTGACTTTCAGCAGCAGACCCCTGCAAAGCAGTCTGTTTCCTCTGCTCAGTCTTCTGTTATTTAAGATGAAGAATGTGATGATTATGATGAAATGGAGAAAGGGGAACTTATTGAACTTGAGGTTTCCCCTGAACAGGAGTTTGGCTCTTCCCACAGGGCATCTGGGGATTGTTCCTCACACTTCATATTTGTGAGAAGAATGGTAGATGCTTTAGACATCACTACCAGTGAAGTGACTGAGGATGAGGAGGAAGCTAAATACTTGGAAATGATGGGGCTGACGCCCACTAAAAAGCTTCTCTTTCCTGTAAATAAATTATTCGAGAAAGATACTTTAAAAGATTGTACAAATTCCAAGCTCTGTTCCCCCTCTTGGTAAGAGGCTGGATAAGAAATATCAGCTGGACAGGGAGGGAGCTGAATTTTTATTCTCCCACCCTGTCCACCAGGGAGTGGTATAAGTGGCAGCCTGTGACAATGCAAAGGTATCACTCTCATCCCATCCTTCTGACAGGGTTTCCAGGAAAATTGACGACATGGCCAAAAAAGGATATGTATCTGCTTCTTTGGCCATCAGGCAGGCAAACTTTCAAGCCTATGCTGCTCAATACCAGAAGTCACTGTAGCAGTCTGTCCTTGCAATGGCAGTCAAGGCCCAGACTCCCCTGTCAGATGATCTAGCTGAAACCGCTAAATTTGGTTTAGAAGCAGCCAAATACCAGTTTCAAATGGCTGCTGACTCTAATGACACTGCTGCCAGATGGATGGCAAATACAGTGGTTCAGAGGAGGTTTGCCTGGCTTTGAGCCACAAACCTCACTCAGGATACCCAAACCAAGGCTATGGATTTCCCAGTTGAAGGTAATTCCCTCTTTGGAGAAAAGACAGATGCTTACATGAAAAGGGTGGATGAATACAAAACCACCTGCAGAAGCAATTCTGCAAAAGGAAGGGCTTCTCTGTCCACTAAAATCTATGGAAAGGGAGGCAGAGGCAGATCATTTCGCAGCAAGCCCTTTTTATCAGGACATGGCTGCACCTCAGTATCAGCAGTAGCCACAGCAGGGGTGCTTCAAGGACAGGGGAATAAGGAGTTCCAGGCGTGGTTCCTATTCCCAGGCCCAGCCTCAAAGTAGACACCCTGTCGTGTCTCCCCAGGCCGTCTCCCCACTACCTGTAGGAGGCAGGCTGACTCACTTTTTCTAGTCTTGGCAAACTATCACCACAGACAAGTGGGTCCTGGATGTAGTGAGTCAGGGATTGTCTCTGAGTTTCAAATTCCTTCCAGCATTAAAAACGAAAGTTTTCAAATCATCTACAAATGTAGAGGGGGCAACTCCTAGAAAAAGTTTCAAAACCTGTTACTGTCAAAGGCAGTGGAGCCTGTTCTAGTGCAGTGAAAGGGAAGGGTTTTTTTACTCAAGGTATTTCCTTACCATAAATAAAAATGGGGAGTGGCAGCCTATCTTAGACTTCAGGGTACTAAAAACAGGCATCTGACAAAGCCAAAGTTCAGAAGGCTGACTTTGGCATTGATTCTGCCAACATTCCAAAAAGGAGACTGGTTGGCATTACTGGCCCTAAAATACACCTATTTTCACATCCTCATAAGGGAGGCCTACAGAAAATATCTCGGGTTCAGACTCCCATCAGGTCACTACCAGTTTTCAACCCTGCCTTTCGGTCTCACTTTAGCTCCAAGGGTGTTAACAAAGTGCTTGGCAGTGGTTGTGGCACACCTTCGAAGACAAGGTGTCACAGTTTTCCCATACCTAGATGACTGGCTGGTGGTTATAAAATCACCCCAGCAAGTGAGGGAGCATCTGCCATTCCCCCAGTGGCTCCTGGAGTCTCTAGGGTTCCTGATAAATCTAAAAAAGTCTGTCCTTCAGTCTGCTCAGGCACTGCAGTTCATAGGAGCAGTGCTAAATACCCTGCAAGGCAGGGCCTATCTGCCTCTGGACAGGGCAAGAAGTATTCCACTGATAGCAGGCTCAGTCAGCCTGAGCAAACCAAAAACTGCAAGACAGTTTCTTCAGCTACTGGGCCTTTTGGCAGTTGCCACTAGCACAGCCCTGAAATCCAGGTTCCAGATTAGGGAGATTTAATTTCATCTCAGGGCACACTGGTGTCAGAGAAAGGATTCTCTCTCAAAACTAATTCCAGTAACAAAAAACATTGTTACAGGCCTTCCAGTGGGGGAAAGAGGAAACCAACCTAAGGGAAGGGGTTCCTTTTCAACAAGAGTCCCCATCAGTTGTTCTGGCAACAGATGCATGTCTACTAAGGTGGGCGCTCATCTGGGGGTTCACACCACCCAAGGCACGTGGTCAAGTGCAGAGTCACTCCTGCACATCAACCTGCTGGAGCTAAGATCAGCGTTACTGGCACTAAAGGCTTTCACACAGCTAGCACAGGGAAAGGTGCTACGGTTAGAACAGACAATACCTCCACAGTGTACTACATAAACAAGCAAGGAGGAACAAGGTCAAATCCTAATTGCACAGAAATCATGGACATATGGAGTCTAGTATACTCCATGGGGGTTTCCCTGCAGACTATTCATCTGCCAGGCAAGGACAGTACCTTGGCAGATACCCTGAGTCAAATCAACAAGGCCCATCACGAATTGGCTTTGAACAGTCAGGTGGTGCAAGTGATCTTCAGGAGGTGGGACATCCCAGAGGTACACTTGTTTGTATCCCACCAGAACCACCACATGGAACGGTACTGTTGCAGACCACCAGATCGGGGAACAATCCCCCTGGATACTCTGGCTCTGAATTGGTCAGGGAAGCACCTGTATGCTTTTTCTTCCTTCTTTCTGGTGTAAAGAGCATTGCTCAAGCTCAGGTCCCAGTCAGCATCAGTGATCTTGATAGCACCAGACTGGGCCAGGCAGCCATGGTACTCTCTGCTACTCTCCATGTCTGTGGCTGAACCAATACACCTTCCTCAGAGGCACAATCTACTAACCTCCAACCAGGGGAGGCTCCTGTACCCGAACCTCAGGTCACTCAGGCTCAAAGCATGGCTCTTGAGAACCTAGAATATGCAAGCTTGCATCTTTCTGAAAGTGTCATGGACATTTTAAATGTTACAGGAAGTCCTCCACTAAAAAAACCTGTGCTGCAAAATGGAAAAGGTTTTCTGTTTGGTGTTCAACCATAGTGATACGAGCACAGGCTGGTGTCCCAGCTGTGCTGGACTATGTTACCTATTTGCATTCACTGGGCCTGCAGTCCAGTACCTTAAGGGCCACCTGGTCGCAGCATCTGCTTACATTTCAGTTGGACAGAATGATTCTCTGGCCTCAGACCCTATCTTTAAAATATTCTTTAAAGGCCTGGCTCATTTGCACCCCCTCATAGGGAACCTAAATGTGTGTATAGCTAGGCTCATGGGTCCCTCTTTTGAGTCTGTGTCTTATGCGCATTTGAAATACGTCACATGAAAAACTCTTTTCCTCGTGGTAATGACTTCTGCCAGAAGAATCGGTGAGCTCCAGTCTCTCTGCATTGAACAGGACTACATTTCATTCCACAGAGACAAAGTTGTCCTGAGAGGAAACAGGAAGTTTCTTCCTAAAGAGGTTTCTGATTTTCATTTGAATCAGACCATTACCGTACCTGTCTTTTTCACTGAACACTCTGGTTCTGGTGAAAGGAGACTCCATAGTCTGGACGTCAAAAGAGCTCTTAGCTACTACCTGACAGCCACTAAAGTCCATAGGCAGGACAGAAAACAGATGTTCTTGACCTCTGAGGATGTGGGAAAAGGTAAACCAGCATCAAAAAGGTCCATTTCTCATTGGATAGTACAGCACATCCAGTTTTGTTACTCTTAAGGCTGGAAAGGAGACCCCAGCAGGGTTGAGGGCCCATTCCACAAGGGGCACAGCTGCTACCATAGCAGCTGCCAGGGATGTTCCCTTGGTGGACATCTGTGAAGCAGCTACCTGGAAAACAGTACACACTCTTACAACGCATTACAGTCTGGACATTCAGTCCAGAGGTGATGCCAGATTTGGCACAGCAGTCCTGCAGAGTCTGTTTCCAAACTAGGTTCTGTGCCCTCTTCTAAAGGTACTGCTTAGTAGTCTGCAGAAAGTTGAGAATACCTGAGTATTACTGGGGTTAGAAGAAACAATTACTTACCATAGTAATCTTGTTTTTTCCCAGTGATACTCAGGTATTCATAACTTCCCACTCTGCCTCCCCTTCTAGAACTAGTAGCCTCTGCGCTCCTAAAAACACTGTTCTCAGGGGTATCTGTGCCACATTCTGGCACATATATTGTGATTGTGTTCAGTATTGTTGTTCCCCCTTTCTGGGTGATACTGACATTCAGGGGTATTCTTTCATATGTTATGCCCTCCAGTTGGAGGCCTTTTTGGGTGTTAAGGGAGTTCTTACTATATTATTATTATTATGATTAATATTGTTGTTATTATTATACTTAGTCCTCTTGGGCCTGTCTTTCCAGGCTTCCAGGAAATCTGATGGGTTTAGAACTAAAGCATTTAGTAGAAGGCAGCATTTAAAAAAGTGGCTCATGTAAAATATTCCATCATTTGCATATGTTCCATCTCTCCAGGCAGTTCTGTCTTAAAGGGACACTCCAGAAAGTTATGAATACCTGAGTATCACTGGGAAGAAACAAGATTACTATGACAAGTCATTTTTCCTTCTGCTCTCTCAGCCTACTGCCAGGTCCCCCCTGTGGCTTGGCACTACCACCTGGCCTCCACCAGGAGACAGCCAAGAGAAAACCCCATCTCCCTCCGCGGAGAGGAGAGCTGCCTTGCAGCTGCTCAGTCTGACTCCTCACGCCCCCAACTCCGGCTGACCCCTGGTGGCCGAGGCCTTCGAACCTGGGTCACCGTGCTGGTACAAGGCCATGTCTAGCGCCTCAACCCCTCAGCACCACTGGGCCGCGTTTCCACCTCTCTCTTAAGGTATTGCGTAAAGAGACTTTCCCGTGGAGACCGCCTGACTGTAAAACACATTCCGCTGGAGCTCTGACATACTGTTGTGTCCAGTGGCTATCTAGTCATGGAAATGCAGGCGACTGTATTTCAGCCCTGGCCCAAATAATTTACAGATGGCATAGCCACTTGTGCACCGCCACCTTTTGTGCTGTTGTGTTCAATGGCAGGCACATCATGGGTGTGCAGGCGACCATATTTGCAAGTGGACCGCTCACAAAGACAAAAAAAAAGAAAATGCAGTCCTCGATTTAACACGTCCTTTGGCGGAAAGTAAAAATCAAACTTCAGAAACTTCCAAATGCAGCCAAAATTACAGACTGTGCCCAGCTAAGTGTTCTGAGAGTACGTGTTCTTCATGTAAATTGATGCATTGTGTTTTAGTGGGAATTGTGTCCATTGTAGTAGAATGTCAGTCATCTGGTTTGTAAGGATGTCTCAACACTGATGGACAAGGTGTTTTTCAGATTCCGAGGGTTTCATCTTTGCGTAACTGTGTGGTGATTACGTTTTGGCCTATCTTGAATCAGTGACGTCTGTTAATTACTTTGAGTCTGGAATACAAACATACCTTATGCAGTGGATACTGAAGGTTCTTTCTGTGCTGAACCCCAAAATATTTAATGTTTGACTGTTTCTGGAATGGTATCCTGCCCATCAGTGTAGCTTTGCCTGAATTCTGTTCTTTTTGTTTCTGCATTAACTGTCTGATGTTGTGTCCCATTGCAGTTTGGGTGGACCCATGTGACTCTACTGATTATCGTCACCCAGTCTCATCTTATTATCCACAACCTATTTGAAGGGATGATCTGGTAAGTCGACACATGTGTTTTACTTCTGCTTTAGTAAGTATCCTTCTAGGATCGTGTATATGTTGTTTATCCACACTCTTTGGCATGTCCTCTTCCACTTTATATCTTGCCGGAAGTCTGCAAGCTGGCTCCTCCCACCCACCCGGATGGTATAAACCTCGCTTCCTCCCCATGACACCAGATCTTCCTTTCCGCTGGAAGATTCAGGTTGCCTCCCTCGTGCTCACGCATTTTGTAGGCCCTGGCTTAAAACCTTTCGGTTATTCCAAAAAATTCGTCTAGTTCGCATTCGTGACTTTGATTCTTCGATTATGGAAGGCAAGTCTTCCCCCGGATTTCATCAGTGTCCCTGCGGCCAGAAAATGTTGTGCACCGATCCCCACACCATGTGCGTTTATTGCCTCGGTGTCGACCATGGCATCTCGAAATACGATATGTGTCTCGCTTTCCATCCTAACGTCCTCGATGACCGTCTTGCACACCTGAAGTTGGGGAGGCCGGAGAAACAGAACCCCCCGGTGAAACCCAAGGAGGCTCGGTGGGTGATTTCTGTGGCTGCGGAAACCACCAAGCAATTGGAACACATGCAAGCATTCGAAGAGGACGTGGCTCGGGCTGCAGAAACTACTCCGGAGCTTCTTCGTTCTGCTCACCCTGTATTCCACCTTCTCGGATTCCTTCCGAGAGTTGTGCCAGTCTCTCCCGACCAAGGGACAGGGTCCTGCGGGCACGCACTCCTCTCGATCCCATAAGTGGGAGAAGGATCCGGCGTTATCTTTGTCCCGATGGAGATGCTCTTGGGAGCAGGAGAGATCTTGGTCCCAGGAACATGCGGTCTCGACTTCGGTCGAGATTGCTTCTTAGGCTGCTGGCTTCTTGGCTTTGCCATCTGGCCAGTCGACCGAACTGTCGATTGACGATGTAGAAATAGTCATTGGCCCGATAGATCCTTTATCGCCGACTCCGGTCGACGATTCCCTCGATCAAACTCCGATTCTGACTTTCTCCAACAAGGAGACCCAGCCTGCTGGGACTCCCATCGAGGAAATGGTCCCCAACCCGGGAAATCACTGGTCCCACTGGTGTCTCCCGAGCAACAGAATCGGACTGTCCGATCTCGATCGAGGTCTCTGACCCCCTCGACCGAAAGGCCGAGGAAGAGCCATAAATGCTGTAAACAGAGGCAACGCCATTGGTCGTCTTCATCCTCCTCGGACGAGGAGAGGCTTCGGTGGAAACTTCGGCGCTACGAGGACCTCATGTGGCAGTAGCTGATCTTGACTGGGCACAAGCCGACATGCTGGCGTCCACCCTCGCCATTACTTGGCTTTCGCCTCCTAGGCTGAAGCAGACTCCTTCAGAGCCAATCAAATCGGTTTCCCCGGCCACGGAGCTGGCAAAATCTCCAGTTCGGCCTAAAACAGTCTCTCCACCGATCATGGTGGAACCACTGCCCAAGCAGCCTGTGGGAGAGGCTCCTTCTAAAGAAGATAGGCCGGACACCGGGCTTCCCCGGCATCTGTCCATCACTGTCACCCCGGACCGTCCTCGGTGGGTCGAAGGTGACCTGGGCGGTCGACCGTTGTATCCGGATTCCTCGGATTTGGATGTCACCGGCCTGCAGTCTCATTCTGGGGATGACAAATCAGCCGGTGGGATAGAGATGGAGGAAGGTCCTTCGTCTTTTCAGGGCATTCTCCACCTCATCTCTGAGTCCACAGGGATGCCCCTGGAGCCAATCCAGAAAAAGGCGGAGTACGATCTCACGGACATCCTTAAGAGAGGGGATACCCCGATGGAGGCTTTTCCTGTGGCCGAGGCCATTATTGTCCCGGCCTGAGATTTCTGGCAGCATCCTGCCTCTTGTCCAGCTCCGTCTGCCTGCATGGCCCGCAACTATGCAGTGCCCATGGGGTCCCTTGCGGGGTTCACAGAGCATCCTTCGGCCGAGCTCCAGGTGACCACCTCCATGTTCAGGCATACTGGTAGTTTTGCCGATACTGACCGACCTCCTGCAAAAGAGTCCAAGCTTTTGGACCGTTCAGCTAGGAAGGTCTATGCGGCTTCTTCTTTGGGCCTTAATCAGGCAAGTTCAACCATCATCATGGCACACTTCTCCCACGCCCTCCTAGGGTCTCTGGATGAAGTCCTCCCACATCTCCCCGCGGACATGCAGACCACGGTCAAGCAGGTCCGGGACCAGGGCCGAGCTGTTGCCAAACAGCAGCTTCAGACAGCCTTGGACATTGGGGATTCTTGTGCCCGTTCAATGGCAGCCGCAGTTGCCCCTCGTTCGTAGGGCTTGACTGAGGCTCTCCTCCTTCCCGGCGGATACACGGTACAGACTAGCTGACGTGCCTTTCCTAGGGACCGACCAGTTCGGCCCAGGAGTGGTCTGTCCCCTTCAGCGCATTGAGCAGTCCAGTGCCACCTTGGACGCTACTTCTGCCAAGGGCTCTTCGGGCAAGAACCAGCAGAAGAAAAAAAAGAAGCCTTTTCAGCATTCTTCCCCTGCGGCTCAGCAGTCCTCTTTTCAAGTAGGACAGCAGCATCAGCAACAGCAGCAGACTCAAGCTTGGCGCCCCGGCCTAAGCCTGGGCCTTCCCAGGCCCTTAAAGGAGGCCGAGGTTCCGGTCCTGGATCCTACTCCTCCAAGCCTGCTCAGTGACGAGGCGGGGTATACGAACCCCTCTCCCACCACGCCAGCTCTGGGTCCTCCCGTGGTGGGCCGGCTCCGCCACTTCCTTCCTTTCTGGTCCGCTGTCACTTCGGACAGGTGGGTTCTCGAAGTGGTCGGTCAGGGACTGCCTCTGGAATTCGAGCAGTAACCTCCAAGCCGAGCCCACGCCCCTCGGGAGGAAAGAGTATCCACTCAGACTCAGTCGGCGTCAGAGATGACATCGCTCAGCTCCTCCT
Source organism: Neoceratodus forsteri (assembly GCA_016271365.2). Taxonomy (NCBI): domain Eukaryota; kingdom Metazoa; phylum Chordata; order Ceratodontiformes; family Ceratodontidae; genus Neoceratodus; species Neoceratodus forsteri. Next base: position 86,203,594 of record JADMNL010000026.1, on the reverse strand, counting down.
CAAGGAGGCTCTAGCTCCAGTGGCGGATCCTCCAGCAGACCCAGGCTTTGTCTCCAGGTACTTCTTGGTGCCCAAGTGGGCAGGAGGCTGGCGCCTGATTCTAGATCTACACGACCTGAATCAATATCTCAGGTCATGCACCTTTTGGGTGGTCACTCTGTCCCAGATCATACCATCCTTGGAATGAAACATGTGGTTCTGTTCAGTGGATCTGCAGGACGTATTCTTTCATGTCTCAATCCGTCCATCCCATAAGCATTTCTTCCCTTCAGGGTTGACGGGAACCTGTACAAGTTCCGAGCCATGCTGTTCGGCCTGTCAACAGTCCCACGGGTCTTCACCAAATGCATTGCAGTGGTGGCAGCACATCTCAGGAATTTGGGGGGGGGGGGCAGGATTTATCCTTACCTCGACGATTGGCTCCTAGCAGGTTCCACCCAACAGGAGGTGGAGAGGTCCAGGGACCTGGCCCTCCAGACCTGTTCCCAACTCGGCCTCCTGATCAACGAGGCCAAGTCGGAACTCATGCTTTCTCAGGCGATGGGCTTCATCGGGGCAGAGCTCGACTCTTGTCAAGCCAGAGCATGGCTCCTGGTGGACAGGGCGGAGGTTCTCTCCTCGTTTGCCCAATCATTTCTGGTTGGGCAATTGTGCCTTGCCCGGGACTTTCTGTGCCTTCTGGGTTAAATGGCGGCGTGCACCTAAGTGCTCCGTTGGGCTCGGTTGGACATGCACCCCCTCCAATGGGAGCTGGCCACCCAGTGGACTCCGCACCACGGTCATTTCAACCAACTGATCAGTGTAACCCAGAAGATGTGGACGCTGTCCATTGGTGGACCACCCCATACCGGTTGCAGGAAGGGATCCCGTCTGTCCACCCTGAACCAACGGTCTTCCTTACGACCGATGCCTCTCTCATGGGCTGGGGAGCCTACATGGAGGACAGAAGGGCCCATGGGCTCTGGACCTCCAAGGAGTCCCGATGCCACATCATCCTGTTGGAGCGCAGACCAGTCAGACTGGTATGGTCAGCTTTCGCTCCTCAGCTCCGGGGTCAAGCGGTTCAAGTCCAGATGGACAATACCACAACCATGTACTACCTCAACAAACAGGGCGGCATGCATTCCCGTCTGCTGTGCAGGGAGGCGCTCCACATCTGGACCCTCGTGAGCCATCCGGAGGCAGATCTCCTAGCTATCCATGTGGCAGGCGCCTCAAACCATCTGGCAGATGCTCTCAGCTGCTTAGGCGAGACATCCCACGAGTGGTCTCTCCATCCAGAGGTAGCTTACAGTCTGTTCTCCCACTGGGGCAGACCGATGGTGGACCTGTTGCCTCCAGGTAGAACACCAAGCTGAGGCTGTTCCATGCCCGCCCCCTCAGCAGGGCTCGTAAGGGGGATGCCTTCTCGAGGCCATGGACCCCAGGCCTCCTCTACACCTTCCCTCCAGTTCCCTTGATCCACAAAGTGCTTCTCAAGGTGAGGAGGGACAAGGCGAAGGTGATCCTGGTAGCACCAGACTGGCCGCGCCACTTCTGGTATCCAGATCTCCTCAGCCTCAGCTGCAGGCCCCCGGAGCGGCTTCCAGCATGCCTGGACCTGCTATCATTTAATCAGGGGAAGGCATTCCATCCGGACCTTCAATCCCTGCACCTCACAGCCTGGTACTTGAGCGGCTAGAGTTCCAGGCTTTGGGTCTCTCCGAAGATGTCTTCACTGTGGTTGAGGCATCCAGAAAGGACTCGACCAGGAAATGTTACGCCTTCAAATGGAAACAGTTTTCCATTTGGTGTCAGGGCAAGGGCCTGGACCCTCTGTCCTGTCCAGTGGCTAACATTCTGGACAACCTTTGGTCTCACTCCAAAGGGGATCTGCAGTCTTCAGCCCTTGGGGTGCACCTGGCAGCCATCTTTGCTTACCGGGCACAGGCAGGTCAGCCGACGGCACAGGAGACAGTGGTCGTGCGCTTTTTCAAAGGCCTGGATCACATATCCCCTCCAGTGCGTGAACCTCCACCTCTCTGGGATCTTCTGCTGGTACTGGCAAAGCTCATGGGTAAGCCGTTCGAACCAATGCACCAGTGTGCCTTGTCACACTTGTCGTGTAAGACGGCCTTTCTGGTGGCTATCATGTCTGCCAGAAGGACAGGGGAGCTCCTGGGGCTTTCGGTGAACTCCCCTTATCTGGTCTTCCACAGGGAAAAGGTTGTCCTACGCCCCCACCTGAAATTCCTTGCGAAGGTGGTGTCAGAGTTTCACCTGAACCAGGTGTTAACTCTGCCGGTTTACTACCCCAACTACACCTTGGAGGTCGAGTACAGGCTTCATACTTTGGACCTGAGATGTACTGTCTCCTATTATAAGGAGAGGACGGCAGAAATTCAGGGTGAGGTTCGCCAGCTGTTTGTCACCTACGCTGAAGCCGCTTCTGGCAGACCTGCAACAAAGCGGATGATTGCAAGATGGATTACATCATGCATTAGTCTATGCCATAAGTTGGCGGGCAAGGAGCCTCCCAGAGGGATAAGAGCTCATTCTACCCGCCATACCGCTGCATCGGTGGCTGCTGCCAGGGACATCCCTATCCAGGAAGTCTGCCGAGCTGCTACCTGGAAATCGGCAAACAACTTCATCACCCACTATCAGATCAACCTTGAGTCATGCCGGGATGCTGGTTTTGGGGCCTCAGTTCTCCAATCTCTGTTTCCAAAGTAGGGGGTGTGCGCCTTGCCTCCCTCCTCCCGAAGAAATGCTAGGAGTCTGCCAAAGAGTGTGGATGAACAACATATCCACGATCCTAGAAAAACAGGTTACTCACCTGTAACAGTAGTTGTAGGAGTGATATATGTTGTTCATCCACACTGACCCACTCCACCTTCCCAGCTGTGGACGCACAACACCTGGCTTCCAGTGGGCTTAGATCTGATGTCATGGGGTGGAGCTGAGGGTTATACCACCCGGGTGGGTGGGAGGAGCCAGCTTGAAGACTTCCGGCAAGATTTAAAGTGGAAGGGGACATGCCAAAGTGTGTGGATGAACAACATTACCACTCCTAGAACTACTGTTACAGGTGAGTAACCTGTTTTTAGTGAGGCCACCCCCTGGAGTACTGCAGGGTGTAGCTACTGATACTCCAAGTAAGCCATGGCATACCAAGTTAAGTAGCAGGGGGTAGCAAGCAAGCTTGCCAGCATTGCTGTGCTGTCTCTAGCCCTTCGTGTTTAAATTATTTTGTTTGGCTTAGCAGGCCTTTTCTTTTCTCTTTCAGCTTTGTTTTGGGGGGAGATGGCAGAGTGGACCACTGACTTTGAAGCTGAAGGTCTCAATTAGGTCCACATGGTCCGCCTGCATAGTGATTGGCTTCGCCATCTGGTGGGAGGTGTGGCAAGTCTGGGCTGGCGAGATTAAATGCCCCAGCGAAGTTAGAAGCCATACTGTTAGTTCAGTTGTACTGGGAGCGAGATAAGCAGTAGAATGACTGAGGAGCAACAGTCAGAAGAACAGACTCAAGAGCTGGCTAAAAGAATGAAGACTTCATGCGGGGTGGCAAGTGGAGTGAATCTGTTTACCTGTGGGGGAGAGAGAAGAAATGTCTGCTATGGACCTGGACTCATGGTGCAGTCAGTGGCGTTTACTAGTGGGCAACAGACACCACACTAGCAGTGCAGACAGACAACCGGTCTAGTGTGGAAATCATCTGATTGGAGCCAGGAACCTTGGACTTGAGTCGTGGGGGGGGAGGCAGGCATAAACAACAGTAGGAGAATGGGTAGCAGTGTGGCAGGTTGGTGTACAAATCTGAAATGCCTGGCTACACCCCTAAGTCTGCACCCAGTTCTGGAGTCCTCACCTCAGGAAGGATAGATAGAGGCTAGGGACGGTGCAGCGCCAGGTTACAGAAACAGTTCAGGGCCAACGGGGCCAATCCTGTGAGGAGCACGCATGGCATGTGCTCACTGGAGACCAGGAAGGAGAAGGGAGGTATGATTGAGACCTTCAAGTTCCTGAAAAGAATTAATAAGGTGAACTGTAGGGAAATATGTAACTTGAATTCCAGTTCATGGTCATGTGGACATGGGTGGAAACTGACAGGAGGGAGGCTCAGAAGGGACATGAGGAAGTATTATTTTACAGAAAGGGAGGTGGAGCCATCTGCCTGCTGAAGTGGTGAGTGCTAAAACTGTTGGTGAGTTGAAGCATGGTTAGGATAGAATAAAGGGTATAGTGGCTGCTCGGGGTGGCAGAAGCTGGGAAAGGAATGGGTTGAAGGATGGGGAGGGCTAAGACCCTGGAGGGACAGTAGTTCCTGGAGTTAAATGGGGAACTTGGGCAGACAGGATGGGCCATTGGTCTTTTTCTGTTATCATTTTCTGTGTTTCTGTGTTTATGTATTTGTCTCTGATTGAGATGTTTTCTGTTGTAGCCCCTGTGGCAGCAACCCTCATCAGTCATATGAGAGCTAGAGAGAGATAAGAGAGAGGCCATGTACAGACTACAGCACTTAAAGTGGTTTGAGGAACTTAAAGTGTTTTAAGTCTCTGTAGCTTGGTTCACAGTCACGCTACTAGTGCAGTCTAGCAGGATTTTAAAAACTGTTAAAGCAGCAGTATTTGTTAGTCAACCAAAAATTTATCAAATAGTTTTTCTGGTAAAATTGCATTCTGCAAGGATTTATTTAACTCTAAAAATCGATTAGCGTTTTGCTCATAAAAGTGTTAAATCTTTGTGAAAATGCATAGCTCTTGCCTCACTGTGTTTAACAAACACAGCACTTCTAGAAAATCTATATAAATACTTTCTGTACAGTTAGTATAGTTCCAAGAAAAAAACTGCTAATTTATTTATTTGCTTTTGTTAACCAGGTAAGCACACTAGACAGCTAAGTGCCTATTTTCAGGTGCGACCCGGGAGGATTACAAAGGTACAAACATGATCATTAGGCAAATACAGTGTACATACAATAGCACCAGGCACATAATATACTTCTTGAGGTGGTTAGCAACTTAATTCAGGCTGGGGCAACAGATGTCTACAGACAGCCCAGAATATCAACATGATACGATACATCAATAACAGGCAAATCAGGGTACATACAAGATCATCAGGCACATAGATAACATCAGAAGACAGATAAACAGCGTAGTACAGGCATGGTCAAACAGACGTCTACATATAGAATCAGCCACGAGGAGCAGAAAGTGCAAAGCGGCATACGTTGTTATACACTGTCCCATTTGGAGAGACAGGACTTTGGGACATGGGCAAAGGATAGCAGGCCGTAGCAGAGAGTTGGTAAGAGGACCCTCCCTGGCTAGGGCGAGCCGTGTTGCTGGGGAGAGACAATTTTTAGTTCTGTATGCCAGGCCTAGCTTGCTGTTGGTTGCCTTGCAGGCGTTGCGAATGTGCAATGTGAGGTCCAGTTGCGGGTCGAGGGTAACCCCCAGGTACTTGACTGCGTCCGCTACAAGCAAGCTCAATTATTTAAAACCCTGTTCTGACATTCTTAGATTCAGGCTTAGTTTTATTTTTCTCAGATATTGTTAAAACAACTTTTACAGCTAATTTTGTAATTAATGACTCGCGTCATTAAAGATGGTCGTCTCTCGCAAGTTTTAAAGATCTTTTCCATTGAGAATATCTGTTGAATGTACATGCTAGATTCATAATGTGGGTCCATTAGGATGGTGTTACCACATGATTCTGATGGTAAACCGCACATCCCTGTACCGAGATATTTAACCTTTTCATGGTGAACATGGCCTGGGAGTGGTAACTTTCCCATAGTTTGTGCAAGCCACACCCCCCCCCCTCTGCATTTAGAGGTATGATGATGGTAAAAGTCCTGGGGAGGGGCGCTATACAGCAGAAAAGAGTTCACATACCTGGATGGCCTGGCTTACCAGACCTGATGAAACTGGGGTTCCAAACTGGACAGTAGGAAACAGAGACCGCTGTCTTCACCTGCCTGGCCTTGCCAACTTCGCCTTAGAGGCCTTTGTCCACAGTCTTCACCAGGAAGACCTCTCGCTGTCTTCCTCGATGGTCCTCTGGTTCCAGACCTGTTGGATGCCCTCTGGAACACACTCTAGGGGCTGGGCTGTGGAGGCAAACTTCTTGTTAGCAGCAAACAGTCCAGCCAATAAAACGAGGCAAACACTAAAACCGCAGGAACAGGGGACCCCATTTAATGAACAGCTAAATGCAAACAGGAGCAGTCACTCCATGGCGTAGTAGAACACAGAACAGATTGCTCTGGACCGAGAGGTCACATCAGAAGCTCAACTGGTGCTCAGGACAGTGAAGGTCGCTTCAGAAGCTAAATTCCAGGCAGCTGCCTTTGAGGCTAGGCAGCCACAGTCCAGACACAGGCAGCATAATTTGTGTCTGAAACGCCGGCCCGGTGGTGCTGAGGGTTGAGGTGCTGGATGCCACACCTCACGCTACTGTAACCCGGGTGAGGTGAGCCGGGCCGTCGAGGTCAGCAGGGGTGGGAGAGGTCGAGGCATCCGATGGATAGCTCTCCCTTTCCTGGGAGGAGGGGTCCTTGTGTGGTGCTTGCGTGGCCTCTGGCGGGCTTGGAGGCACAGCAAGCATAGCAGCCAACTCGAGGAGATGGGGAGTGGCGACGTAGGCGGTGATGCCATGATGCCTGGGTGTCTTGCCACTCCCCCAGGAACAGAGGAAACAACTGTGCCCAGTCTCCTAGATGATGGAGACCCGAACAGCAGAGACCCTGATTGCTCGTGCCTTGTGTCCCGGTGAGTCCGATGCATGCAGTAATTCTCGGGGTGTCGCTGCCCTGCCCCGTACCTACCTGGGGGTATAGCCATGGTCCATGGGGACTCACTGGGATGGATTGGGCAGGTTGCGAAGTGGGGAGACTGCAGTATGTGTCTTCTAAAGGAGTGGGGACCGGGTGCAGGATAAGAAGGAGGTAAAAAAGAGATTTCAAAAAAATAATAGTTTGTGGCCGAATCAAGCCTTTAACAGCAAACCACATCAGTTCCTCCTCAAACACAGAAACTGAACGGTCTCTAGCTGGGGCTATGTGGAACCAGGGGTGGTCGCCGAAACCCACCCGCAACCCTATTTAAAGTCTCTCTATAATTGGTGCAATAGTAAACAGTCTGTGGGACTGGGGGCTTTGCCCGAACCCCTGTATCCCTTCACCTCTCAGGTGCCATTCAGTGTATTTCCTCAGTCCTCCTCTGTTCTTCCTTGCTCCCTTTTCTTAATTAATCTCCACAGCCATTCCTGCAAGGGGGTCTCACTCACAAGTGGGCCTCCAGGCTGCAAACTCCTCAGCCCGCCACATGCTGCAGTTACCCCTGCAGCTAGGATCATGGCAACTGCTCTTTTTTTCTCTTCCTCCTGTTCTTCTCAAGATCCCGAGCCTCCAAAAGGGGACTTCAAAACAAGACGGCTGCCGCCATGTCCCCAAGCCCAAATACTGCACAATTGCAAGAAAAAAAGAAATGAACCGCAGCCTCAATGGCCGAGCTGGCAGTTGCCCCTGCTCAGGCCTGTCCCCACCTCGATCTCTCCTTTCCCACGTTGCATCTCCTTTTTATCCCCTATTTACACAGGCGCCAAAAAATTCCCCCAACTCCGAGGTCCAATCCGGACATACCTCCCAGGGCGCCAAACAACCGTCCCTCCAAAGCCTTCTGGGATATGTAGTCCCTGAATCACTATTAATAAAGTGTGCCCTAATGCACCAGCCGGTGCCGAAACTACTCCCCCATACATCAGAGCAGCCGCTTCTTTAAAGTGTTCTACACAGTGGCCGCACATGCGCAGAGCACGGACCGCCCTAAACTATTTATAATATATATTTTTTTAATTATCCAGTAGCCCCCTGAGACCCCCAAAATGTGCCTGGAGGCACGGAAACATCCACAGTGCTCGGCCCTCCTGCCACAGACCAAGCACCAGGATCCAGCGGCCGGAGTTGCAAAAACAGCAAACGGAGCCGCAGGGTGCAAGCTGCCCCCCCAGCACCAATGCAAAACCACGCCACAGTCAGCGCCAAGGAGACAAGGAGCCGTAACTCCCCAAATGTAAGCCTGATTTAAAGGGCTTACACTTCGTTTAGGAATGAAAGGAAACTAAAGGAAAAATGGGTATCTCGGTATCTGTGCCAGACAAACATTACTGCTTAAAAATAACTATATGGTCACTAACAAATACTGCTACTTTAAAACCTTGCTCAGACCTATGTTTTAACAAATTTTTTGAAATATTTAAAGGGCTAGGTTCAATTATTGGGCTAATGGCATGGTGCAGACGTCAACTGTGTCTCTCCCAATTTGCTTTGATCTTCCCAATGGTCACAGTCTACTGGGGGAGTACCCCATGACCATGATCACAAACTTGGTAATTGTGGTAGTGCAGAGAAATTAAAGCGGTTTTAGAACCATTTTTAAACATGGCATCTGAGGTGCGGATGCTGCAGCACCGTAAGCTTTAAACTGCTTTTAAAAATGTTTTACATTACTGTGCTGTAATATCTACAGGGCTCTGATTAGTTGGTAAAGAACCATTTAAAAACTTGGAGCAGAAATACTGTATAGCCCCTTATTTCTGTAGTAAATGTATTTCCCCTGTATGCACGGGTAGGCTCCATTTCGCGGAAATAAATTTACCGCAGAAGTAAATTGACAAAAACACTGAAAGCCACGTAGCTTTAAGACACTGTTTTGGCTGTTGGATCATGGCAGACTTGCAATCAAGCAGTTATCTTGCTTCAGTTTTTTTTTCTGTTGTGTTGTATGTTGTTTTAGTTTTGTTTTTTTTGTATTTTGCATTTTTTGTGTTTTAAATCTGAAGCACCACTAAATATGTCGGTGCCAGGAGAGGAGGTGTGGTTAGCAGCGTCTTCCGTTGCTCTGGGATTCCACTGTTATATTGCAGCTGAACAGCAGTTCATTAAAGAACTCACATGGCCAACCAAGAGAGCATGGAACTAAAGGCTAAGTACAGCAAACGCAGTATAACAGCGGATGTTTTTCAAGGTCATCTCAGTCATCGGGTCGCACTATAGGAACTTCACCATTGGTGAAGCAGGATCCACAAGGAAGATTTTCCAGCAGTACAGCTAGGGCCACCCACACCGACGTCACGTGCTGACGTTATCAACCCTAGAAAGGCTTGAGTGGCCCTGCTCCCTCATCAGTTCTTTCCCGCCGTCGACTCCTCTCGCATGGGTCTCTGCGGATGCTCCATTGCAGTTCACGCCATTTTTGCCTATGCTTTTCTTTAGTGTTAACTTTTGGGAATCTTTTCTGAAAGAGATTCTTTTACCTTGTTTATATCGAGAGTCATTCCTTCTACATCTCTCTCTTCTGTTGTTGCCATTGCGGAAAGATGATTGCTTCTTCAGGTGACCACAACCTCTGTGTCTGCTGCCTTGGGCCTGACTATGATGTCTCAGACCGTGAGCTTTGCCAAAAATTCAACCTTACAACCCTCAGACAATGCAAAAAGGCTTTGAAGAAATTCCTCATGGAACAGCAGGTAGCCAGTTCTGGGCAGGGGTCCTCTGGGGCCCCTCCTTCCCAGTCACCAGTGGGTTCATTGAGCTCCCAGGCCTTTAAGCCCGAGAGAAGTCCTGGGGGGGGGGGTCTCAAGAAGGAGCGCAACTGGGATCGCTACCCCCTTGGCGGTGCTCCCGTTCCCAACTGCTTCTTCCACCTCCTCATGGGGTACTCTGTTGGATGCGACTGCATCAGTGTCCTCTGCTGTCCAGGCCTCTGCTCCTACGAGGCCCCTACCGACAGTGCCTCCTCATGCTTCTCAGGGAGGCTGGCTGTCGACTCTTAGGTCATCAACTCCAGCCCCTCTTTCGAAGCCAGACTCTTCTCCAGACCCTCTGATGCCGGGGCCTTCGGGGTCTCAAGATCCGATGGATGGTTCATCGCGCCCTGTCCCAGTGACCCCTCTGCCTTCGACGCAGCCCTTACCTGCTGTCAGTCTTAGTACTATTTTAATCCATTTCACCACAGCTGTGGTGCACTAGTTAGGTACACATAGACCAGTGTCCCAGGCACTGTCAGCGGATGACGTTGGTTCAGCCTTATCGGTCTGTGACTGTCAGGGAGCAGTCAGTCCCTCTTTTGTTGGAACCTGAGTTGGAATGTGCTTGTGTCGAGGAGGAGTACCACCCTGACCTTATCCTCCATGAGGCAGAGAAAAAGGAGGAACCTCTTTCCTCAGACAGGTCTACGACTTCTTCCATAAGTGAGGACTCTGTTAAGCATACCTCCAATGCACCTCCGTAAGACCCTACCTTCTTTAACATTATGATGCAGCTGTCTACAGCTGTGGGCTTCCACACTGAGGAAGAGGATGCCACTAGAAGAGAGCCCGTGGACTTTTTGGAGATCCCAGAATCTCCTCCCATTTTGACAGCTCTGAGGAATGCCACCACCCTGACATGGTTCCTGCCATGCCTAGAAGGGCAGATAAGCTCTATTCATGCCCATCCCCCAGGGCCTGCCCTATTAGCTGCCCAACCTGAGACCGAGTCTTTGGTAAACAAAGTGGTACATGATGGGTCTAAGGTGCCTAAACACCTTAGCACCCCCTCCCCTGACAGAGAATCCAGAAGAATCAACCTTTGGAGAAAGAAGGTTTATGCCTCCTTTACTCTGGGGCTCTGGATTGCTAGTTATTTATCCCATATGGTCAGATACCAGAATACAATATAGAAGAAGGGCAGGGGGGCTGCTCAGGCCCTCCCAGAACGTTCCCAGAAACAGGAGGCCCTTAAGTCCCTCCAGGCCACCGAGGATATTAGCAAACACTTCCTTAGGGCCTTGTACGACATATCTGACATTGGTGCCAGGGCTGCTGCCACAGGTATTTGCCTTCGTAGGCACGCCTGGCTGAGTGTATTGGGTTTCATGGCAGATGTCCAACAAAAGGTGTTCAATGCGTCCTTTAATGGCTCAAAGCTCTTGGGGTCTGATGTCCAAGACATCATTAAGGATTTACAGGCCTCTGGTAGGCTGTTAAGTTTGTCCATTCACTCTACCATACCCAGCCCAAGAGCAGACAGCAACCGTCTTTTCACATGGTGTCCCACAAGTCTGGTGTGGGCTCCCATTTCCAGAGTAAACAGAAGGCCATTTCTGCCTCGCCTACCCCCGCATCCTCCTCGGGTCCTGCTGCGAAACAGCCCAGAGGTGATGGATCAGCCCTAGCAGCCGAACTGGCCTCCGCCTGACTCCTTTGACAGACCCCTCTCTTCCGGTCTGCGACCAAGAGGTGGTGGTCGGAGGTTGGTTCTCCCTCCATCTCAGCCAGTGGAGAACCATAACTTCAGATCTTTGGATTCTTCAGATTATAGAAAAGGGTCACACTCTGGAACCTTTGGAACAACCCCCCAGAGACTCCTTTGGTACCCTGCACCTACCCTCCAGACCACAGACAGGTTGTTTGGGAGGAGGTACTCCATTCTGGGGAAAAGGGCGATTGAGTCAATGCCCAGATGGCAGAGGAACAGAAGGTTCTACTCCAGGTTTTTCCTGGTCCCCCCCAAAAAAACTGAGAACTATTCTAGATCTCAAAGACCTCAACCTCTACATTCAATACAAAAAAACTCCATATGATCACTCTACCGTGCCTGTTGCCCCTGCTCAGACAGGTCGACTGGTTGTGCTCCCTCGATATGCAGGATGCTTACCTACGTATTTTGGTTTGTCCACCACACAGGCGATTTTTCTGGTTTCTTTTCAGGGCGAATATTACCAATTCAGAGTCTTGCCCTTCAGCTTATCCTCTTGTTTTTTTTTTTTTTTTTTAAATGCTTAGCAACAGTAGCTGCTGCCCTGTGGTGGGAAGGCCTGTACGTCTTACCCTACCTCGACGACTGGCTCCTCAAAGACCTGTCCAGGGATCAGCTTCTCCAAACTCTGGAGAGGACCCTCCAGTTGTTCTACTCCCTGGGCATCACTGTCAGCCTGCCAAAGTCCATTTTGATCCTTTCCCAGAGGCTGAAATATATAGGGGTGGTTCCCTCACTCAGTGTAAGGCAAGATCTTCCTGCCTCCAGACAGAGCAGAGGGCCTCATATCACAGGCGTAGGTGGAGGCTTAGGGCCATTATGTTTCTGTGAGGGTTTACTTGAAGCTTTTAGGCCTTGTGGCTGCGGCCATTGCCACTGTCCCCCTGTCCAGATTGCACATGCGGGTGCTCCAGTGGACCCTTTGGTTGCAGTGGGGTCAGTGCACAAATGACCTGGAACAGCTAGTGCTGGTCTCCTCTCTGGTCCGCAGGGTGCTCCAGTGGTGGATGGATCCCCAAAATCTCTTTAAGAGCGGTCCCATTCCTGATCTCGTTTCCCCAGCATATTCTCACTACGGGTGCCTCTGGCTTGGGCTGGAGCGGGCTCACCTGGGCCCATTACAGACCCAGAGTACCTGGTCCCAGATCAAGATGTCCCTCCATATAAATGTCCTCGAGATTAGGGCGGTTCTGTATGCCATGCAGGTCTTTCAATCTCAATGTGGTCTACTATATCAATAAACGTGGGGGACACATTCATACCCCCTTTGCAGGGAAGCAATGAGAGTCTGGTACTGGGCACTGGACCATGGCCTGGAACTATCGGCAGTCCATGCCCTAGGCGTGCTGAACACCGTGGCGGACAGCCTCGGCTGGACCCAGTCCAGGATGCACAAATGAGAACTTTTATGTCCGTCATAGATCTGTTAGACAGATGGGTCATCCAGTGTTAGACTTTTTGCGTCCCTGCTCGATGCAAAACTGACCAATATCTTCTCACTAGATCCAGGGCCTGGAGTATTCTGGCAAACACATTGTCCCTCTCCTGGAGCGGGGGGTTCCTTTATGCCTTCCTTCCCTTTTCTCTAATTCAGAGGGTGCCAATCAAGCTCCAGATGGAAGGGACCAGCATGATCCTGGTCGCACCCTACTGGCCACGGCAGATATGGTTTCCATTACTGCAACAGTTAGCAGCGGAACCTCCGGTGTCTCTGCCCCTCTGCAGGGATCTACTGACGCAGGCTCAGAGGACCCTGGTCCATCCACACCTCAAGTCCCTTCGTCTGCGTGCCTGGCTCCTGAAGACATAGCCATTGCCTGTTTTGGAGTCTCCCAGAAGATAGCTGACGTCCTCATGGCAGCTAGGAAGCCCTCACTAGGGCCACCTATATCCTGAAGTGGAAGAGGTTTACCACCTGGGCTGCCAAGCAACATCTGGACCCTTTAACCTGTCTGGTGAGCCAGATTCTGGACTACCTGATATAAATGTTGGACTCAGGCCTCCAGTATTCATCCCTTAAGGTGCACCTTTCGGCTGTCTCTGCCTTTCACGAACCCATGGAGGGTTGTACAGTGGTTCAGCTAGATGTGACCTGTACTTGTCTCAGGGGCATCCTGCACCTGAAACCTCCAATCCATACCCCGGTCCTGGCTTGGGATTTAAATTTTGTTTTGGAGAAATTGACCCAGTCTCCATTTGAGCCAGTCACGTCTTGCAAGCGATGTTTTCTTTCATGGAAAGCATTGTTTTTTGGTTGCTATTACTTCTGCTCGAAGGATTTCCGAGCTTCGGGCTCTCTGGTGTGAGGAGCCTTATTTTTTATTTTTTTATTAGATTTTTTCTTATTTTTATATCAGGAGACATTTTACAATCAGTACATTTTCTACGCTTACTTCAGACTTGTAATACAGGTACACAGAGCATAAATATCTTTTACATTGGTTACAGATTAAAACTAAAACTGATCTACCCTTTTCTGTGATAAATTCAAATAATGCTGTGACCCCACTCATTTCTCTTTTCTTCTGTTCTTCGAAACCCACCCAGTATGGGCAAAAATCAGGATCAGCCCTTGCCTGATAGATTGACCATCTCCGCCAAAGAGTGGCAAATCCATCTGTTTGGTTGTTTAGTTTCGCTGTTATGTTTTCCATCTGGTATATAGAGTTCACAATTTGCCTCCAATCTTGAATACTTGGTACTACTTTAGTCATCCATTTCCTGTGAGGAGCCTTATTTGATTTTTCATAAAGACAGGGTGTTTGCACATGAATCCTAAGTTTCTCCCCAAGATGGTATCTGAGTTTACCCTGAACCAATCTATCCACCTTCCAGTGTATTTTCCAGAGCATGCCAATCCAGGGGAAGCACTGCTCCATACTTTAGAAGTGTGCAGAATTCTGAAGTATTATCTGCTGCGAACTAAGGACCGCAGAAAGTCAAAGCAGCTTTTTTGTTTCTGTTGCCCAAGGAAGAGAGGTTGTTCAGGTTTCCAAACAATGTTTGTCCAAATGGTTGGCCAATTGTATTGTGTTCTGCTGCAACAAACATGGCAGAGAGTTGCCAGGGGCAGAGAAAGCTCATTCTACAAGGGGCATGACTACCTCTGTGGCTTGCTTCAAAGAGGTTTCAGCAGCTGACATTTGTACAGCTGTCACCTGGAGTACTGTCCATACTTTCACCAAGCTCTACAGTCTGGACATTACTTCTAGAGCCAGAGCAGGCTTCAGCCAGGTTGTTCTTCTGGGCCTCCTGTCTTAGGCCTTGGTTTGCCTACCTCCCAGATGATCCTGATGTACTTGTACCTGTTTGTGACTCGTTCCTGCAGTGTGACCTGATGACAGAGATACCCCTGAGGAAGATAGAACAGTTACATAAGAACTTACTGTGACAGTAGATCTTCGAGGGGATCTCAGTCATCAGGTCAGCCTTCCCTCCCACCATCCCCTTATTGGGTCTCTCTTCTCAGAACTGGCTATCTGGTTTATCCAGACTTTTATTTCAGTCTGGGTACCTCTCTCTTTTCTCTGTCCCCAGGGCATGAGCTTGTTCCCTTGGTCTAGGGGACTGAGGGAGGGCGGGGCAGCTCAGCGCCTTTATGGGGTTGGTGGCGTTGGCGTGGACAGTCCCATTTGTACTGCTTGATAATCTTCCTTGTGGATCCTGCTTCACAGATGGTGACATTCCTATGGTGTGGCCTGATGACTGAGATCCCTTTGAAGATCTACTGTTACAGTAAGTTCTTACTTAACTGTTCTTTATTGTGACAGCCTGCTCTTTCAATTCTGACAGTCATCCATGCTCTGATTTTAAATCTGAAGCCAGTCAGACAGTCTGTCAAAGTGCTAAAATGCATTTGTGCTGATACTCTTGAGTCTGCGATAATAGGGGTGCGGTGAAATAAAGGGTTATACAGTATTAATCACCTGCATCTGAAAACCTTAGAACATTATTCTCAAATGTCCTGGTTCCTGAACCATAGCAAAGTGTGGAAGGTTACCACTTCCTATAGCAGTCCAAGGAAGACTTGTTTCTCCCTTAATGGAACTGTATTGATCAGCATGTGGCAAAATAATATGAAAAAGAGCTGCTCACTCTCCACCTTAAAATAATTTATTTTTTTATTTCATCTCTTTAAACTTTGCAACTAGGCATCAGTGTATCCCATTACAAACATACACCCTGCTGTGTATTAGGTGACCACGTCAATTTGCTCCAGACAATATGCTGTGTGACAGCTCAACCCAGGCTGTTGGCTCCAGCGTCAGTTGGCTTCCTGCAGAATTCATTCCAGATTTGCTCTCTCTGGAGTTTGTTATTAAATTTATATGGAGTGCAAATTCTTGGGGAGCTATTTGTACAGAGGGCTGATTGACCCTGGAGCTAATAGTAGGGCATGAGTTGTTCCAGAGCACATTGACCGGAGTGTATTGACATGTAGCCCGTGTGTTATTGCGTACTTATTTACACTGTACAATAAAGTCTTTTGATGAAAAGCAAATGTGAAATTTATATAAAAAAATGCTGTTAACCTACTGCAAGGTCCCTTGCTTCATACGCTGATCTGTATCTGCTAAGTAAGCTATAACTTACAACAGGCCATGGGTGTATGGGGGCATTAATGCACATCCCGGGTGCATTTTGAGGCATGTGTCCTCCAACCACCGGAGAAGTACATTAATGCTCCTATAAACACGTGTACCCATGGTCTGGAGTGGGTTATTGCACCTATAAAATGAACCAATTAGTTTATATACACCATATATACTCGCGTAAAGGTAGATCCCCATATAAGTCAGGGACTGCATTTTAGAACTAAAAAATCTGCCTTAGCCATTGACCCTCCTATAAAGTCGGGTGTGTAAAACTCCAGTCACATAAGCTTTCTTAGAGTCATTTTAACTATGTACTGCTAATGTAAATAACTAACATTAACCTCATGAAATTGAAAAAAATGAATTTTAGCATTTATTTATTCATGCGCTATTTAGTACTATTTATTCTGAATTTTTATTTCAAAATCTATTTAAAAGCAAAGAAAACATAAAACACAATAATCAGAAACGAAGGTGCTTGTGACAGGGTGACCCCTGTCATAGTGGACACCCCTGGAATAAATTGAAACCCCTTCCCCAAGCAGTTTATATGTTTTGTATAATGTCCAACATGCTGGTTGACTGATTATAAATTAAGTGCTGATGTGCTTATGAAGTTTTCTGTACATAGTAACCTAAAAACTAACTAGAAACCAGCCAAACCCTCAAAGAATATTGAAGTTATATATTGTTTTCTTCTCAGGTCTTCGGCCATAAAACAAAACTAAGAGGGCAGTTTTAAAATAAGAATAATAAAACTTGTGTCTGTGTAACCCCCTTGTTACCCAGGGTTACTAGAATCCCAGTAAGACCTAGTGGTAGGCAGGGAAGGCAGCTTGTGAAACTCCAGTTAAATGGGTTTCACACTGTCTCACTCTGTTCTCAGTCACAGCTGAGACTTGAGAGATGACATCACCATAGAACTGTCGCAGCTGCATAAGCCACATTGGAATCTGCAGCTCAGGGAGTGAGTTTAGAACTTTGGGAGTTTTCAAAGCAGTCTCCTGTTTACCTCCCAGCAGGAAGGAGTTGTCTGTTTACCTCCAAGCAGGAAGGAGGCAGTTTCTGTTTACCTTCTGTTGGAGAAGGAAGTGTGTTCCTGTTTACCTTTTGAAAGTGGTGGAGACCGCTGTCCAGGTCTCAGTGCCCCCTTCCTCCGGGGGGGGGGGGAGTCCCTCTGTGGATTCCGGGGCAATCCGTTATTTCCACTATAGAAGAAAGCTTCCTGTTTATCAGTTTCTGTTCTTGTATAACAGTGAAGGATGTGATACTTCGCCTGTGGGGCACCTGCAACGAAAGGGTGAGTGTTTTGCTCCATTTGAAGGGGCAAACCAATTGTTTCATCAGTTTGGAAATATAAAGGAAGTTGGGATGTGGACTGCTATTTGGGAGGACTATTTTACTAGGACAAACAAATGGAGCAGTCAAAAAGTCTAAAGTTTTAATGGATTTCAAGTAATGCTGTAGAGGGGGTGCTTCAGGTCATCCACCGTTTAATCTACATGTTAAAGTTCTAAGTTTCTGTTTGTCCAGAGAAATGGCTGGGTATGGGCTGTGGGAGCTGGAGGTGGGAACACCCCCCATCTTTAGTGACCAGGTCCACCTCTACGGATTTCTTCTGTGATTTGCTACTTGCCTCATGCACTTGGCCAGTGATGAGGTAGGTACCCAGACGTGGGTCGCAACTTTGGAAAATCTCTCTAGGAGTCGCAGACTCTTAAGTGGTGTGGGGAGCCACAGGATGGGAAATATTCTCCTTGTTTGATGGGAGTTTGATGGAAGTAAGAAAACAAATCTCTCTAGGAGTTGCAGACTCTATGTGGTGTGGGGAGCCACAGTTTGGGAATATTCTCCTTGTTTGATGGGAGTCTCTCCAAGTAAAGTTTGGGTTCATTCTTCAAATGGACCGTCAGTCAAGTGGCCGGCAGGGGAGCCGGGCCAGTCGGGCTGTGTATCCAAAGCGCATGCAAGTCCGGGCTGAGTGCCTGGTGGGTCCAGAGCCAGACAATAGTAAAAATGTGTTCATTCTTCAAATGGACCGCCTTTAGTCTCTATCTGCATATACAGTGAACGTAGCCCCTTGGGGGACCATCAGTGCTTTGTCATGTGTCAGCTAGTTTTGAATAAAGCCACACTGAAAAATCCCAATCCTGGTTCTGGACATTACAGTTATTGCTTCCTGTAGTTTGATTTACTTGGGTGCCCCTGTGCAGAGTAACCAAACCTAGGTCCCTTGTGCCAGGTAACCTCATCCTCCCCGAACCCAGGTCCCCACCAGGTATTGCTGCCAACGCCAACAGCATGCCACCTGTCATTTTAGTAAAAAGGCAGGGGTGAGGGGTTACATCTGTTTTTTTCTAGATGTTAGCAGCCCCCTTCTAAGATACATTTTGCAACAGACAGCATGAGGTAATAGGACCCTGCAGGAGAGTTTAGGAGAGCACAGAATGTTCTGACCTCATGTCTGACCCTTTCCAATCTTGTAAACAAAAGAAAAAAAGAGCTGCATGTTCTGCGCTGTGCTCCAGGTGCCAACTGAACTATTCTCTATGGGGCAACAGTGGCTCCTAGAGACTAGTTTTATGTTATGTCTGCTGTCAGTCAAAAGGCAGTGGACATTTTCCAACTTCTCGTCAGCTTATAAAAAGCCCTACCTCAGTGCTGAGATAGGATAGATGGAGAGGTCAGTTGGGTACTGACAGAGAAAGGTGGAAGACCTCCTGGTAATGTGTGCTTTCACACTGTTTGGTTCATGCTAGGCTGAAGAGAAACCTTAGAAAGTGTTGAAGCTAAGCAGTTATCTGACTTAGCATTTTGCTTTCTGTATATTTTACTTGATAAAAATAAAATGACAAAATGTACTTGTGCATTTTTTAAGCACCTTATTTGTGGTCTGCCTGAAATTCTGTTAGCCTAAACCCATGCCCGGTGACACATGGGATTAGAAGTGGGATCTGTCTGGACATCCAAGAAAACGGGGAGTTCAGTCAGTTGGTGCCAGATCAGATACAGAGGATACAAGGCAGAAGTGTATGATGCCAGGTATGAGGATGAGGACAGCACCTGCAGGAGATGGTAACCTGAGCGAGGCACCATGGATGGGACGAGACGGACCCGATGGCCAAATGGAGACCCTGATACGGCTTCTTCACTGGATGAATGGGAGATGGCTGGAGGCTGATCAACTTTGGAGAGAGGTGGACGCAGATACCAGGAGCTACTCGAGAGGTCCCACTCGGAGGATGTCGAAGAAGAATTGGTGGATCAGGATCCATGGGCTCTGGAGGAGGAGGAGGAGGACCCCTTGATGGAGCATTTGCGACCAGCGTTTGTGGAGATCCTGTTGTTACCCATTTTTCCAGGATGCTGTTTGGTGGAGGATGGCGAACGAGAAGAGGAGACCCCAAGGAAGACTTTGACTGGCATTACTGGGGCAGAAGACTTCAACATGAAAGGTGCCATTTTTGGTGAATGGACTTTTGCATGTTTTTAACCTCCTCCTGTGAAAAATGATTGTTCTGCTGGTGTTAATGGGGGAAAGTTGCAGGTGGGGGGATCCTGAAGTTACTCAGTTAAGACAGTATGTAAAAATCATGGATGGGAGACATTTTAATGGTTGTGTGGGGGACAGGTTATGGTGCTATGAACTTAGGAAGGAAGTTCTTCATCATATGAGGCCCAACCCCCGGACGTAGCAGGTGGATGCCCAGGTAGTGGTGCCAGTGGCATATAGGAAAAACGCGATGGAGAATGTGCACTCCAGTCACTTGGGCATGAACTTAGGAAGGAAGTTCTTTATCATATGAGGCCCAACCCCCGGACGAAGCAGGTGGATGCCCAGGTAGTGGTGCCCGTGGCATATAGGAAAAAGGTGATAGAAGATGTGCACTCCAGTCACCTGGGGCATCTGAGCCATTGGAAGGTTTTGGCTAGACTAACTCCATATTTCTATTGGCCAGGCATGTACAGGCAGGTATCAGCATATTATAAGACCTGTTGTAAGGGCAGACAGATAGCGACCCCTGATAGTGATGTTGGAGGAGTAACCCAGAGGGTGAGAAACAAGAAGTGGCACCCTTGGAGGAGGGGAGACTCCCATACATAGAACAGAAGAGACTAGGTGGTAGCCAACACCAATAGTAGTGTATAAGATTTGATACGTAAACCCAGAGGTTAGGGACAGGCTGTTGGGCATGCAGAATGGTATGTTACTAGTCTGCCTTTAAATGAAGTGGGGATGGAACAAGGTATTCTCTCCCCAAAGGCAGTTCTACTGGGTGCAGGATTGTCCAGCCGTTCGAGTGTATCTGGTCAGGGAAAGCCAGTAGATGGCATAAAACTGCCATTAGTGGTTCTTTCTCCTAAATGTATGTGATGATATTGTAGTCTACTAATAGAGAGACTAATTTCAGAATAATTTAAAATGTCTCTGGGTATTTGTATAACGATGGAAAAGATACTGTAATGTTTAGAGCAGCCTGTGTATCACACGCTTGACCCTGGTGCCTTAAACAGAGAAAGTATTAAGGAAATATGCTTTCGTTTGATAGGACCTTAGTGAGTAAAAAGATAATTATGAAAGGGACCCTGAGATGGAGCTTCTGGTGACGGTGGTCCAAAGCTCCACACCCTTCCAGGGTGTTAGTTGACTTTTGGACAACCATAGGACGGTTGCCCTCTTATGCAGAGGGATGTGTGACAGGGTGACCCCTATCATAGTGGACACCTCTGGGATAAATTGAAACCCCTTCCCCAAGCAGTTTATATGTTTTGTATAATGGCCAACATGCTGGTTGGCTAGTTATAAATTAAGTGCTGAAGTACTTATAAAGCTTTCTGTGCATATTAACCTAAAAAATAACTATGAAACCAGCCAAACCCGCCTCCTGGAGGAAAACAGAAAAAATCAGGAGGGGTGGGTCCTCTGTTTCCATGAAACCCTCCCTGGGCTTCAGTTAGCCACCATCGTCAGCACTCCCAAGCAGTTACTAGTTCCATGGCACCGGAACTGGTGCTGTGGCCCCACCCTCCAGGGGCTAAGCGGGGGGTGACCAGGAGATTGCTGGCAATCGACAGTTGGTGGGAGCACCAGGGGCCGTGACCAGGGCAGAAGTATGATGGAAGACCTGCCAAGTTAAAAAAAAAAAAAAGAAGATATATTTTGCAGCAGATAGAATGGGGTAATAGGACCCTGCAGGAGAGTTTAGGAGAGCACAGAGTGTTCTGACCTCGGGGCTGACCCTTTCCAGTGTTGCAAACAAAAGAAAAAAAGAACTGCATGTTCTGTGCTGTGCTCCAGGTACCAACTGAATTGTTCTCTATGGGACAACAGTGGCCCCTAGAGGCTAGTTTTAAGTTGTTATGTCTGCTGTCAATCAAAAGGCAGTGGACATTTTTCCAACTTCTAATGATCTTATAAAAAGCCATACCTCAGTGCTGAGATAGGATAGATAGGGAGGTCAGTTGGATACTGACTGAGGAAGGTGGAAGACCTCCTGGTAGTGTGCGCTTATACTGACTGAGGAAGGTGGAAGACCTCCTGGTAGTGTGTGCTTACACACTGTTTGATTCATGCTAGACTGAAGAAAAGCCTTAGAAACTGTTGAAGCTAAGCAGTTGTCTGACTTACCGTTTTGCTTTCTGTATATTTTACTTGATAAAAATAAAAAGACAAACGCACTTGTGCATTTTTTATGCACCTGATTTGTGGTCTGCCTGAAATTATTATCCTAAACTCACACCCGGTGACAGGGAGACAGTTCCACTCACGGCAGTTCAGCTCTTGTTTGGGCTGGGAGCGTCACCACAAATCAGAACTGGAGTACGGCTGTACTATTGTGGAGCACCAGTCACAAAATAAACACATTGTGAGAGCAGGATATGGTAGTTCAGTTTGGTCGCAATGGAGAGAGACAGAAACCCAAAAATGCTTCATCCTCCTCATCCTCTGAGTTGAACAGCATGTGCAGCTATAGCTTGGAGAGGGAGATATCATCGTAAATATCCTCCAACTCAGGTATGACCTCTTCTTGGCTTTCGTTGAGGGTGCTGGTGGTGGTAGTACATGGTTCATCAATGAGATCCTCGTATAGAATGTCATTCTCTGTGCCATCCATACAGTTTGAGATTCTGCACTTTTTAAATGATTTAATCACTGCTTCAGCAGGAATCAAGTGCCATGCATTAATGACCCACTGGCAAATGAGGCTGTAACTTTTTTTTTCTCACATTTCCCACAGCAGTGAATTGCTTAGTACCACTTATCATCCATTTTCATCACAGTTCTCTCATGTTAGTCTTGAATGGTTTATTTAGGCTCACATTTAGGGCCTGCAGTAGCGAGGTGCATCCACCTGGAATGACAGCTTGGTGTGTTTGGTGCTTTGACGTGCACAGTTCTGTTGGAGGGGAGATCAAAGCTGACGGCAGTCTCATCCATATTGCCAATGGCTATAAGTGGATGTGCATGCTGCATTCTTTCCTTTAACACAAGTGAATGAAAGCTGTCAACTTTTTTATTCACATCGGCAGGCGATTTCTGAGCAATGTGGGTTCTCTGCCTTAAAGGCATCCTATGCCTTCGCGTGAAGCATGTGCTACATCCTGCTGTGGCTTTAAATTGGTGGAATCTTTTTTGGATGGACATCCATGACGAAGGTCAGAAGTTGACGCTTGTTGACGCCAAACGTTCCAAGATGACCAGGTGGAGCAGATGCTGAACGCCGAGAGGAGTGTGGAGAGTCGTGTTACCAGTTTGATTTTTTTTACTAGCAGCTTATAGCCTTGAACTGGGGAAAAGAAATATGCCCGGGTAGTAACTTCATTTAGGGTCTAAACCGCTTGTATTGCCAGTTAAAAAGCAAAAAGCTGAGATGCAGTAAAGATTTATTTCTTCAGTTAGACACCTAGAGTGTACCTTTCTTTTTTTTCGAGTGTATGTTCACATAGCGAGGTTGATTGTTTTTTTCTTTCTGATATATACGAGGTGTCTGCTGTGAAGAAAAGAGGAGGCTCAGAGGATGTAACGTTTTATTCTACCTATAATTTTTGTTTCAGCATGTCTAAAGCAGATCGAACTTTAAAAGAAATTAGAGAGTCCAGAGCGGAGAAAAGGAGTCGGGAGACGAGATCCAAAAAACGATCGGGCATGTCAGCGCCGGCAGAGATTTGCCTACAAACAGACACAATACCATTACTTCTTTCTCTGGTGCTAAGCCCCGTGAGGGAAAAGCAGGCATAAGGTAATATTCTTTACTTTTATCCAAAGAAAAATATGGCTACAAGCTCGGACCAGAAGTTGGATAAGTTAAGGACACACAGGGCTGCAGCTATGAATTTGGGGGCCCAGGACAAGTCAACTGAAATGGGCCCCTGTTTCCAAAACCAGCTAATGCCAGCTCCTCAGGTGGGCCCCTCCTGAGCTCGGGGCCCTGGACAACTTCCCCACTTTTCCCCCCATTACTGCGGCCCTGAGGACACGGCCTGAAATGGATCAAATATTTGCTGGAGGTAAAGAAACGGAACTTCGACAGGAAAGTTTAAACCCGGTATTACAACAAGAGACCTCATTAGTCCCAGCTATTTCCCAGGTATTATCCATAGGCACGCATGGTTTAGATGGGCAATGTACCAACAAAATAATTTGGAGCCTCAAGAACTAGAACCGGGAAGGGTACAGCTGAAAAATCAACAAAGTTCTAGTTTAGGAAATAAAGAAGAGGTCCTTGAAGCAGTGTGCATGCTTAAGAAAGAAATGATGGAAATGTTGGGGTCTATACAATCAGTTAACACTGCACTCTCAGAAATGAATTTGAAATTTTAGACTTTATCCACAAGGACAGAGCATTTAGAAGAAAGAGTATCCCAAATAGAGGACTCTACAAGAGCAGTGCTACAGCAAATATTGCAGCTTGAGAGATAACTACAAGCTTTAAAATTGAAAGTTACCGAGCAAGAGGATCGGGCCCAAAGAGCAAATATTAGGATTTGCAAACTCCCGGGGTGAGGGTGGAAGGTAGCGAGAACTCGGTAGCATATTTTGAGAAAATGCTAGCCATAGCTCTAGGCCAGCAATGTCCTGAGGACAAAGTAGTCCTGGATTGGGCTCATCGAGCTGGCACAAGGTCAAATACAAACCAGGAATTTCCAAGAACCGTCTTTGTGAAAAGCCTAAAGTTCCAGGATAGAGACGCTATCTTAAATAAAGCCAGGATATCTAAAGGCCTAGTATATGAAAACATTTAGTTTAATGCTTACCCGAACTTGTCGCCAGAAACAGTGGAAGAAAGAAAGCAATATAACCCGCTAAAACAGCTGTTGTATAAAAAGGGGATATGTTCATCTATGCTTTATCCTGCACATAAGATTTGTCATAAATGGCTGGTTGCATATGAGGCAAAATAAGAACATGATGTTGCCCCGGAAGAAAAAAAAAAATGATGAAGGGAAAAAAGAAAAGGGAAACTTAAAGAAGAAGATAGGAAGCTCGGGAGGGCTAGGAATGAAGAGAATAACTTATGAATTAGGAGAAAAGAGAACGTAGAAAGAAGTGATTAATAAAATAAATAGAAAAAAAGCTGCCATATTGAAAGGGTAATGACTGTGCACTCACTCTCTGGTTAATTTAGTGTCTAGGGACGGTAAGTTTTTTGTCTCTTTTTAGGGGATGGTAGATTGTATGGGAAGGGAAGTATAGAAGGGGGGGTCAATTTAAATATATAAATGTGCTGTTCAACAAGGGCTGGTGGATCATTTTACGTGCTAAAATTCAGAAGTTATACTATTTTCAATTTGGAAGAAAGAAGAGAGAAGATCCTGTTCTTAGGAGAATTAAAGCTATGAATTAATTGATAGAAAATTGGAATATAGCCAGCTGGAACGTCAAAGGTCTACAGGATAGAAAGAAAGTAGTTAAGGTACTTAAACTTAAGGAGAATAAAAGAATAGATGTATTACTATTCCAAGAGACACATTTTACTCGGCAAGATAGGGTATGATTGGAACACCGATGGGGAACGGTATATGTTTCAGACTACACTTTAAAAGCTAGAGGGGTTTTGACAGCTTTTAAAAAAAGCCCTATGCCACATGTAACACACATCACTGCAGATGATCAAGGTCGATATGTCATTATGGCATTGCAACTTTGTAATCTTAAAATTACCTTAGCAGTCATATACGCACCTAATCAGAGTTCCCCTAGATTTCTCTCTGATTTCTTCCTGACTCTTTATCAACTTTTGAGGCACCCATATGTGGTGGGCGGGGACTTCAGCTTTGCTCCACAGCAGCTGGATAAACCTCAAATTTAGATAAATCCTGGCTATCTTCTAAAATGGTCATTAAAAATGTTATGTCTGATTTAGGTCTGCTGGATCCGTGGCGAGAGAAGTATGGAGTAACAAAGATATATTCTTTTTTTTTTTTTCAAATGTACATCAGACATATTCTCGTATAGATTTTTTTTAAAATCTCAATCAATATATTATAAGGTTCAAAATATTCAATATTCTCTCAGATCATGCCCCTTGTATATTAACGATAAAGATGGAACAGTCCAAGACACCTACAAGGCTATGGTGGGGGGATAATGCTCTGGTACTGCGCCAGAGTAAAACAGAAATGGTAATAAAGGTGACTAAAGAATATTTCAGCTTTAACTTAAATCAGAACACAACTACAATTAATATATGGGAAGCGTGTAAAGTTTATCTTAGAGGCCACCTAATGTCAAGAATGAAATATCAAAGTAATGTTCATTTTAGTTCTCTCAAACAGTTAGAACAAGATATTAAACATTTAACTCGGATACATAGCTCAACTTTGGATCCAGAGATTTTTAAACAAATCTTGAGAAAAGAGAGATCAGTTCAATCTTGAATCTAACGAACTGGCAGAAAAACAAATTTATAATGCTATATCATATTATTATTTCAATACAGACAAATTGCTCTCTTGGCATACTAAGCAATCCCAAACTAAAAATACAATAAATAATATTAAAGATGAAACAGGGACTATTAAAAATCATCCAAAAGAAATATTGGAAAGTTTCTTACAGTTTTACAAGAAAACTTTATACCTCTGATTTTGTAAGTAACGAGGAACAGATCGAACAATATTTACGTATGATAGATTTGCCTAAAATACCGGTCTATATAACAAATATGCTAGATCTACCTATCACAACTTATGAAATAGAAGAAGCAATAGCGGACCTGGCCAAAAAAAAGCTCCTGGACCCGATTGTTTGGTGGCTGAGGTATACAAGATTCAGAAAATGGTACTTTTGGAACCCTTATGTCTGCTGTTTAACTCTCTTTTGGAAAAAAATAAAATACTGGAATCATTTAAAGAAGCAATAATTTAAGTATTCCTGAAAAAGGATAAGGATCTGCTGAGCTGTGCCTCGTATAGGCCCATCTCCTTACTAAATACGGATTATAAAATATTTGCTAAAATTATAGCTAAAAGGCTAGAGAATATAATGCCTACTTTAGTCCATACAGATCAAAATGGGTTTATAAAAGATCGAACATTAGCAGAAAATATTAGGACTACAATGAATATTATAGAGTTGAATACACAGACGGATGCAATTTTGGTTGCTATAGATGCTGAAAAAGCATTCAATAGAGTTGAATGGCCTTATATTTTTACGGTAGTGCAAGAGATGGGCATAGGGCACAGCTCAGCGGATGGTTAAAACTTATATATGAAGCCCCTACAGCAATAATTAAAATTAATGATTTAATCAAAGTTTTTGCTACAAAGAGGAACAAGACAGGGTTGCCCCCTGTCTCCTTTGATATTTGCTCTCATTATAGAGCCATTGGCAATTAAAATCTGACAAAATAAACACATTTCAGGTATAACACTTAAAACATAGGAAGAAAAAATTGGGTTGTACACAGATGACATTATGCTTTATCTTACTAAACCAGAAGTGTCATTAGGAGATGTAATACAAGAAACAAGTGACTTTGGGGTATTTTCAGGATATAGAATTAATTGGGCAAAGACCGCCCTATTGAAATTAGATAAAAATTATGTATTTCCAGTAATACCAGAGGTTCTGACACCCCAACAGAAAACCAATTTTGGAGACTTAATCTGTCTCTTCTGAGGAACAAGGAAGTTCTAGATGAGCTCCCACCATTAATAGAGCAGGCGCTGTGGGAGAATGACACACCAACAGTGGGGATCGGAGCAATCTGGGACACTATCAAAGCAATGATACGTGGGAAATTAATTGCTATTAGTAGTGCTAAGAAAATGCAGAGACTCCAAAAGCAACAGGAGCTAGAGGACAAGATAAGGGAACTAGAGCTAGCACAGCAGATTAAGATAGACGAAGGGGCAAAGAACCAGAGTCCTTAAAAAAGAATTAAATAAAATATTAGACTGGAAAGTAGAACAAAATCTTATGTTTCTTAAACAAAAACACTATGAAGGTGGCTCTTGGGCTTTAAAAATGCTAGCATATCGTCTGAGGAGCCGAGCTGCTAAGGCACATATAGTTAAAATTGCTCATCCCCAAACTAAGAATTGGCAATACTTGGGAAAAGAAATATTAAGTGCATTTAAAACTTTTTATGAGAAACTCTACAAAGCCAAAGAGGGAGTTGCCTCAGAACAAATGAAAGAGTTCTTACAAAAACTGAAACTACCTCAGCTAACCCCCGAACCGAATTTAGACATAATATCCCCAATTAAAACATTGGAGGTAGAGACAGTTATTAGTAGAGGGAAAACAGGAAAGTGTCTGGGAATGGACAGGCTCCCGGTTGAATTTTATAAGATATTTAAGGAGATCTTGGTCCCCATTCTACAGAGAGTATACCAGGGAGTAATGGAGCGGGAGGGGACTATTCCGACCTCATGGTCATATGCTTTGATCTCTGTGATCCCCAGGCCTGGCAAGGACCCCACCCTCTGTCCCTCATATCGCCCAGTCTCAATATTAAATAATGTAGACTATAAGCTTTTCTCTTCAATTCTGGCTAAAAGAATGGAAGATAAACTGCCCCGGGTCATAGCCCCTGCAGACAGGGTTTGTTACAAACTGACAAGCTGCTGACAATATTAGACGCACTTTAAATATAATAGACCACTTAAATAAAACAAAAGACCCAGCCTTGATCCGGAGTCTAGATGCAGAAAAAGCATTTGATCAGGTAGATTGGAACTTTTTATATGGGGCCCTTGCCGGGTTTGGCTTCTCCGAGGATCTGGTGGGGATGATTCAGAGACTTTACACTGACCCGAAAGCATATGTCAGGGCTATGGACAGACCTCTGAGAGATTCGTCCTTGGAAGGGGAACTAGATAGGGATGCCCGCTGTCCCCCTCCTTTTCTTATTTTATATTGAACCACTTGCACAGTGGATCAGACAAGATATGGGTATCAGAAGGGTGGAATTGGCTAGTCGTGAGCATAAACTAGCTCTTTATGCTGACAATGTTTTAATATATATGAAGCACCCAGAACAGTCACTTCAGGGACTGATGAAACTGATACAGATATACACTGAGCTTTCAGGATATACCCTGAACTCCACCAAAAGGGAGGAGCTATGCCTTAACTATATCCCCTCAGAAACAATACAGACTCAATACCCTATGAAATGGAGAACCCAGACAATGAAATATTTAGGGATTACACTAAGAAACCACACCGACTTATAACTATGTACCCATAGATAAACAGATGCAGATGGATATGGACAGATGGTCATTAATTCCCTCACCAATGTATGAAAGAATTCAAGCAGTGAAGATGACCCTCTCAGCTAGGATTTTGTTCATATTTCAAGGGGTCCCAGTAACCCCCAATACAATGGCTAAAATCACTCCCAAAAAAATTAGTAAATTCATTTGGGCTGGGAGACAAATGAAAATTAGGTGTTCTGTCTTGGAAGCCAGGAAACTTTGGGGTGGATAGGTAGTGTCTAACCTGACAGAGTACTGGATAGCCGCCCAGCTCAGATGGGCTTTTTTGGGTGGCATTGACCAGATGGAGGTCTATTGGAGAGACACAGAAACTAAACAGATTGGGACTCTAGGTCTCTTTGAAAGCCTCTTTTTGAACCCCTAACAAAGGTCACCGACAGATGACTGGTTTTCCAGCATGAAAGTAACAATGCAGGCTTGGGATAAATATATCACATTCCCAACTATTAAAAAAGAAGTTTGGAAACATGCCCGCTTCTGGCAAAATAAGGATTTCCCCCCAGGTGAAACTGACCTTTGGTATAAAAGACAACACCAGCATGGGTTGAGGTATCCATATCAGATCCTCTGAGGGAATACAATGGCCTCGTTTATAGAATGCCAGGCGTCTTTCGGCTGGGCCACCCACGACATTTTTAGATATCTACAAGTAAGCAACTACATAAACAGATTAGAGTAGAGACTATTGACCCACCAAGACAGCTCAAAAACCCCACTTTAGGGGACTTAACACACAAAACCAATACAAAAGGGATGGTGACAGCTATATATAGTTCATTACAAGGCCAAAAAACCCAGAATACGAAATATATCATAGTAAAGTGGGAGAAGGAAGCAGAATGTGAGCTGAGAGAGGAAGACTGGCATAAAATATGGAGGGGAACATTCCGGACCACCGCAGCTCCAAAATGGCAAGAATTTGTTTGGAGAGTGAGGGTTCGGATCTCCCTGACTCTAGCCAAGCAATCAATATGGGACAAAACTAAGACGACCCATTGCTGGAGAAAATATGGAGACCAGGTGGCCACCCACACCCATATCTTTTACAAATGCCCCAAATTACTCCCCTACTTGCAAAACATACAACATAGACTCCAAACCCTTTTTCAAATGGAAGAAACTATCCTTATAAGTCATTTGGGCTGGGGTTTACCCCTTAAAGGAGTTAGGGGTACTGCGGACCACTACTTGTGAAACATCTGTATAGCAGCACTAGGGAAGGCAATAACAAAGAAGTGGTTGAAGGAGGAGTCTCCAACAGTTGCGGAGTGGGAAGTAATTATACAGGGGATCCAAGAGATGGAGCAGATCACCTATCTGTTACAAGATAGAGCACCCAAATATATTGAAAGATGGTCTAAATGGACATTGTTACAGGCCAAGTGAACAGAAAGTTACAGAAGGTTAAGTGAAGGTTGAAAATAGATTAATTTTACTACTCAGCAGCCGGTATTAGAAAGTGATTATCTGTAAAATATTCTAAACTAGACACATTATGTTAGACACAAATAAATATTAATTGTTTTAAGTTTGTGTTTTCTGTTTGTATGTTCCCTATGTCCCTTTCCCTTAACTGATGTATGTGGAAAACAACGGAAATCTATTTGAAACTGTACATTGGATTGTCAAGAATACAGATTCCAGTAAAATAAATATACAAAAAAAAAATATTGATGGAGTCAGGAAGAAATGTGAACGGGATTTGGGTATCCATATTTCACAAGAACAATGGACTGATATCATCAGAGTATATATAGAAAATATTTCATCTGTAAAGTTGCAACAGATACAAATGAATACAACTCATCATATTTATTTTACCCCAGAAAAATTACATTTAATAAACCCAACTATTTTGGATAAGTGTCCAAGATGCCCTAATACCACTGGCACTTTAATACACTTAATTGCTTCTTGCCCATGTTTGTCGAATTTTTTACATGAGATAAGAGAAATTTTCTCAACGGGTGTTTAATAAAAAAAAAAAAAAAGTTGTCTTTTTTCTCCATGCTAAAGTTGTTAGCCTTTTTACCAGATAATGACACATGGGAGTTACATCAATATAAATTATTAACGCTTTTTATAATAGTGGCAAAAAAAGTGTATTTTACAAAAGTGGCGGGATCTTGACCCACTGGTGTTCAACCACTGGATAAATTTAATGATATATGTGTCTGTTCTTGAACAAGTGGGATATATTAAACGGGAAAATAGAACAATTTAAGGAGATATGGACTAGGTTCCAGGTGGCACTGAATTAGTTATAGTTTAACATAGAAACATAAGACTTTGATGGCAGATAAGAACCGCTAGGCCCATCTAGTCTGCCCATTTCCCTACCTACAGGATAGGCCGCAGATCCTAGTTAACCAACAGCCTATTTCTTCCTACCCCCCAACAAGAATTGCCATATGTCTGTCCCATGCATTCTTGAATTCTCCCACAGTTTTAGACCCCACAACCTCCTCAGGAAGGCTGTTCCATGCATCCACTACCCTCTCTGTGAAATAATACTTCCTCACATTGCCCCTGAACCGCCCTCCTTCTATCTTTAAATTGTGTCCCCTTGTTCTTGCAAGTCTCTTTTTCTGAAAGATGCTACCCTCTTGGACTTTGTTGATTCCACTGAGGTACTTAAAAGTTTCTATCATGTCCCCCCTCTCCCTTCTTTCCTCAAGGGTATACATATTAAGCTCCTTTAGTCTCTCACATACGGCTTCTCTTGCAGACCCTGCACCATTTTAGTTGCCCTCCTCTGACTGCCTCTCTATCCTGTCTATGTCCTTATGGAGATGGGGTCTCCAGAACTGGACACAGTACTCCAGATGGGGTCTCACCAACTGTCTGTACAGAGGGATAACAACTTCCTGTTTTCTGCTGATGATGCCTCTCCCTATACATCCCAGTATACCCCCAGCCCTCCCTACTGCCTTCTCACATTGCTTGCTAACCTTAAGGTCATCTGATATATATACCTATATAGATAAGATTAAAAAGGGTTTAACTGAATTCAGTATAAACCAGGGTTAAAAATAGAGGTAGGATCTCCCCTCTCACCCTTGCTGAAAATGATGAATAAATGGTAGTAAAGTATTTCTCAGAAACATGTTGATGGAAGAGATCTGAAAGCCATTAAATCTGATAAGGGGAAAAAAAAAAGAAAAAAGAAAGGAATCCTTTTTGGACAGGAGACGGCGCCTGCAGACGTATAGCCATGCGGTTTGCAATGTAGCCCTGCTGCTGTAGCTCCAGCACCCAGGTACTCCGCTCATCCTCTAGTGTGGAAATGGGGTATGGGTTTAATTTCATGTGCTTAACGCTCTTGTCCACTGACTGTAGTGCTTCTTTTTTTGCTT
This sequence comes from Neoceratodus forsteri, assembly GCA_016271365.2. Classification (NCBI taxonomy): domain Eukaryota; kingdom Metazoa; phylum Chordata; order Ceratodontiformes; family Ceratodontidae; genus Neoceratodus; species Neoceratodus forsteri. The sequence goes on along the minus strand of JADMNL010000026.1, from coordinate 86,171,624 downwards.
GCCAGTACCGTATTAATTTCTCATTTATATCAAACTCCCTCTCAGCAGACGCATTTGAGTGAGATTTGGCAAACAAGACGACCTTTAGTTTAAAGTCTGCTTCATATGGGCTTCTTTTTCTTTTGAGTGAATGCATGTTGTTCCGTTTAGAGCTGGTCGCATAATGGAGTATTAGTGGGGGCTTCATTTATTATTCAGGATGATTGGTAGTTAATTGATTGGCAGAAGAGCGTCAGGTGGTACAAGAGCAACATGGCATTATGGCACGATAATGCCGTGTTGCCTTAGACCGCTCAGAGCAATAATGCTGTGTTGAGAGCGTGAACACGCTCCAAAAAGTATATAAGCAGTCTAAAATGTAGGGGGCAGTTCGACCAATAGGTGGCGTGAGTAACACAGGGCAAAAGGGAAAAGGCAGAAATCATTTGAGTACTGCTAGGTTGACCAATAGATGGCAGGAGGAAGAGGGACTGTGAATGGGAACCAGGAGCTGGGAGACGCACAGTGCGGTGGTCTGTTCTGGAGTTGTACAAGTGTGAAGTACAGGATAGAGCAATGAAGGGCAAATGGTGCTGTTTGTTAGCCGATAGTTTAGCAGTTACAGTAGCATGCAACACATCACTGAGAAGGAGAAGTGAATAACAGATCAGGTAGAAAAATAGGAAAACTTTTGTTGTTCTTTGAAAGCGCCACCTATTGGTCGGAATAGCGACCAAGGTTTCAAGTAAAAGGCGCTGTATTTGGAAGTCGTGCAATTGTGAAGGAGTGCAGAGAGCAGTCAGCAGCAGATAGTATATATCTGCAAGCTGAAAGCGTTGTGTGTCTCGCAGAGGGAGCGAAGCGAATGAGAGACTACTACTCGGAGCACAGTGGCAGTGGAGAAGAACGAGGCGAGCAAACAAATGAGTGAGAAACAGAGAAGTGCTGAGCTGTTATTAAAGCGCCACCTGTAGGTCGTCATAGTCAGTTGTCCAGCGTATAGTCGGTTCAGGAAACTAGTGGCAGACTTTGAGCATACTAAAGTTGGAGCGTAATACAGTTTCCCCAGAATGCAGCAGCACATGAATGTGAGGTGAAAACGGAGTCAGAGCAATACAGCAGCCGATTACAACCGATGAAGGTTTGAGGTCTGATGATTAGTTTATTTGTATGTTGTTCTGTAAAGTAAAATTGTAAGGTGTCCTAAAGTGGTACACACTATATTACTAGATGTGGCCAGTGCACGCGCATGGTTGGAGTTAGACAGACCATTAGAAAGTAACACACCTGAATTATAATTGTGTAAGTGAAATAACTGTTGCTGCTTAGTTATGCTTGATAGCAAGTAAAACATCATCTAACTAATAGTTGACTTGCACCTGCCATGTTACAAGCGCATTAATCCACTCCGAAGGTGGCATCTAATGGGGAGTTAATGCATGGTTGGTCATTGTAGGCGCCCCAACCATGCATTAACTCCCCATTAGATGCCACCTTCATCATGGATTAATGCTTACTTAGCAACCCTACATTGTTTCAAGCTTCTCGTGGCTCACTACTTCTCAGTCCATCGTAAGGAAACGCGTATAAGTCGGAACCAGTTTTGGCAGTGCAAAATTAGCTCCAAAAAGTCCGACTTATACGTGAGTATATACGGTAATAATAAAGCACAAATGTTTCTAATTGCTTAAATACCCCCGCTTTGTAAAGTAGCACAAAATGATACAGATAGATTGTAACACTGATTTTTAAGAGGTATTAATGACACTTCATTTAGAAAATGAACTACAAAGTTTTTTTTTTTTTAAGAAACATTTTATCTTCTTCAAGGACATCTCTTTTATCAGCCACACCTGTGGAACATACAGCCGCCAGGTACTAGGACCACACAGAAACTTTTGCAAGCAGTCTGCCAGGGGCAGCCAGCGATGACGTCAGGCATCAGCATGTCTACATAAACATGAGCAGCCTCATCTCTCCTCAGTTCTTTTCCTGTCATCGACCATACTCGGACCTATTGTTGGAAATGCTTCTGTTAACAGCTATGTCTTTTTACTTTATTTTTCAGTAAATACGGTGGTAATAGTTTATTTTGGACGTCTGTTTACATTGCTGGCAGTCCCATGACTATTTCGGGCCTAGGAGGTAGAGCACTGTTTTGTTTCCCACCCCTCTGCTATCCAGGCCTTCTTACCAGGATTGCCTGGGAGGGCTGCCGGCTTTACTTTCTCGCTATCTGGCAATGTCATCGCTGTCCGGACTGTGGCCATCGATACAGCCACCTCCATGCTTTACTGCGACCCCCCCCCCCCAAGATAGGGGGCCGCCGATACATCTTCCTCTCTCAATATCTGCTCTGGCAGTGGTGATTTCTGCCACCTCTGCTGTCTCTGAGACACCATGGTCGGGGCTTGATTTCAGCAGTACCGGGCCTATACAGACATTATGTTGCTGCCATCACCAGGCATCAGCCCGATGCCGATCTGTAGCCTCCCCGCCAGTCGTACTTCAACACTGGGGTTTGGCATCCATCACACCTTGCCTGTATGGACGGTACGTCACTGTAGTCACTGGGTTAACTCCGCCGTCATCTTGTATCCCCCCCCCCCCCGACTGTCACTTAGACACCGAGGTCAGTGCTTGGCTCTCGCACTACTGGGCCTATGTGGCCAGTATGTTGCCTGTTGTCACTGGGGTTTTCCGTGCTGTCAACTCCGGCCCTCTAACCATCGTTAAACCTCATGGTCAAGGCTCGACCAGGGCACTACCAGGCTTTTCTAGGGCAGTACATCGCTGACATCATCAGGGCTCTCCCCGGCATCGAGTGCCGCGATCATGACCACTCTATTATAGTAGCATCGCCACTGTAAGCAGTGATTGCCCGTCATCACTGGGGCACTTGCGGCACGGGGTCATTCCGCTGCATGGCAAAACAGCACGGCTAAAAATGCTGCAACAAAAGAGCGCCTAACAAAATAGAGTCAGGCAAACACTGACCTGTTTTGACATGCACCCATTGAAAACAGTGTGCCTTTATGTTTTCTTGGGAGGGCTTTGTCTCCACACCCTGCAGTGGGGGCTTCTCCCCACACCCCCCTGGAACTTAAATGACTAACGGAGGAGGGGCCTTGGGGATGGAGAGAAACTCGGGAGGGGGAAGTTTGTTTAAAAAGAAAATAATAATAAACAACTGTAAAAAGTTGTAGTGGGGGGGAACCAAACCAGGGTCCCAGGTCTCCCGACTGCACCATGTGCAGCTGTAGCCACTCCTCCATGGGAATGGCTCGACCAGGCACCCAGCGCACACAGCAATTTGTACACTCTCCCTTTCAGTATGCAACAATGGAGGTAGCGATATTCCCCTACCGCTGTTCTACCCCTGTCACTGTAAACCCTCACACTCATTATACAGTGCGGTTAATACCATGCTGCCTTACATGCATGGTATTGACCCAGTACCGGCACTTGCTGCCATCAACTTCGGCGCTCTGACAATGATCAGACCTCTCAGTCAAGGCTCAACCTGAGTGCTACCTGGTCTCGCTAGAGTGGTGCATCACCGTCATAGGACCCCCCACCCCCCTGACGTAGACTACCACGATCACAACCACTCTGTTACAGTGGTGTCGACGCCTTAGGCAAGGTTCCTCATTTCACACCTGTCATACGCATTCTCGCCAGTGGGGCCGCCTTCTACTTCTCCCTGTCAATGCCGCACTTACAATTCATATTGTGGAAAGGACCTATGCAGAAGGCTGACATCACTGGCTAGGTCTCTCTTACCCATCGTTGATGCAGACAATGTCAGGAGGGCTTACCATCCTGCCCTTATAGGAAAAGGTATTGCTGCCTTGAAAGAGGTGCAGGACCACTTGTACCCATGCTCGGTAGGGCACCAGTGTATTTACCCCCTCGTATAATCAGGAAGTCCCTTCTTCATACCATGGAGCAGTACGTGTCAGCTGCCATAAGCTTTGGTTTGATGGTGCAGGATTCCACTATAAGGAACCTTTCACTGGGGTGACAAACATATTTATTTATTTGCTTTTGGTAACCGGGTGGGTGCACTAGGCATGGAAATGCCTATTTTCAGGCACGACCCTGGAGAATACAGGTAGACAATACATGCGCATGCCATGTGATGCAGCACATTAAATAGGTAATACAGTAGGGATCAGAACAAACGAAAGAGGTTGAGCGAAATACAGTTTAGAACAAGGTTATGGTACAGGCAGTATAACATTAGACAAGGTAATAAAATATGAACAAGTGCAAAATAACTGAAATACTGAGTACAAAAAAATAGATGAGATAGACAAAATATATACAGTATACAATAAGTGCCTTTGTAGTAGTCAAGCTTTAGAGAGAAAGAAGAGAAGGATGAGATAGAGGCAGGGGGGAAGGGTGAGAGCGGTAGAGAGTGTGAAATGGGAGGGTTGATAGAGAGAAGATAAGACAGATTGGAGGGTAGATAAGAGGGTGGAGAGAAAAATGGAAAGGGGATCACGAGGGTGGTGAAACAAGCGCATAGGTTAGAAGCACGTAGATGATTTCGGTGGAGTTTCTTGAAACTGCCATGGGTGGGAGCTAGGCAGACAGCTTGAGGTATGGCGTTCCAGTGCTTCGGAGCTGAGTGAGAGAAAGCTTGTGCACCCATAGAGGTTTTGCATCTTGGGGTATAGAAGGGGGCTATGTCAGTAGAGTGGAGCCCATAAGAGGGGTTGGGGATTGAAGCATGGAAGCAAGGGATTGAGCGAACCCTGATCTAACTATCCCATCAGTTAGGGAGCCATAGGACTGAAGTCGATGGGCAGTGGGAGAGGGCCAGTTTAAGTCAGCATAGAGCTGGCAGTGGTGTTTAAATCTTGGTGATGCAGAGGCATAGCAGCAGATGTTGTTATAGGTGGTGTCCCATTTATGGAGGGAGGACTTAGTGACATTTAGGTAGATGACCGCGCCATAGGCCAAGGACGGGAGTAGGAGGCCTTGTGCAGCAGCAAGTCTGGCAGATGGGGTGAGGGCATAGCTAGTACGGTAGGCCCCTCCAATTTTCGAGTTGACAGATTTACAGGTGGCAGTAATATGTTTATCAAAATCAAGGGATTCGTCCAGGAGAATCCCCAGGTATTTAAAGGATCTGGAAGGTACAAGTGGGGAGCCATCTGCGCATGAGATTTTGAGGGAGTTTTGATTTCCTTTAAGTCTGACAGAAGAGCCAAAGAGCATAGAGTGTGTTTTGTTAACGCAGAGCACTAGTTTGTTCTCTTGACAACCAGGATTGTATGCTATGGAAGTCAGAGGCAAGAGAGTGGTTTATATCTGTGATGTTTTTGGCACTGTAGTAGATGACTAGGTCGTCTGCATAAAGAAGAGATGAGCAGGTTGGGGCTAGCAGCGGGAGGTTGTTGATGAAGATAGAAAAAAGCAGACGGCCCAGTATAGAGCTCTGAGGAACACCTACTTGAATAGAGGAAAGATCCGACATGGCAGAATTGAAAATTACGACTTGCTTCCTGTTTGAGAGGTAGCTCTTAAACCATGCCACCACTTCGGCAGAGAAACCAAGGGAGCAAAGTTTTGAGAGGAGAAGGCTGTGGTTGACCAGGTCAAAAGCCTTGGTCAGGTCAATGAAAACCGCGCCTGTCAAGAGGCCAATATCCATGGCAGCATAGATATAGTTTGTTAGCTTTAGGAGGGCAGTGGAGGTACTGTGGCCTTTTCGGAAGCCATGCTGTGCACTAGAGAGGAGGCTAAATTTCTGTAGGTAAGCTATGGTTTGAGTAGCCACTAATTTTTCCAGGATTTTGCTGAGCACCGAAAGAATGGCAATGGGTCGATAATTGCCAGTTTGTTTTGGATCACCTTTTTTTAGGTATAGGTGTTATTTTGGCTATTTTCCAGATATCAGGAAAGGTGCCGTGGCACAGTGGCAAGTTAAAGACTTTGGTTAGGGGGGAAGCAATGATAGGGGTAGCTACTTTCAGAAGCAGAGGTTCAAGCCCGTCAGACCCAGAGCTGCTGTCCAGGATAGCAAGTAGTAGCTTTAGTATTTCAGTTCTTGCGATAGCCTGGAACCGAAAAAGTGGATGAGTGGGCATGGATTTTGTGTCTGTTGGGGAGGACGTAGTGCTTTCAGGGGGGAAGGAGGCCACATGACTTCATATGTCAGAGAAGTGATGGTTGAAGGAATTAGTGATGGTCACTGGGTTGTTACAATGAGTGCCATTAAGCAGCATGTCATTCGAAGTGGCAGTGTGATCAGTTCTCAGGAGGGTTTTTATGATTGACCAGAATTTTTTGAGTCACCTGCAGCTTTTGTTAATAAGTCTTTGCAAAAAACGCTTTTTGCTAGGCGGATACTTCTTTTGGCGGTATTTCTCAATGACCTGTAGGTGTTGTAATCCGATTTAAGTCCAGAGGCCTTGAAATGCCACCAACTTTTGTCTGTAGCCTTAATTTGGGAGAGAAGGTCCTTGGTTAATCACTTAGTTTGAGTTCCGCGTATACGGCGGGTAACTCTGGGAGCTAGAATATCCTGGAGGAGATCAAATCTTGCTAGGAAGAAATCAAGGGCTGACTGGTCCCCAATCTTCACTATCTCTAATGCTCAATCAGTCATAGAGAGATCGTACATAAACTGCGTCTGATTAAAGTTACCGAGATTGCAGCAGGTGATAAGTTTTGGGGGAAGGGATAGTCGACTGGGGGCGTGCCAGATGCAGAAGATAGGAGAGTGATCACCTATTGCATCTGCAAGGGCACCAGTCGAGGCTATACTGTCAGGGTGGTTTGTAAGGACCCAGTCAATTAGTGAGCTAGACCGGGAGGAGCCAGGACCCTTGTTGGGTCAGTGATAATCTGGTGAAGGTTGTGGCCCTGTACTAAGGTGTGGAAGGGCTGGTTTGCTTTATTGGTCCAATTCAAGTTGACATCTCCTAGTATGAGAACCTCATTTCGTCCGATCATAGTGTCCACCTGGGAGAGGAGTTCCTTTAGACCAGAGATGCCGCTGCCCGGTGGGTTATAGGCACACACTATGTGTAGCTTCTTGGAGCCAAGTTGGAGAATTGCATGAATTGATTCACAGAGAGTGAGAGGGGGGGGGAACGTTCCTAGATAGAGATAGATGAGATTTGTAGAAGATGGCAACACCACCACCGCGCTTAGCTGGGAGCCTGTCTTGCCTCATTAGTTTATAATTAGGTAACATGCACTGGGAATCAGGATTGGATGGTTTCAGCCAGGTTTCGGACAGGCAGAGAATGTCAGGGTTATGCAGAGCAACCCAAGCCTCAAGTTCAATTAGGTTGCGGGACAGGCTCCTAATATTCAGGTGAGTAATGCAGAGGCCCTTGGTGCGAGCTGAGGCTGCGCCGGAGTAGGGTGAAATACCTACGGGCCCTGGATTTAATTCAATATCTCCAGCTAACAATAGTGCTAGTAGGAGCAGATACCACAGTTTACGTTGGACGAAGGGTGTCAGCAGAGTGGGGTTGCAGGACAGGGATTTAGGAAGGGTGAAAGCTACATGGTAAAAGAACCTGTTAGGGATAAAAAGAGGTGTACTGGCTAAGGCAAGTAAAATTGTGTAACCCCACTGTGGTCAAAAGGGTCCCTAGAATGTGTGTGGTGAAAATTCCAGGATGGTGGGCAGCGTGACATAGTGATCCTTGTGAGAGGTGCAAGCAAGAAGCAAAGGAGTGTGTAGGAATTTATGGACTATAGATTTTTAACTACGAAAGCCATTCCTGCCTGATTCAAGATTGGAAACTGGTAAGGTATGGCTTACACTTGGGTGGAAGCTTTGTGGTTAATCAAGAGGACTGGACGATGGTCAATCAAGAGAACTGGACTGAGATGCTGGAAAAATCAGTGTGGTTTAACAAGTAATTAACATACCCCTTCCAGTATCTCAACCTGTACAATGGCAGCTTGGCATGGCTTACATGACATACTAACCTTTATCAGGTTAAAAGTAGGAGTACAGTGTATGGGGGGGGGGGGGCACAGATGCCCATAACAAACCTAGGGCACTTAGACACCTCAGTCCCTTCCCTCCTAACAGGGAATCCAGGAGAGGGGATATCTTGGGCATACGCCCCTACAGCCTAACGCCTATAAAACTACTCCAGGGGGTGGAGTAGCACTGGGTCTTGCTAACAGCTAACCGTCCATCACAAGGGCTGCAGGTCATTAATTGCCAGCCTCTTGGACAAGTGGGTCACACCTCACTTTGTGCACACTGAGTAGACTCATTATCGCCCCTATTCTGTTTATGCTGTTTTTTCCTGTCCTGTCAGGCCACTGGGCTACTGGTAACAGAATGCTTCCCATTACCCTTGCCCACAAGGCAAATGGGTTTCTATCTGTACCACAACCAAATAGACTTTGGACTGTTCGGTTGACAGACCTTTAGAAGCTTACCACATATAGGCTACTTCTACTGTCTGTCCATTTTCATAACCCGCAGGGTAGGAGTATTATGGGTTTACTCCAGTTTTTTTATGGGTCCCATAAAGGACAAGAGACTTAAGACCCATTATGGATCTGAGGGGCCTCAACTTCTTCATAGTGCATAGGAAGTTCAAAATGGTCACCCAGCAAGGCGTTCTTCCACTGCTGCAAGCAGGGGTCTATATATCCTCTCATGATATGAAGGATACTTAATTCCATATCAATATCAGAGGCCCTCACGTGGAGGTTCCACTTTCAGGGAGAGCACTACCAATTCAGAGTGTTGCCCTTTGCTTGTTGTCTGCACCAAGAGTCTTTATCAAATGTTGGGCAGCAGTGGCAGCAGCCCTTTAGAGGGAAGGTTTATGTGTGTTTCCCCACTTGGCTGATTGGTTACTGAAAGCCAGCTCCAGGGACCAGCTCACCAGGTCTCTAGTTGGAACCAGACAGTTGTTTGACACCCTAGGTCACAGTTAACATACCAAAGTCGGTGTTGCCACTTTGCCAGAGACTGCAGTACATAGCAGTTTTGGCCACAGCCCAGGGTTTGGGCTTTCTTCCTCTGGACAGAGCCGAACATCTGCAGGCTCAGACACGGTGCACAACAGCCGTTATGTCTCTGTTAGGACATTGCTACACCTGCTGGGACTTATGGCTATAGCCCTTGCTGCAGTACTGCTAGCCAGGCTGCATATGTGGGTATCCCAGTGGACCCTCAGAGTCCAGGAGGACCAACTCAAACACGATCGGGAACAAATGGTTCTAGTTACATCCCCTGTTTGCAAATTGCTCAAGTGGATTGAACCCAGCAACCTGCTAAAGCGGGTTCCTTTCCTGATCCCCTCACCCTGTACAGATCCTCGCCTCAGATGCTTCGGGGATGGGCTGTGGAGCACACTTGGGTCCCCGTCAGACACAGGGCACATGGACTCCATTGGACAGTTCCTTGCACATACATGTTCTGGAAATGTGAGCAGTCCTGTACGGCTTACGGGCCTTCCATACCCACTTGTCCGCAGGGCCCGTTAATGTAGATGGACAGTGTCAGTGTGATGCACTACATCAGCGAGCAAGGGGGGATCATTCCTTCCTGCTCTGTGGGGAAGCCATGAGGGTCTGGTACTAGGCTCTGGAACATGGTCTTGAACTATCAGCAGTACATGTTCTAGGTATACAGAATGTCTTGGCAGACAAGGTAAGCAGGTCACAGTCCAGGATGCACGGATGTGAACTGTTGACCTCTGTAGTTGACGACCTGTGCGAAAGATGGGGTCGTCCAGAGTTGGACTTTTTGTGTCCCCATACAATGCAAACAATTGCCGGTTTTCTGTTCGTTTGCTTAAGGGTTTGGGTCTGGAGTTTGCTGGTGAGAAGCGTTGTCTCTCTCTTGGAAAGGGAAGATCTTACTTCAAGTAAGAGCTCCTGCAGCAGACTACACCTTAAGGACTATGCTGTCAGACACTAGGACTCGATGGAAAACTTCTAGCCAGCAGTACTCAGCTGGGGCCCGCCCCTTACGTCAGTCCGCCCACTGACGTCACCCTCTGTATAAAGTGGGCAGTCCCCAGCCCCACCTCAGTTCTTTTCCCGTCGTCGACCCATACGCTTCGGCTCCTCGGACTCCTCGTTGCATCTGTCGACCGCCATCTTTAGTCTTCTAGTTCAAGAAGTACCTGTTTATTTCCTGTATATTTTTTTTTATTTCGATACAGTTTATGTCTTCTCCATCTTCTCCAGCAAAGCAACAGAAATCTTAAGTGTCCGTGTGGGTGGCAGATTCTGGCAAAAGACTTTCACTCCCAGTGCCTCTTCTGCCTGGGGCCTGACCACAACGTGGACGGCTGCCCGGACTGTGGAAAATTTAACCAGCGGACCCGCATCCTTCGACGCAAGACACTCCAGGCCTACATCATGGAGCAGCAGCTTGCTGCCCTTCAACATTCATCGAAGGCTGGCTCTTTAGCCTCCAGGTCACCAACTTCCCACAAGGACAAGTGACCACCAAACAGTGGGGTTCACGATAAACACATCCATACAATCAAGCCATACAAAAGCAAGAGTATTGGACTTTAGGAGGGCTGACTTTGGGAAAATGAGAGAGTGCCTCAGAAAAGCACTAGCAAACAGGCAAGAAGGAGGGGTGGAGGAACAATGGGGAGTAATCAAAACAGCCATCACAGAGGCAACAAGCCTTTGTGTAAAGCAAATCAACAAAACACAACGAAGGAAAAAACTGCTATTGTTCTCAAAAGAGGTGGCAGGGAAGGTTAAGGAGAAAAGGATAGCATTCAGGAAATATAAGGAAACACAGAAAGAGCAAGACAGAGAACTTTATCAGTTGAAGCAGAAAGAGGCTGGGAAGGCAGTCAGAATAGCAAAGGCCCAAACTGAGGAAAGGATAGCCAATTCTGTTAAGAAGGGGGTAAGACCTTTTAAAGGTACAGTAAGGAGCAAAGAAAGTCCAAAGGAGGGATACTGAGGCTTAATAAAGGTGAAGGAATGTGGGTAGAGGGTGACAGTGAAAAAGCAGGGATACTGAACGAATATTTCTGCTCAGTATTCACAAAGGAAGAGGAGGGGGAGGTACCTAAACCAAACAAGAGAAACACTCTGAAGACGGGGGTTGATACCAGTCCATTTACAGAAGAAGGGGTTCTGAAAGAACTAATAAAATTGAAGATGGACAAAGCAATGGGGCCTGATGGGATTCACCCAAGAATTCTAAAAGAACTAAGGGTAGAACTAGTGACACCGCTGACTACTCTCTTTAACAAATCATGGGAGGATGGGGTGGTACCTGAGGACTGGAGGAGGGCAGATGTGATTCCTCTTCACAAAAGTGGGAGCAGGACAGAGGCAGGAAACTACAGACCAGTTAGTTTGACCTCAGTGGTAGGGACAATGATGGAATCACTTCTGAAGGAAAGAATTGTTGAGTACCTAGAGGCCAGTGGGGCACAGGACCCAAGGCAGCATGGATTCATGATGGGGAGGTCGTGTCAGACGAATCTGATGGATTTCTTTGACTGGATGACCAAAGTAGTAGACCAGGGAGAGGCTGTGGACATGGCCTACCTAGATTTTAGCAAGGCATTTGATACAGTCCCACACAAAAGATTAATACACAAGTTAGCCAGCCTTGGAGTGAGTCCCAAGGTGGTAGCCTGGATAAAAAATTGGCTAGACAGCAGGACGCAAAGGGTAGTAGTACATAGAGTACACAGTGAAGAAAGGAGGGTTACTAGTGGGGTACCGCAGGGTTCAGTACTGGGACCGGTCCTTTTTAATGTCTTTACAAGTGACATTGCAGAGGAACTGGAAGGAAAAGTATGTCTTTGCAGACAACACAAAGATCTGCAACAGGGTTGAAACACAAGATGGAGTGGAAAGGATGAGAAGGGACTTGGCAAGGTTGGAGGAATGGTCAAATGTATGGCAGCTCAGATTCAGTGCAAAGAAGTGCAAGGTAATGCACATGGGAAACAAAAACCCAGGGGAAGAGTACACAATGGGGATGAGATACTGACAACAGTAAAAATGGAAAGGGACCTGGGGGTAATTATATCAGATGACCTAAAGGTGGGCAAGCAATGTGAGAAAGCAGTAAGGGAGGCTGGGGGGACACTGGGATGCATAGGAAGAGGCATCAATAGTAGAAAACAGGAAGTTGTTATCCCTCTGTACAGACAGTTGGTGAGACCCCATCTGGAGTACTGTGTGCAGTTCTGGAGACCCCATCTCAAAGACATAGACAGAGTGGAGGCTGTCCAGAGGAGGGCAACCAAAATGGTGCAGGGTCTTCACCAGAAGACATATGAAGAAAGACTAAAGGAGCTTAATATGTATACCCTTGAGGAGAGAAGGGAGAGAGGGGACATGATAGAAACTTTCAGGTACCTCAAGGGAATCAACAAAGTCCAAGAGGGTAGCGTCTTTCAGAAAAAGAGATGTGCAAGAACAAGGGGCACAATTTGAAGATAGAGGAGGGGTGGCTCAGAGGTAATGTGAGGAAGTATTTTTTCACAGAGAGGGTTGTGGATGCATGGAACAGCCTCCCTGAGGAGGTCGTGGAGTCAAGAACAGTGGGGGAATTCAAGAATGCATGGGACAGACATAAGGCAGTCCTAGTGGGGGGGGTAGGAGGAAGTAAGCTGTTGGTTAACTAGGATCTGCAGCTTATCTGTTAGGTAGGAAAATGGGCAGACTAGGTGGGCCAAGCGGTCCTTATCTGCCATCAAATTCTATGTTTCTAAGGAGGAAACACCCAGGAGGGAAGCACCACCACAAGCAGCACAGTAGGTCGGAGTCCCGCTCGAAATCTCCTCGTAGTAAGGATAAACGTTCCGGTTTGCACTCTGCCAATAAAGCGGACTCTGCCCCCCCCCCCCCCGAGGTCAGGCCTTACATCCTCCGTCCTGCCGTTGATGAAGGCTCCCACCCTTACCCTCTCAGTGTGCAGCAGCTCTTCGGGACAAGGGCCTTCAGGTCCCTCCCTAAGGCCTTTCCAGCAACCATTGGGGCCTAAGGCCAGGAATTCAGCCAATAAGGCTACAGCGTCTTTCTCCTGCTCCAGCTTGTCATCAACGACAGACGTAGATGCCGAGAGCATTCCCGCTTAAGGGAACGCTCTCCCCAAGACACGTCAGCTGCAAAAGCAAAAACCCTGATGCAGGTCTCGGATGACTGGCCTTCCAACGGGTGGAAGGATCAGAGGCAGACGCCACAGGGTAAGGTGCCAAGCAACCAGACATCCAGGGCGGCTACTCCAGCCCAGATTCCCCCGGGTTTACCACCTCAGAACCTGATGACAGGGCTGCTGTCTCTGATGGACCTTCAGCCTGACGATCGGGTACCTGCCAACTCAGTGACAGGCCCTACGCCCTCTCTTCCGGTGCCGGACGACCCAGCGTCACGATCGGTCGATGGGTGACCAGACGACAGGCCCTAACGCACCATCGAGTCATGTCAAACACCCACAGGAGAAGCCAGTGCCCAGCAACCCACCGAAGGTCCCTGCGGAGCGTAAGGGTACTCCACCCCGGCATGCACCCATGGTTCGTAGCAGACGTTGGACAGCTGTTTACGTCCTGCTGGAACACAGTTAAGGTGGATTTTCTCAAGAAAGATGCCCCTCCACCTCCTCCAGCACCTCAGCCTCCCACCCCGGTCCCAGATAAGACACCCGTTCTGGACCCTCGGCCATCACCTCCGCTCTTACAGGAGTTCATCTCCACCAGGTTCAGATCCAGAGCATCACAGGTGCAGGGGCAGATGTTGCTGCTCCTCATCTAGGTCGTTGTCCTTGGACGACAGGAACAGATGCCGACACAGGCGCAAGCATTCAATGTCAGCCTCTTCCAGAGGCCGCCCTTACTCCCCGGAGCCAGAAGGTCCCGGCAATTCACCCAGGTCTCCCTCAGATGACCCGACCTTCATGGATGTTATGCGCTACATCTAGTTCCTGAACCAGTGGGATATGGAGGTATTGGATCTGGAGAGGAAGAGGCCCCACACTTTTTTGGGCATGAGTGACCCAAAACCTCTCATCATTCCCCCTTCGGTTCTCCCTCTTCCAGGATTTTAACCAAATTGGCTTGGGAGCACCGTTCCTCTTTTGCAACTGTTCCCATGAAGGCAGACAGACACTATAAGCCCCCTAAGGCCGAGCCTTTCGTGAGAGAAAATCCAAGGGCAGATTCCATGGTCCTAACTGCAGCACATGGTAGGACCAAGCAACCGAAACATATGAGTTCACAGCCTCCCCGACAAGGAGTCTTAAGAAATTGGGCCAGTTCGGGCGGAGAGTCTATGCTTCTTCCATCTGTTCCATGTGGTCTCTAAATTTTCTAGCACACATGGTGCTTCACCAAAAATCTCTTTGGAAGAGAGCCCTGGGGCTAGCCCAAAAGCAGCCTGAAGACCCATCCCATACGGAACTTTTGGACGTCCTTCAGTCCGGACTGGACATAGGGAAGCATATGCTGAGGGCATCCTATGATTCAGCGGACAGAGCACTCGAGCCTCGACTGCCGGGATCTACCTCCATCGTCATTCCTGGCTGAGGGTATCCGGGTTTAGACAGGACTTCCAGGAATCCATCCTGGATGCTCCTTTCCATGAGTCTGTCCTTTTCAGAGAGGAGGTACAAAAAATCATTACGGATCTGCAAGACTCAGAGAAGGCGGTGTAGTCCATCCACCATATGTATTGGTTGGACCCTCAGCAGCCATAGTGGAAGCCATTTCAGTGCCCAGGTGCCAACAGACAGAGAGGCCAACAGCTCCGAGGTCCCTTCAAGGGCAAGGCTCCCTCACAACCATTTGGGAACGGCGGGCCTGGGAATACCAAATCCTCCCGGCCCTCGCTTCCCACCTCAGCCACCCATGCATGACTCCCTGCCAGGCCCCCCCCCCCAGCGGAGGCGATGGGGAGGCAGTAGGGTGTCAGTTCTCCCTCTACCTAGATGGGTGGACCAACATTATAACAGACGTTTAGGTTCAGGACATCATAGAAAAGTGCTATACGCTGGAGTTCATTGAAGTTCCTACAGACAGTCCTCCAGTCCCCTCTTGATACTCCCTGACCCACACAGCCCTCATCAAGGAAGAGATCCAGGCCTTTGCTCTTAAAACGAACCATTGAGCCTGTTCCTCCCTCCCAACAGGGAACCCAGTATTACTTAGAGCAAATTACAAACGTATTAGGTTGGTAATGGATATATATATATATATATATATATATATGTCAATAGAGTGTCTTTTTACAAATCTTAGACTCCTACAGGGTACAAATCAGAAATCCAAATAATTCATAAGGAGTCAGCAAGTAGACACCACAGTCGCTCATGTGCTAGTAGAAAACATTTATTATTTTCCCCTACGTTTCACTTGAAATAGAGCTTGTTCACAGGGCTCATTCTCAAATATGCGTGGATGATAGATGTCTGTACTGTAATGAATTTATTCAAAGCTATATATACATTATACTAAAAAAAAAATTTTTCTTTAAAAATCTTTTGAAAATAGAATGAACCCCGTGAACAAGGTCTATTCAAGTGAAATGTAGAGGAAAATAATAAATGTTTCCTACTGGCGCATGAGCGACTGTGGTGTCTACTTGCTGACTCCTTATGAATTATTTGGATTTGGATAACCGAGTATTACTCCCGCTTTTTCTTAGTCCCCAAGAAGACAGGAGACCTAAGGCCCATTCTGGACTTAAGCCAGCTGAACCAGCACATCGAATACAACGGAGTTCAGGATGGTGACCTTACCCATTCTGATCTCCATGCTAAGTCAGGGGCATTGGTTATGTTCCCTGGATATGCAAGATGCATACCTTCATATACTGGTGTTTCCAGCTCACTGGAGGTACCTGTGGTTCGCCTTTCAGGGGAACCACTACCAATTCGGGGCTCTACCTTTTGGTCTCTCCTCGGCGCTGAGGGTGTTCACCAAGTGTCTTGTGGTGGTGGCAGCCACTTTAAAGAGACAGGGTTATTTCGTCTATCCTTACCTGGACGATTGGCTCCTAACTGTCCCCTCCAGGTCGCAGTTAATTTGCACCCTCTTGGATACATTCCTGATGTTCCAGCAGCTGGGGATAACCATCAGCCTCCCAGAATCCTGTCCTTGGCCCTGCCAACGTCTGCAGTACATAGGGGCAATTCTAGACACACAGCAGGGAAGAGCTTTTCTCCCACCTGACAGAGCCAATCAGCTGAGAGATTGGGCCTACAAAATAGCTGCGTCCAACCATGTCATGGCAAGGACTATGTTGCAGCTACTAGGGCACATGGCAGCCATACCCATGATACCACTGGCACGCTTGCATATGAGAGTTCCGCAATGAAACCTATGGATTCATTGGGACCTGAGGTCCGACAACCTTAAACATCCCATAAGAGTGTCAAGGGCTGTTCAACAGACACTATCATGGTGGCTGACTTCTCCCAGTTTGGAAGCGGGAGTCCCATTCCAATCTAATTCACTCAGCCAGATCCTAACCACGGATGCATCGGGTCTGGGATGGGGATCTCATTTTCAGAATCACCGTACTCAGGACATATGGTCAGACATAGAAGTGTCCCTGCACATCAACATTTTGGAGATGAGGGCAATTCTGTATGCCGTGCAGGCCTTCCAGACTCACCTTTCCCAGGGTCCCCTGCTTCTACAGACTGACAACATGTTGGTGGTCTTTTATATCAACAAGTGGGGAGGGGGGAGACACACTCCTACCCTCTGTGCAGAGAAGCCTTGAGAGTGTGGTACTGGGCCCTTGAACATGGACTCACGCTGACAGCGGTTCATGTCCCAGGCGTCCAAAACATTCTGCCAGACGAGCTCAGCTGCTTCCGGTCCAGGAACCACAAGTGGGAGCTGCTTCAAGAAGTGGTGGATGACCTCTTCGAAAGATGGGGATGTCCAGAGCTGGACCTCTTAGTGTCCCCATGCAATGCAAAACTGCTCAATTTCTGCTCGCTAGATCCAGAGCCTAGTGTTTTCTGACGAGACATGTTGTTCCTCTGTTGGACAGGAAAGTTTCTCTACGCGTTCCCTCCCTTTTTCCCTGCTACAGAGAGTGTTGCTCAAGCTACAGGCGGAGGGAGCAATGATGATCCTAGTGGCTCCACTTTGGCTGCGACAAATATGGTTCTAGGGACATGGATATGTTGTTCATCCACACTTATTGGCAGGTTCCTTGCCGCTTTAAATCTTGCCGGAAGGTCTTCAAGCTGGCTCCTCCCACCCACCCGGGTGGTAAAACTCTCGGCTCCGCCCCATGACGCTAGATCTTCCTTACCGCTTGGAAGCTCAGGTTCCCTCCTTAATGCGCTGCGTTTAAAACTGGTTCCTAATTCTTCGAAAGTTCGAAATCAAAAAGGTTTTTGCTAAAAAGACTTCGGTCTTCTTCTCCTCGCGGCTGCGATGGACAAATCGACTCCCAGTTTTCGGAGGTGCCCTTGCGGGCAGAAGATGTCTAGGACGGATCTGCACTCCACGTGCGTCTACTGCCTGGGCCTTGAGCACGACCCGCAGGCCTGCGACTTGTGCTCTTCCTCCAGCCCTCGTCCTTGAGGGCCGTGCTGCCCGATTACAACTAGAGGCGCCCGAAAAGAATTCCACGGTGAAATCTGAAGAGGGCCGACTGGCGGTGTCGCGGCGGGCTCGGCCGGATCAGCTCGAGCAGATGATCGCCCTCGAAGAGGGCGGCCTTGATTACACTTCTACCTCGGCTGCGGCGGCATTTTGTCCGCTCTCTCTCGTGCCGTACTCTGCTTCTTTTAAGGAGCTTTTGCCTAACCCTCTCGACAAAGGTGAGGGTCCAACTTCTTCGGACCTTTATCCAGGTCCAAAAGAGCAAAAGTAAGTCTCTCCGTCGACGCTCTTGGGAGCGGGAAAGATCCCCTCCCTTGTCGACAGTCAACCAGATCGACCCCTCAGCTCGACCACTGGCTTCACGGTGTCCCGTCAGGCCAGTTGACCGAGACTCCCGTCGATGGGGTCGAGATTTTTCTCGACCCGTTAGACGGGTTGTCGGCTGGAGAAGCTGAGAATCCCCTCTCCCCGGTTCCCCCGGTGGGAGTTGAGGATCCCATCGGCTCGTCTGTGCCTCCGGTTCCGGAGCCTTCGGTGGGATCGTCCAAGCCGAGGGGAGTGCCGATTCCGACACTTCTCCTCGCCTTCCTCGGCCTAGTCCAGACTCTTGGTCTCGGTCTTGGACATCCTCGCGGTCCAACCGATCCCGCTGCCATAGGCGGTCTCGGTCTCGGCATGACAGCCGTGCCGCCCGCTCTTCCTAGACGAGGGAGGCTTGGCGCAAGTTGCGTCAGGTACGAGGAACTCATGTAGCAACAACTCCTTTTGACGGGAACAAGCCGACCCAGTCGTCTTCCCGGCCATTAAGTGGCTGTCACGGAGCAACAAAACAACCCCTCGTTGTAGTCGAGGAGCCTGTTCTCAGGCGGTTGTTAGCCAATTCCAGCTGCCCCAACGATTCTGGTGGAACCTCCGCCTCCACAGCCATTAGTTGGGGCTCCGACCAAAAATTCTCGGTCGGCCTTGGGTTTGCCCCATAGGCTGTCTGTCACCCTCACTCCCTATAAACCTCAGCAGGTGGAGGGTGGCTCAGGCCCGAGGCAGCTCTTTGAGGACTCTTCTGAGTCCGATGATGGTTCCTCCCTCTTCTCCAAGTGCATGGACTTGGAGTCCTCGGGAGGGCAGTCAATGGACGATAGCCCTTCGTCCTTCTTAGGGTTGCTTCGACTCATCTTGGAGTCCACCGGGATGAAGCTCGAACCCGTTTCTAAACGGACCAGGTATCCCCTCACGGAGATTCTGGACCGAGGATTCTCCTGAGGCCTTTCCGGTGGCGAAGCCATAGTGGTCCGGCCTTGGAACTTTGGCAGCATCCTGCTTCCTGCCCTCGCCTTGACCAGGTTGGCCAGGAAGTATCACGGTCCCTACGGTTCCCTGTCTGGTTTTGGAACACCCCTCGGCCGAGGGTTGGTTACCGACAGCGTTTTCCGGCGTGCGGAAGCGCCAGGGATGTGGACAAACCTCCGACAAGAATCCAGAATTGGATTATGCGGGCGGAAAGTCTGTGCTCGTCGTCCTCTCGGCCTCGTCAGGCCAGTTTGGCCATCCTCATGGCACATTTTCTCACGCCCTGTTGGGCTCCTGGATGAGTTGTCCCTCATCTTCCGCGAATCTGCAGACTACGGTCACGCGGAGTGCGGGACCAGAGCAGGCGGTGGCCAAACAGCAGCTCAGACTCGTTAGACATTGAGGACTCATGTGCCAGGTCTGTGGTGGCCGCAGTGGCCATGCGTCGTCGGGCTTGGCTGAGGATATCCACCTTTACCTCGGATACCCAGCACAAGTTGGCGGATGTTCCCTTTTTGGGGACTGACCTCTTCGGCCCTGGGGTGGAAGGTCACCTGCAGAGGATCGGGAAGTCCAATGCTACCTTGGACTCGGTCTCTTCCGCTCAGAAGGACAAAGGCCACAAGCCACAGCCTAAGCCCTTTCGTCCTTCTGCGCCTGCCGCGCCCGGCCCAGCAACGTCAGGGCCAGCAGGCTCGACCTTGGTATCCCAAACCCAAGCCGTCGGCTTCCTCCAACAGGAAGCAGAGAGGTAAAGGCCCAGGAGGTCCCTCGGCCGGTCCCTCCTCCAAGCCTGCCCAGTGACGGGCTGAGGGGTGTCGCACCCATCCCTGTCACCTCACCCCTGCTCCCCCCCATGGGGGGACGGCTCAGACACTTCCTTTCTGCCTGGTCCGCTGTTACCATGGACAGGTGGGTACTGGAGGTGGTGGGAAAAGGCCTACCTCTGGAATTCGAGCAGGCCCCGCCCTTCAGAGCCGTCGCACCTCGGGGGGCCTCGGGGTCCGCAGCCTCACTGGCGGCTCGCCGAGCCTACATCGCTCTCCTCCTGCAAAAGGAGGTGATCACGGAGGTGGAGGACCCCCCTTCAGACCCGGGGTTTGTGTCCAGGTATTTCCTGGTTCCGAAACGGACGGGGGGCTGGCGCCCCATTCTCGACCTACACGACCTGAACAAGTTCCTAAGGTCTCGAACCTTCAGGATGGTCACTCTGGCGCAGATAATACCACCTCTGGAACACAGCGTGTGGTTCTGCTCTCTGGATCTACAGGACGTGTTCTTTCACGTCCCTATGCGTCCATCACATCGGAGATTCCTCCGCTTTCGAGTGGAGGGATCCCTCTTCGAGTTCCGAGCCATGCCCTTCCGGCTTATCTCCAGCTCCCAGGGTCTTCACCAAATGCATGGCAGTGGTGACAGCATTCCTGTGGTGCCGAGGGGTCCGGGTGTACCCTTACCTGGACGATTGGCTGATAGCAGCCTCCTCCAGACGGGAGGTGGAGCGGTCCAGAGATCTGGCCCTCCAGGTTTGCTCTCAAGTTGGCCTTCTCATCAACGAGGCCAAGTCGGAACTCGAGCCGAAGCAGGTGATCCTGTTCATCGGGGCAGAGCTCGACTCTCTTCGAGCCAGAGCACGGCTCCCGGCAGACAGGGCTGAGGTTCTTACCTCCTTTGCCCAATCATTTCTGGTTGGGCAATTCGCCCTTCCCGGGACTTCCTGCGCCTTCTGGGTCTCATGGCGGCCTGTACCAGCATGGTCCATTGGGCGCTGGCACATCGCCCCCTTCAGTGGGGACTGGCCAGGCCAGTGGTCCTGGCCTTCTGCGATCCTTTGGACCAGCTAGCGATAGTGACCCAGGAGATGTGGAACGCTCTCCAGTGGTGGACTGTTCCATTCCATCTGCAGGAGGGCATCCCGTTTGTCCGCCCCGAGCCGACAGTCTCTCTATCGACCGATGCCTCTCTGATGGGTTGAGGTGCCCATCTGGGGAACACGAGTGCCACGGCCTCTGGTCCCAGCGGGAGTCGATGCCACATCAACCTGCTGGAGCTCGGCGGTCCGCCTAGCTCTCACCGCCTTTGCTCCGTTTCTCGGGTCAAATGGTCCGAGTCCAGATGGACAATACCACGACCATGTACTACCTGAACTGCCAGGGTGGATCGCTCCATGCTTCTGTGCAAGGCTCTCCGCATTTGGTCACTCGATCGCAGCCTGGGCGGATCTCTAGCCATTCATGTGGCAGGAGCCTCCAACACCCTGGCCGATGCCCTGAGCCGGATAGGGGCTGCATCTCACGAGTGGTCTCTCCTGCCGAGGTAGTACAAGATCTGTTCTCCCACTGGGGCACACCTCAGGTGGACCTGTTTGCCTCCAGGGAGAGCGAAGCTGATGCTGTTTTATGCCGCCCCCCTCAGCAGGGCTCGCTGCAGGGGATGCCTTCTCGAGGCTGTGGACCCCAGGCCTCTTTCGCCTTTCCCCATTTCACTTGATTCTGAGGTGCTTCTCAAGGCGAGGAGGGACAAGGCGCAGGTGATTCTGATAGCCCCAGACTGGCCCCGCCAGTTCGGTACCCAGATCTCCTCAGCCTCAGCTCCAGGCTCCGAGGCAGCTTCCAGCTCGCCGGACCTGCTCTCAGTCAATCAGGGAAGGTGTTCCATCCGGACCTTCAATCCCTGCACCTGACGGCCTGGTTCCTGAGCGGCTAGAGTTCCAGGCCTTGGGTCTTTCCGACGAGGTCCTCAATGTTGTTGAGGCATCCCGTAAGGAGTCGACCAGAAAATGCTACGCCTTCAAATGGAAGAGATTCTCCATTTGGTGTCAGGGCAAGGGCTTGGACCCTTCCTCCTGTTCTGTGGCAAGCATTTTGGACTATTTGTGGTCCCTTTCTAGTCAAGGGCTTAGGTCGACGACCCTAAAGGTGCACCTGGCAGCCATCTCTGCTTACCGGGCGCGGGCCGGGAGCAGTCGGTGGCACAGGAAAAGGTGGTCGGGCGCTTTTTCAAAGGCCTTGATCACATTTCCCCTCCGGTGCGAGAACCTCCACCTCCGTGGGATTTACTGCTGGTACTGGCAAAGCTCATGGGCAAGCCATTCGAACCATTGCACAGGTGTGATCTCTCTCACCTGTCGTGGAAGACCGCCTTCTTGGTGGCTATCACGTCAGCCAGAAGGATGGGAGAGCTCCAGGCGCTTTGCATCGAGTCTCCTTACCTGGTCTTCCACAGGGACAAGGTTGTCCTCTTCCCCCACAAATTCCTTCGAAGGTGGTGTCGGAGTTTCACCTTAACCAGGTGCTGACTCTGCCGGTGTTCTACCCCAATCACACCTCGGAGGCCGAATATAGGCTCCATACTCTGGACCCTAGAAGGAGCTCGCTTATTATAAGGAGCGCACGGCTGAAATTCGGGGAGAGGTTCGCCAGCTGTTTGTCACCTACGCTGAAGCCGCACCTGGCAGACCTGCAGCCAAGCGGACGATAGGCAGGTGGGTCACCTCCTGCATAGATTGCTGCTATAAGTTGGCGGGCATGGAGCCTCCCAGAGGGATAAGAGCTCATTCTACCCGTCATACTGCTGCATCGGTGGCTGCTTCCAGGGACGTCCCTATCCAGGAAATCTGCAGGGCTGCTACCTGGAAGTCAGCACACACCTTTATTACCCATTACCACATCGACCTTGAGTCACGCCGGGATGCTGGTTTTGGGGCCTCGTTCTCCAGTCTTTATTCCCTAAGTAGGGGTGTGCTTGCCTCCTCCTCCCGGAGAACTGCTAGAGTCTGCCAACAAGTGTGGATGAACAACATATCCATGTCCTAGAAATACAGGTTACTCACCTGTAACAGGAGTCTCAGGGAATGGTATATGTTGTTCATCCACCACCCACCCGACCTCCCTGGCTTCGACGCACAACCTGAGCTTCCAGTGGGCCAGATCTGGCGTCATGGGGTGGAGCCGAGAGTTTTACCACCCGGGTGGGTGGGAGGAGCCAGCTTGAAGACCTTCCGGCAAGATTTAAAGCAGCAAGGAACCTGCCAATAAGTGTGGATGAACAACATATACCATTCCTAGAACTCCTGTTACAGGTGAGTAACTTGTATTTCTCTCTCTCTCTCTTGCGACAGTTGGCTGTGGAACCACCTTTTCAACTACCTCTGTCGTCCAGCTTGCTATCCCAAGACCAGGGCAGATTGGTCCACGCAGATCTTCGGTCTCTACACCTTCATGCATGGCTCCTGCAGACTTTGCTGTCTCCAGGCATGTAGTTTCATAGAGGGTGGCCGAAGTCCTAGTAGAGACAAGAGAGACGTCTACAAGAGCTACATATGCCATGAAGTGGAAATGCTTCTGCATATGGGCAGCCGTACATTCCCTGGACCCTTTAACATGCTCGGTGAAATCGGAGTTGGAATATCTCTTATCGCTTTTGGACACGGGGCTGCGATACTCTTCCGTTAAGGTGCATCTCTGTGCTATCTCAGCCTATCATGCACCGGTGGGGGGTAGGAATATCACTCAGTTGGACCTTACCCGCACGTTCCTATGGGCATGCTTCATATAAAGCCCCAATCAGGATCCTGTCCCCCCATTGGACCTGTCCTAGAGAAATTGACCTTGTCTCCCTTCGAACTGGCTGTGGACTGCGACCTCCATGTTCTGTCTTGGAAAGTGTTATTTTTGGTTGCCATCACTTCAGCTCAAAGGATTTCAGAGCTGCAAGCACTGATGTGTAAAGAACTTTAATTAATTTTGCACAGAGACCAGATTTCTCTTCAAACTAATCCTAAGTTCCTCCCGAATGTAGTGTCTGAGCTGACACTGAATGCAGATGTCTGCCTTCCAGTTTACTATCCTGAGTATTCAGATTGAGGGGAGGACCTTCTTCACACTCTAGACATTCATAGGATCCTTCGTTACTACCTGAGTTGTACTAAATCAGTCTGAAATTCGGATTAGTTGTGTCCTTTACTCACAGGACTCTGGGGAAACCTGTGGCAAAACAGACCACGTTGAAATGGTTAAAGAATTGTATTGTCTTCATTGATGACAAGTACGAAAAACCCTTGCTGGGACTGGTCAAGGCACATTCCACAAGGGGGATGGCTGCATCTTTTGCAGCTTTGAAAAACGTTTCCACAGCAGACATCTGCGCTGCCGCAACACCGAATTCTGTACACACTTTTGTTAAACACTACACTCTAGACATTGCTTCCAGAAAAAGAGCAGGGTTCGGCCCAGCTGTGCTCCAAGGCCTAATTTCCTAATCATTTAATAAGAGTTTACCTTCCACCCTGTATTCCTTTTGGGACACTGCTTGGGACTCAGTCCTTAAGGTGTAGCCTGCTGCAGGAGCTCTTACTCGAAGTAAGATAGTACAGTTGCATAAGAACTTACCATAACAGTAGATCTTTGAGAAGAGCTCCCACAGCAAGAGCTTTTTTTCCCTCCCTCCATCCCCGGTATATTTCTCTTTCTGGGAATTTTTGGCACCTGCCTCAGATTTCTCTTGTTGAATAACCTCAATGTCTCCGACTGGTGAACTGAGGTGGACTGGGGACCACCCCCTTTATACAGAGGGTGACGTTGGTGGTTGAACTGACGTAGCGGGCTGGCCCCAGCTGGGTACTGCTGGCTAGAAGTTTTCCGTGGAGTCCTAGTGCCTGACGGCATAGTCCTTAAGCTGTAGCCTGCTGCAGAAGCTCTTCTCGAAGATCTACTGTTACGGTAAGTTCTTGTATAATTGTACTTTCCTGTATGAAACATAGAAACATAGAGGGTGACGGCAGATAAGGACCACAAGGCCCATCCAGTCTGCCCATTTTCTCTACCTTATGAATGTGCCACACACCTTTACACTGTCAATGACCTATCTATCCATATTCATCTGTACTGCTCCCTTATGCCTATCCCATGCCTGTTTGAAGCCCTGCACTGTATTCATAGCCACCACTTCCTGAGGTAGGCCGATACATGCATCCACCACTCTTTCTGTGAAAAAGAATTTCCTCACATTCCCCCTTAATTGGCCTCCCTCTATTCTCATGCTGTGTCCTCTTGTCCTGCTATTTTTCTTATATTTAAACATGTTAGACTCTTTCACCTTGTTAATGCCCTTAAGGTGTTTGAATGTTTCAGTCATATCCCCTCTCCCTCCTTTGCTCTAGTCTAGGGTATACATATTGAGCTCGCTAATCTGTCCTGATATGTCTTCTGATGCAGTCCCTGCACCATTTTGTTGCCCTTCTCTGGACTGCCTCAATTTGGTTAATGTCCTTGTGAAGATGTGGCCTCAGTACTGCATGAGTACTCCAGATGAGGCCTAACCAGTATCTTGTAAAGAGGGATTATTACCTCCCTCTTACGACTTGTGATACCCTACTAATTTTATTTATTTATTTAGTTTTGTTAACGTGTAAGTCGCTAGTCAGCAAGTGACTGTTTTCAGGCACGACCGGAGGTACAATTACAACACACAAAGAGTACAGCCAGATTATTAAGACATGAGTACAAAAATGCAGAGAGAAATACATATGGCAATGTAACATACATTAGTAAACAAAATATACTTTAGCACTTGATCATGGAACATACTCAAAAATGTGAATAGTAGAAGGCAGAAAATAAGAGAGGATAGGCATCAGTAGAAAAGACACAAGGAAGGAAAACTGGCAAAAGAGACGGGAGGAGAGATTAAGTAGAAGGAGGTGCTGCGTCAGATACGGCAACAGCGGGTGAGGTACCAACTGCGGTTGGCCTTTGGAGCCGAAAGACGGCAGGCAAAGAGAGGGGTGGTAGGGGAGCGGCAGTAGACGGCAACAGCGGTAGGAGGTAGGAAAATACAGCCGGGCTGGTGGAACCGATAGACGGCAGGGCGAGAGTGAGGATGCTGGTGAGAGGGGGATAGAGGTGGAGGAGTTACGTCAATAGCGGCAAAAGTGTCAAAGTCAGCCGAGCCAGTGCAACCAAGAGACGGCAGGGCAGGGAAGGGGGGTCGGTAGACGGTGGAGAAGTGGTAGTAGGTGGGAGAGAGGTGGACTAAGCACAGCCAGGAGGGTGGGGACTAAGGAGGGGCATGGATGAGGTAGGAACAGGTAAGGTGAGTTTGGTGGGAGGGGAAGAGGATATAACAGAAGAAGGGGGAGAAGCAGTGGGTTAAGTGAGGAGGCTGTGAAGTGAAGATAATGTCATGGAGTAGAATAGTGACTTACAATTGTCAACAGCTAACATTAGGCTTATAAAGAAACAGGTTAAGGCAACATTAATTACAAGGCACAAAATAAAACATTAATTACAAGGCACAGTATAGAACACCCATTTGGACAGGCAAAAGTGCTAGCAATGAGGAAACAGTACAAATGCAGCGGATCAGGTAGGGTCAAAGCAAACACATTTGTCCATAGTAGTGAGGAAAGTCCTGAGTTTGCTCTTAAAAGTCAGATGAGTGGAGACATCTCTTAGATCCTGAGGTAGTAGGTTCCATAGGTGGGGGGCAGCATGATGGAAAGAGCCCATGCCCTTTTTAGTCCGACAAAAGGGGATGGATAGCAAGGTCTGATCAGCCGATCTAAGATTCCTTGTGGGAATGGCCGGCCTGAGGAGATCAGACAGGATAGCAGGCTAATACACCCCAGCATCCCCCTAGCCTTACCTACTGCTTTAGAGGTCTGCTTGGATGATTTCAGGTCATCTGTGATGATGATGCCCAAGTCTCTTTCTTCCTTTGTGACTGCCAGCAACTCCCCTTCCTGCCTATAGGTCGCTTCAGGGTTTCTCTTCCTTATGTGCATGATCTTGCACTTCTTTGCATTAAATCCTGTTGCCACTCTTCTAACCATTTTGCTAGTTTTTCCAGATCTCTTCTCATTCTGCCCACCCCATCTGGATCATCTACTCTGTTGCAGATCTTGGTGTCATCTGCAAACAGACAAGCCTTATCCTCTAGTCCATCTGCAATGTCACTAATGAAGATATTGAAGAGGACTGGCCCCAGGACTGATCCCTGAGGTACTCCACTTGTGACTTGCATCTGTTCTGACTGTATACCATTTACCACCACTCTCTGTTTTCTGCCCATCAACCAGTGTGCCACCCAGTTGACCAACTTCTGACCCACTCCGAGCCTACCCAGCTTATTTATCAATCTTCTATGTGGAACAGTGTCGAAAGCTTTGCTGAAGCCAAGGTAGGCGACATCAGGTGCTCCCCCTTGATCCACCACTCTGGTTACCCAGTCAAAGAAATCTATGAGATTAGTTTGACAGGACCTTCCCTTTGTAAACACATGCTGTCTTGGATCCTGTGCCCCTATGGATTCCAGGTGTTGCACTATCCTTTCTTTAAGGAGTGCCTCCATAATCTTGCCCACTACTGAGGTAAGACTGACTGGCCTGTAGTTCCCTGCCTCCTTCCTGCTACCGCTCTTGTGAGCCCTTCTCCAGTCTTCTGGGACCTCTCCTGTACTCAGAGACTCACTAAACAGTTCTGCTAATGGCTCTGCTAGTTCCACCCTTAGCTCCTTAAATACCCTGGGATATATGCCATCAGGTCCCATTTCCTTGTCCACCCTGAGCTTAGCGAGCTCTTGTAGGACCCTTTCTTTTGTGAAGGGAGTAGTGCTCACCTCCCTCCCCCCTGGGTCCATGGTGCTGAGCTATGGGCCCTGCCCTACCTTCTCTTCAGTAAATACTGAGCAAAAGTATCTATTTAGGATAGATGCTTACAGGTCCTCCTCCTCCTCCCTCACATGCCCCCTTTTCTCCTTTGAACTTAGCAATACCCCTCTGGACTTTCTTCTTTCACTAATGTACCTGTAGAAAGTCTTGTCACCTTCTTTACTGTTAGTGCTAGTGTTTCCTCCGCTTGGTACTTTGCCTGCCTTACTGCCTTCCCCTGCTTCCCTTAGGGCAGTTTGGTATGCCTCCCTATCTTCATCCCGCTGTGTTCCCTTATATTTCCTGAAGGCCAGCCTTTGGCTCTGACCTTTCTGCTACTGTATTTGAGAACCAAAGTGGTTTCCTTCTTCTTTTGCACTTCCTTTTCTGTCTAACACAATGGGATGTTGCTTCAAGTATTGCATCCTTCATGCTTGCCCACTTTGCCTGTACTCCCTCACCTATGATTCTTGTTGCCAGGGCTAGCTTAACTCTGTTGGCCATCTTGTCAAAGTCAGCTCCTCTGAAATACCATATTTTTGCCTTGGAATGGAATGATTTAGATGTAGTGGCCAAATTGAACCATACCATGTGATGGTCACTGGCCCCCAGGTGACCTTCTACCTGGAGATCTGTGATCCCTTCCCTGTTAGTCAGTACTAGATCTAGGATAGCCCTGTCTCTTGTGGGTTGTTGTACCAGTTGTTTGAGGCCCTCCCCATGCAGGGAATCCACCATGTGTCTAGTTCTGGCAGATGTTCCTGCTGGTATTGACCAATCTGTATCTGGCATGTTGAAGTCTCTCATTATCAGAACCTCCCCTGTAGCTGTCATGTTTTGTATATCTTCTAACAGTAATGTGTCTAGGTCCTCCACCTGGTCTGGGGGCGTGTAGACAACCCCAGTTCTTATGGCTGTCCCATTTCCTGTTTCCAGGGTGACCCACAGTTCTTCTGGCTCCTTATGTGTATTCTGAATTTCTGTAGTTTTGATATTTTCATTGACATACAGGGCCACTTCTCCCCCCCTTTTTGCACCTCGTCTCTTCTGAACAGTACATAGCCAGGTACTGAAGTCTCCCAAGTGTGGTTACTGGTAAACCACGTCTCACTAATTGCTACTATGTCCAGTTTAGCCTCTGACATTATTGCCTGCAGGTCTGGGATCTTATTTCCCAGGCTGTGAGCATTTTGTGTACATGATTTTCCATTGCCAGATTTCGGTGTGTTAGTTGTTGGGTGAGGTTTGGCATTTCCCCTGTGCGTCGTATGGGGAGACGGACCTTTTTTCTTACCTGGTGATGCAAATGAACTGCAAACATGCTGAATCCCTGTTTGACCACTAGCTGAGGGGGGAGGGGTGTTCTTCCCATTCGATGTATGGGGTGCTGCACCCCTCTCCCCAATTGCTAGTTTAAATATTCTGCAAAGATGTCAAACTTCTGCCCCAATGCACTGACTCCCTCCTTAGTCAGATGCAGTCCATCAAATTTAAAGAACTTTCGCTCCCAGAACTGTAACCAGTTCCCTACAAATCTGTGTCCTTTTTCCTGGCACCAGCCCTTGAGCCACATGTTTAACTCCCCTATCTCCCCTTCTCTGACCTTCCGTCCATCTGCCCCCGTCTCTCAGACTGGAAGGATCACAGAGAAGGAGATGTCGGCCGAAATGGATGATAGTTTGTCACCCAGCCTGGTCAGGTGTTCCTTGGTCTCCACAACTGACCGGCAGGCGAGATCATTAGTCCCCTATGTGTACCAGGACGTCAAATGTTTTCTCCTGCTTTGTGAACAATTTTAGCAATGCGGTCAGTGTCTTTCCACGCTGATGTACCTGGGAGACCTCTGACCATTACCCCTGGCTGGAGATGAGTATCAACTCCCCGAATCATGGAGTCTCCTATGATCAGAAGTGTTTTGGATTTCCTTTTTGCTTTTTTTGTTTTGGTTCCTGATTTGGGCGAGTTTTGTTGTGCTAGCCCCTGTGCTGCAGTGTCCTGCTCTGCACTGTCCTCTGCCCCTTTGTTTGATTTCGGACATAGAAGCAGATACCTGTTTGTAGTGTTTATATGGATTTTGGAGGTAATATGTTGGAGAGCACAGAGTGATGGGGCACCCGATTTGCCCCTCCTAACCACCTGCCAACCTCCTGGACCAACAACCCTCTGCGGTCGAGGTTCTTCTGTTGGATGTTGGGGAAATGGCGGGTAGTTCTTATAATGTATTTCCTCTTGAATATGAAATTTTGAGGCGCGCCATCTCTGCCCATGCTGCCCGGAGCTGAGCCCTAAGATCTCCAATGGCCCTGTATGTAGGACAGTGTTCTAAATCCTGTAAGACTGTATGCCCTTCCTTCCTTTCTGCTGATTCAGAGAGCACTGTTCTACCTACAGATGGCTAGGGCAGCTCTGATACTTATTGCCCCACTGTGGCCTTGACACATCTGGCTCCCCCTGCTGCAGCAATTAGTGGTGGAACATCCAGTACCTCTGCTCCTGTGCGAAGGTTTACTGTGACAGGATCAGGGAACCCTGGTCATCTGAACCTGAAATCTCTCCATCTTCACGCATGGCTCACGGAAACATAGCCATCGCTCATTTTGGGATTTCCAAAATTGTTCTGGTGGCTGCTAGAAAGCTTTCCACCAGACCCACTTGAAGTGGAAGCGTTTCACCCTATGGGCAACTTCTCGGCATCTGGATCCATTCACTTGCCTAGTTACTCAAGTTCTAGATTATCTACTGTCCCTGTCAGATTCAGGTCTGTAGTATTCCTCTATCAAAGTGCACCTGGATGGTTGTCCAGTTGGAAGTGGCCCATACGGTTTGTGGGCATTTTGCATCTGAAGCCCGCCTTCTGTAATCCAGTCCCAGCTTGGGACTTGGATTTTATTTTGGAAAAGCTTAAGCTTTCTTTTTGGAAGGCATTGTTGTTTAGTAGCGATTACTTCTGCTCAAAGGATTTCACAATTACCATACTAATGTGTGAACCTCCTTATTTGATTAGCCACAAAGACAGGGTGTCTTTGCATACTAATCCTAAGTTTCTTCCTAAGGCGGTGTCTGAGTTTACTTTACATCAAACTAGTCACCTGCCAGTGTATTTTCCAGAGCATGCCAATCCAGGGGAAGCATTGCTCCATACTTAGAATACGAAGATACTGTACACACTGTATTAAAACCTGCAGAAAACCTCCGCAGTTTTTGTTTAATTTGCACCTGGGAAAGAGGTCGCTCCAGTTTCTAAATAGTGCCTATCTGAATGGCTGGCAAACTGTATTACTTCCTGTTACAGGAAGTCCGGTAAGGAACTTCCTGGTGTGGATCGTGGTCATTCAGTCAGCCGTATGGCCACTTTTGCTGCTTGTTTCAAAAGTGTATCTGCTGCAGAGATCTGTGCAGCCGCTACCTGGGGTACCGTACACACCTTCGCTAAGCATTACAGTCTGGACATTGGGTCTCGTACACGAGCTGGGTTTGGCCTTGATGTACTTTACAGCCTCTTTTCTTAGTCTCTAGGCCTAGCCACCCAGACTGCTAGCTTGTGGTACTGCTTGGTACTCGTTGCATAGGTGTGGCTTGATGAATGTAATATCCTCTAAGAAGATAGGACAATTATGTACTTAACATAACAGATCTTCAAGAGAATCTCTTTCATCAGGCCATGCAGTCCCACCCTCCGTCCCCCTACTGGGCTTGCAGCTCTAATTTTGCTGCTCCTAGCTCAACTGAGATGTTTTCCAGCCTTGTATCTCACCTGGCTCATGGAGGGCTGCTTTCTCTCCTCGTTCCCTACCGGAAAGTTCTCCGAGCATGTTCTGTGGTGGGGAACTGAGAAGAGGAGGGGCCACCCATGTATATGTAGACACACTGACACCTGACTTCATCATAAGTGGCTCCTGGAAGATTGCTTACAAAAGTTTCCGTGTGGTCCTAGTGCCTGGTGTCTATATGTTCCATAGGTGTGACCTGATGAAAGAGATTCTTTCGAAGAACTATTACGGCAAGCATGTAACTGTTCTTTTTTTATTAAGAAGCATATTTTAAGGCCAGCCCAGTGGTGTAGAAGTCTGAAGCGCTGTAAAATGCTGTACCTCTCCCACGCCGGCAACATGAGTTCGGGAATGAGCTTGGGTTGCTGGGGATCAGCCGGAGCTGCAGGGCTGGGAGAGGATCAAGTGACCGCCATGCAGCTCTCCTCTCCTGGATTGGGGAGGTAAGCCTTCCCAGTGCTTGACTGCCACCGAGTGGAGGCTTGGTGGTAGGACCATGCAGGTGAGGGGCTGGCATTAGGTCAGGGTCGTCGGTTCCAGAGCGCATATGCTTCTGTATCACCGAGGCCCCAGGGAGTAATGGGAAGAAAAGCAGTAGAAAATGGACAGTGGGACCAGGTTTCCTTGAAGCCCTGCGCAGAGTGCCGAGATCCACCCTGCCAGAACACTGAGAAGGAGAAGGAGGAGGAGACTGGTAGGTGGCTGGCCGTCAGCACCTGGGGACAGGGCTGATAGTCCACCCGGTCTCAGCAAAGGAGGATAAATGCTTATATAAAATATAACTAAAAAAAGGCATATTTTTTTTACGTGACATCATATGCCACTGTAAAGTAAACTGCAAGCCGTGACTTTTTTTGTTTAGTGCGAGTACAGTTTCAGATGTGACTGAACACCAGTTCAAACAGGGAACCAGACATAATTAGTCATCCTCCTCACAATTGTAGTCCCTCCCTGAACTTTTGTCTACCCCCAAAAAAACTTTATTTGCTCCGGGTAAATGTTTTGTTTACGCCAACTGGACCATATCGGAAGAGCCGTTGGGGAGCAGTGCCGCATACTGAGCGCCGTTGGGGAGCAGAAATGCACATTATGGAAGAGCTGTTGGGGAGCAAAGCCGCACACTGAACCACAAAAGAGCAGCCTTTGGAGAACAGCACTGGTCTTTAGTGTGACAGTGCAAGACCGTGTGCAGGGTTACAGCACCAGTATTTTATCCAGTGTGTGGACACAGTTTGTCGGGTGAGGGGAAAGTGTTACCGTGCCAGCTACTGAGCATGTGGAGAAAGTTTATTGGAAAGAGGGGAGAGTGTTTGTTTTTTTTTTTTTTGACAGTGAGCATGTGGAGAAAGAACACTGTCTATATCAGAAATCCCTCGCTTCATTCATTTTTTTTTAAATATGGTGCCTGAATGTTTTGTGAAATGAGGAGCATAATGTAGGGATTTCAGTTTCTTTAATATGTGCTTTTACGTAACAGGGAATGTAGTTCGGGAAGTGTGTGTGTTAGGCATAAATGAATGGTCTATGACCCATTTTAACCAATCAGTTTATTAGTTTTCAGGCGTATTTGTGAACCAGTTCTATCATATGTGTTGTTTAAAGTACTGCACACCCTGAGCCTGAGTTTTTCATAATTTTTATCTTCCTAGCTCCCCCATGTGCACATTTAGTATGCCACTGTAGCAATTCTTATTTTTTGGTTTTCCATCTAATATGCTGTGTCTCAGTCCTCCAGTGTATCATATGCAGGGTGAGACAAATCAGGTAGCCGCGTGGCCAATGGTATCTAAATAGATTGGTTTGAGAAGCAGATTTTGAAAGTTGCTGGTCAGCTGGATACCTGCCCACAAAGTGGTTTTGAAGCCCTTAAATATGATGTCACTAAAAATGTTGATTTGGCTCTGAGATTTTGAAAGTGAGTGGCCAAACTGACCACCAGCTCACGAACTGACCTATTCCACCCTCATCACGTCATGTTTGTTTGAGGTTCTAAATACGTGTCAATTTTCTTGCTGGACCTCATGGATGGGAGCATAGGGTTCTGCCCTATTCCACTTATACCTGAAAGATTAAGCCACACTACATCTCTCTGGTTTCAGATAACCTGTTTGGCTAAAGCATAAGAAATAAGGGGTTAATTTTTTTTTTTTTTTTTTTACTTTGTCTTGTCTCCTTCCTCTTCAGCAAATTACTAACCTACCTATTTCCTTCCGGTTGCGGTGTGAATACAGTGAGTGGTTGCTTGTATTAAAAAAAAAAAGTTGGTTTAGTTTTGGTATGAAAAAGAACCCGTGTGTGCTGTTTTAGTACTACTGTTTTACATACAGTTACAAATATTTCTGTAGTGGGGCTGTCCGATGCCGTAGTGGCAGGTACCCTTATTTATTTATTTATTTGCTTTATTTAGTCTTTGGTAACCGGGAAAGGCTCACTGAGCCAGGGCTTGTTTCCAAGTGCGACCCCGGGGACATTTGGGTAAAAAGGAAACCTATACAAAATGAATAAACATGACATGAGAATAGGTGCATCAAAAATACAACCAGTTACAGAACAGCAGTGCAGTTATACAGACACACTAGAATCATTGACATTTGTATGAACATAAAAATAGCCTGAGTGCAATTAAGTTCATGCCAGGATTAAGGTAGCAGCTAGGGGCACTGTCAGCGAGCATTTTGAGCATGTCTGAGCACACATTTGAGCGCAGGGAGTGAGGTGACCTGCCGGAAAGCAGTGTGTTCCTGTTCATACCTAAATGTATGTGAATCACGTAAAAAATACTTAATTCACATGTATCTGTGTCTAAAGGGGGTACAGTACATGTAAAAGTTCTCTGCAGGCATATGTGCTACTTCCCTTGTGACCATGCGCTACATTTTCCCCAGTTACCTCTAGCTGGTGCCGATTGTTCTAATCAAGAGATTTCCCCTCCACAATAGCAGTTCAGTCAGTGGTTGGAAGCTGGAGAGCCAGTATGTGGTGGGATTTGCAGTTTGAGCAGAACAGGTTGAGGACAGCAACATTGTGCTACATAGTGTTTCACAGCAGATCAGTTCAGAGGGCAAGGCCAGCTGAATCGAGTATCAACTGAAGATTCGACGGCAAGGATGATTGGATGAAGCCTAGAAACAGGCAGGTATGGGTGCTAATAATTGTCACACAAAGAGAGACAAACAGCAGACTGATCGAGTGAGACTGTGTATTGTGCCCCAGCCTAGAGAGTGCGAGTTCCGACCGTCAGCTCAGTTCACTCAGCCCCACGGTTCGGCTCCTAGGGAGCCGAGTTCAAATACCATGGCGCTTATCCTCCTTTCACGCCTGCGATGGTTGGCTTGTGCTTTCCTGATAACATATATGTTTACCAATGCTGGGAGACCTTCTGCAACCCTAGCATGATACTGTCTCTGACCCCAGTTTCACAGACAGCCACTTCGATTTTAAAATGATTTACCATGTTTCTCTATGCTCCTTCATGTGTCAGTAGCAGGCAGTATCCTGTGGGTGATCATAATTAGATTTAGCTCCAGAAGCAACTTTATCTAAATTGAACCATTTTTCTGAGCAGCGAACCTGGAAGTGTATATTTGCCTACAGTAAGTGATCTTGTTTGACCTTTGCCACTCATTACCTGTGCCGCGTCACCTCAGGAAAATAAGCGGTCTCCCTGTAGCCATGCTAGCACTTGTGTAGTGTGCATTAAGAATGGAAGATTTCCGTGCTCCAGTAACCAGTTATAGGTCTGCAGACGATGAGGATGACCGTAGTAGTTCCTTCGCAAATGTGTTATTTGGCAATGACATTGGGGCACTGTTGAATCGTATTGGCGAATTTGACCCATATCAAGATGTCCGCTTTGCCAGTGATGACAGTGATGCAGAGAGCAATTCTTGTAGTCGCAGCAACTGTCTGGATCTTCAGCAATTTGGAAGTTCAAACAGGGACGGCAATAATGAATGGTAATTGCATGGCCCTTTTTTAATTAGCAGCTCTGTGCACTCATATTTTTTTTTCCTTTCCCTTGTTAATTGAAATCTACATGCAAATGTAAGCCTCTGTTTCCAGACATGTATAGCTGTGCTTCACATTTTTTTATGTGCCCTAACACTCACTCTTGCTCTCGGTTCCAAAATCAGAGAACTGTGCACAGACAAACCCCATTATGGAAAATAATGGAGTATGTTGCTCCATCTGTGTACAACGGCATCAGTACCCTTCCATTTCTGGACTCTGTTCCTCTCACCCATCCGGTTTGTGGACTATCGGCAGCCAGTCACTCTCTTCGGAGGTGCAACAAACGACAGACGGGGTAGCACCAGGGTACTTTGCATTCTCTGTGCTATGGTAGTGCGTGAGGCTTAGTCTCTACTCACCTGCTTCATCTCGAGCATAGTCTCCACTTCTGGGTTCCAACCCATTTGCCCTGCTTCTGGCGATGCCATCCCTAACCCCGCCCCCTCTTCCCTCACCAAATCCATTTCTTTTACTGGTTAGGCAGCCTAGTCTCTGACACCACCGGCTTACCTGCTCGTGAGTACACCTGCCCAGCTGCACATTGGAACCATGGCCCGGCACAGCACCTGGATCTTACTACCGGACAGCGCTTAATAGCATGTCATTTGCTGTCCTCTTCTCCAGGTACCCCTTTTGTTGTTTGACCTGTTGCAGCCGGCCACTTTGTCATTGCAGATCAAGTAGCATCACAATTGTACTTCGAATTTCATTTGCCATTTAGCCAGTAGCTTCCCATGTCCTTCTGCTGCTTTCCACACTGTCCAGTGGGTATCCTGTGATAATCGCCACCTGGGAAACAAAAACCCAGGAGAAGAGTACACATAGCAGGGGAGGTACTAACAACAACAAAAATGGAAAGGGACCTGGGGGGTAGTCATATCAGATGATCTAAAGGTTGGTAAGCAATGTGAGAAGTAGTAAGGAGAGCCAGGGGGATACTGGGATGCATAGGAAGGGACATCACAAGTAGAAAAAGGGAAGTGGCTGTCCCTCTGTACAGACAGTTGGTGAGACCCCATCTGGAGTACTGTGTGCAGTTTTGGAGACCTCATCTACGCAAGGACATAGACAGGATGGAAGCAGTCCAGAGGAGGGCAACTAAAATGGTGCAGGGTCTGCATCAGAAACCATATGAAGAGAGACTAAGAGAGCTTAATATGTGTACCCTTGATGAAAGGAGGGACGGGGGACATGATAGAAACGTTCAAGTACCTGAAGGGAATCAACAAAGTCCAGGAGGGTAGCATCTTTCAGAAAAAGAGATGTGTAAGAACAAGGGGGCACAATTTAAAGATGGGGGGGGGCGGCTCAGGGGTAATGTGAGGAAATTTATTTTCATGGAGAGAGTGGTGGATACATGGAACCACCTTCCTGGGGAAGTTGTTGGGTCTAAAACAGTGGGGGAATTCAAACATGCATGGGACAGACAAAAGGCAAGTGTAGTGGGGGGTGGCAGGAGGTAGGCTGTTGGTTAACTAGAATCTGCAGCTTATCCAGTAGGTAGGGAAATGGGCAGACTGGGTGGGCCAAGTGGTCCTTATCTGCCGTCAAAGCCAATGTTTCTATATTGTTCCTTGGCACAGCATACAAGATCGCACTGTTTTATCACTCGCTGTTATGCACTGTCGCTTTTCCTGTGGTCACCGAAATGTAGTCGCCTATATTGAAGTCGCGATTATAACATAGAACCGTCCAATGCAGGGGAGCTGTTTGGACAATGGTTAGCTGTGGCTGCCATGCATTGCTCATGCTGCACAGCCTGCTGTGAAGTCCAGTGAATTAGCTCAAGGACAGCCCTTTGCTGGCACCATCCTCCAAAACCCTCACCCCACCCACAGTATGCAACCGAAGCTGCCACCATGGGAAACAAGCCCATAAAAGAGCAAAAACCGAAAAAAAGGCTCGGCAGTCCCACTCAATCTGGACACTGCATCCAGTAGGACGCTAGGATCTCAGTGATAATAAACAACCCCCCCACAAAAAAAAATAACAAAACAAAGCAAAAAAAAAAACCAGCACCAAAAAATCAGTTGCAATCAGTGCAAAAAACATTCCCACACTTAGCCTCGCACTGGAGTCCGACACATGTTTTGAATCACAGCCAGAGGCAGGTTGCCAGTCGGGAATATGCATCAATTTGTAATCCCCAAGCCACTTTTTAACAAGTTAGCACACCCCCATTAAAAACTGGACACCAGTGCCCACTTACTGGCATACCATTTTACTTTACAAAAAGGATTGGTACCACCCTAGGCGTTAGGATGTATACCAGGCTCATTTTCTAGAGGAAGAGGGAGTGGGGGTACAGAAATAAAACAACATGAATCTTATGTAAACATTACAATCCAGGTCCTGGGTGTAGGCTGCTAGGCATATGCTAGATCTAACCTGCTGAGGGGGCCCCAGTAATTCCACACAACCAGAAGCAATAATCGTAAAGTCCGGAACGGTAACTGGGATTGTGCAGTATGGCTTTATTCAACAGATGGAAACTTAAAGCAGGAGTGGACCCTCAAGGGTCGGTCTAGGCAGGACAGGTACATTTCACGAACTCTCCTTGCATGCAGTACAGTTCATGAACACACAACAGAACATCTTCTTCCCAGTTTCCCAAATGGTGCATCTAGTGGACACCTGGCCACGCACCCGAACATCTTCCGCGCATCAGTGTCATTTAGTGAATCTAAGCCACACATTCAGAACTCCTCTTCGAACATGGATGCAATTAAGTGAAACTTAGCTACACACCTTAACCTGCAGCTTGGCCCATGCTCAGGTATAACTGGTGCTCTTTACGAACCAGGAAGCCCTGCCATGTAAGCACTTAGATGGCTTTCCTCCCACCCTTGGCCCCAACTGACAGTCTGTGCCCCCATACTGGGGTGGCCAGAAAACAAACTGCACTCACTTGGGTGAACAGTTCACCAGAAAATTCACTCACTTGGGTGAACTAGGGGCACTGACAGGTGCGATCCACCCTTATCTAAAGGCACACAGACCCCAGACTAACGATTCCCCTAAAAACGTGGAGATCTTGTCTGCTAGCACAGTACTCATAAATAGTTGTCCCATCCGCTGTGCATGGAACAACAAAAGAAAAAGGCAGTCTCCTGGGTAGCAGATCAAACAGTCTCTCAAAGTCCTTTCAAGGCAGCTGACACACACACACACAACCTTCAGGGGATTGACCCTTAAGTCTACTGAGAACAAGCAGTTCCTTCCACTTCACTGGGAGTAGAAATCAGGAAATCCTGCTGTAGCACTGGTCTCCACCACTTCACTGGAAGCTGGAAATGGTACTTCACTAGGGTGAGAAATGCCGGGCCCTCACCTCAGAGCCCAGCTGGCAGTCCTTCTGCAGTTCTCTCCTCCTCACTCAAGCTCAAACTGAAAACAGACTCTAACTCCAACTGAGCATTCTAAGCTCCCCCCCCCCCCGAGCAGCTGTCCACACAGTGTGGCTTATGCTGCTGTGAGAGTTCCGAATTACCTAATCATTCTTCGCTCAGGCTAGCTGAATAAACAATGATGTCAGTATGTAAGAAGACCCTAATGAGCTCCCTACCAGCTGCCTGCTGCCTTTCTAACAATAATACTGATAGGATTCTAGTAACCCCAGGGGACTGGGTGGTTACAAATTAAGATGCTGGAATCTTTTTAAAAGACCACGGTCCTATGTGCCTTTCTCCAAGTGGCACTTACTGGTACCAGTTAATAACTGTACCATAATGTGACAACACACTAATGTTTACTCAGGAACAGCTCACCAGTGCCACAAAGCCAGTGTCCTCTGCCTAAACGCACCCCATGGCTAGTGCAATCAAAATATCTGTAACCAAAATGAATGTCTGTGCTGCCCACACCCTCAAAATTGATGGAATGTTTGTGTGTGTTACGTACTATATTGTGACTAATGGGCAAACATACACACACATTTCTTTCTTCTTTCACTGTCATTTCTTTCTTCTCTCACTGTCTGTATGTATTACTGTTTCATGGATTTGATCTTGTGATCCACCAGAAATATTGATTTTATATATTGATTTGTTCATTTTGGGCGCACATAAATTGCCTTTAGTGTTGCCATAAAGTGTTCAACTCAGCGTCACTTTGGGAAAATTTCGGTGTGGTTGGGGGGGGGGGGGGAGTCAGAGAAGCAGTCAGACATTGACTTCAGCTATGAATAAAAGGTGAAGGGCATAACTTGGAGGATCCCAACAACTCAACATTGGTCATACCTCATGTATTACTGCATCTCCCCCCGGCCCCCCATGCTAACTTGCTAGAAGCCACTTTGTGCACAGAGGGCATGCCCAGATGACCTGTTTTCTTATACTGCCCCACGAGCCACTTTCTATTGGATATGTCCTAAGTCTGATCCTAGTGAACATGTGTCCGCACATGCATGCCAGTCAGCACTGAAGTGTGGCTCCATGCCAAACTACTGAATACAGACCATTGGTGCTGGAAAAATGACTGTTTGTGTGTCAAGGCTAGATATATTACTGTCATCCGTAGCCATAACCTTTTTTTTCCCAGAATTATTATGTACCAATAATAATAATTGCTGAATTATATCCTTTATAGTCTGTGCATGTAGTACAAATGCAGGGGCCGAAAATATTGTATGGGCAGTTTGGGTGAAACTCAGATCTATTCCATGGATGGAGTGAGATATGGGCAAAAAAAAAAAGGACATTAAACTATAATACAATTATTATCTGCCTTGGTAATGGACAAGGCAGGAGCTGGACATTATGGCTTAGCGGCTGCAGGCAGTATCCTTTTCTCTCCAATATAATTTAATGCACCATGCTAAAAATGGATACTTGTAAAGAAATAGTCACTAAACGTTCTGCAGAGCATATATTTGTTTTGGAATCATTAGAATTAGCCACAGTAGACAATCTGCTAGAGGCGAACACTACCAGGGGCAAGACAGTCGCGCTTCCACAGAAAAAAATGACTGCAAGCATAACACGCAGTATATTTAATGTTTTGCCTCTGTAGTTCTGGTCTACAAGTGGTCCTTTTACTGCTACCTGGCATCAGTGTGTTTGAGCAAAAAAACACCCACAGGTAGTAGTTTACTGTAACTGTATAGGCAACAATGCTAGAGGTGGACTGCACAGACGCTGTACAAAGCCACGCAGTGCTTCTCTGCCCAACAAAAGACCAGATCAGAGTCAGGCTGAAGTCAGGACTCCGTTTAATATTTTCCGATCCTGTACGCAATTTACGAGGGTCTTTCATTCACAGTTTTGGAAAGTATCATGGTGGACATTCTGAGCGAGGAGTTAGTAGCTGTGTGGGCACAGACCCCCTTGTGGTGACATCACACGTGCATAGGAAACGACGCATGTGCGAACAGCCAAAGGGAGAAACAAAAAGACAAAGAACCATGTGGTGCTGAAAAAATGAAAAATACCAGCGGTTTTAGGTTGCACGGAAGAATTGTGCTTGCAGTTAGACTGGGAACCCACAGAGGAGCCAGTCGGGACTTGCAACCTTTGACAGGCTAAA
The DNA here is from genome assembly GCA_016271365.2 of Neoceratodus forsteri. Taxonomy (NCBI): domain Eukaryota; kingdom Metazoa; phylum Chordata; order Ceratodontiformes; family Ceratodontidae; genus Neoceratodus; species Neoceratodus forsteri. The sequence goes on along the minus strand of JADMNL010000026.1, from coordinate 86,130,849 downwards.
ACTTGGTAAGTCGCTTTAAGTTCACCGTGTGACCATCCAAGTGTGAGTGTGCAGCACTGTGCTGTCAGGCCACTGGTCCAGAAAGTGTGTCCCACCAACCTGTCAGCTGAGCATTGCCAAAAAAATAAAACACAAGGGAGCTTCTGTTTTTCATTTGTGTAATTTTTTTGTATCCTGTTGTGCATTGTGAGAGAGTTGTGGTCAGGAGGGATTAGGGTATGCATTGAGATGGGGTGCACCACGTGAGGAATCTGTATTTCGTATGCATGAACATTTTCAGAAAGGGTACAGTAAACCTTCAAAACTTTGATTTGTACCCCCAAAATATTCTGGAGAGGGTACAGTGAACCCCCTGATGTATGGGGTCAGTGGGAACCCTGTCAGAAAGTAGATGGAAGTTAGTTCCAGAGGGAGGGTACGCAGAAGGTGTTTGCCACATGGGGAGCCCAGGTTTAGTTCCTGTTCCAGGTCCTAGTCGGGTAGCCAGGAGATCACAGAGCTCTCCACAGGAGCATGCAGTACCCTCCTATGGGGAAAGTGCTTTTTCATTATTTGTTGCTTAGCTGGCTGCCGGGGGGGGGGGGAGTCGAGCAACAGTTTTTGGTTATCCACACAGCATTGTGCCCGCATTCATGTTGTGCATTGGACCTCCCACTCAGACCTGTGCTGTTCTTTTCCTCCAGCTTAGGAGACTGTGAGTGTGTTATTTGGCACCAGTTTGGTCAGGGCCCCTCTCTGCTATGTAAACCAGAAGTGATAGCGGGGTCATACCTATGGAAGCCTGGTTACTAGCATGGGATGGGGGTGGGGAAGTCCGTGTGGCTGGCGTGGTAGGGTGTAATAAGTACATTGAAAAAGAGATGGCGAGGAACTAGACTACTTTAACAGCAGGAACAGCATTAATACAGCCTTGCCAAAGCACAGCTACACCCTGTATTGTGAACTGTTTGGGTGGGGGGAGAGGTATCGTCCAGATGGCAGCTAGTAAAAGTGGAACTGAGCACTGCAAAAGTTATACAAAACAAAATAAAAAAGGCAAACATGATGCAGGTAAACTGACTACCGCTGTGATAATTGCATTTGTGGAGTTTTTCACTTTGAAGAAATGCACTCTGCTGAGATCTGATGAACTGGTAGAGGCATAATTTGCACTCATTTATGATACAAAGAGATGTTTAATTTGTTCTGATTCTCCCTCAGGTTCATTGTTCCAATTTCCTGTGTTATCTGCAATGATATCATGGCTTACATGTTTGGATTTTTCTTCGGACGCACTCCACTTATCAAGGTTAGTGTGACAGAGGCTTGGCTTTAACTACAAACTCTTATCCACTAAACAGAAATAATATTTCACAGTCCCTGGAACAGAAACACTCTGATGCCATACATCATCTGGTTACACAAATTTAATGTTAGTCTTCCATCTTGCAGATTGACAAAAGCAGAATTGCATTGAAACGAGGAAGAAACACAAAGACTGCACTTTAACTGGAGTTCATTCAGAAATTTTAAATTTGCAGTTATTGAGAACCCCAGATGATGTTGCAAGTGTAGCAGTTAGTTATGTAAGCAATAACACAAAACAGGATTTGCGTTAAGCTGATTGCCGCATGCCTTGGGTGTATCGCGTTTTGAGCCTTCAGCCACCCATGAAGGGTGGCCATTATAACTTAATGCACACCCTGGAGTGTGCTATTGTAATTATAAAATGGGTATGTAATACATAGCACAGTAAAAGTAGAAAAATAGATGATGGTGCATTGAGCAATGTCGCTGCATGGTCATGTGACAAGTCTTGGCCAAATGAAGCTCTCTGTTTCTTTTACCTGTTTTGTACGTACGTACATACTTGTGGTGAGGAAAACGTCACTCAAGGATGAGAAAGACCAGGGAGTAACTTGTGTCTAAAGAAAAATATTCTATGGGAAATGTGAACTTGCTTCCTGTAAACCCTATATACTGTTTTTTTCCCCCTGCAGTTGTAAGAAGTTTTTTTACAGCCGGCCTGGTGGTGCTGAGGGTTGAGGCGCTGGATGCCACACCTCACGCTATGCCAGTGACCCGAGTTCGGGAGTGAGCTCAGGCACCGGGGGTCGGCAGGAGCGGGTTGAGGATTGAGTGCCTGCGGACTGCTCTCCTCCCGGGGGGGGGGCTGAGGATTGCCCGGCGTGCCAGTGGAGACCAGGGGGCATTGCAGCATGTAGGAAAGCACGTACTCAGCGTGACTGACGTAAGACAGGAGTTGCCGTCACGTCATTTGTGTCGGTGTGTACCACGCATGGGGGGGGGGGGCCCACAAGCACCAGAACAAGGGAAAAGCCCGGTCTGTGGGGTAGGCGATGGCACCTGCCCTCATGCCCACGACTGAGTCCATCCTGCTTGGCCTTCCAGGTTCCTCCGTCCAGAGGCCTCACCCACAGTCGGAGTCTGTGTGTGCAAGAGCGCCCAAAGAGGAGGGGCGGCCCCACCCCGGAGGAGTTAAGCTGTGGGTGCCGACTGTGGGCTGAATGGAGGAGAGAGGAAGCTCAGGTCTGAGGATTTCAGGCAGGGCAGGAGCAGGCAGGGTGTCTGAGAGAGTACCTGCAGATCGTGACCGGAGGGAAAAATAGTCAAAAAAAAAAAAAGGTTTGTTTACTGTGTGGTGACTTTTTCCTGTTTCTCTGTTTAATTACATTTTTTTATACACATTAGCTGTCCCCTAAGAAGACCTGGGAAGGCTTTATTGGAGGATTCTTCTCAACGGTGGTGTTTGGACTACTGGTAAATTCCATGGATATGATATTCCGTATTTTGTTTTGTAGTACAAGGAGCAGCCACATAGTACTGTATTTCTGTAACAATGCCATCATCTCCAAGACTATCTAGTAACACCATTCAGACATAGAGCTGCATGGCAGAATAGTGCAGACAGCTCTGCATATAACAGATGCCATTTTGACTTACTAATCTGTAACTTTAGAGGATGTAGGTAGATGATTTTGGTGCTGGCTGTGCTCATCTTGCAGCCTAATGTTACAAACACGTGATTCTGTGGGCTGAAACTGAAATGGCAAATGACATTGGGTGTTATTCCTTAAGAACATGTCTTCTTTGCAGTAAAATAATTTTATAACAAACATTGTTGACTAATGATGGCCCTCTGTATTCAGGTGACTAGAAAAACAAACGCGCTGCGCTCACAAGCATGTCAGAGACCCTGACAGCAGATGAGGACTCCTTGGCCCATCTCTCCCTACCTACACTATTACCATGGACCGTGCCCAATCTACAACTCTTTCTCCCTCCACCCCTTTCTTTTCCACTATGATTTTTTGTCCTTGTCCCATGCATTCTTGAACACCACCAGTCTTTCCGGCCCCACCACCTCCGCTGGAAGGATGTTCTGTGAAGAAGTACCAGGGTTCCCCACTGTCTGAAAATATAGGGTGGTGGCAGTGATGATAGGGTCCAAAGGTGCATTATTTTTCTGGACCTCCTATATGCACTGTACATGTGATTAAGTGGATTTTAAGTAAATTATAGTGGACTGGTATCATAACAGAGGTAGTAGTGCAATAAAGGATGAGAATAAAAGACAGTTTTGGAGGATTTTATAACAAACAAATCAGTAATGGATAAAAATATAGGGTGGTGGCAAAAAAATATAGGGTGGTGGTAAAAAATATAGAGTGGTGGTAAAAAAATATAGGGTGGTGGCCCACCGCGCAAAAATAATGAATGGGGAACACTGAGTACTTACATCTCTCCTGAATCTACCCACCTCAATCTTCATAGCATGTTCCCTTGTTCTTGAGTACCTTTCTTTTGAAAAATACATCCCTCCTGTAAAATGTATTGGAGGCAGTAGGCCTGGGCTCCAGCTAAGGATATCTAAACATGAGACAGAACAAGGAGAAAATGGCACTCCCAGAAGAAGGGGACATAAGCAAAAGACAAACGGAAGAAAAGCCTCCTCTGTTTATTCATAAGAAGAAATAGGAATATGTTGGATTCCTGAGGAACACGTAGTTACTCATCTGCAGAAAAGTCTGTAATATGTTCTATATTTAAATAAACACAGTGATGGGTCTTTTTTTTTCATTTTTCAGTGCTGGTTTTGATCCCTACTTTCATTGCTCCTTCAGAGCTCACAGTGGCCTTGTAGTCCTACGACACTGCTACACAGTTTATTTCAGCATTGCAAGGCCTGAGAGTAGCGGGGACCTTCAGACTTCAGGAATCTCTTACTGTGCTTAACAAATGCAGATTCAGCCTGGAAGGTTGAGCTGCCTCGGAGAGTAATGTTTGTAAATTGTGGAACTTGGAATGCAGTTCAGACCTCCGCCATGTGGTGGTGCTGTGTTCTGCAGTTTAATGTCAAATCTATTTCTCCGTCTGATAAAGCAAGGAGGCAGTATAGCTGGAGGAAAACAGCACAGGTCTGAGTGGGAGGGCCAATGCACAACATGACTGGAGCCTAATTCTGTCTGGATAATAAAACTGACATAGAGCTCCACTCCGGCAGCCAGCTAAACAACAAATAATGTAAAAGCACTTTCCCCATAGGTGGGTACTGCATGCTCCTGCTCCAAGGATAAGGGTGTGGATATGGGCGGCAGAAGGGTGGGGCTGAGGGAGGCTGGGGCAACGCTCCAGAAATTACAGGATGTTATGTTACAGCAAGCAGGAGGGGATATTAGGACAGAGGACCCTTAGATAGGGATGTTGACGCTAAGGGAAAAAACGACAGGGTAAACATTCCTATTATAAAGAGAGTGGAGGGGGAAGAGTCAGGAGGGGCTGTTGTGGGGAAGCCCAGAAGAGCAGACAGTAAGAAGGGAGGGGCTGTTGTGGAGAAGCCTAAAAGAGGAGACTGTGGGAAGGGAGCTCCTAAGGAGAACAGGGCAAGAGGGGAGGAAGAGGGGCAGTTTAGAGCGGCAGTCGGGAAAATCAGGTTACTTGATGGAGGCTGGCATAGAGTGCTGCAGTAAATTTGAGCTACTACGCAACCTAGAGGGGGAGGAAGGGGTTGGTGGAAATGAGGAAACTGATACAGAGGCTGGGTGGGAGGGAGTCGGATACCCATAGGGCATCACAGACCGGCAATGGAAAGGATAGAAATAGTCCCAGAGGGAGAAGGGGAAACATAAATGTTAAGCAGATGGGGAGATGCAACATATTGCAGACATGAGGGAGGAGAGCACGACTGGAGAGAAACTGGGAGACAAGGAGGTGAGGAAGGGGCCCCCCTTCAGCAGGGGGGTCTGTACCAAGGATGGGGCCCTAAGAAAGGGGACCCACAGAGGGCCTCAGGTGGGGTACTACACAAGGGGAGGATGGTGGTGTGGGAAGGAAACCATCAGGGCCAGGATAAATGTTTCAGATAAGAGGGTTAAAGGGACACCTATTGGGGGTCTGAGTTAAGTGGCAAAATAACAAGGGAGGCAGAAAGGGAAGGGTGACAAGAGGGTCTGTAATAAGGCAGGAAAACTCCCATGGAATTGAGATCACGAATAAAGGGGGGGATGGGGGGTTGAGAGTGCATAGTGGAGGTAACCATAAGGATGATGGCGGTGTTAAGGTTCTGTTATTGGGAGACTCGATGATTAGGGGTATCCAGTGGGAGGGACAGGGGGGTGGATGCCATAGCCAGATGAAGGTAGTGAGTATCTCTGGGCTGACAGTGCACAGAGCAAAGTTCATGGTGTACCTAACTGGTTAGGGATTGTGGAGGGAACCGGATTTTCTGTGCATTTGGGAACTAACAATCTAGAGGAAATAGCATTTTGGAAACCAAGCAGGGTTCCAAGAACTTGCCAGAGTCTGTCGGGATAATGGATGCAACATTTCCTTCTCGGAGATATCGCCAGTACCAAAGGCCTCAGTGGAGAAAAAAATGAAGCTCACAGAGGTTAATGACTGGCTCAAGAAGTGGGGTGAAGAGAGTGGGTTGGGGGTGTTAGGGAACTGGAAAGGAGTTTGGGAGGATAAGGGACTGTATGCCAAGGACAGGCTTCATCTTGCCTCGTTAGGGAGGGAAGTCCTTAAACAGAGGGTGGCTGACTACATTCAAGAAAGGTGGGGTTTAAACGTGTGGGGGGGGAGGGATAAGGGAGGGGTTGACCAGAATCCCTCTCCTCCAGATGAGGGGAGTAGCCTTCAAACCCGAGGGGGGAAACAGACTAGGGGAGGAGGTTTCAGGAGGAGCAGAGGGAGGATGGAAGTATAAGGAACCTGGGTGGGGTTCGACAAAGGGGATCAGGGATAAGGGGTGGGGGTTGGTGTTAGTAAATGCCAGGAGCTTGGGAAACAAGTTGCCAGAGTTCCAGACCATGCTGTTCGGAGAGGAGGGTGGATGTGACAGCAGTCACGGAAACGTGGGCCAACAAAAACCGTGACTGGGACCTAAACTTGTGGGGGTACACTATATTTAGGAAGGATAGAAAGGAGGGCGGAGGGGGTGGAGTGGCTATGTTCATTATAGATGACATAGAAATTGCTAGGGTAGAAGAGGCAGAGGGAAACGTGGAGGCCTTATGGGTCACCTTACAAACCCCAGCAGGAGGTAAGGTCAAGCTGGGTGTAGTATATAGGCCCCCGGGATGGGTGATGTTCTGGAGGATGATTTGCTGGACAGCATCATTGCCCAGTGTGGACCAAAAGGGGAAGTAGTGGTGTTGATGGGGGACCTTTAATATGCCAGGTACAAACTGAGGAACCATGTCCTCTAAGGTGGCCAAGGAGCAGAGGCTGCTGGACGGCTTCCAGGATGTGTTCTTAACACAGCATGTGATGGAGCCCACAAGGGAGGGGCATGTCCTGGACATGGTTCTGGCAGATGGGGATCTGGTAAGGGACCTGGTTGTAGAGGATTCCCTGACTGGGAGCGACCACAATACTGTCTGGTTTCAAATAAGCATGGGGGGAAAGATCTAGGACACTGGCAGTGAACTTCAAGGGGGCAGACTTTGTGGGCATGGGAAATATTCTCAAGAATCACTTGAAAGGGATTACATCAATGACAAATGTGGAAAATAGATGGGAGGTCATAAAATGGGGACTTCATGAGGCAGTCAGGACCTGCGCTAAGGTGAAATGTAAGGGAGCAAGGTCACATAAACCATGCTGGTGGTCCAGTGAGGTTCAGGTAGTGGTCAGAGAAAAGAAGGTGGCCTACAAAAAATATAAAACAACAAGAGGGGATAGGGAAAAGGAAATATACTATCTTGCATCTAGAAAAGTCACCCGGATGGTGAGGGGGGCCAAGTCCAGTAAAGAGCAGCGGCTGGCACAGGGGATACATGGAGGGAAAAAGGGGTTCTTCCAGTACATTGGTGAGCGGAGAAAAACGAACAGCCACCTCGGCAGATTGAGATCAGAAGGAGGGTGGGAGGAAGAGGCGAGGGACCAAGCAGAGGTATTTAACGAGTACTTTGCCTCTTTGTTCACTAGGGAGGGGGATGGGATATCTACAAAGCAAGGCACGATGGGGATAGAAGCGGTAGTGAGTGGGATCAGGGGAGCAACAGAAATGGAGCAAGAGGGAGGGAAGGAGAGGTACCCCAGGGGTGTTGCATCAGGATAAGGATAAAAAGACCAGTAAGGTGGAGGGGACTGATGATGCTATCTCCACCGCAAGGGTGTGGTTAGCCCTCAAGGCCCTAAAGAAAGATAACTCTCCTGGGCCGGATGGCATTCATCCATGAAGTACTATGGGAATTGGCGGACATACTGGCTGCACTCCTGGCAGAGCTCTTCGACAGGTCGCTTGAGACCGAGAGGGTACCTAGGGATTGGCGAGAGGCACATGTGGTGCCGACCCATAAAGGGGGGTCGAGGGAAGTACCAGGTAACTATAGACCCATCAGTTTGACCTCAGCAGTGGGAAAATTAATGGAGAGTATACTAAAGGAACGATTGGGGATGTACTTGGAGGAGGTGGGAGGTCTGGATAGTCGGCAACATGGGTTTGTGCCAGGTAGATCATGTCAAACCAATCTTGTGGAGTTCTACGAATGGGTAACATCAGAACTGGGCTGGGGAAAGCCTGTGGATGTATTATTCTTGGACTTCAGCAAGGCGTTTTACTCTGTCTCCCACAGTGGTCTGGTGGAGAAACTGACGGGGTTGGGAGTAGGCCCTTTGATGGTCAGATGGATTGAAAACTGGCTAGCTGGACGCACCCAGAGAGTAGTGGTCAGTGGGGAGCTCCAACCCTAGAGAGGTCGTAGTGGAAATTGCAGGGGCTCGGGTCCTGGGTCCGATCCTGTTTAATGCATACATATTGGACACATCAGGGAGGATAGGGTGTGAAATGAGTCTCTTCGTTGATGACTCCAAGATGGGAGCAGTAGTTGAGGGGTAAGAGGGGAGGTTGACCCTGCAGGGAGACCTGGACACCCTGGAAAGCTGGGCTCACACATAGAAATTAAATTTCAATATCACCAGGTGCAAGGTGTTACATCTTGGGCGTGGGAAACCCTAAACATAGGTACACCCCGGGAGGGGAGGCGCTGGAAGCCTCAACAGGGGAAAAAGACCTGTGGGTCATGGTGGATGCATGTATGAATAACTCTTGAGCAGTGCAGGAAAGCGGCTAGCAAAGCAAACAGGATGTTGGGATGCATCCTAAGGGGGATCACCTCTAGGAGCAGGGAAGTTATTCTGCCACTGTACAATGGACTGGTTAGACCACACCTTGAGAACTGTGTACAGTACTGGAGACCACACTTGAAGAGGGACATACAGTTCCTGGAGAGGGTACAGAGGAGGGCATCTAAGATGATACGAGGACTAGGGGGTTTGACGTATGAGGACAGACTTGAGGAGCTCTGCCTGTTTTCATTGGAGGAGAGGCGAGATGGGGGGACATGATTGAGGTCTTCAGGTACCTCAAGGGAATAAATAGGGTAAACATGGAGGGGATCTTTAGACTAAAGCAGGGAGGTATCACCAGAGGGCATGGTTTGAAGGTAGAAGGGTGAGGGGGGAAAAGAGGAGGAGGTTTTTCACTGAGAGGGTGGTGGACCCTTGGAATGCGCTGCCTGGCGAACTGGTTCAGAGATCCACACTGGAGGGCTTCAAGAGAGGGTGGGACAGACACAGAAATCGGATGCATCAGATGATGGCCTGGCCCAGGGAGGTGGGGATGGATGATGGGGGTTTCTGGAACACAGTGGGGGGGGCCTTGGCACCCAACTAGGGATCTGAGGTTCGAGCAGACTCGATAGACCGTAAGGCCTAATCTGCTGGCAGTTAGTATGTCACTGCCCCTCCTCCTGAAGAAGGAAAGGAGTCGGCGGTGGACAAAGCAAAATTCCCTCTATGGAGGACATCACCAAGGCTTGGCAATTCTTTCAGGCTTTTCAAGCCATGGGTACCCTAATAGATACACCAGTTACTCCTCGAGTTTCTGTTCCCCTCCCAGTTCCTGAGGATCAGGGAACCAAACTTTATTATGAGAAGGAAGGGGATCCTATTGAGCTTGATGGTTCTCCTGAACAGGACTTAGGTTCCCCTTCCCGGGGGTCCAGAAGATTTTCCTCCCACTGTGCCTTCATAAGGCAAATGGTAAGCACCCTCGACCTCTCCACCTAGGAAACTGTGGAGGATGTGGACAAGGCTGTATTTTTGGACATGTTGGGGTTACCTCCCAACTAAGAGGTTGCTTCTGCCTGTCCACAAATCCCTTAAAGCAACTCTTAAGTTGCTGCAGACCCCTACTTCCACACTAGGAATCGACAAAAAGATTGAGAAGGAAGTGCCAGCTGGAGAAACGTGATGCCAGGTATCTCTGTTCATGCCCAGTTCATAATGGTGTGGTCCAGGCAGCGGCCTGTGACAAAGATTAAGTTCCTCTTTCTACCCAGCTTCTGGACAAGGATTCCAGGAAGCTGGACAGTATGGGGAAGAAGCTGTATTCCTCTGTCTCCTTATTATAGAGGCAGATTGCATATTTGGCCTACACTGCCCAATACCAGAAGACCTCTGGAGACCTGGCACAAGATTTGGCAGACATTGTTAAATCTGCTCTTGATGCCACCAAATACCAGTTTCATATACCAGTAGACAACAGTGACACTACTTCTTAGGTTATGGCCCATGCCATCTCCTTAAGGAGATTTGCCTGACTAAGGATCACTGATTTATCCCAGGACACCCAGGCAAAGGGCATGGATTTCCCATGCGAGAATAATTCTGTATTTGGTGACAAGACAGAGGCGTATATGAAAAAGATGGAAGAGTACAAAACCACCTGAAAAAGCAACTCTGAGAAAGAAAAGGCTTCCCCTGCTCTAGGATTACTCTCAGATGAGAGGTTTCTTTAGGGGCAGAAGAAGTGCCAAACGGACTGATTCAGCTACAGCACCTAAAGCTCAGCCCAAGCAGAACCCTTGACGAGTTGGTCCTGGTCACCTATCCATTGCCAGTGGGAGGAAAGCTGGCTCACTTCTTTCAGGAATGGCTAAATGTCACCACGCACAAGTGGGCCCTGGAAGTAGTGAGCCATGGGCTCACACTACTGTTCAAAAGATTTACCAAACTGCAGGTTCGCAGAAACTTCAAACCTCCCTCTCCAACAAAAAGGGTTCTGCTGGAGTTGGTGGTAAAAAAAAGAAAGTGCTACAGGCAAAGGAAGCAGAAAAAGTTCCTCCTTCCCAGTGGGGAAAGGGCCTTTACTCACGGTACTTCCTCACTCACAAGAAAAATGGGGGGTGGCAACCCATTTTGGATCTCAGGTTTCTGAACACCTGAGAAAGGACAAGTTCAGAATGATCACCCTGTCCGCAGTGATTCCATCCCTGCAACAGGGAGACTGGCGTCTGTGGATCTGAAGGATGCTTATTTCCACATCCCAGTCAGGCTGAGCCTGAGGGAATACTTAAGGTTCAGGCTGCCTTCTGGTCATTATCAGTGTACATCCCTTCCCTTGGGTCTCTCGTCTGCTCACAGAGTGTTCACAAAGTGCTTCGCTCTGGTGGCAGCACATTTCAGGAAGCAGGGAGTGATGGCCTTCCCTTACCTGGATGACTGGCTAGTCATAGGTAGGTCGCACCAGCAGGTCAAAAGACTCTTTCCAGCTAACATAGAGCACCCTGGAGACACTGAGATTTCTCATAAATATCCAAAAGTCCCAAACAGAACTAGCACAGGTGCTGCAGTTGATAGGAGCAGAGCCTAATGCACTTCAAGGCAAGGTATTCCTACCCCAAAAGAGAATGGAAAGTCTTCTAAACCTAGCAGACATCTTCATCTTGGGCCAGACCAGGCCAACAAGGCATTTCATAGAAACATAGAAACATAGACTTTGACGGCAGATAAGGACCGCAAGGCCCATCTAGTCTGCCCATTTCCCTACCTACAGGATAGGCCGCAGATCCTAGTTAACCAACAGCGTATTTCTTCCTACCCCCCACAAGAATTGCCTTATGTCTGTCCCATGCATTCTTGAATTCTCCCACAGTTTTAGACCCCACAACCTCCTCAGGAAGGCTGTTCCATGCATCCACTACCCTCTCTGTGAAATAATACTTCCTCACATTGCCCTGAACGCCCTCCTTCTATCTTTAAATTGTGTCCCCTTGTTCTTGCAAGTCTCTTTTTCTGAAAGATGCTACCCTCTTGGACTTTGTTGATTCCACTGAGGTACATAAAAGTTTCTATCATGTCCCCCCTCTCCCTTCTTTCCTCAGGGGTATGCATATTTAGCTCCTTTAGTCTCTCGTCATACGGCTTCTCTTGCAGACCCTGCACCATTTTAGTTGCCCTCCTCTGGACTGCCTCTATCCTGTCTATGTCCTTGCGGAGATGGGGTCTCCAGAACTGGACACAGTACTCCAGATGGGGTCTCACCAACTGTCTGTACAGAGGGATAACAACTTCCTGTTTTCTGCTGATGATGCCTCTCCCTATACATCCCAGTATACCCCCAGCCCTCCCTACTGCCTTCTCACATTGCTTGCTAACCTTAAGGTCTTCTGATATGATTACCCCCAGGTCCCTTTCCTTTTTTGTTGTTGTTACTACCTCCCCACCCATTGTGTATTCTTCCCCTGGGTTCTTGTTTCCCAGGTGCATTATTTTGCACTTCTTTGCGTTGAATCCTAGCTGCCATACTTCTGACCATTCCTCCAACCTTGCCAAGTCCCTTTTCATCCTTTCCATGCCTCCTTGTGTATCAACCCTGTTGCAGATCTTTGTGTCATCTGCAAAAAGGCATACTTTTCCTTCCAGTCCCTCTGCAGTGTCACTGATGAAGACATTAAAAAGGACTGGACCCAATACTGAACCCTGCGGTACCCCACTAGTAACCCCCTTTCTTCAGAGTGGACTCCATTTACAATTACCTTCTGTGTCCTGTTGTCTAGCCAATGTTTTACCCAGGGTACCACCCTGGGTCCCACTCCCAGGCTGGTTAATTTGTCTATTAATCTTTTGTGTGGGACTGTGTCAAATGCCTTGCTAAAGTCTAGGTAGGCCATGTCCACAGCCCCTCCTGGTCTACTACTTTGGTCACCCAGTCAAAGAAATCTATTAGATTACGTCTGACATGACCTTCCGCTGTGAACCCATGCTGCCTTGGGTCCTGTGCTCCACTGGCCTCTAGGTGCTCAACTATTCTTTCCTTCAGAAGTGACTCCATCACTTTCCTACCACAGAGGTCAGACTGACAGGTCTGTAGTTTCCTGCCTCTGTCTTGGTCCCACTTTTGTGAAGGGGAATCACATCCGCCTTCCTCCAGTCCTCGGGTACCACACCATCCTCCCATGATTTATTAAAAAGAGTAGCCAGTGGTTTCACTAGTTCCTCCCTTAATTCCTTTAGAATTCTGGGGTGAATTCCATCAGGACCCATTGCTTTGTCCACCTTCAGTTTTAGGAGTTCTTGCAGAACCCTTTCTTCTGTGAAAGGACTGGGATCGACCCCCCTATCAAGAGTGCTTCTGTTAATTGGATTAGGCACTTCCCCCTCCTCTTTTGTGAATACTGAGCAGAAATATTCATTCAGTATTCCTGCTTTCACTGTCCCCTCTGCTGCCACCGTTCATTATATTCAGCCTCACTATCCCTCCCTTTGTCTTTCTCGCTAGCTGATGTACCTATAAAGGTTTTATCCCTTCTTAACTGAGTTGGCTATCTTTTCCTCAGTTTGGGCCTTTGCTATTCTGACTTCCCTCCTGCTTCCTTCTGCCTTAACTGGTACAGCTCTCTGTCCTGCTCCTTCTGTGTTTCCTTATACTTCCGGAATGCTATCTTTTCTTCCTGACTTTCACAGCCACCTCTTTTGAGAACCATAGTGGCTTTTCTTTCATTTTGATTTGTTTATTTGCTTCACACAGAGGCTTGTTGCCTCTGTGATGGCAGTTTTGATAATTCCCATTGTTGCTCCACACCTCCTTCTAGCCTGTTTGCTAGTGCTTTTCTGAGCAGTCTCCCATCTTGCCAAAGTCAGCCCTCCTAAAGTCCAGTACCCTCACTTTTGTGGCTCGACTCTGTAGCTGAGTTAACGTGAACCACACTGTTTGATGGTCACTTGTCCCCAGATGGCAGCCCACTTCTAGATCTGAGATCCTCTCACTGCCCCCGTTTGAGAAGTCACGAGGTCTAAGATTGCTCCCTCATGAGTGGGTTCCAGAGCTAACTGTCTAATGCCTGCCACCTGTAGGGCATCAAGAATGGCCCTGCTCTTGGATGTGGCTGCAGCAAATGTGCTCCAGTTAACATCTGGCATATTCAGGTCTCCCATCAACAGTATCTCCCCTTTCTCTGCCATTCTAAGAATGCCTTCTATCATATCCTTGTCCATTCCTTCCCCTGACTTGGGGGTCTGTACACAACCCCTGTGCGGATTGTGGTGCCCTTTCCAGTCTCCAAGGTGATCCACAGTGCTTCCTCTCCTCCCTGTTTACTCTTTTGTTCAGTTGCTTTTGTCCCTTCCTTTACGTAGAGAGCTACTCCTCCCCGTCATCTCCCCTGCCTGTCTCTCCTGTAGATTATGTACCCTGGTATGTTAACATCCCAGTCATGGTTCTCTGTGTACCATGTTTCTGTGACTGCTACGATATCCAGGCATCCCTCTTCGATTAAGGCCATCAGCTCAGGAGCTTGTTGCCCAGACTACGAGCATTGGTACTCATTACCCTCCATTTCCTGATGGCCTTACTCCTTTTTGCCCCATCCCTGTCCTTCTTGCCTTTGTCACTTTCTCCATTTACCCCTGCCCTTCTCCCTATTGACACCTCTATGTTGGTGTTTGCCACACTTACTACCGTGATTGTTTGGGGGGCTAGGATTTTCCTGCTCCTTTCCAGTACCTCCCCCTTGGCTAGTTTAAAAGCTTGCCAATGAAGCATTTAAACCTATCACCTAGGATCCTGGTTCCCTCCCAGACAGATGCAGCCCATCATGCCCAGTATAGGCTTGCATCACTCCAGGTGGACCCCAGTCCCCAATGAAGCCAAATCCCTGAGCTCCACACCAGTTTTCAACCACTGATTGAATCCCATGGTGCGGAACACCTAGCCTCTCCTATGCCATAGATGGGTAGCACCTCCGAGAAGGTTACTGTGCGTGCTACTTGACTAAGGCCCTCCCAATTCCACAAACTCTTCCTGCACTTCTCTAACCCCTTTCTTAGCCAGGTCATTTGTCCCTAGGTGGACAATGACATCCAGCTCCCTCCCCTGTGCAGCTGCTCCGGCAATCCTGAGGATTCGCTCCCTGTTCCTCCAAGCCATGGCGCCAGGCAGGCACCTTACCTCCCTCTCCCCTTCCTTGCCCAGTTCTACCTTCCTAACAATGGAGTCCCCCACCAGGAGTTGTTTTCTTCCCCTGCAGGGTCTCCTGCCACCCTCCTGTGGGTCTCCTTTGTGGAGGTTCCCAGCATCCTCCTTGGTCTCCACTGTGGGTGCCTCCATAGAGGAACCACACTTTGCCAGAATGGCATAGGAATGTGGAGAGAGTACAACTGGAGGGATCAGCCTCTGTTCCACCACCCTCACCCTCCTGAGCCCACTGTGGTCCAACCGCTCCTCTTTCTTGGCAACCTCTGGAGGCAGCGGCAGTGGCACTGGTGGTCCCTGGATGGAGAGGGTCCCACAAATCCTGGCCAACTCAGCCTGGAGATGAGCAACCTCCATCCTCAGCCCAGAGAGGTGCCTGCAGATGGGACAACACCGCATCCTCCAGAACATCTCCTGGAAGACTGCTGCTCCACAGCCACTGCACTGCACCACTCCAATCATGTCTTATTTCTGGCCCCTTAACTGTTTGCAATCCTTACTCTTCCTCTGTTTTTTTTTCTCTCTCTTTCCTTACTTTCTGTCTGTGTGCCCTTTAAGCTCCTGATTATCCTGTTCTGAGACAAGAATATCCTATATTTCTCAGTAGACCACTTACTTGCTCAGAGGCAGACCTCCAGCAGCTAGAGGGGGCCGGAGAGCTACTCTTGCCCTTCTAGGATGGTGGGTCCTTGGTGGTTCTGTGATCACTCACTTCCTGCCCCTAAACAGGAAGTTCCTGTTGTCAGTCAAATCCTGTGCCTATAAAAATAGAACTAGCTTTGGGTGGAGGGGAGCGAAGGAGGGCAATATAGTCCCAGCAGAGAAGTCCAGTCACACAGCAGTCCTTTCTCCTGTAGCCCCTGGGTCATATGGCTTCCATCACAGCCGTGGTGACAGGAGCCAGGTTCCAAATGAGAGACATCCAGTATCACTTAAGGGCTCATTGGTCCCAAAAGCAGTACCCCTTTTCAAAGTTGGTGCATGTGACAAAAACTCTGTTACAGGCTCTGGTCTGGTGGAAATAATGAGAGAGCCTCAGAGAGGGTATGCCTTTCCATCAAAAATTCCCTACAGTGGTCCTGATAACAGATACTTCCCTCCTAGGCTGGGGAACCCACTGGGGCGACCTAACAACAAGTGATGTGTGGTCTCCCTGGGAATCCAGATAGCACATACACTTCCTGGAGCTAAGGCGGTTTTCTCACCCTTCAGTTGTTTGCTCCCCAGGTAAAGGGCCAGTCAGCCCAAGTCAAGACAGACAACGCCACTACCATGTATTACATCAGCAAACAGGGAGGCACATGGGCAAGGTAATGGAGTTTCTCCTAAAGAAAGAATAGGAGAATACCTTGAGACCAGCAGATTGCAGGACAAGAGATAACATGACTTCACAGGGGGGAGGTCCTGCCAGACCAACCTGATCGAGTTCTTTGACTGGGTAACTAGGGTAGTGGGCCAGAGCGGGATGGTAGACATGGCCTATTTGGATTTCAGCAAGACCTTCAACACCGTCCCACATAAGAGGTTGGTAAGAAAACTGAGCAGCCTGGGTGTGGGGCCTAAAATCATAAAATGGGTGGAGAACTGGCTTAGGGACAGCAGCCAAAGAGTGGTGGTAAATGGGGTACAATCTGGGGAGGGTGACTAGTGGGGTACCACAGGGGTCTTTGTTGGGCCCAGTCCTCTTTAATATCTACGTTAGTGACATCGCAGAAGGACTGGGAGAGAAGGTATGCCTGTTCATGGATGACACAAAAATCTGCAACAGGGTGGACACACCAGGGGGGTGGAAAGGAGGAGGGAGGACCTGGAGAAGTTAGAAGATTGATCACGAAGGTGGCAGCTATGATTTAATGCAAAGAAGTGCAAAGTCATGTACCTGGGGCACAAGAACCCAGGGGTGACATACAGACTGGGGGGGGGGGGACTGGCTGTCACAAGGCAGGAGAGAGACCTAAGATTTATCATTACTGATGGACCTGAAGGTAGGAAAGCAGTGTGAGAAGGCAGTGGGAAAGGCTAATCGAATGCTTGGATGAATAGGGAGGGGGTATCACCAGCAGAAGGCGGGAGGTCATTCTTCCCCCTGCATACGTCATTGAGAGGCCACACATTGAGTACTGTGTGCAGTTCTAGAGGCCACAACACCGGAAGGGCATAGACAGGATAGAGATGGTGCAGAGTAGAGCAACCAGATTTGTGCAGGGCCTTCATCGAAAGCCCTATGAAGAGAGGCTTAAGGAACTGAACTTGTATTCTCTGGAAGACCGTAGGAAGCAAGGCGATATGATACATACGAGACATTCAGATGCATCACAGGAATTATCAAGGCACAGGAGGGGAGTATTTTTCAGAGAAAAAGTTCCTCTAGGGCAGTGGGTCACAAATATGAAGTTTGGGGGGCTAGGGTCATTGGTGATGTGAGGAGATACTTCTTCACTGGGAGGTTGGTGGATGACAGGGATAGCCTCCCAGCAGAAGTGGTGGGGGATAAAACAATCACATAATTTAAGAGTGCGTGGGATAGGCACAGGGGCATCTTGGGTAAAAGAGGGGGTGGATGCCAGTGCCCCAATAGGGACTCGAGTAGCACTGTTGGGGAATTTAGGGCAGACTGGGTGGGCCAAGCAGTCCTTATCTGCCGACAACATCTATAAATCTAAGCTATGCACAGAAGCCATGAAGATCTGGAATTTGGCTTATTCCATGGAAGTACAGCTATCAGCAGTCCATCTCCCAGGGAAGGACAATACCTTGACAGATTCCCTCAACAAGATCCACCAGGGGTATCACAAATGGTCTCTAAACAGGCTAGTGCTGGCAACAGTTTTCAGGAGATGGGGCACACCAGAAAATAGACTTGTTCACTTCTATGGAGAATTATCAGTGACCCCTCTTTTGTTACAGGCCTCCAACAATGGGTTCACTCCCTGTGGACACCCTGACCCTGGACTGGTCGGGAAAGTTTCAGTATGCATTCCCTCTGTTGCTTTAAGTTCTGAAATTAAGGAGCGGCACCACCCGGCGGAGGTTTGAATCGTGTTCCAAGTTCCATAGTTTACATACATTCCACTCCGGGGCAGCTCAACCTGCCAGGCTCAATCTGCATTTGTTGAGCACAGTTAGATCCAGAAGCAAATGGTTTGATACCTTTTATTGGACCAACAAAGATGTTACAAAAAGAAAACAATGTCTAAGCTTTTGTACCAACCAAGTCCTTCCTCGGAGACTTACGACAGTTGTCCAGAGAGTCACATTCTATTAACACCCAGCTCATGCTTAAAAAACAAAACAGAAAAAATTCTCATTGGTTAAAAGTACCCATTTCAAAAAATCACAAATTTGAATGGAATGAATAGCATCCCATTAGCTTGCTGTTACTAAGAATCTCTTTTTAAGCATAGTTAGGGATCCCTTTGAAGAATTTCTTCCAGCCCCCACAACATCACTACACAGTTTATCTCTGCATCCCGTGCCTGAGAGTAGCGGGGACCTTCTAGCCTTCATGACACCACTATGCAGTTTATCTCTGCAGCGCAGGCCTGAGAGTAGTGGGGACCTTACATTCCCCACAATGCTGCTACACAGTTTATCTCTGCAGTGCCAGCCTTAGAGTAGAGGGGACTTACCAGCCCCCAGAACACTGCCACACAGTTTATCTCTGCAGCACAGGTCTTAGAGTAGAGGGGACCTCCCAGCCCTAGAGACGCACTGCACAGTTTATTTCTGCAGTTTGGGGCCTGAGGGTAGCAGCAATCTCCTACCCTCATGACACTGCTTCTCAGATTATTTCTGCAGCACAGGACCTGAGAGTAATGTGAACTCCTCAGCCCCAGTGACCCTGCTACACAGTTTATCTCTGCAGCACATGGCCTGTGAGTAGCAGGGACCTTCCAGCCCCAATGACACCCACAGTTTACTTCTATACCTTAGGTGGGACTCTACCCCCAAGTCCACATGACACCACTACACAGTTTATATTTCTGCAGCATGGGGCCTGAGAGAAGAAGGGACCTTCCAGCCCCAGCGACCTAGCTACAGAGTTTATCTCCGAAAACAAAAGGAGACCTCACCAGGAAAAGAACGGGTGCCACTGGTAGAACAGAGTCCCAGTAAAATCAGCAGAAACTAGTCCAAGTGAAGCAGAAAAAGGGCACTCTCACCATAAATGATACTGACACCATACATAGTGTCATACCTCTTTACTGAGTACTACAGGTACCAAAGTTAAAAAGGTCCCAGGAAGACTGAGCTGCCTGACGCATTTCACACACGGTACTCTGTGCTTTTTTGAAGACCACTGAAAAAGCACAGAGTATCATGTATAAAGCGCATCAGGCAGCTGTGTGATGCTTTAACACAGGCCTCGCAAATAACACCTCAGTAAAGATTGAACATATAGTATCAGTAGCGGTTTGGGGAAGAGTGTCTCGGTTTTTGCTGATTTTACAGTTTACCTCTGCAGTGCAGGGCCTTAGAGTAGCAAAGACTTCCCAGCCCTCATGATACTGCTGCAGAGTTTATTTCTGCCACGTGGGGCCTGAGAGTGGTGGGGAACTTCTAGCCTTCACAATACCACAACGTAATTTATTTCTGCAGTGCGGGGCGTGAGAGTAGCAGAGACCTCCCAGCCGCAAATGACTCCATTACACAGTTAATCTCTGCAGCATGGGGTTTAAGAGTAGCAGAGACTGCCCAGTCCCCACAACAATGCTTTAGAGTTTATTTTTGCAGAGCAGGCCTGAGATTACCGGCGACCACCATGTAGATCATCTTTCTTGCCTCATTTCCATACCTGACCCTCTCACCTCCCACTTGCACCATGCTCAGTCACACTGTTGACCTTACCTGGTTACACCTTCCTGTGTGGAAGACTGAAATCTCCATGGCCAACCATTGGGATTGGTGCTGTGGTGAAGCATGGCATTGCCATCCCCTTCCTAAGAAGCGCACAAAACTGGTAGACAGAATGGTGAGAGAGTGACATATTTTGGGGATGCGTGCAGTGGTCTCGCTTGTATGAGCTATTCTTAGAGTTTTCAGCAAATTACCTCTTGCATCAGTTGTCCATTTGAATGTCACTTGCTCGATCAAAGCTTTAATGGTATTATAGTGAACAGCTGTTTATAATGAAGGGGGATTATGAAGGGATTACGGGTCTCTAGGAACCTGGCCCAGTGGCGTGGCAGGCGGAGGCAGGGGTGCCTTGCTGCCTGCCACATCTGTGACCTAGGTTCGGAAATGAACTAGGGTCTCTTGAGAGGCCAGTCTGGGGAAGGAGCATTGTGCATCCAAGGACTGCTTTCTTCCTGTGAGGAGGGGGACAGCGCATACCACTGCTTGGCCACCATCTAGCGGAGCTAGATGACGCAGTAGTGGTCTCCCACCTGGTTGTCCGTGTGTTGATACTGAGGAATACTGTCTTCTCATAGTACATACGCACCATGGCACGCATGCCGGCACGGGGGGAAGCTGTGGAAAACGCCTTTAGTGGCAGATGATGGCGGCACTCCACAGGCTTCACACCACTTATTGAGGCATCCACCCATCCATGCCAGTTCAAAAGATTGGAGGTATGTCCCTGGTTGGATGGTTGACTGGGTTGGGGTCATCACCAGAATGGGGCCTCTGGAGTGCCAGGAGGATAAAGGATGGAGAAAAAAATAAGGATCGCTAGCATCCAAAGTACTTAAACCTTTGTAACAGAATGTGTTGGGAATCAGAGCTTGGAGTGCAGTAAATGTGTTTTATTCCCCTGCAGTTGTCTTACGTGATGTCTGGCTACAGATACTTTGTGTGTCCCGTGGAGTTTAACAATGACACCAACCGGTTCACAGTGTACTGCGAGCCTTCGGAGCTGTTCCAGCTGCATGATTACATCCTGCCCACCATTCTGCAGTCCATCACTGGCTGGGTAGGTGCCTTCCTTTCTTTCTTTTCAATACCTTGTTAGCAGCGGCAGATCTCGGCTTTGAATTGAATTGCCTGGCTGCAGCAGGCAGAGTGTAATGTCTGAAGGATGGTCTGCAGCATTCCTGGTGGGAGGCACAAATAATGGAGACAAGCATTTCTCTGGAGTTTACTCTGTCAACGTTTGGCCTCTCCACAGAGAAAAGCTCACTGCTGGCTGTTAGACTGAACACAGAGGTAAAAAGTACTGCCTATAAAGGCTTGTTCATACTGACCATGGAATTCTTGCTCATAATTATTGTAATATTCCATTTTTTGCCACCCACTAATATGGTAGGTGTCCGTGGTCCAGTGGACTAAGTTCTCCTCTTGATAGTATTTCTAGATGGGTGGCTGCGGATGGGGTGGGACTGGCCTCGGTTTATCTGGATTCTGCCTGAATATTCATATGCAACTTTATTGACAGGAACCTAAAGATGTATTGGTTAATGTATTACATATTCCCTCGTGCCTTATTTTGTTCAAGCAGTACTATGTCCTGTAAGTGTAGTTTGTCTTTAATGGAGGAATATTTGTTCTAGGGATGTGTATATGATGTTCATCCACACTTATTTGGCATGTCCTTTCCCCTTTAAGATTTGCCGGAAAGTCTTCAAGCTGGCTCCTGCCACCCACCCAGGTGGTATATCCCTCGGCTCCACTCTATGACGCCAGATCTTCCTTTCTGCTGGAAGAAGCAGGTTCCCTTCTAACTGCTCCCATGTTGAGTAGGCCCTGGCATTCAAATCTTCATATTTTATACCGAAACTTAAACTCTTTAGAGTTTAGTCTTCATCTCGATCTTCAACGCAATGGAGGGAAAGTCCTTGCGGGTTCACGAGTGCCCTGCGAACAGAAGATGTTTAGCGTGCCAGCCCTTGCGCCTCGTGCATTTACTGCCTGAGTCCAAGCACGATACCCAGGCCTGATATTTGTCCTCTCTTCCACCACACAGTACTCGACGACCATCTCGCCTGTTTGCATTTGGGCCACCTGGAGAAAGAGAACCCGCCAATCAAATCTAAGAAAGCCTGTTAGGTGGTCTCTTCGGCCGCGGAGTCCACCGAGCAGCTGGAGCAGATGAAGGCCTTTGAAGAGGAGGCAGCTCAGGCCACCGAGCAGTCCTCTTCGGCTTCTGCCTTCATTCCTCTGAAGTTGGGATCCACCTTTTCAGGCTGCTTCAAGGAGTTGTGCCAGTCTCTCCTGACCAAGGAGGGGAGGGTCCTTCGGGCTCGCACAGCTTGTGCTCTTGGGAAAAAAAAGGAGTCAAGAGAAAAAGAGAAGACTCACCATCAGTGTTCTTGGGATCAAGAGCGGTCTCGGTTCCAGGAGACTTTGGTTTCGACCACGGTCCAAACTGCAGCCTTAACTACTGGCTTCACGATGCCCCTGTCAGATCAGCCTGCCGAGCAGCGGGTCGATGATCCTGCGAGATTTTTCTTGACCTAATCGACCCGCTATCGCTCGAAGAGGCCGACAACTCTCTTTTTAGGACTCCAGTCCTACTGGCCGATGAGCTGACCCAGCCCTCAGTGACCCATACCAGGAGGAGCCACGGCTCTCCCCGGCTCCTTCTGAGTGCCCCTGTCAGTGCCTCCCCACCCCCCGGTGGAAGAGGTCAAGGTCTCGGTCTTCCTTTTCTAGTGAGTTGAGCAGATCCCACTGGAACCATTCTCGGCACCACAAGAAACAGTGCTGCTGCTATTCATCCTCTTCCTCCTAGGCTGAGGAGAGGTTTCAGCACAAGTTGCGTCGATGCTACGAGGATCTTATGTGGCAACAGTTAATGTTGGCCGGTCTGAAGCCAACGTCGCCCCCTACATCAGCCATCACCTGGCTGTCGCCCGCTAGGCCGATGCCTCCGGAACTGGTCGACACCCTTCCTCCGTGGAGCCAGTGAAGACTGTCCCGGCTCGGCCTATACTGGCCTCTCCACTGATCTTGGTGGAGCCACCACCTGAGCAGCCACCATCTGGGGCCCCGTCTAAGGAGTCTCGGTCAGCTAAAGGGCTTCCCCATGGGTTGTTGGTCACTCTCATGTCTGACTGTCCATGGCTGGTCGAGGGTGACACTTGTGGTTGGCTGCTGTACGGGACTTTTCAGAGTCGGCGGCGACTCCTCGCTGCATTCCCGTCTGGTGGGCGAGGAGTTGGTAGGGGGTCTCTCAGTGGAGGAGGACCCCTCGTCCTTCTTGGGCATCCTCCGTCTTATCTCCGAGTCCACGGAGATGCCATTGGAGCCTGTTCAGAAGCAGGCCTGTTATCCTCTTACTGACATTTTGAATAAGGGGGGTTCACCGACTGAGGCCTTTCCAGTGGCCGAAGCCATTGTCAACCCAGCCTTGTAGCTTTGGCAGCGCCCTGCTTCTTGCCCCGCACTATTGACCCGTATGGCCTGCAAATATGTGGTGCCCATCAGTTCCCTTTCGGGGTTCACGGAACACCCCTCGGCTGAGGGGATAATGACCGATTCTGTGTTTCAGCACTTGGGTCATAAGGATGTCGATAAACCTCCGGACAAGGATTCCAAGAAATTGGACTACTCAGCAAAGAAGGTTTCTGCTGCTTCCTCACTCAGTCTCTGCCAGGCAATCTCGGTCATCATTATGGCACACTTCTCCCATGCCCGCTTGCTTCCTCATCACCCTGCTGACCTCCCGACCACGGTCAAACAGGTCCAGGATCAGGGCTGAGCTATAGCCAAACAACAGCTCCAGACTGCTCTGGACATTGGAGATTCCTGTGCCCGCTCAGTGTCGGCCACAGTCGCTATGCGCCATAGGGCCTGGCTGAGGATCTCGACCTTCATGGCAGATACTCAGCATAAACTGGCAGATGGGCCCTTTCTGGGCATCAACTTGTTTGGGCCTGGAGTTGACGGTCACATCCAGCGTATAGAGAAGTCCAATGCCACCTTGGACTCTGTCACATCCATCCTTTCAGCCTTCCACCCTGCAGCCAAACCAGCCCAGTATCAGCTTGGGCAGCAAGCTCAGTCTTGGTGCCCCTGGCCCAAGTCAGTGGCTTCGGTGCCCCGAAAGCCCAGATCCAAAGGTCCCGGCGGTTCCTCGGCTGGGTCCTCCTCCAAGCCTGCACAGTGGCGGGATGGGGGCTGCCACCCCTATACCCGTCGCACCTCCCCTGGGTCCTCCTTTGGGGGACCAGCTTCGCCATTTCCTTTTCCACCTGGTCTGCTGTTACCACGGACAGGTGGGTTCTGGAAATGGTTGATTAGAGTCTACCTCTGGAATTCGAGCAGTATCCTCCAAGCCGAGCCCACGCCCCACAGGAGGGCTTGGTATCTGCAGACACTCGGTTGGCTCATCGAGACAACATAGCTCAACTCCATTGCAAGGAGGTAGTGGTAAGAGTAGCAGATCCTCCTGCACACCCAGTGTTTGTCTCCAGGTACTTCCTGCTGCCCAAACGGATAGGGCGCTAGTGCCCCATTCTAGATCTGCATGGCCTGAACAAGTTCCTCAGGTCCCGCACCTTCAGGATGGTAACTCTGTCCCAGATCATACCATCTCTTGAGCAGGACATGTGGTTCTGCTCTCTAGGTCTTCAGGACGCGTTCTTTCACATCCCGATCTGTCCATCCCAACGAAGGTTCCTCCACTTCTGAGCAGAGGGAGCCCTCTACGAGTTCCAGGCTGTGCTATTTGGCCTCTCTTCGGCCCCCAGGGTCTTCACCAAATGCATAGCAGTGGTGTCAGCCTACCTAAGGTGTCGAGGGTTCCGGGTGTTCTCCTACCTGGACAACTGGTTGATTGCAGGCCCCTCCATGCAGGAGGTGGAGCGGTCCAGGGATCTGGCCCTTCAGACCTGGGCCTCCTTATCAACGAGGCCAAGTTGAAACTCGTGACCCAGAGGATGGGGGACGCTCTCCAATGGTGGATTGTTCCAGAGCATCTGCAGGAAGGGATCCCATTTGTCTGCCCCGAGCCGACAGTCATCCTGACGACCGATGCCTCTCTCTTGGGCTGGGGTGCCCATCTGGGGGAACACAGAGTCCACGGGCTCTGGTCCTCCGGAGTTCTGATGCCATATCAACCTGCTGGAGCTCTGGCCAGTTTGGCTGCCGCTAACTGCTTTTGCTCCGTTTGTTTGGGGTCAAGTGGTTCAAGTCCAGACGGACAACACCACAACCATGTACTACCTCAGCAAACAGGGAGGGATGCATGCCCTGCCATTGCAAGGAAGCTCTTCGGACTTGGACCCTAGTGTGTAGCCTAGAGGTGGATCTCCTAGCCATCCATGTGGCAGGAGCCTCCAGTCAGTTGGTGGACACTCTCAGCCGGGTGGGCGAGGCGTCTTATGAGTGGTCTCCCCCATCCAGAGGTAGTTTACAGTCTGTTCTCCCAGTGGGGCACACCCCAGGTGGACTTGTTTGCTTCCAGGGAGAACGCAAAGCTGAGGCTGTATTGTGCCCACACCCCTCAGCAAGGCTCTCTGCAGGGGGATGCCTTCTCAAGGCCGTGGACCCCCAGGCCTCTTCTGTGCCTTCCCACCACTTCCCTTGATCCACAAGGTGCTGCTCAAGGTCAGGAGGGACAAGGCACAGGGGATCATGTGGCTCTGGACTGGCCACGCCAATTTTGGTACCCAGATCTCCTCAGCCTCAGCAACAGGCTCCCGGGGCATCTTCCAGTATGCATGGACCTGCTTTCCATCAACCAAGGGAAGGTACTCCACCCGGACCTTCAGTCCCTGCATCTGACAGCCTGGTTCCTGAGCGGTTAGAATTCCAGGCTTTGGGTCTCTCCGAAGATGTTTTCACTGTCGTGGAGGCCACTCAGAAGGAGTTGACCAGAAAATGCTATGCCTTCAAGCGGAAGAAATTCTCCATTTGGTGTCAGGGCAGGGAGCTGGACCCCTTGACTTGTCTGGTGGCCAGCATTTTGGACTATCTGTGGTCTCTCTCCAAAGGAGGACTTCAGTTGACGACCCTTAAGGGGCACCTGGCAACCATCTCTGCTTACCGAGTGCGGGCCGGTCAGCGGTCGGTGGCACAAGAGACAGTGGTCTGGCACGTTTTCAAAGGTTTAGATCACATATTCTCTCCGGTGCATGAACCTCCACCACCGTGGGATGTGTTGCTGGTACTGGCAAAGCTCATGGGCAAGCCATTTGAACCAATGCACAAATGTGAGATGTCACACCTGTCATGGAAGACTGCCTTCTTGGTGGCCATTACGTCATCCAGAAGGACTGGGGAGCTCCAGGCGCTGTCAGTCGAATCTCCTTACCTGGTCTTCCACAGGGACAAGGTTGTCCTATGCCCCAACCTGAAGTTCCTCCCGAAGGTTGTGCGGGAGTTTCACCTGAATCAGGTGATGACTCTTCCGGTGTTCTACTCAAATTACACCTCTGATGCTGAATACAGGCTTCATACCTTGGACCTGAGGCAAGCGCTCACCGATTACAAAGAGCGCATGACCAGAGTTTGGGGAGAGGTTTGCCAGCTGTTTGTCACCTATGCTGAATCCGCACCTGGCAGACCTGCAGCCAAGTGGACGATTGGCAGGTGGATCACATCCTGCATTGATCTCTGCTATAGGTTGGTGGGTAGGGAGGCTCCTGTAGGACCACGGGCTCATTCCACCTGCCATATCGCTGCGTCGGTGGCTACTTCTAAGGATGTCCGGATCCAGGAAATCTGCCGGGCTGCTACCTGGAAGTCAGCACACACCTTCATTTGTCATTACCACATTGACCTAGAGTGATGCCGGGATGCTGGTTTTGGGGCCTCAGTTCTCCAGTCTCTGTTTCCAAAGTAGGGGGTGTGCGCCTTGCCTCCCTCCTCCCAGAGAACTGCTAGGAGTCTTCCAAATAAGTGTGGATGAGCATCATTTCCATGTCCCTGGAAATACAGGTTACTCACCTGTAACGGTAATTCTAGGAGTGGTATATGATGCTCATCCACATAGACCCACCCAACCTCCCCGGCTTTGGCGTTCACATTCGATTTTCCAGCAGGCAAGATCTGGCATCGTGGGGCGGAGCCAAGGGATATTCCACCTTGGTGGGTGGGAGGAGCCAGCTTGAAGACTTTCCGGCAAATCTTAATGGGGAAAGGACATGCCAAATAAGTGTGGATGAACATCATATACCACTCCTAGAACTAGTGTTACAGGTGAGTAACCTGTTTTTTATGTCTATAATTTGCTTCAGTAAAAATTTTAAATTAAAATAAAGTTCCTTTTAAATGCAGTGTTGAGCTTACCTGTAGCAGGAAGCAGTCCAGAGATATTATTGACGAAGACTGGCATCAGTTGATAACTGCATTGCCGTCATTTTATGGAAAATTGTGATTTCACGGAAGAACATTCTGTAACTAGCTACATGTATTCAAACACTGCTTGTCCCGTCGTGACATTGTAGTGTTCCATAAAATGGTGGCAGTGCAGTATCATTATAAGATAGATTTAGTCAGCTGTAGCTCTGGACTGCTTCCAACTACAGGTAAGTCCAGTGCCTTGCTTAAAAGAACTTTTCATAGGCCGTCCTGCTGGTGCAGCAGTAGTGCTACTCCTCATGATGCTGACAACCCAGGTTTGGGAACGAGCCAGGGCTGGTTGGGGGAAGGAGGGTTGAGCCTCCCACTGGATGCTGTCCTTCTCCATGAAGGGAGGTTTCATGACCCACTGCACTGCCATTACATGGGTGACCACAGGTGGCAGTGCAGGGGATATATGAATGGCAGGTGGGGTTCGTTAGGGCACACTCACGGATTAGCTGTCAGACTTCGCTGGCAGCCTGTCTCGGTGCACACTCCTGGTGGGGGCGGGGAGAAAAAAGGAAAACAGTGCTCATGGGCTGGGCAGATGAAGCTACTCTAGCGGCCTATTCCCACAGCAGATTCCAACTGCAGTGCTCCAGGATTGACCCACATCTTCACCTCCGCCCCGGGTGACCAGATGTCTGCGGAGGAGTAATGCCACTGTGGCAGACAACAGACTCAGACCCAGAGGGCAAGCTGTAGTGGGAGTGGGGCAGCAGAGGGGTGTTTCGCAGGTGGGTGTGGGAACCAGGAGTGATTGCAGTGGGATCTTATCAGCGAGGGCAGCTCGCGTGGTGACAACGGAAGGAGGTTCTAGCCCATGGCCAGATAGTGCAGAAACAATATTTGGAGGAAAAACAACTTCTCCCAGGATTTACACTATGTGGGCCACTGTACATGGATGTTTCCCTTTAGGCCCTGGAACCCACAACTACTGAGGAGCAGTCACCACTGACCCTCCGTTGCCTTTCCTCTAGAAGACTGTCCGTTACTTGTCCCTGCTGGTGGGCAGTGTGGAATGAGAGGTCTGGACAGTGTTTTCTGGTCAGAGAAGGGAAGTATGGGACCCGGATGTCTGGATGCTAATTAAGAAGCAACCCTTGCCCTCAAAGTTCCTATTGAGCTTGACACTGTCTGGTCTACGTCTGGGCTAAGACAGACCCTTGCTCCCATGCTTATCTATGGCATAACTGAACTGTATATACAGTAAAACATTTGTACCTAAACTGTATATGTTGACCTAACTGCTGTACTCGACTCTTGTCAGGCCTGCACCTGACTATGACTGTCTGTTGTTCCAATGCTTGTCTTTTGTAAAATATTATGTACCCAAACTATGTATGTTCACCTAACTGTTGTATACTCGTCTACTGACGTGGTGCCTTTGGAAATGAGTCTCTGACTCAAAAGTTGTAAACCTGAAATGTTCAATAAATAAAAAAAATAAAAATGCCACGGCTGAGCTGGGAGAGCATGGTGATGGCATCTGTTTAAGTGCCATTGCTGCTTTAAGCTATTTTTCATCCCCTCTGTATTTCCCTGCCACACCAGTAAGGCACAATAGGAAACCTTTCTGGCTGGTCAGATATCGACTGGGACCAGACCCACACACCAAACCAGACCTTGGTAAAGTTTTTTTTTTTTAGAATTTATATGTGGCTGCAGTTTCATCCTTATTGTACCAGTTGCACCCCAGAAACCTATAATGTCCCTTACCTGCCCCTGAGTTGATTTATGCCTAAACTGGAACTTTCCTCTGTCTCAAATTTGGAAGGGAAGGGAAGGGATTGTGTTTTGGCTCCCTGGAGCAGAGCCGCCAGTCCCTTCTTCCTGGTCCTGAGCGTAGCCCCCACGCTAGCATTTTTATGATGCAATAATATGGAGAAAGCCTGGGCTTGCTCAATAAAAAGTAATATGGACTTTTTTTGAGTTCAGATTTCAATAGTTTACTTATATATACAGGAGCGTATGCACCGTTGCTTGTGGTCCACCCACCAAGAGACAGCAACCCTCCCATCCCAACCTTCTCATGGATATACATTGCCAACCAACCAGAACTTCCCCTTTACTGCAGTATCTTCAAGCATACATTAGCTGAAGTGTTACCTTATTTTGCTTAGTGTGGCAGCTACAGGTATTGATGTGAGATTGCTGTTACGCAGTAGCCTAATTTGGTAAAGACTTGCCTGCTTCTGTTTGAGGCTGAGAAACTTGCTATACTGCAGAGAAAAAACTAGAACGCATTTGAGGAACTGGGAACCTGGTAAGACATAATATTGTTGGGGACTTGTTAGGAAGGTAAGCTACACTTTCTACAGAAAGTTTCATTTTTTCTTATTGCCATTAAGAAGAGAATTGCAGGATTCCATTAAAGTGTAGTAATTTTATAACCAGAGGGAATGAAATACAACTGAAGTTGCTTGTTTCCTGTGTTTGAGACCTAGGATTTGGAAGGATATTTGTGCAACATTTTTGAAGTGTCCTGCTGGCTGAGGAGTGAGTTCATTTTTATCCCCGGACTCAGTAGAGTGGTTTGTGTAGGAGCAGTGGTCTAGTAAATTGTGGTGTTGGTTGAATTACTATAAAGGGCAGTACTCACCAGGGTGGTGGAGCAGTGGTGTAGTTGATTGTTTCTAACAGTCACCAGTGGATGTGGCCTACCCACCCACCCTGCCCCTTACCCGCCCACCCCAGGCGTGGCATTTCCTTTATAGCCAAGGTTCTGACATCAGTTCCTCAACAGGTCTTGGGGCAGAACTGTCATATTCTTAATAACCCAGCACAGTGCATAAAGGGTAAGTACACACCCCAAAAAAAAAAATACATATTTTATATATTACTCATTGTATATTATAAGGGAGAGGGATATGTGGGGAGTGGTGCAATGCACTGGCTGTGGGGCAGCAGTTTTCCAGGAGACATTCTGGAACCTGCGTTGCTGCCCTAATTGCAGGCAACTGTCAGCTCTGAGGGAGGAGGTTGCCCACCTCCAGGCTGAACTGGCAAGGACTAAGGAGGCCTCCCCCACCCAAAGAGCACCAGTTCCACAACCACTGCCTCAGAAGTTGCCAAGTGTGAAGAGCAGTTGGACCACAGTGGGTTCTGGGAGGGTGAGGGTGGTGGAACAGAGGCGTAGCCCTCTAGTTGTATCTCTACACAAATCATATGTCGGTCTGACAAATCAAGGTTCCTCTATGATGACACCCTCAGTGGAGACCAAGAAGAATGCTGGGGACATCCACAAGGGAGACCCACAAAAGAGTGGCAAGGGACACCACAGGGGAAGGAAACCGCTTCTGATAGGGGACTCAGTTGTTAGGGGTGTAGACCTAGGGAAGGGAGAGGAGAGTGAAGTAAGGTGCCTGCCTGGTGCCATGGCTTGGAGGGTCAGGAAGCAAATCCTCAGGATTGCAGAAGCAGCATCACAGGAGAGGGAACTAGATATCATTGTCCACCTTGGGACAAATGACTTAGCTAGGCATGAGATCAGTGCAGTGCAGGATGACTTTGTGGAGTTGGGGAGTGGCCTCAGACAGGTAGCAAGCACAGTAACCTTCTCAGAGGTGCTGCCAGTCTGTGGCAGGGGTGAGGCTAGGGTACTGCACACCATGCAGTTTAATGAATGGTTGCAAAACTGGTGCAGAGAACAGGACTTTGGCTTCATTGGGGACTGGGAGCCCACCTGGAGAGATGAAAGTCTATATTGGCATGATGGTCTGCATCTGTCCAGGAAGGGAAACAAGCTCCTAGGTGACAGGTTTAAATGCTTCCTTGGCAAGCTTTTAAACTAGCCAAGGGGGGAGGTGCTGATAGGAAGCAGGAAAGTTCAAGCCTCCCCCACAAAACATGGCAGGTAGTAGGGTAAACACTGAGGTACAGAGCTTGACAGAGGGCAGGACAGGGGTAAATGGAAAAATAGACAAGGGCAATAAGAGCAGGGATGGGGTAAAAAAGGATAAAGCCAACATTAAATGGAGGGCAATGAGTACCAATGCCCGTAGTCTGGGAAACAAGCTTCCTGAGCTAGTAGCCCTGATGGAAGAGGAACACTTGGATATTGTGGCAGTCACAGAAACATGGTACATGGAGAACCATGACTGGGATGTCAATATACCAGGGTACACAGTCTACAGAAGGGACAGGGAGGGTAAAAGATGAGGTGGAGTAGCTCTCTACATAAAGGAAGGAATCAAAGCTACAGAACTAAAAAGTAAAGGGGCAGGACAAGAGGCACTCTGGGTCACCTTGGAGACAGGGAATAGCATCACAGTCCGCACAGGGGTTGTGTACAGACCCCCATCTCAAGGGGAGGAAATGGACAAGAAAATGATAGAGGACATTCTCAAAATGGCTGAAAAAGGGGAGATACTGTTTATGTGGGACCTGAATATGCCAGATGTTAACTGGACGACATGGACTGCAGCCACATCCAAGAGCAGGGTCATTCTCGATGCCCTACAGGGGGCATGCCTTAGACAGCTAGTGGTGCAACCCACTCGGGAGGGAGCTATATTAGACCTGGTACTCTCAAATGGAGAGAGGGTCACAAATTTAGAAGTCAGTAGACATCTGGGAACAAGTGACCACTGCACAGTGTGCTTCACAGTTAACACAACCATAGAGACAAGCCATACAAAGACGAGGATACTGGACTTTAGAAGGGCTGACTTTGGCATAATGGGTGAATACCTGAGGAATGCATTAGCAAATGGCCAGAAAGGAGGGGTGGAAGAACAATGGAGAAAAATCAAAACTGCTATCATGGAGGCAACAAGCCTTTGTGTGAAACAAAGAGAACAAAGCGGTATAAAAAAAACACTATGGTTCTCAAAAGAGGTGTCAGGGAAGGTTAAGGAGAAAAAGGCTGCATTCAAAAAGTGTAAGGAATCACAGAAGGAGCACAACTGGGAACTGTATCAATTAAAGCAGAAAGAAGTGGGGAAGGCAGTCAGAAAAGCAAAGGCCCAAACCGAGGAAAAAATAGCCAACTCAGTTAAGAAGGGGGCTAAAACCTTTTATAGGTACATTAGGGAGCATAGAAAGGTTAAGGGAGGAATAGTGAAGATTAATAAAGGAGAGGGGAGGTGGGCAGAGGGAGACAGTGACAAGGCAGAGATACTGAATGAATACTTTTGCTCTGTATTCACAAAAGAAGAAGAGGAGGAGTTACCTAAACCAAGCAGTAGAACCACTCTGGGTAGTGGGGTTGATGCCAGTCCATTTACAGAAGAAAGAGTCCTGAAAGAACTCCTAAAACTCAAGATGGACAAAGCAGTGGGGCTTGATGGGATTCACCCTAGAATCCTAAAAGAACTAAGGGAGGACCTAGTGGCACCACTGACCACGCTCTTTAACAAATCATGGGAGGATGGGGGTGGTACCTGAGGACTGGAGGAGGGCAGATGTGATTCCCCTTCACAAAAGTGGGAGAAAGGCAGGAGCAGGAAACTACAGACCTGTTAGTTTGACCTCAGTGGTGGGGAAAATGATGGAATCACTTCTGAAAGAAAGAATTGTTGAGTACCTAGAGGCCAGCAGGGCACAGGACCCAAAGCAGCATGGATTCACTGCAGGAAGGTCATGTCAGATGAATCTAATTGATTTCTTTGACTGGGTGACCAAAGTAATAGACCAGGGAGGGGCTGTGGATATGGCCAACCTAGACTTTAGCAAGGCATTTGACACAGTCCTGCACAAAGATTAATAATCAAGTTAGCCAGCCTGGGAGTGGGTCCCAGGGTGGTAGCCTGGGTAGCAAACTGGCTGCACAACAGGACACAGAAGGTAATAGTGAATGGAACACATTCTGAAGAAAGGGGGGTTACTAGTGGAGTAGCTCAGGGCTCAGTACTGGGTCCAGTCCTCTTTAACGTCTTTATAGGTGACATTGCAAAGGGTCTGGAAGGAAAGGTATGCCTCTTTGCAGATGACACAAAGATCTGTAACAGAGTTGATACACAAGTGGGGTGTAGAAAGGATGAGAAGGGACTTGGAAAGGTTGGAGGAATGGTCAGACATGGCAATTTAGATTCAATGCAAAGACGTGCAAAGTAATGCACCTGGGAAATAAAAATCCAGGAGAAGAGTACACAATAGCAGGGGAAGTACTAACAACAACAAAAATGGAAAGGGACCTGGGGGTAGTCATATCAGATGACCTTAAGGTGGGTAAGCAATGCGAGAAGTCAGTAAGGAGAGCCAGGGGGATACTGGGATGCATAGGGAGGGGCATCACAAGTAGAAAAAGGGAAGTGGTTATCCCTCTGTACAGACAGATGGTGAGACCCCATCTGGAGCACTGAGTGCAGTTTTGGAGACCTCATCTGCAAGGACATAGACAGGATGGAAGCAGTCCAGAGGAGGGCAACTAAAATGGTGCAGGGTCTACATCAGAAACCATATGAAGAGAGACTGAGAGAGCTTAATATGTATACCCTTGATGAAAGGAGGGACGGGGAGACACATGATAGAAACTTCAAATACCTCAAGGGAATCAACAAAGTCCAGGAGGGTAGCATCTTTCAGAAAAAGATATGTGTAAGAACAAGGGGGTACAATGTAAAGATAGAGGGGGGATGGCTCAGGGGTAATGTTGAGGAAATTTTTTTTTCACGGAGAGAGTGGTGGACACATGGAACCGCCTTCCTGGAGAGGTTGTGTGGTCTAAAACATTGGGGGAATTCAAACATGCATGGGACAGACATAAGGCAATTATAGAGGGGGGTTGCAGGAAGTAGGCTGTTGGTTAACTAGAATCTGCAGCTTATCCAATAGGTAGGGAAATGGGCAGACTGGGTGGGCCAAGTGGTCCTTATCTGCCGTCAAAGTCTATGTTCCTATGTGGTAAGGTGGAAGATTAGGATAGCTGCCACTCTGTTTGCCCAGGATTACATGGTGGTTTGTGGCCTGCAGTCATGATTATGGATGGGCCTGCAGGGACTTCCAGCTCCACCCTGAGTGGACTGGAGGGGATGTTTTCTCATTGCCTTTCCCATAGGGATGCCAGCCATACAGTGCCAGGCACGTCACACCAGTATGCAAACATGTGGGCATCTGGAGGTGTCATCATCCCTACTGGTGGCCCTGACTTCTACCACCTAGCCTTCGCTAGGTTGGGGTCATGCTGTTGGGCTCACATGTCCCCTCCACCCCCAAGGAGGGGAGCAGTCTCTGTGACCCTCGAAGCTCCTTCGCCCAGTTAGCCCCTGACGTTCTTAGTCTGTTGTCGGTAGCACTACTGCCGCTGTGCCAGTCGGTTGGCTACCACTGTTTTTTTTTGTAAATATCCTGCCCAATTCTTTTTCTGAGCACCAGGGGCAAGGGTTGCGAATCAAAGCAGAAAATCGTGGAAAATGGAACATATGGTTCCTAAAAGGTGTCTTTTATCCCTTTGCTGCACTGAGGCCCTCTGTCTTTACAGATGTCTTTGGCAGTTATAAATTCCATGACTTCTAGCTCCTAATTGGTGTAGAGTACAGCTGATTCATTTTGCTTTGCATTAATTGTTTGCTATGCTTTGTCTCTGCAGAAGACTGTTCGGATGTACCCTTTCCAGATTCACAGTGTTGCGCTCTCCACATTTGCTTCCCTTATTGGTCCCTTCGGAGGATTTTTCGCCAGCGGATTTAAGAGGGCCTTCAAAATCAAGGTATGAAATATTGCCACCCCCAAATAAAATCACTGTACACATCTCAGGGGTCAGTATGTTTAAGATTCTCCGCTTCTGATACATAATTAAAACAAAAACATTTTTGAATTGTTTTTCCTCATCTCCTGGATCCACCCAGCGACATCTCAGTTAAACAAGATTGTTTTATATCTCCGTATGTGTACCCGGTGAAACATTTTTAATCAATCAAGTAAGCAAGCTTCTCCACTCCTAAACCCTTCTGACTCACTGCAGGACTTCCTGTATCAAACCCGACTCTGCTACACTTGATGGGGGCAGCGACTACCAACCACATTTATTCAACTGCTGGTAATGAGGCCATTGAGGGCGTTATGCAGTACAGGAATTCTGGGTTAGAGTTTGTTCTGCTGCCGTAGCTGATAGATACCCCATGTTGCACTGTGGGGAGGCAGGAAGGGAGCTGCATCGCTATGTGAGTCCTCCGTGCCATCAGCCAGTGCAGCTGCACAGCAGTGGGACACATACTCCTGCCCTGGAGGCAGTATGAAGACATCCATCTGACTGCATCTCTGCCCCCCCCCCCCCACCAAGTTAGAAGTTTGGTAAGTGAGCTGCAGCTCTTCATGTGGTTATGTGCCACGCTAACCAAAGGACAGACAGGCAGCCCAGTAATTTGGACTTCAATTAGCCTTGCAGATCCTCCACCCTGCTATAGACACAACAGGTTGTGTTTTTTTTTTTTAATCAAAACCAAGCTTTACTATCATGAGGTTTAATTTGTATCATGTTATTGTAGATATTCTTCATATTTTTGTGTTCTAGAATGTACAACACCTTAAGCCAGTGAAATGGCACTTCATAAAAAAAGTTAAATTTTCTTTTTTTTTCTTTTGTGTGTAGTTTTTTACTCCTGGCCGTGTGCCTCACCTGCCCTAAGTGGCCACCTAGCCCTGTCACTTCTGCCTATACCTCTTTCCAAACCAATGGCTCCACCCTACAACAGAGTTTGTGTATATCGGACATTATCTTTGCGTCATACCAGGGTGTGTTGTCTGCTGTTTCAGTCCACCCCAGAAGTGTTGAGGGCTCCAATGCGTGTGAGTGTTCTGAGTTGCATGTTGACCTGTGGAGCCAGCTGTCATTCTCCATCCATAACTGCTCCAACCTGCAATTCCACCTATGGACACAAGGTGGCAGTGCTGTGACAAAGAATGGCATTGGCTCTCAGCAGAAAAGACAAAAATTGCTCACCGTAGTAATGTTTCTTCTTAAGGAATCACTCACTATGTTTACACTTTATGCAGTCACCTTGGCTGAGAATAACACCCTGAAGATAGAACCAGTGCAAATATTAGAATTTGGAATGTAGGTTCAAACTCTGTATCTACGCTCCATTCTGGCCCTTGCTCGGATTTGTTTCCAAGTCAGAGTGGAGCAGTGGCTAATGAAACTAGCTAAAAATGCTACCAGAAAATGTTTAGAAAAATGTTCATAGAATTAAAAAACAAACAAATTTAAGCAGACTTGTGACAATGTATCATATAAACCATAACGTCCAGCTTACAACTGTAGGAACAGCAATGCTCAAGCAATCTCAGTAAAAAGGAACTGATTCTTGTGTGAACCAGTTTCAGGTTCTGGAAGGGGAGACAGTGTTAGGGGGTGTAAACACAGTGAGGGTATCCCTTAAAAATAAATAAAATTACTAGGGTGAGTATTTTTTTCTTCTAACACCAGGAATCACTCATTTAATGTTTACACTTTTTGCAGACTCTGTAGCAGTGCCTTGGTCCAGAACCTAATTAGGAAAATGTTTCTGCAAGACAACAATTCCAAAGCTGGCATCCCTTCTGGCTGTATGTCCAAATAGTAGTGTTTTGTGAAGGTAGGCACCGTTTTCCAGGTAGCTGTTTTGCAGCTGTCCGTCAGTGGGATTCCTCTTGGCAAAAACTGTAATGGGATTCAGGAATGCATGGGATAGACATAAGGGTACCTTAGTAGCTAGGAAAGGGAGGGCTATGCTGGAGATGAAGTAGGGACTTACGATATTATTGTAGGTAGGTAGGGGAAATGGGCAGACTGGGTGGGCCAAGCAGTCCTTATCTGCTGTCAGTTTCTATGTTTATATGTATGAGGATGCCAGAGAAGCAGAGGTACCTCTTGTGGAGTGTGTCCTTAAGCCTCTTGGTGGCATTTTCTCAGCTTTTTCGTAGCAGAACTGAATGCAAATGACTATCCAGAGAGAGAGAGTGAGATCTCTTTGTAGCTGGTTTGCCTTTGCCAGCCTCACCATAGGTAATGAAAAGCTGGGTACTCTGGGACCAGACCTCTTTTATGTGGTTCATGTGGATAGTCAGGACTCGCTTAGGTCCAGGCCATGCAACGTTTCCTCACCTAGACCGGAATGCTCTGGAAAGTGTACAAGGAGGGTCCCTGACTGATTCAGGTGTAATTCAAATACCACCTTAGGTTGGAATTTTCTGCTGGTTCTAAGAACTACGTTATCCCTATGAGGGATTATGTAATTTGGCTCTGTGCAGAGGGCTTACAGTTCACTTAACCCTCCTAGCACTGCAATCAGGAATATGGTTTTCCATATGACACACTTCAGGTCCGCAGTTTCCATAGATTCGAAGGGAGCCTTCATAAACTGAGCAAGGCATATACTGAGGTCCCAAGGTTGGACAGGATCTCTCACTGGTGGGTACAAATGGCTGAGGCCTTTAAAAAAAACTTTTGAAAATGGGTTATGAGGCCAAAGACTTTCCCTGGACAGCTATGTATGCTGATACTGCTGCAAAACTTACATTTAAAGCTGAAGGTCGTAGGCCTAATCACTGTAGGTATACTAGGTATTCCAGAACTGTAGGCAACCCTGCATCTGTCAGGATAATTTTTCTGGGCACACGCCATTAAGAAAACTTTTTTTTTAACTTACTATGCGTTTATCAATCCTCCTTGGCTGTCGACGGCTTCTTTGTCTCCACCACTGTTTCCTTTAGACCATGTCGGTGAGGACCAGGAATATAATACAGTGCATTTTCTGAATGAGAATGAGAAAGAGGAAGAGGGAGAGGAATTTGTGGGCACCTGTGAGAAAACCAGTTCCGCAGTCTCTACTGGGAGTGAAGGCTTGGTGGTTTATACCCCCAGGTATCCCCCTGAAGACTCCTCCTTTATAATAGTGATGTAGGAACTTCAGTCTGCAATGGGGTTTGATACAGAGGAGCAGGATATTACTAAGGAGAACTTAATAGACTTCTTAGAACTGCCTGATACTCCACCAGATTTACTCCTCCCCTCCTGCCAGCCCTAGTTGATGCCAGCTTGGCTGCCTGGCACTGGCCTAATATGATACCTGCCACATCAAGGAAGGCAGATAAGCTGTACCAGGCCCCCTCAGGCAAGCCCTTCAGGCTGGCCTGCAAAAAAAGCAGATTCTGTGATCATCAGCACAGCCCTTGAAAGGTCTAAGGTTCCAAAGCAACTTAGTTCCCTGCCTCCTGAAAAGGAGTCCAGAAAACTTGATGTTTTGTGCAAAAGGACTTTTACTTCAGCTTCTGTAGGGCTGAGGATTGCAAATTACCAAGCACATATGGTAAAATACTAAGAATACTCTTTGGAGGAAGGCCAAGGCAGCCTCTCAGAGAGCAGTGCTAAACAGGAGATACTGAATGCCGTGTCTGCTAGTACAAGTGTAAGAAAACATCTGCGATCCACCTGGGATATTTCTGATGCCTCTGCCAGTAACTGCCTCTGCTGTTTGTCTCAGAAGGCACTCCTGGCTTAGAGTGTGGAGGGCTTTGCTAATGATGTCCAGCAGTCCATCCTCAATGCACCCTTCAGGGGGATAAAAGCTGTCTGCAGCAGATGTGCAAGACATTCTCTGCAATTTACACACTTCAGGTAGAACCCTGAAATCAGTACATTCCATGCATCATACTCAGCCTAGGCAGAGGGTGCCCTTTCTTCCAGTCACTAACAGATATAGATCTGCAACCAGACAGCAGAGCAAGGGCAGAGCAGCAGCCACCTGACCCCCACCAGAACCCACCCCAGGCGCCCACTCAAAAGCCCTTAGAAGTGGCACTGCAGCAGCAGCCGCAGCAACTGGCTCTGCCTTTCTCCTTTCTGCCCCCCACCACCTGTACCTCCAGGGCCACCTGGACCAGCAGAGAAAAGTAACTTTAGATGCTTAGGTCTTACAGATTACAGCACAAGGCCATGCTCTGGAGCTTCTGGAACTAACTCCAGACCATCCATCAGCGCCTTCCCGTCACCCTCCAGAACACATTTGTTTGCTTCTGGATGAAATTCACACCCTGCTCCAAAAAAGGGCAATAGAATCTCTCCCCTCAGAACAAAGGAACATAGAGTTCTAGTCTCGGTACTTCCTAGTTCCAGAGTGGACAGGAGACCTTAGACCTATTCTAGATGTCAGGATCTGAACATTTTCATAGAATACAAGAAGTTCAGAGTGGTCACACTGAAAGCCCTGCTTCCACTGCTGCAAGCCGGGGAATGGATTTGCTCCTTAGATATGCAGGATGCTTACCTGCACATCAAGATTTGTAAATCACACAGGAAATATCCTAAGATTCCTGTTTCAAGGAGAACACTACCAGTACAGAGTATTGCCCTTTGGTTTGTCATCTGCGCCACGGGTATTTACTAAATGTTTAGCAGTGGTGGCAGCAGCCCTCTGCAGGGACACCCTGTATGTCTTCCCATACTTGGACGACTGGCTTCTCAAAGCCCACTTCAAGGAGCAGTTGTCCTACACCCTAAACTATACCAGAGATATGTACCAAAGTCAGTCCTGACCCCTTGCCAATGTCTGCAGTACATGGGGGCAGTCCTAGATACAGCCCAAGGCCTTGCCTTCCTGCCACAGACTGGGCCAGGTGTCTGGTAGCACAGGCCCAAACAGATGACCTAGAACAAAAAGTTCTAGTAACCTCTCCTGTCAGAAACGTACTTCAGTGATGGACGGAACCCACCCTCTTGCTGAAGGCGGTTCCCTTCCTGGTCCCTTCCCCTCATCAGATTCTCACCACAGATACCTTGGGGATGGTCCACACAGTGCAAGAAAGCAGCAGGAAAAGCAAACAAGATGCTGGGATGCATATCTAGGGGATTCGTAGTAGGAGAGAGGAGGTTATACTACCCTTGTACAGGTCACTGATAAGGCCGCATCTAGAGTATAGAGTTCGGTACTGGTGCCCACACCTTAAAAAGGACATTAACGTGCTGGAGAAGATCCAGAGGAGGGCTACAAAGATGACAGCAGGTCAGTAGGGTAAGGCATACAATGACGGATTGCGGGCACTGAACAACTGAACATGTACTCCCTGGAAGACAGGAGAAAGAGAGAGAGGGAACATGATTGGGACCATCAGCTACTTGAAAGGAATAAACAAGGGTGATAAGGAGAGTCTCTCTAAGCTGAGTGGCAACCATAACATTAGGGGGCACAGTCTTAAGCGAAGGTTTAGGAGGGAGTTCAGGAAGCACTTCTAAACAGAAAAGGTGGTGGACACTTGGAATGTGTTGCCTGAAGAGGTCATCTTTGTTGAAGACAGTGGGCAGCTTTAAGAGAGGCTGGGATAGGCATGGGGGAACGTAAGAATCATGGGTAGAGAGGATGGGAGGAGTGGGGAAGGAGGGCAGGGAAATTAGCTCAAGCTGTGGACCCTGCAATACGCGCAGACTTGATAGACCAAATGGCCTTCTTCTGCTGGCTTCTTCATATGGGCTAAGGGCACATGTAGGGCCGCATCAGACACAGGGAACATGGACGAAAATGGAGAGCACCCTCCACATAAACATCCTAGAAATGAAAGCTGTCCTGTACGGCCTGCAGGGCTTCCAGTCCCACCTCTGCGTGGGTCCTCTGTTTGTTCAGATGGACAAGGTAAGTGTGCTGCACTGTATCGACAATCAAGGAGGGACTCATTTGATCCCATGTGCAGGGGAGGCAATGAGAGTTTGATATTGGGCTCTGGAACATGGTGTAGAGCTATCAGCGGTACATGTTCCATGCGCCCAAAATGTCTTGGAAGACAGACTAAGCTGGTCACAGTCCAGGGTGCACGAGTTGGCACTGCTGACCTGAGTTGTAGAAGACCTGTTCGACAGATGGTGTCTTCTAGAGTTGGACCTTTTTGTGTACCCACACAATGCAAAACTGCTGCTTTTCTGCTTGCTAATTCCAGGCCCTGGAGTTTTTTGGTGAGGCAAGTTGTCCCTCTCTTGGAAAGGGAGGTTCTTTTATGTCTTTCCTCCCTTCCCTCTAATCCAGAGAGTACTAATCTCAGATGGAGGGGGCAACTCTGATACTCAGTGCTGCACTGTGGCTTCACCAGATTCGGTTCCCCTTACTGCAGCAGCTGGCGGTAGAACCGCTAATACACCTGCCATTATGATGGGGTCTCCTGTCAAAGGAGCAGGGAACTCTACCAGAGGCATGGCTACTTCTGTTGCCTGTTTCAGGAATCTGTCTGCTGCTGAGATTTGTGCAGCTGCCACCTGGAGTATTGTCCGCAACTTCAATAAACATTACAGTCTGGACATTGCCTAACTTTGGACTAGCTGTACTTCAAGGCCTACTTTCTTAGGCCTGTAGTCTCCTGCTGCCCAAACTGTTTCTCTGTCAGTACTGCTTGTTGTTCGTTCCATAGGTGTGGCCTGATGAAAGAGATATTCTCAAAGAAGATGGAACAGTTACATACTTACCGTAACTGTAGATCTTCGAAAGAATCCTTTTCATCAGGCCATGCTGTCCCACCTTCCATCCCCTACATCCTGAGGGTCTCCTTCTCCATAGGGCTTTGCTGATAGTTTCCTGCCTTGCCTGGTCTGCAGAGCCGTAGCTTCCCTACTGGTTCCCTATAGGGGGGTCCTCCGAGCACGATCGCCGGTGGGAAACTGAGGAGGGAAGGAGCCACCAGCTTAGGACGTCGTTCTGTGTAGCCCCTAGTGAACTGCTTACAACAAGTTTTCGTGTGGTCCTAGTGCCTGACAACTATAGTTTCACAGATGTGGCCTGATAAGATTCTCTCGAAGATCTACGGTTACAGTAAGTACACAAATGTTCTTTATATAGTGGGTTAGAGGGGTGAATAAATGGGAAGGGGAACCAACAATCTGTTGATAGTACAGCTGATACGTACACTACCTTACGATCATAGCACTACGCTAAACTGAGTCGAGTTGTGGCTACAGGGGCAAAGGCCTAATCTAGCGGAACCCGCACTCCATTCGAATATGGATGATGTGAATCTCTAACCATTGACCTTTCAGAAAGCTCTCCCTGACAGAGTTTAATTAATGTGTGTTCTCTCCCCAGGACTTTGCCGACACCATCCCAGGACATGGAGGCATCATGGACCGGTTTGACTGTCAGTACTTGATGGCCACATTTGTGAATGTGTATATTGCCAGCTTTATCAGGTAACACACTCCCTGTCAGCCAAGTCTGTATTTCGTCAGGCTTTTGTTTTGCTGTTTGGGTTAACTTTTTTACTGATTTTGGTTTTCATATAGCTTTTTTTCAACCCCTGGATCAGCCTGACAGCACCCCCACCTCATCACCAACCCTCTTACAGATTTACTGGTTATCCACTACTTACCCAGAACTATTTATCGGTGATAACCTGCAGTGTTGGTCTTCGGGTGAGCCTGCTGCAGACGCTGGTGTAGCGGCGGGCCAGGGCTTCATCTCACCAGGGGTGCCGGCATGCAGTGACGTGCATGTGTGCATGCAATGGCACACATGCATGCTGGCATCTGGCCACTACCCCTCCCCCCTTGTGCTGCCTAGTTGTGCTCTCCACTGGTTATCACCAGGTGGCACTCATGCAGCAGTAGCAGTATCCCCCCTCCTTAAGGAAGGAGAACAATCCTTGGAATGCTTAATCTTTCCTCTCTGGGCTGCCCCCGCCCCCCAATTGCCCACGTTAGTTCCTAAATGTAGGATGTCAGCATTGTGAACAGTAGGGCTACTGCTGTGCCGATGTGCTGGTCAGTTTTTATTGATTTTGTTATGCTATGCAAACAGGAATAACAGCGTTCACAGGAATAGATTAATGTATTCATATACAATATAAAAGCAGCAGGAAAAGTTATGAAATACTGACAAATAACTCTAACATCTACAGCATGCCGTACACCCACCGACAGTGAGCATGCAAGGGTCTGTGTGGCAGTAACATAGATATAGACTAGACATAGCGAGCCACGTGCATTACTGGGGGCCTTGGGTTTCTAGACGTGCATTACATCCCATTAAAGGACACCTAAACTCTCAAACCTGACAGATCAGGTTTTAGGGGGGAAAACTCCGTAGCCGTATAGGAAGGCTGTTGTTTACATTAATGTTGTAATAACTTTTAGTTTGGAATTTGTAACAAAAAGATAAAGCCTCTCCTTTATTAATCTCTCACTTTCTCTGCCCCAAAAACATATTTATTGTGTCCTTGGGAGCAGGGTGGTTGGGGCATTTTTTTATTATTATTATGATTACTCTTAAGCAATAAGGTTTGCGTGAGGGTGATGTTAATGGCCTGTTAATCACACCCTGAAAGTGTAATGTGGCACAAGGCATAGCTGAGTGCTACATGTCCCTAGGGTGTAAATAACTGACCACTAACATCACCCTCAGACATACCTTATTGCTATTATAGTAATGGAAATACATTTTTTTAGTAGATTGGAAAGTCTTTTTCTTTTTTTAATCCCATTTTTTGTTTGTTTCTGACATTTTATGAAGCTTCGGTATGTAAAATAGTTCTTCCGCATGTTGTACATGCTAGCTGACATGTATGCTTTGTGGTGTCTTAGGAGAACGTGCTGTCTAATTGATGCTTTTACCAAATAATTGGTGCCTCATGATTGTGACAAGTGTTGCCCAGTGCATTGTATGTGACAAAAAAGTCAAGTTACCAGACTAAATTTTCTTTCGGGGTGGACCGGTTTTTGTTTATTTTTTATTTTGACCTGGCAGCTGCTGTTTCTTCATAATACTGAGTCAGACAGTCTGTCAAACGAGAGTGATGTACTGTGGATCTCCGCACTCAGATACCAATGTTCTTAGTTAGACTCTTTGGTTCCGAGCTGATCTATTGCTACAATAATTGTATTTGAGTACAGAGAATC
The DNA here is from genome assembly GCA_016271365.2 of Neoceratodus forsteri. Lineage (NCBI taxonomy): Eukaryota > Metazoa > Chordata > Ceratodontiformes > Ceratodontidae > Neoceratodus > Neoceratodus forsteri. The sequence goes on along the minus strand of JADMNL010000026.1, from coordinate 86,087,071 downwards.
CAGTAACATCCAATGACAATTTTTATGATCGCAGAGTTACCGTGGTTTCTCGGACTTTGGTTTACCTTTTTCTATTGGCTGACAATATCGTAGCTGTGGGAACCAGGGTTGTGGTGGGCGGGAACAAGGTTATAAATATTCATGAGGGTTTCCATGCATTTGCTGCCAGAGAAATAATAAGAGCATAAGAAAATGGCCAGCAGAAGGAGACCTCTGTCTCAGTCTGTCGGGTCTGCTCGTAATAATAAGGGTTGATTCCAACTTCAGTTTACCTCTGTGACCCCCTTGATTTCTGGTCATTCCCTTTACAAGGCCTCCAGACATTCCTTTTTGCCCATCCCAGGCTCTTTTGAAGGCTCCCACTAACTTTGACTCCACCACGGTCATTCCATGCTATCACCACTCTTTCTGTAAAACAATGCTTCCTCATATCCCTCTTGAATCTGCCCCCGACCAGCTTAAGGCTGCTCCTTCTGGTGGTGGTGGCCCTCTTATTGAATAGGCTCCCACAGTCCACTCTGTTAATTCCCCTGAAGTATTTGACTGTCTCAGTCATATTCGCCCCTCTGCCTCCTCTCCTCCAGAGTGTACATCCCCAGGTCCTCCAGTCTCTCTGTGTATGCTCTATCCTGCTCTCCTTTTATCATTTTAGTCGCTCTCCTCTCCACCCTTTTCATCACATTTATGTCCTCCTTCAGGTGTGGGTGCCAATATCTTACTACGTACTCCCAAGTGAGGTCGGACCAATGACCTGTACAGTGGCAGAATAACCTCCCTCCCCTACTACTAATTCCCCTAGCAATACACCCTAACATCCTGCTGGCCTTTGCTACAGCCTTTTTGCGTTGAGTCGAGTGCTTCAGGTCACTAGAAATTATTACCCCTAGATCCTTTTCCTCCTCTGATGGTGTAACCTGGACTTTTCCAATGTAATACTCTGTTCTTGGGTTCTTCGCCCCATGTGCATCACTTTGCACTTTTTGGCATTGAACCCGAGCTGCTATATCCCTGCCCATCTCTCCAGTTTGGCTAGGTCCTCCCTCGTCTCCTCTGTCCCTTCCTGAGTGTCCATCCTCCGACAGAGTTTGGTGTCGTCAGCGAACATGCACATTTTTCCCTGAATGCCTTCCCCTATCTCCCTAATAAAGACGTTAAACAACACCAGCCCCAGCACCGACCCCTACGGAACCCCACTGGTGACCTCCTTTGTACTGGAGAACTCCCCTCCTATTACCACCCACTGTGTCCTGCTGCTCAGCCAGTTATCGACCCATCTAACCAACCATTCTCCCACCCCTAAGTCCTTCAGCTCCGTGATCAGCCTTTTGTGTGGTACAGAGTCAAAGGCCTTGCTAAAGTCCAGATATATAATATCCACTGCCTGGCCTTTGTCCACTGTTCTGGTGACCCAGTCAGAGAACTCAATCTATTTCATTTGACATGATCTGCCTTCCACTAACCCCTGCTGTTTGCTGTCCTGCAGGCTGTTTTCCTGTAGGAACTTTGCCAAGCCAAGGCTGGCAGTATAGCCTAGAGGTTAGAGGAATGAGGTGTGAACGATCTTGGTATATCCAGCAACCTAGACCTGAGTTTGATCCTCACAACCTCCACTTGCATACTGTGTGACTCTGAACAAGTCATTTAACCACCCAGTGCTCCCAGGTCACCCCTGAAAACAGGCACTTGTGCCTAGTGGGTCTTACCGAGTTACCAAAGACTTAAAAAAAAAAAAAAAAAAAAAAGCCCTCTTTCTATGTCATCTCCATTAGTTTGCATACAGTCGAGGTCAGGCTGACCGGCCTGTAGTTACCAGGGTCCTCCTTAGGGCCACTCTTATGGATTGGCACTACCTGTGCTAGTCTCCATTCCTTTGGAACCACTCCTGTGTCAAGCGATCTATTGAACAGTATTGTCAGTGGGCCAGCTATTTCCTCTGCCATCTCTTTTAGTATCCTGGGGTGTATTCCATCAGGTCCCGGCAATGTATTTACCTTTAAATTCATGAGCCCCTCCCTTCTCCAGCTCTGTACTTATGGTCCCTATTGGGTCCTTGCCAGCCTCCTTCCCGCTCCTTGCACTGTGCGGTACTGGGCCTTTTCTTTCTTTGGTAAACACAAGCAGAAGTGATTGTTTAATATCTCCGCTTTTGCCCCATCTTCCACCACTATGCAGTTCCCCTTCTTCAGCCTGACTATGCTGTCCTTTTTGTCCCTTTTTTCTTTGATGTATCGAAAGAAGACCATATCCCCCTCTTTTATCCCTGGAGCACCTTTTTTGCTTTTGCCTGTAATACCTTTTTGGTGGCTTAGCTCGCCTTTGGTACTCCTTCTCATCCTCTTCCCTCGCTGTTCTTTTACTTTTCTTGTATGCTGCCCTTTTATCCTTCACTGCCTTAGCCACTTCTCTGCTGAACCAGCTAGGCGGTCAGGTTCCATCCCCTTTTCCCCTCATCTTTGTGCATCTGATTGTGGCATTCTGTATGGCCCCTCTGATCACACCCCACATCTCCTTCACACCCAAGTTTTCCTCTAGGTTCCCAAGATCCTCTCTGATCATTTCCCCTCATCCTCTTAAAATTTGTCGTTTTGAAGTCTAGCGCTCTTGTCTTGGTGGGGATGTTCTCAATTCCCATGTCCAGGTTGAACCTCATTGTGTTGTGGTCACTTCTCCAACATGGGATCCCCATTGTCCTGCATGTGTTCGCCATTGGAGAGCACTAGGTCCAGAATTGCTTCCCCCCTTGTGGGACTGGTCACATACTGCGTCATGAAACCATCTTGGATTGCATCCAGGATTGTCTGGCTTCTGGCACAGGATGTGGCCGGACTAACCCATTAAATTTTGGGCAGGTTAAAGTCGTCTACTACAACTACCTCCCCCCTTTCCGCTGCATTTGTTAACTGCTTACATAACTCCCTGTCCTTGTCTTCGCCCTGACTAGGTGATCTGTATATGACCCCCGTCCTCATCTTCCTTCCTTTATTTGTCTACAGTTGGAGCCATAGCACCTCCATGCTCCCTCTTTCAAAATCCTCTTCCCTGGCGCACACAGTACTTTCTCTTACGTATGCTGCCACCCCTCCCCTTTTCGTGTCTCCCTGTCTTTTCTATGCAGCCTGTAACCTGGGATCAATAGGTCCAGGTCCTGGAGTGCTGATGCCCAGGTTTCTGTAATGGCGGCAGTGTCTACCCTGCTTTTTGCTAAGTGCGCTTGCAGTTCTGCCATCTTGTTCCCAAGACTGCATGCATTCAGCATCGCCACTCTCCTCTTTGTCTCCATTGTGCTTCTACTCTTCCTCTGACTTAATCCTACCTGGCTTGCTTCTCCTCCCTCATCCGACTTGTCATCATTCCTTGTTCCTTGACTCCGCTGCTATGGGGGAAGGCACTCTGTCCTCCCCTTTTCTGCATCTCCCCCATAGTAGTTTAAACCCAGCTCCCTTGTCATGTGTTCACCCATTTTGCTTTTACTGTTCTTTTTCCACTCCCAGGTGAGGTGTAGCCTGTCACTGCTATAGTTGTCCCCCCATGTGTCACCCCACTGACCTATAAGACTGGAACGCTCTTCCCTACACCACTGGTCTAGTGGTATAGGGACTATCTCAGAAAAGGTTAGTGACTTCACTGCCTGTCTACATTCCGTTGCTAGGTCCATAAATCTGTGTTGCACCACCTTGGTTTCTTCTTCGGCTAAATCATTTGTCCCAATGTGCAGTATCGAGTCTAGTTTTCCCCCACCTCTCCTAGCAGTTACCTTATCTTTTGAGTTGCGTTACCTGCCTCTATCCCAGGTGTGCACACCACTGTTTTCCTCATATAGGTGTCCTCACCCTTCCTTCATTGTATGCCTTTTGTTATTGAGCCCCCATATATCATTGTTTTATTTTTACCAAAGAGTCCATTCACCTTAACATTCCTCCCAAGGTTCCTACCACCTGTATTGTCCATCCCCGGTTTACTTTTTCCCACTTCCCCTTTCCTGTTTCTCCCTCTTTTCTATCCTCCATATTTCCTTCCCTCGAGCCATATAGCTTCTGGCCCTCCTGCGCTATCTTCTAACCCTGTTTGCCCTCACCCTCCTTAGTAACCTGCTGTAACCCCATATCTGCCGTGCCATGGTTCCCTTGGGCCCCCTCTGTCAGTATTGCATATCTATTGTATGTTGTCACCCCCGAGACAGAGGTTTTCTTTGCCCTCTAGTTGCTGCTCCTAGTTCCTTGCTTTTGTCCCCCTGTTTCTGTCATCTTCACTTTCTCTTGTCTTACCCTATTGTATAGGCATTGGTTGTCCTCCTGGCTTGTCCCTTGCCCTCGTCTGTCCCCGTTCTGCCTCTCTCTACTACTGATATTCTTTAGTTCCTGTTCGTCTACCCCATGTCCAGGTTGCCCTTGTATATTTCCTCCATTTCTTGTCCTTTTCACCTCTCCTCTCTGCCCCCCTCATGTGAGAGTTGCTCTTCTTGCTGATCGCTCCCTTGCCTTGTCATCTTCCACCTCTGTCCTCTACCCCCTTCTTATGGGTGTTGCTCTTCCTGCTGGCCTATCCCTTGCCTGTCCTCTTTCTGACTCTCTCCATTGCTGATTTGTTTTATTCCGTGTACGTCTGCTCCATATCTAGTTTGCCTCTGCTTCCCATTTCTGCTGCTCTCTATCATTTCTTGAAGTGCCTTGGTGAGGCATTTTATCTCCATTTTTTAGTTTTCCTATGCTCCTACACACTGGTCACCCCCCACACACACAGAGTCTCCATGAATACAGCTGCCCCACAGTAGTTACAACCTGCACTCCTGTTCTGGTTGCCCTGTCCCATATTTTGTCCCCTAACACCCCACATTTTACCCACTTCTTTTCTGGCTATAATTTCTCCTCTGGTTCAGGGATTACTTGATCCCTATGCCACACAGCACCCTACAGTTGAAGGAGTTGACTGTAATTGCATCCCTGGCCGTAGTGCTTTCCTAAACAGCCCCCTCCATCTTGACTGGCTTGAGAAGAACTAAACTAAAGCTTAAAGCTAGAGCTTAATCTGGTTCAAGGTCAATTGGAATTCATCTGTATCCCCCTCCCCCGGGTCGTGCCTGATAATAGGCAGGATTTGTCCAGTGCACTTACCCGGTCAACAAAAACTAACTGAATAAATAAATAAATTACTAACTTAATTACTAGGTTACGTAGAGTTACATTTCAGTTGGCATTGTAATTCAATTAAAACATCCCTCGGTAAGCAGGTAAAGCAGCTATTAGCAGACATTGATCATTTGACTGTAATAACCAGAGTTTTACCCCATGTCTCTCAAAGGTCACTAAAAAACTATACCAAATTACTACCTTAATTGGATAAATTGACTGTAATTCAATTAAAATATCCCTCAGTAAGTAGGTAAAGCAGCTATTAGCAGAAATAGATAAATTGGCTGTAATAACCTGAGTTTTACCCCATGTCTCATAAGTCAATAAAAAACTATACCAAATGACTAATTTAATTACTGGGTTAACATACAGTTCGAGTTCAGTTGGCAGTGTAATTCAATTAAAATATCCCTCGGTAATCAGATAAATCAGCTATTAACAGAAATAGCTAAATTGACTGTTATAACTCGAATTTACCCCTATGGCCCTTAAAAGTCACTGTGCCCCTGGTTCTGTTAGAGTGTCTCAAAAACTCTCAGTTTCCATAATTAAGATGAAGCATCATATCCCCAGGTTAAGCTTTAAGGAAGCCATCACAGTACCTTCTGTATGATTTTTTTACATCTCTCCTGCAGTCCTGCCCCAGTGTATGCCTTGACAGTTCCCCTGTGATGTGCTCCTCCTGCTTCTAGTTCCAGGTAGGTGGTCCTGCTAGGTAGGCCTGCTTACCCCAATCGGTCTGTTGGGGAGGAGCTCTGGAAGACCATTTAATACTGGAGGGGATGGGTGGGCGGGAGAAAATGTCACGATTCCGTGACTTGCCAGTGAGGGAAGAGGAGATCCCAGCGTGGACCCGATAGCCTCCGACCCCTGTTGCAACCACTTCAATTCGGCAGTTCTGAAGTGGTGAGGGCTTCTCTTCCTTTTTAATTTCTGCACCTCCTCCTCCTTTCTCCTTCTTGATTGGCCCGCCTCTACTTTTCGCCCGCAGTTTGTTTCAGGCTCTTATTCAGCCTGAGACTGCGGGGCCTCCACGAGAAGAAACAACAGGTGAGAGAAAAAAAATTTCACGATTCCGTGACTTGCCAGTGTGGGGGAAGAGATGGTCCAGCATGGACCTGACAGCCTCCTATCCCATTGCAGCCACTTCAGTTCGGAAATTTTGATTAACATACCTGTGTAGCCCTCTCACAAAAGCAGTGATCTGAAAAAAAGAGCCAGAAGTTCAAATAACATTCCATAGAAACATTATATATTTACCCCGTTGTCTGTCATTAATTACCGCGACCGTTCCTTACTAGCATCATTTTCAATTCAGTGTGTGTGAGGCCGATTTTTTTTCTTTCTTTGTATTGCCCCTCAAGTTTATTCGAACCTTGGTTTTTTACTTACAAAATTTGCTGCCTTCCAATGCGATGGGTGGGCATGTGGATATGCAGTAAAATGCACTTATATATGCACTTAAATGAAACCTTGAAGAAACTAAGACAGCGGTTAGGTTTATTCTAGCGCATTAAACACCTACTCACATTAGAAGCCAGAATGAGACTAGTACAAACAACATTCCTACCTATACTGGACTATGCTGACTTCCTTTACAGTCATTGTCCATCAACGATACTAAACAAACTGGACGCCCTTTACCACCGGGCTTTAAGATTTATCTTAAATCTACCCCGTAGTATACATCACTGCTGCCTGTACCAGGTCTCGGGATGGACCTCACTCTCAACTAGAAGAAAAGGAATGCTCTCCTCTGGTTTTAGAGCATTATCTGATAACCTCCTGCATACATCTTGAACATCTTCAAACGGGCTAAAGGTTCCTATGGCCTGAGACACTTCTCCTTAATCTGCTTCCAGATTCCTAGAGTGAAAACTACCCTTGACTCAGCAGCAATCAACTTCTCACTTCCATCACTTTGGAACACTATGAGACTCATTAAAATTATCCTCACTTCAACATTTTCACATTCGAAGCTGTATTAAAGGATTATCTGAAGGAATCTTTTAACTATTTCAGATGCGATGACCCCTAAGCCGCCAGGTGCCGCTCTCAATCCTACACCTAAGTATCTTATCCTCCATATTCTAACAACAGAAACCTAGGACCTACAAGCCTAGTTCCTTAATCCGAATGACTCTGCCTATTCTCTACCTTTTACCTATTCTGGCCTCCATTTTGGCTGCCTACTCTTTCACCCCAATTTCTACCCTATTCCTTAATACCCTTCTTTTTATCATTTAGGTATGAGCTCATACTCAGCGGAGACTATATGGGATTGTTGTCTCTTCTCATTTCAGTAAAGCTTATCATTATGTACCTTTGCATGTTAATTATGTTGACCGGTATGTATAGGCCCATATTGACCGGCACCTTCACAATGTTTTTTCTTTTTTTTTTTTTTTGCACCGTTGTCCACCGTAATTGTAATCTTATGAAGTGTACTGTATTGTATTTATGTCCAGGACCACCTTGAAAATGAGCTTGCTCAATGGTGTTTAAGCCTGGTTAAATAAAGTGATTGATTGATTGATGCAGTAGCAGATGTCTGTCAAGCTTTGTTGTTTTAACCTGAATTGCCACACTCAAATACTGCAGATCTGTCACAGGAAAACAGTATTTGAGTGCGGAGAATCCAGTGGTAGACAATGGCATTTATTTACAATTTTACTGTTGCTTGTCTTCTTGTGATCTGGGTTTACTGTTTTACATTGGCTGCCAATACTGAAACAATTCGGTGCTAGTAAGAAATGGTCATGGTAATTAATGGCGGACAACAGGCCAGATTTAGAACGTTTCTATGGAGTGTTACTTGAACTTTCATATCACTGCTTTTATGAGAGTGCTACACAGGTATGTTAATCAAAAATTAATGTAGGTCTGCTTTAGGAGCGACAGCCAATCAGATTATTATTGTTATTTTGTCTTTGCTTGCAAAGTTAAGAACTTCACAAACGTTCAAAGTTTCTGGTTAATACTATATGAAAATCTGTATTTCACGGTGAAGATTGCAGCAGGTAGACCTGACGCATCACTGATACAGAGGGTTCCGAGTTTAGGGCCCAGATATATGTTCTCATTATTCACAACAAGGGGGTGGGGGTAGCGCTTGAGCTTTTCTGCAATAACTGCCATTCAACACAGGCAAATATTTATTTCCTTTATTCTGCAAACCCAACATTTTGCCATTTAATAGGGCTTTGTCAAGGAATTGTTAATTAAAAAAAAAATTACATAGAGAATACTGGCTGGGCTACTGTGCGCAATCAGCCTGAGCTGCCACCTTGGGGTTCTGATTCCGTTTGACCTCAAGGGCGAAGTTGGAGAGGTCCTACGGAATCAGAATCCTGAGATGGCAGCGCAGGCTGGTTGTGCACAGTAGCCCAGCCAGTATTTTATATAGTGTATGGAGACCCCTTGTTCAAAAACGATGGCATTAAAACAAACATACTCATTTGTGGTTTTACGTTTTGTCTGCTTATGTTGCTGCTCGTCAAGCGCTCCTCAGCCACCTTGGAAAGAAAAAAAAAAAAACGCTGCCGCTATCCCGTCACAGTGTTGACTGTTTGAATACTGAGATGTGCGTGCAGTGGTTTTTCCATTACTGGAAGTGCTGTCTCGTGCACTCTGAAAAAACGGCCAATATGATGTTGTACCACAGTGTGGTGTAAACGCGTTCCATGAACTTTGAACTGTGGTATGACATCATTTTGACTGCGATGGATTTCAGTATGGAACAAGGGGTCTCCACACACTATAGCATTTTTTGTGTTCTAATTTTTTTGTTGCATATACCATATTAGTGGAAGGCATTACCTGTGTGCTGCGTTGCAGTCAATTCTCTTTTAATTGCACCTTCTGTGTAGTTAGTTGCTCTGAAACAAAATTATGAAAGCTTTCAGTCTTCTTAGCTTTTTTTTTTCAGTATCACAGACTACCAATACCAATGTTTGTGCTAATGTTGAACTTCTACGTAAACCCATGTGGCTCTCAGTGACTGGTACCTCACTGCAGATATAGAAACACAAAAAATGACGACAGAAAAGGACCAGTGGTCCATCTAGTCTGCCCATAAACCCTAACAAACCTGGGATCTATTATCCATATAGGGTTCTAACCTACGCTATCCACTCCCATGCTCGCTGCCCTACTGCTGTAACCTTGAACAACCACTAAGCCCCTCACTCTGTCCCAGCCGTGTTTGAAACCATTGATAGTTTTGGTGCCCACCACATTAGCTAGCAGATTATTCCATGGATGCACCACCCTTTCTGTAAAATAAAACTTTCTTGGCTTGCCCGGTGGCGCTGAGGTCTGAGGCACTGGATGCCTTATCTTGCGCCCCACTGGTGACCCATGTTCGGGAACAAGCATGGGCTGCCAGGGTTGGCAAGGGAGGAGGAAGGAGCGGGCATCTCGTGGACTGCTCTCCTTCTCTGGGTGGTGGCAGCATGCATCGCTTGCCCCTAGTAGAGGCTGGAGGTGGCACACCGACGCTAGAAGATGCAGGCGTGGGATTGTGGCAGGCGCCTGGAGGATCACGCACGCTGCCACCACTGGCATCACTACACGCTGCATCCTCCGAGGGGAACAAGAAAACGGGGGGGGAAAAGGAGTCCTCTGCAGGAAGATGATGGTCCCCCACCACAGCAGCCTGGGAAGGCGCCTTCCCGAATACAGGATCCGGTCTGGTGGGTCGAGAGGTCTCCCCACCCCCTGCCACGAAGGGTAAGTTGTGGGGGTTTAGGGGAGGGGGTCTGATACCCGGTGCCTGCGTGGCAGAGACATCAGATGGACAGCAGAGGACTCCAAGGGAAAAGCGTAAAAACCAAAAATAAAATAAAACTTTCTCACTTCTCTCTTGAATCCCACCTCTACCATCAGTTCCCACTTGTGCTCCCATGTTCTTGATCCACTACTTATGTGTAACCCCTGCTCCTGCTCTGGGCGCTCATCTAGATATTTAACAGTCCACAAACTTGCAGGCAGTACACTCACTCCCAGTCTCTGAGGTGACAACAACAGTTTGGCTACCCTCTTCCCCCTGATGGAATAAAGTTTGCAGAGAAGGGGGGGGGACTAACTCCTGGCAAGGCAGTTTACCGCAGTGTAGCAGGGTAATTAAAACACACGGTACCTGTGTCATGCAGAATAGGGATTATTTTTTTGACGGCGTGGACTCAGTGGCGGAGCCAGGTTTGGGAGCATTTGGGAGCCGGGGGGGGGAGTGACATTCAGTCAATCATGGGATCCACAATGGGCACTAAACGTTGAATAAAGATGGTGGTGGGGTACCAATACTCACACTGGGCAGCCAGGAGGGGCAATCACCACCCAGGCCCCCCTGCCCACTGTGTGGACTCCATCGAGGCGCAGGCTGGCTCGGTCTCTCTCCTTCCATCATGACTGTTAGGCTAGGGCTTGGTTTTTGGTTTCTGCAGAAAAGCTTGGTTAGGAACAACATCCAAATAAACTTGGACAGCAATGATTCAGTCCAGGCAGAAATCGGTTGCAATCAAGCACATTTATTTTAAAGGGGAAGTAAACATTGCAGTGGCACTCAAATTGCGAAAGCCTATGAAAAGATGTTTCACACACAGTATTGGACTTGCCTGTAGCTGTCAGGAGTCTTAAGAGTTGAATGTCTGAATAACCTGTAAATCAAAACAAAGCAGCAGCCATTTCCTGTGTCCTTAAAACAGAAAGTGACGTCACAGAGGGGCAAGCAGTATGTTGTTAATTACAGCTTGTCCCTCAGTGACATCACTTTCTGTCTCAATATTCCATGAAATGGCTGCGGCCTTGTTTTGATTCACACATGCTTTAGGTAGTCATATCTCAGGACTCTTGACAACAACAAGGAAGATCAGTACCTCATTTGAAATGTCTTTTCATCGGCTTTCACAATTTGACTGACTCTTGCACAGTTTACTTTCCCTTTCTCCTTCCTGTTGGGCCAGCCTCTCTACTTTTTTCACCTGCAGTTTGTTTCAGGCTCTTTTTCAGCCTGAGAGCATGGGGTTTCCACTGGAAGAAACAGGTGAGAGAAAAAAAAATTCACTATTCCGTGACTTGCCAGTGCTGGGGAAGAGGTGGTCCCAGTGTGGACCCGATAGCCTCCTTCCCTCGTTGCAGCTGCTTCAGTTCGGCAGCTCTGAAGATGTGAGGGCTTCTCTTCCTTTTTAATTTCGATGCCTTCTCCTTCCGGCTCTGATTGGCGGCCTGCCCAAAACGGCCTATGAGCAGGTCTCAACCTGCTCCTCACACTCCCCAAACCTCTTGATGACTCCCTCTGACTGCCAACTCCCACGCCAGTTGGTGCTTGAACAAACCCTCATGCTGCCAGGCTCCACACCCGGCACCTTGCATGCACGGCTCCCGATGCTAACGGCATCAGTAGTAAACCCCCTAAACCAGCGTGGGGGTTACATATGCCAAATAGTTCCTTGCAGTTTAACTTGTTGTTTCTTTCAGGAACTTGATCATATCTCCCCTCTTTCGTCTGGTCTCCAGTGAGTACATGGTCAGTGCTTTGAGACAATCTTTGTAAGATCTGCCCTGCTGGCCCTGAATCATTTTGGTCACCCTATGTTGAAGTGTCTCCAGCCTGTCCTGATCTTTCCATGGGTGAGGACTCCAGAACTAGGCACAGTACTCCAAGGGCCTTGCCAGTGATCTATAGAGAGGTAGTGATACCTCCTTCTTTCTGCTGTTAGTACCCCTTCCTGTACACCCCAGAATCCTGTTTGCCTTACTGTAGGCCTTGTTACACTGGCTTGATTGTGTTAGGGAGTCACTGATGATGGCCTCCAGGTCTCTTTCCTCAGAAGTTGAGCATAGCTTTATGCTCCCCCATCCAGCACGCTGTCCTTGGGTTTCGTTTCTTGTGCACATCCAAATTATAAAACCAGAACAGGCACCATTTAGCAACTGACTTACATTTTTCTGTAAATACAAAAGGCTATAAATTGACACAAGTTAATAGGACCGGCACCAACCAAAGCACACTAATATAGTATAATTGTCGACTGTTTATCCCATCAGTAGCTGTTCATAATGGAAGAAGTCATTCACCGAGGAAATTGTGCTCGTTCCAAAAAGTTCCTTTTAATCCATAAATATCAGGTAAAAACAGGAATTTAATCCATGAACATGCAGCAATACAAAAGACAAACAGTTCCCCAAGCTTCTAAAAACGTTAGACCCGCTCCACAGTCAGCTCGACTACACACCACCTGACATGTTTCACTCCACTGAGCTTTTACCCGATATTTATGGATTAAAAGGAACTTTTTGGAACAAGCACAATTTCCATGGTGAGTGACTTTTTCCATTATGAACAGCTACTGATGGAACAAACAGTCTAAAATTACACTATATTAGTGTGCTTTGGTTGGTGCCGGTCCTATTAACTTTAGTTTGAATTGATTTTCTTTGACCTGGCACGATCGTTCCTTGGTGTGGCATAACTTCTTTTTTTTACTATAAATTGACATAAAAAACATATTTATTAAATCTTGCACAATAGAAATTTTAAAATGGGAGAAGGATAAAAAAGACTCAACAGTTTTACTAATAAGTGCTTTCTCAAAATGACCATTCGAGGTACACAGTGTACTTCAAACGGTCCTCTTGAGAAAGCACTTGTTAATACAAAACTGTTGAGACCTTTTTTTACCGTTCTCTCATTTTAAAATTATTATTGTACAAGTTTTAATAAATACATTTTTATGGCAATTTATAGCCTTTTGTATTTGTAGAAAATCACAAGTCAGTTGCTAAGTGGTGCCTGTTCTGGCTTTATAATTTGAATGCAGCTTGTTTGATTGTGGCACACTTTTAAAACAAATGCTGGTGGAGCACCTCTTTTTATGTTTTGTATTTGTTCTATGCACTTTTTGACATGGAATTTCAACTGCCAAACCTTGAACCACCTCTCATAGCTTTTGCAAGTCTCTGCATCTTCTTAACACCCTTCTCACTGTCTACCCTGCCACAAAGGTTAGCGTTATCTGCGAAGAGACACATCTTGCCCTGGATTCCTTCTTCTATGTCACTAATGAACATAAGGACAACCCATGACCAATCCTTGTGGCACCCCACTGGGGACCTCCCTGTCGTCTGATTTGTCTCTGTTAACCAAAACCCTCTGCTGTCTCCCTTCCAACCAGTTTCTCATCCATCTGTGTCTTTCACTGTACCCAGAACCTGTAGCTTCTTCAGCTGCCTTTTGTGAGGTGCCAAGTGAAAAGCCTTGCTGAAATCAAAATTAGAACAATTCCACAGCACGGCCCTCGTTACCCAGTCAAAGAATACTATTAGGTTGGTCTGACAAGACCTTCCTACCATGAACCTGTGCTGTTCGCTATCCTGGAGTCCATTGCTCTCCAGGTAGTTCACAAGGTTTACCCACAATAGATGTAAGATTGACAGGTATGTAGTTAGCCAGTTGTTCCTTGTCCATTCCCCCCACACGGAGCAAGACTACACCTGCTACTCTCCAGTCTTTTGGAACTACCACTGTCTGAACTGAGATACTGAATAGTCCTACCAGGGGTTCAGTTAGTTCCATTGCCAATTCAAAGTATTGTGTCCATTTGTAATTCTTAATTTTTCAATGAATTCGTTTTAATTGTTTTGTTTCACTTTATACCTTTGTTGTCTTTGTAACTGCAATATAATCATTTAAATGTCGTCAGTTATTTGACTGTGTATTTGCAGTTTAAATTTACTCACATTTCAATCTGTGGTGAGAAAGTTACCATTTTGGCTTTTGTAATGGTGTCTTCACAGCAAGGATGCCTTCACTCACTGAGCTTCCTCTTGAGTTCGTGGACCTCCCCGATGTCGGCCGTGACGTCTGACATCACAGCAATGTGCTTGCTGGCATCTGCCTGCACAGTTGCTATGCAGCTGACTACAGTGACCACCAAATGTAGTCAGCGGGGGTTGGCCGTGAGCTCAGTTGCACAAATGGGGCCCCATTCTGTCAGTGCTGCAAGTTATCTTAAAAGTTATATCCCTTTATACAGTCAGCATGTTGCTAATGTGACCATTGGTCTCACCTCAGTTACTTAGCTAAATTGGTCCTTATACGTGATGGTTTTCCAAAAGGATAGCACACGATTTGTGGAGTTACAGATGCTAAGGTATTTCATGCCGCTTGTCTATCAAGTGTACTATGTTTTTTGTTCAGATTACATACAGCTTTACCCTGCATTTTGACCAGATATGGGACCAAGTGTATTGTTACATGTGCTCCATAATGTTTCTAGCTAGTTAACTAAGAAACACAGTTTCTCAATTTTTAGATGGATTCAGTATACTATTGCACTGAATTACATATTTTCTTCAACCAATACGTATGTTTAAATACATGCATCTTTTCTCTTGATCCAGTATTTACAAGATATTACAGCTTATTATGTTACATTACTGTAATGATTACCTAGTATTCCATCGCACCAGCTTTATGTTAATGTGGTGCCCACTTGTATAGTTCCTCATCTCTCTCCCTCTCCCTGTCTATCGGTACGCTGGCCAGTTAGTTTCTGTATTCATTTCTATCAATTGATCCAGTACCCCCATGTTAAATAACCAGTACATCTTTGCCTGATCTAATTTTTTGGCACAGTTACCCCTCTAGGAGATGGTGCTACCTGCTCAAGTCCCCAAATGCATAGAGATGCCCTCTGGTGTCCTGTGGCTTTAAAGTGCTGTGCTACAAGTAGTTTATCTTCTGTTGTCACCCTTTGTGTTCCTGTGCTTGTATCTTCAAGGCTGTACTTGTTTTGCCAGTGTAAAGCAGGTCACACAGACACTGCAATATGTATATAACTCCTTGTGTATTACCGCTAATATTGTAATATGCTGTTTATTTTAAATTCCACACCTGTGTGCAGATGTTTGAACACACTTCTCCTGCTAGTGTGACCATACGCAGAACGTCTACCATAGGGCTGGTCCAAGAAGTAGCTGTCCCATAACTTGTTCCTGTGTTTTAAATTGTGATTTCACAGTTTTGTCCTTTAGATTCTGTACTCTCTTCCCTGCTGTTATTGGTTTTTTTTGGTAATGTTTCCATACTCTTGTGGTCTGCTCCTACAAGGTACCAGCGGATGTTAATGATCTTTCTAATTTCACTGAACTTACTGTTATATTTTGATGTAAAAACTTACCTCTCATCCCACGTGCTTGGTTCTTTTGTGTTCAGAAGTTCCTGTCTCGTTTTCTGTATACATTTTTTGGTCTGCCTTTTTCAGCGTTTTCTCGTTGTATCCATTTACCCTAAATCTACTGATCATTTCTTGCTTTTGATCAGCAAACTCCTCTGTGCGCCCACAGTTTCTTTTTACCTGAGTAAGTTGAGAATATGGTGTTCTTTGAACAAGCTTGGGTTCATGATAGCTTGTTCCATGCAATGGCATATTTTTTGTAGGCTTTCTGAATGTTATTGTTACTCCATTGTAAATTTTTTGTATTTTGAAATCTCTCTATGGAACCGCCACCAAACTGTACCCCACTGTAAATTTTAAATTTTCTTTTCACACGTTCAAATACTATACAGATTCTTGCAGTTGAAACTCATTGTCGGTCCAAATGAAAAAAAATATCATCTGTGTGTCTAAGCCAAGCTGCAACACATAGGTGATGCACGTTGGGTATCTGGTCCAGTACATGTGTCATTTCAAAGTCATGCACATACACATTTACTTCAGTTGGTGTCATGGTACTGATCATAGAGGTACCATGTCAAACTCTAAATGAATGTTGTAAAAAAAATATTTTTGATTTTTATTATTTTCTATTTGTAGAAAAAAATGAACACAAATACCCTTGAGAAAGCCTTCTAAAAGGGTGAGATGTTACGGTTGCAGAATGAAGGAAATAAATATTTTTCTGTGCTGAGTGGCAGTTATTGTGGAAACTCTCAAGCGCTACCCGCCCCCCCCTTATACATGAGTAGAGAGTATTGAACCTTTGGGGGCAGCACGAGAACAAAGAAAGCAGCCATTTTCCTACCTTATCTACAGAAAAATGTGTGACTTTAAAATACCAGCTGTATTTTCCTACCTTGTCTACAGAACAATTCGACTTTAAAATACCAGATGTGTGTATGTCTGTCAAATTAAACATTGATAGAAAGTATACTGGACAGTGGTTTGGCATTGTTGATACTGAATTAAGTATGACACTTTAAAAGCTGACTTGTAGGAGTTTGGTAGAGTGTCCTATGTGATGTGATATAACTTTACCTTCTGGGGGGGTGGGCTTTATTTTTGGTATATGGATGCCCTTCAGTGGCCCATGGGTTGTGTTGCACTATGCCAGACAGGGTGGATTGGCTGCACTTTAGGCTTATGCCACACTGGATCAAGCGTCTTGAGTTAAACTGGGAGGCCATCAAAAGGCTTAAGTTAAACTAGTACTACCAAAAGGTTCAAATTAAACTGACAGTTTTTGAACAGTTCACATTGGTCATCCAGTGATGCATCTGTTTTCTCTGAGCTCCTTTAAGTCGTTTCTTTTGCCTGTGTACATGGTCTCAGTAAGATTGTGAACATGGCGTTTTTTTTTTTTTCTCTTAAGATTCTTGCTTATTTTTTACCATTCTGTGCATTTTGTCTTTTTAGAGCATACCACTAGTTGTGTCTGGTCTTGATAACCCAATCTCCTTTATTTCAGGGGTCCCAATCCAAGCAAACTAATCCAGCAGTTCATGGCTTTGAGGCCGGAGCAGCAGCTTTTCATCTTCAACACACTGAAGGCACACCTGATCGATAAAGGAATGCTGTCCGTCACTAGTGATGAAGCCTAGAGGCAACAGTGAAGACAATGGCGCAAAGAAGGCACACGAGTAACAGGGCAAGGGTCAAAGGACATTCCCTGTCTTGAAACATTAACAAGGCATAACTTCACAATCATTTCCTTTATGAATGTCCAGACCTATGTTTGGTTTCATTCTGTACATTTGTTAAGGTTAGCAGTCAGATTTTATTTGTAAAGACATTGTGGTTGGGTGGGACATATTATTTATATTTTAGAAATCTTGTTTTTTATTTTTTCACGGATATATGCGAATTTCACTTTTGTGACACCTTCTACTACTTCCAGATCTTAAAACCTTGTAGAATTTTAAGAGCTTTAAATGTTGGCGTTATCGGTTTCTAATTTATTACTGCGAAGGTTAAGATATTTTTTGACTTCTTGATTCAGATGGCTAAGGTCCGAAATGACGTACACATTTTCATTAGTACAGAAGCTCATTTATTTTTAAATGCTTAAAACCACTGCAGCAATATTTCTTAATTATGCTTTAAATACTGTTTAAAAAATAAAGTGTGTGTGTGTGTTTGGGGGGGGGGGATCTATCATAAACCACCTAAAATCTGCCAACAGTCATTTAGTTTTGTGGCATCAGCATTGGGGTTTTGGCATGTGTAGTGTCATTTTTTTGGGGGGCACATCTAAGTGGAGTTTGTTTTTTCTGAGCGGCTTATTCATTAGTACTGCAGCGTCTTCAGTCTCTGGTAGAGCACTTTTACTTCTAGTGCAGTCTCCAGTACCTCTCTCCAAGTTGGCGGTGAATGGAAGGCATTTTATGTCCCTTACGCAGAAGCAGTGCCGCATAAGGCGAAACTTGCATTCTAGACCATATTCATGCTGTATATGTATAGACATAGTAAGCTCCTGGCTGCTCACGCTGCACGTTCCCGCTGGGATGTTCCATGGCCGCCGGATAACCTGCTTCTTGAACCTCACAGCTTGAATGCATGGGTGGCCTAGTCTCCCACTGAAGGTGATTATGGACAACACATTATTGAGCCAGGGTTTTATATAAGGGGAAACCTTTTTAATTCATGAAATTGTCCAAAACCACTGGTTTTGTTTAAGAGCCACCGCCGTCTCGAAAAGCACTTTAAAAAAAATATATAGTATTTGGACATAAAGTAACTTGTATTTCTCATTAGTCCTGTATTCCTTAATCCCCATTATTTCTTACTGAGGACATGCATGGAAACAGAATAGTTGTTCCTTGAAGATTCATCAGTTCTTATTTCTTCTTCCTGACCTGTCATAATACTCTGTGACATCAGTTATTCCCATGGCAATAGACTGTGATGTCACAACAGAGCATTATAATTTCAAGTAGGGAATAAGCTGTAGAGGCAGATGGACTCTAAGGGATAAATATCTTTTTTTTCTGTTTGTGTGAATTTCTTTAGTAGTAAATAATGGGGAGGAGAAATCTACAGAACATAATATGAAATACAGAGTGAATTGTATATGCGTTTCAAAGTTTTCCCAATGGTGTCTGCTGCTCTGTTTTAACTAAACATCCTCAAAATCATGTTTTCTAAAATTTTATCAATATTACTCCCCTTCGGTAACTAGCACAGCAACCGTGAAGAGTCTTTCGGTAATGCAAGATGAATTTGGCAACCATAGCCACTCCTATCAGAAAGTGGTGGTGAATAATTTAAAATCTAATGCAGACAAGCAGCGTATCTTGCACCATCGTAAGCTGAGGAATGTATGTTTTACCCTCTAAGTTGTCCACTGATAAAATCTGATTTGACTGGTATTGAACTTTCTCTGGAAGAGATTGTACTACTGCAGTTTGCATGATTTGCATATTTCACCACTAGCACTTGATAAGCAGCATGTAAAAGTTTGTCCTACCAAACAAAAACACCTCCTGAATGACCAGCACTGTGAAGGACACACTTTTATTCTTACATTTGTGGGCGGTATTCACTTTCTGTGTCTCTGTGCTAAAAATAGTCAAAATATCTCTCCAGTTGAAAATTCTTCGACACTCACACAGAATCATGTCAGCCAGATGATTGATTGCTAATGTTGGTGTCTGCCTTTTTTCCAGTGATAGCAGCAGTCTGCCTTTTTCCAATGATAGCAGTTTGAATTCATTCAGAAGAGTGGGCCTGTGCTTCCTTCACTGTATATGTAGAGTCCCCCCCCTCCCCCACACATCTTAGAAAAAAAAATAACAGATTTCAGTATAAATGTGTTCAGTTCCCTGTATTTTAATGTTGCATTTTTCTTTATAACTAAGGAGACCAACATAAAACCTGGTTCCCTGTCCTCTGGACTTCATCTGCAGTGGCTTCATGCCTGACATCACAGCCCTCTGCTTGTGACGTCATCGTAATGTCTCCAGTAACAGACTGTGATGTTGCAGGCAAAGGATTATGTCAGGTGTTAATAAACAGCAGGTGGACCTGGACGTGCAACAGATTGGGGATCTTGTGTTCAACTTATTGTCCATATTATGAAGAAAAGGGCAAACCTAATTTCTGAAAATATGACATAAGCTGACATATGCAAATATTATATTTGCTCTGTTTCCTTCAAGAGGTCTGGGACTCTTTTAAAAGAATACAAAAAGCAAGGCAGAGTCAATTTTTTGTTCTTTTTTTCTATGCCTGTATTTTCTCTGCTTGGTCCCCAGTCTCCTTTCTTCAGCTTTTCCTTCCTGCCCCCAAATAGCTTGACCGTGGCAACATTGGGCCCCCTCCCCCAACCCTTGTGTAATCCATAGATACACAGACATTGACAGCTGAAACAGGTTCTTGGCTAATCCAGTCTGCCCGCCTTGCCTAATTATTCTGCCCTGCCCTAATGGCAGTCCTCACTTTTGTTACTGCTCCCCTTTTTTTCAGACTAAACCCACATGCCTCTCCCATCCTTGCTTGAAGCTCCTGATTTGGCTTGTGCCACTTCCTCTGGCAGCTTATTCAACTTGCTCCTCACCCTCTCCATGAAGGAATTTATGGACATCCTATTTAAATCTCCCTTCTTGTATGGAGGACCTTGATACACCGAGGCCTCAGCGCATCCACACAGAATGAAACACCATCTGCAAGTGTCCCAGACTCGATACAGAAAAATATGTTGGCACTTAAAAAGGCTCCTCCCCGCATAATATTGCCAGCACTCCATAGCCTCCTGGTGGGTTGAGCAGGATGAATGCTGGATTTTTAAGATAAACTTTTTATTCCTTTGTAAAGGGGATATAGCAGTCATGGAAAACTGCCAGGTCCCCTGATCTTTTGTTCATGTGGATCATGAGATCAACTTGGTGGCCAAATCAGGCCTCCATGTCTTGGTTCAGACACACACACACACACACACACACACACACACACCTCTCTCTCTCTCTCTCTCTCTCTCTCTCTCTCTCCTCCACCCCACCACTGAACACACCTTTCCCCTGTGCGAAGCTCCATGCTCTGTACCAGCTGGGGGATATAGATTAGGTGCTGTGCATAGCCAGTTTGGAGCGTAAGGCTCCAGTGTTGGCTAAGTAAGAATCGTGCAGTGATAATAAATAAATCGAAATATGCTGGAGTATTTGTGGATCAGGTCCTATGCAACTTGCTCATGGTCACACAGTTAGTAACTGACTTTCCTGGGATTTGAACCTGCACTCCTGCTTCACAGGTACCTGCATTTTGACCGCAGTGACTTGCATAAAAAAAAAAATGCCTGAAAAGTCTCAGATGTGCAAAGGGCAGGCTGTATCCAGAGAATACACACATGTACAATCATTGCTGTTGCTATGCAAATTTCTTTTTATTTGCCACTGCCTCAGCTTGCCCCCCCATCCCTCCTGCAGACTTACATTTCGTACAGTAGAGTGCCTTCAACAGGGTCCTAAACCCAGTCCTTATAAAACAGCAAAATCAGGAGTCCTGGTTCAAATCCACACCAGATCCTCTTGTTTGCTGTGTGACCCTGAAGAAGCCACTAATCTTCTCAGAGCTTCTGTCTAACCAGCTGTAAACGTAGATAGAAGCTGGACCCCACTGAAAATAAGTAATTGCATCTATCTGGAATGTCCTGGATAATACATTATATATATTTAAAAAAAAAAATCCTAGCCTTGGAACATAATTAATCAGTATGTGAGAGCAGTTGTTTACTTTGTACTCACAGGCAAATGAAAAAAGTGCAGCTTGGCCATCCCACACAGCCCGGGAGAGTGAAGTAGCCAGGTCATTGTACAGGAACCTATGTTTTAATATATATAAACAAGTAGGTGGTCTGCCATTACTCCACAGCAAAGATTAAAATGTTTTAGAACTTTTTTTTGGGGGGGGAGGGAAACGGGGGAGCAACACTGGAAAAAATGTTAGAAAACAGCACTAGAAAAAGTTGTTGTTCACTCATTTTCAGTGAAGGCATTGTCTGGGCTTTTGAAACCTTGGCTGCCAGAGGATAAGGTGAGGTCATGTTTGTATGAAATCCATTCTGTATCTGACTTGTCTGTTCTTGGTATGTCCATCCCCCATTGCATCTTGAAGCTGTTTCTTGTAATCCCATCATCGAAGATACAGTACTGTTTGGATGTACATAATCTGGGCTTTACGGATCATGCCTCTGTTTGAACAGTTTAATTAGTAGTCCTGCGGTGCAGATCCACATTCCTCAAATGTTTTTCTTCCAACTGTAGTATCATATCGAAGTTTTATTCCTTATCTGGCAGAATACAGACCAACCTTGACATGAAAAACATGAGAATATATTTACTCGGAGTAAGCAGAAAGCTGCTTTGCCCAACTCGACCTCAAACATGGAAGAACAATGAACATGAATATTAATTTGTTAATTTGTTTACCTGGGCTAGTCCACATGAGATATGCCATCTTGTTTTCAGTGGGACCCTGCTTCAGCCAAATTTGTTTGGCTGGTGGAGATTGAAGCATGTGACTTGCCCAATGGTTACCCATTGTGCCTGTTTGTGGTAGGGTTGGGTCCCGGTCTCCTGAGTCACACCAACCACTGCACCACACTGCCTTCCTGCTTCTCCTGTTGTTGCATTATTAGTAGAGGAATGTGGGTAGCACTGTGAGGATCTTCACTTGGGATCTTTTACACCCTAGATAACTGAAAAATATATATATATTTGAAAGACCTCAATATGTATACACTGGAGGAGCAGGGGATGATTGAGACGTTCAAGTGCCTCAAGGGCATAAATAAGGTGAGAGGAAAACATCTTTCAGTACAGAAAGAGTGCTAGGACAAGGGGACATGACATGAGATTGGAGGGGGGCCATGTAAGGGGAAATGGGAGCAAGTTCTGTTTCACTGAGTGGGTGGTGGATGCAAGGAATGGACTGCCGCAGGAAGTGGAGGGAGCACACACTGGCAGGATTCAAACATGCATGGGCTAGAATTAAGGGAAATATAGTGACTGGAAGGAATAGCTAAGCCAGTGACCAACTAGGGCCATAGGCCGCTAGTACAGCTAGGGCAAATGGGCAGACTGGATGGGCCTGGCGGTCTTTTTCTGCCAACAACTTCTATGTTTCTGTATATTTTTTTGGGGGGCTGTGATATTGGGTTTAGAGTTTGAGATCAGATTGGTGGATGTGGAGATGGCAGTCTAAATTAAAAAATGGCTTTTAAAATATAAAAATGCACTTTTCAGACTTGTGTGGGAGTGAGGCGAATACAGTAACCTGAAAGCATGCTTGGTTACTTTGCCTTGTTTCCTTCTTGGCTCCTTACTGTCGCATGTTAATGAACTACAGCCCTTGTCCCCGGGCTGTATCTGTTTTTGTTGCGATGTGTGCTTTTGCAGCTTTCTTTTGTAAGCAAAGGCTCACATCATATTATTCTGATCTGGTACTCCTTACTTCGCACTCATTCAAGACCGGATGTATTGTGACATTTTGATTATTCATCTTTGAAGATGTGGCAGTTTATTGTAGGGAAGGCATATTGCTGTTCACAGATGCACTGTTTTTTTTAACTATAATTCAGGAAGAAGTCTTGAGGATAGGTGGCGTGTAGAGGATGCAGAACAGTTTTTAGGGGATAGTTTTTTGTGTAGCCTCGTACAGTCATTGTTTAGCAACTTCTTGGTCTGCATAATTTATTAGGCAGCTGTTTGACGATGATAATGACCATCAGATTCTGTAATTGCATTGCACAGTTTATAAAGAAATGCTGTAATTTATTTATAGGTTTATTTAAAGTTGTCTCATGATGTTTCTAGTGTTTTTTTGTTTGTTTTGTCAGATGGATTTGGAGTTCCTTAATGTTGGTGCCATTTTCATATCTTGTCATGAGGCATGCGAATGCATTATGTGAAATGATGGCACTAGCAGGGGCGATGAACTACACAGAAAATAGTGTGTTCACATGTCCAAACATTTGCTTCAGTGACGCATGGTAGTCATCCAGTAGATATCTTGATCTGTATTTTGGTTCAGATTGTGTTTTTTTTTTTTGTTTGTTTGTTTTTTGTTTTTTTGTGTGTGTTTTTTTAAATGAAACAAATGCATATACCCTTGTACGTGAATGAAAATTTTGGATATTATTAGGACTAGATAGCAGAAAATGAAAATCATTGTTGCCTGAGCTAGAATGTTTAGTGTTTCAGTACTCACTCTGAAACCTCACCCTGCATTCATTCAGCTGTTGCTGACCCCTGCCAGTTGAGTCATGCTTGAGTCTCCTTCGAATTTCTGTACAGCAACCCCATTATGTCATGTGCTTCTCCTGAAAGGTGCATATAACCCAGGCCTGGCTGGGTTAAGGTCAGATGACCATGTTTTATTTGATATATGTTTTATTCCGTGCCAGCTTTCAGTGTCCACATGGATATACCCTGCTGACAGGGATGTACCTGATCAGGCCGAGAGATCCTAGCCATCATATAGAAGACAGCCAGGTTTTCTACCATGTTTTCTCGCCCCCCCTTCCCCACATCCCAGGCATGTTCACTATCTTGAGTCTGCTGCACACACAGCTTCCTGCTGTAGTAGGAGCAAGCTCCCTGGCCCAGCCGCTGGGGTTGCTGTGCTGACAAAACCTGCGGCCATCCCTTCCCATCCGAGATACACTGCTGGACGGCGGCTGTCTCAGCCTGGCCTGTCCCTTGATGTGGCGCACTGAGTTCAGTCCTGAACCTGCGTTGTCCACACAGCAGCGGAATGCGCTGCCGCTGAACCATAGAGGCAGCTCCAGATGTCCACATTTTACCCACATACCCTGTTACACATAACTCCTGGTAATCAGTTGGTTACCACAATACAGATTAAATGAGAATAGAAATATGCTGCTGTGTCAGCTTTGTGGCTGCTCCACATAAAAAGCTGATTTTTATTTCTTAGATTTTTTTCCCCCACATTCCCACCCAGACAGTCGGGGTTGCCACAGCAACAGCATCCTTCTGGCTGGTAAGGAAGATGGGCAGCTGTTTTCAGTGCTGCCACCAACGCTGCTCTTGGTCAGCTGGCAGAATGCGTGCCAGTTCTGGGTGGACCTCACCATCTCTGCTGGAGAGCCAAGCACCTCGACCTTGTGATGGCACTTGGCCGTCTTTCCCCTGTGGCCCAGTGTAAGATTACAGAGTTCAAGTGTGAACCCTGGTCTCCTAGGCGACAGCATTACCTAAACCACTGGGTTGAAATGCTTTCAAAGATTTTTTGTTTTGGGACGTAAACACAGGAGAGGTCACTCAAATTGTGAAAGTCCATCATCTTTGAAAGGTACTGGGCTTACCTATAGATGTCAGAGTCGTCGTGAAATATGAACATCTGAATCATCTGTAAATGAAACCAAGGCAGCAGCAGCCATTTCATGTAGTCTTGAAACAGAATATGATGTCACCGAGGGGTCTGCAGTACGTTGTTAAACGGACAGTCAGCCTGTTTTTCATCATATTATTTCAAGTTAAAAACCTACATTTTATGAACGCTTATCTTCTCTAAAATGCATTGATGCTGCTGTTTGCTTTGTCTGTCTCCTTGTTTAGTAGAACCGAAATGCGTGCGAATGTGTTATAAACAACCTTGTTTTGTTTACAATCCTGGATCTGTTCTTACTGCACACTTCCTGACTATTAGAAACACTCCGAAACAGTGCAGTCAGTCATGGTGCAATAGCCTCCTAAACTCCCAGTGCATCAAGAGTGGCTAGACCGTGTTGCAAAATGCTGTGTTGAAAGATGCAGTTGGAGCTGATCAAGGAATGTAAACAAACCTGTTTTTGTGTGGTAACGCTAGTATGATGGGCAATCTGTTTTTCACTTTTTTAAAGAAAAATAAATCAGAATCAAACTACCAGCTACATCAGCAGTCTTTACAGAATGTTCGAAGTCATAAAATGTGTTTTTTAAACTAGGGGCACTTTGAGACGTAAGGGGTTGACCGTGTCCCCTTAATTACAGTTTGCCCCTCCGTGACATCACTTTCTGTTTAAAGATTCCTTTAAATGGCTGCTCCCTTGATTTAATTCAGTGACAATTTAGATATTCATATCTCAGTACTCCTGACACCTATAGGTAAGCCCAGTACCTCATTTGTAAGAGTTTCTCATTGCCTTTCTTAATTCAAGTGGCCCTGGCAATGTTTCTGCCCCCTTTCATAGTTAGGTTTTGCACATAAATGAGAGGCAGGAACATAAGGAGGCAAACTGCTGGGATTTTGTTTCCTTCAGTTGTACTGTAGTGTATTGCTTTTTATGAAATAGGTGGTGAAACCCTAGTGATTTGATTGTCGAGAATGTCACCAGACTGTCTGGTTATCAGCGCACCCCTGGACTGTTCAGAATGAAATGACTGTTTACACTTTCACAGATCAATTTAGGCCTATTTCATAAGCAGAATAACACAGGTTGAGGTGTCCAGGTGTGCTGATATATGGACTTTTCTGGGGGTCGAAGGCACTTGGCATACGCCTCGTGCCTCGCTACGCACCCAAAGCTTACTTATATCAGAGCACATACAGACCCCTCAACGGGTGTTATTCCTTATATTTTTTTGTAGGATTGACAGGTTTATTGGATATGTGATAGATTCTGAAACAAAACCATATCACCCATTTCTCCCCCTTTCCAGTTTTCCATGTTGCCCCTTTGGGTCCTCCCGTCTCATCCCTCATTGATTGTGTTGCATTTGTAGCTCCATTGGGCTTGCCAGCATCCATGCTGTAGTGATTTTTTTTCTTGATGTATTTTCCCTCCTCCCCCCACTCTGGTGTCCCCCATTCCTTCAGGCTCCCAGTGCCCCCCCCCCGACTTACTGGCCATCCTCTTCTCGAGCCTCCTTCCAACCTCGCATTGAAGCCAACCCCTAGGGGTATCCTGGTATATCCCTTCACCGGGCGGGTCCCTCTCTTCCGAGGGGGGAGGCACCAGGGGTGGATCCAGTGCACTGTTAGCCCTGGGGCACTGCTGAGTTGGAGAAAGCTTCCTGGAGGTTCCGGTGGTGTTGTGGAGTGGGGAACTGTCATCCAGCGAACACCAGAGCCTTTTTCCAGTTTTTTCTGTTTTCGTCATTCGCCCTTGCCCACAGTGCCCAGTCTCCACTGGGAGCTGCTGCCAGCGACGCGTCCTATTCACTCCACCCCAGGAGAGGAGTCCTCTGGATGCTCAATCCTCTCCTCCTCCTCTGCCGACCCCCAGCACCCTGATTCTGTTCCCGAACCCGAGTCGCCGGCGTGGATCGAGGTAAGGCACCAGCACCTCAACACTGCACCGCCGGGCCGGCTACTGTCCTGTTTTTAATAATCGTACAGTTAGTGAATAAATCTGACATAAAGAGGTAGTAGGGATACCCTTTTTTCCTCAATAATGGAAAAACTGAGATTCAAAACAGTGAGATTTGGCACTTCCGAACACCACTTGTCAGTTTTTCATAAAAATAAAACCTGTTTGCACCACATTTAAAAACACCCTTGACACTATAAACCCCCATTTTGTGACACATTTCTAGTGCGAAACACTTCTAGTGCGAAACTCACAGTGCCTCAAATGTTCCTTATGTCCTTGTTCATTCTTATAACTTGTATTGTTATCCCAGGTCGCCCCTGAAAAAGGGACCTTCGGGGCTCAGTGAGCCTACCCGGTCACCAAAATTTAATAAATAAATAAACATACGAAATTTGCCAGCAGATAAAGGCCTAGAGGTCTATCAAGTCTGCTCGAATGTGCAGCTAGTACCCTTTATTCTGCAGCTGCCCCTCCCTTCCACCCTTCCCCTTCATTGACCCTCCCCCTTGTCCGGTCCCATCCCCTTTTGAAGCAGTCCACTGTTCTACTGGATATCACTTCTGCAGGTAACGCATTCCACCCAGCCACCACCCTCTCTGTTAAAAAAAAAAAATGCCTACTCCTCTCCCTCCTGAACCTTCCTCCCTCCAGTCTCATATCATGGCCCGTGGTGTCCCTCCCCTCCCTTACTTTGAACAGCCCCTCTGTACCTGTTTTTTTTTATTCTTTTCGTGTACTTAAAGGTTTCAATCATGTCCCCCCTGTCCCTCCTCTCCTACAGTGAGTACATGTTCAACTCCCTGCTGATTAGTACTGTTTTAGGGGAAAAACCGAAGAAAATGCATTTTATTATTTCGTGAAATGGAATTGTAAATTCATGAAAATGGAAGATCAGTGGTCCTAATGGAGTAAATATATTAATGGATGCAATTGAGCATACCTTTATAATGCAAAGCATCGAAGCATATGCAAATCCCCATGAAGGAATTTGGGGTGGCTCAGTTTTAAGCAGACTTGCGTGGTGCCAAAAGGCCTCACAATACCCTTCCAGGGTAACCATTGCCTCAGGGCATTTGCTCTGGGGTTCTTGTCTTTGTTTAAATACTGTACTGTACTTTTACTGTTTAAAGCTGGTTTAGAGGTGATCGGAAATTATGGTAAATACCTTAAAAGAACCCTCTTGTTTTCTTTCAGTGGTATTGACTGTGATGTACCTTTTTTTTTTTTATCAAATTTGCTGGATCAGTCTGGTCTCCCTCGTTACTGTTTACTGCTGACTGCTTGTATGGTTTGTGACCCCTCTGTGATGTCATTTTCACCATTCCACACTGTTGCGTGAATAGCACTGAGTAGTGGAATAATTTCGTCATAGAATGTCCTGGAGACATAGATACAGGCCACAATAAACTGAAGAGGGAGAATACAACACTTGTGTGCAGTTAAAAAAAGCCATTTATACAGTATGTGTTTATATTACTGTGTTTGATATTGCTGTAAATTGAGGAGCGTTACCGACCAGTCAGAGCTCTCATTTTCCCTGTGTGAGACGCTCTTTTTTGTAAAGAGTCCCTTATGTAGGTGCTCTGAAACAGGCTCATTCCCGGGGTAGAATTTTCTTTTTTATAAATTATTGATTTTAATCAATATATTAATATTGCTGCAGAGACCACTCATATGGTTGTAAGAGTCATCTCACTGACATTTTTGCAGTATTATAAACATTAACCTTCGGTTCGTGGTTCTTATACCTTAAGAATGGGCGTGAGGCCAAACAGTGAGGGTGGCCTTTGCAGCAGTATTAACATGCAGAAGAGTACCTGGGCAGTTTAGAAATGATCCTAACTGGTTAAAAATAATGTCATAATTTTTAATTCAGTAACAGAATGCTCAAAGCCAAGGTGATATAATTGAAGTAAGCCATTAAAACGAATTTAAGGACACCTGAATTGCAAGTGTTTACCTATCACTGTGAAGTTTGATTTTTTTTCAGACATAAGAGCATATCGAATATTACAGAACATTACAAAATAACATTTCAGGGTAGTACTTATGATGAATAAACCAAGCCAGTTGTTAGAATTTCCTTTGTAAACTGGCATAACCTTAATTAAAATAGGCTGCAGTAACTCAGTATGTGATTGTTCTGTAGTCGGTTTGCCATCTAATTGTATTTTTGTTTGCTTTCAGAAAGCTCAGTGTATTAGCTGGTTAGTTATTTCACTGACAATAGCCTCGTCATATATGATGTATTTTTGGAGTGATTATTAGTGTTGTACATGAGCCATTATATTGTTCTGCTAACCTTTCATTCATGTTGGCTGACTAGATGTTTGTCTGCCTCGCGGTTTCTGTCTCTGTGCATCACTGTGTCTGAATACACGGTTCCGTGCATCTTGGTATGTAGTGCTTAATAGTGTCTATTAGTAGACCTTATCTTTATAGGTTAGATATTTTTTTTAGCCAGTTCTAGTCACAGTTTCCTAAATGCAGAGCCTTTAAAAGGGCCATTGCCGGCCTCTGTTGGGTTTGGACCGAAAAAACTCCCCAAATCTGTGTTTTTAAGCTGCCACTGATGAACCAGCATTTTTGCTAAGCATTTCTGTATTTAGCTACACGTAACATTGCTCAAGCATCCATATTGCTACTGCATTTGCACTGGTTGCAGATCGAAATCCAATGAGATTTTTAAGGACTGGCTAAGGGTTTTGTCATTTGACGAAAAACTTAAGGTGAAAGTTGGTCAGAATGTTTTTTTGGGTTGTAGACTTTAAGCTTGAAACACAGCCAAAAAGAGATTGGGTTCCATTAAAAGGGATGTGTACCTTCAGCTTTAATATGCCAAATGTAATTCCACCCTACTCAGACTCCTCAGTTATCCTATGAAGTTGCCCCGTTTTTATTTTTTTTTAATTAATTTTTAAAATAATAAGGTTTGTAATAGAATATTATAGAGTGCTTCGTACTCTGGCTAGGCAGTGCCATTTTCAAGAAGTCTGGGAACTCTTGTCATGTCAGCATCTCACCAGCTCCCATTCTCAGAACAGTAAGAATGAGAGCCAGCGAGGCATGCCCAGATATATCCTCTGTAAATGACACATTTTGTGTGTTGTGGGGCATGTTTTTGTTGTTTGATTTTGAGAAGCAGCTTTTTTTTTTTTAAAAAAACCTTGATTTTTTGGTTTGTTTTTTGTCTGCCATGAAAAGAATAATTGGCTCAGCTACGCTCCCTCTATTCTGAGCAGAGTGCTAATATTGCTAGACCTATCCAAGCCATTTCTTATGTAAAGGAAGCCCTTGAATGGCAAACAGTGACACATTTGGCTATAGTGGAAGTAAGGGAATACTAAAAATCTTACTTTAAAACAGCAGTGCATGTTAACGTTGAACATTTTGACTTATATTTTTTATTCCATTTTAGATTGCTCATGCCTTCTGTCTTTGTATGAGTCCATTCTTTGCTATTGTGAGTCTGCTTTAGCTCTTTTTTTCCACGTTTGAAATATTGGAAGGCGCAATTTTACTTAGAGAGGGCTCTTGCAGTTGGTAACAATCATTGGGACTGCACCCCCTCGTGTCAGAACCACACGGAAGACTTTAGCTAGCAGTGTCTGGCAGGGGACCGCCCACTGACATCACGTGACAGACGTCAGCATGACCCTATATAATGGGCAGTCCCCAGACCACCCTCTAGTTCTTTCCCACTGTCAACCTGTGCATGTCGGACCTTGTAGAGAGCGCTGCTACAGTTCGACCGCTATTTCAGATAAGTATACTTCAAATGATTTTTCAAATTGTTGTACCGTCTTTTTGTCAGTTAATCATTATGTATGTCTTCCCCGATGCCTTCCGAATCACATAAAAATACATACAAGTCCTGCAGCATGCAACTCCTGCATAAAGACGACCATACTCTGCCTCTTCTGCCTGGCCCGGAACACCAGACTGCAGACTGTGAGGCCTGCCTAAGCTTCAACCAGGCCACTCGCAAACGCCATCAGAAGGCCCTCGAGGCCCATATTTTAAAACAAAAAATGGCTTTGATGGAGAAGAAGTTATGGAGTACCTCTTCATCACCCTTGTTAGCTTCGCACCGCCACAAAACACAGAAGGACAAGGAGAAGCGTTGGGTTCGGAAAGGTCCCCTTCCCGCCCGTCACTTCCTCCGGGGACTGCGGACGACCAACAGCCCTCTTCCTCTGGGAAGTGTACCTTGGCGTACAAAGCCACTTCAATCTTCCAGGAGCAGCCCTTGGTCCCCCCGGCGCCACCACCGGCCCTGGTGGTGGTGGTTGTTGCCTCGGTGGTGTCTGAGGCTACTGCCACTCTTAGATCCCTCAAAACCTTAGGATCTAAGCCTGCTGGCGGGGCTGATAAGTCACTTATCAGAGTCCCAGACAAGTGCACAGTCCAGGCTCACAGTCAACGGAGTCTTCGGTGAGTGCCCAGCCACGGCTGATAAGCTGGACGTTGGAGCTCTTGATGCCCACCCAGCCCAGGTGCTTCCTTCAGGCCCCGATGAATGGCCTGA
Organism: Neoceratodus forsteri; assembly: GCA_016271365.2. Taxonomy (NCBI): domain Eukaryota; kingdom Metazoa; phylum Chordata; order Ceratodontiformes; family Ceratodontidae; genus Neoceratodus; species Neoceratodus forsteri. The sequence goes on along the minus strand of JADMNL010000026.1, from coordinate 86,055,886 downwards.
TGTTGATCCTCAGCACCCATTGCAGTCTCCTATGCAACATACCCAGGCACGTTCGCCCTACCCAGGTCCCTTCTTACCTTTGGCCTCCCCCAAACACCTGGGCCAGAGCCAGAAGGACATCAGCCTGATGATGCCGCTACAGGGTCTCAACTGGGCGCCAGCTCCAGTTTCCTGGCAGACCCTCAGGACCCTTCCCCACCGACCCTTCTGATGGGACCTCCACCTCCTTCAGAGAGCACCTCCAGGATGATATTGGGCTCCCACTCTAGTGGCCTGACGCTGGACTTTCGCCCCTCTGGGTCTTCCAACCCGTCTATTGAGTCTCCTCAGCATCGGGCCCAAGGGCTCCTCAGTCAGGTCCGGCATTGGACTTTGATGGCAGGCTACCAGCCACCATGCTGTCATACTCTGGATATCTTCCATTGGGCTACCAGACGCCAGGTCTCCCTTTGTCAGGGTACCTGCCGCTGGGCTGTGTCCATAGTTATCTCACGCCTGATTTCCCATCAGGGTACCAGACATCAGGATACCCGACACCAGGTTATGGCTCTGGTTTGCAGCTGGTTTACCAGCCTCCTCCATCTCCCCAACCACAGGGGGACTTGTGGGCCATTCTTCAGTCTTGATGGACTGAAACTAAGTTTCAATTAGTCTCTGTACTAGATAGTCTCCATCCAGTAGTGGACTCCAACCTGGTGGGCCCAGATCTGATGCATTGGTCCCCTTTGCCAGGGGAGTACTGTCCCTCGACATCAGGCCTGACGAAGGGCGCAGCTGCCTCTCTCTTGAGGACAGACCTCCTGCTCCCCTCAAGGAGGTTCCCCACCCAGGAGCTGTATCCCCAGTCCCGATTCATTTGTCGGATTCTGATTGTCTCCTCCTCTTCAGTGTCCGGCTTCGTGACACCTCTGCTAGACGAACCCAAGGCTAAGGAGTCTCCGGAGACTTCCTCAGAGAATCCCTCTTTTTCAGACCTCCTCAAAAAGATTGTGGAGGCCCATCATTGGAAGGCCGACGACCAGGACCCCAAACAAAAGAGGTTGACTGAGCATCTGGACATGCCTGAGCTGTCTCCAGTCCTCATGCCCTCTTGGCTGGAACTTCATGAGGATCTCACTTCTACCATCTGGCTCATGCCCTTCTCCATTCTGGCAGTGGCCAAGAAGGCAGACGGGACTTACCGTATGCCAGAGGGCAAGGACCATTTTAACGTTCACCCTAAAGTGCGCACGACAGATCTACCAAACCTAAGCACATGAGCACCTCTCCCCCTGACAAGGAGTCGAGGCAGCTTGACCAGTTTGGCCGAAAATTTGATGTGTCCTCTATCTTGGCTGTGCGTGCCCTTAATTATGAGGCGCACATGTTAGTGTACCAGAAATCTCTCTTTTGTCAGTTAGAGCTGGTCATTGAGGCCATGCCAGACTCTGACACAAAGGAAACCCTCTCAGACACCATTAGGTCAGCTAAGTGTGTTAGTCACCACTCTTTGAGGGTGACTTACGACGCTGTGGCTTCCTCGGCTAGAGGCATGGCTACCGCAGTCTGTCTCTGGAGGTATTCTTGGCTGAGAGTTTCCAGATTGGCACCTGATGTCTAGGCTGCTATCCAGGTTGCTCCCTTCTTGGGTTATGTACTCTTCTGAGGGGATGCTCAAGACATCATTATGAACCTCCAGGATAAGGGGCAGACATTACGGTCGGTGCAGACTATATTCCGCACTGGCTTTCAGGTGAAGAAGCCCTTTCATTGCCAGCTGGGGTGGGGGGACACACGAAGAAACCACAACAGGCCAGATGTCAGGCCAAACATCTGGCTCCCTCAGCAAAGCCCATCCTTTCAGCCAAGAACCAGAGGACTTATGGGGCAGCCCACCCCAGCCCTCCCTCCGCCTCTTGACTCGCAGCCCACCCCCTTCAGTCAGAGGAACCGATGGGCAGAAGATTCACCAGTCATCTGGCAGGGTGGGAGGTGATTACTGCAGATTCGTGGGTCCTTCACCTAATCTCCCATGGCCAGATGTTGGAGGTTTCTGGAGAGAGACCACCGGACAACCCTCTGGGTCCATCCTTTTACCCAAGGGTACAGTATAGCCTAGAGGTTAGAGTAATGAACTGTGAATGAGCGTGGTACATCCAGCAGACCTGGGTTTGATTCCCACAGCCTCCACTTGCATACTGTGTGGCTCTGAGCAAGCCTCTTAACCCCCTCAGTGCTCTCAGGTTGCCCCTGAAAACAGGCCACTTGTGCCTAGTGGGCCTTATCCAGTTACCAAAGACTAAAAATATAAATAAATAAAATATTCCTGTCATCAGAGAAGAGATCAAAGCTCATCTGCAAAAGGCAGCCATAGAGCCGTCCCTGTAAACCAGATTGGAAGAGGGTATTACTCTTACTTCTTCCTGGTTCCCAAAAAGACGGGAGATCTGCACCCGGTCCTAGACCTCAGCACCCTAAATCTGTACATAGAATAAATGCTGACCCTTCCAGGCCTGCTGCCAATACTGCACAAGAGTCAGTGGCTCTGTGCTCTGGACATGCAGGATGCCTACTTGCACATACCAGTCTTTCAAGCCCACTGCCATTACCTCAGGTTCTCCTTTGAGGAGGAACACTACCAGTTCAGGGCCCTCCCTTTTGGCCTGTCCTCGGTACCCAGGGTTTTTACCAAGTGTCTGGCGGTAGTAGCAGCGGCCTTGAGGCACCAGGGCCACTATATCTTCTTATACCTCGACGATTGGCTGGTGGTCATGGCCCCTTCAAAGGAGTGGCTAAAAATTTCACTTGTGGTGACCCTGGACCTGTTTGGCTGAGCGGGGATTATGGTGAACTACCACAAGTCTCACCTTACCCCTTCCCAGCACCTGCAGTTCATTGGAGCGGTGCTGGATACGGCCCTGGGTCAGGCTTTCCTCCTCTTGGACAGGTCGGAAACCTTGCAACAGCAGGCATGGCTGGTGGATTCTAGCCATTGGAATTTGGCCAGGTCAGTGCTGTGCCTTCTGGCAGCAGCCATCCCAACTGTTCCCCTGGCCAGGCTCCACATGTGGATTTCGCAGTGGATGCTCAGGATTCAGTGGGGCCAGAGATCAGATGACCTTGACCACAAAGTCTTGGTCTCTGTATTGATGTGCCAGGATCTCATATGGTGGCAGGATCTCAACAATCTCTGTAAGCAAGTTCCCTTTCAGTCTTCTTCTCGCATCCCAGCCCTGACCACAGATGCTTCAGGGCAGGATTTGGGGGGGCTCATCTAGAGACTCACAGGACCCAAGGACAGTGGTCTTAGTCAGAACTGTCTTTACACATCAGTGTATTAGAGATGTGGGTGGTGTTGTATGTTCTGAAGGCATTTCAGCACCTCCTCAGTCCAGGTCCACTGCTGGTCCAAACTGACAAAATGTGCGTGGTGTGGTATCTGAACAAACAAGGGGGCACCCGCTCCTACCCTCTCTGCAGAGAAGCAGTCCGAGTCTGGATCTGGGTGATTCTGCATCAGATCTCCCTTGCTGCAGTTCATGCCCTTTGCATCCAGAATGTCCTGGTGGACAGTCTCAGCTGCACCCAGGCCAAGGCTCACGAGTGGGAACTCAACCAGTCGGTAGTGGAAAGCATTTTCAACCAGTGGGGTTGTCCGGATCTCGATCTGTTCGCCTCCCCATCCAACGCAAAACTTCCCAAGTTTTACTTGCTCATTCCTGGGCCTGGTGTCTTCTGGCGAGATGCACTATCTCTGCTAGACAAGGAGGTTCTTGTGTGCCTTTCCAATCCTGCAGTGGGTGCTGCTCAAGTTGCAAGCAGAAGAGGCTCACATGATCCTGATCACTCTGCTTTGGCCATGCCAAATATGGTTCCCGCTTCTGCAACAGCTGGCAGTGGAGCTTCTGGTTCCCCTGCCCATCTGTCACTGCCTCTTGACCCAGGAGAGGGACACTCTGGTTCATCCAGGTCTCAAGTCCCTTCACCTTCACGCGTGGCACCTTCTGACATAGCTGCTTCACGTTATGGGGTTTCCTCTGGCTCTAAGGTGGTCTAAGTCCTCTTGGAGGCCAGAAAACCTTCCACGAGGACTACTTATGCTGTGAAATGGAAGAGGTTTTCCATTTGGGCCACTTCGAAGGGTTGGGATACTTTTTAGTGCTCTGTTTCCTGGGTCATGGAGTACTTGCTGAATCTATATGACCTGGGTCTGAGTTACTCCTCGTTGAAGGTCTACTTTTCAGCCATTTCTGCCTACCACATTCCAGTGTAGGGCAAAAGGGCTGCTCAGCTGGAGGTTTCCAAAACTTTTCTGAAGGAAATCCTCCTCTTGAAACCCCTGGTGAGTAATCCTGCCCCACCATGGGATTTAAGTTTTATTTTAGAGAAACTCACTTTGCCTCCTTTTGAACCGGCCTCAAGTTACGATGTGCTAACTGTCTTGGAAAGCGCTTTTTTTAGTTGCTGTAACTTCTGCTTGAAGGGTTTCCGAGCTTCAGGCCCTGATGTGTAAGGAGCCTTATTTAAATTTCCAGAGACCGAGTGGCCCTGTGTAGGAATCCTAAGTTCTTACCAAAGGTTGTGTCTGAGTTTACATTGAATCCGACTATTCAACTACCAGTGCATTGCCCTGAATACTCTAATCAGAGGGAGGCAATTCTGCACACAGTAGATGTTCACAGAATTTTGCATTACTATACGAATTGGACAAAGTCAGTCCGCAAAACAGATTAGCTTTTCGTTTCCTTTGCACCCAGGAGAGAGGGCACTGCTGTTTCTAAGCAATGTTTGTCAGAGTGGTTGGCAAACTGCATTGTGTTCTGTTACCAGAAATACAACAAACCCTTGCTGGAGAAAGTCAAAGGGCATTCTATCAAATGGCATGGCTGCATCTGCTGCTTGCTTCAAAAATGTGTCTGCTGCTGACATTTGTGCAGCAGCCACTTGGAGCTCCATCGCCAGTTTCATGAAACACTACAGTCTGGACGTTGCTTCTAGGTGCAGGGACAGCTTTGGACTAACTGTTCTTCAGGGCCTCCTGTCATGATTTCTTCCTGCATTTCTGCAGATCCTTCCTGCCTCCCGTGCTTCAAACTTATATGATTTACACTGCTTGGGACTCAGTCCTAATGGTTATTACCTACTACATGAGCCCTCTTGAAGTAAGATGGTACAGTTACGTAAGAACTTACCATAACAGTAGATCTTCGAAAGAGGCTCTTATAGTAGGTAACTTCCCCAGCTTCTGCTTCTTCTAACTTTACTTAGGATCAAGGAACCCACTCCTTTCTCCTGTCATTTTGCTCTGAGATCTCCAGCAGGAGAACTGGAGGGCGGGCTGGGGACTGCCCACTATATAGGGTCACGCTGATGATGGGTGGTCTCCCACCAGACACTGCTAGCTGAAGTTTTCTTTGTGGTCCTGATGCCAGGGGGCGCAGCCCTAATGGTTATTACCTACTGCAAGAGCCTCTTTCGAAGATCTACAGTTACAGTAAGTTATGTAACTGTACTTTCCTTTGAATATGGCTCCTACCAGGTTTTCATAAGTGTTCTTAGCTGATGTTGTAAACGTATTGTCCTTAAGGTCAAGGAGTGCTGTCTGTGCTATGCTAGTTCATTTTAGTCACCAGAAAATTGATGTTTAAGAGAATACTGATGAAAACGTGTACTGTGACATAATACAAGGAATGCTCCTTCTATAATTTCAAATGTTACAAAAAAAGTGCTAATGCTAACTTGAAATTGGGACAAAATGGTATCATACAAGAGAAGGGGTAGTCTAAAATAGTATACAGAAGTATGTTAATTTTCACCACCAACATGCATTGCTTCTTAAAGGCTTAGTGGAGATTGATGGGAACTCCTAAAGACAAATCAGACATACATATTTAAGGATCCCCCAGAATTCACAGACATTGGTAACATTATCACCTGTCCCTTAGATACTCTTTCCCCAAAGTGCTCTGGGAGGCCTCCTTTCTGGGTGCATGATAGTGGTAGAAAACCTTTGGTAAGAAACTCTGAGAGAGGCGTGACAGCACTTGTGCATGTGCATCGTGCTCCTTCAGTTGTTACGATACGCAGGCTTTGCCTTTGTACGGGACTGCAGTGCAATCGCTGGGCAGTGATATGGAGCAATACAAGTACTGCATGGCTGCACTGTGTACCAAGCCAGAGATGAGGAAGAGTTTTATGTACCGCACAGATAATAATGATGTTGTTGTAAACCAACTGTGAATTCCAAGGCTGTTATTTTATTAATGGGGTTCTAGAGACATCATAAAATACGAACATTGAAGATGGAATTGCAAGCCTTGTAGAATGTATGCTGCCTTCGCCCTCGAAGGTGAAAGCATTTAAATAATGGCAGAGCGTATGTACCAGGAAACAGAGGGCTCGTTTTTCAAAGCCCTGAGAATGCCGCAGGCCTTGTAGTGCCAGTAGTTTGGTGCACGGGGCTTGTGGCATTCTCCTGGCTGGCGATGGGGATTTTCAGTCCCGAGTACCAAATGCCGCAAGTTAGACCAGCTTTTCCCTGGTCTATCTTACATCATTCGGGGGGCCCTTTTTATGGGGCTTGTGCCAGATATTTGGTGCAAGCTGCTGTAAACAGGAAAATGTTGCAGCTGCACTGACAGTATAAAATCAGGTGCACTTGCACCAAAAAAGGGCTTTGACCCAAGGCTGGTCACGAGCCCTGAATCAGTTTTTGAAAATCGAACCCTGTATCATTTGTTAGGACAGTATTGGGGAAATAACCAATGTAGTCTTGTTCCTAAATCCTGGCCAAGGGTTTCATCCGATTTGAATATTGCTGAACAAACTAAATGCACATGGGCTGTGAGGCTTATTTTCAGGAAATGCCCATGCTTAGATGCATTTCACTTGCACTTAAAGCTTGACAAATCAACTCAATAATGGCACTTTATAAGAGATTATAAATAACTTACAAAAATGGGCCATAAAAGTCCTATAACCTCATTGGTTAAAACACATCACATGACTTTTATTTTCTGACAACTGCTGCACCCCCCCCCAAATAAAAGCTCATTTTATAAGTGGGATGACACCTTTATGGTGTAAGAGTATAATGTACTTTACAGGTGGTTATGGCAGTCATCTGTGCTTCATGCCGCTCAACAACCCAAGGCTTGTATTATTGCTTATTAACTAAACACCCGTTCATGTGTTGTTCCTTATGTATGGGATTTCAGCCAATCATCATTGAGAATGGCAGGGCAGCTTGTCCTGCGTAGTGTTGGCATCTCCAGCAGCAGCTATAAGTGGAGCATTCCACTTCAACAGTGCAGGGAGCATTACTTACATTTTTACGACACCTTAGGAAATTTGAGTGATTTCTCCTGCTGAATGAGCGTGTCATCTAGTGCTGATTGGGCAGCCCTACTCACTTTGCAGCATGGTCCTCCCACCCAAATGGCACAAGATGATAGTCTTACTAAGAAACAGAAATCACTCGCAGACCCTATAAAGATGTAATATTAAACCTCTCGCTTTACTTAATAGGTACCAACTCGATAGACTCTGTATTGCTGCTAATCTTTACTGTTTTAGACTATGTAAAACCTTTGGATTAAATTTGTTTTGCCTCTGAAAGAAATAGCTGTGATGTCTGCTTTCTAAAAGACAACAGTTTTTAATAAAGTGTCATTACTGCTCCTCTAGCTTGGGAATAGCAAACTAGGAATCATGTGTACACTCCAGCTGTCTGGTTTCAGGTGTTCGAAAGAGCAGTATTACCACTCAAGACTTCTGTTAGCAGAATACTGAAAGTATATCGAGTCCAAGAAATTATGACAGACTTCTCTAACTGACCTAGTGGAATTATTTTATTTAATTTTCCCCAAATTAAAATCCAGTTACTGGCTCCCAAATGCTTCTGATTCATCCCTGTGGAGTTGTACTTGCAGCATTGCAGTGGGGGAGTGGTGGTGACATATCTGAAGCCTGTGATTAACACACACACCCTGGTGTTTTCTCAAAAGAAAACTCTTGTCATGTGATCAACTGCATTTGGCTTGACAGGTACGTAGTGGGAAATTCATATGGTGTCTGAATGTAAAGCGTTAATCAGTACTGCACAGCACACTTTAATAAACCTGAACTGTAATCAGCTGATTGCAACTGCAGACTTGCCTTAGCAGATGGTGGCTGCATGCAAGGTATGGTAGCGGCACAGCATTTTGATAACGGCATGGATGACTGACAGGTTAACTATATATTTTCTGACACAAAATTGCAGTTTACATGACTCTCCTCCTAAAACCATTTAACACCCATTGTGTGCAATACAGATTCAGATACAATATTTGTAGCTGTAGGGATCCGTTTTCAAATTGCATCTATATTTTATCCAAATATATTTACAGAAGATTTCTCCAACTCTATAATTACAGCAGTTGTCTATGGCAAATGTCGTTTAAAATGGGGACCCTCCTTTCTTGAAGTGGGAAAAAACGGTCCATTTGCTGCCTTTTTTTTGCAGCGATTTATAATGTAAAAGGGGGAGGATTAAAAATGTAAGACTGCAAAACTAATGATATTGCTAACCTTGCAGGCCAGCTCTGCTTTCCAACTACGTTTCCTGTTTACTTACTGACTTCTCTTTACATGACCAGTGTACACAAAACGTAAAAGTGTGACAGTGTTGTGTAACACAGATTGTATTGTTTTTAAATGTTTAGCAATACATTGAAGTTTACTGCCATTCTCTACAGAATAGCACAATGTGATATATTGTACAGTATATTTTAAACTCTTCACACAGTGTTTTACCCTAGTTATATGCTGTATGTTACAAAAGTATATATAAATATACATATATATAAAGTTGTATCACATTACAGTCGTGTCTTGTGGCTAGAACTTTTAATTGCTGTTCTTGTCTGTAGATGGTTGGGAGGGGTGCTTAATGATATGATCTGTCACAGATTGTGTGGGTGTGTATTCCTAGTCCATGTAAATCAGGAGCACAGTGTACAAATACTCAAGGAATGGTAACTGGGTAGTGGAACACTTCAGGGAAATTAAATAGGGACTGCACCTGTGTAAGATGTACCTCCCTAAAGCATACAACTGACCAAGTGCAGTGTTGAAATGCAACAGATAATGAGGAAAGATGTCCCCAGCCCCATCAGGTATGTGTTTTTTTTGTATTCCAGCTTGTGTTCTCGCCTTGGTCGTTCCAGTCGGCCCCCATCTGGAGCAGCATCACCAGCCCCATCAGCTGACAGCCCTGGGTCTTACTTAACTTCTCTATGGTTGTCCTGCCACCAGACCTAATCAGAGGTGCCCAGTCATCCTAGAAGGGCCTGCAAGGGACCGGGCAATCATAGTGCTGCAGTTGGAGTTTTTCATTCCTTTTTTTTTTCTCCCCATTGGGGTCCATGTGTATGCAGTGATACATGTCCATATTTCCCCTTTGTGGAGTCACCCCTAAGGTCCATGCGTGGGGTCCCCTCCCTTGTTGTCCTATGTTGCCACTACCTGTTTCTTTAGATGGTAGTGAAAATTTGTGAAAACCATTCCCCTCTTCCCTGGGTAGGAGAGGTGCCTTATGGACATTCAGCCCTCCCTCCTCCAGCCAGCCCCCGGGCGGCACTGGTCCTTTCCCACACCTGGGTCGCTGGTGCAGCAGGCGGTGAAGCAACAGTGCCTCAGCCTGCCATGCCACTGGGTCGGTCTCGTCAGGTGTGTTTGATTCTACATCAGAGGTGTTGGGTTCCCCCACTAAATGTGTTGTATTTCCAACACTGCAGATACTTACTTATTGGAGACCCTTCTAAATCAGAATGTTACGTGCTATTTTTGCCAACATCAGAACATTTCTAAAGGTATTACTAAGATGAAATGAAAGGTTGTTGCCTTAAGATTTGATTTTCACTACAGTATTCTAACTCAGTTCACCACCGTGTGCTTCTGTTCTGCAAACTTAGGAGAGGGAAGGGATAAAACAGTTTGAAGTTCCTAGTCATTTTGACAACATTCTTCCCCAGGTTTTGGCTCACTGTTTTCCAAGTGGATTGCTGAATTTGAAAAGTACTGTAACTTGAGCTGACTGGTAAGCAGCAGCAGCATTTCTGCTCGTGGTGTCCGCGACCTGGGTTCAGGAATGATCCTAGAGAGAAGGGCACACAACTCTGCAACATGATCAATATCTGGGTGCCCACAGGTGCTAATGGAGGGTGGTGATGGGAGCAATGATTGGTTTCACACAAGGGCGTAGCTACTGATTCTCCAAATAAGCCATGGCATACCAAGTTTGGTAAGGGGTAGCAAACAAGCTGGCCAGCATTCATTTGCTCTGCCCTCTCTAGTCCATTGCATTTAAATTCATTTGTTTGTCTTCCGAGGCTTTTTATTTTCTGTTTCAGCTTTGTTTTTTTTGGGAGGGGTTGGCGGAGTGGACCACGGACTTTGAAGCTGAAGGTCTCAATTAGGTCCACATGATCTGCCTGCATAGTGATTGGCTGCGGCATCTGGTAGGGGCTGTGCCAAGTCTAGGGAGGTGAATTTAAATGCCTCCGCAAAGTTAGAAGCCATACTATTAGTTTAGTTGTACTGGGAGCGAGAGTAGCAGTAAAGGAACTGAGGAGCAGCAGATGGAAGAACAGACTCTGAGCCAGCTAAAAGCACGAAGACTTCATGTGGAGTGGCCAGTGGAGTGAATCTACCTACCTGCGGGGGAGAGAGAATACATTTCTGCCATGGTCTTGGATTTGTGGTGCAGTCTGTGGCATGTACCAGTGGGCAGTGAGCACCACACAAGCAGGACAGACAAACAGGTCTAGTGTGGGAATCATCTGATTGGAGCCAGGTACTTGGACTCGAGTCGTGGGGGGCAGGCATGAACAACAGTGGGGGAGGGATAGCAGTGTGGTAGGTTGGTGTACAGATCTGAAATGCCTGACTACACCCCTGGTTTCACATGCCCTGGAACCCTCAATGCTGATGTCTTGTGAGAAGAAAATGGAAAATGCCTATTGCCACAGATAAAGCATTAGTACTTTTGGGCCTCACACTGTCTTCTGCCCCAGAGGAGCATATGGGATGCCCTGATGACCTTGTTGCAAGGAGTAAGCTGTGGAGGTAAACCCTGTAGGGGCAGGGATGGGGGATTGCTGAAGGTTGCTGGGAACAGCTTGGAAGAGGAGAATAAAGAGTATACAAAAAACAGTATAACCTGAAAAGATGAATGTCTCACCATGGCTTGCAACTCAGGACTCATCAGGACCAGTTCATCTGCACAGCAGTAATGCTACTGCTCAAGACGCAGGTGACCCGGGTTCAGAAAATTTTCTGGGACATTGGGAGCTAGCATGGGAAGGAGGACCTAGCATCTCATTGGACACTGTTCCCCCTCCTGGGGGGGGTAGGGTTGTAGTGTGCTGCTCTGTCACTGCCACCCGTAGAAGTACAGGCGGCAGTGCAGTAATCCGGGTGTAGGGGAAGATGGGAGTGCATGATGGCCTGGATAGTGGTCCTTGCATCGTAGTCCTTATAAAGAGGGCATATGGAGAAAAATCCTCTGCAGCACTGTGACAGCCAGAAAGTGGTAGATCTGCCAGCCAGATGGAGAAGCAAAAAAGTTTAAATAAAATAAAAAATCAGGTACATCTATGGGTTCAACGCTGCGTCCATTCCTACCTCGCTCGGTCTTCTCTGTGAATTCCCTTCTGTTCTTGGTTCTCCCATTTTTTCTTTCATAACTTATTTGCTTACTTGTAGTTGGGTGATATTTATTTATTTATTTAAAAGTTTTACCAGGAAAGGCATACTGAGCAGACTACCGCTCGATTCCAGATGCGTCCTGGGAGTTGAAGGGAAAGGGATAAGTACATACAAGTAAAGAATACAGAATTACAAAACACCAAAATGTACATAGGTTTGATACAAAAGGTACATAAGTTCTACAATTACAATGATAGTAAACTAGAAGTAGTATATACAGGAAGATAGAACAGAGAGCACACAGCAAATAAGCAGAATGTGTAGAAGAGATATTGGCAAACTAAATTGGACAGTTAAGCATTTGAGTGGACAACATAGTTTTGCACTGGGGAGTTGGCCCATACTTAGTGCACATCACGTTGACATGAGCAGCTTGTGGGGACCTGCCCTTTTAGAAGGGAGATTTGTTGCAGAGAGGAGGGGGAGAGCCAGATGTCAGCTGGCAGGGAGTTCCATAGTTTTGGTAGGCGGTTTCAAAACGCCGACTGTCCAGCAGAGGTAGCTATGTGGGGGATTTGTAGTCCGGGAGTCGAAATTTCTGAGTGAGTATGTAGATGGTGTTTGAGCTGTTAGGGTAGAGGCTAGGTAGGAGGGCAGTAACTGGGACCTGAATTTGGCTGTGAGTCTGTTGCAGTGGTACTGGTGCCTGTTTACGAGGGAGGGTAGGTTAAGGGACCTGTAGAGGTCACAGTGGTGGGTGGAGGGTGGACAGTCCAGTGCGAAACGACAGTAGGAGTTAAAAAGAGAATCCAGTCTAGCCAGGGTGGATTTTGGGGCAGAACTGTAGACTACGTCCCTGTAGTCGAAAATAGGGAGGGTAATTTTCTGCAGTATCTCTTTGCGGGCTGGTAGTGGGATGCAATTACAGTTCCGGTATAGTGCCCCCAGTCTAGGGTGCAGTTTTGTGGGTTGCTCATGTGCGAGAAAGTCTAGGTGTTGGTCCAGCCATCCCCTAAGTATCTGAAAGAGGTGCAGACTTCTAGAGGGTCCCATCTAATGTTTTGAGAATGGGCAAGGGAGGGGCGGGAGTCTTTGTCTCGTGCCAAAAGTCAGGGAGATTGTTTTCTTGGCATTTAGAATAAGTTGATTTCTGTGAAACCAGAGCTGGACTTCAGTGAAGTCTTGCTGGATCTTGGATGCAACTTCCAGCGGGGAGTGTCCTGAGGTGTACAGGACTGTATTGTCTGTGTACTTGTGAATGGCAGCATGCAGGCAGGTCGTTGAGAAAATGGAAAATAAAATAGTTATGTAATAATGTAGTTGTAGAATAGTGCCTTTAAAATGAGTGTATCTGCCAGCACAGTGGAAGAACTGCCATTGACCAGGGTATGGGTTGGTTGTGGGCTAGTGGGGGGCATGGATCTAGTACCTCGGACAACTGTTCCTCTGCTCTGAGCCCACTGCAGCCTGGGTGACCACAGGTGATTAGACAGGGGAAGACATCTTGGGAGGGATGACGTTGCTTGGCACCATGCTGCACCTACACGTAGTTGTGTGTACATGCATGCATGGGTGCTTGCCAGCACCCTGGGGAGGAAAGAAAAATGGGAAATGTATGACCCACCACCATTGCTAGTGGTGCTGTCAGGCTTCACACTTCCCACCGGGTCCCAGCCTGCTGGAACCAGTACATGAAGAGAGGGTGTATTGGAGTGCCCCAGTTCCCAGCATGGGTGGTAAAATGTGGGGTGAGACTGGGAATCTGAATTTATAGTGGGGACAGGGTTGGGAGGTACCACAGGACTAAGAGGGAGGGTCTCAAGACCAGAAGAGAGACAAAAAGTAGGAAATGATGTTAAAAATGGCCCCCTAAAAACAATGAATTTAGAAAATGATGCCCTGTGCCATCGAATGGCCCAGAGATAGGAAAGCAGTTTGATTTTCTGTAGCATCTTTTATATAATCCGTAGTCCAAAGCACTGTACCAGGCAAGTGAGTATTGATTTCATTTCAAGTACACAGTGGAGTTACAAATGGCACTGAGATTGAAAGGTTAAACGCAGGGAGTTTGTGACTTGTTCAGGTTACACAGTCAATAAGTGGTGGTTGTATTATGCAAACCTCAGTCTGTAGGTTCGCAGTGTTGGCACTAGTCGCCACATTTTTGTAACCCGGAGTGGAAATGCTGCCTGTGGCTGTACTCTCCACTTCTGATAGGAATGTGTGATGTAGTTCCATCTGTGGCGGGTTGGGATCTTGTAGAGCCTTTATGCATTACATATGGCCCAGTATGTCGAAGGGGGCACAGAGGCAGCGGGGGATGGAATAATCGGGGAGGAAATGAGGAAACAGAATTGCTGTGGGTTCAGCTCACAGCATCCTCAGGCAGGAAACTACTTAAGGGGTGATCTACAGACCTGGGGGAGTAAGAAAGAGAGAGGGAGATGAACTTGGGACAGAACTAGATAGAGGGGTGGCAAAGAAGGAGATGGTGGTGGTGGGAGTTGTAAACTTGCTGGATACATTGCAGGACTGCCAGCTGGTGCAGCTGGTTAAGGAACCCACTAGGTAGGCTGCCATTCTCGATGTGCTTACCAACTTGGAAGTGGTAGAAGGAGCAAGGGTAGGAGAGCCACTAGGGTCCAGCGACCATGACTATATGGTTCAACCTGGCACTTGGGACAAGTACACTTTCATAAAATATTGAAGTCCTAAACAAGGCAGACTTCAGCCGAATGAGGGACCTGGTCTGGGACAAGTTAGTTGGAGTGGGCAGCATCAGGGATGTGGAGGAAAATGAGGGACAATCAAGAGGGCCATTTTCAAGACAACAAAGTCTTGCATGAGAACGGTAATCGAAAGAAAAGGGTACAAAAACAGTGAGATCTAAAAAGAAGGCCTTCACCAGGTACAAGGAAAAATAAGGGAAGGAGGAATAGGAAGAGTACCAAATGAGAACAAGGGAAACCAAGGGGGCGGTCTGAGGAGCAAGGCAGCCTGGGCTACATGTTGGGGGGAAGACCAGCAACAGAGGAACAACAGCTCTTTAAATATATAGGGAAAAAAGGAATGAAGGAGGAATGGTTAGGCTAACAGAGGGAGGAAGGGTAGTTGAGGATGGGCAGAATGCAGCCGTTCTTAATGACTGCTTTTGCTCTCTATTCACAAGAAAAGACAGAATGCCTGTGCCAGAAGGTGGCAATAAGGCAGCTGTAAGGGGGATCCCTGAGATTAAGCAGCTAGTATTTACCAGTGAAAGGGTTTAGAAAGAGCTAGGGGCCCTGAAGATAGATAAGGCCCCAGGGCCAGAGGAGATGTATCCAGGGGTGTTAAGGAATTGGTCCGAACCCCTGGTGGGGCTTTTCAGTAGCTCAGTTCAGACGGGTAGTTCCAAAAGACTGGAGGGTAACGGACGGTGTCCCTCTCCATGGGGGTGGGAGCAATGGACAAGTGGCTAACTACAGGCCTGTCGGTCTTACTTCTGTTGTGGATAAACTAATGGAGACACTAGTCAAAGAGGACCTTGTGAACTACCTGGAGGGCTGTGGACTCCAGGATAGTAAATGGCACAGGTTTGTGGCAGGAAGGTCTTGTCAGTCCAACCTGATAGTATTTTTTTTTTTAACTGGGTAATGAGGGTAGTGGATAAGGGCCATGCCTAGGCTCGGAAAGGACATGAAGTATTATTTTACAGAAAGGGTGGTGGAGCAGTGGAACAGTTTGCCTGCTGAAGTGGTGGGTGCCAGAACTGTTGGCGGGTTCAAGCACGGTTGGGATAGAATGAAGGGTATAGTGGTTGATCAGGACTGCAGAAGCTGGGAGGTTGGGGGGGGAGAAGGATGGGGGGAGGGCTAAGACCTTGGAGGGACATTAGGTGCCAGGGCTAAATAGGAAACTCGGGAAGACTGGATGGACCGTTGGTCTTTTTCTGCCTTCATTGTCTGTGTTTCTATGTTACTTTGATTTCAGCAAGGCTTTCGACTCAGTGTCTCACAGAAGGTTGCTGAAGAAGCTAGAGAATCTGGGTACAGCGAAGGACACAGGTGAGAAACTGGTTGTAAGGCATACAGCAGAAGACTGTGGTTAACGGAGTCAGAGGAGAGGGAGGTTACCAGTGGGTTGCCACAAGGATCAGTTGAGGGTCCAGTCCTTTTCAATATGTTCATTAGTGACATGGGAGATGGAATCCAGGGCAAGATGTGTCTCTTTGCAAATTACACTAAGCTCTGTGGCACGGTAGACAGTGAGGAGGGGGTTAGAGAGATGCACAGAGACTTGAGAAAGCTGAAGAGGTGGTCAGAGGTTTGGCAGTTGAAATTTAATGCCAGAAAGTGCAGGGTTATTGCATAGGGAACAAGAAGCTGAGGATGGAATATGTCAGAACCCCACTTAGCAAGTCAGGCCCTCTGCTCCCACAGTGCCAACCTCCGAGCACAGTATTATGAACAGTTAACAGAACAGGGTAAACCTCCTGTCTGTTTTGTGGGTTCGAATCAACCTTTGGTCTCAAGTTCTTGGAGGGATTCAAACTGTGAACCTCTTGCTAGCGTACTCAATGTACAGTCCCAGATAATTCTGCTCTTCGGGGGGCAGATATCTTTTGCCTGCGGGCATCTAACCAGGTGTACAAAATGAACCCTTAAAAACTCTATAAAGATCTCAGAATAAATGCTTACCTTTTCGCAGTTTGGTAAAACCAGTAAGCTTTGTACAGTGTCAGCTTTAACCATATATGCTTCACTTGTCAAAGAAAGAATTTCAAAGGCACACCAAGTAGTCTCTTAAAAATGAGATGTTTACTTAAAAATAGATAAAAGTGTAAAACACAGAACCATGTATCACAAAACGTTACAATCACTTAAAAAAAAAAAAAGTTTACAAGTGCAATTTCCTACCAACCATACACTTAGCCTTGCCTAGCTAATGTATTCTTATATTCTTACAGTGCTGAAAGATGTTGTAGCTTCAGAGTCCAAACGTGTGTGTCTCTAAATGGAATACAGACTACAGTTTAAAACTGGCTTTACCAACCTCTTTGCATGAGGTCACCTAGTTCCTCCCTGTCAGAATATAAAAATTATACAAAACAGGATATCTCGTCCTTCAGAAGGTGACATCTGCAAAAACTCATTTCCCCATGTCCTTCTGATGTAGAGTGTCTTCCTGTCTCAAGGACATCAAGGGACTTTTAATGACTCTGCCAGATCTCACTGAGGTGTCATATGCTTTGTGACACCAGTCAATTAACTGGGTTTTCCTGAGGACGTCATTAAATGGATATTCCACTTCCTAGTTTTCAAAGCAAAGTGAGAAGTTAATTGCATACAGAGATCTTCTGTTTAACATATATCCTGTCTTTTGAACTGATACCTTGGGGGGAGGGGGGTATCCCACAGGCTGTTTCAGCATGTCTCATGACAGGCACTCAACAACACATTTTTTATATTACAAAAAAAAAAAAAAGTAATCAGAACCAGCTGTACAAGCGTCACAATCCTCCCTACCTAGACTGAATCTGGGGGCTCTATTCCCTGCATGGGGTAAGCTTCCCAAATCAGTTCACTCCTCATAGACGTGAGACAACCCATCTCAGTTCTGATTGGTCGCTCCAGCCCTATGTAGAATTGTCATGTCATACCCTTGCAAAGCAAGACTCCATCTTAGCAATCTTCCATTGTTTTTTCCCATTGCGTCAGCCAAACCAGGGGGTTGTGGTCAGTCTACACCACAAAATGCTGCCCGTACAAGTATGGCTCCAACTTCTTTAGGGCTCACACTATGGCAAGACACTCCTTTTCCACAGTGGAGTATGTCTGCTCCCTGGGAAGTAATGTTTTACTCAGATATGCTACAGGGTGATCTTTCCCTTGGCTGGATGTCTGACTCAGTACTACCCCAAGACCCATGTCTGAGGCGTCAATCTGAACTATAAAGGGTTTGCTATAGTCAGGACTGGTCAAAACAGGAGCCCTGCACAGTGCTTCCTTCAATCTGGTAAAGGTTTCTTCACAGGCTGGTCACCAGGTAATTTTCTTTGGCATCCTTTTCTTTACCAGGTCAGATAGGGAAGCAGCCAGGGCACTGTAATTGGGTACAAATGTTCTATAGTACCACCGTCCCCCAAGAAAACTCCTGACCTGCTTCTGTGTTTCTGGTCTGGGCCATGCTTGGATTACTTCTATTTTTGTTTGGTTAGGACGGAGTTGTCCTCAGCCTGCCACATGCCCAAGGTATGCCACTTCTTCCATGGCCACCTGGCACTTCCCGGCTTTGACAGTGAGCCCGGCCCTCTGAATCCTGAACAGGACTTCCCTAAGGTGGGGCAGGTGTTCCTCCCAGCTGGCACTAAAGATGGCAGTGTCATCCGGGTATGCCACGGTGTACTCCTCAGCACCATTTAACACCTGGTTCACCAACCTTTGGAAAGTGGCCGGGGAGTTCTTCATTAGGAAAGGCATTACTTTGAATTAAAATAAGCCTATCGGAGTGATGAAGGCTGACCTCTCCCTAGCTCTGTCCATCAACTCTACCTGCTAAATACCCCTTGGTCAGGTCAATGGTCGTAAGGTAGGTCGCCCCCCAACTTGTCCAGAAGTTCTTCTGTCTGGGGCATCGGGTGGGCGTCTGACTTCATGACTGCATTCAGTCCACGATAGTCCACACAGAAATGAGTAGAGCCATCTGGCTTGGGCACAAGGACTATGGGTGAAGCCCAGGGGCTGTGGGATCTCTGGATTACCCCTAAATCCAGCATCTCCTCCACTTCCCTTCAAATGTCCTTTAGGACAGCCTCTGACACCCGATATGCTGTCTGCCGTATGGGCTTCTGTGTCCCTGTCTCCACATCGTGAGTCGCAGAGGGGGTTAATCCAGGCTTGGTGCTAAACAATGGGGCAAAGTCTGCTAAAACCTCCCTTACTTCCTGGATCTTGTCCTGGGTCAGCTGGGGAGACAATTTAACTGCCTCCACAGAGGACTCCTGCTTACTTTCTTCCAGCAAGTCCAGAAGGGGGTCTCCTTCGTCCATCCCCTCCCCAGGACTACACACTGTAAACACCATGTCAGCCCTATTTGCATATGGCTTCATCTTGTTGACATGGTACATCCTTTCTGTCTGTCTTCTGTCAGGTAACTCTATAATATAGTTAACGTCATTTACCTTCCTAACCACTTTGTATGGTCCTGCCCACTCAGCCTGCAGCTTGTCTTTCTGGACCGGAATAAGGACAATGACTTCCTGACCCACCATGTACAAGCAAGTTCTGGCTCTGCGGTCTTACCACACTTTTTGTTTCTGTTGGGCAGCTGCCAGGTTGCTCTGTGCTGTGCCCATAAGCTCCTTCAGCTTCTCCCTAAACTTAAGGACGTAATCCACTATGGGAGTTCCCTGGGTGGCATGCTTACCTTCCCAGTCCTCCCAGATCAAGTCTAGGGGCCCACATACCTGGTGTCCATATAAGAGTTCAAAGGGGAAAGTCCTGTCGACTCTTGGGTCACCTCCTTGTATGCAAACAACAGGTGGGGAAGGTATTTCTCCCAGTCCCTCCCATGCTGTTCAGCAAATGCCTGGAGCATTGACTTCAGGGTACCATTGAATCTTTCCACAAGCCCATTGGCTTTGGGGTGATACGGTGTCGTGCATCTCTGCACCACCCCACACTTCTCACATAAACATTTCATCTGGTCCGACATGAAGGAACCCCGTCAATCGGTGATAACCTCCTGTGGAAAGCCAACATGGGAGAAAATCCCAAGTAAGGCATCTGCCACTTTGTCTGTCCTCAGTGAGGATAGGGCGACTGCCTCCGGGTACCGGGTGGCATAATCCACCACAGTCGGGATGAATCTCTTTCCTGAGGAGCTGGGGGTATTTAAAGGCCCCACAATATCCATTCCCACCCTCTGTAATGGCTCCTCCACTATGGGCAGTGGAATCAGGGTGGCTTGGGTTTTCTTGCCCGCCTTCCCTATTTCTTGGCACCGGTGACAAGACCTGCAATACTCCTTCACCTGCTGGGTGAAGTTAGGTCAATAGAAATTCTGGGCCAACCGCTGCATAGTGTGCTTGATTCCCAGATGACCAGACAAGGGAATATCATGTGCAATCTTGAGCAGCTGCTCATGATACCCCTGGGGAACGACAAGCTGCCTGCCTAGCACCCCTCTCTCTGTCTGCAAAGCCTGCGTATACATCAGTCCATTTTCCCAATAAACCTTATGTCTGCTGTCACCTCCCTGTGCTCCATCAGAGTCTGCCCAAGCCCTCAGCTTCTCTAGACTAGGGTCACTTCTCTGAGCACCTGCAAACCCCTCACACATTCCCAAGGCATGGGACAGGTCCCCTTCAGTCACTATACTAGTTTCCCTAGCAGTAGCATCAGGGCACTCAGGATCACTGTCAGTCCCAACCCCCTGACAATGGTTCACCCCTCCCTCTTCGGAGTAACCCTCTGTAGCTGTGTGGTTACTTGCTACTGGGGAAATTTCTACCCCCTTTTCGTTAGTCTCCATATCAGGAGACATAGGCTAGAGAACCAGCCTCCCAGTGGTTTCCACAATGGCTTCTGTGGAGTCCAAGGAACTACAGCGTTCCCTTGCTGCTTGGCTATGAGGAACTGCACACACCATCCCTTGTTTGAGATTGTTGCCCAGGATCACATCCACTGCTAAGCTTTTGGCTACAGCCATCTGTTGTACAGTTCCCCCTGTTTCACCCCAGTCTAGGAGAACACTAGCAAGGGGCAATGTTTTCTCTTCACCAGGAAAGTCCTGTACAGTGACGTATTTATTGGGTATAAGCTGACCTGGCTCTACTAGATCCCCTTTTACCAAGGTCAAGGATGCCCCTGTGTCCCTTAACCCTTGCATC
This sequence comes from Neoceratodus forsteri, assembly GCA_016271365.2. Taxonomy (NCBI): domain Eukaryota; kingdom Metazoa; phylum Chordata; order Ceratodontiformes; family Ceratodontidae; genus Neoceratodus; species Neoceratodus forsteri. The sequence goes on along the minus strand of JADMNL010000026.1, from coordinate 86,035,347 downwards.
TGTACACCATTCACCATGACTGGGTGAATGTATTCCCTTATGTTCACTGGCATGCTTCCAGGGACACACAAACAGCCCACTTCCTTCCTAGCCCCCTGTTGTGTATTGCTTGCCTTTTTGGGACACTGTTTGGCAATATGCCCAGTTTCTTTACACAACCAACATTCATTTCTTTTCTCAGAGAAATCTTTTCTCTGAAACCTGGGGCTAACTGGTTTTGGTGGAGGCAGTGAGGGTTTAAGCTGCTCTGAAGGTGTGCTTTTCCCTTTCTGTGCTGCCACGTCCGACCCATTCGCTCTCAGGGCAGGTCTGCTCTTGGCATAGAGGTCCGAGAGTTCAGCAGCCTCTCGCACTGTTTTGGGATCTCAGTCCTCCAGCCAGGTTTTCACCTCTGCTGGGCATGCCCAGAAAAACTGTTCTAACAAAATCACATTTTCAATTTTATCAATAGAGTTTGCTTCAGTTCCTTCCCACCAACGTTTTAAAAGCTAACGTTTCATGGCTAGCTCCTTGTAGCTCATGTCAGGGCTTCTCCTGAGCTTACAGAATTTAGCTCTGTGTGATTCAGCAGTTAATTCAAATTTCTTTAACAGTGCAGCTTTAAGTTTGCTCTAGTCATTACTGTCCTCATTGTACATTTGACCCAATGCATCCCGAGCTTTCCCGGTAAGTAGCGGGGATAGCTAAGCTCCAAGACTCCCTAGGAATTTTGGCCTGAATACAAACTTTTTCAAAAGAATTTAAAAAGGCATCCATATCCTCCCCCTCTTTAAGTTCGGCTATCAATTTGTAACCCAGTCCTGTAGTCCCAGTTAAACCCAAACCACTTACCTGCTGTGGTGCTGCTGGCTGGAGTCATAGCTTCTCCAGTTCATGTTGCCTCTGGCACTCACGCTCCTCACGGTCAGCGTCTTGCTGTTCTCACTCTGCCTCTCAGCGTTCTCGCTCAGCCTCCCAGCATTCTTGCTCCCTTTTCTTCTCTGCAGCTCGCTGTTCTCGCTCTGCCTCTCGGCGTTCTTGCGCCCTCTTCTCCTCTGCAGCTTGCTGTTCTCACTCTGCCTCTCGGCGTTCTTGTTCCCTCTTCTCCTCTGCAGCTTGCTGTTCTCACTCTGCCTCTCGGCGTTCTTGCTCCCTCTTCTCCTCTGCAGCTTGCTGTTCTTGCTCTGCCTCTCAGCGTTCACGCTCTGCCTCCCTCTGGAACTCCAGCTCCATTCTGCGCAACTCAGTCTGCAGCTTCTGGCTCCAGAATGCTGGTGACCTTTCCCTGCTGCTGTGGCCCTTCTCTGATAGTGGCCGTGCTGCCCTTCCCATTGGCTCTGGACAACGCACTGGCCGCTAGCCCTTCCATATTCAATGTTCGGTCCCTTACAGTCACTGTCTGTGACTCGGTACTCTGGGTATCTGCTACCACCAGGGAATCCATGAGGTTCTGCTTAGAAACATAGAATTTGACGGCAGATAAGGACCGCTTGGCCCACCTAGTCTGCCCATTTTCCTACGTAACAGATAAGCTGCAGATCCTAGTTAACCAACAGCTTACTTCCTCCTACCCACCACTAGGACTGCCTTATGCCTGTCCCATGCATTCTTGAAGTCCCCCACTGTTCTTGACTCCATGATCTCCTCAGGGAGGCTCTTCCATGCATCCACAACTCACAAGCCGCTTGGTGGCTTTCACCTCGAACGGGACTCCTCAGTCCCTGCATAACTGCTTTAAGTAGTCTACAGTGTGCCCGCTGTAGTTGGAAGGCATATTCTTCCCTAACTATGGCTACTCTGACTTGCATTTTAGAAAAAAAAAATAAAACGGGTAGGAACTCGACTGTAAACCAAGTGATATAGTTCTGTTTCCTTTTAAAAATTAATCACTGCCTTTTTCTTTTCTTTGCGAGTGAGCTGACTGTCTCAAGCTAACACACTGAACAATAAAGCTTGTAATACCAAACTTATGCACACCGCTGCCAACCAATCTGTCACAACCCAACTCAGCAGGTCAGGTCCTCTGCTCCCACCATGCCAACCTCCGAGCGCAGTATTGTGAACAGTTAACAGAACAGGGTAACCTTCCTGTCTGTTTTGTGGGTTTGAATCAACCTTTGGTCTCAACTTCTTGGAAGGATTCAAACTGTGAATCTCTTGCTAGCATACCCAATGTACAGGCTCAGATAATTCTGCTTTTTAGGGGGAGGGAGAATATCTTTGACCTACGGGCACCTAACCAGATGTACAAAATGAACCCTTAAAAACTCTATGAAAGACCTCAGAATAAACTCTTACCTTTTCCCAGTTTGGTAAAACCAGTAAGCTTTGTACAGTGTCAGTTTTAACCATATATGCTTCACTTGTCGAAGAAAGAATTTCAAAGGCACACCAAGTAGTCTCTTAAAATTAGATGTTTGCTTAAAAATAGATAAAAATGTAAAACACAGAACCATATATCACAAAACATTACAATCACTTAAAAATAAAAAACGGTTTACAAGTGTAATTTCCTACCAACCGTACACTTAGCCTTGCCTAGCTAATGTATTCTTATATTCTTACAGTGATGAAAGATGTTGTAACTTCAGAGTTCAAATGTGTGTGTCTAAATGGAATACAGACTACGGTTTAAAACTGACTTTGCCAGCCTCTTTGCATGAGGTCACCTAGCTCCTCCCTGTCAGAATGTAAAAATTATACAAAACAGGATGTCACATCCTTCAGAAGGTGACATCAGCAAAAACTTGTTTCCCCATGTCCCTTTGATCTAGAGTGTCTTCCTGTCACAAGGACATCAAAGAACTTTTTTATGACTCTCTGCCAGATCTCACTGAGGTGTCATATGCTTTGTGACACCAGTCAATTAACTGGGTTTTCCTGCGGACGTCATAAAATGGATATTCCACTTCCTAGTTTTCAAAGCAAACTGAGAAGTTAACTGCATACAGAGATCTGCTGTTTAACATATATCCTGTCTTTTGAACTGATTCCGGGGGTGGTATCCCACAGGCTGTTTAAGCATGCCTCATGAGAGACACTCAATAACACATTTTTTTATACAGTATTACGAAAAAGAAATCAAAACAGAGTAATCAGAACGAGCTGTTCAAGCGTCACAGAGTAATGGATGGGGAAGTAAAGCTGTGCACAACTTCCGTAAAGAGTTGCCCTAAAACAATCAAACCAGTGTAACAAGGCCTGTAATATGGCAGACAGGATGCTGGGGTGTATAGGTAGGGGTATTGACAGTAGAAGGAAGGAGGCGTTACTGCCTCTCTATAGATCACTGGTGAAGCCCCACCTGGAGTACTGTGCCCAGTTCTGGAGTCCTCACCTAAGGAAAGATGAGGCAGGCTGGAGAGAGAGAGTGCAACATTGGGAGACCAGAAAGATTTGGGGCCAGCAGGGCAGATCTTACAAGGGTCACCAGAATTATTCAGGGCCAGCAGGGCAAATCATACAGCTCAAGTCACTGAACACGTACTCTCTGGAGGGCAGACGAGAGAGGGGAGATATGATCAAGACCTTCAACTTCATGAAAGGAATGAACAAGGTAAACTATGAGGAACTGTTTAGCAAAATTAGCAGATCAAGAACACGGTGCACAGGTAGAAACTGATGGGGAGATTCAAGGGGGACTTGAGAAAGTTTTATTTTACAGAAAGGGTGGTGGAGCCATGGAACAGTCTGTCAGCTGATGTGGGCGTGAAAACTATCAGTGGTTTAAAATGTGTCTGGGACAGAGTGAAGGGCTTAGTTGTTGCTCAGGGTGATGGTGGTAGGGTGTGGAGCGTTGAGGTAATAACCCTGTATGGACACTAGGTCCTGGGTTTGTTAGGATTTATAAAATGGGTAGTAAAAATCCAGCTTTCTGATTGGTTTTTACATGTGTATCAAATCTGTTTGATGCAAAGGTAATAATAAGTACTCAGAAGCAGGACCGAATGGCAAAATAAAAAAATCAGTGTGCTGTCAGAAAGCTCATTTTTTAAATACCATTTTTCCCGGCAAGGCAAATTTTATTTATATAGTGCCCTATCCTAGGGCTCAGAGCTTTTAACAAAGTAACAATAAAATGCAATAAAACAACCCCAGAATAAATGAATTCAGATCAGATTAAAAGCTTTATCAAATAAAAATGTTTTAAGAGAGGTTTTAAAGGCCTCCACCTAGCTGGCAGACAATATATGGTGGAAGATAATTCTACAGGAGCAGCGCAGCCACCTCAATGGCCCTATCTCTTGATCTTTTTAAATGGAAGGATTGTACAACTAGTAGGCCAGCTTCGGTGGAGCATAGAGGGTGTATAGGAGAGTACAGAATCAGGAGGTCTTTAAGGTGGTCGGGTCCCAAACCGCATAGGGTATTGTATGTTAACAAGCCCATCTTTAAGGTGATGCGTGCACTCACAGGCAGCCAGTGGAGAGAGTGCAGGAAACATAGAAACATAGACTTTGATGGCAGATTAGAACCGCTTGGCCCACCCAGTCTGCCCATTTCCCTACCTATTGGATACGCTGCAGATCCTAGTTAACTAACAGCCTACTTCCTTCTACCCCCAACTAGAACTGCTTTATGTCTGCCCCATGCATTATTGCATTCCCCCACTGTTTTTGACCCCCAGACCTCTTCAGGAAGGCCATTCCATGCATCCACCTGCCTCTATGTGAAAAAATACTTCCTCACATTGCCTCTGAGCTGTCCCCTGTCTTCAAATTGTGCCCCCTTGTTCTTGCACATCTCTTTTTCTGAAAGATACTACCCTCTTGGACTCTGTTGATTCCCTTTGGGTACTTAAATGTTTCTGTCATGTCCCCCCTCTCCGGTATACATATTAAGCTCCTTTAGTCTCTCTTTGTATGGCTTCTGGTGCAGACCCTGTACCATTTTAGTTGCCCTCCTCTGGACAGCCTCCATCCTGTCTATGTCCTTGCGGAGATGGGGTCTCTAGAACTGCATGCAGTATTCCAGATGGGGTCTCGCCAACTGTCTGTACAGAGGGATAACAACTTTCTGCTTTCTACTGGGGATGCCTTTCCCTATGCATCCCAGTATCCCCCCAGCCCTCCTTACTGCCTTCTCACATTGCTTGCCTACCTAGAAGTCATCTGATATGACTACTCCCAGGTCGCTTTCCATTTTTGTTGTTGTTAGTACTTCCCCCCACATTGTGTACTCTTCCGCTGGGTTTTTGTTTCCCAGGTGCATTACTTTGCACCGAATCTAAGCTGCCATACTTCTGACCATTCCTCCAAGCTTGCCAAGTCCCTTCTCATCCTTTCCACCCCCCCCCCGTGTATCAACACTGTTGCAGATCTTTGTGTTGTCTCCAAACAGGCATACTTTCCCTTCCAGTCCCACTGCAATGTCACCTAAAAGATATTAAAGAGGACTGGTCCCAGTACTGAACCCTCCGCTACCCCATTAGGAAACCCCACTTTCTTCGGGGTGGACTCCATTTACTATAAACCTCTGTGTCCTGTTGTCCAGCCAATGTTTTACCCAGCTTACATCCCTGGAACCCACTCCCAGGCTGGCTAACTTGTTTATTTATCTTTTGTGTGGGTCTGTGTCAAATGCCTTGCTAAAGTCTAGGTAGGCCATGTCTACAACCCTTCCCTGGTCATAGAAACATAGAAATTGCTGGCAGATAAGGACAGCTAGGCCCATCCAGTGTGCCCATAGGCCCTACACATTGTATGTGGCCACTGACCCTATGTGATCAATGGCTTTTCATCATTCCCTCCCCCTCAGGCTTTCCTTGTGCCTGTCCCAAGCATGCTTAAACCCCTCCACTGTGCTTGTCACCACTGCCTCCTATGTCAGACTATTCCAAATGTTGACTACCCTTTCTGTGTAGAAATACTTCCTCACATTACCTTTTAATCTACCCCTTCCAATTTCATATTGTGCCCCCTTGTTCTAGTACTTTTTCTACATTGGAAAAGGTCCCCCACCTGCACCTCATTTGTGCCCTTGAGGTACTTGAAAGTTTCAATCATGTCCGCCCGCTGTCTTGTTTCCTCCAGTGAGTACATATTAAGGTCCCTTAGTGTCTCCTTATATGTTTTGTGGTGTAAGCCCTGCACCATCTTTGTTGCCCTTCTCTGGATAATCTCCACCTTATCTATGTCCTTGCATAGGTGTGGTCTCCAGAACTGCATGCAGTACTCCAGATGAGGCCTTACCAATGTTTTATACAATGGCATCACCACCTCCCACCTCCTGATAGTGGTACCCCTGCCTATGCACCCCAGCATGTCACTGGCCCTTCCTGCTGCCTTTGTACACTGCTTTGATACCTTATGGTCATCAGAGATGATAACCCCTAGGTCTCTTTCCTCTTTGGTGACAGTCAGGTCCTCCCCTCTAAACCTGTAGCTCTTCCCAGAGTTCCCTCTACCCAGGTGTATTATTCTGCATGTCTTTGCATTGAACCTCAGTTGCCACATCTCCGACCATCTTTCAAGCTTCTCCAGGTCTCTCTTCATTTTCTGCACCCCTTCTGGAGTATCCATCCTGTTGTAGTCTTGGTGTCATCGGCAAACAGGCAGACCTTTCCTTTCCTTCCAGTCCCTCTGTAATGTCACTAATGAAGACATTGAACAGGACTGGTCCTAGTACTGATACTTGTGGTACCCCACTGATCATCCCACCTCTCCCCAGATTGTACCCCATTTACCACCACCCTCTGTCTTCTGTCTGTTAACCAGTTCCTAACCCAGTTCACCACCCAGTCTCTCATACCAAGACTACCCATCATGCCAACCAGCCTTCCTTGTGGGACGGTGTTGAAAGCTTTGCTGAAATCCAGGTAGGCAACGTCTACCGCCCCTTCCCGATTATGTTTCCTAGTCACCCAATCAAAAAAAAATACTAGATTCGTTTACCATGATGACCTTCCCACTGTGAATCCGTGTTGCCTCAGATCCTGAGCACCACTGGATTCCATATGTGCCACTATCCTTTCTTTCAGCAGTGTCTCCATGATCCTTCCCACCACTGAGATGAGGCTGACTGGCCTGTAGCTCCCCGCCTCCTCCCTACTGCTGCTTTTGTGCAGTGGGACTACATGTGCCCTCCCCCAGTCCTCTGGAATGACACCCGTGTTGAGTGACTCTGTGAACAGGGCCACCAGAGGTGCTGCTAGTTCCCTTCGCAGCTCCTTTAATATCCTCGGGTGGATGCTGTCTGGCCCCATGGCCTTATCCACCTTCAGCTTTGTGAGTTCTGCCAGAACTCTCTTCACTGTGAATGGACTGATGTTCATCTCCCCCCATTGCCTCTGCAACCCAACTGTGGTCCTTGACCCTCCCTCTCCTCAGTGAATACGGAGCAGAAGTATTTGTTCAGTATTTCTGCCTTGTCCAGATCCCCCTCCTTACACTCTCCCTTTCATCCTCACAATCCTTTATTTTTTCACTGATGTACCTATAAAATGCCTTATATCCTTTGACAGACTGTGCTAAGCTCTCTTCTGTCTGCACCTTCGCCATCCTAACAGCCTTCCCTGCTTCCCTTAGACATTCAAGGTACACTTCCCTGTCCTCCTCCTCCCTTTGTCTCCCCTTGTATTTCCTGAAACTCGGCCTTTTAGCCCTGACTTTGTCCTTCACCTCTTTGTTTTTCTTTTTTGTTCAACAAATCTTTATTAATTTTAGAGCAACAATACACAATAACAAAAAAAAGAAAAAGAGAGAAAAGGAAGAGAAAAATAACAGCAAGATACAAAACCTGGACAAGCCAGGGTATACAGTCCAAAAACTGACTGTATGAACTATGTACAGACCCATTTCTATCAGCATAGCAGGGGTCCATCTCGAGGAGATAAAGTAGTCAGTTGAAAACTCCTATAACTAAGCTGTCGCTCTAACTCCCCACTAAACAAAATGTCACCAAATGTACAGACTAAGCATATGAATTGGAAGCCGTTAACATTCAATGAACTAAAACTAAAAAAGAAATTTAATAAAATAGAAAGAGAAAAAGACCCATAATAAGAACAAATTCCACTATGTCAACTATGTTACAGTTCATAGAGTTGTCAACCCCTAACAAAAATCTAGCAAGGTCCCTAACTGAGATTGAGATGGAGCCTGCCATGAACCCTATAAAGAGAGAGAGGCCATCCTGCCAGTCCCTAGAGGGCATACCTAATTAGTCTTAAGTAATCTCCACATAAATAACCTGGTTTCTATACCCCAACCCACTTACATAGCCGTCCTAAAGAAGCGTAAATCTAAGTATAAAGAGAGAAGAAAAAGAAAGAAGAAACAAAAAAGGTCACCTTCCTCATGTCATAAAAAGATTCATGCAATTCAGGAGGTGACAGGCGGACTGCGGAATCTCTGTAATAGATAAATTGCTTCCAGAGGAGCCCACCTCTTGCTATACAATTCTCTACTCCCTTCACCCCAGAGGTGCCTCCTTAGTCTGCCCAATGAAGACACCAGATCATGGACCCACTGTCCGTAGCTGTACTCCTGATCATCTTTCCAATGTTGAACCAAAAGGCTTTCTACTAATGCAGACATCAAAGCTATGGTGGAATTTAGGCAAAGTTCCCTTTATGCCCGAAAAGTCCCCAAGATACAAACCTCTGGGGTGATATAATCTGAATAATCTAGAACTGGGTCCATACGATCCCTTATGTCAGACCATAAGGGGAAAATTTTGGAACACTCCCACATCACATGTAACAAATCACCTATCCCCAACCCACACCTAAAACAGAGGTCCATCTGTCCCAATTTCCTGCCATATAATTTTGCCGGGGTAAAGTATAAATTGGAGACAATAAAATATTGCATTATCCTGAACTTAGGTATTGAAATATACCTGTAGTTTTTCAAATTGACTCCCAACCAAGATTCTTGGAAGCGAATATCCCATCCCAATCGCAATTCATATCGGGAAGATGGACCAATGAATTCTACCAACACCCTATAAATCTGGGAAAGAGCATTTGCCCCTGGGTCTACCCCTTTCAGGGAATCCCACGTAAATGGCCCTTTTACAAACCCTCCAACAGCTTTCTCCACTTTTCCTAATAAACTTGAAAGTTGCAATCTTTTGAATACTGGCAGACCCAGCCCACGAATTGGCGCCAAACCCTCTATATCTTGCATAACGTCCCTCACTTTTAGACCCTTCACCTGCAGGGCCCATTTCACGCTAACCATCTGCCCCCCCCCCAACTTAAAGGTAGGATTTCCGGACAAAGGTTACTCCCATGCCCTCAACTGGGCTTTCCTCTGAGCTGGAGTGAGGAAAACCACCACGCCTCATAGATTTTCCAATTGGATTCCCCTCCCTATAATAAAGTCCTTTACAAAATTAGGTATAACACTGTCTCGGTGAGAAACCCCTCTCAGTCAGCATTTGCCTCTCTATTTGTACGTTGGGGTATATATTTCCCCATCAGACTGCCTAACCCACCGTAGCATAAGGGCCATCTGTCCCGTGACATAATATATATGCAGATCCGGTAACTTAATCCCGGCCCCTGATTGGGGTAAACATAACAACTCGTATTTCTTCCTAGGGGGTTTTGAATTCCATAGGAAATCTGATAAAAGCTTTTTAATAACCTTAAACCAGGTAATCGGAATGTCGTAGGGGGCCATATATAATGGATAGAGTAGCCTAGGCAATAGGTTCATTTTGATAAGACCAAGTCTGGCCATAAAGTTCAAAGGGAGTTTATTCCATCTTAGTATGTCACCCTTGATTACTGATATTAACCCTCCCAGATTTGCTTCGGCTCCCTTTTCCCCATTAGCTAAGATCCGGATGCCCAAATATTTGATCTCATCGGACCTCCACTGTAAATTTGAAAAAACAAAGTCTGCCTGATGTACATGAGGGGTCAGTGGAAGGACCTGAGTTTTCACTAGATTCAATTTATAATTTGCTACCTCCGAGAAGCGGTCAATCACCCCATTACTCGTTTAAACTAGAAGCTGGGTCCGAGGTGCAACAAAATATCATCCTGAAGACTGAAAGTTTAAGTTCTCTCCCCCAACTTCACCCCTTTATAAGTTGATCTCCCTTAATAGCTCTAAGGGTGGTTCCAATAGATATTAAATAATATTGGCGACAAAGGGCATCCCTGTCTAGTCCCATTTTTCAGCATTATTTCAGAGCTATACCCATTACATAGAACCCTAGCTGATGGTATGGCATATAAATGTCTGATGCCTCTCAACAGACCTTCCGAAAACATTTTCCACATTGTAGCAAAAGAAACCATGGAAACCTATTGAGCGCCTTTTCAGCGTCAGGGAGATTAAAGCTAAGCGGGGGTTGGGGAGTCGGGGCATAACTAAGGATATGGTGCTTAGCTTTGGAGGCATCCTGTGCCCCTGCCCAGGCATAAATCCACCTGTTCCTCACTGATTAAACTTGGGGCAATATGCAGAATCCTGTTAGCTAATATTCGTAAGGATTTTGATATCCTGATTCATTAGAGCTATGGGTCTGTAACTATCTATCTTGTCTCTAGGCTTATCTGGTTTGGGAATCAAAGATATGAAGGCCTGGTACAGCGGTGGGTGTAGTAACCCCTCCTGTAAAATCATGTTATAAAATTCTAGTAGGATTGGTAAAATAACCTGGATATGAGTTTGGTAAAACTTAGCTGTGAGCCCATCTGGGCGGGGTTCTACCTGATGTAAAGAGCACCGCCTCCAAGATTTCCTTGCCGAGATAGGGTTGCCAAATCTCTGGCTGCATTTCATCTAGCCTTGGAAGGGCACTTCCTCAAGAAGGCATCAATTTCCTCTCATCCGCCACCGTACCAAGTCCATAGAGATCAGAAATGGGATGCAAATGCCTCTGCCATTTCTTGGTCTGTTAACAATTTCCCATCATACTGCCGAGTAATAATTCTACTTGCTTCCACTCTCTAACCCTAGCTGCGAGCACACGACCGGGCGTCCCCCTGCAGTAAATACTTAGACTGATCTTCTCTGGCCAGAATTCCACCTTCCATAACAGAGATCCACCCATTCCCTCGTAGGATTTAAGTTCTAGATCAATTTCTCTCGAGGAGCCCTCTAGATGGGACAAATATTCTAAGGACCCCAAAGGAATTCCTCCTTGCCTTCCTTAATCTGTTCCTTCTAGCCACAATATCCTGAACCGCCCCTACATACAATACTTTGCCGTTGGCCAGGCCAGTCTCTGATCCTGCAGACCAGTGGAGTGAGATTGAATGAATCCCTTCAGGGACTCGTCCAACTCCTTCTGAACCATAGATTCAGAGAGTAGCAGATCATTTAGTCTCCATCTAACTGGCTTAGGGGCGGAACATGGTTCCACACTACAGAGATAGGGGAGTGATCCGAAGAGCCTGACTCCAGTGAGAATATCCTTCACTTCTCAAAGAAAGGGGCCACTAACTAGGAAAAAGTCAATCCGGGAGTGGATTTTATGGGCTGCCGAGAAAAAAGTCATAACACTGCCCTTACTCGAGTGGGTTTTACTTGGATCTACCAAGGCAGTTACCTCCATCATCATACTCCGAGCAATCTGAGCCTTACTAAGGGGCCTACCAGATGGAGGCTTCCTGTCATCCAGATTGCTGATGCAAATATTCCAATCCCCAGCCAGGACAAGAGAATCAGTGGAGAGTGCAGATATATCTCTTTCAATTGAAGCAAAAAAGTCTTCGGAAGGTGGGGTAGGACCATAGATAGAAGCCAACGCAATTACCTTCCCGACTAGGGCCCCCACCAAGTACAGCCCCCTACCGTCCTCTCTTAATAACACTTGGTCAACCCTAAAAGGACAGTTACTACTTATTAAAATCGCCACCCCTCCTGACGTCTTTTCCCTACCCTGCCCATAAACCTGGCCCACCCACAATTTCTTAAGACAGCTTAGTTCCTCCGTCAAGAGATGAGTCTCTTGTAGGGCAGCTATATGTGCTCCCAAGCGCTTAATGCGTCTCAAAATTACCATCCTCTTCCGTCTACCCCGGAGTCCCTTAACATTCCAAGAGGCAATATTAAAACAGGCCATTCTGTTTAAGAAAGGAGAAAAGGAAGGGGTAAAGAGTAAAGAAGAAAATAAAGCCGGAGTATACCCTGCACTTCATGACCCAAACCATCCCACACTGCCTCCTATAATTCACCCTATGGCTCTCCTCTCTCTCTCTAACCCTCCCCCAACCCCACCCCGATCCTTTGATCGACCTCCTAAAATCTCGGCAGTCATGGATGAGCCCTCCTCCAAGCATCTCCCCCCCATACCTTACTCTGATAAGAGAATTTGCCGATCCCATAACAATTATAAATATTAAAGTAACACCTCCCCACATTAAAGACACCTGAACATAACCATGAAAAGAATCTTCTCCTGGAAAAAAAAAAAAAAAATTAATAACTCTGGGAAATACTAAATCCAACACCACTGGAAAGAATTTCAATTATAAAAATCGGGTGCCTTACAAAAAAGTCACCTGGTCAATTCCAAATTTTTGAAACCCTCTCTAGAGAGCCAAGCAGCCCCACAGGGACCCCAAAACCCGGCCCCATGGACCGCCTTCTATCGTTAGACCAATTTTAGTGGAGAGACCAATATCCCAGTCCAAAATAATATGCAAATAGGCAAATATACATCGAGTCGCCTTAATTACACAGAATATAAGCAGCTATGAGGTCCATCTGTTAAAAAGTCCACCTATAAACCAGGCCCTTAACCAAAACTGCAACTCAGTAGTCCACCTCAAGTCTGAGGTTTAAATAAGTTAGAAGTTCAGTACGTTAAGCATTCCAACGCATCCTCGCTGGCTGGAATCGTTCCGCCTGATTGCAGTCTCCACCGTGAGAGTTGCTGGGTACTGCAGCTGAAATTTAATGCTCGCCATGTAGAGCTTTTTCTTTATGTCAGCATACTCCTCTGCTTCTCTAACGGAGGGAGTTTGGTCCTGAACATCCAGAGGTTGCTCCATTCCATTGAAGGGCTTTGTGCTGTCTAGCCTTCCCCAGCACGCCATTTTTTCCTTAAAGTTAAGGAACAGCATTATAATCACCTGGGTCGGCGCCTCCGGTGTATTTTCCCCTTAACGCTCTATGGGCCTCTCCAAGTTGTAAGAGTCTCCAAAAGGCGACTGGCCCAACAGCTTTAAAAGTAAATCCTGGATGAATGAAACACAGTCTGCCCCTTCAGATCTTTCTGCAGCCTGGCCAGAATCAGATTATTCTCCTGCCAGGGACTCCTGATCCTCAATCACGATCCTCTAACTTCTTAATTAATCTTTTAGCAGTGGATAACTCCTGCTCCAACATAGATGACTTTCTCTCCTGGGAGGCTATCCTAGCCTCAGCGTCCCCCATTCGTTGCGCCAACGATTGGAGTGCAGGCTTCACTGTTGCAAAATCTGCTACCAGGCCCTGTAAGAGCCTCTTAATATCCTGAAGATCCTCGCTGGGCTGAGGTATTGCCCCTCCACTGTTTAAATCTTCACCAAACTCCTTGAGAGTGGGGGATTGTGACTTGGGCCTCTTGGTTGCTGGAGATCTCACCGCCAAAGGCTCCACGATTTCAGGCTCCATCACTACTCCCAGCCTCGGTCCACCCGCGATGCTGCAGCACACACCAACGTGAGCACAGGGCCCGTGTCAACAAACTGTTATCCGATGCGATCGTCGCAAAATCACAATCGCGTATATAAGCACTGACCAGTACCCTGGTAGCACTCACCCGCAGGCAAATTCTCGAGCAGAAAGACCAATTTTAATAGTTGGGGCCTGTGAGCGCTGCGGAGGACGTCTGGTCTGACTCAGCACATCACGTGACCCCCGTCCCTCACCTCTTTGAAGAACCCTAGTGGTTTCCTTCTTCTTTTCCCTTTGGCCACTATCCTAACACATTGTTTTGTTATATCCACTATGGCTCCTTTCAGTTTCTCCCATTGTTCTTCCACCCCCTCTACCACCTCTTCCTTCCCCAGGACTGCTTGTGTACATCTACCCATTTCAGTGAAATCCGCCCTCCTGAAATCTAATACTCTTGGCCTTGTGTGGCTTAATTGAGTCCATATCTCCATGCTGAACCACACCATGTGGTGGTCACTGAACTCCCAGCTGCCCTTCCACTTGTATTTCTTCGACTCTGTTCCCATTGGTCCATTCCAGGTCCAGAATAGATTTGTCCCTGGTTGGCACATACACCAGCTGCCTGAGTCCAACCCCCTGTAGGGATTTAAGGATGGCTGTGCTTCTGGCTGAAACAGCCATCTAGGTGGCCCAATCCACATCCGGCATATTGAAATCACCCAGTAGCAGGATTTCGCCCTTAGCTGCCATGCCGTGTATGTTCTCCACTAGTTCCCTGTCTGCTTCCTCCCTCTGTGCTGGAGGTCTGTAGATCACCCCTGTGCATATTGCTCTTCCACTCTCTGGCTCCGGGGTGACCCACATTACCTAGCCTCCTCCTGTCTTCCCTGAACTTCTGTAGCCTTTATACCATCTCTGATGTACAGGGTCAGTCCCCCACCCTTTTTACCCTCCCTGTCCCTCCTGAACAATGTATAGCCTGGTACATTGACTTCCTAGCCATGATTAGCAGAGTACTGTGTCTCTGTTATTGCTGCTGTGTCAAAGTCTACATCTGCCAACGAGGCCTCCAGGTCTGGAACCTTATTTCCTAGGCTATGGGCATTCGTTAGCATGACCTTCCATGTTTTACAGTCTGCCCTCCCTCTGCTCTTGTTCTCTCTCTTTCCAGCATCTTTTCCCCCACCCCAGTTTCCTTTCCTATGTGCTCTTGCCCCCCATATCACTCGTTATACATTCTTCACCTGCCTGCCCCTCCCTATCTTCTTTCACTGTTCCCCTAGTCAACTTGTGTTCCTAAGCCTCCTGGTCCATTACTTTGGTCATCCAGTCAAAGAAATTGATTAGATTCATCTAACATGACCTTCCTGCTGTGAATCCATGCTGCCTTGAGTCCTGTGCCCCACTGACCTCTAGGTACTCAACAATTCTTTCCTTCAGAAGTGATTCCATAGTTTTCCCTACCACTGAGGTCAAACTAACAGGTCTGTAGTTTTCTGCCTCTGTCTTGCTCCCACTTTTGTGAAGGGGAATCACATACGCCCTCCTCAAGTACCACATCATCCTCCCATGATTTGTTCAAAAGGGTAGTCAGTGGTGTTACTAGTTCTCCCCTTAGTTCTTTTAGAATTCCGGGGTGAATACCATCAGGCCCCATTGCTTTGTCTACCTTCAGATTTAGTTCTTTCAGTACCCTTTCTTCTGTGAATGGACTGGTATCCACCCCCTATCCAGAGTGCTTCTATTCTTTGGTTGAGGTACCCCCCCCCTTCTTTTGTCAATACTGAGCAGAAATATTCATTCAATATCCCTGCTTTTTCTGACTGTCACCGTCTTCCCACCCCTTCCCTTTGTTAAGCCTCACTATCCCTCCCTTGGTCTTTCTTTGCTCCCTAATGTACCTATAAAAGGTTTTCTCCCCCTTCTTAACTGAGTTGGCTGTCATTTCCTCAGTTTGGGCCTTTGCTATTCTGACTGCCTTCCCTGTTTTCTTCTGCTTTATCTGGTACAGTTCCTCTGTCCTGCTCCTTCTGTGTTTTCTTATACTTCCTCAATGCTACCTTTTTCTCCCTAACCTTCCCCGCCACCTCTTTTGAGAACCATAGTGATTTTTTCCTTCGTTTTGTTTTGCTGATTTGCTTCACACAAAGGCTTGTTGCCTCTGTGATGGCTGTTTTGATTTCTTCCCATTGTTCCTCCACCCCACCTTCTTGCCCGTTTGCTAGTGCTTTTCTGAGGTACTCTCCCATTTTCCCAAAGTCAGCCCTCCTAAAGTCCAGTACTCTTGCTTTTGCATGGCTTGACTCTACAGCTGTGTTTATCGTGAACCACACTGTTTGGTGGTCGCTTGTTCCCAGATGGCTACCCACTTCTAAATCTGAGATTCTCTCTCTGTTCCTGTTTGAGAGTACCAGGTCTAAGATTGCTCCCTCCCGAGTGGGTTCCAGCACTAGCTGTCTGAGGTATGCCCCCTGTAGGGTATCGAGAATGACCCTGCTCCTGGATATGGCTGCAGCAAAGGTGCTGCAGGTAGTATCTGGCATATTCAGGTCCCCAATCAACAATATTTCCCCTTTTTCTGCCATTCTAAAGATGCCTTCTATCATTTCCTTTTCCATTTCCTCCCCCTGAGATGGGGATCTATATACAACCCCCATATGGATTGTGGTGCCATTTCCTGTCTCCAGGGTGACCCACAGTGCTTCCTCTCCTCCCTGTTTACCCTTTAGTTCTATTGCTTTGAGCCCTTCCCTTATATAGAGAGCTACTCCTCCTCCTCTTTGACCCTCCCTGTCCCTCCTGTAGATTGTGTACCCTGGTATGTTGACATCCCAGTCATGATTCTCTGTGTACCATGTTTCTGTGACTGTCACGGTATCCAGGCATCCCTCTTCCATCAAGGCCACTAGTTCAAGGAGCTTGTTACCCAGACCATGGGCACTGGTATTCATCACCTTCCATTTTTTGATGGCCTTCCATTTTTAGCCCCATCCCTGTCCTTACTGCCTTTGTCTTTTTCGCTATTTACCCCTGTCCTGCTCCCTATTGACTTCTCTAGCTTGGTGTTTACCTCACTAACTACCCTGTTTTGTGGGGGGAGGCTGGAATTTCCTTGCTGCTTTTCAGTGCCTCCCCCCTTGGCTAGTTTAAAAGCTTGCCAATGAAGCATTTAAACCTATCACCTATATCCTGGTTCCCTTCCCAGACAGATGCAGACCATCGTGCCAGTGTAGGCCTGTATCCCTCCAGGTGGACCTCCAGTCCCCAGTGAAGCCAAAACTCTGAGCACCACACCAGTTTTTCAACCATTCATTGAATCCCATGGTGCAGAGTACCCTAGTCTCACCCTTATCATAGACAGGCAGCACCTCCGAGAAGATTACCGTACGTGCTACTTGTCTAAGGCCGTTCCCTAACTCCACAAAGTCCTCTTGCACTGCTCTGATCCTATTCCCAGCCAGGTCATTTGTCCCTAGGTGGACAGTGGCATCCAACTCCCTCCCCCTTGCAGCTGCTCCCGCAATCCTGAGAATTCGCTCCCTGGCCCTCCAAGCCATGGTGCCAGGCAGGCACCTTACCCCTCCTTCCCCCGTTCTACCCCCTAATGATTAAGTCCCCCACCAGGAGTTGTTTCCTTCCCTTGTGGTGTCCCGTGCCACCCTCCTGTGGGTCACTTTTGTGGAGGTTTACAGCATCCTCCTTGGCCTCCACTTCAGGTGCCTCCTTGGGCATATGAACTGTGGAGAGGTACAGCTGGAGGGATGTGCCTCTGTTCCACCACCCTCACCTTCCCTGAGCCCACATTGGTCCAACCGATCCTCTTTCTTGGCAACCTCTTAGGCAGAGGTGGTGGCCCTGGTGGCCCCTGGGAGGGGGAGGAGGTTTCATGAATCCTAGCCAGGTCGGTCTGGAGACAGGCAACCTCCTCCCTCAGACCAAAGAAGTGCCTGCAAATAGGGCAGCATTGCAGCCTCCAGAACATCTCCTGGAAGACTGCCACCCCACAGGCATTGCACCGCACCACTCCCATTATGTCTTTTTTTTGTGGCCCCTCTCCTGTTGCTTTGTATGCTTACTCTTTCCTCCATTTGTTTTTCCCACCTACTTTCCTACTGCATATGTACCCTTACAGCTCTCACCCTTCCTTTTGTGGGACAGGAACATAATGTATTCTTCTGTAGACTCCTTCTTCCTTGCTCAGAGTCAGACCTCCAGCAGCTGGGGTGGGGGAAGGAGAGCTACTTTTTTCCTTCAAGGATGACAAATCTTATGTGTCTCAATAATCCTTCCCTTCCTACTGCCAAACAGGAAGTTCCTGTTGTCAGTCAAATCTAGTGCCTTTAAAAGTGGAACTGGCTAAGCGGATCAGAAAGGAAGCCTCCCCACCTAAGGGGGAGGCAATATTGACATGGGATCTTCCCCGCCACTGCAACCACTGCGGTCTCCCCTTCTCCCAGCGCAAGCCAGCCACATTGAGACGTCTGATGCGACCGACGCAGGGGGGTCCTCGCAACTGGATTCATGGGCTTTAGGCCGCCCAGGGTGGGGAGTAAGAGGAGGGGTGGAGACAGGGTGGAGTGCCGGGGGGGTTTAAAAGTTCTCGCTCGGCACAGCCCTGGTCTCTTTGCTTCTCCACTGGGCACGCCTGCTAATAACTTTCCTGTTGCATCTGTGAGTCTCTAGAGTGGCCTACACTGCATGGCACACCAGCATCCCAGCCTTCACAGCATGGCCCACCAGTATCGCTCTGATCTCCCGGCTTTTTCACCCTCGCAAAGTGGGTGCTTCCATTGCGGCAGCTTCCTCGCAGTTGGGCATTATTCCTGCTGATTTCTTCTGTGACCTGCACGCCCCCTTTTTTGGCCGAATTCGGAGCATGTTTTTTCTCTGGCTCAATGCCACATGGCCGGTGGTGTTTCCCCGATGCTTCCAGCATCTGTGTCCATGCAAAGCCTGTGGCTCTGCTCTACCTGATATAGCATCATGGCAGTCCCTGGAGCCAAGAACATTACTGAATTGCTGAGTCAAGTCGGAGCGCTGGCTGAATCAAATAGCACGGATTGGCTACAGCAGGTTCTGTGTGAGGGGTTCGTTGGAGGGATGGCTGGCCAGGGGGCTACTGGTGGGGCTTCCAGGTTAACAGAATGGTGGCAAGAGGCCTGGAGTAATGGAGGCCAGGGTAGGGGCAAGCAGGGATGGCTGTCCTCCTCCTCTCCGGCCCGGGCAGACCACACATATGCTGTTTCTAAGTTGTCTGTGGGATCTGGAGCTGTGTGGGAGGACAGAGGCCTGCCCCAGCCACCCCTATCTCCTCTGCTGCTGTTCCCCCCTACCAGGCCTTCTTGCCTTGTGGGCCTGGCTCTCCTGGCCTTCGTCCCTCCTAGCCCCCCTTCCTGGGATTGCAGCTCGCACGCTTCCCCGGCCGGTCCTTCAGCAATTGCCCTTTTGGAGGTCGAGAGGATGAAGAGGAATGCAAAGGATCAGATGGGAAATCCCAGGAAGCTCTCCAAGGAGCTGGACATGATGGATCATCCGGGTGAGTACTCTATTTATTCTCTAGCAGAATGGACTTATGGCTGTGAGGAAGAGGTTAGGCACCAGTCGGTGGAGAATGTAGAGATGTCTAGGGTGAGTGTAGCAGGTGAGGGATCAAGTGGGCTGGGGAATGTAGAGGTAGGAGTGCATGAAGACTGTTTGCCTCAGACCCCCCCCCTGACTTGGGGGTAAGGAGTTGGCAAGACGGGTGGATAAAGTTTCCAAAAACATGGCTACTATCCAGGTCATGTTTGCCGAAATGCTGGGGGTTGTGGCTATATTATGCACCAGAGACCTGTGCAGTGGATCCCTGGGAGCGGAAGTGTGGGTGAGGGAGAGACAGGGAAACAGCAAGTGGGGAAGGTCCCTGGGCAGGGATCTCACCCCCTCTGCCATCCCTGAGAGCTTACCACTGGGTGGCATGCCACAGGTGGCTGGCCTGGGGGAAGAAGCAATCAGGATAGGCAGCACTCCGTCAGTGACGCAGGCTGGAGGGTGAATGATCCCCCTTCTGTGACCGCAGCTGCAGCTGACTGGTCAGGTTTAGAATTGGCTGCTACGCTGCAGCTCCTCAGGGCTGAAATCCAAGAGCTTAAAGTGGGAACAACATCCTGCAACCTGGGGTCCCTAGCAGTGCATGTGTCAATGTCCTTGAAGGATAAGATATGGAAAAAGGAATATATTGACATTTTCTCCCTGCTTTATGGAGAGGAAGAGATGAAGAAGGCAGAGAAAGATAAGGAAGGTAAAGGGGACTAAAAGAAGAAGAATGAGAGCAAGGTAAAGAAAGATATTTTAACTTGGATAGCCTCATTTAATGTACTGTCAACCTTCGTTCTAGAGAAAGAACCAGAGGAGGCAATGGGATTGATCAAATATCAGGATCACATCCTGAAAGTCTATTATTCCTCTGGGGGTGAAGCTTGGCTGGGATATGATAAGAAATTTTAGAAGGATGGCATCTGACCCATCGGTTAGGTAGGACAGAATGCAAACTTCCCTTTACTTAGAACAGATGTGCCCCCAGTGGTCTTTTCTCAGGCAAAGCACCAAAAGTGTGTTTCTTGTCATGGAGTTCACCGCAGGGGGGAAACACAAAGGAGGAGGGAGCGCAAAAGGGGAAGGGAGTTGTTGGAAGTACAACAAAAGATCATGCCCATACCAAAGCAGCTGCAAATACAAACATAAATATCAGGGGTGCAAGGAGCTCACCCCAGGTTTAAATATGAGAAGAGAAGCAGCCCTGGTGGCAGCTCCAGTGTGAACAGCACTGGAAAAGACTCCCCCACCAGTTGATTGTGTCCCTTCTCCCTTGGTTAAGATGGTACCTAGTCAGGGCAGCAGCTTTGGAATTGATGAACGGCTTCAAGAATGGTTTCAATATTCCCTATCTGAGCCCTTGTGGCTGACCTGAGATCAGCTGTGGACCAGACAGAAATGTTGGATGATAAAGAAAGAGGTGGGACTGGGTCGGATAGTGGGTCCGTTTGCCAGGCCCCCCGGCTAACCTACGGGTTTCACCCCTTGGACTAGTACCAAAAAAGCCTCTGGGGAGTTCCGCCTCATGCACCACCTTTCTTTCCTGAAGGGGGATTCCATCAATGATCAGCTAGACCCTGAACTCACCTCTGTATCACATGCGTCCTTTGATGTAGTAGTACAATGCGTACAGAAGTGTGGCCCTGGGGCTTTAATGGCCAAAGCGGATATTGAATCTGCATTTCACCTTATCCTGGTTCACCCGGATAATTTATGCCTTCTGGGCATGAAGATGCAGGGGCAATATTTTGTTGACCAGTGCATGTGGATGGGATGTTCAATCTCATGTGCCATTTTCAAGAGGTTCAGCACCTTCCTGAACTGGGTGGTCCATAAAGCCACTGGGGTGGAGTACATTGTCCACTACTTGGATGACTTCCTTTTCATTGGTCCCAGAGAGCTGGACACGTGCAGCAGTATGCTAGCTGACTTCCAGGGCATCACTCAATCATTTGGGGTCCCACTGGCTACGGACCAAACAGGGCCCATGCACTAGGCTCACATTCTTGGGCATTGAGCTTCATTCGGTGGCTGGGGTTTCCAGGCTGCCACAAGAGAAGGTACAAAAATTGACTGGGCTAGTAGAAAGGGTAATGGGGCCAAGAAAAGTCACCTTGCAACAGTTGCAGGAACTGCATGGACACCTAAACTTTGCATGCAAGGTCATCCCCATGGGGTGCCCTTTCTGCAGACGTCTGTCAAGGGCCATGGCCAAGGTCCGTGTGCCCCACCATTTTATCCGGGTGCAAAAAGGCATAAAAGCTGACTTGGGAATATGGTTGGCTTTCTTGCAATCATTTAATGGAGTGACACTATGGCAGGCACCAGCCACTACCAATAGGAACTGAAGTTTTTTTTTTTTCTTCTTTTTATATACAGCTGCTTCCGGTTGGATGGGTTTCAGAATCTATTGTCAAAGTGAATGGTGTGCAGCAGCATGACTGCAAGTGTGACATGACATTGGACTGACAAAGAACTTAACGTTCTTGGAATTCTTCCCCATTGTGGTCACCTTGGAGGTTTGGGGCACAAAAACTGTCCAACGGGCTTGTGGTCTTCTGGTCTGACAATTTAGGGGTGGTGCAAGTCATTAACAGGCAGTCTGCGAACTGTGAGAAAATGTGCAATTTGCTACAGAAATTTGTTATCATGTTTGAGGCTGAACATCATATTTAAAGCCAAGCACATACCAGGTGTTGACAACAAAATCGCTGATGCACTTTCTCATTTCCAGTGGCACAGTTTTCAGATGCTGGCTCCCGAGGCCAAGGAAGACCCACTGGCCCTTTCCGCCTGGTTGTGGAACAACAATTGGGCAGGATCTGGCATGTAATATCAAAGTCGGTAGCTCCGGGTACCTGGAGTGCCTACAGCCAGGTGGTATTCAAGTATTTGGATTTCTGCAGGGCCAAGGGGATACATGGCCCATGGTCTTGGGTCACTGGGTGCCATACTGGGGTTTCTGTCAGAACTCGTGGGAGATGGGCTAGCTTGTTCATCAGCTGGGTCAATGCTAGCTGGGGTGTCATTTTTTTTGGCAAACTGCTAGGGCACAGTGATGTGACACAGCAGTTCACCATGCAGAAGTTCATGGTGGGTTGGGCGCGGCAAGCCCCGCCTCGCGTGGACAGCAGGAAGCCCATTTCGATAAATGGGTTGAATACCCTGGTGCACTCATTACGGAGCTGCACTAGCAGCAACTACGAGCGCCAGCTTTTTGAGGCGGCATTCTGTCTGGCTTTCTTTGGAGCCTTCCAAGTCTGTGAACTGGTGGCTGCTAGCAAAGCTGACTGAGCAGGAGGCCTTCAGAAAGGGGAAGTGGAGCTCCAGGGTTCAGCACTAAATATTTGGCTCCGCAAGTCAAAGACCGATCAGTGAGGCGGGGGGACACGGTCACCCTGCACACGGCTACGCTCCCTGACATTTGCCCATTGCGTGTAGTGATGGAATTCCTTGCTGCATGGCCAGCAGGTGGGGGGCAGATGCTTATTCATGCTGATGGGGCCCCACTGTTGAGATGTCAGTTTGGCCAGGTGGTCAAAATTTGTCTGAAAGTGTGTGGGTGTGATCTGAGCCAACTAATTCAGAATGGGTGCGGCCAGCTCTGCTGCGTGCATGGGTCTGGTAAAAAATGAGATCATGTGGATCGGGAGATGGAGATCCAGGAGATCTAAGAGTTATATTCGGCCAATGCAGATGCAAAACTAATCTCTGTGTTCTTCTCTGTTGTCTATTGGGACCAAGAAACCCAAAGCATGTCTGGATAATGGGATCGTCTTATGTATTCTGGGCCCAGAAGAGGGCAGAGGCCAGGGTCTATGGAGCAAATCTGAGCATACCTAGGGAGGACGCCATTATCCAGTGCTTTGGGGTGTGGGGCATGAGATGGGAGCAACTGATGCCCTGCTTCCAGCAAAACAGGCAGAAATTCAGCACACCAGACATTTTGATAATACATATTGGGAGCAACAACCTCTGGAAGCAGGCCACTGTGGAACTAATCCTGTTAATGAAACTGGATTGGGCCACACTGTGGAACCTGCTACCCAGATGCCAGCTTGTGTGGTCAGATATGTTGCCATGATGGCTATGGCACCATGCCCGTGAGCCCAAGGCCATTGACCGGGTGATGGTTAAACTAAATAAAGAAATTGGCAAGTTCATGGGCCGGCTGGGCAGCTGCACCATTGCCCATGATGAAATAGATGCATCTATTGCAGGGATATATCACAAGGATGGGGTGCACCTTTCGGATGTAGGGGCCGACATATTTAACGTAGATACACATCATATTGGAGGCCATAATTAAGAAATAAGGCCGTAATTGGGCAATTGGGGGGGGAGGCACAAGCAAGGTTTTGCCATGCCATATCCATGGCGGTTTGGGGTGCCTCAGGGAGGCCTGGTGAGTGTTGTACCTTGTTCCCTGCTGGCCCAAAGCTGTGCAGCAGAGGGTTGGAGAGACGGGGGAGGGTGGGGAGTCCCCCAGCCTGTCGGGTGGGCAGGTGGGGAGAGGATTGAGGAAGCTCACCTGCCTCTTCTCGTCAGCGACTGAGGTGGAGGTTGGGACCCGAGGCCTCTCACGGGAAAAGTTATGGTTTGTACAATATGATGTGTATACTTTATGTGTGCGTATACGTATGTATGTATGTGTGTATGTATATACACATATATATAGATTATGAATTTAATGCCACAGTAAAGCATACAAAAATTTTCGGTAATACTATCACTCCTGAAGTGATAATATCACACTTCAAAAGTGATAATACTGTTCTTCATGTCTGGTAATAGTATCGTTCGGGACCTGAACGATACTATTACCAGACAAACTGAAGAGTGCAAGCCCACAACTCCTAACATCAGTAAACGTCCCACAGGTCAATCATCTATTCACGCTCATTACATCTGTAATGATTGGCCACTCTTTGCCCGTGGGCGGCTGAAACGGTTTTGAAAACATGGTGGTCATGTCTCGCTAGTAAGAGTGCACAGTGTCCATGGCTGTTTCAATTTCTTTTTTTAATGGGACTTATCTGGCTGATCTTGTGGCCCCGCAAGAAGAGGTAGGACCACAAAACTGTATTTGTAACTGTGCCATACATGCGAGTGGGTGGGCAAGAAACACGGAGCGAGGCAGTGCAGCAAGTGCGGTGGTCGGCCAGGAGTGACAGAATTATACATGATGGCAGCGACCGCCACTAAAAATAACAAAAACATAAAGGTTGGATCCATATATTAAAAAATACTGGATAGTTTACAGTATTCAGTCAGAACACATTGAGGTTCAGATGATGTAGGAACCTCTCGAGCTTCGCTCTCGAGGTACTTACATGTCCTGAACCTCTCGATGGTATTACTGACCGGTAATACACTGAAAACTGTCCATTATTCTCTATATATTTGATGTGAATTAATGTAAATTTTGATGTCCATTGAAAATTGTATTTACTCAGCCTCTGATGAATGTAAAAGATTGTGTTTTTTAACTGTCAGTAAAGTTGTGCTGCAGCCTTGTCTCCCAGAGAAAGCTGGTGTAGTGTTTTTTACAAAAGGGACAGAACAGGGACGGGGATAGGGGCCTCCGTATTCAAGGAGGGCAATTAGTAAGTAAAGTTCTAGCTCTTTAGTCAGCTGCTCCTTGCTCTGAAAGCAAGATTGCTGTCTGCCAAAAGCTAGCAGCAGAGAACTGTAATTGGAGACATCTGTTTTTCTGCTGCCTAAGCCACACTCCCAATTAACTGCTTTCCTGACTTAGCAAACTAAGAAGCTGATACAGTCCCCTTCCCCCAACACAAAAAAACACACTCTTTTTTTTTCTTTTTTAACCCTAACCGAGACTCTACACTTCTAATAAAGTATTTAGTTGCTTAATCTCAACAGGCTCGGACTCCTGCTGAGTTAGAAGTGTTCTGTTAGTAAGAAAAGTTCTAGCTCTTTAGTCTGCTGCTCCTTGCTCTGAAAGCAAGATTGCTGTCTACCAAAAGTTAGCAGCAGGGAACTGTAATTGGACAGGAGTGACATGGTCCTTCATAGAGGTGCCAGTCAAAATCCTGGCTGCAGCATTCTGCACTAGCAGCAGGCGATGTAGCAAACCTTCAGACAACCCCAAATACAGTGTGTTTTAGTAATTAAGTCGGCTAGTAACAAAGGCATGGATAACCGTAACCAGGTCAGTGGGAGTCAAGATGGTCCTAAAGACTGATGAGACCTGTTTTTCAAGGTCAAGCCAATTATCAAGAATAATGCCAAGATCCTTGACTTCCTAAATCGCCAACAGGAGACGACCATCAGCCACAAGGGCAGGCAGTCTCCCGTCAGCGAAAATACCCCAATGACCTGGCTTGATCACCATAACCAGTGTCTTGCCAGGGTTGAGACAGCCAGTTAATGGACATCCAGTTGTTTATATCGGCTAAACAACGACTCAGCATATCTGGGGCGGAAAGATCATCAGGAGCACAAGACAGGTACAACCTGGTGTCATCTGCATAGCAGTGAAACCCTAGACTGTACCGCCTAATGATCTCTCCCAGTGGCAGCATGTACACGGAGAATAACAGAGGTGCCAAGATGGAACCCTGCAGAACACCACAAAGCAGTGCGAAAGAACCTGAGGAAAAGTTTCCTAGGACCACGCACTGCGATCTTCCGGTTAAGTATGAGCGAAACCAGTGCAAAACTGCACCAGTAGTGCCCACATAGTCCACAGACAATCCAACAGCACCCTATAATCAACCATGTCAAATGTTAAGGAGAAGTCCAAGAGCTTCAGAATGGTATAGTGTCCTTGGGCCATTGCCATGAAGAGATCATGTGCCACCTGGACCAAAGCCATGTCAGTGCTGTGCTGTGGCCGAAAACCCGACTGGAGAGGTTCATAGATGGATAATGTCTCCAGGCTCTCAGCCAGTTGGTCAACCACCACCTTCTCAATAAGCTTCCTCAGAAAGGGAAGATCAGAGATAGGCCTATAGTTTGCAAGAACATCAGGGTCAATAGATGACTTTTTAAGGAGGGGGTCTCACTACAGCCTCTTTCAGAGATACAGGAAAAACTCCCTCAGTTAATAACCCACTTACGATCTAGACAAACACTGGTTCCAGGAAATCCAAGCAGCTGACGACAAATCACGTCGGACCTAGGTCCAGGGCACAGGTGGTGGGACGCACGCTGATGAGTACCTGGAGAACCTCATCCGCCAAAACTGGCCGAAACTCAGTCTAGCATGGCAGACGATGTTCACCAGCAAATTGATCACCTCCAGTAAGAACTGGACCAGAGGAGGTAATACATGTCCACCGGCTGGATCTGCCTCTGCTTGACTACTTGGTAGACGCCGCCATCCCAAACCAAGAAGTGGTGGTTGGAGGTAAGTTCTCCCTCCATCTCAATCAATGGAGAACCATCACGTCAGATGCCTGGATTATTTTAATCATAGAACGGGGTCAAACTCTGAAGCTCATCGAGCAACCCCCCAACACTCCTCCTCTGCCCTCCAACTACCCCCCAGTACACCTGGCTTTTCTACAGGAGGAAGTACAGTCCCTTCTGCACAAACAGGCCATTGAGTCAGTGCCCAGGCTCCAGACAAACAAGGGGTTTTATTCCAGGTTCTTCCTGGTCCCCCAAAAGACCGCAGATTTGAGGCCCATCTTAGACCTAAAGGCCCTCAATCTGTACATCCAGTACAAAAAGTTCAGAATGTTAAATTTACCAGGTATAATGCCTCTTCTCAAGGAAGGCAACTGGCTGTGTTCTCTGGGCATGCAGGATGCTTACCTGCACATCTCTGTGTTCACTTCCCACAGGAGGTTTCTCCGGTTTCTCTTCCAGGGTGAATGTTACTAATTCAAAGTACTGCCTTTGGCATGTCGTCTGCACCACAGGTCTTTACCAAATGCTTAGCAGAAGTGGCTGTGGCTCTCAGAAGGGAGGGGCTGTACATTTTCTCCTATCTGGACAATTGGCTCTTGAAGGTCCCATCCAGGGAGCAACTCCTTCGGACTCTGGAGAGAACTCTTTAGTTATTTCTCTCCCTGGGCATTACAGTCAGTTTGCCCACATCGGTCCTTGTACCATCCCAAAGGCTGCAGTACATAGGGGCGGTTCTAGACTTAGCACAGGGAAGGGCCTTCCTGCCTCAGAACAGGGTGGAGTGCCTTAATGACCAGGCTCAGGAGGTTGTCCCGAGCTCTTATGTCCCTGCAAGGCTGTTGGGACTGATGGCTGCGGCAATCCCCACTGTTCTACTGACCAAGCTTAAAATGTGCATCCTCCAGTGGACACTCTCTGAGTACAATGGGACCAGCACACAGATGAATTGGATCAGTTGGTGCTGGTCTCCTCCCCAGTCCACAAGGTGCTCCAGTGGTGAATGGACCCCCCCCGAATCTGCTGCAAGAGGTCCGCTTCCAGATATCCTCTCCCCAGCAGATTCTTACCACGGATGCCTCTGTCTCGGGCTGGGAGGCTCATCTGGGCCCCCTTCCAGCTCAGGGCTGTTGGTCCCAGATCAAAACCTCCCTGCACATCAATGTCCTGGAGATGCAAGTGGTCCTTTATGTCATGTAGGCCTTTGAGAATCATCTCCACCTGGGCCAGCTGTTCAATCCAACAACCTCAGTGTTGTGTAATACATCAACAAGCAAGGGGGACACATTCGTATCCTCTGTGCAGGGAAGCCATGAGAGTATGGTACTAGGTGCCAGACCATGGTCTAACTTTCTCAGCAGTCCATGTCCAAGGAGTGCTAAACACCCTGGCGGACTGTTTCAGCTGGACGCAGTCTAGCATGCACATGTGGGAGCTTTTCTCAATGATTGCAGAAGATCTGTTCTACAGATGGGGTCATCCAGAGTTGGGCCTTTTTTACGTTCCCACTAAATGCAAAACTGCCCAATTTTCTGCTCACTCAATCCAAGGCCTGGAGTTTTCTGGTGAGATGTGTTGTCCCTCTCCTGGAGTGGGAGGTTCCTTTATGCCTTCCCTAAATTTCCTCTGATTCAGTGGGTGCTAATCAAGCTGTAGATGGAGGGAGCCAACATGATTCTGGTAGCTTCATTCTGGCCTCACCAGATATGGTTCCCATTACTACAGCAGCTGGTGGAGGAGCTGCCGGTCCCTCTTCCTCTTTGCAAGAATATGTTCACCCAGGCTCAGGGGACCCTGGTCCATCCCAACCTCAAGTCACTCCATCTGCCTGCTTGGCTCCTGAGAACATAGCCATCTCCAGATTTGGGGTTTCCAACAGGGTAGCTGTTGTTCTAGTGGTTGCTCAGAAACCCTTCACTTGAGCCACTTATGCCATGCAGTGGAAGAGGTTTGCCATCTGGGCTTCCAAACATAATCTGGATCCTTTCACTTGTACAGTGAACCAGATTCTGGACTGCCTGGCATCGCTGTCAGATTTAGGTCTCCAGTACTCCTCCCTCAAGGTGCACCTTTCGACTGTTTCAGCCTTTCATGAGCCAGTGGGTGACAGCACCAAAGCTGAGTTGGATGTTTCTCATTCTTTCCTCAGGGGCATTCAGACTGAAATCCGCAATCTCGTCCCCTGTCCCGGCTTAGGATTTGAATTTTGTTTTGGAGAAGTTGACTCTGTCTCCTTTTGAGCCAGTCATGACTTGTGAGCTACACTTCCTTTCTTGGAAAGCATTATTTTGGTTGCTGTTACTTCTGCTCAAAGGATTTCTGAGCTTCAGGCCCTCTGGTGCAAGGAGCCTTATTGATTTTTCACTGAGTTCTTTGCGCACGAATCCTAGGTTTCTCCCCAAGGTGGTGTCTGAGTTTACCCTCAATCAATCCATCCACCTTCCTGTTTATTTTCCTAAACATGCCAATCCAAGGGAAGCACTGCTCAATACATCAAACGTGCACAGAACCCTGAAATACTATCTGGTTCACACCAAGGAAAGTAGAAAGTTGAAGCAGCTGTTTGTTTCTTTCACCCTGGGTAGAGAGGGCGTTCAGGTTTCCAAACAAAGTTTATCTAAATGGTTAGCTAATTGTATTGTGTTCTGCTACAATAAGTATGGCAAGGAGTTGCCTGGTGCTCATTCCACAAGAGGCATGACTGCCTCTGTGGCTTGTTTTCATGGGGTCTCAGCCACTGATATCTGTGCGGCTGCCACCTGGAGTACCGTCCTTACTTTCACCAAGTACTAGTCTGGACATTGCCTCAGGAGCCCTTGCTGGATTTGGAAGGGCTGTGCGGCAGGGGCTGCTGTCTTACGTTTAAGGTTGGCATTCCTCCCAGACTGTGCTGTTACACCTGTAACTGCTTGGGACTCGTTCCTATGGTGTGACCTGGTGACTGAGATACCCCTGAAGAAGATAGAACAGTTACATAAGAACTTACCATAATAGTATATCTTCAAGGGGATCTCAGTCATCTGGGCTGCCTCCCCTCCCACCATCCCCCTATTTTTTGGGTTGGAACTCTTTCATGAAACTGGTTATCTGGTGTATTCAATCTTTCGTACAGGCCTGGGCACCTCTCTCTCTCTCTCTCTCTCTCTCTCTTCGTCCCCATGGCTAGAGCTATGCTCCCTTTGTCTCCAGTGGGAAAGAACTGGGAAGGAAGCAGGGCCGCTCATGCCTTCATAGGGTTAGTGCCGTTGTCCCATAATGTTGGTGTGGGCAGCCCCAGTTGTACTGCTGAAAATCGTCCATGTGGAACCTGCTACATCGATGGTGACATTCCTATGGTGTGTGTGTGTGATAGAACAGTTACATAAGAACTTACCATAATAGTATATCTTCAAGAGGATCT
This sequence comes from Neoceratodus forsteri, assembly GCA_016271365.2. NCBI lineage: Eukaryota > Metazoa > Chordata > Ceratodontiformes > Ceratodontidae > Neoceratodus > Neoceratodus forsteri. The sequence goes on along the minus strand of JADMNL010000026.1, from coordinate 86,005,455 downwards.
CAGTCATCTGGGCTGCCTCCCCGCCCACCATCCCCCTATTTTTTGGGTTGGAACTCTTTCATGAAACTGGTTATCTGGTGTATTCAATCTTTCGTACAGGCCTGGGCACCTCTCTCTCTCTCTCTCTCTTCGGTCCCCCATGGCTAGAGCTATGCTCCCTTTGTCACCAGTGGGAAAGACCTGGGAAGGAAGCAGGGCCGCTCATGCCTTCATAGGGTTAGTGCCGTTGTCCCATAATGTTGGTGTGGGCAGCCCCAGTTGTACTGCTGAAAATCGTCCACGTGGAACCTGCTACGTCGATGGTGACATTCCTATGGTGTGACCAAGATCCCTTCAAAGAGCTACTGTTATGTTAAGTTATGTGTAACCCCCTAGGTGGTGCTATCCCAAGGGCTACTACCCCTGCCTGCTTGGCTAGTAGCAGGTTAAGGGGCCTAGGTTCTGTAACGGGTGCCTCCACCCAGAGGTCAGGGTTGGTAGTGGTCAAGCTAACCAGGGCACAGCCCTCTGGGACACTGTAACCCTTCTCTTTCCCTGCTAGTGGCCTAAACACTGCACAATAATTACGTTCACTATACCCCTGATACACCACACAAGTACCCACACTGTTTGCACTTACCACCAGGGCTTACCTCTGGCTTGGCCCTGAGGGCCCCTGTAAAACAAGGTTATACACAGCAAATAACAGCAGTACAGTACTCTTGCACAAACTGGAACCACAGTCAGGGTAAATGCAAAAAAAAAGAGTTAGATCTGATTTATTTAAGGGACTTGAAAAAGGGAGGAGCGTAATCAGGTTAATTTGCTTAAAGGCTGTATCAATCAAACAGTCATGCATGCTCTTCAGGGTCCATAAACAGTCACACACCCTGGGTACCCAGATGGAGAATGGTGGGCTAGCCAGGAATGTTGCAGCTGGCTGGGGCCTTGTGATGGAAGAAAAAAAAAAAACAACATGCATAACACACACTGTTTGTAATCCGGAGCCGGAGGGCTCAGTTTGTGAAAAGAAAACAACAAGACAATCAGATGACACACTTTTAGATAAGGCTGTTGTTGCAGGGAGCTACCCTGATGATTACTCACGATACCCAAGACAGGACACAGGTTGGAGAAAATCGAGACAGCAGGTGGTTCATCTGGAGTGCCAGGAGAAGCAGGGCCCACACAATTCTCCAAGGTGTCATTCTTGTTCAAGCGTGGAGTAGGGGCTGATCCCCAGGCAGGTCTCTCATTGGTGGCTTTCTCTGTGCAGTGGGGTAGTCTGGCAGGGCCAGCATGGCATGGCCCAGGCCAAATGGAGATGAATGTGGATTCAGTCCGATTAGACTAGATAAAGCTTTCAGCAAGCAGAACACAGTTCACACAGTGGAGAACCAAATCACGACCCACTTTCAATACACAGCATATTTACATTAAAAGATCCCACGGTACCAGCAAGCAGAACACAGTTCACACAGTGGAGAACCAAATCATGACCCACTTTCAATACACAGGACATTTACATGTAAGGAAATTCTACTGTACCAGGCAATCTGCTCTCTGCTTACGATTGCAAAGTCTCTGCACAAACCGGGGATTCAAATGCAGCTGGAAATCCTGACCGGCTGATCGCATTCAGCAAAATCTTTGGTCTTCTTCAGGTATAAGCCTGGTAAAAAAAATCAGTGGCTTACTTCGTTCTCACAAACTTGGATTTAGTCCGAAATAATTCTCTTCTTTCCCTCTCAGGGGCAGCAGGCAGACATGCAGGCCACAACTCAGGCCTTTCCATAGTACTCCCGCGCAAAAGTACTCAGACGACTGCTTGACTGTCTCAAGCATGTTGCTTCTTTAGCTCCCAACTTAGATCTGACTCCACTGCCAGCAAGCCTGGGAAATTCCCCAAGACTCAGAAGGTTCGGTTGGCTGATCCTCCTGTCAGTCACAACAAAGGCTCCCTCTTCAGGTGCAAAAAGCCCAAAACTACAATTCCTACAGATTTTGACTCCAGACAGCTCCTGTAGTCCGACTCCATTTTAGGTCCCACCAGTACTGATTGGTCCAATTCGCAGTCCAGGACCAAGATAGTGGAGATAAACAAAACGGTCCTTACTGCAAAGAAGGCAGGTTAGACAAACTACATTATCATTATCACTCTAAATGATTTTCAGCAAATAGTTACATCTTTCAACAGAGCTCCCTCTCAGATTGCTTATGATTGCAATCCAGGCAGCTCTTAGAAAGTACACGGAGGCTATTCAGGCAGTCTCTGGCAATCACATTTAAACTGTTAAAATGCAGGACACCAACATGGCAGTGAGCATTTAGGTAAGCTTGAGGAAAACTTTTTGGGAACCCCCATTTGTAGGGGGGGTTACATTATGTATAACTTCTTTCTGGACCTGGAGGCCATTATGGCAGAGGCAGACCTGGATATTGTGGCCATTATTGAGTCATGGTGCACTGAAAACCATGACTGGGACATGACCAACCATATCAAGCTATACTCTATTCAGGAAAGACAGGGTGAGGATGAAAGGAAGGGTTGTGGTACTTTACGTGAGGGAAAGCATAATAGCAACAGAGATATGGGGAATACAGGGGGAGGCGGAGGTACTGTGGGTCACCCTGGAGATGGGGGAACAGAGCCACTATTCACACTGGAGTGATCTACAGGCCTCCAGCATGGGGGAGGAATTAGATAAGGTACTGGTGGAAGCCACTGGCAAGATGGCAATAAAGGGAGAGGTGCCCCTGCTGAGAGATTTCAACCTGACACATGTAGATTGGAGCCTCTCAGCAGCGACTTCAGCTAGAAGCCTGGACATGCTGGACTTCCTGCATGGGGTGTTCCTCAGGCAGCTGTTTAGTGAACCCACTCATGCTGGGGCAATACTGGACCTGGTATTCACTAACAGGGACAGTGTTGCAGATGTCAAGATGGGAGGCTACCAGGGAACCAGTGATCACCGTACGGTGTGGTTCAATATAAAGATGGCTGCAAAATCAAACCATACAAGGGCAAGGGGCCTGGACTTTAGTAGGACAGATTTCATAAAGATGGATGAATGCCTCAGGGATGACCTGGTGGAACGAGACCTGGGTGGGGTGGAGGAACAGTGGGCAGAGCTAAAAGGGAGCATAGTAAAGGCAACACACTTCCATGTCAAACAGGTGAGCAAAAGAAAGAGGAAAGAGACCGCTATGTTTCTTGAAAGAGGTGGCTGAAAAGGCAAAGGCTAAAAGAGTAGCATTCAGAAGGTATAATGAGACACGGAGGAGGATAGGGAGGTGTAACCGGGGAAACGGAGGGAAGCAGGGAGAGCAGTGAGGGGTGCAAAGGTACAAATTAAAGCAGGAATAGTCCAAGAGGTAAGATAGAAACACAGAAACTGATGGCAGATAAGAACTGCTTGGCCCACCTAGTCTGTCCATTTTCCCTACCTACTGCAATAGCATAGACCTTACTTGATCTCTGACTTTTGCCCTGTCTTTCCTACTACTAGGGTTCCCTTGTGCAGATCCCATGTGTTCTTGAATTCTCCTACCGTTTTCACCCCCGCCACCTCCGCTGAGAAGCTGTTCCCTGCATCCACCACCCTCTCCATGAAACACTACTTCCTTATGTTACCCCTTAACTCCCCCCCCAGCGTCATATCATGACCCCTTGTTCTTGAACATTTTTTTTTCTGAAAGATTCTACCCTCTCGTACCTTTTACCTTATGTATGCCACTGAGGTATTTGAAGGTCTCTATCATATCCCCTCTCCTTCTCCTCTCTTCCAGGGTATACATATTGAGGTCCTCTAGTGTCTGGTTATGACTTGTGGTGCAGACCCTGCACCATTTTTGTTAGCCTTATCTAAACTGCCTCTACTCTTTCTATGTCCTTCTGGAGATGGGGCCTCCAGAACTGGACACAGGACTCCAGATGGGATCTCACCAATGTTTGTACAGTGGTATTACCACCTCTTTTTTTTTCTGCTGGTGATACCTTTCCCTATGCACGCAATCATCCCACTGGCTCTTCCCACAGCCTTTTCACAATGCTTGGTCACCTTTAGGTCATTAGATATGATTACCCCCGGTCCCTTTCCTGTTTTGTGGTTGTCACTATCTCCCTCCCATCATGTACTCCTCCCCTGGGGTTCTATGCCCCAAATGCATGATTTTACACTTCTTTGCAATAAATCTTAGCTGCCACACTCTTAACTCCTCATACCTGCTTAGGTCCCGCCTCATTTTTTCCACCCCTTTGGAGTGTCAACCCTGCTGCAGATCACAGTGTCATCTACAAAGAGGCATACTTTCCATTCCAGTCCCTCTGCAGTGTTGCTTATGTAGACGTTAAAGAGGACTGGCCCCAGAAGTGATCCTATTGGCACCCCACTGGTCACCCTCCTCTCCTTGGAATTAACTCTGTTTACCTCCACCCTTTGTGTTCTATCCCATAACCAATTTCTGACCCAGTTTACCACCTTGGGACCCACTCCCAAAGGGAACAATGTATTTTTTAGGTACGTAAGAACATAACATAAGAATTTGCTGGCAGAAGGAGACCATGTGATCCACCTAGTCTGCCCGGGTTTTCTACCTCCCCCCATCAATTTGTCTTGCTAAGGTGACTATACTGTCTATCCCATGCCTGTTTGAATTCACTGGCCATCTTGGCTGCCACTACCTCTGGTGGCAGGCTGTTCCAAGGGCCCACCACCCTCTCCATGAAAAAGTACTTCCTAACATTTGTTTTGAACTTACCTCCCACCAGGCGCTTGTTGTGTCCTTTAGTACATGCAGCCCTGTTTTCCCAGAACAGGCTCCTGGTTTGTACTGTGTTGATCCCTTTAACAAATTTAAAATGTCTCAATCATGTTTCCTCTGTTCCTCCTCCTCTGCTCGAGGGAGAATAAATTTAGCATGCTGAGCCTAGCTTCGTACATTTCATGGTGCAGACACTAAGTTAGTAAGTAAGTGAAAACAGAAAGACCAGGGTAGGATTGTAAGGTTAAAAAGGAAGGGGAAACTGTACCGAGGGGGACCAGGAAAAGGCAGACATCCTGAACAAATACCTTTGTTCAGTATTCACAGAGGAAGAAGCCTCAAAAAAGTAACAGGAGCTATCGGCCCAGTGGTGTGGAAGGCTGAGGCGCTAGCACCTTATCTCCTTCCACACCAGTGACCCGTGTTCAGTGATGAGCACAGGTTGCTGGGGGATACTGGGTGAGGATCGAGTGGCCATTTGGTAGCTTTTCTCTCCCGGATAGGGGAGATTGGCCTTCCCAGTCTTTGACTGCCACCATGTGGGGGTGTGGTGGTGGTGTGGGCATCAGAGAGGAGCCAGACACTAGGCCATGGGTGGAAGGAGCGGGGTCAGTGAGGCCAAGGCATGTAGGCGTGCTTCCATGTGCTCACCTGACCTTGTCTGGGCTCCGGGGGTTAAAACAAGGAGAAAATGGGTGGAAAAACTGGAGGTTGTGGCTCGATGAAGCCCCCCCGCAGCTAGCACCAATGGTCTGCCTGAGACAGGAGGTGGTGTGACTTGGGATGGCCATGGAGCTGAAACAGGACTGGCTGATACAGCCGCCCAGCCTGCCAGGGGAGAATAAAGGAAAATATGGAAAGGTAACAGGAGCTTTGGAGGGAGGTGGACACTAGTCCTTTTCAGAGAAGAGACTCCTGAAGGGGCTCGCTAACGTGAAGGTGGACAAAGCAATGAGGCCAGATGGCGTGCATCCAAGGGTATTGAGGGAGCTATGGGAGGTACTAGCTACACCTCTGACAGTCCTATTTAGCAGGTCACTGGAAACAGGAGTGGTTCCAGAGGTCTAGAGGAGGGTGGATGTAATTCCACTTCACAAAAGTGGTAGCAGGAAGGAGGTTGGCAATTACAGGCCAATCAGCCTGACATCAGTGGTGGGAAAATTGATGGACTCACTGCTGAAGGAAAGGATTGTGTAATATCTCGAATCCAGTAGGTTGCAAGACTCTGCAGCATGGATTCATAGGGGAGAGGGCATGTCAAATGGATCTGATAGATTTCTTTGGGTGACAAAAAATTTGATCTGGGTGGAGCAGTGGATGTGGCCTCCCTAGATTTCAGTAAGGCTTTTGACACTGTTCAACATATGAGACTAGTAAGCAAGTTAGTTGAGTTAGGAGTGCATCCAAAGGAGATAAACTGGATAAGAAATTGGTTAGGAGATAGGCGACAGAAAGTGGTGGTAAATGGAGTTCACTTCGAGAAAGAGAGGGTGACCAGTGGGGTGCCTCAGGGATCAGTGCTGGAACTGGTCCTCTTTAACGTCTTTATATTGACATTGCAGAGGAGCTGTAAGGGAAGGTATGCCTCTTTGCAGATGACACCAAAATCTGCAGTAGGATTGACAGTTCAGTGGGGTGGAAAGGATGAGCAGAGACCTGAAAAAAACAGAGGTGTGGTCAAGGGTATGTCAGCTTGACTGCAGTGTGAAAAAGTGCAAAACAAGGCACTTAGGACACAGAAACCTGGGTGCGGAGTACAAGATGCGTGGAATGGTGTTGATGACTACCAAGCAGGAAAGAGACCTGGGGTTAATCATATAGGATGACCTAAAGGTGGCCAGGCAGTGCAACAAGGCAGTTGGGAGAGCTAGTAGGATGCTGGGGTACCCAGGGAGGGGTTTCACCAGCAGGAAGAGGGAGGTGGTGTTGCCTCTGTATAGATCGCTGGTAAGACCACACCTAGAGTACTGTGTCCAGTTCTGGAGACCACATATCTGGAAGGACATAGAGTGAAGGTAGTCGAGAGGAGGGCAACTAAAATGGTGCAGGATCTACATCAAAAGCCCCAAGGAAAGACTAAAGGACCTCAGTACATACACCCTGGAAGAGAGAAGGGAGAGTGGAGATATTAGAGACCTTTAAATAACCTCATGGTGCCAAATAAGGTACAAGAGGGAAGTATTTTTCAGAAAAAATGGTTCTCAAGAACAAGGGGCATGCTTTGAAGTTGGAGGGGGTAGATTCAGGAGAACTGTTAGGAGGTACTTCTTCACAGGAAGGGTGGTGGTTTCCTGGAACAGCCTTCTAGCAGAGGTGGTGGTGGGGGGAGAAAACCGTGGGCTTCAAGAATACTTACAATAGGTACAAATGAATCATAGTGGAAAGGAAAGGGGGAAGGAGAAAGAGCTGTGGGTCTGCGGTGATAATGTAGATAGGTAAAAATGGGCAGACTGGGCCAAGTGTTCCTTATCTGCTGTCAGATTCTGTGGTTCTGTTTATGTAAGCGAGTGAAGGGCAGAAGACAAAAACAAGAAACAAAATTATACCCATTTTGATTTGTTAAGTCCTGTCATATACGCAATACCAATTAAGGGAGGAGAGTGTGTGATGGCTGTATTTACATGTAGCGAATATCATTGTGCAGATTTGCACTGATATTACTTTTTTTGCAATCCGCCTCTCAGTTCAGTGCAGAACGCCAGCAAAATAGTGCAACTGTTTGCTTAAAGAGTAACCACGCACTTCAGCATGTGCTTTTATTAATATGATGTTTTATCTACTAAAATTTACTAGTGAATACTTATTTTTCATTTCCAGTGTTCCTTCCCAAGGTCTAAACAGTGCATAAAAATCATTTTACTCTCCACAGTTAACCTCACTGCACCTTTATTTATTACATGTAGTGATCACCACAAGAGTGCGAGGTCCCAAACAACAATTGTGAGGCCAACAGGGCAGAGTTGAATACATTTTGAAAGACCTGTGAAATAAGTACTGCATTATCTACAATATTTAGTAGACTAACAACAGGGAAAAGAAAAAAAACACTAAAGTTAAAACTAGTGTAAATCTAAGTTTTAAGCTTTTTATTATAGTAGAGAGTTTTTTTTTTAAACAATTGAAGTATCAAACTCGTTTTATGGGACGTAAATAGACCAACAGAGCATTAGCACTGTTGCAGATCTGTCTGTGAATTGCAGTGAATTTGGTTGCTATGTATAGCATTTGTGAATTACACACTATGCAATTGGATGCACTTGTAGAGAATTTTACTACACAAATTACCGCAACTTGTACTTTGCGGCAAAATTTTGGTGCAAAGTGTGGCAACTCGCATAGTAACATTTATGCAGTTCGGTAACATTTACAACGTGAATTTCTGCACTGAATTGCATGAATTTGATGCTACTTAAATTGCAGAGATCTTACTTCGAGATTCACTCTTGCAGCAGGTTAACACCTTTAGGACTAACCCGCCAGGCATCAGGACCCCATGGAAAACTAGCTAGCAGTATCCAGCAGGGGACTGCCCCCTACGTTGGCCTCCCCGACATCACATATTGTATAAAAGGGGTGGTCCCCCCAACCCATCCCCAGTTCCCAGTAGCAGCTCTAGCCACAAAGGGTTACCAGGGCACAGCTGGGGTACAACAGATGACAGCCAGGGCACTGATATATTATTACTATGGGAGAAGCTCTGCACCATATGGGGCACCAACTGGGGCACAGCATTTTTTTACCGGGGCACATGCCCTGGCGGGCCCTGGTGTAGAGCCGCCACTGCCAGTTCTTTTCCCACCACTGACCGCGCAAATCGGACCTTCACGGATTCCTTCAGCTTGTCGACTGCCATTTTTCATGCTGCCTGCATTTTTTTCCAATCAAAATTAGGACCATTTGTGACATTTTTTGTCTTCTCCATTTTTCAATGAGCAGTGGCAGTCGAAGTGTGCGTGCGGGAAGCAAATTCCCCATAAGGATGGCCATTCTGCCTGCCTTTTCTACCTAGGCCTGGACCATGACATCGAGGCCTGCCAGCATTGCCAAGACTTTAACCAGCACACTAGGCTCTGTCATCAGAAGACCCTTGAAGCCTTTTTGCTTTCCAAAAGATTTTCCAAAATGGAGAAGGAGCTTCACCACGAGAGATCTTACTTTGAGAGGGCTCTTGCAGTAGGTATTCACCAGTAGACTAAACAATCAGGTGTCAGGATGCCACGGAAAAATCTTCTAGCTAGCAGTCCCTGGCTGGACCTCCCCCGAAGTCACCTGACTGACATCAGCCCGCATCAGTATAAAGGGTCGGTCCCCATGCCTGCCTTCCAGTTCTTTCCTGCCATCGGCTTGCGACAGTCAGTCCTCGTGGAAGAACAGCGCTGCTGGCGTTGCCATATTGGATGATTATTTGCTCCTTTTTTCTGCTTCTTTAAAGTTTTTTTTCTCTAAAATACTTGTTTATTCCAGCTGTGCATGTCATCCCCGTCGCCCTCTGACTCGCATAAAAATAAGTGTGACTTGTGCGGAACCCAACTTCCCCACAAGGACGGCCACTCTCTTTGCCTCTTTTGTCTGTGCCCAGACCACTGCTTGGAGGAGTGCGAACACTGCCGGAAGTTCAATTCGGCCACCCGTAAACGGCGGCAGCAGTCCCTGGAAGCCCACATTTTGAAGAAAAAGATGGCCTCCATGGAAAAAGAATTGAAGAAACTCTGGCAGATGTTGTCTTCTCCCGAGGGCCACCATAAAAATAAATGGGACAAGGAGAAGCATAGGGACAGTGACACTTCATCCACAGCCCTGCTGACTCTAGCCGGAATTGTGGCCTTGCAGGTATCCTCCCCTCTGGGGGACCATTCTCCGATTGCCACCTTGGTGGTGTCCAGGCAGGCGTCAGCCCCCAGCTGGGCCTGGGCTCGAGCACAGCAGGAGCCTCCAGGGCAAAGGAGGCCTCCACTCCTGTTACGGCTGCTACTTCTACCTGGCCTCTCGGTGTGAGTGGGTCTGGTAAGTCGGGCTCTGGCACTGCCAATCCCTGCCTGGACAGGGCTGCTAAGCCACCTGTTGGCCCCTCCAATAGTCACCCAGCCCACAACCCCCCCATTAGGCCTTGACGATACACCTGACACCAGGGCGTCACCGCAACTGACAATAAAGCAGCTGCCGATGGAGGCCCTTCCGTCCCCCCCCCTATGGGAGTCGATCCTCCCATACCCACTGGGAAGAGGACTGAGATAGCTCACCGTCAGGCACTGTTTCTCCAGCGCCCAGAGCCTCTGACGCCAGACCTGACACCGGACCTTCCACCATCACCTTTTATTTATTTGTTTAGGAAATCGGAATTACAACTCTTTGAGTCATAGACTCATTTCCAAAGGTTCCACGTCAGAATAAAACATAGACATTCATACAGTACATGAGTAGAATAAATGTGGGTGAGCAATCATACAGAGTATAAGTACAATGAACACTGGTTAATGCCTATACATTTGGTAGCTAAAACAGGGCAGAGCTATCGACATATTTACCTAATGAGCAGTTAAGACCTATACAATTGGTAGCTAAAGCAATGCATGATATGAGTTGGTAGAGTGCCGCCTCAGGGAGGCCTTGTCTTATACATAATACAATGCATTCATAGTCCAGTGCAACTTTATGGTAACCGATGGAGGTGAGGAGCCTGTAGGCTAGAAAAAGTGAGGGTTCTCCACTGCCTGGCCAAGGGCTGGTGCATGGCCTAGTGACGTGGTGCAGGATCCACAGGTTACCGGTTACACTGGCATTGATGTGAGGAGAGGATACGGGCCCTTAAAGCAGCTTTAAAAGGACCTAGATTGGTGATTGATGTGACAGGCGGTGGGAGGGCATTGTACCAGGATGGAGCTCTAAGGGGGAAGGATCGCTGGGCCAGGGTGGTCCTGACCCTAGGCACCTTCCAGATAGTTTTTGGGGCAGCTCGTGTGGACGCTGAGATGGTGGCTGCCTGAAGAAAAGCCATGGCACCTATTGGGGTTAAACTCAGGTGGATTTTTTTGGTGAAGAGACAGGTCTGGTATAATAGTCTTTCCTCAAGGGAGAGGATATTGGTGAGCACGTATAGGATGCAGGTATGTGTATTTCTGTCAGCACCAGAGAGGAGCTGGCAGACCTTATTGATGACTACTTGTACTTAATGAAGTGCTGCAGGGTCGGTGGCAGAATAGATTGTGAGGCCATAGTCCACCAGCGATAAGACTGAGGAGGTAATGGCTACGTGAAGTGCTTTAGGTGGTAGGTAGTTTTTATGTCTGTACAGGAGACCAGTGCGGGTGTTGGTGGTGGAGGTGAGGATTTTTATATGTTCATGGAATGAGAGGGAAGAGTTAAATGTAATACTTAGATACTTATACTTTTGGACCTGTTCCAGTGGGATGAGAGAGGCAGAGAGTATTTCCAGGGGGATATCCTTTGATCTGTTTTGGCAGTGGGCATAGAGCATCGTCTTAGTTTTTTTAATGTTGACCACCAATCTGTGTTCAGCAAACCAGTGTTCAATCTGAGAGAAGGAGTTTTATGAGTATGCTGGAGAGAGAGAGAGAGAGTGAGAAGAAAGAATCAGGATGTGTGGCATAAAGAACAGCATCGTCCGCGTAGAAGAGAAGGTTGCCGGGGCAGAATTTAGGCAGGGCGTTGAGGTAGATGCTGAATAGCAGGGGACCCAGGATAGATCCCTGGGGAACTCCTGATCACACCTTCTGGTTTGCCTGTGTCCGATGGCTGACTATCAACTCGCTGTCAGGGCCGCTTTTCCGGACCCTCCCGTGGGGCCTTCGTTTCCTACTCCCCCACCTACTGGGCTGATACCAGATCCGTCAGCCCCTCCAGTTGGGCCTCCAACAGGACCATCGGCTCCTTCGCGTTATCCAATACCAGGCTACTAGATGCCAGGGTATCCAACACCCCACTGCGTGGCACCAGGATTTTCTGGCCCAGGCTACCTGCCATCAGGCTTTGGTTACCCGTATTATGGGTTTCCGCACTACCCTTTCCTGAGTCCTCCTCCTCAACTGCAGGTGGACTTGAAAGCAATCTTGTCTTCCTGGTGGGCTGAGGCCAAATCCCAGCTCACGTCAGAGCTTGACAAGCGTCGGGCAATGCCGGACTCATCGCCAGGTCCCGGACATCTGCCGGTAGAGGCTCATTTGCCTTTACAGGATGCCAGACCGGAGTCATCTGCTGGCTCTTGCCCCAGGGAGTTCTACCACCCACTGAATGTCTCCAGACCAATCAAACTTTCTCTTCCTCCTGTAAGCTTGTTGAGTTCTCAGGAGTCGTCTGAGTCAGACAGTGATTTTGAGCCCTCGGACCCAGGGGATGACCCACGCACTCCAGAGACCCCCAAGCTGAAGGACTCTCCCAAATCTCCTCTGGAAGATCTTTCATTTCTGGAGTTGCTAAAGAAGATCCATGTGGCCTATGACTAGAAGACAGTAGAACTAGATCCTCAATGCAGAGGTCAGCTGACCACTTAGACCTTGCTGAAGCCTCCCCCATGACAGTACCATTAACCTGAAACACCTCAGTACCTCTTCTCCTGACCGGGAATCTAAGCTTCTGGATCAGTATGGGAAGAAAGGCTTTGCCTCCTCTACCCTGGGCATTAGGTCTCTTAAGTACACTGCCCATGTGGGAGATTGCCAGAAGTCCATTCACAGCCAGGTGGGGTCTAAACTGGACTCTCTCCCAGACTCCTTGAGTAAGCAAGAGCTGGGGGACCTCGTTTGCTCGGCTAGATCTGCCTGGAGGCATATGCTCTGGGCCACCTATAATGCAGTGGACACTGCAGGCTGGAGTTTGGTATTCACTATAGGGTTATGCTGCCATGTCTGGCTCCGCATTTCCGGCCTGGCATCTGAGGTGCAGTCTGCCATACAGGACGTCCCTTACTGTGGGTCAGTCCTTTTCGGCGGTGATGTCAAAGACATTATCACCGACCTTCAGGATAAAGGTAAAGCACTGAGGTCTCTACAATACATGTACAAACCTCCCCAAGGGCAAGAAGCATTCCTTTTGACACCAAAACTGTTGACAGCAGAAACGGACACAGTTTCAATGCCCAAATGAACGTAGAGCTGCGTCAGCAACCAAAGCTCCACCAGTTAAGTCCCGTAAGGCTTCCGGAGCTGCAGCCGCCAGTCTGCCCTCAGCCTCCTGACTCATTGCCTCTCCCACTTACTCTGGGCCCCAGTCCAGAGGAGCCAGTGGGGGGCAGGTCCTCCTTTCATCTGCCAGAATGGGAGGGGATAACAACCGACTCTTGGGTGCTCCAGCTCGTGTCAGAGGGACACTCAATAGAGCTTACTCAGCTCCTCACAAACCTCCACCTCAGTCATCTTACCCCCCACTACACCTTCCTGTGGTGTAGGAGGAGATGGGCTCCCTTCTGCTGAAGGTGGCTATAGAACCCATTCCTCCACCGTACCGGGACGGGTTACTATTCCCATTTCTTTCTAGTGGCCAAGAAGATGGGTGATCTGAGGCCCATTCTGGATCTCAGCTCCCTCAATCTGTATATGGAATACAAGAGATTCAGAATTCTCTCCCTACAGAGCCTTCTTCCCCTGCTGAGGTCGGGTCAGTGGCTATGTGCTTTGGACAGGCAATATACTTACCTGCATATCCCTATCTATCCCTCCCATCGCAGATTCCTACGTTTCTGTGTTCTGGGGGAACACTATCAGTTCAAGGCCCTGCCCTTTGGCCTTTCCTTGGCATCCTGGGTGTTCACCAAATGTTTGGCAGTAGTGGCAGCCTTTCTGTTCACCCAGGGGTCCAGGTGTTTCCTTACCTGGATGATTGGCTGATAGCAGCCTCTTCCAGGGAGGACCTCCTTCGTTCCTTATCTCTCACTCAGGAGACTTTCCTCAACCTTGGCATTACTATCAATCATGCCAAGTCACATTTGGTTCCATGTCAATATCTGCAGTTCATTGGGGCAGTGTTGGACACCAGCCTGGGCAAAGCTTTACTTCCTCCAGACAGAATCGAGACTATACAGCAGCAGGTACATTTCCTGGTTACACAGAAACATGTCCCAACTCGGAAGGTCGTTCACCTACTAGGCCTTATGGCAGCTGCCATTCCAACAGTTCCTTTGGCCAGGCTTCACATGAGGGTCTCGCAGTGGACCCTCCAGGCCCAGTGGGACCAAACCCTGGACGACCTGGATCATAAGATCCTCATCTCGGATCCGATGGTCAAAGATCTCCACTGGTGGTTGGTTCCAGAGAACCTCGCCCAGGGGGGTTCCCTTCTGATCCACCTATCCCTCCCAAACCCTGACAACAGATGCCTCCCAGGGCCAGGTGGGGAGTCCATCTCGGGACTCACAAGACACAGGGGAACTGGTCCCACAGTGAGCTACAGTTGCACATCAACGTGCTCGTGATGAGGGCGGTCCTGTATGCTCTCCAGGCCCTCCAACCCCTCATCCTTCCTGGCCACCTTCTGGTACAATCAGACAACATGTGCGTAGTCTGGTACCTTAACAAACAGGGTGGGACTTGGTCTTATCCCCTGTGCCGTGAGGCAATTAGGGTGTGGGTATTGGGCCTCACAGCACAATCTCCACCTGACAGCGGTCCATGTGCCTGGAGTACAAAACACTCTGGCAGATGCTCTCAGCCACTCATTGGCCAGAGCTCATGAGTGGGAAATCAAGCAGGAGGTGGTAGATGATGTGTTCACACAGTGGGGCACATCACAGATAGATCTGTTTGTCTCCCTCAGCAACGCCAAGCTTCACACCTTTTGCTCACTCGCTTGCTCCAGAGTGAGGCATTTTCTGGCAGAACATGCTGTCTCTGTGTTGCAGGGAGAAATTAATTTACACCTTCCCTCCAATTCCATTGATCCCGAGAGTTCCGAACAAGCTCCAGGCAGAAGGGGCACACATGATTCTCGTTGCTCCCTTCTGGCCGAGGCAAGTTTGGTTCTCTCTGCTGCAGTAGTTATCGGAAGAGCCTCCTGTTCCTCTTCTGATATCCCAGGATCTGTTGACCCAGGATCAGGGGACCCTAGTTCATCCAGGCCTCAAATCCCTCCATCTACATGCCTGGCTCTTGCAGATGTAGCCACTGCTCGCTTCGTCATTTCCCTGAGGTAGCTGATATTCTGGTGGAGGCCAGAAAGCCTTCCACCAGAGCAACTTATGCCATGAAATGGAAGCAGTTTTCCATTTGGGCAGATTCCAAGGGTTTGGAACCCTATTCCTGTCCAGTGGCCAGGATCTTGGATTGTCTGCGGTACCTCTTTGACTTGGGTCTCAGCTACTCCTCACCGAAAGTTCATGTGGCTGCCATTTCGGCCTACCATCTTCCAGTGGGGGACAAGTTGGTATCTTAATTGGAGGTCTCTAAGACTTTCCTCCGAGGGGTTCTTCATTTGAAGCCCCTCATCTGTAACCCTGCCCCCCTGGATCTCAATTTCATCTTGGAGAAGCACACACTGCCCCCCTTCGAGCCGGCAGCTGATGCTGACTTGCACTTCCTCTCCTGGAAGACGCTTTTTCTTGTGGCCACTACTTCTGCTTGGAGGAACTCTGAACTTCAAGCCCTTATGTGTAAAATCCCGTATTTAATTTTTCACAGAGACTGTGTGGCCATGTGTACCAACCCCAAATTTCTGCCTAAGGTGATGGCTGAGTCCACCTTGAACCAGTCCATCGAGCTCCCAGTCTTTTTCCCGGAACATTCCAACCAGAGAGAGTATTTTTTACATACTCTTTATGTTCACAGGATCTTGAGATACTACACTCACAGAACCAAGGATCTTAGGAAAACAGACCAACTTTTCCTTTGCACCCAAGCGGGAAGGAACTTCTGTCTCCAAGCAGTGTCTTTCTAAGTGGTTGGCCAATTGCATTACATTCTGTTATGAGAAATACAACAAAATCCTTCTGGGTCAAGTAAAAGGGCATTCCACCAGAGGTGTGGCTGCCTCTGCTGCTTGTTTCAGGAATGTATCAGCTGCAGAAATTTGTGCGGCCGCTACCTGGATGTCTGTACATACTTTTACCAAGCATTACAGCTTGGACTTTGCCTCTCATCGCAGGGCGGGGTTCAGTCTGGTGGTCTTACAAGGGCTCCTTTCTTGAGCCCCATTATCTACCATTTTTTTCAGTAGCTGGATGTTTTTTCTCCCCCTTCCTAGGCTTAGCCTTGTTCCATTCTGCTTGGGACTCAGTCTTACTGGTGAATACCTACTGCTAGAGCTCTCTTGAAGTAAGATAGTGCAGTTACGTAAGAATTTACCGTAACAGTAGATCTTCGTGAGAAGCTCTTGCAGTAGGTATTGCTTTCCCTCCCTCCATCCCCCTGAGTTTCTTCCTTCCTTAGGGGGCATCTCCTCTTCTCCTGTCATGCCCTGTGGGCCTCTGGCAGGAGAACTGGAAGGCGGACTTGGGGCCTCCCCTTTATACTGACGTGCACTGACGGTCAGGTGATGTTGGGGGCGGTCCCTGCCAAAGACTGCTAGCTAGAAGATTTATCTGTGGGGTCCTGACACCTGACGACTTAGTCCTACTCGTGAATACCTACTGCAAGAGCCTCTCTCAAAGATATACTGTTACGGTAAGATCTTACAGAACTGTACTTTCGTCTTCCTCTCTAGCCTCATTTTCTTTGCATAAAGGTAAGAACTCAAGCGACAAACATAAGCACTGGAAAAAACACCATGAGAAACCCCAGGCAGAAGATCGATCCAGGTCCTAAAGAAGTTGGTGTCTAAACCTACCTCCCTAGCCTCAGTAATGGAAGAAGGTTCTTCGGGGATGTGGGGGTTTCTTCCCCACCTCCCAACCACTTAAACCTAGGCCCATTGTCATGGCAGGCTCTAAGCCAAGTGGTCAGCCAGTGAGTCCTCGGGTGGCAGTCCATTGTCTGTCACCCTGTAGGCCAGGATGTCTGCCGAGTCTACTCCAGCATTGAGGGCTGACGCCTCAGGGTGACACCCGGGTTTGACGCCCTCTCCCCCGGGAAAGGGGGGCATTTTACCCATTCAGGAGCTAGCATCCCTTTACAAGTGACTCTGCCTAGTCAGCCGCTGGATCACCATCCAGTCCAGCCTAAGCCTATGCCAGTCCCATCGATGCCCTGGTTTCTTCATCGTCTCCTTGGTTGACCCTATCACTGGATCCTACAAAGCTGCTGGCTGGACCCGTTGCCTGTCCCCAGCCAACACCTGAGGTTCCGACGCCTGATGTTCAGACTCTGGACCTGGTTAGTTCGATGCACAGTACTATCTCTTTGGGTCCAATGCTAGGCACTGTGGATCATTCTACTCTGATGCCCAAGCTGCCTCAGCCCAACAACCAGATGCTGGGGCCGACTTAACCTAACCCCCCCCCAATGCTGGTTGTACCAACTCCTCCACAGGGTCCACCACAGGGCCTAAATGAGCTTTTCTTAGCCTGGTGGGCCTTCTTCAAAGATAAGCAGACACCCGGGGCACCCCCTCAGCCTTCTTCTCAGGGACCACCCCCGGATAAGCCTCCAGCCAAACCACCTACCCCTTCTCCAAAGGGAGCCACCCCAATGCCAGAGGGGGGTGATAAACCCCTTCCACAGGTCGGCTGCAAAAGCATCCATGCTTGCCTTCCCCCTCTCCAGACTGAGGGTACCCGGATGGATACTCTTCCTTCAGTTCCAGCTGAGGGGACTCAGATCTGGCATTGAAGCTAGAGGGTGGCTTGGCAAAGACACACCTTGGTCACCACCCGGTGACCCAAGGTTCAGGATGTGATGGATCACATACAACAGCTTAATGGCTGGGGTTGGATGTGGAACGTAAGCGACTGGCTATCTTTTTTCAGGAGGAAAGACACCTTGCCCATGGTGGTCCCTCCTATGGTTGAATCCTACAAGGATGCAAACAAGTTAGCATGGATGTGACCCTTCTCTATGCCGTCTATATCAAAGAAGTGTGATCGGCTGTACACTGTGCCCAGGGATGACCCCTGTTATGGAGAGCAGCCAGAGGCAGACTGTCATCAACGCTGCTCACAACCGGTCCAAAAGACATTGGCACCTCAGTATGCAACCACCAGATGAGGATTCGAAGCAATTTGATTATCTGGCCAAGAAGGTTTACTCTTCCTGTGTGTGTGCCATTCATTCTCAAAACTTCCTGGCCCATATGGTGCAATATCAAAATGCCCTATGGGATAAGGCAGTGGAGGTGGCCCAGGCCATGCCAGACTGCCCAGGCTGAACTGAGCTTATGGCGATCCTGAAGCCGGGATCCAACATTGGGAACCACGTCTTCAGGGCATCCTATGACACCGTTGACTCAGCTGGGAGAGCTGCTGCTTCAGCTGTGTGCATCCGGCGGTACTCCTGATTGAGGGTGTCAGGCTTTTAATACTGGAAGTATAAGAAAGACAGAAGGTGTTAACCCATTAAGTCTTATCTCCCACACTAGTGGGTCAGATATTTGCCCAGGCTTTGTGCCAGATGTGCAATCCAAGATTATGGATGCCCCCTTTAGGGGACTGGTGGTGTTCGGTGAGAATTCACGGAACATTATTACCCGGCTGCAGGAATTGGGCAAAGCTATTAGATCCATACACACGATGTACAAATCTCAGCCAAATCAGAACTCCAAGCAGTCCTTTCAGAGGAATGCCAGATGTCAGCCCAGGGGACGGCAGCAGCAGCAGCAGCAGCAGAGGTTGGGCTTCAGTCGAGGAGCCTCCACCCCTGCATCCGGGGGTTCAGCCCCTCGGGCCCCCATAACATCACAGTCTGCGCTTCCCCTCCCCAGAGCCACAGCCTGACTTGCTGCCCAACCCCCTTCCCTGGCAGATGCCTTAGTGAAAGCAGTGGGGGGTCAGTGGTGGGGGGTTGGTTTTCCTTTCACACCGAGGGGTGGCGTCGGGTATCCACTGACTGGTGGGTCCTGCAGTTTATCGAGAGGGCATAATCTCGAGTTCACCGAGGTTCCTCCAGACAACCCTCCGATTCAATCCCATTACTCCCAGGCCCACAGCGTCCTCATCACAGAAGAAATCCAGGCTTTTCTGCAAAAGTGAGCCATAGAGCTGGTTCTGCCAGCACAACAGGGAAAGGGGTTTTATTCCCACTTCTTCCTGGTGCCAAAGAAAACTGGGGGTCTGTGGCCAATCTTAGACCTCAGTCACCTGAACCAGTATAGTGAATACAAAAAGTTCAGGATGGTCACCCTGATAGGTCTTCTACCCTTGCTCTATTAGGGGGACTGGACATGCAGGACGCATACCTCCATATTCCGGTCTTTCAACCACACAGGATGTTCCTATGCGTACAGTTTCAGGGGCATCATTATCAGTTCAGGGCTCTGCCTTTTGGCCTGGCCTCGGCACCCAGAGTGTTCACCAAATGCCTCGCTGTAGTGGCTGCAGCTCTCAGGAGGCATGGGCATTATGTCTTCCCCTACCTCGACCTAGCTCCTTAACGCTCTCACCAGGTATTGGCTATTTGTGCACTATGCGAGCCACATTTCACTTGTTTCAGTACTTGGGATCACTTTAAATCCCCCAGAGTCCTCCCTTTGGCCAAATCAGTGGCGCAGTACATAGGAGCAATCCTGGGCATGGCCCAGGGACAAGCCTTTCTCCCACAGGACAAAGTGGAGCGCCTGCAGGTCCATGCATGGCATCTCTCCTTGGTTCATCAAGTCCAGCCAGGGATGTCCTCAGGCTTTTAGGACACATGGTCCCCTTGCCAGGCTATACATGAGGATGATCCAGTGGAACCTGAAAGTTCAATGGGATCAGAGGTCAGATGACCTGGACCAACCAGTCCTGGTATCCATCCCAGTCAAATAAACCCTGCTTTGGTAGTTGAATTCCTCCAAACTTTCCAGAGGAGTTTGTCTCCAGAAAGAGGCCCCCAGACAGATTCTGACCACCGATGCATCGGATCAGGGCTGGGGAGCTCACCTTGAAGGTCCCCAGACTCAAGGGTCCTGGGAGCAGCATGAGCTTCACCTCCATATCAACATTTTGGAGATGAGAGCAATTCTGTACACCCTTCAGGACTTTCAGTCAGTCCTGCTATCAGGCCCCCTGTTGATTCGGACCAACAACATGTCAGTGTTTTTATTTACATCAACAAGCAAGGAGGGACTCATTCCTACCCACTCTGCAGAGAAGTCATGTGAGTGTGGACTTGGGCGATGGACCATCACCTAGACTTATCAGCAATCCATGTCATAGGCATTCAAAACGCCATGGCCTACAGTCTCAGCTGTTCTTGGTTCAGGGCCCATGAGTGGGAGCTTCATCCTTTAGTGGTAGAGGACCTTTTTGACAGATGGGGTTGCCCAGAACTGAATCTATTTGCCTCCCCCATCCAACACAAAACTGCCCAGTTTCTGCTCGCTAGATCCCAGAGCCTGGTGTTTTCTGGTGAGACACGTTATCCCTTTCCTTGGTGGGAAGGTTCCTGTACTTGTTCCCTCCCTTCCCTCTGCTGCAGAGGGTCCTTCCCAAGCTGCAGTCAAAAGGGGCAGACATGATCCTTGTGGCACCCATCTGGCCTCACCAGATTTGGTTTCCACTGCTTCAGCAGCTTGCTGTGGAGCCTCCGGTCTCCCTGCCCATCCAATCAGACTTGCTCTCCCAGGAACAGGGGACTCTGATGAATCAGTATCTCAGATCCCTGTATCTCCATGTGTGGCTCCTACAGACTTAGCAGCCTCTAAATTTGGGGTATCACCCAGAGTAACGGACGTCGTAGTGGCAGCCAGAAAACCTTACATTAGGGCAAATTACGCTATGAAATGGAAGTGGTTCTGGGTTTGGGCCACAGCTTGGCACTTAGACCTGTTCTCCTGTCCAGTGAACTCTATATTAGAGTATCTTCTCTGTTTATCTGATGCAGGACTCGGTTACTCTTTACTTAAGATGCACTTGTTTGCCATTTTGGCCTACCACGTTCCAATTGAGGGCAAGACTATTGCCCAGCTGGACCATCCTTGTATGTTTCTATGTGGCATTTTGCATTTGGAGCCTCCCATTAGGGATCCTGTCCCACCATGGGATCTTTTATTTATTCTTGAAAAGCTCACATCGCCTCCCTTTGAACCTGCCGCAAGTTGCGAGCTGTGTCTTCTGTTGTGGAAGGCATTGTTTTTGGTTGCCATTACTTCTGCTTGAAGGATTTCTGAGCTTCAGGCCCTGATGTGTAAGGAGCCTTATTTGTTTTTTCACAAGGACAGGGTGTCCTTGAGAACGAATCCTAAGTTTCTTCCAAAGGAGGTGTCCGAATTTACCTTGAATCAAGACATCCACCTTCTGGTCTATTACCCAGAGTATTC
Source organism: Neoceratodus forsteri (assembly GCA_016271365.2). Classification (NCBI taxonomy): domain Eukaryota; kingdom Metazoa; phylum Chordata; order Ceratodontiformes; family Ceratodontidae; genus Neoceratodus; species Neoceratodus forsteri. Next base: position 85,984,380 of record JADMNL010000026.1, on the reverse strand, counting down.
GAATCATGGGGAGGCACTACTACATACTCTGGATGTTCACAGAGCTCTGTGTTATTACCTGGTGCGATCCAAACCCTTGAGAAAATCTGGTCAGTTGTTTGCTTCTTTCACTCCCCATGATAGGGGCTCCTGTTTCTAAGTGATGTTTGTCCAAATGGTTGGTTAATTGCATTGTGTTTTGCTACAAACAGCACAACAGACACTTGCCGGGCTCGGTCAAGGGTCATTCTACCAGGGGCTTGGCTGATTCTTTTGCCTTACTAAAGAATGTGACTGCTGCTGACATTTGTGCGGCAGCCACTTGGAGTTCTGTCCACACCTTTGTGAAGCATTAGTTTGGACATTGTTTCTTGCCTCAGGGCAGGTTTTGGACTTGCAGTCCCTCAACGCCTTCTGTCCTGATTTCTTTGGGAGACTTCTGCCTCCACCCTTCTACCTGGGGTTTCTCAGTTATTGCTTGGGACTCTGTCCTAAAGGTGTTTTTCTTTCATTTTTTTTTTTTAATCTTAGTTTTACTAGGAGAGACACAGCAAGCTGAAAGCTTGTTTACAGGTGCAACCTGGGAGCACAAGGAAGTTAAGTGCCTTGCTCAGTGTCACACAGTATGCAAGTGGGGGCTGTGGGATTCAAACCCAGGTTTGCAGCTCAGAGCCTTAAACCACTGTGCTATACTGCCTCCACCACTGTGTGTTACCTGCTGCAAGAGTGAATCTCGAAGTAAGATAGTACAGTTATGTAAGAACTTACCGTCACAATTAGATCTTCGAGAGGAGCTCTTGCAGCAGGTACTGTATTTCCCTTCCTCCTTCCCCCCAGTAGCTGCTTCTCCATCTCAGCTACCTTTATTTCCTCTTCTAGAGGAACCTCATCAGTTCTCCAATTCTATCAACTTGCTGTGGGTCTCCGACGGAAGAACTAGGGATGGGTTGGGGGACCGTCCTTTTATACGATATGTGACGTCGAGGGCGGGCTGATGTAGAGGGTGGTCCCCCACTGGATACTGCTAGCTGGAAGTTTTCCATGGGGTCTGGGCACTTGGCGGCTTAGTCATAAAGGTGTTACCTGCTGCAAGAGCGAATCTCGAAGATCTACTGTTACAGTAAGTTCTTACGTAACTGTACTTTTTTCCACAGCATCCACACGTGCATATCATTAATTTTCTCGTGCTTTCTCATAGTGAGCCTCTCCTAAACAGTTGAATAACCTTGGGTGTAACACACACACACACACACAGTACAGGGTACATACACCTTTTAAAAAAAAACTAAAGTGTAGTGTTCAGAATTCCAGAAATAAAGGGCAAGGCATATGGATAAATCACTGAGTTTATTCAGTTGACACTGTTTTCATGATTTATTTCAAATGCTATCTGTTCCAGAGGTTAATTTTCCTCCTGCAGTTTGTGGAGGCAGGTTGGCACTCTTCCCCAGGACAACAAGACAGTTTACTTTGTACAACTGCAACTGCATGAAGTTTGTTGTCTTCTCATTACTGAAACTACGAAAGACTCCAGTTGTCAGTACCATGTGCATTGTCAATGCCCTCTCATTAATTTGTGCATTGTCAATGCCATGTACATTGCCTGTAACCTGTAGACTGTCAGTACCCCATGCATTGTCAGTACAATGTACACTGCCAGTATTCTGTACATTAATATCGTGAGCATTGTCGGTAACCTGCACACTGCTAGTAACCCGTGCATTGTCAGTACTCTGCATTGTCCATAACCTGTGCATTATCAGTATCCTGTACTGTCAGAACTCTGTGCCCTGTCAGTAACCTGTGCATTGTCAGTACTCTGTACATTGTCTGTAATGCCTGCATTGTCAGAACCCTGTACACTGTCAGTAACAGGTACAGTCAGTAACCTGTACATTGTCAGTACCCTATCATTACTCTGTACAAAGTCTGTAACCTGTGCATTGTCAATACCCTGTCAATAACTTGTGCATTGTCAGTACTGTCTCAGTAACCTGTGCATTGTCAGTAACCTGTCAGGACCTTTCTCAGGTGCTTGGTGGTAATAAGTCAGCAGAAGAAACAGACAGGCAGCCTGTGCAGTAATAAACTTGTTTATTACATAAAAGCAGATGTATGCCCTAAAAACAGGTGTTAACAAATAGACACTGGGAGCCTGAGTTTCCCAATACCACAGGGTATGAAGACGGTCTCAGTGGGAAAACGTAATGCAGCAAGTTATATACGGTGATAATCCCATGGTAAGTATTACTTTCATAGGTATATTAGAAATACAAAACAAGCCCTATTGGCCAAAAGTTAGGTGGCTCCCCAGTGTTATCTATAGATATACAAAATGTATAAAATCAGCTAAAATGAGAACAAAGACTTATACATAAAACAGAAAATAAGTGTGGTGCTACATAAATCCGCATGATGGCAGTGTAGGCTTATACAATGACTTCTCAGAGGAATATACAAAGAACACAGACATGTGTTCTCAGCTTGTTACTTATGCATTACTAGCAATGATCACAGTAATAATGTCCCTGGTAACTTACACTTATATGGTAAGTACCAATGCACTAAATATTAGTACTAATTATGCATATAACATAATATATATTGTTAGCGGTGCACAGTGAGTTGCCAATAAGGGTGAGGGGACCAAGTGTAACAAGCCTGTGCATTGTCGGTACTCTGCACATTGTCCATAACCTGTGCATTGTCAGTACTCTTTGCCGTCAGTAGTAACCTGTGCCCTGTCAGTAACCTGTGCATTACCAGTACTGTACATTGTCCATAATGCCTTCATTATCCGAACCCTGTGCACTGTCAGTAACAGGTACAGTCAGTAACCCATGCATTGTCAATACCCTGTCAGTACTCTGTACAATGTCGATAACCTGTGCATTGTCAATACCCTGTCGATAACCTGTGCATTGTCAGCACTCTGTACTTTGCCAGTACTCTGTGCTCCATCAGTAACCTGTGCATTGTCAGTACGCTGCACATTGTCTGTAACACCTACATTGTCAGAGCCCAGTGCACTGTCAGTAACAGGTACAGTCAGTAACCTGTGCATTGTCAGTACTTTGTGCCTGGTCAGTAACCTGGGCATTATCAGTACTCTGCATATTGTCTGTAATGCATACATTGTCAGAACCCTGTGTACTGTCAGTAACAGGTACAGTCAGTAACCTGTGCATTGTCAATAACCTGTCAGTATTCTATACAATGACAGCAACCCATGTATTGTCAGTACCCTGTCAGTACTCTGTGCAATGTTAGTAACCTGTGCATTTTTAATACCATGTCCATAACCTGCGCATTGTCAGTACTCTGTGCCCTGTCAGTAGTAACTTGTGCATTGTCAGTACTCTGTGCCATCAGTAGTAACCTTTGCCCTATAAATACTCTGTACATTGTCCGAAACACCTACATTGTCAGAACCCTGTGCACTGTTAGTAATAGGTACAGTCAGTAACTTGTGCATTGTCAATACCCTGTCAGTAACCTGTGCATTGTCAGTGTGATGCTTGGCCAGCTGGTTATGATTGCTCCATGATTTGTAATATAGAATGTGGTATGTGACCTGTCTCACAGGAGACATCCTGTGCCCCTGGGATGACATTCCCCTTCCCCAGGTTTCAGTTAAAATGACAGGATATATGTTAAACAGCCGAGCTCTGTAATGTGATTAACTGCCAAGAAGTTGCATTTTATGGCCTAGTTGATTGATCTGTTCTTCTTTGAAGCTGGGAACCTAAAATATACATTTTATGATGTCTTAGAGGAAGAACAGTTAATATCAACTGGTGTTCAGAAGCTATATGACATCTAGGTGAGAAAACTGCAGAGTTGTAAAGGTCTTTGGATATGGGCTGGGAACAGGAACTGCTCAGAGATCAACAAGGGAATATAGATCAATGAGTCATATTGGGAAATGAGTTTTTGCTGATGTCATCTTATTTAATATAGCTCCCAAAAGGACACCCTGGCTCAGATATTCAAACTGTGCCAGGTTGTAGCGCAAACCTGGGCGCAGCGCAACTTGGCTGCGCAGGGGTATGGACTGGGTGATATTCAACGGAGCTGCGCCATGGCACAGCATCATTGAATATCGCACCCTGGCCACCCACAGTGTGCATGGTGCAGTGGCACTGTGCCAGCACAAGTGGCCAGAGTGGAGCATGGGGATGCGCTAGTGCAAGTTCCATTGCACTATGCACAGCAACCGTGATATTCAAAACTTGACATGCAAATGGGGCCATAATGTATGCAAGGCGCACATGGGGCCATTTGCATGTCATTATGGTCCCATTTTCATGCAGGTGCACTGATCCCCAACGACTTGTGCCTGGCGCCCATTCAGGCAGCAGCCGTCGGGGACCGATGCCTCCTGCAGCCGGCAATGTGCTCCACAGCCCGATCGTAGGCTAAGTAAATATATAACATCCCTATAATCCCTGGTGGTCCAGTGGACCTGCCCGCCCGATCACGGGCTAAGTACATAAATAAGAATTATCAACATCCCTGGTGGTCCAGTGGACAGTTGACTGCCCGATCACGGGCATTTGTAATAAAATAGAAGAATTATGTCCAATATCCCTGGTGGTCCAGTGAACCGCTGTCTACCCAATCACAGGCATTTGTAAATAAAAGAAGACATCTTCCAATATCCCTGGTGGTCCAGTGGACCACTGTCTGCTGATCGTGGGCATTTGTAAATAAAAGAAGACATCTTCCAATATCCCTGGTGGTCCAGTGGACCGCTGTCTGCCTGATCGTGGGCATTTGTAAAAAAAAAGATGAAACTGTCCAATATCCCTGGTGGTCCAGTGTACCACTGTCTGCCTAATCACGGGCATTTGTAATAAAAATAATTATGTGCAATATCCCTGGTGGTCTAGCGGTACCCCCCTCCCCAGCCGCCCACTGAGCCCCACCTCCCCACTCCCCCCGTCAGCCGGCGGTACCCTACCAGCCTGCTGCCCCACCGCCCGACTGACATCATCAGTACGGCTGTAGCCTGTGGTCCACTGGCGTGAGCCACGGCCATATACATATTACATTCCAGATATGTGAATGATCCCATTCACATATCTGAATGTTAATACGGTATGGCTGCATGCCCATTGTTTCACGCCAGGACCAATGGGTGTACAGCCCCACCGATGGTGTCAGTTGGTGGGCGGTGGGCGGCAGGCAGGAAGGGGCCACCCACCAGCTGATGGTGGGGCGGGCGGGGCTCAGTGGGCGGTGGGAGGGAGGGTACTGTTAGACCACCAGGGATATTGCACATAATTATTGTTTTTATTACAAATGCCCATGATCGAGCAGACAGCGGTCCACTGGACCACCAGGGTTATTGGACAGTTTCATCTTTATCTTACAAATGCCCGTGATTGGGCAGACAGCGGTCCACTGGACCACCTGGGATATTGGACAGATTTCTTATTTCTTTTTACAAATGCCCGCGATCGGGCAGAGGAGTGCCGCCAGGTGCAGCTGGAGCTCGGGTGGCCACCCACAGGTGGCAGCTGCCGTGTTGCACCCTGCAATGTGGCAGCTCACCTGTGGGTGGTCATCAGTTGTTCCTTTTTTTTGATCAACTTTGTGCTGGCGCAGGTAGGCTAAGATGAAGGCTCTGCACATCCCGGCTGAATATTGGGCTGTGCAGGGCATGCATGGGCATCATCCCCCCCACCTGCACCTGCATACACATTGATGTGTCTTGTGCAGATGGGATTGTGCCACACACTTTTCCTGTTTGAATATCACGCCGGGGCACATCAGTGGGTTGCACATGCGCAACCCTTTTGAATATCTGGGCCCCTGTGTGCATTATTTTTTCATATTTAACAAGAAGGAGCTGGGTGACATCATGGAAGAGGTGTGTTTGAGAGTCAGTTTAAACTATTCTGTGTCTCATCATTTACAACACTTTTCTTGGTGGGCTCTTAGAAACAACAACTACTATAAGCACTGTAAGAAGGATATACATTAGATAGGAAAGTTTAATTGTATTGTGGTAGGAGTTTATGTTTGTACTTTTTCCTTGTTTTCTTTTAAGTGATTGTATGCTTTGTGATATATTGTTCTGTGTTTACATTTTACATATTTTTATCCATTTTCTAAGTAAACCTCTTATTTTTAAGAGCCTGCCTGGTGTGCCTTCAAAGTTCTTTCTTTTGCATGTGAAGTATAGATGGTTAAAGTTGACAACTGTTCATAAGCTTAATGAACTGGAAGAAGGTAAGACTACCTAAGGTCTTTTCATAGAGTTTTAAGGGTTCATTTTGGATACCTGGTTAGGTGCCCTTAGGCAAGAGATTTCTGGCATTCCCTGAAGAGCAGAATTATCTGAGCCTGTACATTTGTGTATGCTAGCATAAAGTTCACAGTTTGAATCCCCCCAGAACTTGAGACCAAAGGTGATTTGGACCCACAAACAGACAGGAGGATTACCCTGTTCTGTTACCTGTTCACAATACTGTGCTCGGAGGTTGGCACTGGGGGAGCAGAGGGCCTGACCTGCTGAGTGAGGTTGTGACAGATTGGTTGGCAGCGGTGTTGATAATTTTCATAACACAAGCTTTATACTGTTCAGTTTATCAGCTTAATACTATACAGCTCACTTGCAAAATAAGGCAGTGATTTATTTTTAAAAAGGAAACAGAATTATATCATTTTACTTACAGTCAAGTTCCTACCTGTTTTATTTTTTTCTAAAATGCAAGTTAGAGTAGACGTAGTTACGATAGAAGATGGCTTCCAACTACAGCGGGCACACTGTAGACTGCTTGAGGCAGTTATGCAAGGACAGAGGAGTCCTGTATGAGGTGAGAGCCACCAAGCAGAAACTCATGGATGCCCTGATGGTAGCAGATACCCAGAGCATCGAGTCACTGACTGTGACTGTAAAGGACCAAACCTTGAGTGTGGAAGGGCTAGTGTTCAGCGCAGTGTCCAGATCCGATGCGGATGAGAGCAGGGCCAGTGCCAGCGAAGGGCCACAGCAGCAGGGGAAGGTTACTGGCATTCTGGAGCCAGAAGTACTCAGGCTGCAGATTGAGTTGCACAGAATGGAGCTGGAGTTCCAAGAGAAGAGAGACATGAACAGCGAGAGGCTGACCATGAGGAGCGTGAGTGCCAGCGAGCTGCAGAGGAGAAGAGGGAGCATGAACAATGAGAGGTGGACCATGAGGAGTAAGAGTGCCAGAGGCAGCATGAACTGACAAAGCTACAACTCCAACCACCCGCACCAGAGCAGGTAAGTGGCTTGGGTGTAACTGGAACTACAGGACTGGGTTACAAATTGAATTCCAAATTGATAGCTGAATTTAAAGAGGGAGAGGATATGGATGCCTTCTTAAATTCTTTTGAAAAAGTTTGTATTCAGGCTAAAATTCCTAGAGGGTCCTGGAGCTTCCAGCTATCCCTGCTAGTGGCGGCGCTACACCGGGGCACATCAGGGCACATGCCCTGGTCAGAAAATGCTGTGCCCCAGTTCATGCCCCGGTGCTCTGAAAACAGATTTTTCTGTTTGGCATTAATTAGCCTAGCTACTAGCTAGTCTCCGTACTGGTCCGTCCTGCGCAAGCTAGGGCTAGGAGAACCCAACCTGAACCAACAAAACTAATGCCTTTTCCAGGTCGGGGTGTGGGGGGGGACTGCCGGATTGTCTGAGTCACCGATGCCTCAGGCAGATCCCGAGCCCGGTCCCCCTGCTGCTGAGCCCGACCCAGCTGTCCTAACTTTAATGCTGGCAGCAGTGGAAATGCAGAGCTTGGGAGGGCTAGCTACTGATCCTGAGCCAGCCAATTAGTGCAGCACAATGACTTTAATGTGGACCAATTGTAATGGGGAAAAATGGCCAATCAATGGCAGGGAGGTGGCTGCAGCCAATCGATGGGCTGGCTGCAAAATTCTGCCAATCAGCACCAGGCTTCCTCGTCCAGTGAGGTGTGTCGGTGTGTCAGTCGGCGGTCACTTGAACTTTCTTGCAAAAATTTTGTGTGCCATGTGTACCGCCGAGAACTTAGAAGAGCTACAAAGTGTTTCCCAAGCTGTCTGCTGCACCTGCCACTGCACCGTGAGTCATGACCAGAGATGAGTTTCCCTGTCTGCTGCCGCATCCTCGCTCGAACGGACTGGCCAGTGAAGCCAACCCGTTCTCCTGCCTGCTAACGCCCGGCCACCACTTTGTTGCCTGAAGCTGGAGTGCCCACTGATTGCCAGCCAGAGTTCTCCTGCTGTTGTCGCGGTCCCGCATCCTCGGACTAGAATCCCCCCTCCCCCCAGGCCCCTGGAAATTTTCTTGGAGCTCTTCAAGCTGCCAACTGCGAACGGTTTAGCTTAACCTCAACTCCTGATTCACTTGCTGAACCTTTCTGGGCTACTAAAGTAAGATAAGCACGCTGACGCTGAGAAATTAATTTTGCTGCAAATTAATGCTGGCCTCCACGTGTGCTTCATCACAAGGGAAGGGGTGGGAGGGAAGACATGCATGCCTGCAAGCTGGGTCAGGCCAGATATATATATATAAGATGGGACTGTATGGGGGGGGCATACATGCCTCAAAGCTGGGGGTGTTTATGGCTGGCGGTGTTTGCTACTCTTTCAGTGATAGGCCTGCATGGGGGGGCATACATGATGCCTCTGACTGAGAGATGGACCTGTGTCTGAGGGAAGGATGCATAACATGATGATTGAGACTTGGGGAGGCCCTGGTACCATAGGAGAAGCTCACCTTGGCAAAGTCTGAGAGACTGGTATTTTTACGGGAGCAAGGGGTACAGTACTGCCATGCTCTTGTTCCCACAGAGCACTAAATATTTTCTTCCTCATTACTTGACTCCCTTGCTGATGTACACTGGATGTACGTCCAGTGGATGTACACTGGATTGTTCTATTCAGCACTGCAGGAAAATGGAGGATGGATGGATGCTGGGGGGTGACTAGAGGTGTATGAGTTAGCTGGGAAAACTGTATTTTAACTGTGCCTCCAAACCAGGGATTTGTGTTTAGGACTGGAGTGGGGCAGTGTGGGGACTGATGGAGTTTGGGTTACAGAGACTGGTGAACTAACTAAGTGGCTGGGTTCAACTGTCACACTGCCAACAGATGGCCTAGCCTAGAAGCCAGGGATTGGCGGGGGAAGGGCACCTTGGGGTCTGTGGATGGAGGGAGGGGGTTGGGTTAGGGAGGACTGGTACACTGAGCATAAGGGACTGGCTCCAGCTGCTGGCATACTGCTTTTAGGGGGAGAAAGAAGAGGTGATGAGCAACAGAAAGGAAGGGACTGCAGTGGGGAAACGGCTAGCCATAGGAAGGGCTGGGGCTAGCGATTCTATTGTAAGACAGGAATTACTGTAGACTGTCACCATCTCCCATTGCCCAAGCAAGTGCTTTCACAGAAGCATATTTTGGTTGATATTTACATGGTGGTGGTGGTGGTGGGGGGGCAAATTCAATAGTATGCATCAGTCCTTCTGGTAAAGCCTCCCTGGTATTGGTAGGAGGCTAGCAGCCAGAGAACAGCATCTGCCCAGTCAGACCCGTAGCTGGATGCACTACTCATCTGCAGTGTTATGATCTGCAGAGATTTCTGTAGGTGCCCTGGCTCCCAACTGTGGTGCCCACCCAGTGCCCTGGTAACCAACAAAAGCTGGAGCCACCACTGATCCCCGCTACTTACCGGGAAAGCTCAGGATGCATTGGGTTAAATGGACAATGAGGACAGTAATGATTACAGCAAAGATTACAAGGTGGGATGGAAAGAATGAAAAGGGACTTGGCAAGGTTGGAGGAATGGTCAAATATATGGCAGCTCAGATTCAATGCAAAGAAGTGCAAGGTAATGCATCTGGGAAACAAAAACCCAGGGGAAGAGTACACAGTGGGGGGGGGTGAGATAGTAACAACAACATAAATCAAAAAAGACCAAGGAGTAATTATATCAGCTGACCTAAAGGTGGGAAAGCAATGTGAGAAGGCAGTAAGGAGAGCTGGGGGTATACTGGGATGCATAGGGAGAGGCATCAACAGTAGAAAGCAAGAAGTTGTTATCCCTCTGTACAGACAGTTGGTGAGACCCCATCTAGAGTACTGCATGCAATTCTGGAGACCCCATCTCCGCAAAGACATAGAAAGAGTGGAGGCTGTTCAGAGGAGGGCAACCAAAATGGTGCATGGTCTGCACCAGAAGACATATGAAGAGAGACTAAAGCAGCTTAATATGTATACCCTTGAGGAAAGGAGGGAGAGGGGGGACATGATAGAAACCTTCAAATATCTTAAGGGAATTAACAAAGTACAAGAGGGTAGTATCTTTCAGAAAAAGAGATGTGCAAGAACATGGGGTACAATTTGAAGATAGAGGGGGGACGGCTCAGATGTAATGTTAGAAAGTATTTTTTCACAGAGAGGGTTGTGGATGCATGAAATAGCCTTCCTGAGGAGGTTGTAGAGCCAGGAACAATGGGAGAATTCAAGAATGCATGGGACAGACATAAGGCAATTCTAGTGGTGGGTAGGAGGAAGTAAGCTGTTGATTAACTAGAATCTGCAGCTTATCCATCAGGTAGGGACATGGGCAGACTTGGTAGGTCAAGCAGGCCTTATCTGTCATCAAATTCTTTGTTTCTATAAACTTAAAGCTGCACTTTAAAAAAAGTTTGATTTAACTGCTGAATCATACAGAGCTAAATTCCATACGCTCAGGAGAACCTCTGACATGAGCCACGAGGAGCTAGCCACGAAACAATGTCATTTTTTAAAATGTTGGTAGGAAGGAATTGAAGCAAGCTCTGCAGATAAAATTGAAAATACTATTTTACTAGAACAGTTTTTTTGGGCATGCCCAGCAGAGCTGAAAACCTGGCTGGAGGACCAAGATCCCAAAATGGTGCAAGAGGCTGCTGAACTCTCGGACCGCTATACCAAGAGCAGACCTGTTCTGAGAGTGAATTGGGTGGGGGTGGCAGTGCAGAAAGGGAAAAGCATGCCTTCAGGGCAGCTAAAACCCTCACTGCCTCCACTGAAACCAGTTAGTCCCAGGTTTTGGAGAAAAGATTTCTTGAAGAAAAGAAATGAATGTTGGATTTGTGAAGAAACTGGGCATCTTGCCAGACAGTGTCCCACAAGGACAAGCAATATGCAACATGGGACTAGGAAAGAAGTGGTTTGTTTGTGTGTCCCTGGAAGCATGCCTGTTAACACGAGGGAACACATACACCCAGTCATGGTGAATGGTGTACAAGCACAAGGATTAAGGGACACAGGGGCCTCCCTGACATTGGTAAAAGGGGATCTGGTAGAGCCTGGTCAGCTTATACCCAATAAATATGTCACTGTACAAGACTTTATTGGTGAGGAGAAAACATTGCCCCTCACTAGTGTTCTTCTAGACTGGGGTGAAACAGGGGAACAGTGCAACAGGTGGCTGTAGCCATAACATTAGCAGTGGACATCATCCTTGGCAACAATCTCAAACAGGATGGTGTGTGCAGTTAACTGTACCCAAGTGGCAAGGGAAAACTGTAGTTCCCTTGGCCCCACAGAAGTCATTGTGGAAATCACTGGGAGGCTGGTTCCCCAGCCTGTGTCTCCTGATATGGAGACTAATGAAAAGGGGGTAGAAATTTCCCCAGCAGCAGTTAACCACACAGCTATGGAGGGTTACTCCGAAGAGGGAGGGGTGACCCATTGTCAGCTGGTTAGGAATGACAGTGATCCGGAGTGCCCTGATGCTAGTGTTAGGGACCCTAGTTTAGAGATTGAAAGTGACCTGTCCCATACCTTGGGAATGTGTAAGGAGTTTGCAGCTGCTCAGAGAAGTGACCCTAGTCTAGAGAAGCGGAGGACTTGGACAGACTCTGACAGAGCACACGGAGGTGACGGTAAACATAAGGTTTATTGGAAACATGGACTGATGTATTCTCAGGCTGTGCAGACAGAGAGAGGGGGTGATAGGCAGCTTGTCATTCCCTAGGGGTATCGTGAGTAGTTGCTCAAGATTGCACATGATATTCCCTTGTCTGGTCATCTGAGAATCATGCAAACTATGCAGTGCTTGGCCCAGAATTTCCATTGGCCCAACTTCACCCAGCAGGTGAAGGAAAATTGCAGGTCTTGTCACCAGTGCCAAGAAATAGGGAAGGTGGGCAAGAAAACCCAAACTGCCCTGATTCCATTGCCCATAGTGGAGGAGCCATTCCAGAGGGTGGGAATGGATATTGCAAAGCCTTTAAATACCCACAGCTCCTCAGGGAAGATATTCATCCTGACTGTGGTGGATTATACCACCCGGTACCAAGAAGCAGTCACCTTATCCTCACTGAGGACAGACAAAGTGGCAGATGCCTTACTTGGGATTTTCTCCCATGTTGGGTTTCCACAGGAAGTTATCACTGATCAAGGGGGTTCCTTCATGTCGGACCTGATGAAATGTTTGTGGGAGAAGTGTAGAGTGGTGCAGAGATGCACAACACTGTATCACCCTCAAGCCAATGGACTTGCGAAAAGATTTAATGGTACCCTGAAGTCAGTTCTCCGGGTGTTTGCTGAACAGCATGGGAGGGACTGGGAGAAATACCTTTCCCACCTGTTGTTTGCATACAGGGAGGTGCCCCAAGAGTCAACAGGATTTCCCCCCCCCTCGAACTCTTATATGGACGCCGGGTACGTAGGCCCCTAGACTTGATCCAGGAGGACTGGGAGGGCAAACACACCACCCCAGGGAACCTTCATAATGGATTACATCTTTAGGTTTAGGGAAAGGCTGAAGGAGCTTATGGGGACAGCCCAGAGCAACCTGGCAGCTGCCCAACAGAAACAAAAAGTGTGGTACAACCAAAGAGCTAGAGCTCGCTCGTACATGGTGGGTCAGGAAGTCATGGTCCTTATTCTGGTCCAGAAAGACAAGCTGCAGGCTGAGTGGGCAGGACTGTATAAAATAGGAAGGTAAATGATGTGAACTATATTACAGAGTTATCTGACAGAAGACAGACAGAAAATATGTACCATGTCAACATGATGAAGCCATATGCTAATAGGGCTGACATGGTGTTCACAGTATGTAGTCCTGGGGAGGGGACGGACAAAGGAGACCCCCTTCTGGACTTTCTGGAAGAAAGCAGGTCGAAGTCCTCTGTGGAGGCAGTTAAATTGTCTCCCTAGCTGACCCTGGACAAGATCCAGAAAGTAAGGGAGGTTTTAGCAGACTTTGCCCTACTGTTTAGCACCAAGCCTGGGCTAACCCCCTTAGCGATGCACGATGTGGCGACAGGGATACAGATGCCCAAACGTCAGACAGCATATCGGGTGTCAGAGGCTGTCCAAAATGACATTAGGAGGGAAGTGGAGGAGATGCTGGATTTAGGGGTAATCCAGAGATCCCACAGCACCTGTAGTCTTTGTGCCCAAGCCAGATGGCTCTACTCATTTCTGTGTGGACTATCATGAACTGAATGCAGTCACAAAGTCAGACACCCACCTGATGCCCCAGACGGACGAACTCCTGGACAAGTTGGGAGGGGCGACCTACCTTACGACTATTGATCTGACCAAGGGGTATTGGCAGGTAGAGTTAACAGACAGAGCTAGGGAGAGGTCGGCCTTCATCACTGCGATAGGCTTATTTGAATTTAAAGTAATGCCTTTTGAATGAAGAACACCCTGGCCACTTTCCAAAGGTTGGTGAACCAGGTGTTAAATGGTGCTGAGGAGTACGCCATGGCGTACCTGGATGACATTGCCATCTTTAGTGCCAGCTGGGAGGAACACCTGTCCCACCTTAAGGAAGTGCTGGGCAGGATACAGAGGGCTGGGCTCACTCTCAGAGCTGAGAAGTGGCATACCTCGGGCATGTGGTAGGCCTGGGGCAGCTCCGTCCTAACCAAGCAAGAATAGAGGTGATCAAGGTTTGGCCCAGACTAGAAATGCAGAAGCAGGTCAGGAGTTTTCTAGGGAGAGCAGGGTACTATAGGAAATTTGTACCCAATTACAGTGCCCTACCTGCTCCCCTATCTCACCTGGTAAATAAAAGGAGGCCAAAGAAAATTACCTGGGGACCAGCCTGTGAGAAAGCCTTTACCAGACTGAAGAAGGCACTGTGTAGTGCTCCTGTATTGACAAGTCCTGACTATAACAAACCCTTTATAGTTCAGACGGATGTCTCAGACGTAGGTATTGGGTCAGTACTGAGTCAGACATCCAACCAAGGGAAAGATCACCTGGTAGTGTACCTGAGTAAAAAGTTACTTCCCAGGGAGCAGGCATACTCTACTGTGGAAAACGAGTGTCTTGCCATAGTGTGGGCCCTAAAGAAGCTAGACCCATACTTATATGGGCAGCATTTTGTGGTACAAACTGACCACAACCCCCTGGTTTGGCTGATGCAAATGGGAAAAACTAATGGTAGATTATTAAGATGGAGTCTTGCTTACAAGGGTATGACATGACAATGTTACATAGGGCTGGAGTGACCAATCAGAACTTAGATGACTTGTCGTGTGTTTTTGAGGAGTGAACTATTTGGGAAGCTCATCCCATGCAGGGGATAGAGCCCCCAAATTCAGTCTAGGTGGGGAGGATTGTGACGCTTGGCCAGCTGGTTATGATTGCTCTATGATTTGTAATATAGAATGTGGTATGTGTCCTGTCTCACAGGAGACTTCCTGTGCCCCTGAGATGACATCTACCTCCCTCCAGGTTTCAGTTAAAATGACAGGATATATGTTAAACAGCAGAGCTCTGTAATGTGATTAACTTCCAAGAAGTTGCATTTTATGGCCTTGTTGATTGATCTGTGCTTCTTTGAAGCTGGGAACTTAAAATATACATTTTATGACGTCTTAGAGGAAGAACAGTTAATATCAACTGGTGTTAAGAAGTTATATGACATCTAGGTGAGAAAACTGCAGAGCTGTAAAGGTCTTTGGATATGGACTGGGAACAGGAACTGCGCAGAGACCAAAGAAGGAATATAGATCAAAGAGTCATATTGGGAAATGAGTTTTTGCTGATGTCACCTTATTTAATATTCCTCCCAATAGGACATTCTGTGTGTACTATTTTTTCATATTTAACAAGGAGGAGCTGGGTGACATCATGGAAGAGGTGTGTTTGAGAGTCAGTTTAAACTATTCTGTGTCTAATCATTTACAACACTTTTCTTGGTGGGCTCTTAGAAACAACATCTGCTATAAGCACTGTAATAAGGATATACATTAGATAGGAAAGTTTAATTGTATTTTGGTAGGAGTTTATATTTGTACTTTTTCCTTATTTTAAGTGATTGTATGCTTTATGATATATTGTTCTGTGTTTACATTTTACATATTTGTATCCATTTTCTAAGTAAACCTCTTATTTTTAAGAGACTGCCTGGTGTGCCTTCAAAGTTCTTTCTTTTGCATGTGAAGTATAGATGGTTAAAGTTGATAACTGTTCATAAGCTTAATGGTGTTACTGAACTAGAAAAAGGTAAGAATACCTAAGGTCTTTTCATAGAGTTTTAAGGATTCATTTTGGATACCTGCTTAGGTGCCCTTAGGTGAAATATATCTGGCATTCCCCAAAGAGCAGAATTATCTGAGCCTGTACATTTGGGTACGCTAGCATAAGGTTCACAGTTTGAATTCCCCCAGAACTTGAGACCAAAGGTGATTCAGACCCACAAACAGATAAGAGGGTTACCCTGTTCTGTTACCTGTTCACAGTACTGCTCTCAGAGGTTGGCACTGTGGGAGCAGAGGGCCTGACCTGCTGAGTGGGGTTGTGACAGTCAGTACTCTGTACATTGTCTGTAACCTGTGCATTGTCAGTACCCTCTCAGTAACCTGTGCATTATCAGTTCTCTGCACATTGTCTGTAACGCCTACATTGTCAGATCCCTGTGCACTGTCAGTAGCAGGTACAGTCAATAACCTGTGCATTGTCAATTCCCTGTCAGTATTCTGTACAATGTCAGTAACCCACGTATTGTCAATACCCTGTCAGTACTCTGTACAATGTCCATAACCTGTACATTGTCAGTACCCTCTCAGTAACCTGTGCATTGCCAGAACCTTATGCATTGTCAGTAACATGTACATTGCCAGTAACCTGTGCATTGTCAGTACTCTGTGCCCTGTCAGTACCCTGTACATAGTCTGTAAAGCCTGAATTGTCAGAACCCTGTGCACTGTCTAATAGGTGCAGTCAGTAACCTGTGCATTGTCAGTACCCTGTCAGTACTCTGTACAATGTCCATAACCTATGTATTTTCAATACCCGGTCAGTAACCAGTGCATTGTCAATACTCTTTATATTGTCTGTAACCTGTACATTGTCAATACCCTGTCAGTAACCTATGCATTGCCAGAACCCTGTGCATTGTCAGTAACTTGTACATTGTCAGTAACTTGTACATGTCAGTAACCTGTAAATGTCAGTAACCCATGCATGTCAGAACACTGTGCCTTGTTACTAACCTTTGTATTGTCAATACCATCAGCCACCTGTGCATTGTTAGTAACTTGCACATTGTCAATTCCCTGTTTATTATCAATACAATGTGCTTCATCAGTAACATGTACATTGTCAGTACCCTGTGCAGTGTCAATACTCTGTTCATTGTCTGTATTCTGTGTATTGTCAGTAACCTGTACGCTACCAGTATCCTGTACATTGTCAATACCAGTAACCTGTACATTGTCAATACTCTGTTCATTACCTGTGTATTGTCAGTAACCTGTACAGAGGTTGACCTTAACTTTTTTTTTGCACTAGCCAGCAGAACAAGTCAGTCTAAAATTGCACTAGCCCGCACTCATGTCACCATGTGCTTTTGACAGACAATGAATAATGACAAAATCAGTGCAGTTTAAACATTTATTCATATTTCTGTAATGAAAAGGGACACAAAGGTGCTATTGTTTCAAGACCACCACCACTGGGACTGATGTTAGCCACTGCCACCACTGAGCATGAGTCTGTCTGACCCCCTGGACCACCACCACCACTGCGACTGATGTTAGCCACTGCCACCACTGAGCATGAGTCTGTCTGACCCCCGGACCACCACAACCGAGACTGATGCCACTGCCACCACTGAGCATGAGTCTGTCTGACCCCCTGGACCACCACCACTGCGACTGATGTTAGCAACTGCCACCACTGAGCATGAGTCTGTCTGACCCCTGGACCACCACCACCGGGACTGATGTTAACCACTGCCACCACTGAGCATGACTCGGGGATCGTTGGACACTGCCTTACCTGAGCTTAGCGTTTTACTTTTTAGGCAATAAAGAAAAAGACCCTCCCAGCCAATCAGCCCAGCCCCACAACAAGCAACATACCCCCCCCCCCCAGCAGAGCTGAGCAGGAATAGGAAAGCACATACACATAACAACAAGAAGCCCGAAAATGTGCTTTCAAAATCAAATTAATCACAGGCTGTCTCTGTAAATCAGTTGGCAAACAAACATTACACACAAACCTCCATGGATGAGCTAAGGCGCCAATCGCAGCCAATGCAAGGGAGTATGCAGACATATTTTCTTTTCAATTAAAACAGTTTCTGTTTCTCCCCACAACCTCAGAGTCAGAACAATATTGTCTTTGCATTTTTCAGTGCCAGCCCACTGGCTTAGTTCCCCCCACACACAACCTCAGGTAAAACTGAAGTCACTCATTGACTCAGTAGAACCCACACACCATACTGCGTTTTAATGCCACATGGCACTGCCTTACCTGAGCTGGCATTTTCTTTTGTTTCTTCAGTACAATTGCCTTGTTACAGCCTGCAGCATATACAGAGTCAGAACTTCAGAAAATGTCCAGTTCTGGAATCCAAGACCGTGACCGTGGCGCCGCTGAACCTTTGGGACTGCCTGGACCGCCGAATCCTCCGAGCACCCAGTCCTCACTCTCCAAATAGCCATTCCTTAAACCTTGCAGCAACACAATCTCTTCCAAAATTTGAATCATCCGCACTTTTGGGATACAAAAGGCACTTCGAAGCCACACCCCCAAAGTGCTTCCTTCCAATGGCTGCTGCCAGTCTGCCACCTTACAAGCCCAGGCTATGCACTTTAGCCAATCAGTGCTCCGTGATGACACTGGTGCTGTTCCCACCTCATGCTGCTCCCCGCTCCCTGTGACTTACAATCTGGACTGGCCTATAGATGCAAAGGAAAGCAGTGAGTGACAGCCAGCATGCCTGCCCTCTAGGAGGAACTCCTTGACTGAGCAAATAATGAGGAAGCCGGAGCACTTGTTCGGTCTCTGAGAGTACCACAGCTATGTCTCCTATTTGCAGCAGCTCCAGAATTGCATGGGCTCGAAATCGATTTTGCCCAAAGACTGTACGACCAGCAGAGTACTACCCCAGACTCTACCAATGCAGTAGCCCACCACCGGACAGGTATGAGGTGAGCCTTGTGCAAGCCCGAGGCACTCTGCATTATGCCCCGGGCTAGTAAATGTATGTTAAGGTCGAACCCTGATCCTGTACATTGTCAATACCCTGTGCATTGCCAATACCCTGTACAGTTAATACCTTGTGCATTCAATATCCATTGGCAGTGCCGTGTACATTGTCAGTAACCTGTATATTGCCAGTATCCTGTGCATTGTCAGTACCAAATGCATTGTTAATTACCTATACATTGCCAGTAATCTATACATCAATACACTGTGCATTGTCAATAACCTGTAGTTAATACCCTATGCATTTAGTAAACCCGTGCATTGTCAATATCCTATGCATTGTCACTACCCTTTACATTGTCTACCCTATACATTGTCAGTACCCTGTGCACTGTCAGTAAACTGTACATTGTCAATGCCCTGTACATTGCCCATAATGTGAGAATGTCAATAACCTGTACAGTTAATGCCCTGCACATTCAGTAACGTGCATTGCCCATACCCTGTGAATTGCCAGTACCCTGTCTGTTCCCTGTACATTTACACTACCCTCTGCATTTCCAGTAACCTATGCATTGTCAATACCTTGTCAGTACCCTGTGCATTGTCAATAACCTATGTAGTTAATATGCTGTACATTGAGTAACCCATGCATTTGGGAAGGGACAGAGAGGGAGGTGAGGTATGTAAGGGGTGCCGTGGCTTTGAGGGACAAAGAACATATCCTGCATATCGCTAGGGCAGTGGGAGCTGGATGTCATTGTCCATCTTGGTACAAATGGCAGCAGAATCTGGAAGTCATTGCCCATCTTGGTCCAAATGGCAGCAGAAGCTGAAAGTCATTGCCCATCTTGGTACAAATGGCGTAGTGAGGGAGAGAGTAGGGTACTACAGGGAAACTTCAGTGAACTGGGGAGGGACTTTAAGCAGACAGCATGTATGGTGGCACCAGGACCTTTAATAATTGGTTGAAGACATAGTGCGTGGAGGAGGGCTTGGCTACATCTGGGACTGGGGAATAGCTTGAGAAGATATGGGCCTCTATAAGGGAGATGGCCTGCATCCTTTTAGGAAGGGGACAGCAGTCCTTGGTGGGAAGTTTAGATTCTACTTGCATGAGCATTTAAACTAGCCAAGGGGGAAGGTGGAAAAAACAAGGGAGGTAACAGTTGCCCTACTGATGGTAAAATGATAGGGAGAGAGGGCCTGAGGAGTGAAAACACCCCAAGGATAGAGCCGCACAGCAGGGACTGGAACAAGATGGAAAAACGGGGATACAACTTAGGTAGGGGAAGAAAGTGGATTAAAGGGACCAGTAATGGGGGAAGCAAAATGGGAAGACAGGAGTCAGAGGGGGCTTCAGAAAACAACACAGGCAAGAAAGGGAGTAAGACAAAGGGCACCAGGTTGGGGGGGTGAGAAGGTGTGGAGAGCCATGTGTGCCAACGCCTGGAGCCTTGGAAACAAAATCCAGACACAGAGGCTATCATGGCAGAGGATAACCTGGATCTAGAGGCCATAATGGAATCATGATGCACTGAGCAGGAGAGATAGGGTGGGGAGGAGGGGTAGCATTGTATGTAATGGAGGGAACGAAGGTCATAGAGGTGCAGGTGCACCAAGGCAAGATGGGGCTGGTGGTGCCATGGATCATTCTGGAGACAGGCTGTGGGACCGCTATCCATACCGGGGTAGTGTACAGACCTCCAGCACAAGGGGAGAAGATGGACAGGACACTATAGGAGACCATCATTAAGATGGCATGTAAGGGGGAGGTGCTGCTAGTTGGAGACTTCAGTCTGCTGGATGTGGAATACAACCTTCCAGTTGATGCTTTGGTAATAAGCAGGGCCATCCACGACTCCCTACAAGGGGCTTTTCTCAGGCAGCTAGTTAAAGAACCCACTAGGGATGGGTGCTCCAGGACCCGGTGCTAACGAACCAGGACAGCACTGCAGACATCAGAGTGCACAGTCCCCTAGGTAGCAACAAAGACTGTACAGTGTGGTTCAGCATAAGGAAAGGAACAGAGGTGAGCCACATGAGGACAAGGGTCCTGCACTTCAGGAGAGTAAATTTTAAAGAAATGGTTCCCTGCCTCAGAAATTGCCTCAAAGAGGGGTTTGCTGGGGAGGAGTAGCGGCACAGTGGGGAAGAATAAGGGAAGGTATAATGAGGGTAACAAACTTCTGCATAAAAGACATAAGCAAAAGGAAAAGGAGACCACTATAGTTCTCCAAAGAAGTGGCAAGGGTGGCAAAAGAGAAAAGGGTGGCATTCAAGAAGTACAAAGAAAAGAAGAGGGAGAAGGACAGGGAAGTGTGACAGGCAGGGCAGAAGGAAACAGCTAAAGTGATTAAGAGAGCAAAGGTGCAGACAAAAAAAGGAATTGCTAGAGGGCTGGCTGAAGGGGATAAGACTTTTTTTTTCAGATATGTAAGCGAGAAGAGAAAAACAAAGGGAGGATAGTGAGGATTAGAAGGACGAAAAGGAATACTATGCAGAAGAGGACCAAGAAAAAGCGTACATCTTAAACAGGTACTTCTGGTCTGTCTTCATAGTACAGGGAGCAGCAAGTATAGGGGGGAAGTGGCCACAAGTCCATTTTCAGAGGAAAGGGTCTTGAAAGGAGTCGTAGCCCTGAAGGTGGTTAAGGCTATGGGACCAGCCGGGATACACCCCAGGGTATTGAAGGAGCTCGGGGAGGTGCTAGCTGCCTCACTGACAGTCATATTCAACAGCTCATGGGGAAATTAAAGTGGTTCTGGAGGACTAGAGAAGGGCTGACTTGGTCCCTGTATATACAGTAGGAAGGAGGCTAGCAATTATAGGCTGGTTAGTCTTCAGTGATGGGGAAATTAATGGAAACTCTACTGAAAGAAAGACTGGTTGAGCATGTGGAATCCAGTAGGCTGAAAGATCACATGCAGCACTGTGTGTGTGTGTGTCTGTGTGTGTGTGTCATGCCAAATGAATTTGATGGATTTCTTTGACAGGGTGACCAGTGAGATAGATCAGGGGATGGCAGTGCACATCGCTTATCTAGACTTCAGCAAGGCCTTTGACAAGAGGATGATTAGGAACTTCACCCGCATAGGAGTGAGGTCTGAACTGGTAAATTGGGTTAGAAATTGGTTAATTGAGAAGAGACAGAGGATGGGGATTCATGGCAATTGATCTGAGGACAGGTGAGTAGCCAGTGATGTACCACAGGGTTTGATACTGGGCCAGTTCTTTTCAATGTGTTCATAGGAGACATTGCAGAAGAACTGGAGGAGAAGATATCCTTTTTTGCAGATGACACCAAAATCTGCAATAGAATGGACACTCAGGAGGGGGTGGAGAAAATCCACAGTGATCTAGGGAAATTTGAGGAGTGATCAGAAGCATGGCAGTCGGGGGTTCAATACCAAAACGTACAAAAGCATGCAGCTATGCCATAGGAACCCCAGTGCTGAGTACAGAATGGGGGGCCCCGGGGAGTTCTGACAGTCACCAGGCAGGAAAGGGACCTTGGGTTATTATATCAGAGAACCTAAAGGTGGCAGTGTAGTGTAACAAGGCCATGGGTAGGGCTAATAAAATACTGGGGTGCATAGGGACAGGTATCTCCAGCAGGAGGAGGGAGGTGGTGCTGCCGATGTAGCTCTCCCTGCTATGCCCCCACCTGGAGTGCCGTGTCCAGTTTTGGAGACCGCACCTCCGAAAGAACATAGGTTGGAGGCAATCTAGAGGAGTGCAGCTAAAATGGTGCAGGGTTTGCAAAGGGAAGCCCTTCGAGGAAAGACTGAGGAAAGTCAACATGTACACCCTGGAAGAGAGGAGAGAGAGAGAGAGGTGATATAATTGAGACCTACAAGTACCTCACCGGGTTCAAAAGGGGAGCCCCTTTCAAATGAGGACCTAAACCAGGGGACATCTGATGAAGCTGGAGGAAAGGGGGGAGTTCAAGAGGGAATTGAAGAAATATTTATTCATTGAAATGGTGGAGAATGTCTGGTTCATACTGTCCACTGAAGTAGTGGAGGCTAGAATGGTGGGGGGCTTCAAGCATGCATGGGATAAACGTGGGGGTATTTTAGAACAGACACAGTCAGCCCATCAGCACAGCGGTAATGCTACTGCTTGTGATAGCGGTGACCTGAGTTTGAAAATGAGATTGAGTCATTGGGAACCGGCTGGAGGGAGGAGGATTGAGCATCCCAGAGGATACTCTGCTCCTCTGGGGAGGGAGGACTCTACGTTCCACTGCAAGATTGCCACCCAGGTAACCACAGGTGAGAATGCAGCTGGAGATGGACTTGAGAGGGAGGGAGGGATGTCGTGGATGTTGGCGTGGAGATGCACACGCAGCATGCCTGCACACACCTGGATGACATTGTATGCAACATTCCAGGGGGCACTCATAGGGAAAAAAAGACCACAACCCCAGTACCTCTGTGGCAGTGATGGCCCCGGTGCATCCAGGGTCCCCCACCTTGTGAGTGCAAGCCCTGGCTGACAAGACCAGAATGATGCCCACCCTGACCCTGCCTGGGGCAATGCCAAGGTTCGAAGGTGGTATGTGGCTACGACTGGGAGGTAGGTTGGGATCAGGAGGTGTCTGGTGGTCCCGAGGACAGGTGGAGAGGCTGGAGAGTACAGGGACATTAATAGAAAGTAAAAAAAAAAAAAAAAGCGGGGGGGGTTGCAGGACAACCATACAGGGTCTGTGAATGTAGAATAGGCAGGAAAAAAATTGGGGAAGACTAGGTGGGCCAAGCAGTCCTTTCATACCAACAGATTCTATTTCTATGTCTATTTCTTAGCGGCACTTGTGATGTTGCATCCTGGAATTGTCCTCTCCTTATCCAAGATCACTCTCCAGTTTCTGTACTATTTACCCCGAATGGGAAGCCAGGTTCACACAGATGGCGCTGTAATCTCTTACTCCTTAAAGAGCCCCCTATGTTCAAGGGCTGGACAGAAAAAGTAATCCTTTTATTTTGGCATGAATTGCACTCCTGATGTCTCAGAAAGTTTCTATACTATTTACTTTGAATGGGAAGCCAGATTTCACCCAGATGGCACTGTAATCCCCTTCTCCTTAAAGATCCATAAGTTCAAGGGCTAGACAGAAAAAGAAGCCTTTTATTTTGGCACTAATTGCACACCTGATGTTTCTGCAGCCACCACTTGGGAAGCCTTTAAGACATACTTTGTTTAGAGGGAGACTGAGATTGCTTTTTCATCAAAAGGAAAAGACAAACTAAGCTAGCTCAGTCCGCTCAAAACTTACACAACATGAGAGACAATCAATATAAAGCTGACATTCACAAATACTCCGAGCTAAGATAACAGATCAAGGAGCTGAAGAACAAAATAAATCCTCTGCAGAGACAATCGGAACAGTTTCTCCTCAAATCAAAGCACAAATACTGGGAGGCAGGAGAAAAAGTATGGCATTATTAGCCTATGTACAGTGGAAGCAGTTGACAGAATCTTGGCAGTCCTGGTGGTTCTATAGCTATTTTTGCTAATGGGCCTTAAAATCACCACAAAAAATTACTATGCCTATGTATATGCCTCCAGATATTTCGACACCTCCCCGCCCAAGCTGAACAACTTCCTTGCCAATACCCAGCTGCCCCAAATTCCACTTTCGGTGAAGAGTGTGTTAGACGATGTTACCTTGGAAGAGAAAGAACTGAGAGAGGCCCTGTCTAAGCTTGCCAAGGGTAAATCCTTAGGGAGAGATGCTTCACTGTTAATTTGCATCAAACTATCCTTGATAAAATTCTCTCTACACTCTTAAACATGCTTAGGCAAGCACAGGGCACTACTTGGCTTCCTCCATCACTCAACAAAGCCGAAGTACCCTGATACCTAAAAAAAAAAAAAAATAAAGATGCACTAGACTGCTCTGATTACTGCCAATTTCCTGATCTCAGTGAACAGTAAGATCCTGGCATCATGCCTACAGTTGACCCTGCCCCACATAATTCACCTGACACAAGCTGCTTTCAAAAAAGCAGAACTAGGGCCAATAACAATAGAACCTTTCTGAATCTCCTTTGGTGCACTAGAAATTCACTGAGTGCCATGGCAACCCTAGCAGTGGATTTTAGAAAGGCTTTTGACTCTGTTGAATGAGGGTACATCCATCAAGTGTTGTGTTTTTCAATTCAGACCCATCTTTTTACAGCTGGGTGAGCACCATCTACATTAGTCCTAAGGTGATAGTCCTCACAAACCAATGTCTCTCTGGGTTTATGAGAGAGAGGTCATTTAAAACTAATCTGATTGAATTCTTTGACTGGGCTACCAACCGTGGATAAGGGTCAATCAGTGGACATCCTCTACCTATATTTAAAGCCTTTGATTCTGTACCCCACAAAAGGCTGATTAGGAAATTGGTGGATCTAGGAGTTGGAGAGAAGATGATATGATGGGTGGAAAATTGGCTGGGGAGCAGAACCCAGAAGGTATTAGTGGGGGGGGGGGAGACAATTATCTTACGCTGGAGAAGTCATGAGTGAGGTTCTGCAGGGCTTGGTGCTAGGGCCGGTGGTGTTGTTCAGTGTCTTTATTAATGATATTAAGGATGGTATGAAGGGAAAAATGTGCCGTTCTGTGGATGATACCAAGCTCTGTGGGAGGATGGATTTGGCTGACAGGATGCAGGACCTAAGGGGGATCTGAAAAAGCTAGAGAGGTCATCAGAAATTTAGCAACTTGGATTCAATGTCAAAAAATCCAAGGTTATGTATTTGGGAGCCAAGAATCCAAGGATGGAGTACTACCTGGGAGGTGTCTGCTTATCTGTATCAGAAGAGGAAAAGGACCTGGGTGTGGTAATAACTAGTGACCTAAAACACTCCATGCAGTGCAGGAGAGTAGCAGCCAAGGCAAACAAAATGTTGGAGTGCATTGCTAGGAGGATTAGCAGTAAGCAAAAGGAGGTCATACTGCCCTTGTATAGGTCACTGATGAGGCCACATATGGAGTATGGAGTACAGTTTATGCCTCCCATACCTTAAAAAGTCATTATAGCACTACACCTTGTGGCATTGGTGAGCCAGGTTCGGAAACAAGCTCAAGTGGCTGGAGGATCAGGGAGGGAGATGGATTGAGTGGCAATTGCGCGCTCTCCACTTCCGGGGGGGGGGATTCTGCCTCACTGTGCCTCCTGCTAGTGCCCCTGGGTGACCATGGGGGTGGCCTACTAGGAGTAGCAGCTGAGGCTGGGAGGTGTGCGGATGCTTGTCATACATACGCTGTGGCGTCATTGCATGTCACGCCTCCCCAACCAGAAAAACAAGAAGAACTAAGCTCAGCCGTGGTGCCGGTCTCCATGTGCCACCTCCGTAAGCCTGCCCGATGACTGGCGCGATGGGGGGGCAGAGTTGGCAGCCTCCTGCCCCTGCCCAGAGAGAACATCATGGCTCCATTGGGGTGGGCTATGGTGGACGAGCCAGGAGTACTGACCCAGACATGCAGGGGGCATAAAGTATAAATAAAAAAGAAAGACATTATCCTGCTGGAGAAAGTACAGAAGAGGGCAACGAGGATGGCTGTGGGTCAGTAAGGGAAAACCTATGAGGAGAGGTTGGGAGACTGAACATGTACTCACTGGGGGAGAGGAGGGAGTGAGGGGACATGGTAGAGTCTTTCCAATACTTAAATAGGGTGGATAAAGGAGACCTCTTTAAGCTCAGTGACAACCACTATATAAGAGGGCACTGTCTTAAATTGGATGGTGGAAGCTTTAGAAGGGAATCTAGAAGAAAGTTCTTCACTGAGGGGGTGGTGGACAGTTCGAATGCATTACCGGAAGAGGTGGTCTCATTGACAGCGGTGGGCGGCTTCAAAAAGGGGTGTGATAGGGCCGGCCCACCAGCACAGCGGTAGAGCTACCGCTTGCGATGCCAGCAACCTGGGTTCAGAAGCGAGCCAGGGTAGTTGGAGGGCAGGTCGGGGGGGAGGAGGATTGAGCATCCAGAGGGCTGCTCTCTCCCTCTGGGGAGGGTGGGCTGCAGATCCCACTACTTTACTACCACCTGGGTGACCACAGGTGGAGGTGCAGTGAGACTGCTGAAAGATTGGGAGGGTGCTGGCTGAGATCTGGAGCAGCAGCATGTCTCTGCATGCCCTGCCTCCTTAGACCTCCTTGCGTACTGACGCCCTTGGGGCAGGGACACAATAAACAGGAAAACCCCCTCACTAGGTGCCTGTAGAAGGAACCCAGCAACCAGACTTCATAACTGGGTTCCCTGGAGGACTGAACGGATCACCTGACGAACACTTAATGGATTGGTGGGGATGACCTGGGGAACCCTCCCTTCCCACCCGGGGGGGGGCACAACTGTGGCTGGATAGGGGTGGGTCCAATGGTACCTCAAGGAGTTACCTGGGGCAAAGCTAGGGTAAGCCTAGGGATCCTGGAAGATAGGGGCAGTGTGTGGAGAGAAGGGGGCATAGAAACAAAAAAAGGAATAGATGTAAGGGGAAAGTGAAGGTTATGGGAGGGGTGCACAGATAGGTTAGGAGGATTAGGGAGATGGGCAGGGTCAATAGCTCAAGCTATGGACCTTGCAATTTCAAGCAGACTAGATAGACCTAATGACCTTTTTCTGCTGGCTAATTTGTATGTTCATATGATGATGTTCTAATCACTCTCTATAGTCTCACTGCCTCCCTACCACCTCTTATGTTCTCCCTACAACACTTCGTGGCGGTCTCAGACTTGGAGGTGAATTGGTCCAAGACCATCATATTGCCCATGAATGATCTGTGCACTAGATGCTACTGTCGGGGTACCCAGTTAGACTGAGAAGACACTACCTAGCATAACTAGGGATAGGGGTTACCACCCAGTGGGCAGACATGGTCAGCACAAATATACTCCCTTTAATTGGTGATCCGGAGGCTGACTGTTGCAGAAGGTTGGAAATGAACTTGACTCTTGTTTTTTCCTTCCCAAATTTACATACTAATTGATTCATGTCCCCCTGACGAATTCTTTGCATGAAAAGAGTGCATGCTTCGTCGGTTTCTAAAGAAAGGCAAACCCTGAGGATGAGTACAAGTAGGCTACTGGTTTAGACGGGAGGAGGCTTGACCTTCTTTGGTTTAAAGGGTATCTACTAACTTTCCATATGAACCAGGCAGTCTCTCCTGTCTTTCATTATTCCTGGAATGTGACCAGATAAATCTCCTGTCTCATTTCATTACTTGAAGTTAAGCTCCTGCATCTTCTAGTTGCCCACCCCCTTATCCATCAATACATGCAACCTGGGCTGGTGTATGAGACTTACAACCAGTTCTCCAGTGGCTAAATTGCCTCCTGATCAGAAAGTATACCTGTGGAACAAACCCAGAATCACAGTAGATGCTGGTCCAATGGCATGGTGGCCATCTGTGACGTTGACGTCCCAGGTTTGGGAACGGACCCAGGAAATCAGAGGGCTGGCCAGGGGCAGAAGCATTGAGCATCCCAGGGGTGGCTCTCCTTCTCTAGGGGGAGGGGGGCTGTGTGTCTGGCACAAGCTGGACCCCCTAGGCTGGGGCTTCACTGTGACCAGTGCCTAGACTCCTTAGGAGGCGTGTTGGATGCTGGCGTCATTGCATGCCACTCCTCCTTCAGGTAGCAGCACACAAAAACTTGCAGCCACCTTAATGATGCCCGCTCCCTGGCCCTGATTGCCAGCTACGGCACTCCTGCAAAATTAACCTATTCTGTCTCCGCTGGCTCTGGCCCAACCTCATGCCCCCTGCCCTGGGGGCAAGCTGGGTTAATGTCTTTAGGTGTCCCTACCGGCAACATTCTCCAGTCACCGTGAAGGCTTGGGTCAGGTGTGGTGGGCCTGCCCTGGGGGACAATCCAGGGGCATAACTCAGGGAGGTAAGTCCGTGGGGGTGAGGAGGGGGTCTGGGGAGGACAGGGCTGAGCATTCAGGGGTATGCAGTATAAAGCATATTTAATAATAATAAAAAAAGAATTACATTAGATCATTAGTTCTCACACTTTGTGATAGTGAGCCGTCCCCAAAGCCATGAAAAAGATTTCAAGCCTCCCTCAAATTTGGTAAAAAATCTTGGGCCTCCCTACAGAAAAAAATAAATCCTACTTTGCACAGTACACCAGGAATGAAGTGAAACTAGTAAAGTTGACTGAGTATGTTCTCTTTTTATTCAACTTATTGCTCTCCTACCCAGACCCCGCACCCCAGGTTATACTCGTCACTCCTTTTTTCTGACTCTTGGGCCCTTGTTACTCTGTTTCCTCTCTATCTGGAACAACCAAACCTAGCCACTTCATCTCTCCCTCTCTTACCCTGTTGTTAAGCAACTTCCTGTACCCTTACCTCAGGTCACACCTGAAAACATGCATCGGATCTCTGTGTCTTTCCCAGTCACTAATTTACATATAATTACCTACTATAAAAATGAGCCTCGACTCAGAGTGTCTTTCCAGGTTACTAATTTGCATATAAATATCTACTGTAGAAACAAGCCTTGACTCAGCATGTCTTCCCCAGGCATTCATTTACATATATACAGTATATATGCACCTATAAACAAACTTTGGCTCAATGGGGACTTCCTGGTCAAATATTTATGCATAAGTAAAGAAATTCACCTGCATTCTTCAATATTAAATGTGTTTTATCCTGTCACACAAAACAGCCAAAAATTAAAATTGAAATACTGTACTTTCTCAGACTTGACTGGGCCTCCCCTGGAACAATTTGGGGCCCCCCTTGGGAGGCTGGCATCACCATTTGAGAACCACTGCATTAGATAGTAGACCAGTTTAATTGATTAATTTATTTATTTTTATTTCCGGCCCCAATCCCCCTGCAGGGGCTCAGCTTCTGCTCCCACTGGCTCCCCATGCACAGGCTTATCCCCTCGTGAGGGCTGCCGGGCCCCTTCCAGGTCCATGATAGCTTGTTCTGGCTTGCACTCTCTGGGTGGGGCCATGGGAGAAGAGCCCCCACCCGTGGCACGGTAGGCAGTGGAGGTGGTGGAGCAGAGCTTCACGCTTCAGGGGCCAGCATTTTTGTATACTGTATCAGGAGTGGGGATGTGCAATGACGGCCAGCATCTGCCCCAACACCTGCCGATACGGCGCTGGCACTGAGGCTCCCCCAGCCTCCACTAGGGGTCCATAGCATGCCGGACATACAACCCCTCAGCCCCCAGAGAAGGAGATCAGTCCCTGGAATGCTTAATCCTTCTCCCACGACCGGCCCTCTGACGTCCCGAATCCATTCCCGAACCTGGGTTGTCAGCACCGCAGATGGACACACTGCCTCTGCACCGATGGGCCGGCCTTAGATGGTAGACCAGTTTAGTGGAAGTTATGGGAATGGCAAGGTATTCAGTGCCTAGGTGACCTAGTTATATGAGGAACCACTGTAGTGATGTCATTCCAGCAGCTTGTGGAGAAATGTCCTTACTTCTAACAGATTTTTGGAGATTTCTGCAGCTGATGGGTGCCATTCAGACCCAACTGAAGTCCTACCTCCCAAACTGCAATGGCTGCAGCGACTTAAGATGACAGGGGTAAACGCTCTCCAGAAAGATTAAGCAGGACACAAATATGGGTGTATAGGAGATGCTACCCCTCACCGCTTAGAGAAATGTAGACAGGCTTGGAGAATGACCTACGTAGTTGGTATGAACTGTAGTCTGGGAAAGATGCATTCAATGGGCTCATGTAGCATGTAGGGACACAAGTGGATACTTGATAAAAGTGAAAATAGTGTACTGATGGTACTGGACTCCCCAGAGCATGCAAGATATGGGCTTGACCACAACTTCATTATGCTGGCAGTTTTAAAGGGACAAAGCAGCCCTTCACATCCTCTGGGATTGCCCCTAGCTAGACTGACTCTGGAAGGGAGTAACTGCAGACTGCACTTTCATTCTGGGGACATCTGTCCCATTCCCCCCCCTTTACTCCTTGGTGACTCTCCCACTTGCTGGACTTACCATATGGCAACACCTTTGGGTAATGGCTGCTGTTGTGAAGGACAGGTGCCTCATTTTGTTGCAATGGAGACTGACATCCCCCTCTGTGTTCTGGTGGCACATAGAAACAGAATTTGACAGCAGAATCAGGCCCATTGGCCCATACATTTTACCCTCCCTACCTAATTTTCATCTGATAATGGCATGGTCATAGACAGCACTTTTCAGACGGCTTTCCCACAAAGCCGTTGACCAGAAGGAAGCCTTCAAGGCCAAAAAGGAGGTGTATCTGCACTCATACTTGTGCTCAGTGCCAGTGCCCTCTCCTTCTACCCCCCCTTCCCCACATTATAGGCAACTGGAAAGGTCACCAAAGTCAGAAATGCTGTTTTGCTTGGGATTGCTAGGTCCCCTGTATTTACTGTACAATATGAGCAAACAGGCTTGTATCATGACTGAAGCTACCAACTTTCCGAGGCCTAAAACTGGGATGGTCCATGCTGACTATGACCCCCCCCCACTGTGTCACTCCCATGGGCACTGCTGCAGACAACACTGCGTACAGTCAGTTACATTTTGCTGCTTGCTCTGGCCATGCTGCCCCACAGTAACACCAGTAGCAAACATTCAGATTAAAACAATACATCATTCTGCTGCAGCAAGTTCCAAATCGTGATATACGGAAAGTTCATTAGAAGCAAACCTGCATTAAATTTTGTTTAGGCATTCGAGCTGCATGTATTGCTCTTCCTGACAGTCCCATCCAACCTGTTTACATTCACCTCAGTTGCTGAGCAAACTTCACTTCAGTGACTCCCACCACCACACCAGACTGTTTTCACACACTTCCCTACAGCTGATCAGGTGTGGGTACCTTACTTCCCTGCTGCCAGTCTCTTCTCTGTCTGGAGTCCCTCTCAGCTGCTGGCAGGCAGATGTCCACATGCACTTGTTTGCACTGCTACCCAGTCTAATCTAACAGGAAGGAACATGTGTTACTGTGCTCCCACTGATATGCTTGCAGTGCAACACAGGCACGGGTTGAAGTTGCAAACTGCTGTCCAGCCCGAACAGCACCAAAGTGGTGCTAAAATAACTGTCACTCAAGGATTAGCAGTCAACAGAAAAAAAGGGATGAAACTGGGAAATGTAAGCAAAAAAAGGGACAAAAGTGACATTTTGCAAAACTTGTGGGGACACTGGGACATGCTGCTTAAAATAGGGACTGTCCTGGGAAAATAGGGTCTGTTGGTTGCTTTAATTCATGACTGCTCATATTTTCTGATGCAAGAGTAAATAAGGACATGCTTTGCTGTGTAACAGTAGCTTAAACAGGAACAGCGCACAGTAAGAACCTCACACCCTAGTATGGGGATGGTCCCGATTTGAACTTTGTGTGCAAAAACTCTTTTTTAAACTTAACTGTTTATTGCAGTATGTTTTTGACTGCCACAACCTACTTAACTGGTTTATACCCTAACCACTAATAATGCTGCCTGCTAGTGTAATACATAACTGCAAACGCCCACTTCCTCATAATGCAGAACAAGTCAGAAACAGAACGAAACCATCTTCTCTTATGCACTTGCCTGCCAGCGACATTGGTACGCCGTCACCAAATCCAGCAGAAAGGAACCCAATACCAACTGGAGGAGAACAGTTTACAGCATTGAAATAGAAGGCAAACACTGCATGGAGCGGTGTCTCTGGCATTGCAAAACCAGAGCAACTGTTTTAAAACCCCTGCTCTTTTTAATGACAGTCTCTCTACAAATGATCACAAAGGAAAAAGGAACTGCACTGTCAAAGCAATATTAAGTCTTTCATCTCAGTCTAGCAGAGACCCCAAAAAAGGAAAACATTGAACCTTACTCTCGTTAAATCTAAAAAAAGATGTCACTGAAGCTGCCACGGAACTGGGAATTTAACCTCAAGACAGATGGAGGAAAAATAGGTACATTTCTGCTCTTTTTTGATATTTTCTCAACCCTTTCTTGTGCTCTGTTCCTCTAGTTTGCAGAATCAAATAGTGTAACGCCCTTACGGTATGGCTCAAATGTTCAGGTCAAGCTTATGCCTTGCCCAGTCCTCAACATGTGATATCATTGTGTGGCCTTGGTTTTTATAATATTTAGTCACAGAATTCCAGGACTTGGCACTATGAATGATAATGGGGACCAGGCACGTTGAAGCACACGTGCCTGTCTCAAGTGTGGGCTGCACATACAGAAGGACATATGTTTCATGTTACTAGCTGTGTCCTAGCCAGCCTCAGACACCGTCTGTCGCTGCAGCTGCAGGGGACCCACAATGCATTGGGATTCCATCCAGAACTGGGTCAGGGCATCAGTTTTTGAAATGTAAACTTTTTTTTAAATATAATTTCTCATCCCACCAGGCAGTGCTGAAACTGCATACAGAGGTCCACCCAGTGCTATGGGGTTACGCACCTAGGTGAAGTCCAAACCTCTTAGGGGCAGAGGGGAAGAATGGGGAGGGGGTTCCCTTCCCCACGGAAGTGTACTAGAGTTTATTGGTAAGAATGACATGACTGCCGGCAAAGTGGATGTTCTGTGTGGTGTAACTGGGAGGAAATCTGCTTGATTCTTATGCTTTCACACCTGCCAGTGTTTGCAGCTGTGATTGCCGGTTAAAAGAGTCTGTCATGCTAGGTAACGGATGGGGAACCAGTTTTTGAAAATGTTGAGCCCCCTTCCTGCAAATTTGTCTGTTTATAACATTTTGAACTGCTGTGAATTACAAGAACTAGACTGACTGGTTCAAAATAGCAATATGATTAATAACAAAAGTATTAATGGATTATTACCCTGTTATTAAATGGCTTCTTACCATGTTATTACTTGTTAAAGACATGCCTTGGTGTGACTTCAGCCCATACCTTGGTATCATTTTTGGACCAGTTCATGATGATATAATCCCAAGATTTAAACTGTACACAATAAACCACAGGTTTCTGTGTCTGCTTTTGAGTTACTCTGTGGCATTTAAAGCCTCGTGCCAGAAAAAAAACAGGTAGGACTTCTGGCTATCACTGTTAGCAACACTGTCTGCTCTTTGTGTGCTGATATGAGTAATGGAGCAAAAATAAAATAAGGATACATCATATGTTATGGTTATTCCTTTTTTCCAATGTCCCCAGTACAGTGTGAATTGGCAGTGACATACGATTTTTGTGCAGGCCCATCATACCCCCAGAATCTGGTTCCCATCCAAGTAGTGCATTCTGTGCTAAAAAAGCCTGTGAAAGTATAAATTAGCATCCCCTTTAATTGTGTTCCCCCCCCTTCAAAATTCGCATAGCATGATATCCCTGTTTTAATACTATCACACTACAGAACAAAGAATTATACTTTTTGTGTTTTTTTTTTTTAAACTCAAGGTTTTTTGTTTTTTTTCTACTCTCTATTTTTCTGCGCCTCTACTGTCTCCTAACCTCCACTCCTTCAGGCCACCAAGGTGCTCTGCTTCCTGACCCTACCAACTACCCCAGACTCTGCTCCTAGAGTGCCACACACTTGCTAATCCTCGGGGTTCCTTGATGGCCCAGATTACCCCCCAGGCAGGACGAGGAGGGAACACTCCTAACCCTCCTCTATCCCCTGTGTGATCGAGCTGCGCATAGCGGAGTCTGCCCCTTATTAGTCGGGGGGTGGCGAAGCAGGCAACAGCAGTCATCATCTAGGAGGATTGGGAGATGTTTTTCCTCCTTTCCTCTAGAGAGCCCAACGTGCAATGACGTCAATGCACTTACATGCAGACGTCTGCCGGCTCTCCCCCCCATGTTAATGCCCGCACCTGCCGAACACCCAGCCTCCGCTGGGTGTCACTGCAGTGCAGCGCATATCCCTAACCCACCCTGAAGGAAGGAGAGCTGTCATAGGATGCTCAATCCTTCCTTCCTTCCCACTGCCAGCCCCCGGCCACCTAAGTCCATTCTCGAACCCGGGTCACCAGCACGGCATGAGGTGTGGCATTCAGCGCCTCAACCCTTGCGCCACTGGGCCAGCTAACATTTTCTTTTTTTCATTTCCTCCATTTTTCCTCTCTTGGTTCATCCTGTCGCCCACCCTGCCAAAGAGGTTAGCATGGGTGCACTCATCCTGTAGCAGGGGGAATGGGTGAGCGGCTGGCTGATGCCAATGCCATAATAAGGTGTTCTGGCAGAGAATATGTGAGCTCTGAGCAGCTTATTTATTTATTTATTGAATTTTGCTAACTGGGTAGGCCCACTTAGAACCGAAGATCCCTTTTTCAGGGGTGACTTGGAGAGCTTGCACCCTTAATGGCAGTGAGTGATTTACCTCTGCGAAACATAGTTGTCAGCAGAAAAGGACCTCTTCGCCTACTTAGTCTGCCTTTAAGTTCCCTACCTACTGTGTTACCGCAGACCCTACTCAATCTCCGGCATTACCCCCGCCTGGTACTAAGGTCCCCTAGTGTTTATTGTATGCATGCTTGAATCCTTCTACTGTTGTGGTGCCTACCACCTCTGCTGGGAATCTGTTTCAGATGTCCGCCATACTTTCCATAAAGAAGTACTTCCTCACATCTCCACCGATCCGCCCCCTTCCAGTTTCATCTCATGGCACCTTGTCCTTGAACATCTTTTTCTGTGTAAAATGCCACACTCCTATATCTTATTAATTCCTTTGAGGTATTTAAATGTTTATATCATGTCTTCCCTTTCCCTCCTATCCTCTAAAGAGTACATATTTAACTCATTGAGTCTTTCTTCATAGGGCTTCTGATGCAGGCCATGCATCCTTTTGGTTGCCCTCCTCTGTACCACTTTCACCTGACCTATGTCCTTCCAGAGACGGGGTCTCCAGAATTGGACACAGTACTCCAGGTGGGGCCCTCACCATCAGTCTATACAGGGTAATACTACCTCCCAATTTCTGCTGGTGATACCCCTCCCTCCCTATGCACCCCTGCATTCTGCTAGCCTTTCCCACTGCCTTATCACACTGCTTTGCTACCTTCAGGTCATCAGATATGATGACCTTCAGGTCCCTTTCCTGTTTTATGGTTGCCATCACCTCCCCCATAGCTGGTACATTGCCCTTGGGATCCCGTGCCATATGTGCATCATTTTGCACTTTTTGGCATTGAAGCCCAGTTGCATTACCCTTGACCATTCTTCTAGATTTTTCAAGTCCTCCCTCATTTTTTCCATCCCCCCAGGTGTGTTCACTCTGTTGCAGGTATTTGTGTGGTCCACAAAGAGGCATACTTTCCCTTCCAGCCCCTTTGCAATGTCACTAATAAAGACATTAAAGAGGACCAGTGCCAGAACTGAACCCTGTGGCACTCCAATGGTTACCTTGCCTCCTTCCAAGTGAACCCCATTTACTACCACCCTCTGACTCCTGTTACTCAGTCAACTTTGTACCCATGTTATTACCTTTGGACCCACTCCCAGGCTGCCCAACTTGTTCACCCATCTTCTGTGTGGAACTGTGTCGAAGGCCTTACTGAAATCTAGGTAGGCCACATCCACTACTCCTCCCTGACCTACCTCCTTGGCCACCCAGTCAAATAACTCAATCAGGTGTATTTGGCAAGCTCTACTCCCTGTGAACCCATGCTGCCTTGAATCCTGCAATCCACTGGTCACTGGGTATTCCACAATCCTTTCTTTTAATAGTGTTTCCATAACCTTGCTCACCACCAAAGTCAGGCTCATAGCTCTCTAGTTTCTTGCCTCCCAAGTCCTCCCTATTCCCACTTTTGTGAAGCGGGACCACATCTGCCCTCCTCCAGTCCCCTGGAACTTCCCCCGTGTCCAGTGATAGGTTGAACAAGGCAGTCAGAGGTGCAGTCAGCTCCTCCCTAAGTTAGTTCCCTCAGTATCTTGGGATGAAACCCATCCAACCCCATTGCTATATTGACTTTTAGTTGCGCTAGTTTCTTGAGGACTCTCTCTTCTCAAAAATGGCTAATGTCCACTTCCCTTCCTTTAAAGCACTTTACCCCTATCTTTGGTCTGCTACTTGCCCCTTCCTTTGTACATACAGAAAAAAAGTACTTGTTCAGTGTATCTGCTTTCTTCTGGTCATCCTCCACACTCTCCTTCTCTCCCCCACAGCCGACCCCAGTGTGTGTAGTTCTGTGGCTTGCATGAACACCCTGGGTTCCTAAAATTAGAACTGATACATTGCCATGGTGACCCTGGACTGACCCACTGATGGTTTTTTTTTTTTTTTTGCTTTAAAAAGTTTATTGATTTTCAGGTACTATAAAATGGGTCGGGAGGTTTGTGAATCCTGACTGGCTGAGAGGTATGCTGGCGTATGTCCTTATCAGATGATAATGTGCCAACCAGTACCTTTTCAGCCAGTCAGGACTTATCACGAGACATGTCATCCTGCGTAATCCTGTGCTGCTGCCAGGAGGTGGCTTTCAAATAAAATCCCAAACTCTTCTTTTGCTGTCTCTTTTAAAATCCATACTTCTCACAAAAGTGGGAGTAAGTACCACTTTAATTTCAACACCTGAAAGTTTAGTAAAAAAAAAAAAAGGTACTGCAAGCTACTGCCACAGTCACAATGTTGTTGCAGAGCCGGCCGTGAAAGTGAAAGTGTTAGCTCCAGCAGTGGCTTGTAAGGGACACGCTCGTTCTCAGCCTAGATCACTGCCATGTCACTTGCACTAAAAAGACAAACTAAGAAAAAGAAAAGGCACAAAAAAATGTAAGTAAAAATTGTGAATAGAGTTTGTTTGTGCGTGTTGGGGGGAGGGGGCAGACAGACAGAAACCACCACCCAGTAGTGGCGCAACAACTCAGTTCCATTAGAGAAACCATCGGACATTAAGCTTGCAAGGACTAATTTTTATTTATTTTTTGGGATATTTCTTTAACATTTTTTATTTTACAGTTTCTTTAATATTTCTTTTTTGCACTTTGCCAGGGGACCCATTTTATAAGCGCAATAAGACACTCAAGTGTGAGTTATGGCCTGATAAGAGCACTTCCCAGGTGCTAAAGGCATGCTGCACAAGAGCCTCATGCCTCATAACGCACCTGAGGTGTGCTGTTATCAGGCCATAACCCACATCTTGTCATGTCTTATTACTTACTTATCATACATAACGAATCATCCATTTCAGCAAACATACCAAACAGAATTCTGTAGCATACATTTAGGTAAAATAGAAAAATATACAAGTAAAGTTTATCAACAATTTAATCAGTAAGTGGAAAAAAGAAACAGTAAGTAAAAGTAAACCAAAGAAAAGAAAAAAATGAAAAAAGCCCACTAGACATGGATTCATACAGTATATAAAAACTTGAAAAGCCACTAATCCTTTTCTTGAAAAATCACAATTCTTTAAATATAATATTGACACTCGTTTTATCCTTTGCCTCAAACTGCTAGCAAAGGTAAGAGCCCTATTTCTTCCCTAGATGGGACAGAAAGGGAGGCAAACTGGTGTTGAATCGCTCCGCTTTCCCATGTAAACTATGATCTATTTTTTCATTATTTATTAGATCACTCAGCCTGCTGTTCCATTCCTGTAAGGGTGGAGGTGAAGATGATTTGATGATTTCCAGTGACTAAGAAGTAACCTCTTAAGTACTAATGCAGTTTGCCCAAATACCAGCTGTTAGATGCTTGTTTAGAATGTAGCTTCTGACCCAATCCCCAGTATAACAAATCTGGAGTAAATGGGATTTTTACTGTGTAGACACATAATTTATGGACTTCATGCCAGAGATGTGAGATCAGGGGACAGTTTCAGAGCACATGCAATAGATTAGCATTCTTCTTTTGGTATCTCCAGCACACACCCTCGGGAAGCTCTGCACATAGGTCTAAGAATTCCCACATTCAAGTGCATTGGTGGAATTCAAGTTATTAAGTTTAGACCACACATGGCTTACATTATTAAGAAAACAAACCCAATTACACAGCTCTGAAAATGGGCTTTTAATTGCTTTCTGCAAAAAAAAAAACAACTGGTTATTCAATTACTTGTGTTATTACCTGATTCTGATTACATAATTTACAAACAAGCTAGTAAGATGCATCTTAGATTGCTAGATGCATTGTTTATCAAAACCTGTAGGTTTGCATTCAGTTTCACGTATTCACTGTTGCATTTTGAGTAGACAGCTAGGAGGCTTGAGGCTAAGAGACAGCTTCACAGAACCTGCTTCTCATTTCAGTTGGAATTCCTAGTCAGCAGCAAGATCATGCTTTTTTTTCTTTATTTTTTTCAGTCTTGTATTTTCTCCCCTTCGGGTCTGTCTGGTGGCACCCACCAGTCCTGTTACCGACCTTCTTATGTACTTACCAGTTATCCACCACTTACACAGAACCCTTTATTAATTTTTGTGGCAGAATGCTGTCATGCCAATGACTAAAATGTGATGTGATATCATCAATGACATCATATTTGGAGCAAAAAGGAGGAACTTTAGGATAACTGAGATGGGGATGGAAGTCTGGTACTATAGGAAAAACTATAAATTCCAACGAAAATTCATTAAAAGCAATGAATTCTGCAGCACTACATATATTCTATGGCATGATGTAAATTTTGTGGAAAATTCCACTTTTGCAGAATCACAGAATTCCAAGGACCTTAACTTTAACTAGTGCAGTTGACTTTTAGTCAAGTCTGCAGTAAATGTTAAGCAGTCCCTAAAGTCAAAACTTAATAAGGAAAGAATACATTTGTCTTCTCTAGCCTGACTGGTTGTGACAGCTTGCCTCTTGAGTTGAAATCACAAATGTCATTGAATATTTTTAAATCTGTTAATCTTAAACATTTATATTTAAAACAGCAGTATTTGTAAGCCATCATGTCTCATATTTTAATAATAATGCATTTTCTGGCAGAAACATTTTTATTTTATCTATTTAGTTTTTGTTGCCCGGGTAAGTGCACTAGACAAATTCTGCCTATTTTCAGGCACGACCCGGGGGAGGGGGATACAGATGAATGGCAGCTGACCTTGAACCAGATTAAGCTGTTGGTGGTATTTTTAGTGAATGAGGGAAATTTGGCCAGGACACCGGGGAAATTCCCCACTCTTTTCGATAAGTGCCATGGGATCTTTAACATCCACCTGAACTACCACCAATCCAGGCAGATGGGACCTTGGTTTAACGTCTCATCCGAAAGACGGCACCTCAGAAGTGCAGCACCCCTCTCATGCTGCACTACAGTGTCAGTACTGGGATATTAACCCAAGTGCCAGATGTAAATCATTGTAGCAACTTTTCTTTTTTCTTTTCTTTCATTCCTAAACTGAAATAAATGACTTTTTAAGTTGTTGAAAGTGCTTGCTTTGTGTTATGTGATTGCGGTGCCTTTTTCCATCAGAAACATGTACTTGCACCATCCTAATAAACACAGTATTTACAGCCAATGGTGCCCTGAACAGAAGAAAATTGAAAATATTGCGAGTGTCAGCCATCTTTAATGTTATTAATTACAAAATTAGTTATAAAAGCATTTTTTTTAAATATCTGAAGAAATTAAAAAGATATGATTATGAATCTGAGGATATTAGAAATACATTGGTGCAAAATACTATATGATGAAAAAGTTTACTAACAAATACTCCTGCTTTAATAGGTACCTGTATTGATGTTGTTCAGTGTATTCTACAGTATGCATATTTCATAACATGATGTACGGTTGTGAATAACTGTATGGGTAACTGACTACTGGCTGCTCTGGCCCTAGGACCCCTTCCCAAGTGAGATGCTTCATTTGTAGTGATTGAACCTAGTGGGGAAAAGTAAACTAATTAAGAAACATGCACAGGGGCAGCTATGATGTTTAACAATTGGAACCGTCAATTGTGGTGACAGAGTTGTGTAGGTGGGGCACGTGTTTGTGGCAGCTGGTTGGAAGGAGGGAGTTGCCTGGAAAACAAGTATGTGGTCAGTACACTCATTTCTGGATGTATGAGAAAGAGAGGATAATTTCCAACAACGTTCTGGGGTTTGAACCGAAACCAGTTCAGACACAGCTTGGAGAATGTTTACCTATTAGTAAAGATAATAAAAATTAGTATTTGTGAATTTTTATAAATAATAAATCATGACATAAGTTTTAGCCAATCAGGATTGTTTACTTCTAAGCATGTCAGATGCTGTTATGGTTATAAGAGTACCTGGAGTATTTAGAAATGGACTCTCCTGATTGGCTAAGAATGATGTTGTGATTTATGATGACTGTAAAAGTCTCTCATGAAAACAATCCTAAAATTCTGTAGTTCTAAGTTCTCTTGGCATAGTCCTTTTTCCACACAGGGGTTTCTCTTATTTCCTATGAAGTAAAACATTTTGATTTTACATTCAAGTTGTAGTTTTTTAAACACAGCTCTTTAATATGATTTATACTATGTTTACCTGTACAGTTCCAGTCTCTTTTACACTGTGTTTATTTATTTGCTTTTGGTAACCGGGTAAGTGCACTTGGCATAAGAATGCCTATTTTCAGGCACGACCTGGGAGAAAACAGCTTAACATACATGAAGTATATGTGTGATGCAGCACATGAAATGCAGCACAGTTTGGAGGGAATCAAAACTAGGGTATGGAGAGACATTGCTTCAACAAGCCAAGTGAAGAAATGTTATGGTATTAAGCAGTTACAATACAGATTGGACAAGTAAACGCAAGATTAAAACAATGTGAGAAAACAGGCATTGCAAGAGAGAGCATACATAAAAACAATACAATACGTGTCAGTTGAGTGGTTAATGAGCAGGGGAGAGGAAGGGAGTGTGGTAGGAAGGAGAGAAAGAGAGGGTGGAGATGAGAGAGAGGACATGAAAGAGGGTATTAAGAGAGGAGGGGAAGAGGTGTCAGAGAAGTGGATTACCTAGAGAAAAAAAGGGCAGGGAGAAGAAATGGTCTAAGGTGGATTAAAGCAAGTGCAGGGGTTAGTATCATGCAGATGCTTGCAGTGAAGTTTCTTAAAGCTAGCATGGGTGGTTGCTCGACGAATAGTATGAGGTATGGAGTTCCAGTATTTTGGAACCGTGCATGAGAAAGCGCGTGCACCCATATTGGTTCTGCATCTGGGAATGTGAAAAAAGGGCTTGATCAGTCAATCGTAGCCCATAGGAGAGAAGTTGTGGGTCCAGTAGAGAGGCAAGGGATAGGGGGAGGCCTGATCTGGCAACACAGTCAATTAGTGAGCCAAAAGACTGGAGTCAGTGGGCGGAGGGGCACGGCCATTTTAAGTCAGCATAGATCTGGCAATGGTGTTTGTAACATGGTGATGCAGAGGCATAGCGGCAGATGCTATTATAGGTGGTGTCCCATTTATGGAGGGAGGATTTGGGGCTGATAGGTAAGGATGACTTGAGGCATGCTAGGCTGGGAGAAGAAAGCCTCTGCCACAGCTAGTCTGGCCAAGGTAAGGGTGTAGCTATAGCGTAGGCACTTCCTATCTTGGCGTTGACAGATTTACAGGTAGTTGTAATGTGCAAGTCAAAGTCTAGAGATTCCTTGAGAGTAACACCTAGATATTTAAAGGATTTGGTGCTAATCAGTGGGGAGCCATCCGCACACAAGATTATAAGGGCATTATTATTCGCTTTAAGTCTAGCAGATGAGCCAAAGAACATGGAATATGTCTTGCTAGAGTTGAGAACAAGTTTGTTCTCAGCGAGCCAAGATTGAATACTTGCAAAGTCTGAGGCAAGAGGGTGGCTTAAGTCTGCGACAGTTCTAGCACTGTGGTAGATAACTAGGTCATCAGCGTAGAGCAGAGATGAGCAGTTAGGTGCAAGGAATGGGATGTCATTAATGAAGCTAGAGAAAAGCAAGGGGCCGAGTATAGAGCCCTGGGGCACTCCAACATGAATAGATGAAAGATCTGATATGGCTGAGTTGAAAACTACAGCCTGTTTTCTGTCGGACAGGTAGCTTTCGAACCAGGCCACTGCATCAGAGGAGAAACCTAGGGAGCATAGTTTTGTAAGAAGAAGGGTATGGTTGACCAGGTTGAATGCCTTAGTTAAGTTGATGAAAACTGCACCTGTCAGGAGGCCCGAGTCCATAGAGGCATAGATGTCATTTGTTAGCTTGAGAAGGGCAGTGGAAGTGCTGTGTCCTTTGCGGAAGCCATGCTGTGAGCTGGAAAGAAGGTTGTATTTCTGGAGCTATTCTATGGATTGGGTGGCCACTAGTTTTTGCTAAGCACAGAGAGAATTGCTATGGGTCTGTAGTTTTTAATTTCTTTAGGATCACCCTTTTTAGGAATTGGGGTGACTTTAGCTACTTTCCAGATATTAGGAACTATACCACAGCACAGAGACAGGTTGAAGATTTTGGTTAGAGGAGAGGCTATGAGTGGGGCAGGAGCTTTCGGGAGCCTAGGTTCCAGACCATCAGACCCTGAGCTGGTACTGTCAGGAATGGAGAGTAGCAGTTTTAGCACTTCTCCTTTTGTAATGCTCCGAAACCTAAAGGGGGGGGGTGCAAGAGTGGAGGTTTAGTATCATTAGGGGGTGAAGCAGTGTGTGCAGAAGAGAAAGAGGTCAGGTAATTTGTTAGATCTGAGTAATGGCAATTGAGATAGTTGGCTATAGTCACCTGATTGTTGCAGTGTATGCCATTTAACAGCATAGCACTTGTGTGGGCCCTGTGATTAGCTCCAAGGAGTGTTTTTATGGTGGACCAGAATTTCTTAGAGTCCCTTGAGGCTTTTATTAGCAGGTCCCTGCAGAATGAGCTTTTGGCTATATGAATGCCTTCTCTAGTCCTCTGTGTG
Source organism: Neoceratodus forsteri (assembly GCA_016271365.2). NCBI lineage: Eukaryota > Metazoa > Chordata > Ceratodontiformes > Ceratodontidae > Neoceratodus > Neoceratodus forsteri. The sequence continues at coordinate 85,941,276 of JADMNL010000026.1, read as the reverse complement.
CTAGAACTACTCCACTTTGCTTTGCAGTTCTCTCACCCGAGGAACTCAAGAAGGCACTTATAACTGTAAGAGACATAGGAACTGTATATCCAGACATATACAATGACAAAAAAAAAACAGTATTTCTTCTGCTTCACCATCCAGTTTCATACCTTTTGTGTAAGAGTTTTGCAATGCTCACTTTATGGGAATTTTTTTAATTATGTCAGTGCAGAGCTCACCTTTTCCACATAAAAAACATACCTTTACAGCGTGCTGTGGCACCAGCAGCAGAAAGCCTTCACAAACTGTTAATTTGCTGGAGTATTTATGTATGTATGTATGTAGGTATGTAAGTATGTAGGTATGTATGTAGGTATATATGTAGATGTGTATGTAGGTATATATATGTATGTATGTAGGTATGTATATTGGTATGTAGGTTTGTAGGTATGTATGGAGGTATGAAGGTTTGTAGGTAGGTAGGTATGTATGTAGGTATGTAGGTATATATGGAGGTATGTAGGTTTGTAGGTATGTATGGAGGTATGAAGGTTTGTAGGTATGTATGTAGGTAGGTATGTATTTATGTAGGTATGAAGGTTTGTAGGTAAGCAGGTAGGTATGTATGTATGTAGGTATGAAGGTTTGTAGGTATGTAGGTAGGTAGGTATGTAGGTTTGTAGGCATGTAGGTTTGTAGGTATATATGTATGTATGTAGGTATGCATGCATGGATGTATATATTTACTTATTTATTGCACTTAGTTATTGAATGTCAGCCTGGTGGTAATACACAGGAAGATTTCATTTTTGCCAAAAGAAGATTGAAATAAGGTAGCACACCAATTGTTATTACCAGTATTAGAATATGGAAGCCTGATCTATCAACATGCGACAAGCACTGATTTGGATAAGTTAAATAAAGTATATTTAAAGATAGCTAGATTTGTTTCAAAATGTCATTTTGACACACATCATTGCAGTCTTCTACAGAGGCTAGATTGGGATCCTCTTGAAATTCGGAGAAAGAAGTGATTAGGCCAAAAAGCATATGTGGAATTTGGAGTGGTAAATAAAAATGGAACCCATTATGCACTGAAGTCAACAAACAAATACCTTTTAAGAGATATATCCAAAACAGTGGCCTAAGGATTCCCATAGTTAAGAACAGGTATAGTAAGATGCATCAGAGGTATTATTTTCCAAAAATATGGAATGAATTCAGTTTAGAGACCAGAAATGCAAGTAATTTGGTACAGTTTAGAAAAGGTTTAGATCAAATGTGGAAAGTAAACTGCCACTATTTTAGATCTGAGGACACATTGGCATGAAAAGGGCATAGTTTAAATCAGTAAATTGCTTGATATAATGATGTCTTTAGCCCTAAGTGTATATTTGTTGGAATTACTGCATCAAAAATGTAATCTTAAGTTACCTTTGGTTTTGTGTATTGATGCCTCCATTGAGAAGTATAACCCTAGGTATAAAAGATGTTCCAGGACTAGAGGGCATGGGATGAAGTTGGAGGGAGGACGATTCAGAGGAAACGTGAGGAAGAATTTCTTCACAGAACGGGTGGTGGACAAGTGGAACACCCTGCCAGAGGAAGTGGTGGGGGCTGAAACAATCACGGGATTTAAGAATGCATGGGATAGACATAAAGGAATTCTGGAAGTCAGGGGTAAGGGGCAACAGACTTCCTGGAAAACATAAACTGAACTTACAAACTTAAATGGGCAGACTGGGTGGGCCATAGGCCCTTATCTGCCGACACTGTCTATGTATCTATGTATGTGACAGCCCATATTCTGTCCACTCAGAGACAGTTAAATGTGATAACTCTATGGCTTCTTGCATGTAATTTGTCAAAAGTGTGTTTAGCTCTAAAGGCATGGTTATTGGAAATATTACATCAAAGGTGCTATTTCAAGCCTTTTGTTTTGTATACTGACATTACTACTAGAAACATAACCCTAATTACCACATGTGACAGTTAAATGTGATAATTTTATGGCTTTTTTGTATGTAATTGTTAAAAAGTGTTTGGTGTATTTCAACATTAGTTGATGTTTTTATGAAACTTTAAGATTTGTACTTCTCTTTGTAACCATTTGCTTATACAGGATAACCTTGTAAAACAGGGCCTTGCAGTCCTTAAGGTTTATTTTCCTGTTAAAAAATAAACATTTTTATCTATCTATCTATTTATCTACCCAACACGTTGCAGGGCTCTAGTAAATCTTAACTGCGGCAATGGCCCAGTTAATGAGTTGTGGAGGCAAAGGTCTTCTTAACAAGAACAGGAAGTCCTTGACCAGTATGACGAAGAAGAGTCAGCCTTCTGGTTTCCATTTTAACAGGAATATCTTCCATCAATTGAAAGTAAGATTTAAACAGGTCAATTGTTAGGATTGTGCTGGGAAGGGGTATCTTTTAATAGCTGAACACTAATCAGCAGCCCTTGAGTGCGCTAGGGCTACCAACCAACACCCTGGACTCTCAGCCACTAAGGTTGAAGCTCACTATATCTCGCCACACCTCCCTCCAAAAGAAAAAAAAAACATAGGTGCTATGTACTCAGTAAAATGCTGTCTTATTACAATAAACCCAAAACAGGTACAAAAGTGCATTTACTTACAAAACAGACAGCAGCAGAACCACTAGAAAAACGCCACACAGAGTGTTTCTTAAAGCATAGGCTAGCACTGCCCAACCCAACTGTTTTATACAGGTGCAAATATCATGTGACTACTAAAGTGATTAGTACAAATTTAAAAAGACAGTATGTAATTTAAAAAGGTTTCTAACACAGACAACCTAAAAATTTAATATAGTCATTACATATTGCTTCAAACCTATACTGCACATTATATAGTTCTCTCATGGATATGTATCCATATTTTATAAAGTGCAGTGGCTAATGGCACAACAAGAAGGACAGTTTCAATTTAGCAATGATCGCTCTTTTTTTATCATTCAGCGTAACTCGTCAGGACCCTTGAGGCTGTCAGGTAGGGGTACTCAAAATCTTGTCTGCTGATCAGGAGCATTGCTGTCAGATTCATCCCAAACATACAACACCAGAAGACGAACAGAAAACAACTATTTAATTTATATGCAATACGGCATCAAACCTGTCATTTAAGCCATGGACACTATTCACTGCGTCCAGTTTAAAAACCCACATTGATTCTCTGCAAAGCAACGTTTTTCCCTAATTTCCCCCATGTCTAGGCTTCCAGTGTCTGTTCATCACATAACTTGAAATGTACATGTGGTATCATTCCTGTGACTATGTCTAGCTAGAAAATTGTCTGTATGTACCCTATCTATATCATGCAGATGCTCCCCAACATGTATTGGGATAGACAGATATTTTCTGTCTCACAGTTAAAGAACTGTCTGACCTCAAAAACCTTTTGTGTGCTTGGGTTGGCAAATGTTTTGTCCTTACAGATCACGGGACATAGTTGACAATGGCCACAAGTATGATTTCCTTTGGGGATGGCAGGGGGCTACCAATTCCTACAAGGGTCTCTTATTTCTGACAGCCATGGGTTATCCAAGCAGCAGTACTCCTCCCTTTATGATACACAAACCTAGACAGTTTTTGTATATTGGGTTCCAACACTTGACCCCTTGTAAAATATTCCAATTTTTTTCAATGATATTCTGAACACTGCTAGTTTGAGTGGACTACATAGTCACAGAATTCAGTTCATTCTCAGCTGTAGGGGCACACAGTTGGTCATAAGTAGCTTTAACATTAACGCCAGTATCATTGGTCTCAACAAGATTGGTCACAGTAGAATTTGACTTTGTTTCTCTTACCGTCCCACCATGGGCATTTCTTCAACAGATCTTGTTGGCCTTACACATATCATCATTTAGGATTTCAAAAGGGCAACCCCTATCTTAAAACCTGTGGAACATTTTTCTGCTGCAGTATTTTCTGTCTTCTCTATTGGTACAAATCTTATTTACCCTTAAAAACCAGTTGCATAGTATATTGGCCCAATTATGAAATGGGTGGCAACTGTCAAAACACAATGTTGCATTGCAGTCTGTTTCTTTATTAAACAAAGCCATCTTAAGGCCCCCATGTCTATCTTTTGCAATTGAAAAATCCCAAGCACTGAATGGCTTTAACATCATGTTTTACTGTAAATCTCAAATGCTTGTTGGATGCTTCTAAATGGTTCCATGTAATCTCAGCACAAACAATTTCATTGTGGTAATTATTAGCATGATCAAATCGCCATATGTAAAATCAGTGCTAGTCAATTAACTAGTATGGCAGTGTGTGATGCAAACAAAACCAACATCTGATTTTTTTTTATCCCCATATGTTTCCCCAGTATATTCAACTGCAGGTAGCCAAATTTATATTCGACCTTGGTTTAGCACAACACATTGATGGTTGTAGAGACAAATATATACCTTACAATATTCACCTAAAGCCAGGGGCAAGGGTGGGAATTGAAATGCTGGTTGCTGGTATCCATTCACCATGTAGTTACTAATCAGAGCTTAACAAAGTATGTTGGCTTGACATCCACAAAAATTATACTGTGGATGAGGAAGTTGTGACCCATATAAGGATATTACCAGTTGTTGCATATGTTCCACCTGACCATGTGCTCTCTGTGTTTGAAACATTAAGATGTTGTCCTTTTTACACTGAAAATGATGAACTACTAGCATCATTAATTGATTACTTTGAGGACATGGGTCATCCTGTGGGCAGATGTGACCGCAGAAGCCCACTTTTTCCACCACAGTTCTGGAACTGTAATAGTGCAGTCACGGATGGCCTCCCTCATACCATTAATGCGGTCGGGGGTTGGCACAGATGTTTTAATAATCTGTTGGGTGCCATGCATCCGACTATTTGGAAATTTATCTGTGCACTGCAAATGGAACAAAACATGAATGAGCTCAAGTTAGAGCAGTACCTGTCGGGCCAAGAACCACCACCACTGCCAAGACGCAAATACCGTGACACTGCCAAGAGGATTGCTACAGTAGTCAGTGGCAACAGAAGTTGTTCAGGTATTGATTTCCTTAGATGAATAGCCCACAACTTTCCATTGCAAGTTTAAGGAACACAGTGGGCTATTTCTGGATTTTAACGTGTTTCAGTGATTTTATGTTTATTTCATTCAATAAAGATAACAGTTTTTTAACAGTGCAACTAATTCATTCAAATAACATTTGAACCTTGCAGCCGATTAAACGCCGCACCCGGGTGTCATTTCCCTTTAATTACAACGGGAAGCGCCTTTACATCAAGATTTCCTGGATGACTGCAATCATGTGACTCAGGAGACTGAGGAACTTAGAGAGCAGCAAGATAATGAAAATTCTACTCGTTTTGTTTAGTTTTAACCAGCAGCAAGTTGATAGAAGTTGCTTGAACTGTGTGCGGCAGTACTTAGTTAATGCGGCTTAGCTGATGTTTTTTTTCAGTTCATTTACTGCAAAAGTTCTGGCCTCAGAGAGCAGTCTTGATTAGTGAAAACGAAGTGGTGCGATGGGTTGCGCTTGCAATGTTATGTGGTTGACACACTGTTTGCGTTTCGTGGTTTTGAATGCGCTATATTGCGTGTGCTGTGCTATTCTTGCGCTGACTTGATGTGATACTCTTCGGAATAGTGAACAAATTCAAAAGTTTTCTTTCAGAGCCTTTCCAAATCAACAATACATCGTCAATATATTGGTTACAATTACAAAGGTTATTTCTGATCTGTGAACAAACTGATCCTCCCACTCTGAAATACATGTTGTAGCATAATTTGGAGCAAGAGCAGCGTCCCTAGCTGTGCCTTTTTTTTGTATGCAGTATTTTTTGAGGATGGCAAACATGTTATTGGTTAATACCTTCTCTGTTAAATCCAAAATGAAATCTACCTTGATCATACCTCTCAACCTCCTGCCTCATAAATCAGGGACAAGGCTTAAAAAAATCAGAGACAAAGGACCAAAATCTGGGACACATCTTCAAAACTGGTGATGTCCACTCAGGAAGCTGGTAGAATAAGGGGCTTAGCGTAAAATGCATTCTCTAAGGAAGAAAAAGCCTGTAATTTTAATGTTTAACATTATTTTGTGCCTACAGCTTCCACTGTTTGGTCATGAAAACACAACTTTTTAGGCGGGACAGAGTAAAATTTGAAGGCAAATATTAGGGAGGCCCCTGAAAATCAGGGACAGTTTAGAGGTATGACCTTGATGTCAGACAGGGTGCTGTGTTCTCCTAAAGTTTTATCAAGTGCTGTCTGGGCTCATGAATGAGGGATGTTGGTATGAAATGATATTACATCCATAGTTACCAAGATCCAATCCTCCCTTACTTCTGCATCTTGTAAACCTGACACTGTATCCTCAGTGTCAGTTACAAAGGAACCATGACTGCAGGCTACAGGCTTAAAATGAAAGTTAACATATTTACTCAAAGGCTGTGTAAGTGAACCATTACCACTCTCTACTGGATGGCCGGGTGGCTTGCACAAATCTGTATGTGCATTTGGCAGCACTGGCTTTTACCAGATGGGCCACTATAAGAAAATCAGCTTCATCTTGCGAGTTACAATTATTGCTTGCTGCTGCCAAATGCATAAACCGATTTCCCTTTTAAATTTCCTAGTCGGAAGTGACTTTAATTTTTTGTAAAAAGTCATCTGTCTGCTGCCTGCAAACTTCATTGTTACAATGTGGTCTCCTTCTGCTGGCTACTTTCTTATGTTCTTATGTATGTTCATCAGCAAGCTAGGAGAAGGAATTCAGGACAAGATGTATCTCTTCACAGATGCCACTAAGCTCTGTGGTTGGGTAAACAGCAAGGGGGAGATTAGGGAAATGCAGAGGGACTTACAAAGGCTGGAGTGGTGGTCTAAATTTTGGCAGTTGAAATTGAACACCAAAAAATGCAAGGTGATACATTTAAATGGCACAAAAATCTGCAATAGAGTGAACACTACGGGGAGGGGGGAATATATAGAGATCTAGGTAAGCTTGAGGAGTGGTCTAGGAAGTGGCAACTAAGTTTCAATGCAACAAAATGCAAAATCATGCACTTGGGGTGTAGAAACCCAGGGTCAGAGTACAAAATGGGGAGAGTGGTACTGGCGACCACCAAACAGGACAGAGACCTTGGATAATCATATCTGATGACCTAAAGGTGGCCACACAGTGTGACAAGTCAGTGGGGAGAGCCAGTGGGATGCTGGGGTGCATAGGGAGGGGTATCACCAGCAGAAAGAAGGAGGTGGTGATACCTCTATATCAGTCTCTGGTGATACCCCACCTAGAGTACTGTGTCCAGTTCTGGAGTCCTCGTCTCGGAAAGGACATAGAGCTGAGGGAGTCCAGAGGAGGGCAACTAAAATGGTGTGGGATCTGCTTCAAAAGCCCTATGAGGAGAGACTGAAGGACCTCAATATGTACAGACTGAAGGAAAGGAGGGGGGGGAGGATATGATAGAGACTTTTAAATACGTCACAGGTATAAATAAGGTTCAAGAGGGAAGCCTTTTTCAGAGAGAAAAGGATGCACAAAAACAAGAGGTCAAGCACTGAAGCTGGAGGGAGTAGAATCAGGGGAAATGTAAGGAAATATTTATTCACAGAAAGGGTGGTGGATGACTGGAACAGCCTCCTCGAGGAGGTCGTGGGAGCAAAAACTGTAATGTGATTTAAGAATGCATAGGATAGGTATAACAGAACCTTAGAAGCAAGAAAAGGGGTGGAAAATCTGGAGTTCAAGTGGGGTCTACGATGTGACTGTAGGTAGGGAACATGGGCAGACTAGGTGGGCCAAGCAGTCCTTATCTGCCGTCAAATTCTATGTTTCTATGTTTCTTTAACTCATTGTGTTATCCCTATGGATCCAGAAAGTGGAGGAGGGTTCAGAGGCCTAGTCCCAATGCTGGAGACAAACGGGCTACTGCAACTAATAATGATGTCCTAATGGTGGTATGAGCACTGGAGCAAAGAATAACATTGGACCAAAATGTTTTGATTTTCAAAATCGCCTACAGCTCTGTGAGACTCACTTGGGAACTATGCTTTCTGAGGTGAAGGACGCTGCTGCAATGCTGAAAGGCTCTACTGTGTTGGCATGTCTTGCAAAAAAGAACAAGGTGCTTAGATAAGAATCTAAAGCCTTAGAAAAGTTCTCCTGATCTGGCAGTATATGACTACTGGGCAACCCAGAGGAACTGGAGGAAGAAAACACTTGGGGCTTTGTCTATTAGTGGTTGGGGCCATAATCTCCATTTGGTGCTGCAGCTGTGGTGGTCCGTGTGTATAGAATTATGCCATGGAAAAGAATAGACTCAGAGTCTGCACTAAGGGCACTCCTAATCACACTTAAGGGACTAAACAAAAGAGAAAGGGACGTTCTCTCTACAAACTGCAAGTTATTGCAACAGCCACAGTTCTCCAGATTGTCTACTTTATCCTCTAGTGTGTGAGTGAGGCACCCTTATTCCTTGAGAGATTTTAGAGTCTGGATTTCTCCCCTCATGTCTTTTTGGCAACACTGGCATCGATCTTGGCTATCGCTTTGGTAGTGTGGTTTGATGCTGCTTTTACTTCCCCCATTTGTATGAGCAGTTTGTGAAATGTTGCTTCAACAGCTCCAGTGTCCAGAGACAGTTTCTCATCCATCACTGTTTTATCTAGTGTGGCTGGATGAGCAGTGCTCTGTTGTTGCTGATGGCTCCAGTGGCTCGGGAATGCAAAAGACAATAACTAGTGGTACTGTTCCACATGGTGCAACAAGGGCTTTCAGTTGCCAGTGGTAGTTTAGCAGCTTGTGCGGTTTAACTACAGATGGTGGCAGATGTTTAAGTCAGGTGGTGGGGAGGATCCAGATTATGTGGCCAGTTTTTTTTTTTTATAGCTTTATTTGAAAAAACATTTTTTCATTACAACAATACAAATATGAACAAGACAAAACAGGTTGTGCCACTTATTACAATTAATTTGCTTTACAACTTGGGTAAGGTATGAGAAAAGCCAGTCAGGGTAGTTCATACAAATAAAAATCAGCTACTAATCAGTTTAGGAGGCAGGGGTTAGACAGCGAGGGGCAATGATAAACAGACACATAAATAATACATAGCAAATAAACATCTCTAATTTGTAGTTTATAATTTATAGTTGGAGAGTTTGTTAAGCGAGATCCACTTGACTAATTCAGAATACGAGCCAAGAGGCATCACCTTATTACATGGGATTCCGGCAGGGGGTGTAAAGAGCAAGGCTCTTCTCTCTTCACAACTGCAGTCTAAGGAACAAAATTAGGTGTCTGTGTGCCAATATATAATACCTGTCTCCTCTATACTACTATATGTTTCCCCTAGCATCAAATTATGTATTTCCCACATGTTTGTTTACTGTGACAAAAAACTGTACTCTCTTTGCCATGTCTCCTTGACTGTTGTTCCTCATGTTGTATTCTCCTGGGTCGTTCCTGAAAATAGGCATAATACTTGTCTAGTGTACTTACCCGGTAAACAAAAGCTAAATAAATAAATAGTAATTCAAACTGCGGTTGTCTCTTATAAAGGATTGCTGTGAGAGCCTCCATTCTGTAAATAGTAATCATTATTTCATGCCAGTGATTTAATGTGATTCTTTGTTTAGAAAGCCAGTTTTTGGTAATTGCTTTCTGGGCTACTAAAATGGTAATCTTAAGCAATTTACCTGTGAGAGGGTCCCTGTGTTCCCTTGGTAAATCTAAGAAAAAGTAAAGTGTGGGGGTTAGGAGGAGATTGGGTCCTATGATGAAATGGAGGGCCTGCTGCAATTCCTGAAAAAAGGAGACAAGGCAGGGCATTCCCTCATTATGTGTGCCAAGAGCGCCAGAGAGTGCCCACAATCCCACCAGCAAGCTGGAGATCTACCCCCTGAAATTTTGCCTGAACTGCTGGGGTTCTAAAATATCTAACAAAGAGTTTCCAGGAGAACTCCTTCCAGCTCACTGCAGGTATTTCCCAATGTATTCTCTCCAGAGCTCTAGTCTAAGTCTCATCCAAGATATGTATTCCCAGATCACATGCCCTGGCCCTTCTAATTGTCTGGAGTATGTCCCCTTTCCATGAGAGGAGGGCCTTGTACAGGTATGAGGTTATATGTTCCGAGGACGCTCTGCCCTCTTCTCTGACCCTTAACAGGGCAGCAATCTGGGCGGTGGGGATGGGGGTCAGCTCCCTGGAGGCTAGATAGGAGGGTTTGAATATAGTCTCTGATTTGAAAATATCTAAACCTGTCCCACCATGGGATCCCATATCTGTCCACCAGGTCTTGAAAGGCCTGAATTTCACTCCTGTTTAGAAAGTGCCATATCAAGTGTAGGCCTTTCCCCTCCCATTTCTGAAAGCCTAAGTCCCATTTAGCCAGTATGAATGAGTCTAAATATGGTACTGAGGTCAGGAGAGAATGCCATCCCCTAGAGCCCCTGTCATCCAGAAACTCATTCCAGACCAGGATCTGTGCAGGGCTGCAGGTACAAATTTTGGGGCCCAGGACAAGTCACTTGAAATGGGCCCCTGTTTCCCAAACCAGCTAATGCCTTGGGTAATGCCAGCTCCTCAGGTCGGCCCCTCCTGAGCTCGGGGCCCTGGACAACATCCCCACTTCTCCCCCCATTACTGCGGTCCTGGATCCGTCTATGGGTTCCCTTCCCCCAAGAGGGAATAAGCATCCCTTTTTGTTAGGAGGATTTCATTTAAGTTTATATGGTCCTCTTTCCTTACCTTCAGGGTTTTCCATTTTGCTATGTAACCTTTGTTTAGCCAGTAAAAGGCCATCCTCAACTGGGCTGCTTGGTGATATAATTTCAGGTTAGGGAGTGATAACCCTCCCTCTCGTTTAGGGATCTGGAGAACTGAAAGCCTCACCCTTGGCCTCTGGGATCCCCAGAGGAAGCGTGTTATTCTCCTATTCAAGCCATTGTAGTAGGTTTCTGGAAAATGCATAGGAATAGATTGTGATAAGTATAAAAATTTGGGGAGCAGCACCATTCTTTATTGTATTTAGTTTTTGTTGACTCAGTAAGTGCACTAGACAAATCCTGCCTATTTTCAGGCACGACCCGGGGGAGGGGGATACAGATGAATGCCGACTGACCTTGAACCAGATTAAGCTGTTGGTGGTATTTTTAGTGAATTCTACCTGCCTCCACTCTCCGCACGAAGGGGATGGGGATCAGTGCCCATCACTCCAAGACCATTTTTAATTTCTCCAGAATTGGGATGAAATTAAAGGAGAACATCTGGTACTGTCTAAGCCTAGGTGGACCCTAAGGTACTTTAGATGTTTTAAGTTCCATTTAAAGGGGAAGGTTTTCTTTATATTTTCTGAGGGGACATAGTGTAATTGTAAAACTTCCGTTCTAGTTGTGTTTGTTTTATAGCCCACCAGGGAGCCGAATTCCATCAGGCATCTTGATAAAGGGCTCAGGGATTGCTCCAGGTCCCTAAGATATATCAAGAGATCATCCGCTTGCAGAACAAGCTTGAGGCCCCCACTGACAGGCTCCCAAACCTCTCCTTCTGTCTCAGAGCCTGAGCCAAGGGTTCCAGGTATAAGGCAAAAAGGAGGGGGGGGGGGACAAGGGACATCCCTGCCTCGTACCTTGGGACAAAGAGATCAGGGCAGAAACTCCACCATTTATTTTAACATAGGCCCTGGGTCTAGAATAGATAGTGCTGATTATTTTGATAAAGGATTCTGAGAATCCAAAGCTCCAGAGTGTTGAGCCCAGGAAGCACCATGCCAGCCAGTCGAAGGCCTTCTCCGCATCCAAGTTTAAGAGCAGGAAGGGGGAACCTGACCAGGCAGCATGGTAGATGAGATGTAAAGATCTTTTAATAATGTCTTGAGTTTGTCTTCCTGGGATGAAACCCGTCTGGTCAAAGCCGATTAATCTGGGGAGGGCTGACTCCAAATGCTTAGCCAGTATTGTAGCATAAAGCTTATAATCGATATTAAGTACCGATATAGGTCGATATACCATACATTGCGTGGTATCCCTACCTGGCTTTGGTATGCTGGAAATAACTGCATAATTCCATGTGTCAGGTATTATTTCCCTGGTTTGTGCTGCCTTGTATACAGCCAGTAGGGGTCCATCAATCTTCTTTTTAAAGGATTTAAAGAATTCTGACTTGTAACCATCAGGGCTTGGTGTTTTATTGGTTTTCAGGTTCCGGATTGCTATTTCTATTTCAGCAGGGGTAATAGGATTGTCTGTAGTTTGCCTAAGCTCCTGAGTGAGTCTTGGTAGTTTTAATTTGGCCAAATATGTCTCAGTCTGGGATTCCTTCAGTACCTGTTGTGGGGTATATAAGTTCTGATAAAACTCCCTAAAGATTTTCAAAATTTGTTTAGGGGTTGCCCTTGGTCCACCTTCATCACACCTCTGATGGAGGCATTGGAGAGCCTGCTCTGTTTTGATATCTATACGTTTTTGGATTTGTTGTTTAGTGGCTTGCAGCAGAGGGTATACTGTCCCATCCCCATAGCATGCTGCATTTGAAGCTCATGAAGCTGCTGCTGGAATTTCTCCATTTCAATGCCTTGCTGTTTCTTATAGTGGGCTGCATATTTAATAATGTCTCCCGTCAGTACCATCTTCAAAGTATCCCACAGGGTTGCCCTGGAAATCTCGGGAGAGTCATTGTCTTGTAGTATCTGTGGTATTCTGGACTTAATCATGTCCATAAACTCTCAGATTTAACAGGTAGTTACTGAATTTCCAGAGTGTTTGACCCCTCTCCGACTTCCAGCTCGACTTCATTGATAGCTGTGAGTGATCAGAGATAACCAAGAGGACATGTCCACATTCCCTGATTTGATGTTGGTGCTCCTTGGAGACCAAGAAATAATCAATACGGGTGATTTGAACCATGAGGAGGGGAGAAGTGAGTGAACTCTCTCTTCCCTGGATGCAACATCCTCCAAGTGTCTACCTAGAATGCCCCTCTAAAATATTTCCGAATTGCCTTATTCGCTGCTGTTCTCCTTAATGGTCTGCGATTAGAGGTGTCTAGTTGTATCTGATTAAGGTCCCCTCCCACTATCAATGTCCCGGATTGATATTCGGTTATTTTTTGGAGTAGGAAGAGGACACCGTGGCCTGGTGGAATATAAACAGAAGCTAGCATGATGTGCTAGCCCTCCAGATAGCCTGTCAGAATCACCAAGTGGCCCTCAGGATCTGTGTAGGTGGCAGACGAGTGAAACTGAGTGCCATGGGAAACCAGTGTTGCGGTGCCCCTCCACTTCCCCTTTCCATGTGAAGAGGCCACCACCTGGGTGCATCTGAATTTCCTTAATTTTAGGTGTTCTGCTTTGCTGAGATGGATCTCTTGCAAGAGGATGAAAGCGGTATCTGCTTCTTAAGGTCTGATAGAACCCTGTACCTCTTAATAGGATTATTTAGGCTATTGACATTATGTGATATAATTGTGATACTGTGTCTGTCATCCATTTGGGTTTAAATTGGGGTTTCAGAATGGATACTGCTTTTGCCTCCTAGTATCTCTGTTTCCCTCCCAGGCCATCTGTAAACATGTGAATCATCCCCACCCAGGTTCTCTCCATCCACCGGGCTTGCTGTTTGCACATGTTACCCTGCAACAAATACCAACCGTTGTAGCGCGGTAGATTTAAAGAAGCTGTAGTGACATTAAACATACAAACAACAACAAGATTTTCACATCAAACAGATAACAGATACAACTTAGTACACCATAGGGGAGTTCTGGAAAGGTATGACCTCACCCCCAGAGTAAAACTACTAGGTAGAGGAACAGTCTGTGGTGCTCCCCATAAGTCCGAGGGAACTTACGGGTGTTCCATTCCACTCAGGGAGGCGGAGAAAGGGCCTTTAGACTGGCTCGTTACTCCTGGACCCTAAAAAAGTGGGTCCTGGCCAGATGTTATGGCCTGTAAATGTCATCTTCTTCTTATGGGGAGCCCATGCTAAAGGGGCAAAGCAACAATCCGTCTTTGTGCCCGCAAAAACAAGGAGGGGAGGGCCCTTTTTTCCCCCACTGCAATGTGACACCTAGGATAATCGCTCAACCCATAGTAAAAATAGCCGCCAAGAAAACAGAGTCAAGAGATATGATCTCAAATGCCCCCTCCTCCCCACACCATCCTTGTACAACTTAAAATGCGGTCCCTGCATTGCAAAAACTGTAATGCGAGTCCCTTTAAATGCTTACTCATAAAGTAAAGCCGTTACTTGTAAATATTTTAAAACCTTATTAAAATCTGATGCTTGTTAATATGACAGATTATCAACCTCACTAAAGCAGTCCAGGCTTGTAATTAAGTGTGTCCAATTAACATGAAGGGGGAGAAGAAAAAACAAATTCCAGCCGTTCATCATAAGCCAGATAGGGACTGAGTGAGAGACACAGACTGTCCATTTATCCAGTCCTTCTGAATACTAATTGCATCATTAACCAGAGAAGGAGATGGTAGTTGCAGCAAACTTTTCCCCTCTGCTAATTGCATGACTGTGAGGCCCATCAGAGTCTGTCTGTCACAACGCTCCCACAACATAGGTGGAGGGAAGCCTCCTTCGAGAGTAAGTACAGCAAAAAGGAAGAGGTAAATGAATTACTCGTTTATCCACTGACTTTCTCAAGTGTCCCCTTCTCCCAATGGTGCTTGTTCTTTGCTGTGTGTAGTGTGGGTTAGCTTATGCAGCATAGCCTTGATATCTTGTAGGGTTGTTGCAGCTGATCGTTTCCCCGTCTTCCTTGAGTTAAGCTGTGCTGCTGGTTGCCAGGTAGACCATGGATTGGGAGCACGATTTTCTTGGCTCCCATTGCCTGCCACATTGTGACCTTTTCTCTCAAAGGCCTTGACTGCCTCCTCCATTGAGTTGTAGAGCCCTGTGCCTGTGCTCCAGTGGACCCATAAACGGGATGGATAAGGTGTCTGAAATTTCACTTCCAAGGCCCTCAATGTGCGCAGAAGGGAAGAGTATGCTAACTGCTGTTGTTGTATAGTAGGATAGTCCTGATCAAAAAACAATTAGACTCCATTATATTCTACTTTATTTTGCTGCCTTTGAAAGCTAGAGAATTTAGCCACCACAGATTTAAGTCTGGCTTTCTCCGTGGTTGGCTTAGGCACTAGGGCCCGATGTGCTCTTTCAATTTTGAAGCTGAAGGCCTGTGGGAGATCCAGTGCATGTCTCAGCAGGTCGGTGATGAAATCTGCCATGTCCCCAACCTCCACTTCTTCAGGCAAGCTGTAGATCCTTAAATTCTCCCTTCTGGAGCACCTTTCTAAGTCCAAACACTTTGCTGCTGTATGCTCCTGTTGCTGCACAAGGAAATCAACCGCATGGGAGAGGTGTGTTAAATCCTCCTTGATGGTCAACATTCTTTCCTCTGTGGTGTTCACTCTTTTTTCAATGGTAGTGAGATTGGAGTGTAGACTGCCAAATTCTTGTTTGGTCTCCGATCTAAATTGCTTGATCTCGGATAGAAGGGTCTCAAAACGAGAGTGGGATAGTGTTTCCAGCTCAGCCTCTGTGTCTCTGTCCGCTATACTGGATGGAGAATCTCTGCTGCTGGTCGCCGATCTTGCGGGGCTCAGTCTTCGCTGATCTTTCTTTGCTTTAGCTTGTTTGAATTGGGATCTTTTTGTAGTGGTGCCTCCACTGTTAAGTTCATTTTCCGATATATTAATGTAGATTACGCTGAGTGGAGCAAGTTTGTGGTGTGGGTGGAGGGAGAACCCCGCGATTAGGCAGCCATTATGCCAATGACGTCAGCGGAAGTCCCAGGGGGCCATCTTGACGCTGGTCAGGCCATGTCCCTCGTGTCCTGCTGGTCTTGAATCATTATGGTGATCCTGTGCCCTGTGACTGAAGGGGGAGGATGAGGGCCTCATGGAGGATGACATCAGTAAAGCTGACAAACTGAACAGGTATTTCTGCTCAGTGTTTACTGAGGAAGAGGAGGTTAATGGGCCTGAAGGGAGTACAAGGGGTGGGAACGATGCAGAAATTGACACAAGTCCCTTTACATGGTTTGAAAGGGTCTGTGGACTGAGGAGACCTTTCTCTTAAACATCTGTCTTTCCTATCCCTCTGTTTTCCTCATCTTCAGGCATGCCACCTGGTAGATGTTCTTACCATCCCTAAATAACTCTACCTTCTGGTCTCCCGAGGTTCCAGTCCTGAAGCTGTCCTCCCTGAATGACCGTTGCACCTGCATGAACGTGCACACACTCATGTGTGCGAATGTGCGATGGTTCACTAGTGGGTGTAGTAATTAGGATAGAAACTTAAAGAAGCACTTAGACATAGAAATATAACAGAGTTAGCTGGTAGTGGCAGAGTGCCGCAATATGACTGTTCACAATGCCTCGGAAATGCTGGACTGCCTTCTGGACAGAAGCCCTGTCCCAAAAGTAAAATGCATTAGTTAGAAGCTATTTGGATAGTCCCTTTCCCTGTGCAGCATTTACCTTTTGTGTTGTTCAGTCCAGTGACACAATTTAGATTTCGGTCCTAGACAGAGATGTTTTAAAGAAAAAGGTACTAATAAGAGAGCTGGGGCAGTAGCTTCAGTTTATCATGCTTTCTGCTGTTCTGAAACTGCGTCCACGCTCAGTTAGATGTGTACAACGTCTGGAAAAGGACCTTTTGCAGGATATTTGCAGCTGTGTCAGTTGGTCATGTTGGTAAACATTAACAACACGGAGTACCTACTTCCACTTGGATGCTTAGGAGCGTTTGGAGATTTGTAAATGTAAATTAGCCAAAGCTGTATTGGAGCGGTGGGCGGTATTTTGCCAGGGATGTTCAGCGCTGCATCACTGCACTGCTCACTCACTCCATATACAGCATTTGTGCAATACAAATATCATAACGGTGTTTGTATATTTCCAGAAGAAAAACACAAAGAAGTTATTTGCAGTTTTTCTTGTATGCTTACCAGGGCCTGGTGTTTGTTTCCTCCCTTCCAGGTCCTCTTCAGGTCTCTACACTATTCTCTATAGTGCCGGCTGGCCCATTCATTGCTTATGTTATAGTGTAGAAGACTTGAAGGAGGAGCCTGGGAGACAAGGAAACACCCATTTGAGTTTTATTTTCTTATTCCTTGCCTATTATGCCTTTTCTTGTGTATTATAATACTTTGCTTGAAGAAATGACTTGGAAAAGGGGGTTTATTTACAAAAACTTTTAAGTTATTCCTGAATTTTGTACTAAAATAAGAAAAGGGGTGGAGCTTAGCCCTACCACCTGATGTACCTTACTATAAAAAAGGTGGCTACCACTGTGTTAGTCAGTCTGCTTTAGGGCTCAGCAAGGAGCTGACCCACCTGGAACTCTAGCTACTTCTAGAGGTTGAATTTTTCTTTTGTATTGGAACGCTTATTTTTTTTGGTTACCTTTGTGACAACCCACCTCTCCCTCTGGGCTGAAACAGCTTTTAGAGAGGTGTCTGTCCTCAGGTATTCGCTGCCACCAGCTGAACTCTCTTCCGGCACCTCCTTCAAGCTTACAAACTTGAATAATCAAACATGCACTTGCACAAGTTAAAGTCTGGTAGTGTGTCTCTCTCAGGTGGTGGATGCTACACAGAGTTTACCTCAGTCAGTGGAAACCAAATATTACCTTAGAAAAATGACATCACAGTCACAACTGTTGAGCAAATAAACAGCTTTTTACTTAACAGAAAGTGCACTGAGCATTTACAGGATATATATTTACAACACAAGAGAATAACACTGATACAGAAAAAGTAAACAAATGTTTTAAATCACAGATGGCAAAAGAAAAAAGCTATTACTACACTGTGCTAGTACTAAACATACCCTTCCCTGTCCTTACCAGAGACACTGGACCCTGTGCTAACTGCCAGTTCCCACGGTCATCGCTAAAAGGGTAGGCTCTCAGCTTACGTTTCCCCTTCCGGCTTCCCAAAGCAAGAGGAACACTCTTCATTGTTTTTCAGCCTCTAATATATTCTCCTGGGAATAGGTAATGCCTGTTCCCCCTTTGAATGCACCAACCATCTAATGTGTATGTATTTAATTGTCCCAATGGGACTGAACACTGTCAGTGACCAATTATATTTCCTTTTAATCTTAAGCTTATATTTGAATGAACCATTCCATTCAAACTGGCCTGTGTGTGTGGACAGGTCTGTGTGCATGGAGATGTCCACTCGAGATTTATGACCCAGCTCTTATCTAGCAGCTAGGGAGGACTGAGAATTCCACAAGCTGGTTTCTCAGCTTGCATGAGTGTGTTTTTTTCAGACTGCTAAAAAAATAAGGCACCTACGGAATCCAAACCATTAACTCTTTCCTTACCATTTCTGTCACAACCCTCTTTATTTCTTTTGTCGTGTACAGTTTGCATTTTAGCCCTTTATTTTTGTTTTGCTGAATTAAGCTGATTTTTGTTGGACTTCTTGGTGTCTTCATCCTTCAATCCCACACTTCCTTTCACACATGGGAAAGGGTCCTGAAGAAATTGGAAGGAATAACAGTTGATAAAGCAATGGAGTCATATGGGGTGCACCTCAGGGTCCTAAAGAAACTAAGAGAGGTGATGGCTGAACCTCTGGCAATCCTGTTTAGTCAATCACTGGAAACAGGGGAGGTGCCCAAAGACTGGAGGACAGCAGATGTAGTCCCCTTATACAAAAGAGGGAACAAAGAGGAAACGGGGAACTACAGACCAGTCAACCTGACCTCAGTAGTGGGGAAGATCGTGGAAGCACTACTGAAGGAGAGATTGGTAGAACATCTGGTTGCTAACGGACTACAAGACCCAAGGCAGCATGGTTTCACTGAAGGGAGGTCATGCCAGACCAACCTCATTGAATTTTTCTACTGGGAGACAAGGGAGGTGGATCGGGGAGGGCAGTGGACATAGCCTATCTGGACTTGAGCAAGGCCTTTGACACTGTGCCACATAGAAGGCTATTAAACAAACTGGGGAATATGGGAGTGGGTAGGACAGTAGTCCAGTGGACAGGTAATTGACTGGGTGGCAGGACACAGAGGGTGGTGGTAAATGGCTGTCACTCCATACAGGGAAGAGTGACCAGTGGGGTACCACAGGGATCAGTGCTGGGACCGGTCCTATTCAACATCTTCATCAGTGACATTGAGCCGGACCTAGAAGGCAGAATTTACCTGTTTGATGATGACACAAAGCTATGTAACAGAGTGGGCATGCCAGAGGGTGTAGACAGAATGAGGAGGGACCTGCAGAAGCTTGAAGAATGGTCAATGGTTTGGCAGCTGAAATTCAATGCAAAGAAGTGCAAGATAATGCCTATGGGGCACAAAAACAACATATCAGTTGGGGGGGTGAGGATACAGCATGCACCAATCAGGAAAGGGACCTTGGGGTTATCATCTCTGATGATCTCAAGGTAGGGAAACAGTGTGACAAGGCAGCAGGTAAAGCAAATAGAATGCTGGGTTGCATAGGCAGGGGCATCACCAGCAGGAAAAGGGAGGTCATAATTCCACTATACAACACATTGGTGAGGCCCCACCTGGAGTACAGTGTGTAGTTCTGGAGACTTTACCTACGTAAGGACATAGGGTAGAGAAGGTTCAGAGGAGGGCAACAAAGATGGTACAGGGATTGCATCACAAATCCTATGAGGACAGGTTGAAGGACTTGAATATGTACTCCCTGGAGGGGAGGAGGGAGAGAGGGGATATGATAGAGACATACAACTACCTTACAGGGAGGAACAGGGTGCAGGAATACACTATTTTCCAGCAAAAAAGATGTTCCAGGACAAGAGGGCATGGGATGAAGTTGGAGGGAGGGCGATTCAGAGGAAATGTGAGGAAGAATTTCTTCACACAACGAGTGGTGGACAGGTGGAACACCCTGCCAGAGGAAGTGGTGGAGCTGAAACAATCATGGGATTTAAGAATGCATAGGATAGACATAAGAGAATTCTGGAGGTCAGGGGTAAGAGGCAACAGACTTCTGGGAAAACATAAAGTGGACTAACAAGCTCAAATGGGCAGACTGGGTGGGCCATAGGCCTTTATCTGCCAACAGTGTTTATGTATCTATGTACTGCACAATCTTCAGCCTATCCCTATCATTTCTCAGGTTCAGGCACCAGAACTGGCCACAGTACTTCAGGTGGGGCCTCATCTGGGGACCTGTACAAAGGCAACATCACCTCCTTCCTCCTCCTAGCCAGTCCTCTCAAGCTGATTGGAGCAGATCTCGTACAAAAGATTAATATACAAGTTAGCCAGCCTTGGAGTGGGTCCCAAGGTGGTAGCCTGGATAAAAAACTGTCTGGACAACAGGACGCAAAGGGTAATATTAGACGGAGTCCACAGTGAAGAAAGGAAGGTAACTAGCAGAAGTGGTGGGGGCTGAAACAATCATGGGATTTGTTTGACATGACCTTCCTGCTGTGAATCCATGCTGCCTTGGGTCCTGTGCCCCACTGTCCTCTAGGTACTCAACAGTTCTTTCCTTCAGAAGTGATTCCATCATGTTCCCTACCACTGAGGTCAAACTGACAGGTCTGTAGTTTCCTGCCTCTGTCTTGCTCCCACTTTTGTGAAGGGGAATCACATCCACCCTTCTCCAGTCCTCAGGTACCACACCATCCTCCCATGATTTCTTAAAAAGGGTAGTCAGTGGTATTACTAGTTCTTCCTTTAGTTCTTTAAGAATTCTGGGGTGAATCCCATAGGCCCCATTGCTTTATCCACCTTCAGTTTTAAGAGTTCTTTAAGAACTCTTTCTCCTGTGAAAGGCTAATATCAACCCCCCCATCCAGAGTGCTTCTATTGACTGGATTAGGTCTCCCCCCCAACACTTTTCCATTGTGAATTCAGTATCCCTGCTTTTTCCCTGTCTTTCTCTACACAACCACCTTCCTCTTTATTCATCCTCAGTATCCATGCCTTCGTCTTTCTTTGCTCCCTAATGTACTTATAAAAGGTTTTATCCCCCATCTTAACCAAGTTGGCTATCTTTTCTTCAGTTTAGACCTTTGCTATTCTGACTGCCTTCCCCGCTTCCTTCTGCTTTAACTGGTACAGTTCTCTGTCCTGCTCCTTCCGTGTTTCCTTATACTTCCTGAATGCTATCTTTTCTCCCTTACCTTCCCAGCCACTTCTTTTGAGAACCATAGTGTTTTTTCTTTCATTTTGATTTGTTTATTTGCTTCACACAAAGACTTGTTGCCTCTGTGATGGCAGTTTTGATGTTTCCCCATTGTTGCTCCACCCACCTTCTTGCTTGTTTGCTAGTGCTTTTCTGAGGTACTATCCCATTTTGACAAAATCAGCCCTCCTGAAGTCTAGTACCTTCACTTTTGTGTGGCTTGACTCTACTGCTAAGTTTATCGTGAAACACACTGTTTGGTGGTTGCTTGTTCCCAGATGGCTACCCACTTCAAAATCAGAGGTCCTCTCTCCTTCCCCATTTGAGAGTACCAGGTCTAAGATTGCTCCCTCCCGAGCGGGTTCCAAAACTAGCTGTGTGAGGCATGGCCCCTGTAGGGCATCGAGAATGGCCCTGCTCTTGGATGTGGCTGCAGCAGAGGTGCTCCAGTTAATATCTAGCATATTCAGGTCCCCCATCAGCAATATCTCACCTTTCTCTGCCATCCCAAGGATGCCTTCTATCATTTCCTTGTCCATTTTCTCCCCCTGAGACGGGAGTCTGTATACAGCCCCTGTGCAGATTGTGGAGCCATTTCCAGTGTCCGTGGTGACCCACAGTGCCTCCTCTCCTCCCTGTTTACCCTTTAGTTCTGTTGCATTGATCTCTTCCCATACATAGAGAGCTACTCCTCCTCCTCTTCTTCCCTCCCTGTCCCTCCTGTAGATTGTATACCCTGGTATGTTGACATCCCAGTCGTGGTTCTCTGTGTACCAAGTTTCTGTGACTGCCGCGATATCCAGGCATCCCTCTTCCATCAAGGCCACCATTTTGGGGAGCTTTTTACGTAGACTATGGGCATTGGTACTCATTACCCTCCATTTTTTTCTGGCTTTATTTCTTTTTGCCCCATCTCTGTCCTTACTGCCTTTGTCTTTTTCTCCATTTACCCCTGCCCTTATCCCTATCAACTGCTCTATCTTGGTGTTTACTTCACTAACTACCCTGATTTTTTTTGGGAGGGGCTAGGATTTCCCCTTCTCCTTTTCAGTGCCTCCCCCCTTGGCTAGTTTAAATGCTTGCCAATGAAGCATTTAAACCTATCACCTAGGATTCTGGTTCTCGTCCAGGACAGATGCAGATCATCGTGCCTGTATAGGCCTGCATCCCCCCCAGGTGGAGCCCCAGTCCCCAATGAAGCCAAATCCCTGAGCTCCGCACCAGTTTTTCAACCAGTCATTGAATCCCATTGTGCGGAGTACCCTAGTCTCATCCATGCCATAGACAAGTAGCACTTCCGAGAAAGTTACCATGTGTGCTGCTTGTCTAAGGCCCCTCCCCAACTCCACAAACTCCTGTTGCACTGCTCTGATCCCATTCTCAGCCAGGTCATTCATCCCTAGGTGGATAATGACATCCAGCTCACTCCCACTTGCAGCTGCTCCCATGATCCTGAGGATTTGTTTCCTGTCCCTTCAAGCCATGGCACTGGGCAGACACCTTCCCTCCCTTTCCCTTCCCTCCCCCCCCAGTTCTACCCCCCTAACAATCGAGTCCCCCACCAGGAGTTGTTTCCTTCCTCTGTGGGGTCCTGTGCTACCCTCCTGTGGGTCTCCATTGTAGAGGTTCCCAGCATCCTCCTTGGTCTCCACTGTGGATGCCCCCATAGAGGAACCATGCTCCACCAGAGTGGCAAATGAATTGTGGAGAGGCACAACTGGAAGGATGCACCTCTGTTTCACCACCCTCACCCTCCCTGAGGCCACCGTTCTTGCTCCCTCTTCTTCTCTGCAGCTCGCTGTTCTCACTCTGCCTCACAGCGTTCTCAGTCCCCCTTCCTCTGGAACTCCAGCTCCATTCTGCGCAACTCAATTTGCAGCCTGAGTACTTCTGGATCCAGGGTACTGGTGTCCTTCCCCTGCTGCTGTGGCCCTTCACTGACACTAGCCTTATTGCCCTCCTCATTGGATCTGGACACTGCACTGGCTGCTAGCCTTGCCACACTCAAGGTTTGGTCCTTTTCAGTCGCTGTCTGTGACTCGATGCTCTGGGTATCTGCTTCCATCAGGGCATCTACGGGGTTCTGTTTGGTGGCTTTCACCTCAAACAGGACTCCTCTGTCCCCACACAACTGCTTTAAGTAGTCTACAGTGTGTCTGCTGTAGTTGGAAGCCATCTTCTTCCCTAACTACTTGCACTTTAGAAAAAAAATAAAATGGGTAGGAACTTGACTGTACGCCAAGTGATATAGTTCTGTCTCCTTTTTAAAAAAAAAAAAAATCACAGCCTTTTTCTTTCTTTGCAAGTGAGCTGATGATCTCAAGCTGACACACCGAACAATAAAAGCTTATAATACCAAAATGATCACACCTCTGCCAACCAATCTGTCACAAACCCACTCAGCAAGTCAGGCTCTCTGCTCCCACAGTGCCAACCTCCGAGTATAGTCTTGTGAATAGTTAACATAACAGGGTAATCCTGTCTGTTTTTGTGGGTTCGAATCAAACTTTGGTCTCAAGTTCTGGAGGGATTCAAACTGTGTACCTCTTGCAAGCATACCAAGTGTACAGGCTCAGATAATTCTGCTCTTTGGGGGGGGCAGATATCTTTTGCCTACGGGCACTTAACCAGGCGTACAAAATGAACCCTTAAAACTCTGTTAAAGACCTCAGAATAAACTCTTACTTTTTCCCAGTTTGGTAAAACCAGTAAGCTTTGTACAGTGTCAACTTTAACCATGTATGCTTCATTTGTCAAGAAAAAGAATTTCAAAGGCACACCAAGTATTCTCTAAAGTAGAGGTTTACTTAAAAATAGATAAAAAAAATGTAAAATGTAAATACAGAACCATATATCACAAAAACATACAATCATTTAAAAGAACAAGGGTTAAAAAAAGTGCAAAATTCCTACCACCAGGCAATTCGACATATATCTAATGTATTTCTTCTAATAGTACTGATAGACAGATGCTGTTGTCGAGTCCAAACATATGTGTCTAAAGGTTTAACAGCATCATTAAAAAAAAACTGTCTTGACCCTGCCTTCTCCATGATGTCACCTAGCTCCTCCTCTGTTTATTAAAAATTATACAATCAGGATGTCATCACTCAGAAGGTAAATTAAATAAGGTTAATTTCTAAGTCCTTCTTTCATCCATGAGCAACATCCTGCTTTTACAGACATCAGAGGAACATTTATGACTTTGCACTCGTGTGACATAACCTGTTTTTCCTCCTCTAAATGTCATAAAATAGATATTTTCTATCCTCTCAGCTAGCAAGCTACAATTAAGCTAGATAAACAGGAGATGCTTAATTTAGGCCTCTTCTAGTCTATAATTATCTCCTGGCCTTCCAGGTAACACCTTGTATCTAAAACCTGGGAGGGAGGGTGTCATTCCACAGGCTGTTTCAGCAAGTCTCATGAGAGGCACTCAATAACACATTTTTACATTACAAAAATCATACAGTGATCAGAACCAGCTGTCCAAGCATCACAACCATTACAGACCAGTTAGTAAGACTGCCCACCCCCACCACCCAGTCAGTCGCCCTTTCCACCCCACAAACCAGTCTGTAGGCTTCCCCACCCCCTCAGCCCTGTCAGTAGCCCTCCCCACCACTGCAGCCCTGTTGCTAGCCCTTATACCTCTCAGCTGTCACATATTACAACATCACTCAGGTTACCTCTCGGAAATCCTCTGTCCCACATGGAGATGTTGATATTTCACACAACCCACTAGGACGTTAATGTATATATTCAGAATAATTTATGATGCTCAGTTATCAGCAAACATTATATCCATTAGTAAACTGATATCACAGTGTTCTGAGCATCCAATATCATGTTTGAGAAAATGTCACACTTTTTATGTTTTGGTTACATATCTTGTCACACATTTGTGCGACAAGAAAATGTGTTACAATAGTGCTACTCCCCCTCGCAGCCCAGGCCATAACCACAACCCAGTCACGTCTGCGCTACTGTAATTCTATATGTTAAGAGTCCCAGCCAAAGCAATATTGTTGGTGAGCTACATATATAAAACAGTCACCTTGCCTGGCTTGGTGGCTGGGAGCTCAGCCTAGTCACCCCACAACCAGGTCAGTAGCAGCTCTCTCCACTACCACAGCTCAGCTGGTAGCCCCCCCACAGCATGTTGTTATCCCTACCCCAACCACCACTACAGCCCAATCAGTATCCTTCTCCACCCCTCCAACCCAGTCAGTAGCCCTCCTCACCTCCGCAGCCCAGTCTGTAACCACAACTTAGTCTGGTTTGGTCTACTTTAATTCTAAATGTTAACAGTACCAATCAAAGCAATATCGTGAGTGAGTTTTACACAAATCTATTGAATAAGTCATGCAGTACTGCAGCATCACAAACCCAAAGCTTTGGTACAGGTGAATGATGGGGTAGAATTAAAGGGACAATGCCAACCCTCTTTGCATCATATTATTTCTAGTTGAAACCCCACATTTTATGATTGCTTACCTTCTCTAAAACACATTGAAGTTGTTGGTTGTTTGATCTGCTTCCTTTTTTTAGGAAGGCAGTATAGCATAGTGGTTAAAAGCACTGAGCTGGAGAACTGGGTTTGAATCCCACAGCCACCACTTGTGTACTGTGTGACCATGAGCAAGCCACTTAATTTCCCTGTGATCCCAGGATACACCTGGAAACAAGCCTCGACTTAGTGTTTCTTTCCTGTCTAAAAAGTGTAAACAAAATAAAATTTAGTAGAATTGAAATGCAACTATACCCAGCCTTTGTTTTCCTTCAAATCTTTGATCTACTCTTATTGCATACCTCCTGAACATTGGGAACATCCCCAAAACAGTGCAGCCACCCATGATGCAATAGCCTCCTCTTCTCCCACAGTATTATGGGTGGCTAGTTTGTGTTAGGGGCATTTACAACTCCAGGAAAGATGTACTGGACGTTGATCAAAGAATGTAAACAAATTCAGTTTTGTGTGGTAACACCAGTATGGTGGGCAGTCATTTTTTTGCTTCTAAAAAGAAAAAAACGAAGCTGAATAAAACTACCATCCACATCAGCAATCTGTACAGAATGTGACCAATTATAACTTGTGTTTTGTAAACTAGAAGCACTTTGAGGCCTAAAGGGGTTGACAGTGTCCCATAACAGGTTTCCCAGAGCTTCTAGTTCTGTATACCATAATATTGTCTGGGCCTGAATACATGCACTGGCTCAAAAGAAAATAAAAAAGGTTTTCTTTGTTTTTGCTTTGCCTAGACAGCCCCTCCAGAGCACTACAAACCTCCATGACAGCAATTTTAGCAGCATCCTGGGGTTAAGAAAGAAGTACTGGTGACCACCTCACAGTACTTGCATCTGCTGCACTTATGAGTATTGTTTGGTAGTGCTGGCAGTCAGGTACAGGGATGTGGAATTAACTGCAAACTTTAGGAAAACCACTGGCTGCACTATCATACTGTTGTTATAGGTGTTTCATCTAGCTTTTTAACTTGCACTCATACACTGTCATATAATTTTTATCACTTTTTCACTTTGTTGTAGAGGGGAGTACCTGTAGCTTTAATGATTACCATTTATGTATTTAACTTTCTATTTAAGCTCCCTTCTCTCCCTGCACCTGAACTCTTCCAGAGTTGCCAAGGCACACCTGCTTTGTCCCTCTTACCTGTGGGATGACATTCTAGACTTTCCCCCACAGAACCTTGGCTGTTCCCCCCATGTGGGCATGAGGTGGAGGGGCTTACCTTGAGGTGCTGAGTTTCATCGGGAGGCATGAGCAGCGAGTCAGACAGGCAGATCCTTGCAGTGCCAGGCGATCCTTCATTGATGGGTGCAGGGACCATTTTCCTTGTTTCTCCCAGGTCAAGGATGTCAGCATGCAGAGGATTTCCGTGGGTACGCGTGCACACGTGTAGGCATGCCGTTGCACCCAGATCCCAGTCAACGACCATCCCATCCCTTATATCCCTAGCTGCACTGCCACCCGTGGTCATATAGGTGGTAGTATAGCAGTGGGACTGCTACTCTCCTTCGCCTGGAGGAGGAGAGCGTCCTGTGAGACCCTCAGTCATCCTCCCCCTGCCACCTGAGCTCACGCCTGAACTTGTCTTGCTGGCACCACAAGTGGTAGTGCTCTGCTGCACTGATGGGCTGGCAGGATTACCATTTATAAGTCTGCCTGTCCAAAACCGTGTTAGTCTCTTGACAAAGCACATGCACACCAAATGTTGAGATGACGGTTTCTGCACTGACTCAACACCCCCTGTTTAATGCTGCACTGTTTGTAATGTATTTATTTATTTATTTTTTGTTGGCTGGGGAAGTGCACTAGACAAATTCTGCCTATTCAGGCACGACCCCTGGGGGAAAGGGAGTCAAATGAAAGCCTACTGACCTTGAACCAAATTAAGCTGTTGGTGATATTTTTAGTGAACGGGGGAAGTTTGGCCAGGGCACTGGGGAAATTCTCCTATTCGTCCTATAAGGGGAGCTGCTGCTGCTTGACTCATGTCCAGTTGCACAGCTGGAGTGGTGGTGGAGGAGGTGGTGTTGAATGTATTGGAGCATAGGACGAACAGTATGGATTTACAACGGACTTTACCTGAGATGGACTCTTGTGCTGAGACTTATACAGCGCTGCAGGAGTTACCTCGGTGGAATCCTGGACATACCGTGGACTCCTCTGGTGTGTTGCACGCGGGGACGAATTGGGAAGGTACGGTTGATGCAGTGTCAAGATCCACTGCACTGGAGGTGGAGGATGTTTCTTCTGGTGCATCTCTGGCCCCTCTTGTATCTCTAGGGGCTCCGGATTTGGTAGTAGATGGGAGCAGGCGGTCTGGAGCACTCCCATGCCAAGAGGAGAAGTCATGCGGGCCAGTGCAGCATCCTTACTGGATAAGGCTGATATTTGGCAGCATGAAGACAGATTCCAACTTGACTCTGCTAAGACTCAGGTACAGAAGACTTTGCCTTTGACATTCATTTACTCAGGGATACAGGCGCTAGGAGCACAGAAGGGGAAGGAGGCGTGTCAGTTTGGAAATGAGTTGTATGGAGAGCAGGGCATTGGAGGGCCAAAGAATCCTGGAAGGGCCGGGTATTGTGCTGATCACCCAAAGACTTTGGGGACCATATTTATGGAGGGTGGACCCCCTTCTTGTGGGACTTCAGACTTTTCCCTTCCTGTTGGAGGGAGGAAACAGGGGGAGACAGACCTTTATCCCCCTAAACAGTGGTCCCTTGTCTGTGCTTTGCTGGATGCGGGTTAGACCCTGGATCCCATTGGACAATGGCACACTGAGCTCCCCTTGGCCCCTAGTGGGATCAGTTATACTATGGAGCCCGGACTTGGGGGTATAGCTCAGGTGGGAAAAGTGGGCACTGGGGCTGGGTTTTCTTTGGCCGCTGGTCTGCCAGTCTCTCCAGTGGGTTTAGGAGTGCTGACTTTGTTTGATCCCCTTGTCACATTGATACTGCCACCTATATGGTTTCTCCTGAACTGCCTACTGGGTGTGATTCCTCCGTGCTCTCTTGTGTGGAAGTTTCTGATTATCTAAGCACAAGGGAGGGGACAGGGGCTTCTGGAGGACTGTCTCAACTGCCAGATTTGCCACTTCTTGGTATCTTTCCTATGGCTCTGGGACTACAAGGCCCTAGCAGGAATAGGCAGACATGTGATTTGTCTTGGGCTGACAGGGTGAACTTTGAGTTCCTCAGTCTTCTGCTCCATCCTACCATCCTCAGTTGGCAGTAAAGGCTTCTCGGTCAGCAGTCAGTAATTGGTCTCGATTCAGACAATCGGACTTTTTCGCTTCCTCTCCTGCCCCTGCCCAGAGGTGTAATGCAGTCTGTCTCTTTTATAAAGGGGGATTGGCAGAGAAGCCTGATAGGGCCTATGTGGGGAGGGCCCTGTTGCAAGACTTCCTGCTTGTGACTCCTCATGAACTGTATGCTTTATTATACAATGGCAAGAAAGAATCTTGGACTGTGATTGGTCAGTTTGGGGCTGGACCCATGGTGTTATCTCAGCATAATGCCACTGGTCTAGTCTCGGCACTGTGAACCAATTGATGATTGTTTGGATGAGGAGCTTTTGGACCTCTTTTTTTGCATCTCCTCTTAAACAAAAATATTTTTCCACACTAATAAAAACATTCTTTAAAATATTTTTTTTTATTTTATATATAACAACAAGCCATTGTATAATAGGAATAATGCACTCCAGGGTGTGTGTCATGCTGGGATAACGGCACACCTGGGACATTGTATGCACTCGGCCTGCGGCCTCGTGCCCAACCCCCCCCCCAGGTGTGGCGTTATCCCAGCATGACACACACCCTGTCATGCATTATTCCTTTATTGCATGCCCCTATGGATGGTTACTTTGATCTGAGTTTCCAGTCCCCTGTGTATTTGCATAAATTCTGGCCTGATTATGATAAACTTAAGGACACGCCACTATGGACTCCCTTTCAGGCGGTCCCCATGACTAAGCCTCCGGTAAGGATGCTGACTGTCCTGCTTAAGAATGAGGGGTTAAGGTTCAAGATGTGCACTATTGGTTGGCTCAACAGTGTGAAGTGCTGGGGGAACCAGAGCCAGTTTTCTGGATGGGGCACTGGCACTTCAGGATTAAATTGCACCACACAGCCAACAGTCTTCAGCATTTGCCCAATATCTTTTATCTCAGAAGAGATAGGGCACAATGCTTCTATCTGGGAGAACCCAAGATGTGCTTTCGCAGTGGCTCTGAAGCACATCTTAGCAATGCTTTGTGACATGGTGTGCTTCAGTCTGTGTCTGGAAAGGGGGCACACGGGAGCACAGTTCGTTAATGCTTTGTGTTGTAATTTGTGTGACTATACTGGACATTCCATTCGCACATACCCTTGGGCCATGCATAACCAGAGAGATGTGGTAGACAATCAGGATTGCATTTTGGAGCTGGCTCACCATGCACACCAACAGCAGAGACAGAGGGCGCTTGCTGTATCCATGCCACATGCAATGAAACCGGAGGATGTGATCCCTGAGATAGACTGTGGCCCCTATACTCTTGGAGGAGATACTCCTTGCATCTTGGACTCTCCCGTCCCAGCAGGAGGCTTTGGTTTTAGCTCCTGATGTGCCGGCTCGAGTGGAGCTTCCACTCGTAGGGGCTGTTAAACAGGGGGGCTGTCCTGGTATGAGTGAACTAATGCACCCTCCAACACAAGATGTGAAGGTGGCTCACAGAAAGCAGTCTCTTCATTCACATAAACAATAGGAAGTGAATGAAGGGAAGTTGGCAATCCCACTGGGAAATAAACACGTCATCTTGATGGAGGTGGAAGGGGAGGAGGATTGTAGTGCTGAGATGGAGTATTCCTCCTGTGCTTCAGAACATCCTTCTGCCGTCATGGATACTGAGGAGGAAGAATCTAAGATGTCAGGCAAGACCAATGTGTGGAAGAAACAGAAGAAGGGGACTTGCCAGAAGAAGGCTCCAAATATGGACTGTATGTGATGCATGTCTTTGTTTGTCTAGTGATTGTTGGTCTTTTCTTTTTCCCTCCTCTGTCTTTTATGGGGACTTTGTTTTGTCTGGCCACCTTGAACACCAATAGCATTAAGTCCCTGACAAGGAGAGGTACACTTTTCATGACCCTTAGGGATTTGGACTGTGATGTCCTTTTTCTGTAGGACACCCGTTTACACACTGCCAATGATATTTACCAGGCTGGTAGACACTGGTGCTGGGCTCCATCTTTTTGGTCAGTGGGTACTGACCACTGCGTGGGAGTGGGAATTTTATTTTCAAGCGACTCCTGGCAGGTTACGAGATTAGTTGATATTGTCCAGGGACGGGTGCTTCTTTTGGATGTCACCTACCAGGATATGCCTCTCTGGTTCGTTAATGTGTATCCCCCAGGGTAAAAAAGGACAAGGTGGATCTTTTCCATATTATTTACCTCCATGCATGTAGTGTGCGGGGGGACTTTAAGTGTGGTGCATCCACCTCTGATCGGGGTGGACACACTGCAAAAATCTCTTCAAGAAGCTATGCAGGTTGCCTCTTTGGTGGATGCATACTGAGCAAAATTTCTCTTGGGGGACGTACTTATCACCTGGCTGCACGTGCCTCTCAAATAGATTTTGTTTTGACTTATTTCGTATCAAGTCAAATGCAGTTGGTTCCAACTGAAGTTTCGGATCATCTTCTGATCGGTGGTTCATTTGTAGTTACACCCTGTCTTGACCCTGGAAGGGGATACTGGAAACTTAATAATATGATTTTGAGGCCCCAGTTTGAGGGGAGGACAATAGAGGAATTCCTCAGAGACCGTTAATCGGTAGCCTGTGTTTATGTAGACTTGGGGCATTAGTGGGTAGACACTAAAACTGATTTAAAGTTATGTCTTCGCCTCACCAGGGCAGCTACGAGGTCTCAGTATCTAGAGTATCTGAGGCTGAGACATTAGTAAATGCATCTCCTTACCCTACAGTATGGTATGGGAGGGGATTATTTGGCACAATTTAGGTCAAGAACTGCATGAAGACACTCCAGTATGATAGGAGTAAGTCCTTGTTCATGGAACATTAGATGGGCACACAGGGGATGTCTGGGTTGATTGACCCTTATGACAGCTGTCGCTACAGAGTGACACACAGAATGGTTACAGGGGTACGTATGGCATTAGGGCAAGTTGTTACACAATGGGATTCTGTGTTACAGGGGGTTCAGGAGTATTTGTAGAACATGTTCAGACGAACCCATTGCATTGGTTCGATGGATACTTTTCTTGCCCATGTTGTGATTCCTCGTATTCCTGAGGAACATCTTGACCATCTTATGAGGGACATTGCCCTGGAAGGGGTGGAATGGGCCATAGCCCATTTGCACATGAATCGAGTTCTGGGTTTGGATGGTTTGACTTCTGAATTTTATAAAACATTCAGTGTCCGGATGGTGGAAATTTAGATGGTGCTTTTTCACAGGATTCTGGCGGAAGGGCTTCTTCCGCGTTCCATGTCAGAAGCTCTCCAGATCTTGTTGTTTAAGAAGGGTTCTTTAACTGCTCTCAGTAACTGGAGACCACTATGCCTTTTGAACGTGGACCTTAAACTTCTGATGATGATACTGAGTGCTCGCCTGGCTGTGGTGGCTCAGTTTGTCATTTCTCCTGTCTAGACGTGTACCATCCCTGCCCGGCACATGATCGACAGTTTGATCCTTGTGAGGGAATTATTTGAGGTGGGGGGGGGGGGACCTGACAGGACACAGAGTTTTTCTTTTGACGCTTGACCAGGAAAAGGCATTTGATAGGGTGTCGCACCCCTATCTGTATGTTGTCCCTCATTTGTTTTGCGATTGGCTCCCTATGATCTACGATTCAGCCACACTGATCCCCCTTGTGAACAGGCATTTGGGAACTCACTTTTCTTTGAAGGTAGGGGTCTGTTAGGGGTGTCCTATGAATCCCCTCCTGTACACATTTTGTCTGGACCCCATTCTTTGAAAAATATTGATACACCCCCAAATTAGAGGTATTTGTACTCCCTCGTCCGCCGTTGTTGCCTATACAGACAATGTTAATCTCCTGGTGCAGGATGTAGCTTCAGGGTGCATCGCGCTGGATTTTTTTCACTCATATGGTCCCATTTCGGGCACGGTTTTGAATATCTCAAAGTGTACTGCAATTGCTCTTGGGCCACAGGTCATGAGGGGGCTCAATGGGGGAATTCCTCTAACTTTAGGGCCCATTCAGACATTGGGGGTATATTTTGGACTTGGGGATATGGCTGTTAATAATTGGGATCTGAAATTGAATTGCTGCGCATCCAGGGTTTCCTCTTGGAAATCATGGAAAAAAATTCAAGAGAAAATGGGTGGCAGTGGTTAGGATGTTTCTACTTCCCCTTTTCCTTCATTTGGGAAAGGTTTATTTGATTCCCAGAGGTATGGAAACTTGTTTTTATAGTTTATTTTTTCAGATGATATGGGGAAGTAGGTTAAACCCTATCAGGCAGGACATACTGTACCTTCCCATCATGGAGGAGGGTTTGAATATGTTTAATCCGGTGGTTAGGATAACGTGTCATTTTTTGAAATGTAATTTTGGTTTATTTTTTAGATGGGAAGGACAGGTGTTGGAAACTCTGGATAGCAGTCTGACTCGATCCCATTTTGCAACAATGGACAAGACTGAGTTTTTCTCCTCCATTGTCTAGAGGAGCAAACTTATATGTCCAAATGATTTTGGAGAAATTGCGGAGATGGAGGAGGGCATATACCCTCCCTAGGTTGATTCTCCCCCTGCTACTATATCAGGATATTTTGACTGGTTATTTTTTGAAACCTCATGGGTACCCCAGTGTTCTGGAGGTTTGGTATGCTCTCTTGCATACTAACCTGAGCGATTCCCTCACCCATCCAGGATGTGGGATGTGCTCTGGCTTAGCAGTCATGGTAGACTGAGTGTGAAGGCTAACATTAAACATAGGAGCATGTCGGAATGATTCTGTCCCAGGGAGGAGTGTGCCCAGATTTTGGAATCTATGTCACATTTTTTGGTGGAATGTCCCTTTGCCGGGGCATTCTGGGGCCTTTTGGCAAGGAGTTGGGGGGGAACCGGGTTGGCGGTCCATGTCTTATGAGGCGGTTATACTGGGTCTCTCCCCCTCCGCCGCAGTGCATGGGGAATCTTGTGGGAGATTTATTATTATTACTCTTTCAAAGTATTTTTATGGCATGCACCCTGTGCTTTTCTTTTACAGGTCCTCTTTTTGCCACCGACTGCCGTGCTCCAAATGGTGGAAAGGGAGCTGCTTTTCATATACTCGTCGTGTTGTCACTCTGGGAAGGGTGGGGGTGTACCTTGATGTGGAAACATGTGCAGACTCATTTTGAACCTCCTTGAAAGAGGTCTGAGGTCTATTCTCCCTCACTGCTCTTTGCTTAAAAAGCTGAGAGGGATGAGAGGGGGGCTGTTGTTTTGTGCCCAGATTGTCTTTCTTTTGCTAATACTTTTGCTTTGAGTTATTGGGGGGGGGGGTGAGTAGGGATGGATGGGAGTGCTGTGATTTTAGGGTATGGGAGGGGGAAGGGGAAGAATTGCTACTATTTTTCATTTTATTGTTCTTGTACTTTTTCTTTACTTGGTGGTACGGACGATATGTCATTACTGTATTTATTCTCCTGTATGTTTCATTGTCCAAATAAAAAATAACAACTCCCCTACTCTTTTTGAGAAGTGCCATGGGATCTTTAACATCCACCTGAACTTTCACCAGAACAGGCAGATGGGATCTCGGTTTAACGTCTCATCCTAAAGAAGGCACCTCAGGAGTGCAGCACCCCCCTCATGCTGCTCTACAGTCTCAGTATTGGGATTTAACCCAAGTGCCTGGTGTGGGGAATAGAAACCACAGCCTTCTGATCTCCCAGCCTGAGAGGCAAGTGTGCTACCGGTTCTGTGTCATAACGGCAACCGCCGAAAGATGATTGCCGTTATGGTGAAGTCACAATGCCAAAAATCAATTTAGGTTCTGTGACACTGGTGCACAGCAATATGGTGCCAGGGACTTTCATTTTTAACGTTTTATGCAGGGGCTGTGCCCCCCGCACCCCCCTACTTAAGGATTCTCAACTTCAGGTGGGTGCATGTCGGGGAAGGGTGCAAAATGTTAAAAAAAAGAATTTGAGCTGGGCGCAACAAAAATGTACCTACACCCAGACCCAAACCCAGCACCCTGTCCATCCAAGCCATGAACTCACCCACCACACCACAGGGCCAGCTCAGCAGCCCACTGCAGCACTACCCCTCAAAACCCCTCCTGCCCCTCACTGAGCATGCTCGTTTCCACCTCTCCACACTCACGTACGTGTAGCGACATCCTGTCGCTACATGTGTGAACCCACCCCATCCAGTTGCTCTACCTCGTTGGGGGTCCCCATGATGTGCTGCGATTGAGTCGCCATTTTGCGGTTCACTCAATTGTAGTAGTGCATGTCATGGGCTACCGTCCTACCTGCTGAGCCACTGACACTGCAATAAACTTGTTTTTCACAAATCTTATCAGGTCTGAGTACTGGTGTTTATTGTGCCTGGCGAGGTGAATGCGTGGGTTTGTTGTTTTCCTCTCGTGTGAGTTACTGGCAGCACCATGAGCCATGCTAGGAGCATACGCGTAACTTCGTGAATTTGTAATATTTTCACTCCAGATTTTCAAAACTGCCATTTTTTCACACCTCCTTATGAACAGTACTGCTGTCATTTTACATATCCTGACTGAAATGTGTTTTCGTGCGTCCGGTGCAGAATAGAGCGGTCGCTGTGTGAAATCAGTTTTCGGGACAGTTTGAGAAAATGACAGTAACACTGTTCATGAGCAGAGGTCCTAAAATGCCTATGTTGAAAATTTGGTACTGAACGTCCATAAAATGACTGTGTTTCCATGCACCCTTGTAACTTCGCAAATTTACAATATTTTCATGCCAAATTTTCAACACTGCCATTTTTTCACACCTCCTTATGAACAGTACAGCTGTCATTTTTCACATCCTGCCCAAAATGCGTTTCCGCACATGTGGTGCACAATGGTGTGGATGCTGTGGGAAATCAACTTTTGGGACAGATTAACAAAATCACAGCACCACTATTCATGAGGGGAAGGTCCCAAAATGCCTATGTTGAAAATGTGTCTAACAAACTCCCAAAAATAATTGAGTTATGGATGTGTGTTGCACAGTTTCTATGCATGCTCATGACTTCACCAATTTTTCATATTTTCCCTTCAGATTTTCAACGTTGCCATTTTTTTACTCCTCCTCATGAACAATACAGTTGTCATTTTCCACATCCTGCCCCAAATGTGTTTTCATCCCTGTGTCGCCAAATGGCATAGCCGCTGTGCAAAACCACCTTTCAGCTAACAAACTGATTGTGCTGCTTTTCATGAGGTGGCCTCACAAACAGCCCATGTTGAAAATTTGGAGTGAAAATACCAACACACGCCTACAGTGTTAGGGTTCCCAACTGTTGCACCCCACCCTGTACAGACTGACAGGTGTCAGGAGTGACTTGGGATCATCGGCTGTAATGTGCATGCCATTCCACCCTCACCCCCACCCTGCAGCTAGTGACAGGCATCGTGGTGTGCCTCGCACTGTTCGGTCACAAAGGCCACCCTGTTCTCCTATACTACACCCACCTCAGCGTATTTCCTTATGGAATAGGGTAAGTATAACACCCAAAGACCCCAAAGCACACCATGACACTTGTCAGTGTCTACAGGATAGGGTGTGGTACAATGGCATGAGCGTTATAGCTGACAACCAAAACACACACCCCAATGCCTGTTGTACTCTACAGGGTGTGGGTGGGTTGATGTCACTTCAATACTTCACTGCCATTCCTATTATGTGTCTCTAGCTCTGGTACTACCAGTGCCAATGCCAGCGAGACAACATTCGGCATTGACAAATGCTTGTTTTGTTTTTAGCTTGGACAGGTGCACTCCCTTACAGAAATACAAGTGCATGCATGTGTGCCACATGTATGCGGCACACATGCTGCGCACTTGTATTTCTGTAAGGGCTGAGCTAAAGTTTGAGTCCAGGTGCATCCTGGGAACACAGGGAGGTTATGTCACCTACTCAGAATCACACATTCTACAACTGGAGGTTGTAAGAATCCAACCCAGGTCTGCTGGATGTACCCAGCTCATTCACAGCTTATTGCTCTAATTTCTAGGCTACACTTCCAGCCCATGGGCAGAAGAGAACTCAGTTTAACATCTAAAATGAAGGGAACACTGCAACCGTATAGCCCCCTTCCTAGTGTTGCACTGCAGTGTTAGTACTGGTTATAAATCCAAGTTTCTGATGTGGGACAAGAACCTATGACCTCCCAGTCTTCCGGTCTCAGAGGCAAACATGCAATCTACCCTACCTTTTCATACATGTTGCAGACCCTGTTTTTTTATCAGCTCTTCTGGCTTGCATCACTGCCTGCTCAACTCCAAAGTGAAGAAACACATTGATAACACGGATGATATAAACTGTTAGGCATCAGTTTTATCACAGAAAAACATTTGGGGAGGGTTGATGTACCAGTCTCACAAACATGATATATTCTTTGCAGTTGCCATTCCAAAAGTCAACATAGCCTAGCTAGCTAAGGTCTGCAAACATCTTTTCAAGGCTACCACCAAGGGTACCTGCACCCGGACCCAAACCCAGCACCCTGTCCACCCAAGTCATGAACCCACCCACCACACCACGGGCTAGCCCACTGTGGTACCACTCCTCAAACCCCTCCGCCCCTTGCTAAGTGTATAGTTTCCCACCCCCTCGGCTCCTAGGTTATGTGACATCCCTATCGCTGCATCATAAAACCACCCAATCTGGTCACCCTACCTTGTTGGTAGCCCTCATGACATGCACTGTGAATGAGTCGCCGTTTAACGGTTCGCTCAATCACAGTCGTGCATGTCACGGGCTACCGTGCTACCTGCTGAGCCACTGACACTGCAATAAACTTGTTTTTCACAAATCTATCAGGTTTGAGTACTGGTGTTTATTGCGCCTGGCAAGGTGAATGCATGGGTTTGTTGTTTTCCTCTCATGTGAGTTACTGGCAACACCATGTGCCATCCTAGGAGCATCACTTTCCCCTGCATTAACCTTCACTAATGCGCATGCTGACTCCCACAGCCTCACTGAACAGCCCACAGATAATGTTTAAAGTGTGTCTATATATATGTAAGGTTTGGCAGTACACTGGTTCCCACACTTTGAGAGGTACCCAAAACTTAACTTAGGCTAAAGGGAACCAGGTTACCCACAGGGGGCTAGCATGACAGTGCAGGGAAGAAGGAAGAGGGGAGGTGGAGGATGCACTGCAACAAGACCCAAGGGGCTATAGTCGTCAGCTTTTGTAGTTATTGGAGGTGGGGTTTTCATGGGCTGTCCAGTGAACTGCAGGCTAAAGCCCTATCAGTGGGAGCAGGCATGAGTCTTTTCCTCTAGGGGTTGACCTGGTTGGTTGAGAAAGCCACTGCGCTATATTGAGGCGTCTCAGGGCTGAAACATGTGTCTGTGGTTTGTTGTGCTTACTATAAGCTGGAATTAATGGAAAACTCTGTCTAAGCCTATCCTACACTATGTTCTTCATACACCTACCCATCATGCTTTGCACTGAGTTTGAGGCTTTTGAGTGTGTTTATGTGGCTGGGACTGAGAGTCATGAAAACTAAACTTATGAAGGAACATGTGATTTCCATACAGAGGAACTCCAGCAATTTATATCCACAGTGTGTGATGTCTTCATAAACCCCTTGGGCTTTGCTCTCGAGATTTATGGACACCACACACCTCAAGTGTGTTAAGAACCTCATAATACACCCATTTCCATATACTATCCTCTATATTGATTCCCCTCCTCTGCTCACTACCCTTCTTTGAAGCCCAGTATATTGTTAATCTTACTTCCTACAACCCCACATTGTTGCAGTTACTTCAGCTTTCTGTCTTTCTCCTCTTCCTCAATTGTATGTATGCATGTATTTATTTATTTAGTTGTAATTTTTGAGCAGGAAATGCACACTGAGCTGTGACAGCTCATTTCCTGGTAGTCCTGAGTGTGGGTTATATGGGGTGGACCTGTTTTATTAACAGGGGCCTGGACACTGAGAAAGCACACTACTCTTATGATAAGAGCCATGACATCAGACATTTGTTTTTATTTTTTTATTATTAGCTGGGACAGGTGCACTCCCTTACAGAAATACAAGTGCACAGCATGCGTGCCACATGTATGCGGCACACATGCTGTGCACTTGTATTTCTGTAAGGGCTGAGCTAAAGTTTGAGTCCAGGTGCATCCTGGGAGCACAGGGAGGTTATGTGTCTTACTCAGGGTCACACATTATGCAACTGGAGGTTGTAGGAATCCAACCCAGGTCTGCTGGATGTACCCAGCTCATTCACAGCTTATTGCTCTAACTTCTAGGCTACACTGCCAGCCCATGGGCAGAAGGGAACTAAGTTTAACATCTAAAATGAAGGGAACACTGCAACCGTGTAGCCCCCTTCCTAGTGTTGCACTGCAGTGTTAGTACTGTTTATAAATCCAAGTTCCTGATGTGGGACAAGAACCTATGACCTCCCAGTTTTCCAGTCTCAGAGGCAAACATGCAATCTAACCTACCTTTTCATGCATGCTGCAGACCCTGTTTTTTTGTTATCAGCTGTTCTGGCTTGCATCACTGCCTGCTCAACTCCAAAGTGAAGAAACACATTGATAACAGAGCTGATGTAAACTGTTAGACATCAGTTTTATCACAGAAAAACATCCGGGGAGGGTTGATGTACCAGCCTCACAAACCGATAAATTCTTTGCAGTTGCCATCTCAAAAGTCAATGTAGCCTAACTAGCTGAGGTCTGCAAACATCTTTTCAAGGCTACCACGAGTCCTGATAAATCAGTATGTCTGCATGGCATACTTCTTCATCTCTGCTTATAACGTGAGGGAGAGGGGGTGAGCAGTGGATAGGATGGAACTAGAGTCCCTTCCAACCTTAAATTATGTTACTGTATAAGATGATAGAGAGCCAGCTTTAAAAAGCCACTGTGTGTGTGTCTGCCACACACAAGTGGCTGTCAGAGTGTGGCCCTGAGTTAGTAGGCTGAATTTGATGGCAACAGAGGTGCTAAAATATGTTCATTGGTTCATGTTCCGCAACAGGACTTAGGGCTCATACCCACTATGGACACAGGATGGTCTCATGGAAAACTCCTTCCTGTAGTGCACTTATTTGCTTAGAGTCAAAGTATGCGGGTATATTTTGCCCACTCGACCTATCCAGTTATTAACAATGAAAATAAAAAAAAATGAATGAATAAATAAGATTAGCATGTTTGCAACACATGCTTTTAACTTTAACATTGACAGTGCTGGTTCCCGACCACTAACTACCCCTCAACACTAACAAAATGGCCTCCATGACTTTTGGTTCCTGGCAGAGGATCATCAGGTTCACCACTCTCCCCTCTTCCTCCACCCTCAGTGGTGCTGCAGTTGAGAATGTCTCTTTCATTACTGACCTTGCAGGTGGGCTAGATTGCCATCTCAGTTTCTCCGTGCATGTAGATGCCATCCGCCTCAAGCTCCACCCCAAACAGGAAAAACACGAGTATCCTGCGTCCTGTATGGTACGAGATCATCTTGAAGATGATCCTTTTCGACAATGACGACATTGTCTATGGCGCCACTCCCTAGTCCACCCTTGCCAGAATATCCACTCCTTCACTCCTTCTGCCATTTTGCCCTGCACCATCCTCCCAAAGCCCTCCATTGCTCTCTTCACTCCTCCCTCTCCTTCCCATTCCTTAATGCCAGGCACTTTGCCCTCTGTGCTTCCTTTATGTTCAAATTCTAGCTTGGCTCCCTCCCTCTATACCTTTCCTCTCTCATCTCTTCCCTTTCTTTTCCTCCTACCCACTCCATAACACTGTTTCCCATTCAAACACCTCCCCAGGGAATCTACTACTGGCCAAATTGCCTTCTCATATCTTTTACCCTTTGCTCTGGGCCTCTCTTCCCCGTCCATCCACTCAGCTTCTTCCCCTTTCTCCCTTAATTCTCTTCTTTGGGATTTTATAACTCCCTCCTTTAGCTGCTCCTGACCCCAGACCTTTGCGGCCATCCTCCACCCTCACCCACAGCTCGTGCAATGCATTGTTTGCTCTGGGAGTACCCCCTTCCTCCCCGATTATGGGTTGTTCACTGTTACTGATCAAGTACCATTTTATCTACCTTGGGTACCTTCGTGCGAAATTACTTTGCACTGAATACTGGTTTTGTGTATCTGATAATATACTGTACTTCTGCACCTTTTTTTGTTTGCCCTATTTTACCTGGCACAGAATATTGTAGCTGCACACCTGTTAATGCATTTTTACTCTTGTACCTTATTGTATCATCTACTCTACCCCCGACACATCTGGAAACAAGCTGTTATCAGCTCAGTTTCTCTTCTGGGTAAAACCTTTGAAATAAATAACTTCATTATGAAATAACTTCATTTTTGACCATGTACCATTATTTGTGTTTTTAAATATTTCATAGAAACTAGTGCTTGTACAGTTACATAGTAGTGACAGAAGAGACTTGGGGTCCATCTTGTCCACCCCTCCTGCACTGCTTACACCTGATCTGAGCATGGACATACAGTCCGACTTAACAGCCAGAATGCTTCCCTGTCTCATGCTGTGTAACCCTCAATGCCATTCTTTCTCCAGACCCCCCACATCAATTTTCTTATTTATCTGAGTCCTTCAAAAAATATCTGATTGTTCAGGTTTCCTTCACAACTGTAGTGTTCGTAATGTCTCAGGCTGTTGTTAGGGAAGCTTGTGTGACATTGCAAGCAAGTGCACAGTGAGGTCAAACACCCCACTTTGGAGCCTTCTTTTTTTTTTTATTTGCACTTTTTCCCTCATCCTCCAGCACTTCTCCATTACCTTCTGGCCATCTCCTAGTGTCAACACTCTTGTACAACAGCACATACTCCCATACCTTCCCCCCTGTGGTCAATCCTGCAGGGCAGCACCCCCTTCACTGCCCAGGTCCAGCACACCAGACAGTGCTGTGGGGCCATGAGTACAAGTGTCATACACATGTCTGGGTATTCATTTTGCCTCCCTGTGTGGTATCCCTTCCCCTGAGGGTCGAAGTGTGGTGCACTAGCAAGCCCAAGCACGCATATGCACATGCATGCCTGCGGTGAATTCGGCCAATGCCTCTGCCCTTCCACAAGGTGTGCAACTACTGTGACTGCATCTCTAGGCCACCAGGGGCCAGGGCTATGCCACACCAACCTTCCCCCATCCCCTAGAATGCCTGGCTCTCCTCTTGCTGCTGTTCTGCAGTAGAATCCTAGACTTGGAGTATGGACGTATCGCTGTCATGGCTACCAGTTGCCCAGCTGCTGTGCAAACAGTCTAGCCCCTCATTAAAGCTTTTAACACACACTATATGGATACACTGTCAAAAATGTGCTGTATGCCCTGGGAAGGAATATGAAATATAAAGCTGTATCCTCTCAGAAATTATAATAGCTGAAGGAATTAGGCTTGACAAAGTATATACTGATGAGGCTATCCGCTGTTTAACTCTGGTAGCCAGCCTGACACCAGTGTTATCACAGCCAGGACCACAGTGGAAAGATCTGCTCAAGCTGGTTTGAGTGTGGGAAGCAGAAGGTGATGGTGGATGAGGCCCGAAGCGGGTGATGGTGAATCGGGTGCTACTCCAAGTGGAGAGGGGTACTAACTGGGACCCCCAGGATCCATGCTCGTGCTATTGCTGCTCAACTTTTTCACTGGTGATTTGAACTGAGGTTTGCAGCAGGCTGCTTACGTTTGCTGATGACACTAAGTTGGCTAAGGTAATGGACTCCATTTCAGCAGGATCTGGGCTAGCTGAACGACTGGTGAGAAATCTGTGGTCTCAGATTTATTTTAGCCAAAAACTAGATCCTAGACCTGAGGAGGAAAACCAGAGATAGGATCTGCACACTGTGTTGGTTGGTCTCCTCCATACCTGCCAACCTTTTGTCACTGAAGTGTGAGACAGACACTCAAAATATGGGACAATCAATCAATCAAAATCTTTATTTATCCAGGCGAGCACCATTGAACAAGGCTCATATGCAAGGTGGACCTGGTCATGAATACATCAAAGTACAGTACAGAAGCAGGTATACAAAAAACAATAATATACAAGGAAGAAAAATGATATGCAGTGTATACAGTACAGTACAAGGTTGAAATAAATAAAAAAAACAGCATTATTTTACGATTGAAGAAGTCAGCAGATGTACGATCAACCATAGGCATTCAGGGGTTATAAGCAGAGATCTTTTTGAGTGAGGCAGCCGGCAACTACACATATAGGGGAAAGAGTCCGTGTATGGGGTGGCAGATTAGAGAGGTAAAGAAGAGGAGGGATATATTACCGACGACTGGGGGGAAAATTGAACTAAAGCCACAGAAAGTGACGATGGCTGTCGTGTACTTGTTTATTATGATAATGACGGAAGAGGGGTAGATAATTGGACACTACTATGGATGGGGTGGGACTTTAGCCAGGATGGAGTGGACAGGGAAGGGTGGGTGCAGCAGGAAGAGTTAATAGGGAAAGAGTGAGAGCCAGGGGTAGAAACATGGTGAGAGTCAGGATGGAACGGGGGAGTTGCCGGAATTAGTGGGCTAGCAGTGAGGAAAACATTTGCAAGGTGCTTTCATGTAGCGATCATAGAGCACCTTGAAGATATTCAGGCTAACAGGGCAGCTCAGCTTCAAGTTCCTTTGTAAACCGTTCCACAATGTGGGTAAAGAGAAGCTTAGAGCAGCTTTGCAGCTTTACTGAAATGAGTTTTGACCCTTGGAACTTGGAGGGAAATTGGGGACTAGCTCCTTAGAGCGTAGGTGCCTAACACACTCCAGGGAATACAATCTGAGACATATGAGGGGAGCTTGTTGGTCACCGCTCTGAAGGCCCATAGGGCGGCCTTTCTATTCCTTCTATAGTGAAGGGAAGTCCAGCCTAATGATGAGTACAGGGAGCAGTGATGTGTGGAAAGTGGAAGGCCAGTAATGAACCTGATAGCTCTATGGTAGAGGGTGTCCAACTAGCCAGTGCAGAGGCAGTGCAGTGGCTGTAGAGCAGGTCCACGTAATCTATTAAAGATAGGAAGGTAGCTTGAACCAGTTGAATCTTGGCCTCCTTTGTGAGCAGGTGGTTAATTCTGTAGAATAGTCCTAATCTTTGCCTTCGAGATGGTCGGCGAAGGAAAGTTTATGATCGAGCCAAACTCCTAGATATTT
This sequence comes from Neoceratodus forsteri, assembly GCA_016271365.2. Lineage (NCBI taxonomy): Eukaryota > Metazoa > Chordata > Ceratodontiformes > Ceratodontidae > Neoceratodus > Neoceratodus forsteri. The sequence goes on along the minus strand of JADMNL010000026.1, from coordinate 85,897,259 downwards.
GAATTTAGCTACATACTCTAGTGTTTCTCCAAGAACAGTGGTCATTTGTGGGATAGCTCCCCCACAGCAGGAATTGCCACATGCAAGGAGGGGGAGAAGAGCTTGGCGTTTGTCTTTTTTGCATTGAGCAAAAGCTTTTTTTTTATGAGCTGGTATTGTAGAAGGTTAAATTCAGCCTGGAGGTCTTCACGGGCTGCTTCCGGCGTGGGACTACTCAAGTACAGTACAGTGTCACCCGCGAATAAGTGGATGTTGGCTTTTTTGATGGGGTCATTGATGTTGTTAATGTAGACTGCAAAGAGGAGGGGACCAAGGATAGAGCCCTGGGGCATGCCCCTCAGCATAGGTTTTAATAGAGAAATAGCACCTTCAGCTTTAACCTGCTGTTTCCGTTCTCCGAGGTAGTCTGCAAACCAGCAGACAGATTTGTGGCCCAGGCCTAAGGTGTTTAGGGAGGAAAGAAGCAGGCTGTGATCAGCTGTGTCGAATGCCTTACTAAGATCCAAGAAAACAGCACAGACATGCTTCTTGTTGTCAAGGTCTAGGAGCCAATCATTGGTCACCTTAGCTAGGGCTGTTATGGTGCTGTGCTTTGCTCTGAATCCATACTGAACCGGGCTTAATAGGCTTCTGGATTCTAAGTATACCCCTAGCTGGCCACACACAATTTTATCTAGTAATTTAGACAAGATGGGGAGGAGGGAGATTGGTCTGTAATTATTTAGATCACAGGGGTCACCTGCTTTTAATAGAGGGATGACATGGACTATTTTCCATTGAGGGGGAGGCTACCCTGGGAGAGTGACATGTTGAATAGGTGAGTGATTGGCACTGCAAGCACATGATAGGCACACTTCAATAGTATGGCTCTATGAAGTCGGAGCCTGCTCCCTTCCTGGTGTCCAGTTGCAGCAGTAGGTCTTCCACCTCTTTTAGAGAGACAGGCAGGAGGGAGAAGGCCTCCTCGGTAGAGAGGGACTCGTGGGTTGGTGGGCCCTGAGCTGTGCAGAGGTCATTGGCAGGAGAAGAATCAAATGCTAGCCCTGCCATTGCAAAATGGTTATTGAGGGCTTCCAATATCTCCGATCGGTTAGCGATAATGCTACCACCGGACTAAATTTTTGCTGGAATGGAATTACCAGGTGTGTGTCCAGACATATCTTTTAATGTTTTCCAGAGCTTTGAAGGATTTCTTGAGGCAGAGCCTAGCTCCCAACGATAGTAGGCGGCCTTGGCTGCTCTGACCAACTTGGTGCACTTGTTACGTGTTCTCTTAAAAAGACACCAATCTGAGTCGTTCTTGCTTCTTTGGGCTTTTTTTCCATAAAGTATCCCTTTCTAACAGGGAAGCTTTGAGCTCAGGCAAGAACCAACAGCAGGTGCTGCTCCTGATCCACACCTTAACCGAGGGGGCACGCTTATTTAAAGCCTCACTTAAAATATCGTAAAAAATAGTATATGCCCTGTTTACTGTTTTGGCTAGGAAGAATTCCTGCCATTGTGATGAATGTTTCAAGTCGTGGACGTAAGCAAACAAATCAAAGTTGCGTTTCCACCTCTTGATAGAGAACTTTGCCACAAACTGTGGGTTGTGCACGGATCTAATGGTGGTGATTATACAATGATCGCTAATATCTGAGAAAAATGTTCCGACATGAGAGAACAGGTGTGACTTGCTAACCAAAATTACGTCTAAGAGGGCTGTTGTTGAGGTTCTTTTTATTTGGGCGAGTAGGCTTGCCAATGAGTTGCACCAGCCCTAGAGTGTCACAAAAGGATTTCAAGGGAGCTGATGCACTTGATAGCCAATCGTAGTTCAGGTTGCCAAGAATAATGATTTCCAAGGAACTGAGTCCCAGTACAGAACTGAGGTGAGACAGGAGATGAGGCCCGGCAGAAGGGGGCCTGTAGCAGCCTATTACACAGAGTGCACTGGAAGGAGAAAGTTCGATCTTTAGGGTCAAGCACTTGAATTCTTTGGGGGAGGATGATGCATCTATGCACATGACTGAGTAATTGTCCCTTACATAAATTGCCACCCCCACCTCCTCTTGATTGCCTATCCGCTCGGAAGGGTAAATAATTTGGGATATTGATTTCATTGTCTGGGGTGGCTGGCCTAAGCCAGGTCTCAGTGATCACTAGGATGTCAGGTAGGGTGTGGCTCACCCAAGCATGGATAAAGGTGAACTTTTTCAGCAAACTACAGGCATTAGGATGCATAAAAGACATTCCTTTGATACCTGCCAGGTCTGATGGAGAAGCAAGGGTGTCTAATGGTCCTGGGTTGAGTTCGAGATTGCCTGAGCACAATAGTAAAAGAAGCAGGATTCTTTTTAAGGCAGCGAACTGTAATTTGTAAACACTATTTTTTGGGCGATAGGGGAGGTGGTGTTGATGGGTAGGCCTGTACCCACTCCTGGTGTTATACTGGCCTAGTGTTGCAGCCACTAGTGTCCTGGCAGAAATTTGCCATAAGTGGGAAGTCTCAAGTCTGGATGGGGGAGTAATCTGCAGAGGCAGCTCAGGAGATGTCCCACTCCCCGGCAGAGACAGCTGAGAAGCCCAATAGTCCAGAATGGCTACCTGAAAGGAGCTGTTGGATGCAGGACAGGGAGAAGCGCAAGTGTCATTCCACTTTAGGGAGGGATGAGGATTCTGAAGAATTGAGCTGAGTGCTAGTAAAGCTAGTGACACACCGAGGAACCAGCTGTAATTTCCCATGGTAAATCTAAATGCCACAACAGCCGGCAGTAAACGCCACTAGATGCCTAGACCAATCGGTGATCAGGTGTCATAAGTTCAAAATCCTTTTGTTGGCTGAGAGGCGGTTTTGGCACTGAACGTACCTGTGGAGCTACTCTTTGCAGCTGAGCCAGTGAGGTGGTTCAAGACTGCAATCCGGTGTGGCAAGATTGGTCTGTAGCTTTCGTTTCTGTTTCTGGCCCTGCTCCACCAGTACAGAATGGGAGTGGGGGAAGGCGTTCAAGTCTTGCAGCCTTAGTGGATGAGCATGGTGTGGCCTGAGAAACAGGCAGAAAAATCCCAGGGATGGTCCTCAGAAAGAGAGGCATCCCAGGTCCACTAGAGCAGAAGAGGAAGTAGAAAATATAATGTGTTTCCTCTTTAACAGAAAAGACAGCTGTTGTAGCCCTCTAGTGGCCATGTAGTATAATTTGCAAATGAGAAAGCAGACAAGGGGGGGGGCCCTTGCTTTACAAAAAAAGATAGTCTCCCAGGGTCAGCAGCGCTGATAAATGTCTGCAATGAAGCAAGATAAAATGGAGACCAGCACGAAGAAGTCAGTGAGGCTGAGATCCTCCAATCAGAGTGCTGGTAATTCAGAATGTCCAAAGGCGCCAAATACCAACGTACCTGAGGGATGTACGGCTTTTGGCTGTTTCTGTAGATTTCTGGGCCCTGCAACGAACTGGAGTTCAGAGGATCCTGGGCGCCAGTTTCAACAGGGGAAGAAAGCCTCAGGGTCTGCTAATTTGCAGTAGCAGAATCGTGGGTTACTTCCCAGGACAGGCTTGTAGCTTTTCCTCTGGTGGCGAGGTGCAAGCCCCAGGAGGGCACAGCACATCTGAGGGATAAAGGAAAGGAGATGGATTAAGTAGGGGCAGGCAGGGGAGGTGTGGTTAACTCCAACAAAGAAACAGGATGGTCACTATTATTTGGAAAGAGGAGGCTAAACTACAAAGTGGGTAGTAGAAACAGGGAGGAGACATAAGTGGGTTAGAGGGCAGACAGGTGGGAAAGCAAGAGGCAAGGCTTGGGCTTTAAATTTAGAATGCTAGGCAGTATACTGAAAAGTCTGGTCAATTTAAAACTACAGCTTTACACAGAAATTAATTCTAAAAAGGATTCAGCTGTTCGCTTAGAATAATAGACAGTGCAGTGCAAGTCTAATAATTTTAAGACTCTACAGTTTTACACTCAGAATTAATAATAAAAAGGATTAGGCTGTAGTTTTAGGATATTAAGGAGTGCATAAAAATGTCAACTTAAAACTCTTCAGCCTTTTGCAGAGAATTAATTCTAAAGAGGGATGTAATCACAGTGTATTCAGAGCAGGTAAATCACTTTAAACAGTGGCAGTGTAACACTGAATAGCCTAAACTGGATTGATAGATGAGGAGAGAAACAGTGTGGGGGGAGGGGGGCTTTCATGCCATTCTAGCTTTACAAAAAAGAACAATTTCTTTACAAAAAAAAAAAAAAAAATGAAATTCTTGCTTTACAAAAAAGGGTAGTCTCCCAGGGTCAGCAGTGCTGATAAACTTCTGTAATGAAGCAAAGTAAAATGGAGACCAGCAGGAAGAAGTCAGTGAAGCTGAGATCCTCCAATCAAGAGTGCTGGTGCTCAAAATTCAGAATGTCCAAAGGCGCCAAATGCCAACGTACCTGAGGGGATATACGGCTTTTGGCTGTTTCTGTAGATTTCTGGGCCCTGCAACGAACTGGAGTTCGGAGGATCCCTGGCAGCAGTTTCAACAGGGGAAGAAAGCCTCAGGGTCTGCTAATTTCCAGTAGCAGAATCGTGGGTTGCTTCTCAGGACAGGCTTGTAGTTTTCCTCTGGCAGTGTGGTGCGCGCCCCAGGAGGGCATGGCACAATGTAGTAGTAGTAGTAAAAGTTTGTTTTTATACAGGTAGCAGTGTTAAAACATCATTGGGACAGAGACCCTTTTTCAAGATGGACCTGTAACAGTTTACATATTAAAATATAAGCATATTGCACAAATTACAGACTTATAGAACATACATCATAACAGCAACAATTAGTCCATTATTGGTTTCAATTCATTCTTTGCTACATTCTTACACTCACTCTAGGGTCTAACACCCAACTAATAGACAAAATAAATAACTTAGCTAAAAACGTGAAAGCTTTAGCAGGTTCTCCTATGATTAAGAAGGCTCCTCTACACTCATCAGGTACACTTTAGTCAGTCCATCCAGTAGATAAACAATTCAGCCGTTACACATACATTTCATTCTTAGATCATAACCAATAACTTTCATAAAATGTTTTAGTTGTTGAATTTGTTTTATCTCATCATCTGTTGGGGCCCACAACTTAGCTACTTTTATTCCGAAGGTCATACCCCCAAATCTATTATATAGTTTAGTTATGACAAATTTATTACCCCCCCTTACCTCTAAGGTTATGGTTATGTCTATATGTCACATGTAACATTTTTTCTACAAGGTATCTAGGGTTCTGGTTGTGTACCACCCCATGTATCTGTTTTAATCATTTATGTTCTCTTTTTTGCTCTAAAATGTGGCCATTGTAGTAACATAAACATATCACAGTGATGAGTATAATACTCACAGTTTAGACACTGACGCTCATAATGACGGTCAGTTGAGAGGTATGATCTCCCCTTGTTGCAGTGGAGGAGGAAAAGGACCCAGAAGTCATAAGAGACAAGGTCCTTCTCCTTAAAGCAGAACCAGTCTAACTTTGTTCATGGCAATTTGCATATACTTCCCACAGTGCTGTGCATTATTGGGGTATGTGTGATTCTGCATTTCTTTGAAACATGACATTGATGCCAGTACCCTTCTCGGGTAACCCTTGCTTCAGTGCTTTCATGGTGAGGTTCTTTGTTCTTTGGATTGCTCATTTTTCTTTTGCAAGTTAGGTGTTCCCAATTTATGTCAGGCAACTAGAACAATCTCCTGCAAATAGTACTTCACCTTGTTCAAGAGCACTGGATGTTTTATCCAGACTTTCCATATTGGCTATATTATTCAAATCTGGGGGTCTATAGCAGATGCCTAAGAAAATAATCTGGCTCTTTTCGAGTCTATGTTTCGCCCAGCTAGTCTCTGTCCTGCTCCCATTATATTTTATCCTCTTACAGATATCTGAGCAGACAATGTTGGGCCACCATATTCAAAAGGTTAGTGTGGCAGTAACAGAGTTAGCACTGCGCTAAGCTGGATTAGCACTGATGTTTCAGGCTGGGCCATATTTGGAGTGCTGCCAAACCTGGTAGCGCTTTTCGCTCACCATACCACTGCACTTATGCAAATGAGGGATTCCCTCATGCATAACGGTGCAGCAGTATATTCAAAATGTTTTACTAGTGCTAAATAGCTCCCAGTGTGATGATGTTTATGGCCACCAAAAAAACTGGTCATAATGCAGTGCTAAGGCCACCCCCCTGAAGGCTGGGTGGCTGTACTGCAAGTGACCACCCCGTGTTTACTTTTTTTTTTGCTCCTGTGACCTCCTGGCTGGTCACTCCTTCAGGCCACCAAGGCCCCCTACCACTGCTGCTGAGTCCCAAACGCCATCCACCACCCCTCACTGCTGTGTCACTGGGTAAATCGGCGTAACCCTTCCTCGGAAGGGCCCCTACCCCTGCGGGGGTACCAGGGGAGCAGAATCACCCTGGAGTGCTTCACATATCTTGGGCATGGCAGGGGTCAGCACAGACACTTTGTCTGGGGCTTCGTGGTGTGTGGAGGGACCAGCAGCCATCATCTGGTTGGCCAGGTGGGTGATTTCCCATTTTCTGCCCCACCCACCCTCCTCCCCATTGGAACTGCACGCCACTTGTGTTCTGGCCAAATGCACCTTAGGGCAGGTGGTCACCCATGTCGCAAGGTGCATCACCATATGGCTGGCCACTAGGAGCCACTCAAGGGTGATGCAGGATACTGCCCACCCCCCCCGGGAGAAGAATGTCTCTGCAGACACTCTGAGCCCTCCCTGCTGGTCTCTCCTCCTGTCATCTTGGGCTAGTGCATGAACCTAGTTGCCAGCAAGCCAGGCGAACTCCTTCACCTGGCACCATGGAGCCGGCTACATATGTTTATTTCTAATTCCCTGGTATCTAGTGGACTCACTTCTCCCCAGTCACCCCTGTCATAAATGTATTGTTAATTCCCTGGTAGTCTAATAGACCCCCCTCCTTCCAATCGCCCTGTTTCCAATGTACATCATTCACCATCCCCTGGAAGGCTAGAGCCCCCCCCACACTGAGTGACATCAACTCTCCATCTGAATGACACCCCCACCCATCTGCTAAGAATCCCCACCCCGCACCTCTCCTCACTCCAGTCAACACTCAACCATAAATCCATATTAGACTGGCTGCCAGCACAGCCCTCTTCTAATTGACATGCAAATGGACCCTTAATGCCATGCATGCCCAGGGGACTCATTTGAATGCTTGGGCTAAATATGGCTCACAGGAACCCTGGTGTTATCCCTGTTTTGGTGCACTATCCTATGGACCATATGCAGCCTTGGGCCGTGTCAGCGCCATCCATTTTCACTTACGCCGAGCCAGCACAGTCCAGTATTCACTCTGTACATTCTGTTGGTGTACGCTAACTGGCTGAAGACAGTACAGAGCTGGGCATGTGCTATTTTTGGAGCAGCACTACAGGCTGCAAAGCACTATCAGCTGGCTCTGAATGGGGGGGGGGGGCACTGTCTTTTACAAAAAGTGCCACTCCACCTCCTCTTCTACCTATCATGTCTAGTCTACAAAGCTTATAACCATCTAATTCTTTATTTCTATGTTATACCACCAGGTCTGTGTGACGCTGATGATATCTGGTTTAGTATTATCTATAAATACATCAAGTTCTGATTTGTATTGCTATCTAGGCTTCTCTCATTGAATAACAGACTCCCATAGATTCTGTTTTTAGGTAGCAAGCAACAGCTTCTGCCTATTGTCACCAGGCCTATTCTTTTGTGCAGATTTTAAAGATTATTGTTACATTTTGTGTGTGTGTGTGTGTGTGTGTGTGTGTGTGTGTGTGGGCTTTGGTGAGGTCTGAGTAGTGACATGACTAACAGAATGTGGCACCAGTTGAATCATTTTCTAGTCATCTTATCCCCAACGTGCAGATTTGCACACCCATGACGCTTTGTGCTGGATTTGAGGCTTCTGATTACATGTGCATTTACAGACTCACACAAACTGGAAAGTAGCTGTCTTCTTGTACCATTTTTGTATACTGCATATTGCTTATCTTTGTTAGGTGCCTTTAAATTATTTCACCTCTTTTTACTCCCTACAACACCAAAAAGAGGAGTTCAAATGTTTCTGCTGTTAGGCAGCTAAAGCAACAGCAGCAATCCACTTTATGGAATTCCCTTTGTAGCACAATGGAGTTGCTAGTTAACTGGGAGTTTTTTTTTGTTATGATAGTGGAATCTCCAGGTGTTGGCCATGGTTGGGGTCCGGTTTAATATTGCTAGAATTTTCTTGATGCTGAAAACAGTGGTGCAGTGCTGATCCAACACCTGCAGCAGGTCTACTCCCTCCAGCACTCTGCATCTCAATATTGTGGATTTTATTAGGGGAAACATTGAGGTTAGGACCAGCATAGATTTCATAATGGACCAGCATAGATGTAACAACAAGGACGATTCAGAGGAAACGTGAGGAAGAATTTCTTCACAGAACGGGTGGTGGACAAGTGGAACACCCTGCCAGAGGAAGTGGTGGGGGCTGAAACAATCACGGGATTTAAGAATGCATGGGATAGACGTAAAGGAATTCTGGAGGTCAGGGGTAAGGGGCCACAGACTTCTAGAAAAATACAAACTGAACTTACAAGCTCAAATGGGCAGACTGGGTGGGCCATAGGCCCTTATCTGCCGACACTGTCTATGTATTTCCTAGTCAGATCACCCTTCCCCCTACTCACAAACATAGATCTGCATGCCCACAATGCTGTGCTCTGGGTTGGAGGATTTATGGAAACCCCACCAATTGGAAAGTATCTGACTTCTTGTATCATACATGCATCCAACTGTTCATATTGTTCTTTTTCCTTATCAGCATTTAAATTACTTCTCCTCTTTCTACTTACTGTAGCCCAGGTACTGTAAGCCAGTGGGCTACTATCCCTGCCTGTTGACCTGCACATAGGTTAAGGGGCCTGGGTCCTGCTGCAGTGGTATTCCGGGGTTCTATCCCAGAAGATAAATGAAAATAGCATGGAGCCTCCACCCAGAGTAAGTTGCAGTGGGCCAGGTGTGTGACTGGTACAACCCCCTGGGATGCTGTACCTACCCACCTCCACTTCCAACCGCCCCACACACTGGATGCTAAACAGTTTCTCAATACCATATACCATATACACTTTATAGTTGATTCCCACAAAACACCCTTCACACAGCAATTCCAAACAGAAAAAAAAACTGCATTATTAGGGGGGAAGGCTAGGATCACAGTACCTGGAACTGGGATTGCTGTGGAAGGAAGGATGGTTAGAGAATTTGCTCAGAACAATTAATAACATATGGGCCTGTAGGCCAGACCATCCCAAATGCCTACCCCCACTGGCACTAGTGCTACCCTCTATCCTTTCTGGGTACCCAGGAGCTGCAGGCCTGTTTGGTGCCATGGGTTAGCCAGCGTTGGGGCCCTAGAAACAATATAACTGGCTATGGCAATTAAACAAACACTCCCCCCGATTGCCAGGGCAAGCTCTGGGTACTCACGGTCCTGGAGATCTGTAGAGTTCCTGGTGCAGAGGGCTTCCACCACTTCAAATTCAGGGGATCTCAGTTCAAAGGAGGGCAAAAAAAAATGGACAGCAGAAGGTATCCTGAAGACTTGAGCTTGATTGAAGATCAGGCTGCTTGTCACCTTTAGCCTATTCAGGCCTTTTGCAAAGCTACTGCGCAAGGCACACCAACTACAGAAAGCCCAGACCTGGGAGTGGCTCCGCAGCCCAGCTCCCTCACAGGTCACAGGTGCCTTAGCACCTCAGCATGCATCGGTGGCCCCCAGTAGCCAGCAGACCCTACAGGATGGGGGTTAGCAGGTTCCCCACCTGACTCTGAAATCAGGCTGGGACTCTCTGGCATTCTCTTGTCTCAACACAAAATTAGCTTTGCTGTGCAGCCAAAACAGTTTCTCCACACTTTCTGCTCTGCCAGCCTCTTAGCAGCAGGCTCAAATTCCACTCTAGAGCAGCAGTTCCAGTCTTCAGCCAAATTTCAGCAATGACCACAGGTCCCTGAAGTCTAAGGAACCTGCTCACTCTCTCACTTAAAGTCTCTCTCCCACTCTCTGCTTTAAATCAGATTCCATCTTTTCTCTGGCTTACTCACAGTTTCTAGAATCTAGATTTAGTGTTTGCCGTATTGGTCCTTGTAAGAACAGATCCAGAAACAAATGATTTGATACCTTTTAATGGACCAGCATAGATGTAACAACAAGAACAAAGTGCTCTAGCTTTCGGATCAACCAGTCCTTTGTGAGAAGTGTAATGGCAGTTATTCAGAAAAAACAATACTTTTAACAACTAGATCATGCAGAAAAAAACAAAACAAAAAAAAGACAGAAGATGATGTCAGAGAAGTGTAACAGTACCATGTTACCTTGAGCTGGGAAGGTCCCAGGGTCAAAGGTGCTTGGTGCAAGACACATACAAAGAATTCTACTGCATATAAATTCAACTGACATGAGATAACACTACTTGAGCAGATGGCTCTTAAATCAAGCTATGAGTGTCACAATGTGAATATGAATGCAATTACTGAAAAACAACTCCCACCCGGATTAAAGACATACTAAAATTGTCTTAGGACTCCAAGAAGTTTCAATGTATGTATTACAGACAAGAAATTACCAGTAAAGTGGTCTTAAAAAGATTAGTACACACTGTATGATGTGTAAAACTTAGCTGGACCCATTACCCAATTACACTCTCCAGCTAGATATTATGTCCCATAAACTTCAAAAGCCTCTAGTGTAGCAACAGGACTTTATAAATGATAATATAATTATAAATTGGCAGTATTAGTGTCAAACAAAAAACTCTTGTCAAGGACCACCAAGGAATTAAGACCATGCAGCCTGATATGTACTGATGTCAATAAATTCTTAGTGTATAATAACTTGATGTGCTGAAAGTATCTAAGGAATCTGAATAAGAGATAAAAATGTAACTCTCTCCTCCTCTCCACACACACAACACACCCTACCCCACCCCACCCCACATCCTCATAATGCGGGGGGAAGGGGATAACTAGTTTTAAGGACACACACACACACACACACACATTCCTAATGCACCTTCATTCACATCAATCACTGCAGTTGTTCCCCAAAGGAATTCAACTTGTCATGAAATCCCAAGTAAAAGGGATCATGTATTCTAATATCTACAGAGCAAAAAAGTGACACTATTTAACCTTACTCCTATCTGCGCAGTAACATCTCCAAGGATTCTGGATATAACCACAACAAAATAAAACTGCCACCCTCCCCAAGGTAAGGTAACTAGAAGTAAATATAAAATATGTGTGTAAGACAAGAGTCCTAACATACCTACATCTCCACGAATCACTACAATATTAGTCTAATGTAAATAGATCTGTCAAGGACTCCCTTGCAATTGAGATCTCGCACATCAATATATTCAGAGTTAAAAAAAAAATGTGACAGTCTATAATAAACCTGCTGTATGTACAGTGACAGGCTAGGGAATCTGAATATGGCACAGTGAAATCAGCCCCACTCCTGAGTGAAGGTAAATAGTAAGGAGGAATTAATATTCATTATGTGTGTGAAGTAAGAGTAACAACACACTGTGACTCCATGTATCTAAATAGAAGCCTACCTCACTGTAACAGCAAGCCCCACACCTGCTATATTTATATACCTCCCAACACACACACACACACACACCACATGCTGAAGTCCTATAATATGCCAGTCTGAAGAAGAAGAAGAGGTCTGTGGATGTTAAGTTCTGTAATATCCCATGAAACCCAGATCTATGTTCATTCCATTTGCTACCATATTGAGATGCAAAATAAGTTTAATCTCAAAAGCTCGTCTCTGTTGTGTGTTTTTGAAATTTCCTTATAAGACCATTACAGACATATCCGAAATTGAGTGGGGCAGCACTTCTCCCAGCCTGACCACTCAATTTCAGATATGTCAATAATGGTCTTAAATGGAAATCTCAAAAACACACAACAGAGATGAACTTTTGAGATTAAACTTATTTTACATCTCAATATGGTAGCAGATGGAATGAACACAGATATGGGTTTTATGGGACATTACAGAACTTAAAGAAGCAGTACTACCAAATCAGGAAGTGATCTACCAAAATTCTACTTTTTGGCTGTAAGCATGCAGCCAAAGTTCCAGTTTCCATACCTGCAAATATTTTTTTTCAGTCATCTTTAGTTTTTTAGATATTTGCAATTTATTTAAATTGTTGTAGCGCTACAATAAATATGGCAGCTGACTAATTTTCAGCTGCGCTTTTCCTTCAGGTCGCATCACGTCTTTTGACTACAGCAGTGGAACCCTCAGCTGACCAGTCCCGATGTCCCTGCAAGTCAAACACATGTACAGCTGGCAGCGGGGTTCCAGTGCAACATGCTTGCTGGCAGAAATGTAACAAAAGCAGAGGATAACAGATCAAATTACTTGGTGATAGTACAGTGCCGGCGGGAAAGAGTACCAGGTATATGATCAGCAGAGCACAGGGAATAACTTGTCAAAAAAGTACTGCTGCTTTAACATCCACAGACCTCGTCTTCTTCAGACTGGCATATTATAGGACTTCAGCATGTGTGTGTGTGTGTGTGTGTGTGTGTGTGTGTGTTGGGAGGTATGTGAATATAGCAGGTGTGGGGCTTGCTGTTACAGTGAGGTAGGCTTCTATTTAGAGACATGGAGTTACAGTGTGTTATTACTCCTTTTTACTCTTACTGCACACACATAATGAATTTTAATTCCTTCTCACTATTTACCTTCATCCGGGATGGGGTTGATTCCATTGTGCCATATCCAGATTCCCTAGCCTGTTGCTGTACATACAGCAGTTCATCACAGACTGTCACAATTTTTTTTTTTTAACTCTGAATGTATTGGTGTGTGAGATCTCATTTGCATGGGAGTACTTGACAGATCTATTTACATTAGGCTAATACTGTAGTGAGTTGTGGAAATGTAGGTATGTTAGGACTCTTATCTCACATACATACTTTATATTTACTTCTAGTTACCTTGCCCTGGGGAGGCTGGCAGTTTTATTTCATTGTGGTTCTATCCAGAATCCTTGGAGATTTTACTACGCAGATAGGAATAAGGTTAAATAGTGTCACTTTTTTGCTCTGCAGATATTAGGATACATGATCCCTTTTACTTGGGATTTCATGACAAGTTGAATTCCTTTGGGGAACAACTGCAGTGACTGATGTGAATGAAGGTTCATTAGGAGTGTGTGTGTGTATATCTCCTTAAAATTAGTTACTCCCCCCCCCCGCATTATGGGGATGTGGGGTGGGATAGGGTGCGTTGTGTGTGTGGAGAGGAGGAGAGAATTTAATTTTTATCTCTTATTCAGATTCCTTAGACACTTTTGGTACATCAAGTTGTTATACTCTAAGAATTTATTGACATCAGTACACATCAGGCTACATGGTCTTAATTCCTTGGTGGTCCTAGACAAGAGTTTTTTGTTTGACACTAATACTGCCAATTTATAGTTATATTATCATTCATAAAGTCCTGTTGCTACACTAGAGGCTTTTGAAGTTTATGGGACATGGTATCTAGCTGGAGAGTATAATTGGGTAATGAGTCCAGCTAAGTTTTACACATCATGCAGTGTGTACTAACCTTTTTAAGACAGCTTTACTGGTAATTTCTTGTCTGTAATACATACATTGAAACTTCATGGAGTCCTAAGACTATCTTAGTATGTCTTTAATCTGGGTGGGAGTTGTTTTTCAGTAATTGCATTCATATGCACATTGTGACACTCATAGCTTGATTTAAGAGCCATCTGCTCAAGTAGTGTTACCTCATGTCAGTTGAATTTATATGCAGTAGAATTCTTCGCCTGTGTTTTGCACCAAGCACCTTTGACCCTGGGACCCTCCCAGCTTAAGGTAACATGGTACTGTTACACTTCTCTGACATCATCTTGTGTTTTTTTTTTTAAATGAGTATTTTAAACCAATGGGGATTTTTTTCTGTTTTTTTCTGCATGATCTAGTTGTTAAAGTATTGTTTTTTCTGAATAACTGTCATCACGCTTCTGATGAAGGACTTGCTGGTCCGAAAGCTAGAGCACTCTGTTCTTGTTGTTACATCTATGTTGGTCCATTAAAAGGTATCAAATCATTTGCTTCTGGATCTCAGTTCCTGGGTAATCTCTCTCCCAGCTCAAGTTGCTCTCACAGTCCCAAACTGTTGCAGGATGGCTGTAGCAAAAGTCTGCAATTAACACAGCAAACTTCAAAAGAGCATCTGGAACAGTTAGCTCGAGATGTCTAGCTTTTCCAAACAGCAAAAATACTTTTCCACTATTTCTCTGAAAATCAGCTTCTAGCTTTATTCTAGTGTAAGCCCTGGGAAAGGCCTGAGATGATTTCTCCCGTAGCACAGAGCCCTCCTGTCTCGATCAGAGGCCAGCCACAGATTGAATCAACTGCCTAAAGTCATTGAGATTTCTCTTGAGAATCCTGTCCTCTGATTGGCTGCCTCCAGATATCAATCACAATATTGAGCCCTTACATTGACACGGCAACCTTGAGAAGCGATTTCAGCGAGATTACTGATGAATCCCCATACATTATATTTTTTTATAGTGTAGGGGGCATAAAAAACAACAAATTAGCACCAGTTTGACCGAAAAGAGCCCTTATTTTGCCATTTCCCCAATGCCACCACTCTCCATAAGGGCCAGCTCTCACCGCCGTGGCCATTCGTTCTGAGCCGCTACTTAAAATGTGCACATGTGCAGATTTGTTCAGGCAATAATCCCATCGCTATGATGTACTCAGGAGGGGTTAACAACCCCTGACGTCATAGCAATGGGATTACAAGAAAATAATCTTGCCACTTTTTAGGGGTAATACGGATTTACCATATATTATAAAATAGTCAACACCTTCTCCCAGGAGTCCTCTCTTACAGTTCTGGGTGTCTAAGTACTTGATTGGCTGGCCTTAGGGGGTCAAAGTATCAAGAACACTGCTGCTACTGCTTGCAGTCTCATACAATCCATACTTTTTTTTTAATTTAAATTTTTACTGAACCAAGGGTTTTTTACACAAGGTGCATGTGCAATAAAAAAACATTATTGTCGTAGCATGTAGATAAATACATAAACATTGAAATCAGGTGCATGATATAAATTACCATATAGCAGGTGTAGTAATTAAGATAAAATCCTCTGTCTTAGTTGATAAGTAACAATGAAACAGCAGTCAGGATTGGGCTAAAAAATATGAATTAGACAAAGATTTTATGAATTAGAAAATATCTTGAAATAGAAGTGCAGCTAAGGGAGAGGGCAGTGGCCCAGGGAATCACCCCATTATTTAATATCAGCAGGGTGCTTCGATTGGATAATTTGAAGTGTCAGGATATGTCCGGGAACAGGTCGAGAGAGAACCACTTGATTTCCCCTCATTGCTTCCTTATGGGACAAATTCTGGTCTACGGTCCGCTATATAAAGTAGCCAGGTTGTCCACCTATTCAAAAGGGAGTGAGTCTTATCTTTTAGTTTTACAGTCATGTTTTCCATTCTGTAAATATCATAAAGTATGTCTTCTTATTGGGCAATAGTAGGGGACTCGTGTTGTAGCCATTTCTGAGTTATAAATTATTTTGCTGTGGTTAGGAAGATGCTAATTAAATAAGTATGTTGTTTTGATCCGAATTGTTTTGGGTAATATAGTTGTAGGGCTATCTCTGTGGTAAGATCACCCAAGCTTGGAAACAAGTCTCGGATAACTGTTGTGACTCCCTCCCAGAATCAGATCAGCACGGGACAAGACCAGAAAATGTGTGCGTGTGTGGCAATCTTGACACCATATCTCCTCCAGCAAATGGCATCCCTCATAGAATGAAATTTGGCTGTAGTCTGTGGGGTTCTGAAGAACCTCACCACTATTTTACATCCAAGCTCCCTCCACGTATAAGAGTTGCTAATGTGGTGCTGGCGGCGCCAGATTCTCACCCAGTCATCCTGTGATATAACCATCACTATGTCTGCTTCCCAGGTCTTGTAAACTCTGTCCCAGTTTGAATCAGGAGTATCCCTCAGAGATTTATAAAATCGGGAAATTAAGTGTCTTGGTTGACTCTCCTCTTGAACCAGCGTGAGTAGAGTCAGAGCTGAGGGGAGCTGTATTGTCGTGATGTCCGGTCCTAAAGATTTTGCCAAGAAATGACATATCTGTAGATAACTATAGAAGTCCTGTTGACAAAGGCCAAAGTTGCAATTGCTGAAAAGATTTGAGAGTGCCATCCTTGTAGAATTGGTGGGCGTAGGTTAAGCCTAGGAGTCACAGGCAAGGAACTCGTGGTCCATGCGGGCTAGGAGGAACAATGGATCCAGAGAGGGCATACTTAGCCATCTAGCCCCTCAGATATTAGCGTTTTTTTTTAAGATACTCCTTCCAAGCTTGTAATAGTGTAATAAGAATTTTCTTGTGGTAGAAACTGCTGAACGGGTTGGTAAATTGTCATTTGATCGAGGGGCAGGGAGGAAGAGAATCTCTCCACTACAACCCATGGGGGTGTGTGTGCCGGGGGTCAGGACCAGTAGGCTAGGTGTGTTAGCATAGTTGCCAAGGCGTAATTCTGTATGTTAGGGAGGGCCAGACCTTCTCGCTCCTTGGCCAATATCACTTTAGAAAAGGGCATTCCAGGTGGTTTTCCCTGCCAAAGAAAGGATGAAATCATTTTGTTCCACCTGACTATTTCCACCTTAGATAATATATAGGAGGTATTTTGCATGATATATAAAATCCCTGGGTAAGATGTTCATCTGGATAGTTTGGATGCGATTTATCAGGGACAGTGGGAGATATGTCCAACGTCTAAGGTCCTCCTTCATCTGCAGGAATAGGGGGTCATAATTTAGGGGGAAGACCTTGGAGGGATTCGAGGCAAGGTGAATCCCTAAGTAATAGAAAGAAGATTTACCTCACTTAAATGGATATTTATGTTGTAGGTTCTGTGAGGGAGTGCCCAGTAAAAAAAGGACTTCCATTTTGTTTGAATTTAATTTGTAACCTGATGCCTCCTCAAGCTCGGTAAGGCTTTGAGTTAGAGCTGCAAGTGAGGAATCTGGATCCGTGAGCTATAAGAGGAGGTCGTCAGCATAGTATGCAGCTTTGTGTTCTTCATCCCCTATAGTGAAACCCCTAATGAGGGTTTGTTGTCGGAGGTATTGAGCGATCAGCTCTGAGTAAAGGGCAAAAAGATATGGGGATAAGGGGCAGCCCTGCTTTGTACCCCTGTAAAGGGGGAATCTAGAGGAATGAAATCGATTAATTTTAATAGTGGCTACCGGGTGGGAGTATATTCCTTTGATGTTTTGTAGAAAATCCTCCTAGAAACCAAATTTCTGTAGGGTATAATATAGGAAGGGCCATGATACTCTATCAAATGCTTTTTGTGCATCAATACTTAACATCAGCTGGGGGGGTGGTAGTAGTAGCATGGGAGATTAAATATAAGGTCTGTTTAATGTTATTGGTAGTTTGACAGGTCTTAATAAAGCCTGCCTGATCAAGGTATACTAAGGAGGGATAATATCATCTAGGCGGTGTGCTAGGATACTCATAAATTTTATAGTCTTGATTTAAAACAGAAATAGTGTGATATGATTGACAGAGGTGTGGGGATTTACTAGGTTTTGAGATGGCTGAGGTAATGGCTTGTGACCACGATATGGGATATTCACTGGTGGAGTGGCTTTCCTTAAGGACTGAAAGGAAGGGCTCTTTAAGAAGGTTCCAGGTGGCTTTGTAAATCTCAGTGCTGTACCCGTCTGAGTCCGGGGCTTTACCATTTTTCAGATTTTGGCTTGTTCAAAGAATTTTAGAGGCCATAATTAGGTGGGAGAGGATATTAACCTGTGTTGGGTTCAGAGTTGGTAGGTTTAATTTAGAAAAAAGGTTTTAATTTGAGTGGGCTAAGGTGAGTAAGGGTTCGCATATAACTCCATGTAGTACTGGTGAAAAATTTGTTGTATCTGAGAAGTCAGAGTAGTTGTTTTTCCCATCTGTGGTTCTTTGATTTTAGAGATGTGAGTTAGCTGAGTTTGACTCCTAAGGTGATGTGCTAGAATTTGAGCTGCTTGTGATTCCCCCATAGTACTGTTGTCAAAGTCATAGCAGGGCCTGTTCTGTCTTTTAATTTAGTAATTTTTGAATTTCCTGTTGGGTTTGTTTGACCTGGGTTTCTAAGGAGTCATTCCCTTGCATATGTGTAAGTTACAAAAATTGCAATTTGTCTTGTAAGGCCTTTAATATAGCTTCCATTTGTTGTTTCTTTTTAGCAGCGTAGACAATAATATGCCCCCAGAGTACCACTTTTATTGTGTCCCATAAAGTTTGGGGCGAGGTTTGTGGGGAGGCATTATCCTGTATGATTTCTGGGAACTTTTCTTTCAGTAAATCTTTAAACATGGGGTCCTTCAATAAGGAGTTATTAAGACGCCAGTAGGTGTTCTTTGGTTCTCGGTTTGTTGTTAGCTCTAAAGTTATCAATGCATGATCTGAAACATAGAATTTGATGGCAGATAAAGACCGCTTGGCCCACCTAGTCTGCCCATTTCCCTACCTAACGGATAAGCTGCAGATCCTAGTTAACCAACAGCCTACTTCCTCCTACTCCCCACTAGAATTGCCTTATTTCTGTCCCATGCATTCTTGAATTCCTCCACTGTTTTTGACCCTATGACCTCTCCAGGAAGGCTGTTCCACACATCTACAACCCTCTCTGTGAAGCAATACTTCCTCACATTACCTCTGAGCTGTCTCCTCTCTATCTTTAAATTGTGCCCCCTTGTTCTTGCACATCTCTTTTTCTGAAAGATGCTACCCTCTTGGACTTTGTTGATTCCTTTGAGGTATCTGAAAGTTTCTATCATGTCCCCCTTCTCCCTCCTTTCCTTGAGGCTATACATCTTAAGCTCCTTTAGTCTTTCTTCATATGTCTTCTGGTGCAGATACTCCCTGTCTATGTCTTTGCAGATCTGAGAGATAGATATTTTTGATATCAGAATGGTGTATTTGTTCTAAATGTTAATTGCTGATGCAGAAATAATCCAAGCAGGAGTAATGTCTATGAGCATGAGAATAAAATGTAAATTTCCTAGATGAGGGGTTTAGGTGTCTCCATATATCTATAAGACCAATTTCTTTTAACAGTTTCCGAAGATGCTTTTGCCCAGATGTCGTTGGGGAGGGATGAGAGGCAGATGTGTCTAGAATGGGGTTTAGCAAGCAGTTCAGATCACCTAATATTAAGGTACCTTGTGTATGCACAAGGAATGCATCTATTAGTTGCTAGATTGATGATGCGTTGCTACCTGGCGGAATATAGATACTGCCTATCGTACATGTTCAATTTTTGATACTGCCTATAGCCATGGCAAGTCTACCCTCTTTATCTGTATAGGAGTCTGTCAGAGTAAACAGGGAGGACCTGGGAACCAACACCACCGCACTCTTGCGTCTATCACTTTCATAAATCCATACTGTGCCCCAAACTCAGTAAGTCCATGCAGCCAGAATTAGCAGTTTTGTTAACTCAGTCCCCCTACAGATTTGTGGCAGCCCTTTTTCTGTATCTCCCCCTGGCACAGTCCACACTTATCATCTTGCCCCCCCCCATCACAAGCACCACTACACCAAGCCCCTAGGTGCTGGACAGGCTTTCCTTATTAATATTCATGATCCATCTCATTAATATTCATGAGGCAGATTGGTCCCTCATCAGCGTTCCATAATTAATGAAAGAAGAGGCCTCTCTGGTGCTCCTGTAGGTCTCCGGTCCCCAATTAACTGAACCTGGGGACCAGAACCTTCTAAAGAGTCCCCATTTTACTGCAAGAATGGCTACAAGAACTAATGTGCCATGCGCATGTGCAAGGTGCCAGACCCTCACCGAAGTGCACAAACTGGTCAACCGCCATGCATATTAGTGCCCCCAGCCCTCAGCCAATGGAAAATACTACCAGGAGATGAATGGAGACTTCTGGGAACAGGAAAAATGGATGGGAAAACAAGGTAAGCCCCCGCGGGTGGGGGGTTACACTCTCCCCTCTCAAATACTTGGTGTCCCAGCCAAGCCTATGGATAGGACCCTAAGAAAAGTAAAACAATAAACTTTAACACTGAACATATGCCAAACATTTCTACCTAGGCACCTGGTACCTATCTACTCAGAAATATGAAACACATTATATACAATGCATAGGATTAGATACTTTCCCATTTTGCAGACATTAAATACCACAATAGTCATAGTGCCCATACTTGCACCTCTCTAGTTATTCAGTACCACATGTATTGATAATACACTTTTACCTTTGTTTCCCTTGGGTGCACTTTCTCCCTTCCCCTCTTTCTTTTTGCTACCTTCCTTCTGGGCCTGGGGGGTTTAGCACTAGCAGGGCACATGTAAATCTTGGGTAATGACCTGGGGCTGACATATATATATATATATACCCTTATGTACTATGAATAGGGGTAGATTGGTGGGTGCCCCTGGGGTATCATCAGTCAACTTGAGTATGGGTTTCACAATCCTCCCTGACCTTATTGGGGTTTCTTGCTCCTCAGTCCTAGTGGCCGTCTCCTGTTCAGAGGTGAAGTCAGCGTCACTTGCCTCTGTGCCTGTTTTTTCTTCTTCTTTTGTGGGGCGCTCCATCACCACATCCCCTTCACCACTCTGCTCAGTGGGGCCTTCTTGTGACCATTCAGAGAGCCCAGTTGGTCCAATATTCAAGTCCAATGTGGACTCTCCAAAAGGCATTGATTCAGTGGAGCTGCTCTGGAACCACTCAAAAGGCTCAGCCGGACTAGTGTTCAAGTTCAGAGTGATCCCTTTAAGGGGCGTAGTGAGAGCAGCTTCTCATTCAGCACCCTGCCCCACAGGCACAGGCGAGCTCACTTCCCCATTGGCTTTCTGCTGTTGTCTGCATGCAGCAGCTCAAGTAGTTAGAGGTGTGGTAGGATCTATTGTATCAGGAGTTGAGACAACCACCGTGTCTCCAATGGGCAGTACATGATTTCTGTTGTACGCTTTGCATCCTCGAGTTTCTCCTTCTGGTCGAATCTTATATACCGGCAGCCATTCTAGATTCTCCAGTACCACATACGGTTTGCTTCCCCAGTGATCAGCAATCTTATGCTTCCCTGGAATGCCCAAACGCCTTAGTAGGACTCTGTTTCCTGGCATTAGGTCTTGTGCCCAAGCTCTCTTATCATCTCTCTCTCTCCTTGTTGGCTTGATTCCTCTTATTGGTCATCTCAGAAGCTAGGCGATAGGCATCATTCAATTGTTAAGTTGCGTACATACTGTAGGAAGTTACCCTCTTTAATGCCATGTGCTGACACTCTGAAGCAGAGATCCACTGGCAGATGCACCCCCCCGAACATGAGGCTGTAGGGAGAGATCCCACCCTTATGAAAATGAAACATATTTTAAAATATATTATTAACAATATATTTACATACAGTGAAATATATTCCAGTCTACTTGTTTTTATAATATATTGTAATGTATTGGAAAATCAATATATGTCAATACTGTATATTTTAAAATTTGCAAATATACATTGCAATGTACTGTAAATATATACATTATGGCCACTTTAGTATATTCCGTAGATTGCAAAACATATTGGTAACATTCTAAATATATTGAAATGAGGATGGTAAATATGTTATTTTTATATTGCCAATATATGTATAAATGTATTTTGTTTTACATTTCAAATGCTGTTTCCTATATTTACAAATATATATAATATACATGTGTAACAGATATTAATATAACTATTAACTTACCCAGACAAAAACAAAAGAAATTATTCATGATTTACACATACCCTCTCTCTGTACAACTGGAGTTCATCTTCTTATTAATCATAGAGATATTTACATTGAATTATTGTTTTACACTGCAGCTTTAACTCAAACATACATTTTATACATTTGTACTTACGCATATAACTTACCTCACAAGCTCATGCTTTTTAAAGGCTCAGATTGGTATTTATACCACCCCATTTTGTTTTACTTTTAGGTCAGGGTGAGATATGTGGTGGATCACCTTCAAGGTCAGCTTGCTGACCTACAAAGCCCTACACGGACAGGAACCATGCTATCTGCAAGAGCTTCTTCGCCCCTACCACCCCATCTGCCCACTCCGCTCCGCCGATGAGGGATTGCTAAAGATTCCCAGGGTTCATATGAAGACATCTGGGGCTCGAACATTTGAGTTTATGGACCCCACCCTGTGGAAATCTCTACCTTGTCAGATAAGAGAGTGCATCCGGACCATTCCCTTAGATCTTATGGCTCTCAGCTACTGGTAGTTCCTCATCGGTCTACTGTAGTAGGACAGCTGGCCTTCTCGCATCATTTCCCTATGCTATGGAATGCCTTTCCTCCCCAGATTCGCCACTCTTCCTCCCCCCACTCCATTTCCTTAGCCCTGCAAAACTTTCTTGTGGTAAACTGTACCTGCAGCGAAGTCCCTAGTCCGTCCTCTGCCAGCTGGTACATTGTATTCTTTTTTTTTTTTTTTCCCGGGCTGGGCTCCGTAATACTTCTGCCCTTCTCACGGCGCCCCGGGGACCTCCACCACCACCTATGGCTGCCGAGATCCCCAGTCACCCCCGGCTTGCCCCCCCCCGGAGGGCGGGGCCATGGCCACCTTCACCTGCACTCATGGGCCTTATATCTAGTCGGGGATCCACAGCAGTGATGGTGTTCTGAGGTCCTTTGGGGAGGGCGTCATATGCATGTTGCCCTCGCCTTGAGTTTTTTCTCCTTTTTTACGGAGGCGGGGACGTGCAATGACGCGAAGCGTCTGCCCCCGCCTACCAGACCTGGCTCCGCCGGTCACCTGGGGTCCCCTAGCCTCCGCTAGGAGTCCTCAGTGCGCCGAGAGCTTCCCACGCCCTCCCCCCGGAGAAGGAGAACTGTCCTTAGGATGCTCTATCCTTCTCTCCCCGGCCGGCTCTCCAATGACCCGGGTCCGTTCCTGAACCCGGGTTGCCGGCATCGCAAGCGGAAATCCCACCGCTGCGCCAATGGGCCGACGTAGTACACTGTATTCTATCTCCTGTTTGGCTAAGCTGGCTCACTTGATGGTTGCATTTCTCTGTTCCATTGTGATTGCATACAACTGTATTTTATTACATTACTTTGTTATATTTTGCACTGTTTAATCTGTCATGCATTACTGTATAATTGTACTAATTGTATTAATGTTGCTTGGTGTATGTATTGTAAGTTTGTATGTATATTCTCCCTATGACCCCCCCCCCCCAGGATGCACCGGGAGAGGAGCAACTTGTTGTTCAGTGTGCTTTTCCTAGTGAAACCTTTCAATAAATAATTAATAAATAAATAACATGCACCTTTCTTTTGAATCTGTACGCTAGTGTTGTAAATTCGAAAGTATTACAAAGCTAGAAATGATCATGATTTTCGCTGACAAACTATGTTTTTGAAATATGCAAATTAGTTATGCAAATGTACACATGGGACAAAACTGAGCATTTACAAAAATGCATGTAACATATATAAAAAATATGTGTAACATATATAAACTATATGTAACATGTATAAAATATAGCTAACATATAAAATATATGTAACATATATAAAAAAAATACGTAATGTGCAAAGAATACAGTATATATTTGGAAATATACTAATAATATATCTCAGACAATGTATTACTAAATAGATTGACATGCTTTCAAGCAATGCATGAGGCAGAATATGTGGTTTCATTATATACTGAAATACGCTGTGTATTATATTTTATTGAGTCAATGTATTTCTCAGTATAGTGACATGTATTTTTGCATACTATGGGTTAGAAATATATTATGTCAGTATATTTAAAAATACATTTCATAATATATATTACATTAGGACATGTATTTCTCATTGTATTGACATATATTAATGCATATTTGTCAATATATTGCAATATATTCCATTTTCATAAGGGCAGAGCCGTCATTCCTGGTACAGTTGTAGATGTGGACCAGAGTGCTAACTGGCTGACTCCAGGAACTCTTGTCTCTGAGGTTCAACATGCCCAGCATGTCTAATAGAGTGCGGTTGAATCTTTCAGGCTGCGGGTCACCTTGGGGATCATAAAGTGTTGTGCGGAACTTCCTGACTCCCCACAGAGACAATAACTCTTTTATTAGCATACTTTCGAAATCATTCCCTTGATCCGAGTGAATTCTCTGTGGCGCCCCATAATGTACAAAGAATTTCTCAACTAGCACCTTAGCCACAGTAGATGCCTTCTGATCCTTGGCGGGGTAGGCTTGGGCATGCCAGGGAAAATGATCGGTGACTACTAGTATGTTTGAGATGTTGCTATAGTCCGGTTCCAAGGTTAGGAAATCAATACACACCAGCTCCATATGGGCAATAGTGACTATGTTAACTAGCGGGGCAGCCTTTTGGGGAAGAGCTTTCCTCTGGATACACCATTGACAGATCTTGCAAAACTCTTCCACATCTGGTCCCATTTTTGGCCAATAGAATCTACTTCAAACCAGATCAAGTGTGCATTCACTGCCCAGGTGACCCATGTCATCATGGAGGGCTTTCAACACAGTGCAATGGAATCAGTCTGGCAACACCAGTTGTACATGGGCTGTCCCCTGCTGATCCTGCACCTTCCTGTACAGCAATCCATTCCTCATCTTAGGTTTTGACCACTCTTGCAGTATTAATTGTGCATCTGGGTGTCTTGTAGTTACTTGTGTCGGATCACCCCTTCCCTGTAAAACCTGAACAATTTCTTCAATGTCTGGGCTGGCCCGCTGTTCACTTATCAAATCTTCGGTGGTTAACTGTGGCAACAACCGCATGTCCAAGGCAGTTAGATGATAGTACGCTGTGGGGAGGCAGCTCCCAGATGCCCCTAAACTATCCACCAAATGCGGGACAGCTTCAGGAGAAGGAGATTCTTTGTTTTCAAACTTTTTACACAGTGCTTTTACTGCCTGCTCAGGTATCTTCACCCAGCTGGAGCGCTCCTCTTGATGAGTCAGGGAGCATTGGGACAGGGCATCTGCATTGGTGTGATTCAACCTGGGGCAATATTATAAACCTTCTGGGTATTCCTGATATGGGACTGCCCCAGGCTGCTGAAACTTGCATTCGTATGTAAGATGCAGAGTTTCTGTGGGTCTGTATAGGCCAAGACCTGGGCATGGGTTAAGCAATATATAATGTCCTCAAAAGCCCAGTCACACTCCTCAGTCCACCTATGGCCGAATGATTCAAATGGTCTGAAGTATTTTGGTGATTTGGTGGTGGCCCCAGGCTGTTGTTTTTTTATTGCTCTTGTTGACTGGAGGGTATCCCTGTAATAAGTTCAGAAGGGGTCTGATCACAAGGGTGTGGTCCTTAATGAACCTCTGAAAGTACCCACAGAATCCCAGCAGCCACTGCAGTTCCTTCAGATTCTTAGGCTTTGGTCAGGTGGTAAGTGCCTCAACCTTGCTGGGGTCCATCTATATGCCCTTTGCTGAAACTATATGCCCGACATACTTAATGGAATCCTGGAAGAACTGGCATATCTTGATGGATAGTTTTAAGCCTAATTCCTCCAGATGGCCCAATACTTTGAGCAGCTGTGCTTTGCACTCTTCTAAAGTCTTTCCAAAGATGATAATGTTGTCTTGATACACCAAGCACTCTGGCATATTCATGCCCCCAACTGCATTCTCTATGAGGTGTTGAAACGTAGCCAGGGCACCCAAAATGCCCTGGGGCATCCTCAGAAACTCATAAAATCATAATGGGCATATAAATAGTCTTCTCCCGGTCCTGTGGGGGACATGGGAATCTGGTAATTTCCACTTCTTAAGTCCAATATGGAAAACCACTGGCTGCCGTTCAAGCAGTCCAAAGCATCCTGTATCTATGGCATCGTGTACTGGTCAGGAACAGTTTGTTTATTCAGTGTGCAGTAATCCACACATATCCTAATGGGCCCACTCTTCTTCCTTACAACTATAGGTGAGTCATAAGGACTTCTAGAGTCCCAAATTATGCCTGTGGCCATCATTTCATGCAGGTGCCTCCTCACATTGTCTATGTCCGCTGAGGCAAGACGTCTGGACCGCTCTCGGAAGGGGTGTTGATCTGTGAGCCTTATGTGATGTTGCTCCCCTGTCACACACCCGACATCCCAGTCATGTAAGGAAAACACTTTAGTTCTGATGGACAACTTCTTCCACACTCTGTCCTTCCACTCCTCGGGTATAGGGGAGTTACTCAGGTCGAACAAATTGGGATCAATTCCAGGTGGGGCACCTCTTCCTGGTGCAGCAATATGTACTCCCATGTTGGCAGAGTAAACACGAGCTAGAGTACGGCCTTGTCTGATGACCATCTCTCTGTCAGTTACATTCTGTACATGTACTGTAACTTTTCTGACATAAGCATGCGCCCATGCCGATAAGACACTGGGCTTTACAAGTAAGCCGGCTGACAACCCTTGTTCCTCTGGTGCACTCAACGTTAAGATTTGGTTCTTCACCTCTTTCTTCAGCCATACTACCCCACTAATATTGCACTCCGCATTGGGTGGCAGCACTATTTCTTCCGTGTCCCACCTCCAGACTTTACCCACTGGTTCATCTGCTGGGGGTTGCCCCTGCTTTCGGTATGCTTCTTTTATTGCTGGGTGGATGGGCAGCTCTTTCTCTTGTTGTTCAGCTTCCCATGCCTTACAGAACTGGGCCAGCCATCCAAAGATGTGAGCATTGGTATCCACCAGCACAGGCACCCCATCGTGTATGCCAGTCTCAGGGCAGATTAAAGCCAGGGTCTCAACTGCATCTCCCACTCCAGCCACTTTAGTCAGGAAGTCCATCCAAACTTTGACATAACCCAAATTGGGGGTAGGATTTCTCGCTGAGCCCCCACACATTTAATCCTTCCAATGGCTGTACTTCCAACTGGGACAGATGTTTATCATACCCGGGACTTGAAGATGATTTTTA
The DNA here is from genome assembly GCA_016271365.2 of Neoceratodus forsteri. NCBI lineage: Eukaryota > Metazoa > Chordata > Ceratodontiformes > Ceratodontidae > Neoceratodus > Neoceratodus forsteri. The sequence continues at coordinate 85,870,215 of JADMNL010000026.1, read as the reverse complement.
TCTGGGAGCCACTATCTAAAATGGCATGTGTGGTCATTCCGTTGATGGTGATAGTGGTCTCTGTGGATGGTCCCACCAACCAATCCATATCAAGGGGTGCAGAAACTGAAGCTTTGGCTGAAGATTTCTTCAAATAAACTGTGGAGCTGGGCCAGTTGGGGGCCCCAGTACGCTGCCTTACTGGGCCCTGTTGAAGTTTTCCTGTGGCTCTGGCTCTCTCCCCAACAACCGGTCTCTCACTCGAGTGGGATCTTCTTTGGACTAGCACCCATTTTGGAAATGTCCATCCTCCCCACACCTGTAGCAAAAACTATCTCCTCCTCTTCTGGATCTGGTTGGATAGTAGACTGTAGGGGGCGGCCAGGGCTTTGGATAACTTGGAGTTCCCAGAATACACTAAGGGAGATGGAGTGGAAACCTGAAGCAATCACTTGGGCTATAACCACTCTTTGTTTGGGTTCCCCTGCCCTTAGCATCCCATGGTTCCCTAACTTACTGACAGCGTGACACAATTCCTGAAGGCAGGTCTCAATCTGGGGAACCATGGGGGCACCTGGGCCTGTACCCCCAGGCCCATCACTAGGAGGGTGGCTGAGGGGTTACTGAATGGGTTAACTAGGGGGAACTTCAGGGGCCCTGACAGAACCAGCAGTAACTTTATTCAATACTTCCCTGCATGCCTTTATCAACATTTTGATCTCAGAGGCCTCAGATGGGGGAGTGACTTCCTGAACCTGGGTTATGGCCACTACTGTGGGATGGGGTCCCCACTGAGCGTCCCTTTTCTCCACCTCCCACACTTCCCTGAGGAGGACCCGGAAGGAGGGGGAATTACCCATCCTATCTTTCAGGCCTAACTTCAACAATAATAATTCTGAGTATCTGATACCCCTCAGCACCTGTTCCAACCTGGTTTTATTTAGATTAGTGGCCTGTATCTCACCTTTTCTGTACACTTTTTGCAGGGCTTTCTCCAGCCTTTGCACATACTCAGACAGAAGTTCCCCCTTTTGCTGGCAAGTCGCCCTGAACCCCTACCACAAATCTTTGCAGATGTTGGTGCTACCGAAAGCACCGTCCAGTGCAGCTATATAATCCTCTACACTGGCCTCGGGGTCCGTAGTCCATAGGGACCAGATAGCATCAAGGGCAGGGCCTTGCAAACTCTCTGTCAGCCTTTTGAGTTTCTCTCCCTCACTACACTACCAGTCCTGTAGCAGTGGTATCACATAGTTTATCCATGACTCATAATCCTCCTCCCCAGCAGAGTGGGTTTCATTCCTGAAAATATACTCAGTTTTCTATATGAGTCTGAAGGAGCAGGTATACCCAGGCCGAGACCTCACATTTTGAGGTGGGGTCCGTGAGGGCTCGGACTCTCCATCCCTCAGGGAAACCACACTAAAGGAAGTCACAATGGCCCATTCCTCTGACAATCCCTCGGACACCAATGCCTCAGGCATCCAAGCAGCTTTTTAACATTTTTACACCCCATTATCACAAAGTCCCCATAGCAGAATCAAGCATTTTACCCCACCTTTTTACCTCACCCAGCCTCTTTATTATGGACACATGCCCTTCTATATCTCCCTCTTCCATTTCGGGGAGTACCCTTATAGGTAAAAGGGACTTCTGGGGGTCCATCCTCATACCCCCACTCCATTCCAATAACTTGACCTTATCCTTCCCTTTAGGCCTAAGCTTAGGGCTGGGGGTGTGGAAAACAACAGTGGTCTTTCCTGTTTGGTACTCCATGGTGGGTGTGGCTGGTGAACAGGAGATCCCAGTGGTGCCTCCCAAGATGTAGCCCAGGTGCTATAGGTCAATGGGCTACTACCCCTGCCTGTTGACCAGCACACAGGTTAAGGGGCCTGGGTCCTGCTATGGTGGTATTCAGGGGTTCTATCCCAGAAGATAAATGAAAATAGCACAGTGCCTACACCCAGAGTAAGTTGCAGTGGGCTAGGTACGTGACTGGTACAACCCCTGGGATACTGTACCTACCCATCTCCCCTTCCAAATGGCCCACACATTGGATGCCAGACAGTTTCCAAATACCATATACCACATACACGTTTTAGTGGATTTGCACAAAACACCCTTCACACAGCAATTCCAAACAAAATACAGCTTTATAAGGAGGGAAGGGCTAGGATCAGGGTACCTGGAACTGGGATAGCTGTGGAAGGAAGGATGGTTAGAGAATTTGCTCAGAACAGTTAGTAACATATGGACCTGTAGGCCAGACCACCCCAGATGCCTGCCTCCACTGGTACCAGTACTACCCTCTGTCCTTTCTGGGTACCCAGGAGCTGCAGCAGGCCTGCTCAGTGCAGAGGGTTAGCCAGCGTTGAGGCCCTAGAAACAATGTAACTGGCTGTGACAATTAAACAAACACCCCCTGATTGCCAGGGCAAGCCTTGGATACTCATGGTCCTGGAGATCTGGAGAGTTCCTGGTGCTGAGGGCTTCCACCAGTCCAAGTTCAGGGGATCTCGGTGTAACCCCCCTGCAAATGGGGGTTCCCAAAAGACTTCCAGGAGCTTGCTTGAATGCTCCAAGCCTGAATGGTGTTTGGCATTTAAGCCATTTATCAGTGAGTGTTTTTAGAGCCTCTGGTACTGTCTCTTTAAGAGCTGTCTGCTTGCAGACATAATTAGTTGTATGGGGGACTGTGTGCTTCTCTGAGTACCACTCGAGCTGCTGCAATTCACTTCATTTTGCAGTCACTAGGAGTGCAAAGGAACCTATCTGAAAGATGTAACTGTTTGCCAGAAATTATTTAGAGTAATAATGAAATTACAGTTTGTCTAACCTGCTTTCTTTGCAGTCAGAACTGTGTCTGCTAGTTCCCCATTCTAGTTTTGAACTGCTGAACTGGACCAATCAGTATGGGGGTAAGCTAGCTCTAAAATGGTGCCTTGGACGAATCAGAACTTGGACTCATAATCTGAGCCAGCCACAAGAGGATTGTATGGGCAGTGACTCTGGGAGATGTAGTTTAGACTTCAGTGCCTTTTTGGACCAACAGCAGCAGTCTATTGTGAGTGACAGCCAATCCAGTCAAGAACTGGGAGGAACTCAAAGGAAGTGCCAGTTTTTGTCGGTTGGAGTTTCAGTTGAGCTTTGGCAGTGAAGAAGGAAGGAGCCCTGTGCTTTTTCAGTGTGCAGTTTTAGTCAAAAACGTGTGAGGCCCAGAGTTCTGGTCTGCAGCTTGTGTAACAGCTTGTTAGGACTGAATCATGTCCTGTGAAAGAATCAAAGGATCTCTGAAGAGTAGAAACCAGGCTCACCCTGTAGAAGACTGGAGGAATTGCTGAAAATTGCACTCGGTCTGTCAGGAACTGAATCTGCTGTGTGTTCTCCGGGTATTGTGCAGTAATTGCGATCGGGATACAGATGCAGCCTGCCTGGTATAGTGCTTTCTTTTTATGGATGTGTGAAGAGGTTTGTGTACCTCAAGTGAGCCCTGCTGACATTGAAGGACCCTATCTTATTTGGAGTACGTGAGTACTAATTCAGGGTCGCTCCCTGTTGAATTGCCACATTAAATCCAAATGGAATTACTGTACTGCTGACTGTTTAATTCTCCTTTTCTCTGTGTGAAAGGGCCCCTACCAGCTGCCACGGTTTGGACTAGCCACTAGGGCTTGGGTACCCAAGAGACAGTAACTGATAGGGATAGGCTCTGCACAGAGCCATAGGTAGATTATTAGAGTGATAAGCTAATTAACCTGATTTCCCCTGTCCTTGTTATATCCCCTAAATAAATCAGAGCTGCTTGTTTCAGCAAAGTTATACTGCCTGAGGTATTTGTCTATGTTAAAGTACTGTACTGTGATTGTTGCACTGTATCTCATTTCACAGGAGGTCCCAGTGCGGAACCAGACCTGGGGGTAAGTGTATACTGTGAAGGTAATTCTGATATATTGTGTGGGGCCACTAGTGGGAAGAAAGGGGGTTGCAGTGTCCCAGAGGGCTGTGACCAAGTTAGTTTAACTATTGCAAACCCTGACCTCTGGGTGGAGGCACCCGCCATTGGATCCAGGCCCCTCAACCTGTTAGTGGCAAATCAGGCAGGGGTAGTAGCCCCCTGGGATAGCGCCATCTAGGGGTTACATCTTGGAGGCTCACCGCTGGGATTGTGTGTCCTCTAGTGGCCATATTTACGAACCACTGTTAAGAAAAAAATGGGTACCCCGACAGAAGTGGCTGTGCACCGGCTGGTGGAGTGGTGTACTGGGAGGAGATCGAAGCTCCCAAAATGCTATACTTATCCTGGACATCCCCTGGGTATCAATACGGACACTGTAGGAGTACTTTCCAAGGTGGAAGGTTTACAAAACCCTGTGGTGGTGGTGGGATGCTACTCTGCTCACCCACACTTTCCTGGCCCTAGTAGAGTTTAAGGATCCCATAGATAGCTCCAAAGTGCCACAGACCATTACCCCAGAGGAGCCCTCACTGCTTGGAGAGTGATAACTAAGGACATAAAGACCGGGGGAATCAGCCCCACCACTATCTGAAACTTTTGAGGAGAAATTTGCTGAATGGTTTGCTGGGAGAGGAAAACTGTGGAGGACTTGAAGAAACTATTCTTGCCACCTGGGGGTGTTCCTCCCCCAACACCCTCTCCTGCTCCAGTGCCCGTAATGGTGGCTGAACCAATGCAGACTCCATTTCTGCACCTGCCATTAGTCACGACTCTTACGAAGGTTGAGGTCTCTCTGGCACCCTCCCACTCCCCAAGGGGAGGATGACTGGAGAACCTGGATGAACTATGTTGCCCCCAAGTGCTAGAATGGCAATGCTCGGAAGGCAAAAAGCGAAAGAGGTTAGTGAGAGCCTCCGAGGTCCTGCCCTGGCTACCATCCGTGCTAAGCAGAGCCAGTAACCCTGAAGCGACTGCACAGGCCTATCTTGAGGCCTTGGAGAATGTGTATGAGCCCAGATTCTGATGAGGACCTATGGTGGAGAATAAGAGATGCACAACAGTACCAAGGGGAGTTGTTGTCTGTGTATGTATCTCGGCTGGAAAAATTGTTGCAAGAATGCCTCAGAAAAGGTAGTTTGCCAGCGATTGAACTGGACTGAACCAGGCTGGACAGGATCCTTAAGTCTGCCCCCTTCTCAGAACTGCTGTTGCTTCAGTTACGCCTGGCAGATCGACTGGAATCCCCACCCTCCTATGATGAGTTAATGAGAGAAATTCGAGGAGTTGAGAAAAGACGACCTCGGGAGGGACCTGCACCAATAGCTGCGGCTACAACCCGAGTGACTGAGGGTGACCCATCAAGTGAAGTTCAGGGGCAGAGGTTGGCAGTCAATGAGTGCTCTGACAAGGAAAAAGATATGTCACAATGGGGCGAACTGTTGAGAGAGATCCGGGAATTCAAAAACAGTCCTTTATGAAGGCCACGCCTGCAAGACATGGGCTGACCTATATCCGACTGCATCTGCTATGGGGTGGGGGTACCCACATGTATCTCCTACTGATAACAGCTCGAACTTCGATTCCTTGACCATGAAGTGGAGAAACTAGCGAGATGTCTCCAAATGCTTATCATATGAGACAGAGATGGCACCAAGGTTTCCAGTTAGTAATACCGCCCTGGCTCCCAGTGTGGTGCCTCGCAGCTCAAACTCCAGAAAGTATGTTTTGCTATAATTGTGGGAAAGATGGGCACATGAAAAGGGAATGCCAGTCCCCAAAAGACACTGACAAAGTTGTATATAGGCTACACGGAGAGCTTGGAGAAGAAATCAGTGGTTAAGAGGTGCACGACATGATCCCAGTGAGGGCACCAAATGCTAATTCACGTCCTTTTGTGGCAAGGTCAGCTGCCCAGGCCCCACTACCGCCTCTCCAGACTGGTCCAGAATAGTGGGTCCCTCCATGGAGACCACTGTAAAGGTGAATGGAGGTCTACAAGAGCTGTATTAGACAGTGGCTCCCAAGTGACAATTATGTTCCAGGATTGGTATCAAGCATTTGTCAGGCGGTACCCACTTACAACCATTAGAAGGACTGCATGTATGGGGTTAAGTGAGAAGGCCTACCCTATTCGGTATATCCAAATTTGCTGTCTTTCCCCACCTCCGTGGCTGGAGTGGTCGAACAAGTAGAGACCTAGCCTTAGTGTGTCCCCCACTGGACTGTATGATGGTGTCCTTTGTTGATTGGAACAAATGCTCATATGTTCGGAAGGCTGGCACAGTTGTGTTATGAAAAACAGGGTCAAAGACTGTAGAGCTTTAAGAGTTCCGCTTTAATTAAGAAGGCCTATGGAGGCACAGAGAGATGCTGAAAAACAGAACCAGAGGAACCGGTCGAATTGTATGGAAGAAGGATCCTGGAGTCTCTGATCCTGGCGCCAAATGCCCAGTGTACCTTACAGGGAGAGGTCCAGTATCAAGAAAGGATGTTAAGAATAAAATATTAATGTTGGATGCACCAGGCGATGGAAAATTGCCAGAGGGACTGCTGGTCAAGCTTCAGTATTTTGCCGCTTAGAGCCCATGCTTATGCCAGAAGGGTAATGGTCCAAGTTCATAATGTGTCTGAAAGAGACATTCGAGTCAAACAGAGGTTGCATCCTGGCTAATGTGCATTGTGCAGAACTGCAGTGCTACCCAGCAGCAAGAGTTCAAGGAAGAATGACAGAGTAACGCCTGGACTTGTTTGATTTCCACTCCCCGCTGCCAGCTGAATGTAAAGTGAGGATCAGTGAGAAGCTTGCCCAGAGAGACCAGGTGTTTTCTTTAAAGGAATGGGATGTAGGATGCGGCAAGGAGCTGAGCACAATATCCGCTGCATGACGAAAGACCATTTCGTGAGAGGTCTCGACGCCTGGCACCTGCTGACATAGATGATGTGAGACGGCATCTGCAAGAGATGTTAGCTGCTGGTGTAATACAAGAATCCAGAAGCCCTTATGCTTCCCCCATTGTGGTAGTGAGGAAAAGGATGGAACAGTAAGGATGTGTGGATTATCGCACCTTAAACCGGGCGGACTATCCCTGATCAGTACACAATGCCCCGCATTCAGGATGCTTTGGACTGCCTAAACTGGAGCAAGTGGTTCTCTGTGCTGGATCTCCAGGGTACTACCAGATCCCGATGGCCCCAGAGGACCGTGAGAAGACGGCCTTTATCTGTCCGCTGGCTTCTATGAATTCATGAGGATGCCTCAAGGGATTTCAGGTGCCCCAGCCACTTTTCAACGATTGATGGAGCGTGCAGTGGGGACATGAACTTACTAGAGTGCCTGGTATACCTAGATGATGTTATTGTGTTTGGCAGCTCACTGGAGGAACATGAGAGCAGATTATTTAAGGTATTGGACCGACTGGAGGACTTTGGCCTTAAACTGTCCATTGATAAGTGTCAATTCTTTCAAACATCAGTAAAGTATGTGGGACACATAGTATCCACCGAGGAATAGAGACCGACCCAAGTAAGTTGAGGCCTTGACCACCTGGCCACAGCCCAAAAATCTAAAAGAACTGCAAAGATTCCTGGGATTCTGTGGTTATTATCGCGCTTCATCAAGGACTATTCAAGAGTGATCCGCCTTTACTTAACCTTACTCAAGGGTATCCCCAACCCACAAAAATACCAAAAGTCAGCGCCCTCAAGACTGAAAGAGTGTATTTTCATCCGTGAAGTATTTGGGGCCGCTGGACTCCTGATTGTGAGACTGCTTTTCATGAGATCATATATCAACTTACCCATGCTCCAGTGCTGGCCTATGCCGATCCAAGAAAACCTTACGCCCTGCACACTGATGCTAGCTTGCAAGGGTTGGGGCTGTGTTGTACCAAGAGCACGAGAATGGCCTGAGACCAGTGGTCTTTGCCAGTAGAAGCCTGACCCCATCCGAAAAGAACTATCCTGTACATAAGTTAGAGTTCCTAGCTTTGAAGTGGGCTATTGCTGACCAATCCATGAGTACTTGTATGGGGCTAAAATACTAGTAAAACTGACAATAACCTTTGACCTATGTGCAGACCTCAGCTAAGTTGGATGCCACTGGCCATAGGTGGCTTTCTGCATTATCTACATATGACTATGCTCTGAATCACCGAGCAGGTCTGAACCACATAGATGCTGATGCTCTCTCCGGAGGCCTGTTCCCCAGAATGATTGGGTCCGATTGGCAGAACCTGACATTCGGGCACTCTGCCGGAAGTTTGACAGGAGGAACAAATGTCCACGGACGAAGTGGACTGCATGGTGGATTGCTTGGGAGCCTCTGAGAATTGCATACCTGCTGCTTATTGCCACTTTTCTGCAATAGACATTGGTGCACTGCCTCAGCTGGACAATGACAGTATTCAGGCGGCTCAATCTCACATCCCATGATCAAAGCAGCTTTAGAAGCCCTATGCAGGAAAAGATGTGTCCAAATTACGCCCACTGATTTGAGAACTGCACTGTTATACAAAGAAGGTCCTAAGTTGAAACTGATCAATAAACTGTTATACAGAGAAACAGTAGACAGAGGGGACAAGTAGACAAACAACAACTAGTACTGCCACTGCCTTTCGAGACTCAGTACTGAGGTCCTTGCACAACCACATGGGGCACCTTGGTATAGACAGAACACTTGACTTGGTGAGATCCAGATTCTATTGGCCTAAGATGGGGCTGATGTGGAGCAACACATTCAACTTGTAGTCGCTGCTTACAGAGGAAAGCTTTGCCCCAGAGGGCTGCCCCCTTGTTAACATCACCACCAGTGCACCCATGGAGCTGGTCTGTATTGATTTTCTAAGTTTGGAGTCAGATCAAAGAAATATCAGTAATGTGCTGGTGGTCACTGACCATTTCACTGAGATATGCCCAAGCTTTCCCCACCAAAGACCAGAAAGCATCCACTGTAGCCAAAGTACTTGTAGAAAACTTTTTTGTTCACTATGGGGCTCCACAAAGAATCCATTCTGATCAAGGGAGAGACTTTGAGAGTCGCCTGATCAAAGAGATGCTTTCTCTGTGGGGAGCGCGAAAGTCCAGAACCACCCCTTACTACCCCCAGGGGGACCCACAGCCTGAACGTTTCAACCGCACTTTGCTAGATATGCTAGGCACCCTGCACCCAAAGGACAAGCCTAGATGGAGCCAACAAATTAGCACCCTGGTACATGCTTATAACTGCACCAAAAGTGATGCCACTGGATTCTCCCCTACCGCCCTGATGTTTGGAAGAGAAGCTCGACTACCAGTAGATGTGTGTTTGGGGTCTCTCCTGATGGGGTTCAAGCTGACAACTATTTACAGTATGTGCAAAAGTTAAAGGCCCAGCTAACTCATGCACTAACTGGCTCAAACCATGGCTGCCAAAAGAAATCTGGCCAACAAAGAAAGGTATGATAAAAGGTGAAAGCACAGGAACTCCAGGAGGAGATCGGTATTGCTAAGAAATCTGGGACTGCATGGCAAGCACAAGATTGCTGACAGATGGCACCATCTCCCTCACATTGTAGTGGGCAAACTAGATGATCTGCCAGTGTACAAAGTAAGGCCTGAGAATAATTCAAAGATGTAAAAACAATGCATAGAAATCATTTACTGCCCATTGGACAAATCTTAATTGAGTCTGAGCCCCTAGAAGATGCCCCTCTGGACCAGTGACTAGAGCTGCTGCTAAGAAAGACCAAGGAAGTCTGCACCTACAGAAGCAGAGTTAAAGTGTTCCCCTGCACAAGTCCCAGTTGAGCATGACTGTCAGTCCATATCAGAAGAAAGTGAGAGTGACTTTGAATACTATCCTTCTTACGAACTGAGTCAATTGTTTTGGGGCAATCCCTTAGTCAATACTGGAGATGAAGCTGGGCCTTCTGACTGTCCAGGCCCCAAGCTTTCCCTGGAGCCAATGCTCCCAGAAAGTGAAGTGCAAAGCATCAGATCAGATGAAATGGAATCATTGTGCATGGTTGAACTGTTTGAGCTTTCAGGAGGAAATGATAGATTGGGGCAGACTGGTGATACACTCAACAAGAAGAGTATTTTGAGTGCCCTGACAGTCCACTGCCAGTGTCCGAAAGCCTCCATGTGAGCCAAATGTTGTGGACTCAGAAACTGTAACTCCTGGAGCTGAAAGTGCCCCAAGTTCTAGCCTCTCTACCCCATGGAGACTCCCTGACAAGTGAGGACAATGCTGAAAATGAGGCTCAGAGTGCAGAGACTATAACAGTTCCCCCTAGAAAGACTGGTCGAGCTGTAAAGCCTGTGGTGCACCCTCAGTTATGATTCACTTGGGAGGCCTGTGGACTTGCCTCTCAATGTTGTCCATAAAGGAGTGTATGTGTCCTCGAGCTCATTGCCCAAACTGAGCATCAGTAGCTAACTCCAAGTTACTTGTGTTGCCCTTCTAAGTATGGTGCCTTGCCCCATCCAGCCCCAAGGTAACTGATAGGGAAGGGCCCCTTTCTTCAGGTTTCATGTACAAGAGGTAATAACTTGAGTTATGGTACAATGTGTATGTAATACTGTGTAAAGAGTGACGATTGCAATGTTTCAGAAATGTGTTCTTGGTAAAATGATATATTGACTGATGATTACATGTAGAGCCTAATGCAAATGTATATGGTTGCAGTTGAAACTTATGGGGTACTTGCTTGACGCGGACATCAAGCTTTCCCAGGCCAGGAAGGGTGTAACCCCTGCAAATGGGGTTCCCAAAGACTTCCAGGAGCTTGCTTGAATGCTCCAAGCCTGAATGGTGTTTGGCATTTAAGCCATTTATCAGTGAGTGTTTTTGAGCCTCTGGTACTGTCTCTTTAAGAGCTGTCTGCTTGCAGACATAATTAGTTGTATGGGGGACTGTGTGCTTCTCTGAGTACCACTCGGAGCTGCCAATTCACTTCATTTTTGCAGGCACTAAGAGTGCAAAGGAACCTATCTGAAAGATGTAACTGTTTGCCAGAAATTATTTAGAGTAATAATGAAATTACAGTTTGTCTAACCTGCTTTCTTTGCAGTCAGAACTGTGTCTGCTAGTTCCCATTCTAGTTTTGAACTGCTGAACTGGACCAATCAGTGTGGGGTAAGCTAGATCTAAAATGGTGCCTTGGACGAATCAGAACTTGGACTCATAATCTGAGCCAGCCACAAGAGGATTGTATGGGCAGTGACTCTGGGAGATGTAGTTTAGACTTCAGTGCCTTTTTGGACCAACAGCAGCAGTCTATTGTGAGTGACAGCCAATCCAGTCAAGAACTGGGAGGAACTCAAAGGAAGTGCCCGGTTTTGTCGGTTGGAGTTTCAGTTGAGCTTTGGCAGTGAAGAAGGAAGGAGCCCTGTGCTTTTTCAGTGTGCAGTTTTAGTCAAAAAGCGTGTGTAAGGCCCAGAGTTCGGTCTGCAGCTTGTGTAACAGCTTGTTAGGACTGAATCTGTCCTGTGAGAAAAGAATCAAAGGATCTCTGAAGAGTAGAAACCAGGCTCACCCTGTAGAAGACTGGAGGAATTGTTGAAAATTGTACGGTCTGTCAGGAACTGAATCTGCTGTGTGTTCTCCCGGTATTGTGCAGTAATTGCGACGTGGGATACAGATGCAGCCTGCCTGGTATAGTGCTTTCTTTATATGGATGTGTGAAGAGGTTTGTGTACCTCAAGTGAGCCCTGCTGACATTGAAGGACCCTATCTTATTTGGAGGTCGTGAGTACTAATTCGGGTCGCTCCCTGTTGAATTGCCACATTAAATCCAAATGGAATTACTGTACTGTTGACTGTTTAATTCTCCTTTTCTCTGTGTGAAAGGGCCCTACCAGCTGCCACGGTTTGGACTAGCCACTAGGGCTTGGGTACCCAGGGACAGTAACTGATAGGGATAGGCCTGTGCACAGAGCCATAGGTAGATTATTAGAGTGATAAGCTAATTAACCTGATTTCCTGTCCTTGTTATATCCCCTAAATAAATCAGAGCTGCTTGTTTCAGCAAAGTTATACTGCCTGGAGGTATTTGTCTATGTTAAAGTACTGTACTGTGATTGTTGCACTGTATCTCATTTCACAGGAGGTCCCAGTGCCGAACCAGACCTGGGGGTAAGTGTATACTGTGAAGGTAATTCTGATATATTGTGTGGGCCACTAGTGGGAAGAAAGGGGTTGCAGTGTCCCAGAGGGCTGTGACCAAGTTAGTTTAACTATTGCAAACCCTGACCTCTGGGTGGAGGCACCTGCCATTGGATCCAGGCCCCTCAACCTGTTGGTGGCAAATCAGGCAGGGGTAGTAGCTCCTGGGATAGCGCCATCTAGGGGTTACATCAATTCAAAGGAGAGCAAAGCAAATGGGCAGCAGAAGGTATCCTGAAGACTTGAGCTTGATTGAAGGTCTAGCCACTTGTCCCCTTGATTGAAGATCTGGCCACTTGTCACCTTCAGCTTATTCAGGCCCACTGCAGAGCTAATGCGCAAGGCACACCAACTACAGAAAGCCCAGACCTGGGAGTGGCTCCACAGCACGGCTCCCTCACAGGTCATAGGTGCCCTAGCTCCTCAGCACATGCCGTTGGCCCCCTGTAGCCAGCAGACCCCACAGGATGGGGGTTAGCAGGTTCTCCACCTAGCTCTGAAATCAAGCTGGGACTCTGGGATTCTTTTCTCCTCTCAACACAAGATCAGCTTCGCTCTGCAGCCAAAACAGTTTCTCCACACTTTCTGCTCTGCCAGCCTCTTAGCAGCAGGCTCAAAATCTACTCTAGACCAGCAGTTCCAGTCCTCAGCTGGATATCAACAACGACCACAGGTCCCTGAAGTCTAAGGAACCTGCTCACTCTCACTTAAATTCTCTCTCCCACTCTCTGCTTTAAATCAGATTCCAGCTTTTCTATGGCTTACTCACAGTTCCCGGGAAATCTCTTTCCTAGCTCAAGTTGCTCTCTCAGTCCCAAACTGTTGCAGAATGGCTGCAGCAAAAGTCTCCAATTAACACAACAAACTCCAAACGCGCGCCTGGAACAGTTAGCTCAAGATGCCCAGGTTCTCCAAACAGCCAGAACACTTTTCCACTATTTCTCTGAAAATCAGCTTCCAGCTTTACTCCAATGTAAGCCCTGTGAAAGGCCTTAGACGATTTCTCCAGTAGCACAGAGCCCTCCTAACTCGATTAGAGCCCAGCCATAGACTGAATCAACTGCCCAAAGTCTCTGGGATTTCCCTTGAGAATCCTTCCCTCTGATAGGCTGCCTCCAGATATCAATCACAATATTTAGCCCTCTTGGATTACTGATTTGTTATGTCTCTTGGTGCCTGAAAATAGTTAACACCTTCTCCCAGGAGTCCTCTTTCACAGTTCTGGGTGCCTAAGTACTTAACTGGCTGCCCTTAGGGGGTCATAGTATCAAGAACATGGCTGCTACTGCTTATAGTCTCATACAATCCATACTGTGCCCCAAGCTCAATAAGTCCCTGCAGCCAGAATTAGCAGTTTTGTTAACTTAATCCCCTCTAGATATGTGGCAACCCCTTTTCTTTATCTCCCCCGGCACAGTCCACAGTTATCATCTTACCCCCCCGCCTGTCTCTAGCGCCACTACACCAAGCCCCTAGGCACTAGACAAGCTTTCCTTATTAATATTCATGAGGTGGATCAGTCCCTCATCGGCGCTCCTTAATTAATGAAAGAAGAGGCCTCTCTGGTGCCTTCTTTAGGTCTCCGGTCTCTGATTAACTGAACCAGGGGACTGGAACCTTCTAAAGAGCCCCCTTTTGACTGCAAGAACGGCCGTAAGAAATAATGTGCAGCGCGCATGTGTGAGGTGCTGGACCTGCACTGAAGTGCACAAACTGCTTGGCGGCCCCGCAGATTAGCTCCCCCAGCCCACAGTCAACAGAAAATACTACCAGGGACTGAACGGAGACTTCGGGAAACAGGAAAAAAGGACAGGAAAACTAGGTAAACCCCTGCAGGGGGGTTACATTACTACAATACTGCAGGTTACATTACTACAATAAAAAGAGGAGTACAAATGTGCCTGGTTTCAGGCAGCAACTATAACAACAGCCGCTGTGGTGTTTGGGATTCCATTTGTGTTGAAAAGGAATTGTCTGCAGTTTTGGGAGTAGTTGTCATTGGATTTCCAGCAATCTATTGTAGTGAGAAGAAATGTTTAGGAAGTGGAACTGTTGTGAGAGGAGGTGGAAGTGAGTTCCTGCCAAATTTAAGCCCTGCTTACAGAGTTGCCAATGGATTTTAGTAGGAGAAAGACACAATGTGTTTTAGGAAGATCACATTTACCTTTTAGTGGGCATGCTAAGGTGCAGTCTACACAGCGACGTGGTCTTTGACACATCTCAGTACAACTGATATTTTGACTAATTACTGGTAGTACATGGACTGAAAAGTAGTATAGAATTTCCTTTTAGTGCTGTTCATGTCCTACATCCCAAAGTAATTTACAAGTAATTATTTACGCAGGATAGCATAGCGGAAATGCCACATGTCACTTCCAGTGGAATCCTGCTTCTGCTTAGGGCCGCTTGATGCCTTTCAGTACCATTACTACTTTCATTTTCCTTTCATAGCACCTTTTGTATTTCTGTTGTTAGATATGCCATCCTTGTCACTATACTCCTTGCACACTCATCCATTAAGAAGGGTTCAGTGGATGTGTGCAGATCCCATATCCCCAATTGCACATCTCTTTAGTGCACCCACAGTTCTATTCCCTAATACCTTTGCTCCTCTTCTGTTTAAATGTAGGCCATTGCCTGAAAACCAATCATAATGTCACCAAAATGTATATCAGTTCTTCATGAAACCCGTATTTTCCTTTTTGCACCATTGTATCAACCACCAATTTGTGGTTTTTATAGCATCCTGCCTATCTACTCAGACTTGTGGCATAGGGAGTATTTCAGAGAAAATTGTTTCACATCCTTTCTCCTTCAGTTTGTGACCCAGTTTCTCATTGTCTTCCCTTGTGTCATCATTTAGTTTCTTGCCAATGTTGTTTATGCCTACATGAATGGCAGTTACTGGGCTGTCTCCTGTATCTTTTAGGATATCATCTGTTCTGGTCTCCCTAAATCTGCTACCCGTGCACCCGGGAAGCAGCTCACCACTGCATTTCCTTTATTGTCTTTGCATATTTGTGTTGTCTGTATGTTGTACAACAGAGTCTCTGAAGACCACTATTTGTCTTTCAGTGCTGTGTGTGGGATCAGATTGTGCCCCGTCAACCCTTTCCATGTCCATTTCCCACTGTGTATCCAGAATGTTATACCTGTTTGTGTGTGTGTGTGTGTGTATATATATCCCTCTGTTGCTTTCCTTCCCCTTTCGCATCCCATTTGACTGTA
Source organism: Neoceratodus forsteri (assembly GCA_016271365.2). Lineage (NCBI taxonomy): Eukaryota > Metazoa > Chordata > Ceratodontiformes > Ceratodontidae > Neoceratodus > Neoceratodus forsteri. The sequence continues at coordinate 85,854,910 of JADMNL010000026.1, read as the reverse complement.
CTATTGTATTTTCTGTATCCTCTGCCTCCTAAACTTTGGCACTGTCTTGTCCCACTGAGTAAAATACTGACACTGTAATGCTTGCATAAAGGGTGCCAAAGGGGAGGCTGAAATTAGGGAAACATCAGTGCTGCATTATGTGATCATTCAAATCCTAACGAACAGCACGCCATAGATTATCCAAGGATCCAAGGTTTTCCCTAACTTTTAATTTCCCTACTTTGTGTGCTTTAAACCTAACCGATGCATCAGTGAAATTTTCTGCAATATATATATATATATATATACACACACACACACACAATAGGAGTAGCTAAAAAATACTCAGATAAAAAAGGTATCTTAGTGACGACAATAATAGAGATATCTTGTAAAAATATCTCAGTTACTGTTGTCACAATGGCTGTCTCGGCTGTCAGTGTCATCACAGAGGACAGCTTCCATGACAACCCTCTATCCATGAGCCTTGTTTGAACCATGGCTTTGTTTAGACTTTTTTTTTTCAAACTTTGGTGTAGAAACATAGAACCTGACAGCAGATAAGGGCTGCCTGGCCCACCTAGTCTGCCTGTTTCTCTACCTACTGTATAAGCTCCAGATACTATCTGACCTGCGACCTACCTTCTCCTTCCTAACACTAGTTTTGCCTTCTGCCTGACACATGCATTCTTGAATTTGACAACTGTTTTTGCCCCCACAACCTCCTCTGGGAGGCTGTTCCATGCATCTACCACCCTTTCTGTGAAAAAAATACTTCCTCACATTGCCCCTGAGTCTCCCCCCTCCAGCCGCATAGTGTGACCCCATGTTCTTGCACATATCCTTTTCTGAAAGATATTGGGCAGGATTCACGAACCGTTCAGGAGCTAAGTTCCAATCCGCAACTTCAGTGGTGGACTGAAATTGCCACTTGGCAGCAGTGTGTGCAATTCACAGCCACAGCAGTTTGCAGGAGGTGATATGGCTGCTCCACCAGCTGTAACATGACTCCGCATCTGTGGCAATCCCTAACACCACCTGCACGCTGCCGTAAGTCATGAAGCTGGTTATGTCTGGCTCCACCTGTGTGAGATACCCACCAGTGAGGGACCACTGTGCTTACAGAAGTGGCCACCCCTTGGTGCCGAAGTTTTGCCGCAGCTGTGGGACTTTCACGGGGTGTGTGAATCCTACCCACTGCCCTCTTGAACTCTGTTGATCCCTATGAGGTATTTGAATGTCTCTATCATATCCCCCCTTTCCCTCCTGTCCTCCAGAGTATACATATTGAGTTCTCTCAATCTCTCCTTATATGGTTTCTGGTGTAGCCCCTGCACCATTTTCATTGCGCTTCTCTGGACTGCCTCCATCTGTTGATGTTCTTTTGGAGATGAGGGGCAGGATTCTCAAAAAACAGTAAAAATCCTGCAGCTGTGGGAAAAAGGCTTGCAGCACTGTGGAAATGCAGTTGCGTGATATTCTCAAAGAAGCAATTCCAGCAGCTGTGGGAATTCCACAAGTGTTGCAAATCCGCAGCTGCAGATCCGCAGCTGTGGAAATGGCTGAGGAGGCACAGCAATAGTACAACAAGTAGCTGAAGCAGCAGAATTAACATTAATGCCATAGTATGAGGCTGATAGCACCCACAAAGACACCAGCAACCAGTCCCTCAACTGGGACCACTGCAGCCCCACAGGTACCAGCAATACCATGGCACCACAGTGGCTGACTGTCACTGCTGGTTGTCCCTCCCTGGGTGTTCCTCTTGCCTGCAGGAGGCTCTACTGCCTGTGGGGCTCTGTCATGGGCTGCACTGGGTCTGGTGGTTGTTGCTCACTGCCATAGCATGGCAATGTGTGCTTTTGTTGCTGTAACAGCAGCCACTGCTATATTATCTGGGATGCTGTTAGCTGTGTGTCACCTCCACCTTAATTGATTCCAATTGTTGGGGCACTACTGAGTTTGCTGAGGAAGAGATACACCTCATTCCACTGTGTGTAACATTTTTTCCGCAACTGCGGAAACAACCTGGCTGAGAATAGCCCTTCAATGGATGTGCCTTACTTATCTCACACCTTTTTTCCCCTCAGAAACTTCCGCAGCTGCACTTTTTTCCACAGTCCATAGTGTTTTTGTCCGCAGCTGCGGAGGTTTTTGTGAATAGCACTTGGAGCACCTCCCTTTTTTCCGTAGCTATGGCAGTTTTGGGGACTTAGGGAATGTTTTGCTCCTTCTGAAAGCTTTGTGAATCCAGCCCGAGGTCTCCAGAACTACACACAATACTCTATATGAGGCCTCACTAACTGTCTGTACAGTGGCATCACCATCTCCTGTTTTCTACTGGTGACACCTCTACCTGTGCATCCCAGCACTCCACTGACTTTCCTCACCACCTTCTCACATTGTTTGGCTACTTTTAGATAATCTGTTATGACTACCCTAGGTCCCTTTCCATTTTGGTAGTTATTAGTACCCCCCTCATTGTGTATTTCTCCCCTGGGTTTTTGTTCCCCAAGTGCATGATTTTGCACTTCTTGGCATTGAATCCGAGCTGCCACATTCTTGACCACTCCTCCAACTTGCCTAAGTCTCTCCTCATTTACTCCACCCCTCCTGGAGTGTCAACCTTATTGCAGATCTTGGTGTCATCTACAAAGAGGCATACTTTTCCTTCGAGTCCGTCTGCAATGTCACTTATAAAGACATTAAAGAGGACCAGCCCTAGCACTGAACCCTGTGGCACCCCGCTGGTTATTCCCCTTTCTTCAGATTGAACTCCGTTTACCACCACTCTTTGAGTCCTGTTGCAAAGCCAATTTCTGACCCAGTTTATCACCTTGAGACCTACTCCCAGATTGCCCAACTTGTTTTACTAACCTCTTGTGTGGGACTGTGTCAAATGCTAAAATCTAGATAGGCCATGTCCACCACCCCTCCCTGATCTACTACTCTTGCCACCAAGTTAAAGAAATCTGTCAGATTTGTTTGACAGAACCTTCCTGTTGTGAATCCATGTTGCCTTGGTTCCTATGCCTGCTGGCTTCTAGATATTCTACAGTCCTTTCCTTTAACAGCAATTCCATCATCTTCCCCACTACTGAGGTCAAACTGACCAGTCTATAGTTACCTGCTTTTACCTTGCTGCTACTCTTGTGAAGGGGTATCATGTTCACCCTCCTCCATTCCTCCAATACTACTCCCTCCTCCAACGATTTGTTGAATAGGGTTGTCAGTGTTGACAGTATCACCTCTCTGAGCTCTTTTAGTATTCTGGGATGTATCCCGTCCAGCCCCCCCGCCTTATCCACCTTCAGTTTCAAGAGTTCCTTTAGGACTCTCTCCTCTGTGAATGGACTGGTGTCTGCCCCTCTTTTCTGTGTGTGTCTACTTGCTAATATCGGTCCATCCCACTCCCCTTCTTTTGTGAATGCTGAGCAAAAGTATTTGTTCAGTATCTCTGTCTTCTCCAGGCCCCCCTCCGCCCCCCCCCTTTACTATGCCTCGCTATCCCTCCCTTGGCCTTTCTTCTTTTCCTTATGTACCTGAAGAAGGTTTTGTCCCCATCCTTCACTGTCCGGGCTATCCTTTCCTCTGTTTTTGCCTTTGCACTTCTGACTGCTTTACCCACCTCCCTCTGCTTTGCCTGATATAGTTCCTTGTGTTCCTCCATTTGTGTTTCCTTGTATTTCCTGGATGCCAGTTTTTTTCTGTCTAACCTTTCCTGACACTTCTTTTGAAAATCATAATGGTTTTCTTTTTCTTCTGGCTTTGTTCATTAGCTTCACACAAAGGCTTGTTGCCTCTGTTATGGATCTCTTGAGGTTCTCCCACTGTACCTCTACTCCCCCCCCACCCTGTGCCCATGTTTTCTTGAGGCATTCACCCATTTTAGTAAAGACGGCCTCTTGAAGTCAAGGACTCTGACTTTAGTGTGGCTCGATTCTTCTACTGTCTTTACCCTGAACCATACTGTATGGAGTCGCTGGACCCCAGATGGTTTCCCACTGAAACATCCATTATTCTCTCTCCATTTGTGAGCACCAGGTCCAATATTCCCCCATGGGTGGGTTCCCCCACAAGTTGCGTGAGGCATGCCCCTTGCAGAGCATCCAGAATGACTTTGCTCCTAGATGTGGCTGCAACATAGGTGCTCCAGTTAACATCAGCCACATTTAGGTCCCCTACTAACAACACTTCTCCTTTCTCTGCCATTTTAAGGATGTCATCTAGCATTACCCTATCTGTTTCCTCCCCTTGTGTGGGGGGCTGTAAATAACCCCTGTGTGGATAGTGGTGCCATTTCCCGTCTCCAGTGTGACCCACAGTGCCTCCTTTCCTCCATGCTTTCCCTTTATCTCAGTTGCCTTGATCCCTTCCATCATATCGATCACTACCCCTCCTCTCTTTTTGCCCTCCCTGTCTTTCTTGTAAACTGTTTACCCAGGTATATTAACGTCCCAGTCATGGCTTTCTGCATACCATGTTTCAGTGACTGCCACAATATATAGGTCTCCCTCTGTCATCAGTGCCACCAAGTCAGGGATCTTGTTACCTAAGCTGTGGGCATTTGTACACATGGCCCTCCATGTTTTGTAACTTGCTGTCAGTGGATGTCCCAACGATTGCACCTAAACTGCGCTTCAAGAACAACATCTGTTTAAGGGATGTGTATACCTAACGCTAACCAAAGCCTGATGAAACCATACAGATCTACAACTCTGTTAAAAGTTAATTCTTGCCAAGGACTGAAAATTAAAGACTGCTACTGTATCAGTTGCCAGAAGATCTGTGCAGGATGCTTGCATGAAGTGATTGTCCTCAAGATGAAATTCCATCTTCTGGTAACATCGAACTTCAGCTCCTGGTTGTTGTGGTGATTCTGGTACCATAGGCCACACATCATCTGAGCTCCACGAGGTTGCGTTGTCTATTGACCATTGCACATGCACAATGAAATCACTATTGATTTAATTGGAAAGCATATCAACCAATCAGAATTGTGGGAAAACACAAGTGAATAATAGGCAACTTGTATGCGAATAAATGTATTAAAGACGGTACCATGGAAACCTCTGTGCTATCTAAAAATAGAAATTGTGTGTTTTAAAGCAGCAGTGCTTGTTAATAAACATACACATTTTTCAGTAATAAGGTTTGTCTGGCAAAAATATCAAGATACATGTTTTCCTTTTCATTTTCTTTCATTCCTGAACCAAGATACGGGGTCTTAAAGTTTTTAAAAGTTGCCACACCCATGCCACATCCATGCCACGCCCATGCCACATCCACCGTTAACATTTTTTTATATTTTGCACTGTTTACTATCAGAAACATGCAGAAGAATCATCCTAATGCAACTACAGCATTAATTTAGCATGCACATTCAACAAGTAACACCAGGGGAAGAGAATTTTAAAAAAATGGTGAATGGTGGCCATCTTTAATGACGTGAGTCATTAATTACAACATCATATATTAAAAAAGTTGTTACACACCTGAGAAAACAAAAAATATACTGGGCATGAATCTTAGGTTGCCAGAAATACATTTATGCTAAAAAAAACTATATGATGAATTTTTTCACTAACAAATACTGCTGCTTTAAGAAATCAATGGTAGGTGTCCAAAAGACATGAATGGAGCACTTCTGCCATGATAACTGGACAGTATTGTCTGAAAAGTGCTTTTTTAAAAAGATTAATGACAAGTAGTACCTGCAGAAACTACCGAAAAACAGTGAAACTTGAAATAGGGATCATGGAAAAAACCATCAGATCGCACCATTTGTTTTACCGTTCTTACAGTATCCATCAGATATGAAGTTGGCTGCTGAAACATATCAGAAATATCTTCATTCGTTGGCTTTGATCCCCATGAAACTTTACTTGTGGCTACGCCATTTGTAAGGTCACTGGGATCAAAGCCATATATATGGTGCATTTTATAGTTCATGCATGTGCTAATCAGATGAAATCATGGAAATTTAACTGCACAGTAAACGATTAAGCCCTAATATATGCCTGTTGAAAATGTGCAGTTTGGTCAGTTAACAGCATTTTATTTTGACACAGTTGCCACACTATGCGAAAATGATTTTATAGCAAAAATAAGCAGTTCTACAGTGTTATCACTCTCACCTCTGAATAAAAAGGTTGTAGAGTTAAGTGCCACAGCAGGTGCTGGGGCTCATACCACATGCGGACACTCTGCAAGTAGCAGGGGGTGATGTGCTATGTGCTCCCTGTGTGAAACGGGGTCAGTCTGTGCTAATGTGTGACCCCAGTCTGAGAAGCTAAAGGCCCCAAAACAACACTCAGATCAAGTACAGGAGTTCCCTAGCATTTGCAGACTTTTCTGTTACTAAATTATCAGAAACCCGATTCCATCATGGCTGTTTTCAGCCAAGAGGAAGTCAGCCTAACCATACCCAGCCCCACAAAAGTGGAGATAAAGGCAGCTTGCTAGTGAGTTTCAGATGAAAATCAGACTCTAAAAATGGAGCCAAGCTGTTGTAGAACGAAGCAACGTGAAGCACAAAATAAATGCCCATGCTGCTAGGCAGCTGTGCCTGAAACAAACTAGCCTCTTGTCATTGATTTCCACTTTAGCTGCTGCACTGCTGTGGGAAAAGGGCTTTTTAAAAAAAAAAAAAAAGTATTTGAAGTTTTTGATATAGGGTTATTTCCAAAAGAGAAACAACGAACAGTCCTTTAACAGCAGCCTAGGCTACAAATAGTAAATAAAAAAATGCCTTGACAGAAGTATGTTGGTCATTAAAGAAGCTTCTTTTTCTGTTTTTTGTTCTTGTTTCTGGCTTCGGCAATATACCTAGTGTCAGGTAATAGTCCATCCCTTGAAGTCAGTGTTTTCTCACTACATCTCTTGACTCCTGCCAATATTTGTGTACTGCTGCAGGGTTTAGGGCCCTCATTTGGTACTTGGTGCTGGCCTCAGGAAGTTGTAGTTATGTAGTCCTTCTGAAGGGCCTGCCTTGATGATACTGGCTGAGCAGCTTTAACTGGACTACAGAACCCAGTACATCTCCAGTAGTGAAGGGTGTGAGATGTGCGGAAAGTCTTTTCATGAAAATCCCTTGGTGATCTTCTCCACCACTAGGTGCCTTTTCTTCATGTATCTGAGGGTAACAGTCACAGAGGCCTTGATTATCCCGGGTCGCTCCTGAAAGAAAAATGGACAGCATGTCTCAGTGAGTGTAACTTGGTTATCAGAATCCAGTAACTATGTATGTGATTACAGCCTCCTCTACCAGGACAAATGCCAGCAGCAAGCTCTAGCAGAAGTGGCTAACCTCTCCTACAGACATGGAACTTAAGTAAAGAAAGTCCTGCTTCCAGTACTGAGATCCTGGGCAGGCACTTCAGTTCCAGGCTTGGAGTCTTTTAGCTAAAATCCTAGGCAGGAACTTGTGGCATTAGCTTACCAAAATAGCTGAACAGCAGAAAACACATCTGCACCCTCTTCTGGATCAGGCAGATCTGAAACGGCAGGCTAAGCTACTGGGCACTCTGCAAGCATCCCACTTCTCAAGCTCCAGTGTCTGTTGGCTAAGGTAGTCACAACAGGGGAAGGAGCTCTCTTACGCATCCAGTTCTTGTACTCTTCCATTAGGCCACTACCCAACCTTGACAGGAGCCAACAAGAAGCGTAGGGGCTTTCTGAAGCAGTGCCTCCCAGCTCTCCCCGATTATAATGGCTCTGTTCACATAAAGTATCTCAAGACCTCTTTACTATGATTTTTCTCAGGCTCCACATTAAAATGAATGAAAAATAATGTAAACTCCTCCCAGTGTAACAACCCCTCCCCCCCCGAAGCAGAAAACAAAAAATGACATGAGCTGCCCACTCTGTGCCAAACTACTGAAAACCATAGTTTTAACTCTGACTCAGGACTTTCTCCAAGACTACATTTTGTATGTACAGTATGCGACAGTATTACACACACACACACTTGTTCAGCTAGCAAAATACCACATATTCCGCGTTCCCTCCAAAGTGTTCCCTTTTTTCAGTTTTATCAGAAAAATTATTTGCTTTGGTGGCATCCATCACAAGTGCGTTAGAATACAGAGGCAGTGTGGCTTAATGGTTAGAGCATCAGTTTGGGGACTTGGAAAACATGGGTTCAAACCCTACCAGAGCTCACTCTCTGACCTTGGACCAGTCACATAACCTCTCAATGTTCCAGTTCACCCAGCTGTGGAAGCTAGCAGAAGCAGTATAATGTATGATTGTAAGCAACTTGCCTTCTGTTTCAGCAATAAGGCATGAGAGGGTGTGGGTTATTGAGAGATAACAACACATCTCATGAAGTGGGGCCCTAGGCAATGCTGAATAACTTACACACCCTAGATTTGTGTTATTCCACAATTACACACACCCTAGAGTGCCTTATGGTGATTAGAAAATGGTTCCACAGATTTTTAGTTTAAAAACTGAGCATTGAACTTTAGAACATTATGTATGTCTGACCTGTGCTGTTGTGCTGCAGTAACACATGGTCATATAATTACATCCAGCCACTTACAGGTCTTAGTTTCTCTTACCCATTTTATGCTTTGTATTATTCCTATGGGCTTCACAGTAAATGAGCCCATGGCTCAGTGATTATCTCCTGGCCAAAAATAAAAATGAAATCAAATGAAATGAGAATGTGATGTTGCATCTCAGCTGGGCTCTCCTTGGAAAATAAGACAATTTGTGTGCAGTGTAAACCAACATTTTGATACATTCAGGTGCCCTTTGTCAAGATTGAGATGCACAAACACGCAAAAACACTGGCATATGTGCTCAGGCACTTGTGAGGGGCACTAGGGGAGCAATCAGTTTTGTTTTGAAAAAGCTGCAAAGAGCTGGCCCAATTGGTGCAGTGGAAATGGGGGACATGTCAAGTCATGTGGGTCATGTCACCTTGCAATACCTTGCTCTGGACTCAGTGCTCCAGGGTGAATCACCGTCCTGCACGATTTGTCCCCGTACGAGTTTGTTTTGTAATATTTACATGGGATGGTGAATTGTCCGAGATGAATTGTGCAGGATGCCGATTCATGCCAGAGTGAAAGAGTCAGGATACAGTGTTTACTGGCCAGCCAGTACATATTGTGATGTAGCGCTGAAAATGCTACTGCTCATGATGCCGGCGACCCACATTCGGGAACAGGCGGGGGCCTTTGGGGACCAGCTGGGGAGGTGGGATTAAGCATCCCAAGGACTGCTCTCCTTCCTCGGGGGAGGTACTACACCTGCTTTGTGGCTGCCACATGGCAGAGACCAGGTGGAACCACAGCTAGGAAGGACAAGAACAGAGAGGGGTAATCGCTGGATGCCCGGCACGTGTGCATGCCATTGCACATATGCGTGCGCACGTCATTTCACACTAGCATCCCCAGGGAGGAAAAAACACAGATGGAGGAAAAAGCCCTGTTTGGTCATATGCCAACACCCTCCATGAGCTCATGCATGACCAACACGGCAGGTCAGGCACTACCATGTGATCCTGGGTAAATGGTGGGTAACCAGTAGGTCTGTGAAAAGGTGGGTGATGGGACTGGTGGGGTGCTTTGGGACAGAACTGGGGAGAAGAAAAAGCTTGATTTAAAAAATAAAGTTAAAAAATAGCTGTGCCAGTTGCTCTTTTGTGTTGAATTAACTGTACTTTTCTCCCCATTGCCGACTGACCCATGTCAGTTTGTCACTCCACCCAGTTCCATCACTCGCCATCTTTGGAACATGTTGCACTCCTTGATCCTCCATGGCTAACTCCTCATGGGGAGGGCTGCTGGAGGCTACCCTTATCCTCGGACAGAGGTTGAGGTTCGATGTAGGAGCGAGCGCCCAGCCAATGGCGTGGGACCTGCAGCAGATGGCATACCACACCGTTGTTTTTTCTGGCTTTTTTTCACCCCAGCCCATGGATATTGTGGATCTGGTGTGTCTGATGCAGGATGCATCAGAGCGATGATGCCTCCCACCCCTTACCACTGGCTCCAGCCTGCATCACCACCTGAGGAGGAGAGCATGTGCTGGGATGCTCAACCGTCCTCCCTGGCTGGCTCTTCAGTGACCCAGACTCATTCCCGAATTGGGGTCGCCGGCATTGTGAGCGGTAGCGCAACTACTGCGCTGGTGAGCCGGCTCAGCATGAAGCTGCTCGGCATATTGGCAGCTCAGGTTCACATCTAGAGCCGGGGATGTAAGTAGCAGACTGGAAGAGGATGCTAACCTCCCCTCAGGGAGGAAGGAATGTTAGCCCCACTAAGTGACTGCCCCCTGGTGGGCTGGGGAGATGGGATTGTCAGTGTGAGGCAGAATACGTTGGGGAGGAACACCACTGGGGTGCAGCTTTGTGGGGAGGGAGAAAAATAGGGAAAATTGCAGGCCTCAAGTGGGCAGAAGATGCCCACCCCCTCGTCACAATCCAGTGGGCAGCTCATTGGTGCTGCCCTCCCACAGCCAGACTCAGCTTGTCTGAATTCAGCTCCTTGCAGGTGATAAGGAGCACTGGTTGGGCCCACCCCAGGGGGCAAGATGCGATGTTTCCATGGGGTACTCGATGCACTGGTTGTGGGAGATCAGCTGCCTTTACTGGGGTGTGCAAGACGCTGTGTGGCCAAAAGAAGTTCTGCCTTACACTAGCGGATCCAGTTGTGTACCAAAGTAATATCTGCTACCACCTTAGGCCAGAAAACAGTATCTGTTTAGACCTCCTTTGAGCCTTGAAAGGGAACATTGCACAGTTTTTAGGCAAATTGCTACCCCCTTGACAAAATTCTAGATCCACTCCTGCCGCCTGAGTCACTACAACAAAGATGGTGAACAGCGTAAATAAATAAAGCTGAAAAAAGCAGAAACGGACTTTGGAGAGAACCTAATTCTATAGTACCTGCCTCTAACTGGGACAGCTTTCAGTTTGGATTTGATAGTTTACTGCTTAGATCAACTCATGTGGGTCTGTTTCTGATTATAAATGGGTAGGTGAAATACAGAACTTTGACTGGTCGTGACCCACCACATAACTGTACAGCGATATTGCTTAATGTATGTCTACAGGATTTATTTTCTTTTTTGCATATTTTATTTGTTAAAAATCCATTTTATATAGAGAATAATGTATAGTCAACAGAGTGGCATAAGTTTCTTTTACACACATGAGGTGTGAACACTATTACACAAATAAACCACAAAAGCTAATTAAAAATGAAATAAAAAAAAAAAAAGAATGATTACTGGTTAACAGAATCACGGTTGTAGTGGAGCCGATCAAAAATAAAAGAAGATTTTGGCTGCAAGTGTTGCATCTCGTGCTTGCCATTGTAGGTGAGAGCGAGGCACTGAGTAATGCAGACTATAACATGGCTATCTAAAATACAATCATTTCATTGGTCAGAACACATTACCTGACCATTGATTAATCCCCGATATACCCACAGTTGCCTTGCTGGTTCACAATATTCTGACTGACAGCAATGTAAACTGACAGAGAAATCACTCCACCATATACACATTGACAAACAGAAGGCGGATTCTGCCTTGCAAAGGCGGCTTCTGCATCCTCATAACAACAAATCCACCTAGTGGACAACTAGAAAGACAGCATCCTCTATACACAGTATACATTCGACAGAAGAACTATTTTAGTAGAAATTCATGTTCAAACACACATATTTTAATATTCCTTTACATAAACTTCTCATATAATATGGCTCATGTTATAAGAGAATTAACCCACTGCAGGATATGGGTTTACTGAGCATTAATCCACGCCTGGGTGGTTGAAATCACTCGGGCCTGCGGCCTTGTGATTCCAACCCCCCCACCCCCACCCCAGGCATGGATTAATGCTCAGTAAACCCATACCCTGTCGTGGGTTAATCCCTCCATATGCAATGGAGAATTTTAGGTACTGGTTTTGGGTTGTGCTTGACCCCACTGGTAATTCTAAGTTTAATAAGATACTCCTGAGTTTGTATTCAGATATAATTGCTGCATGCCCTATGTGTTGCAAGGCCCTCAGCCAATGGTCTCATGTCTCACTTCACATCCGTTACGTGCACGGTTATAGTTTAATGCACACCCTGTCATGTGTGTTATTACCTACATAAAGGGCTACTAGGCCTGCTTTTCTCTGTGCACACAAAGATATGAGTTGGGTATCTGTGCATGATCATCTAGCAGGCTGGGTTTGGACTGCTTAAGAACACAGGATCATTTCATATTAATCTGCTTCTGCTGTAAAGTTCTGAGAGCCCTCACCTCGCTGACTACCGCTTGCATGACTCAACATGCTACATGCAACAGGAAGCAGCATGCTGCTGCTACCTCGGCAGCAGTGGCGAAACAACCAAAATCTTCCGATTTCATTTTCTGACTGCACTTTCTGCTAGGTGTTTCGTAGTTTCTTTGACTGAGTCCCAACCCCAACAAAAAAAAAAAAAACGCCACTGATGGTGGTTTTCATTTCCCTTCCTTCCTTCCTTTCTGATAGTGCCCCTACAGAAAGTAGAGCGTGCAGTGAGCTATTGTAGACCAAACAGGACCTTTAAAGGTGACAGGAAACTGTATTTTACATCTCTAGATGCCTTCCTGTTGCCCATTTAGTGCATATTTGATAGTTTGATGTTTCTGACCTTTTTTGTTAAATTAATAATCTAATTTTGTTGCCTTGATAACTGCCCCTTATCCCTCTCTCCTCAGCAGTTGCTGCTGTCCCGTTGCATACTGCTGAACATTCTCAATATAGATGATAATATATGGTTTTCTACAACAAGTGTGTGTAGCCATCGAGAGGTTACCATGGTGACTGTTTAAACCTCGATAGCGAAGCTCAAGAGTTTGTTAAGCCATGGACGCCTCAAGGCAACACTGCACGGCTAGTTTAATAGATGAAACTCATACATTGTCTTATATAGTGTATAGTTCTCTATTGTGCCACAAATATGGACATTTAAATTTTTCATTTAAAAATGTCACCTTACTTTCAGTTTTCTTTTCCGTGTGGTGCTCTCCTTCAGTTGCGCTCTCAGTGCCGTGGCCGCTTCTGAAACAGGGGAAGTTCACTTATTGCGCACGCGCGACCCCGTTCTAAGTTATGCTGTACTAGTTACATAGCTAGTGCAGCATGACAACGTTTTTGAAGGAATAGATTTCCATACCTAACAACGTTCCACCATACATTATAAAACCATTCCAGGCCATTGAGATGAATAACATGGAATGGTGTTATTGATGTCATAGAATGTCTTAGTAATATGAAAGGAAAGAGCAGTAGCTAGTGAGGGGAGTGGTACTCTATGGAGCTCTGAGAGCACCCCAAAACTTCATTATTTATTTATCAAAAATTGGTCAAATCTTATCAGAACGCATTACTGGCATGGAAGGGAACATGAAAGAGCAGTTAACTGTAAAAAGCATTTCCTATTTCCTTTAATGGGCTTCTTCCAATGTCTACTTATTTGCAGCTTGTATTACAGTAGGTTTCCAGAGCTATGCTCTTGAAGTAATATCAGCGGTGACTGTTCAATTTGACCAAGCCAGTACACAGACTTGCCAGTAGTATGTGTGTGTGTGTGTGTTTTTGTATTAGGATGTAACACAGGAAGAGCCTTACATGTGAGTCAAACCACCGTCTTGAGTCTCCTAAACCAGCTGCTGATGCCTTTTGTAAGCTAGGGCAGGCAAATCACACCATGGTGCTAACAGCCTCGGGGCCTAAATAAGCAGTTTAAAAAAAACTTAAGCATAGAAAGGTGATGGACAGAGGCCAGAACAGTCCGTCTAGTCTGTCCCAAGAATTTCACTGAGTAGTTAATTATGCAATTGTTCTGGGTGCATTCGTTTTCTAAAGTACTTGTACCTTGAGTATGTTTGACGTTTGCAGTATACACGGTTTTTAGACTGTTACTGTTGTCTATTGTAATGGTTGTTAGAACTTTGAGGACAACTTCGGACGCTAATCAGCAGTATCTACAAGGGAGAGCTGCTCATGCTAGCAGCTATTTTTTTTTTTTTTTTGCTGTTAATTTTTTTCTGCCCCCCTGGTCAGCATCTCATCGGGATAGATCCCCCAGCCCCATCTCCTGCTCGCGGCTTACCTTTCTGCTGTCCCCCACGGCTTGCCCCCATGGTGGGGCAGCGGGGATCCCTCAACCCGCAGGAATGGATCTGGTGCGCAAGGTTACCGCTATTCGCGGGAGTGGGGCCTGCAGATATCCACCATCATCATGCTGCAACCAGGGTATTCCTCGTTTACTCCCCTTAGGAGAGGGGGCGTGCAATGATGCCTAATGAGGGAGGGCACACGCTCCTGCATGCGCTCCTCCAAGCGTCTGCCTCCTTTCCTCCCTCTTTTCAACATCAATGTGCTGTCCCCCAGCCTCCGTTAGGGGGCAGGCAACACCTACCGCTAGTGACCCCCCTCCCCAGAGAAGGAGAGCAGTTCTCTGGACATTCTGTCCTTCTCCTCCCCTGCCGACCCCTGGCGACCCGTGCTTATTCCCGAACCCGGATCACTGGCATAGCGCGAGGTATGGCATCTAGTGCCACAGCCCTCAGCACCACTGGTCCAGCATGCTAGCAGCTTTTAAAAGTGAAAGTGAAAACAGACACGTGATATCCCATCTAGCCGAAATACCAACATTTTGTCTAGGTGAAATATCCTGAGCAGCTCCGCTTCAGAAAAAGATGCTTAGATTCATAGAATCATAGAAATGTGATAGCAGAAAAGGACCCACTTGGCCCATTGAGGCTGCTCCTTACTCCCTCCCTACTTGCCCCCTTTGTTCAGAGGTCCCCCCACCACCCCCTGGTCAACCTTTTGTGTCTGTCCCATGCCCTCTTGAATCCCTCCACAATTTCGACACCCACCACTTCCAGGAGACTTCCAGGGCTCCACCACCTTCTCAATGAAGTAATGCCCCTCACATTTCCCCTATACCTTCCTCCCTCCACCCTTAGACTATGACCCCTAGTTCTAGCACCTATTTTTCCTGTGAATAAGCCCCCCACCACTTTATTAATCCCCTACATGTACTTAAACATTTCTATCATGTCCCCCTTCTTCCTTCTGGTCTCTAGTGGGTACAAATCCAACTCTCTCCAACTTCTCCTTGCAGGGCTTCCCATTCAACCCATGCACCATCTTAGTGGCCCTTCTCTGTACCCTTCCAATCCCATCTATGTCCTTGCATAGGTGAGGTCTCCAGAACTGAACTCTGTACTCTAGGTGAGGCCTCACCATGGATTTATAAAGTGGCATCAGCACCTCCCTCTTTCTGCTTGTTATACCTCTTCCTGTGCACACCAGCATTCTATTCACTTTGCCCACCACCTTACTACATTGGGACCCCACCTTAAGGTTATCTGAAATTATGATCCCCAGATCCCTGTTCTTCTCAGTTGTCTTGATTTCATCCCCCTCCCCCCCATTATGTAGTTTGCTTGCAGGTTATTCCTCCCCATGTACATTACTGTGCATTTTATGGCACTGAATTTCAGCTGCCATGTATCCAACCACCCCTCCAGCAACCTTAGATCCTCCCTTATAGCCTCTATCCTGTCTATTGCAGATCTTCGTATCATCTGTAAATAGGCAGACCTTCCCTTGCAGCCCCTCTGCTATGTCACTGATATAAATGTTAAGCAGGATGGGCCCCAGCATTGACCCCCTGGGGTACCCCGCTCACCACCCTTGCCTCCCTGGAATGTACCCCAATTTACCACTACCCTTTGGCTTCTACCCATTAGCCAGTTCTGCACCCACCTTGTTACTATCTGTCCCACCCCAAACTTTCCAGCTTATTTACCAGCCTTCTGTGGGGGGAACAGTGTCGAAGGCCTTCTCGAAGTCTAGATAGACCATGTCAACTGCCCTTCCCTGATTAACCACCCTCATCACCCTCATCACCCAATCGAAGAACTTGATCAGGTTTGTCTGGCATGACCTCCCTTTTGAGAAGCCATGCTGATGGACATCCTGCAGCCCACTTTCCTTGTAGATTCCCTCTCAGAACTCTTGCCCCTCTTTCACTTAGATGTAGCCTATCCTTCCATTATACAGTAAGTCCTCATCCTCCCATGTGTCCCCCCACTCTCCTATATGAGCGAACCATTCCTTCCTGCACCATTCCCTGAGCCATTTGCTGAACAATCTAATTCTTATCTGCCTAGCAGCGCTGGCACAGGGGACTGGCAAGACCTGTGAGAATGCCAAGGATCTTGCTTCTTCCATGCATTCTTTGCCAGTGCCTTAAACCTCCTCTGGACCTCCTCCACTTCATTGCTCGCCAGATTGTATTATTAAAAAAAACATAACAAAAGCAAAAACAAAACAAAATGAGTGTGAAGAACAAGATCGATCTCATACCTCATTGGAACTTTGATGCCATATGAACACTCAGACTTTGCCCTCATGTTCTATGACATCATAGTACCTTCATGGTGTGAGAACCAGGTTATTCTTCACACTTGGGGGCTATTTGCTTTCTGTTTAAATTCCCAGTGAGCTCACCCAGTTAGAAAATAAGTAACTAAACAAACAAACAAACAAATGAAATAGTTAGACAGAAGCCTTTGTATGGCCAACTTGTATCATGTAAGTTTTGACATCTGAAGCTGCAGCTCCACCCCAAAACTTAATTTCTGATGATGCTACATGAGGGACACAGGGCTACCATTTGAAATGTAAACTGTAGTTGACTTGCTGGGGCAGGCTCAGTGTTGGAATTACAGGGTCCCTAGGCAGGTCTTGGCCCCCCCCCCAGCTCTGAAGTGAGCTCTAGTAGCTCATGCACCAGCACCATTGACTTATAATGGGAAGGCGGGGCTAAATTTAAAGACAGGGCCTTATGGATCCCCCTAGTTCCCAAAGCCTATAAAGTATAATTCTAACAGTGGAGGCTGTTTATGTCACCTCAATCAGCTTAGCAGGCCACCCTTTATTTTTGGGAGGAGCAGTAGGATCAGACTTACTACAGTACTTGAATTTGGGTGGAATTGTAGGTGTTGCACTCGTTTGATACCGCCCCAAGTTAACCTTTGCAGGTGGGGCTGGCTGATTAGAAGTAGAACTGGCTGGAACTCTCCCAGCTACTGCTGTGCAAAAATAAAATTCCACTGGTAGAATGTCTGCAAAAGTCAGAATGTTGCTTTGTGAAACTGCAGTTTGGCAACTTTCTCAAAATACTGACACAGAACCGCAGAGCGTATGTAAGTATGCATTGCAGTTTGATATATTAGATTGTAGAGTGGACTTCTGCAGAACTGATAATTCTGTTATCTGTAGAACTGAGAAATAATTGTATGTTTTGCGGATTAATGTATTAAAATGTGAATCAGAATTCCGCATGACTTTCAGTCCACAGTTCATGTATATCATTCCGCAATCCAGCCAGAAAATACCGTGGAACTAGGCAAAAATTTGCAGAACACATTTGGAGGATTCAGATTTTGCTGAGGCTGGAATTACGTGAAATGCCAAAGGAATCTGCAAAATTTTGCAAATGTTTAAGAGAATCGGAATCCATACTTTCCTCCCAGCGCTACTCCCAACTGGGGGTGGGATTAGGCATGTAGAGGTCAGGACACTACAACTGTGTGGGTAGAACATAGTGGCACCATTCACCTTAGCACTATTGCTGTTGCCACCTAATTTTCATCCCACCCCACAGGGGCACAGCCCTAAACTAGGAACCTGTCTGGCCAATCAGAAACGGGCTGGGGAGCATGCTCATACATTCTGGCTCATATTTGTTGGCACATGACACTCCAGTGTGCCATGTCAACACCCTGTGTTGCACCAGCGACTGTTCTCCCCTACCCATCTGGAGTCATTTATTATTCCTATCTACATGACTCGCACCCCCTTAACCACCAGAGGTAGCAGTGGTTGAATGCCAGGAGCCACCCATCTTACCCCAAAGCAGGAGGCATATGAGATAAGACTCTGCACTGTCTTTGCTCCTAATGTGTGATGGTCTGGGCTTGGGAATTGAACCTGGGTAGCCAGCATTATAGCCATGCCACTTAACATTAGACCATTGCACCCATTGAGGAGGGTAGACTCTTAAACTATTACCATTGAGAAGTGGGTGGTAGATTCACCAGGTCTACTTGGCCAAATTCTACCTGCATAACCAGGGAGTAAACTAGAGGGTGGCCCATTAGTTGAATCTTTTTAGTCTATATTTGAATCCCCCGGAACTGATGTTCATTCCCTATCTACCTTTGACTTACAGGGATTTACTCTGTTAGGGCCTCATTGTCACTCAGCACCAGCCACCACCTTCCTGACACCTCAGAAATACCACTGGATCATGCCTGCATGGCAAGGATCTGGCAGGAGGGCTCCCCCCCCCCCAGCAGTTTGAATTCAGTTGTGAAGTCAGTAATGTGGTGGTGCGCCAAGCATCGTTTAGAAGGTAGCCTGGGTAGTTAGTTTTTTTCTCCCCAGGGCTGCCAGATGTGTAATGATCCACCATGCTGGCATGCAGAGGCATACTTGCAAGTATCAGCATTTGAAGGCAAGCCCTCCCTGGGTGTATAGTCCCTTTATACTGTCATCTGGCCTCCGCCAGGTTGTAGGCAAGTAGCAGGAAATAGTGCCCACTCCACAAGGGAGGAGAACTGTCCTTGGAAAGCTCAATGCTGCCTCCTATGGCAAGCCTATGAGTGACCTGAGTCCAATCTTGAAACCTGGGTCACCGGTGTAGTGAGCAGTAGCTCTACCACTACGCTACTGGGCCAGCGCTGGATCCATTTCTAATGGCAAATATCAGTACTCAATATAGTTTTATATATATATATATATATATATATATATATATAGTTTTTAATCAAGTAGGGGAGGTCTCTCACCAGGAGTGCACTCCAAAGCAAAATTAGCATGTGTGGGAGGGACAGGTGATGTTACGAATCACTATGAAGCATGTGAGCATACAAAACTGCCAGCCAAAGAAGGCCATTGCAGTCTATCAAGTCTGCTCAATGTGGATCCCATGCAATTTGTGTTACATGACACTCCGCCAGGGGTCAACCTTAACCTTTTTTTGCACTAGCCAGCAGGGCAAGTTGATTCAAAATTGCACTAGCCCTTAATTATAATGGTAAAGTGTGATCACTTATACAGGAAACAATGCAAGCAAAGCCAAGAAATACTCTGATTATTGCACATTTATCCTGCTCCCACATTGCTTCCAGTTCCCCAGCAGAAAAAAAGACTGCAATGCCATCCATCACAGACAGTGAGCCCCCCCCCCATTGTTTTGTACCATGGCCTCCTCTCTTCTTCTTTCTGCCCCCCCCCACACACACACACCAAACAGAGAGAGGATATCACAACAGCAAATCTTCAATCAAGCAGTCCTAGCTCTGCGCACACAATAGCTGGCATCATCATGCACCTCACCACACTGTCACCACCACCCACAGGGCAATGAACAGAGTCAGGCAGAGAAAGACACTTGCAGTCCTCACCCTATATTTATTTATTTGCTTTTGTTGACCGGGTGGGCACACTAGACAGCCATGTGCCTATTTTTAGGTGCGACCCGGGAGAGTTACAGGTCAAACTTCATACAGCAACAATTGAGAAGGCATTAGAAATACATGGGAAGGAAGTTACAAATAATTACTTCGGACATAAACAACAGGGGGAGCATAAGGAATACAGAGAAAGATAACAGGCAATTTAGTGCTGATTCTAAAGCAAGGTAGGGGTACATCGAGCAGTTGGGGAACAGAGAAGAGTGTAAAAGAGATACACAGGCAGTTACTGGGCTAGCTCTAAGACAAAGTTGGCACGGAATTCATACATATACGACTAGGAGACAAGAAACATGACTAGATTTACAGGCAGTTCTGGCTGACTCAGGGTTGGCAAAGTGCGTTTTGAGTCAGATGAGACAGGCAAGATAAATTTCGGTAGTGCACGGGGGACAACTAGTCAACTAGAGACCTGCACTTTTGAAAGTTTTTATACAGTCTCAAGTGAGCCAGGAGCACATCTAAGATTTCTTTGGGGTGGGGGCTAAACAAACCTAGGGGCTTGGAAAATAGAAAACTACGACATTTGTATTTGTAAAAGCATTGATTTTAATATGCTCTGCCCTAACAATAACATATTTTTCTTTAACATTGTCCTTTCATCAGCCCATGGGGAACAGTACACAGGCATAACACTATACTATTTCTATTTCTGTATAGGATGATCTATGCACCCCAGGATTGCCTATTTCAAGGTCTCAGATTATGTATTTTATCAAGGTTTATTTTTGTACCATACATGTTCCAAAGCTTTGTTTTTAGGCTGAAAGGACATGCTGAGTGGGATAAGGGTGGAACTGTATGGATGGTGATGGCTGGCATGGTCCATTTAGAAGAGCTGTGGACCCCCTACACTTGCCAGTAAAGGCAGCTATGGATCTATGGATGGTCACTTCAGAGTCTGGTCTGCAGTGGTGTCCAGGGAAAGAACAGAGTTAAGAGAGGGAAGTTATGGTGAAGCTGGGATAAAACCCACCACCTGCAGGGCTGATCCTGTACATTTCTTTGCATTTTGTCACTGAAATGTTGGATACAAATGCTCAAAATGTAGAGAAGTGAGGGGCACTGGTCTTAATAATATTGGACAAATTGTTAGACATAGACACATTCAGAAAACTGGAACCTAGTGACTTAACAGCACTCTACCCTTGATCACACCCTGGACACTAGCTGAAAGTCTTAACAGTGGAGTGATAATGACTCACATTGAGTCTTTTGTGGAATCCCTCTCTTGAACTGCCAGATAATTGCAGCTCTTAATGAGCTGTTAATCACACCTGGCCATCTGGAACATAGAAATATAGAAACATAGACTTTGACAGCAGATAAGGACCGCTTGGCCTACCTAGTCTGCCCATTTCCCTACCTACAGGATAAGCCGCAAATCCTAGTCAACCAACAGCCTATTTCTTCCTACCCCCCACTAGAATTGACTTATGTCTGTCCCATGTATTCTTGAATTCTCCCACAGTTTTAGACCCACAACCTCCTCAGGAAGGCTGTTCCATGCATCTACTGCTCTCTCTGTGAAAAAACACTTCCTCACATTGCCCCTGAACTGCCCTCCCTCTATCTTTAAATTGTGTCCCTTTGTTCTTGCATGTCTCTTTTTCTGAAAGATGCTACCCTCTTGGACTTTGTTGATTCCACTGAGGTACTTAAATGTTTCTATCATGTCCCCCCTCTCCCTCCTTTCCTCAAGGGTGTACATATGAGCTCTTTTAGTCTCTCCTCGTATGGCTTCTCTTTCAGACCCTGCACCATTCTAGTTGCCCTCCTCTGGACTGCCTCTATCCTGTCTTTGTCCTTGCGGAGATGGGGTCTCCAGAACTGGACGCAGTACTCCAGATGGGGTCTTACCAACTGTCTGTACAGAGGGATAACAACTTCCTGTTTTCTGCTGGTGATGCCTCTCCCTATGCGTCCCAGTATTCCCCCAGCTCTCCCTACTGTCTTCTCACATTGCTTACTAACCTTAAGGTCATCTGATATGATTACCCCCAGGTCCCTTTCCTTTTTTGGTTTTGTTACTACCTCCTCCCCTCCATTGTGTAATCTTCCCCTGGGTTTTTGTTTCCCAGGTGCATTATTTTGCACTTCTTTGCATTGAATCCTAGCTGCCATACTTCTGACCATTCCTCCAACCTTGCCAGGTCCCTTCTCATCCTTTCCCCGCCTACTTGTGTATCAACCCTGTTGCAGATCTTTGTGTCATCTGCAAAGAGGCATACTTTTCCTTCCAGTCTCTCTCTGCAATGTCACTTATAAAGACATTAAAAAGGACTGGACCCAGTACGGAACTGAACCCTGTGGTACCCCACTAGTAACCCCTCTTTCTTCAGAGTGGACTTCATTTACAATTACCTTCTTGAGGAGGCAGCATAGCACAGTAGTCTAAGACTCTGAGCTGCAAATCTGGTGACATCCAGCAGACCAGACCTGGGTTTGAATCCCACAGCTTCCACCTGCATACTGTGTGACCCTGAGCAAGTCACTTAACCTCCTTGTGCTCCCAGGTCGCTCCTGTAAAAAAGCTTTCAGCTTAGTGTGCTATACCTGGTTAAACAACTAAATAAATAAATAAATTGTGTCCTGTTGTCCAGCCAATGTTTTACTTAGGCTACCACCCTGGGACCCACTCCCAGGCTGGTTAATTGACTATTAATCTTTTGTGGGACTGTGTCAAATGCCTTGCTAAAGTCTAGGTAGGCCATGTCCATAGCCCCTCCCTGGTCTACTACTTTGGTCACCCAGTCAAAGAAATCAATTAGATTAGTCTGACATGACTTTCCCGCTGTGAACCAATGCTGCCTTGGGTCCTGTGCCCCACTGGCCTCTACGTACTCAACAATTCTTTCCTTCAGAAGTAATTCCACCACTTTCCCTACCACAGAGATCAAACTGACAGGTCTGTAGTTTCCTGCCTCTGTCTTGGTTCCACTTTTGTGAAGGGGAATCACATCTGCCTTCCTCCAGTCCTCGGGTACCACGCCATCCTCCCATGATTTGTTAAAAAGGGTATTCAGTGGTTTCACTAGTTCTCTCCTTAATTCTTTTAGAATTCTGGGGTGAATTCTATCAGGCCCCATTGCTTTGTCCACCTTCAGTTTTAGGAGTTCTTTCAGAACCCTTTCTTCTGTAAAAGGACTGGGATCAACCCCCCCTATCCAGAGTGCTTCTGTTAATTGGATTAGGCACCTCCCCCTCCTCTTTTGTGAATACTGAGCAGAAATATTCATTCAGTATCCCTGCTTTTTCACTATTGTCCTCTGCCCACCCACTGTTCATTCTATTCAGCCTCACTATCCCTCCCTTTGTCTTTCTACGCTCTCTGATGTACCCATAAAAGGTTTTATCCCCCCTTCTTAACCGAGTTGGCTATCCTTTCCTCAGTTTGGGCCTTAGCTATTCTGACTTTCCTCTACGCTTCCTTCTACCTTAACTGGTACAGCTCTCTGTCCTGCTCCTTCTGTGTTTCCTTATACTTCCTGAATGCTATCTTTTTCTCCCTGACTTTCCCTCCACCTCTTTTGAGAACCATAGCGGCTTTTTCTTTCATTTTGATTTGTTTATTTGCTTCACACAAAGGCTTTTTGCCTCTGTGATGGCAGTTTTGGTGAGTCACCATTGTTGCTCCATCCCTCCTTCTAGCCTGTTTGCTAGTGCTTTTCTGAGGCACTCTCCCATCTTGCGAAAGTCAGCCCTCCTGAAGTCCAGTACCCTCACTTTTGTATGGCTTGACTCTGTAGCTGAGTTTGACATGAATCACACTGTTTGGTGGTCACTTGTTCTCAGATGGCAACCCACTTCTAGGTCTGAGATCCTCTCACTGTCCCCATTTGAGAGTATGAGGTCTAAGATTGCTCCCTCACAAGTGGGTTCTGAAACTAGCTGTCTGAGGCCTGCCACCTGTAGGGCATCGAGAATAGCTCTGCTCTTGGATGTGGCTGCTGCAAGTGTGCTCCAGTTAACATCTGACATATTCAGGTCTCCCGTCAACAGTATCTCCTCTTTCTCTGCCATCCTGAGAATGCCTTCTATCATATCCTTGTCCATTCCCTCCCCCTGACCTGGGGGTCTGTATACAATCCCTGTGCGGATTGTGGTGCCACTTCCAGTCTCCAAGGTGACCCACAGTGCCTCCTCTCCTCCCTGTTTACTCTTTTGTTCAGTTGCTTTTATCCCTTCCTTTACATAGAGAGCTACTCCTCCCCCTCTTCTCCCCTCCCTGTCTCTCCTGTAGGTTACATACCCTGGTATGTTAACATCCCAGTCATAGTTCTCTGTGTACCATGTTTCTGTGACTGCTACAATATCCAGGCATCCCTCTTCCATCAAGGCCACCAGTTCAGGGAGCTTGTTGCCCAGACTACAGGCATTGGTACTCATTACCCTCCATTTCCTGATGGCCTTACTCCTTTTTGCCTCATCCCTGTCCTTCTTGCCTTTGTCACTTTCTCCATTTACCCCTGCCCTTCTCCCTATGGACATCTCTATATTGGTGTTTACTGCACTTACTACCGTGACTTTTGAGGGAGGCTAGGATTTCCCTGCTTCTTTCCAGTGTCTCTCTCCTTGGCTAGTTTAAATACTTGCCAATGAAGCACTTAAACCTATCACCTAGGATCCTGGTTCCCCTCCTGGACAGATGCATCCCATCATGCCAGTATAGGCTTGCATCACTCCAGGTGGATCCCCAGTGAAGCCAAATCCCTGAGCTCTGCACCAGTTTTTCAACCACTGATTGAATCCCATGGTGTGGAGCACCCTAGCCTCTCGTACACCATAGACAGGCAGCACCTCCGAGAAGGTTACCGTGCGTGCTACTTGTCTAAGGCCACGCGCCAATTCCACAAACTCTTCTTGCACTGCTCTGATCCCTTTCTTAGCCAGGTCATTTGTCCCTAGGTGGAAAATGACATTCAGCTCCCTCCCCTGTGCAGCTGCTCTGGCAATCCTGAGGATTCACTCCCTGTCCCTCCAAGCCATGGCGCCAGGCAGTCACCTTACCTCCCTCTCTCCTTCCTCCTCCAGTTCTACCTTCCTAACAATTGAGTCCCCCACCAGGAGTTGTTTCCTTCCCCTATGGGGTCCCATGCCACCCTCCTGTGGGTCTCCTTTGTGGAGGTTCCCAGCATCCTCCTTGGTCTCCACTGTGGGTGCCTCCATAAAGGAACCACACTTTGCCAGAATGGCATAGGAATTGTGGAGAGGTACAACTGGAGGGATGCGCCTCTGTTCCACCACCCTCACCCTCTCTGAGCCCACAGTGGTCCAACCGCTCCTCTTTCTTGGCAACCTCTGAGGCAACGGCAGTGGCTTTGGTGGTCCCTGGATGGAAGAGGAGGTCCCACAAATCCTGGTCAACTCATCCTGGAGATGAGCAACCTCCCCCCTCAGTCCAGAGAGGTGCCTGCAGATGGGACAACACCACATCCTCCAGAACGTCCCCTGGAAGACTGCTGCTCCACAGCCACTGCACTGCACTACTCCCATCATGTCTTATTTCTGGCCCCTTCACTATTGTTTAGAATCCTTACTCTTTCCTCTGTTTTTTTTTCCCTTCTCTCTCTCTACTTACTTACTGCCTCTGTGCCCAGTAAGCTCCTGATTGTCCTGTTCTTAGACAAGAAGATCTTATATTTCTCAGTAGACCCATTGAGAGAGATTAGCATGAGGACTAGAGAATGCTAAAGTAGAGACTTTTTTTAAGTTCATTAACAGCCATGAAAATCTGCACTAGTCAAGCCAGGCAAGTAGAGAGTTAGCTGCACTAGCCCTGGTCAATTGGCACTAGTGTTTGGGCTAGTAAAACAATGTTAAGATCAACCCCTGCACTCTGCCCCTCCCCAGCACTCTTACCCTTCCCTTTATTTTATCTCACCCCCTCTTGAATCCCCCAACCATTTTCTGATTGACAGATTCCTCTGGTCACTCGTTCACCCTGCTACCACTCTGGTCATAAAGAAATGTCTTTTGGCCTCCTTCCAGACCCTTCCTCCTGCCAATTTGCAACTGCGACCCTAGTGTTCTTGTTTTCACTAAACCTAAAGAGGTCACAAAGCCAGCCCTCTTGGTGAAGTGGTAGCACAACAGCTGGCGATGCTGGCAACCTGAGTTCAAGAACGAGCTTTGGTAATCGGAGGCTGAGCGGGGGAAGAAGGTTTAAGCATCCCAAAGGATGCTCTCCTCCTCCTCCTCCAGGGAGGGAGGGTTCCGTCTTCCACTGCGATACTGCCACCTGGGTGAATTCAGGTGGTGGTGATGCTGGGGCACCGAGGGGACAGTGGGGACAATTCTGTAGTCATTAGGCAGACATGCGCACAGTGTGTGCAGGCGTGCTTTAATATCCTTGTTCACAATATCCTCAAGGGCTGGGAGGAACAATGGGAAAAGCACAGATCCAGTACCTCTGTGAAAGGCCCCAGTATATCCAGGTCCCCGCCTCCCCAGCGCACCAGCACCACCTGAAGAAATGGCAGCAGCTTAGGGGATATGTCCCCTAACCAACCCCATCTGGAGGGTATCTCCCTGGAAGTAGCTGGCAACAGCTGGGGAATTGGGAGGTGCCTGGAGGTCTTGAGACTAAGGAGGATCTGGAGTGAAGGAGCATAATCAGAAACAGGAAACAAAAAAAAAAAGATCACCCCAAGGTCGACCTTGTTAATACAGTACATCTGAGGTGCTTGAATATCTCTATCATGTCTTCTGGCTGCCTTCTTTCCTTGAGTGAGTACATGTTTAGATTTTCCATCCTCTGCCAAATCAAGAGTCCAGGGGCCCCATTTTCAAAAGGGGGATGCAGGGAATACGACCAAGCCCTGCGTCCCCACAGTGTTTGCCGCAACTTGCGCCCAGTTTTCAAACTCAGGATGCAAGTTGTGACAGTGCCCTCTTTTTACAGCAGCTTGCACCAAAGTCTTGGCACAAGTCCATAAAATGGCACCCTCACAGATATAAATGTATGCCAGAGGGCAGCTGGCATAACTGTACTGCATCATCGCAAGAGTCTTGTGGCGGGGGGGTGCGGCAAGAGGCTTTCAAAATCACAATTCACGGCAAATCCTCTGCCACAAGTCCCTTGCGGCAGTGCAGCCCGTTTGAAAACTAGGCCCGCTGTTTCTATATTTGTATAGATGTTGTAAAGTTTTACTTCGTCTGTGAATTTCCAGTGAAGCTGCAAACTTCACCTTTGTGAAACACTTCGCAAATTGCCCACTTCACCATTTTGCAGTGTATTTTTCTGGGGAAGTGGCCCATTTTTAGGTGAAGTCAAGTGAAATCATAGTGAAGTTGCAACTTTGCCAGTGAATGTGCATGACTTTGCTTGAAAAAGTGCCATGTTGTCAGCTGTCGAAAACTTTGTGCAGTCGGCACTTCGAGAATTTGGCAAACTTTGCAAATTAAGTTGTGAAGCGAAGTATGCTGGCTTTGCACATCTGTATATGCCAATGCTAGGAACTGACAGAGAAACAGCTCTGTGTTCAGCAGTCAGCAAGCTATCTAGCCTTTGCTCTGCATGCTACAGTCAGGAGTCACTAGACGTAGTTCCGTATGCCTCCAGAGCACCAGTTTCTCCCTTCTTATTTGAACCTAAAAGAAAAAGTGAAGACAGTCAAGTCAAGAAAAGAGGATCAGGCCATGGGCTGCTGGCAGGAAAGGCTTACCTCATTAACCACATCTAGTCTTGACCTAATCCTAGAGAGCAGCAACATGGAAACTGTTTTGGAAGCCTTATGATAAAACTGTATCATTAAAGGTTGAGGCATGGCATTATGATAATTTATTCAACTCTCTTTCTTTGTCCCAGTGCCTTCACTTGAATTTATTTTTTGTTTTAATGTAAAGAAGAACACATGCCAGGGTGTGTGGTTATAAGAGGATACATCATGCTTCAGGTGGTTGTTAGGCCTGAGGCATAGCTGAATGCACAAACCACCTGAGAAGTGCATCATTCCTTTACAGCTGGACACCCTGAGGTATATTTTCACACTTAAGTGGGCTTTTATTTAAAAAATAAAACACATGTAGCACAGGTGAGGTGTGTGGCTGACATAATCAACAGTCATGTGATGTGTTTTGACCAATGAGATAACAGAATTTTCATGGCCCATTTTCTATTCTTCCCGCTATGCTCAGTGGACCAGGTTCCCATGCAGCCTGTCCTCGAACCCTGGCTCACAAAGGTGGCACATATACCACATGATATTGAATTCTACAGCTGCCTGGATGGCAGCAGACAACCACGAGGGACCCTGGATCATTTTATAACCAGCAATTCTTGTGTTATTAGAGCAGTTCCCAGTAACTTCCAGATGCAACTGTAGGCAAACTAAGACAAGGGACTGGTGTACAAGCAGAACCAGGGAATCTTGCAGTCATCCAGCTTGGCTCCTCAGTCCCCAGACAGAAAAAACTCCACACCTGAGTCGCAGGATGATTATCAAAGTTCAACTTATTGAAATTATCGGCAGCAGACAGCTCAGTAATGCTCCCCCCCCCACAGCCATGCTGATAACGCACAGCCCCATCAACCATGCTGATAACCTGAACTCTGATAACTGTTCTGCAACTCAGCTGTGGATGTTTTTCTGTCTGGGGACTGAGGAGCTAAGCTGTATCACTGAAAGACTCCTAGACACCCCTGTCAGTCACTTTGTGTACGGTTTCAGATTTACCCCTTGGGTGGGGTTGGACATCCAGTGTAGTAACAGAGATGGCTGGATCTTTCTGACAGGCAGGGGAAGCTTCTTTGAGATGCCTTCCAGTCAGCCACTCTGATGAAGCATAGATGCATTCGGAGTCAGACTGCTCAGAACTTTTGCCAAGTAGGGGCCACCCAAGATGATGCAGATGATCAGCTCCTGTATAACGTGGGTGGCCCCATACCTCCTTAGTTCTTCCCTTTTCTGCTGTTGGCTCCCCACTGGACAGAAGGTACAATCTCCTTGAATCCAGCTGTTTGTTGCTGTTTTGTTTACTGACTGTTGTTATTTTACTTCAGTGCTGTCCGCTGAGGCTTGTCTGTCTCTGTCTTCTTTTCTGTTTTTAGATGCGGGTGCTTTGAGCCTTTACTGTGGACTGCAGCTCCTGATGTGATGACACTACCTGCTGTACTGCTGTACCGCTGGATGTCAGTCATTGCTGGTCTCCCATCCCAGGGTTTTCCTGGTCTGTCGCCCTTGGGGGTCTCTGGTGTCGGCATTTCCATCACCAGTCCATCATGCCCCTGTTGCTGGTCTTGGTCCCTTCCTGTGGATTCTATCACTTTACTGACATTGGGGAGTTTCAACTGTGCTCTATTGCCCACTGTTGCCATTCTGAACATCTTCCAGGACATCAAGGTTGGTTTCTGGCATTTCAGCATAGCCTCCCGTTACCCCGGGGCCCGTGACTCCCTTCAGCTCCATCCCCTAGCTTTTCCTCATCGGCATGTTCACTGTTTAGGTTGGAGTCACCATCTACAGCATCTTCTTTTTTGCTGGATACCACTTGGCCCTGCCTTGTTGATATTCCTGCTTTGTGTACAGTACCCTGCTTTGTGCAGTGGCTGTTTCATGTCTCTTCTGTGAGATTCCCCATTAACTGGACTCTGTTGTCATTATAACTGTCCTGCAGAATGCCAAGGTTGGTTTCTGGCACTTTGGCCCGGTCCCACATTGTGACAGAGCCAGTGGCTCCCTCTTACTTTGTCACCTGGCTTTGCCTTGTTGTCACTTCCAGCATTTCCAGCTTCTCCATTTCTGCTGGTCATCCCCAGGCTCTGCCTTGGCAATGTCCCTGCTTCATCTGAAGTTTCCTGCTGTGTGCAGTGGCTGTTTCTTGCCTCCGTCTTCTGGTTCCCCATCACCCTCTTGGTGCCATGCTGTGCCTCAACAGGCCATGCCAGCATGTTGCAGTCCTTGCAGAGGGGCAAGCTCTCTGACTCACTGCAAGGGCCATTAGTGCAGAGAAACCTAGTGCCATCCTGTAGCAGGCCCACCCAGACTAATTGGCCAGCTTCCATGTTCACTTCTGAATTTTGGGTCGCCAGTATGGGATTGCAACGCACTTCTCATGAGGCCATCACGCAGCCTGGGTGAGAAGCATTTTAAACTACAACACTTACTATTAGGCCATTAGGTGACTCCCCAGTTACATATTTAAAACCGAAGTTGGATCAGCTTCTGATGGAAAACATTACTGGGTCCAGAAGTTACTTAAATGAAGGGGTGTAGCCAGATAAAAATATGTACACCATGACCATGTTTGCTGCCCCATCTGACACAATAAACACATTTTGTACATCATTGTACTGTTTGTTGCCCCTTCCCCAATGCACTGGTAAATGCAGCTGCTATACCTTGCTCCCTCAAGACACCCACATACCACCCCCAGTGCCTGTATTGTATTGTTCCTGCAATGCAAAGACAGTCTCAGTGGCCAACCCTTCTAGTTGTGCAATAGGAAACAAAGAAACCGCAGTGTACAAGGAAACCAGTGGAGTCTTACCTAACAGCATAGCATGAAAAACGGGAGGGCCGACAAGAGGTGCTAATGACAAACACAAGCAACTGTATTGCTGAAGTGCCTGACATGTGCAAAATATATAATGCAAACAAGTGGCAAATGTATCGCTCAAAAAAGAAAGTCGATATACGGCCAATGCACATCATCAAGGGGTCCATAAAAAGCGCAGGCCAAAAGGATTTATCCCAGTGCTTCGTCATGCTCATGGACTTCATGAAGGGGTGGAGTCCTATACTATGCCTCCCCTTTTTAGCTGTCAACCTTATGCATCACATGGTAGAATTATCCAATCTCCTATAGGCTTCACAGATTGAATTCACTGTCTAACACATTTCCACAAAAGGAGGGATGCAGTTATACATTTTTTTCAATACATCTATGCACTGTGAATTGCATCTGCTGTTTTTTTCGGTCTATATGTTTGCCACTTATTTTGCACTATACATTCTGCACAGAAAAAGCACTTTAGAAATAGAATATACTAACATACTAAGATGCCAGCAGAGTAGGCCCAAAGGTCTATCAAGTCTGCTCGAGATCAACACCTGGTAGATGCATCCTTCACTGCCCTCGTCTCCCTCACCTCTTCCCCATCAGGTGTGCATCTCTAATTCTGGCATTAGTCAGTTTAATTTTCCTCTATATCTGTCCCAGCCCCCTTTGAAGCCCTCCACCATTTTCAGTTCCACCAATTCCCCTGGCAGCGCATTCCATGGCTCTATCACCCTCTCAGTGAAGTAATGTCTCCTAGTCCCAGCCCTGATCCTCCCTCCTACCAGCCTCAGGTGATGCCCCTTGGTGGCCTCTGCGTCCCGAAGCTGGAGAATCCTATTAGGGTGTGCCCTATTTACCCTCTTATAGTATTTAAAGACCTCAATCATGTCTCCTCTGTCCCTCCTCTCTTCTAGGGAATACAAGTTAAGCTCCCTGAGTCTCTCCTCATAGGTCCTTTCCCACAGCCCCTGTATCACCCTGGTTGCCCTCCTCTGGACCTTTTCAAGGAGTGCAATATCCTTTATCAAATGCAGTCACCAAAACTGCACACAGTATTCAAGGTGTGTTCTAACCAGGCAGTTATACAGAGGGAGAATCACCTCCCGCTTCATGGAAGTTATCCCTCTTGCAATGCACCCCAGCATTTTATTTGCTTTGGCCGCCACCCTCCTGCATTGTTCAGAGTTATTCATTTTGGTGTTCACCACAACCCTTGGGTCCTTCTCCCCATCCATAACCTGCAGTTTCTCCCCTCACAGAAAGTATTCTTGAGGTGAGTTTCTAAGCCCCAAGTGGAGAACCCTATACTTCTTGGCATTAAACTTCAGCCCCAAGTTGCAAGACCACCCCTCAAGGGTCTCCAGGTCCTCTTGAAGGGCCCTTCTGCCCTCCAACCCATCCACCACTGCCCCCAGCTTGGAGTCATTGGCAAAGACGCTCATCTCACTTCTGATACCTCTTCTGATGTCAGAGATGTAAGCATCAAACAGGAGTGGGCCCAGCACTGACCCTTGTGGAACCCCACTGTTGACCCTCCTAGGAGATGAGACCACCCTTCCAACCATCACCCTCTGCCACCACCCAGTTAGCCAGTTTCCTATCCACCTAACCATCTTCTTCCCCACCCACATTCCCTCTATTTTATCCCTCAGCCCGGGATGCGGCACCAAGTCAAACGCCTTGCTGAAGTCTAGAAAGATTACATCCACCGGCCTGCCCTGGTCCAGTGCCCTGATCACCCAATCATAGAACGCCACAAGGTTAGTCTGACGTGATCTGACATGCACAAACCCATGCTGGTGATCATCCAAATGGCCCCCTGCCCCCAGAAACTCATCCAGCCTCTCCTTCAATATGGCTTCCATCATTTTCCCCACCATGGACGTCAGGTTGACAGGCCTGTAATTGCCTGGCTCTTCCCATAGCCCTCCTTTGTTGATGGGCACAACGTGAGCCATCCTCCAATCCTGAGGCACACACCCCGTCCATAGGGAGGCTCTAAAGAGGTCCACCAGGGAAGCAGCCAGTACATCCACCATTTCCTTTAGCATCCTTGGATGCAGGCTGTCTGGACCCAGTGCCTTATCTGTTTTTAAGGACCTGAGGGCTTCCCATACCCTACCAGCTGGAATTTCACCATCTGTTACCTCTCCCCCCTTCAAAACTGACTCCCCCATGAGGTGTCCCCCTCCTACTCTGACCCCTCCCTCGTAAGGTGCTGTCCCACCATTGTCTCTAGTGTAGACTGAGGCAAAGTAATCATTCAATACCTCAGCCTGTTCCCTGACCTCCTCGGCCCACCCCTTCCCTGTCCTCAACCTGCTAATTTGCCCCTTCACTTAACTCCTTTCCCTGATATACCTAAAGAACCTTTTATTAGCTCCCTTCATCCCCTGAGCCAACTTCTGCTCTGCCCTAGCCTTGGCCAATTTCACCTCCCTGGTCACCCTTTTGGATATGTTATCATGCTCCCCCTTGTTCTTAACCCCACGCGCTCACTTGTATTGTCTGTAAGCCCCCTCTTCTCCCTTACCACTTCCTGTATCTCCCTGGTTCAGCAGCACAGTTTCCTGGTTCCCTCAGCCTTGCACCTGACCTTAGTGCAGGCTCTAGTAGCTTCCAAAAGCCCCCTTTTAATAACTTCCCATCTGCTGTGTCCATGCCCGGATTGATCCCCCGTAAATGTTCCCTGAAGATCTCCTCCATACCCTTGAAGTCTGTGCCTCTGAAGTCAATTACTACTGTTTTAGCATAATTATCCTCTCCCCCTAGGTTCAGAGAAAACCAGACTGAAGTATGATCACTCCCTGCCAGAGAGTCCCTGACATCGAGGTTCCTAACCAGGTCGCAGTCTGATAGGACCACATCCAGGATATGACCGTCCCTTGTTGGATTCGCCATCATTTGGGACAGTAATGCATCCTAGAAGATGTCCATCAGTTGTTACTCCTTGGTTGATGAGGATGACATAGTTCCCCAAACAGTGCAAGTTAAGGTCCCCCAGCACCACTGTTCTTCCCTTCCCCTGACCAAAGTGCCCCCTGAGATTCTCCACCAAGTATTCCTCAAGATCATCTGCCTGCAAGGTGGCCTATATACCACATCCAGCTTCACCCTCTTACCCTCAGGTGCTTGCAAGGTAACCCATACTGCGACAACTTGCCCCTCAGCCCCCTCCACCCTGATTTGTCCTTCAGAGTGCTTACCAGTGTTCCCTGTTCTTGTCCAAAGGAAAATGAGCATGCCTAAGAAGAACAGGTGGATTACTTAGCCTCGGCTTCTCAGATGATGGTTAATTCCTCTTGATGGTGTGAAGTCAGTAATTCAGGTTGTGTGTGAATATAGGCATCTTTATACCTAGTGCACTCACTGGGGGAACAAAAAACAAATACATAATTAAAAAAATGAATAAATAAATGAATAAAATCAATTAGTAACAATGCTATAAAACATTTTCGACAACAGCTTTTCATAGTGTTGAATGTTGTACCTGCCTGCATGGCAGCAGAGAAAACCCTGATGGACTTTTATTCTTCGAGCAGTTCCTATGCTTAACTCCCCTAGGTACAAAATGGGTACTTGGATTTTTTTTCTGTAAAGCTTTTTCATTTAGGTGGTAATGCAGGCAGCCGTCAGGCCTGACACTGCCTCCTCTGACCAGCCACCATCTTCCCCAGGATTTACCTAACCCACAGAGTCACCCATGGATTGCTCCCCGTGGTGGGGCCAGGAGGGGGAGGGCCATCTCCCTTCTCGGAGACACACATCTAGAGTCTGGGCCGTGTGTCCTGGGTGATGGCATGGGCCAGGGACAGGCAGACAGGGCTTCATTAAGTCTGCTTGCCTTTTCTGTTTTCTCTCTGCTCCCTGCTGTGACACAGATGTTGGTGTGTGCCATGTGGAGGCGCGCATGCGCGCGCGCACACACACACACACACACACACACACACACACACACACACACTGTGGCAAACCTGCAGCTCCCTCCCTTCATGTCATTTGTTGCTGCACTACCAGCTGTGCTCCACCTGGTGGCAGTCGAGGGCCAAGCAAACAGGCCCCTCCTCCCTCCAGGAGAGGAGAGCAGTCCTATAGATGCTCAATCCTCTCCCATCCCGGCTCACCCCCAGCAACCTGAGTCTACTCCTGAACCTGGACCGGCGACGAGGCATGCAGCTACTGCTGAGTCACTGTGTCTGTGGTAATGGCATGTTTATGGGATTCCAGATGATGCCAGGATCCATTACTACACATTGTTCTGCACACTAACTTTAAAAGGAATGCCTTTTTTTCTGATGACTTTTTGTTTGTTTGCTCGTATGCACAAGAAACATGTCGTGGCAGCTTGCTGGAGAAGCAGGTAGTGGAGGTGCGGCAGTGTTGCGGCAAATGCTGCCACTGCTTTTTGGGGCTCGTCTGTGTGTCACCAATGAAGGAGCACGCTGGCTATGACGGTAATCTGCAAGCGTGCCACCAACTTGAAATGATTTTGCCGCTGCAATGAAGGAGTGCCCTATCATTGCAGGGTGTGCCTTGCCTGGTGTAACATTTCAATAAACATGGCGACGGCTGTTGCCGACCGCCTCTCACAGTCCCCAGCAAGCTGACTTCAGGGGTGCCCAATACCCCTGTCAGTATGCCCCCTTCCCAGTTCATTTGCCGATGGGGGAGCCCAATCCCCATCGGCATATGTGCCCCTTTGCTGTGTTTTGTCTGCCTAGGGGGGTTCCCAGTCCCCCTTGGCATCATCCTCCCCAAACACAGACATGCTTGCCGATGGGGGGTCCAATCCCTATTAGCTTCAGTGCCCTGCCCCAATCTGCCGAGGGGGGTGCCCAATCCCCCTTGGCATCATCCCAGCCCAAACACAGACATGCTTGCCGACAGGGTGCCCAATCCCCTGTCAGCATTTTTTACTCCCCCCATCGCATTGGCATTTTCTTGCCTGCCCCACCCCATTGTGTGCCACACTGTGAGCCTACCCAGTGTGGCTAAAATAACCCCCAAACTCTTACACCTATAAAAAAAGAAAGTGGCCCACATTGTTTTTAATTTTTTTTTTATAACCTGAAACAAATAAAATGGTCCCTTGCCGTTGGGTCCCCTCCCCCAACCTGCACCCACCCTATGCGCACCTGCACCTCCCTGTACCCCCCAAACCATACTTACCTCTGGAGTCCAGTGCAACGATCTTCGGTGGAACAGGAACACGTCTGCACTCTTCAAAGCCGACCGCGAACTGAAGAAATGCCGGTAAGCTGTATAATGGCATAAATGGGGAATTTTCAACTTTGGTGGATATCGCAGCCATTTTTGTGACTTTTGGCCTAAATTTTCAACATAGGGTTTTCTTTGGACCCCAGCTCATGAACTCAGTCACTGTCACGTCGTTAGTTGGTCCCAAAAGGTGATTTTGAGGTCACTGTGCGGAATCACCTTCCAGGACTGATTAATCAAATGACAGTGTCACTGTTCATGAGGTGGGCTCCCAAAAAGCCTATGTTGCAAATTTGCTGAAACAGTTCAAAAAAACGACTGCTTTACAAGCGTGCATTGAGCAGCTCCCATGCATGTTCGTAACTTCGAGAATTTTTTATATTTTCACTCCAGATTTTCAACATTACCATTTTTCCACACCTCCTTATGAACAATACAGCTGTCATTTTTCACATCCTGCCCAAAATGTGTTTTCACAAATGTGGCGCGCAATGGCACGGTTGCTGTGCGAAATCAATGTTTGGGATAGATTAAGAAAATCACAGTGACTGTGTTCATAAGGAGAGGTCCAGAAAAGCCCATGTTGTAAATTTGGTGAGCAAATTACAAAAAAATGCCTGCGTTACCAGCGTGCATTGCACAGTTTCTACGCATGCTTGTAACTTCACCAGTTTTTTATATTTCTGCTCCAGATTATCAACATTGTCATTTTTGCACACCGCCTCATGAACAGTACAGCTATCATTTTTCACATCCTACCTGAAAAATTTTTTCGCACCTGTTGCACACATTGGGCACGGTCGTTATGCAAAATCAATGTTCAGGACAGATTAAGAAAATCACGGTGCCACTGTTCATGGGCAGAAGTCCCAAAATGCCTATGTTGAAAATGTGGTAAAAAAAAGCCCCAAATAATTGCATTACGGGTATGTTATGCAGTTCTCACGAACACTCATGACTTCACCAATTTTTTATATTTTCACCAGATTTTCAACATTACCATTTTTTACATCTCCTCATGAACAGTACAGCTGTCATTTTTCACATCCTGCCTGAAATGTGTTTTCGCATCTGTGGCGCCAAATGACGTAGTCGCTGTGCAAAATCACCTTTTGGCTAATGAACTGATAGTGTCACTGTTCACGTGGTGGGGTCACAAAATGCCCATGTTGAAAACTTGGAGTGAAAATACGAAGAAATACCAGGCATTAGGGTTTCGACCATAGCACCCTACTCCTCAGGGACTGACAGCGTCAGGTGTGTACGTGGGATTGTCGAGAGTAATGCTCATCCATTCCACCCCACCCTGTAGCCAGTGACAAACTCGAGGTGTGCCTTGGACTCTTATTTAAAGTTCATCCCATTCTCCTATACTGCACCCATTTCAGCATATTTCCTTATGGAGTGGGGTGAGTGTAAAGCCTAAACACCCCAAGGCACACCTCGACACTTGTCGGTGTCTGCAGGGTGGAGTGAGATGAAATTATGTGAGCATTATGGGCGACGACCCAAAGGCACACCCCACTGCCTGTCCATCTCTGCAGGGTGGGGGTTGGGCTGGCATTAGTTCAATACATTACTGCCATTCCTATTCTGCAACTGTCTGACTCCTGCACTTCCAATGCTAATGCCAGCAAGCAAACATTCGGCATTGACAAATGCCTGTTTTTTTTTAAACTCATCTTTATTGAGAGGCATAATATATACATATTACCATTTGCTGGGCCACTTCTCAGCAATCTGATTCTAATAATTGTTATTATTATCATTAGGAAGGCAGTATAGCCTAGTGGTTTGAGCACAGAGCTGTGAACCTGAAGACCCAGAATTAAATCACATCGCCTCCAGTTACTGTGTGACTTTAAACAAGTTACTTTATCTCCCTGTGCTTAACTTGTTTATAATACATAGGTAACAATAATTTTTCAGTGAAATAATCTCCCCTAATTTTCTAGTGATCAGAGTCCCTTCCAAAGTAATTAAACTAGACTCCTTACTCATCAAGTGATTATCCTAACCTGCCCACTTCATTCCAAAAGTGATACTATTAACCTGCCTGTATCACACTCTCATTATGTGGTACTAACCTAACTATGTCACTTTCTAACCTTAGCCGGCATTCATTCTCACTGATATGGTGCAAATCTCCACGTATTCATTTTAACAAATAACACATCAGCAGTTTCAGTCTGTCCATTTTAGCTCTTAGAAATACAGCTCTTCTCAAAATCGGAACCTGTCTATTATAAAGAACAATGCACAACTGAGGACATGTTACCTGCCAGTATTTTGTATCTCTGAGTTCTGATGAAGTTATGTAAATGACTACTCAACTCAAAATATTTTCTGGTAATACACCCTCGAACATGCATTCTCCTCTATATAATTACAACCTGAAACCAGTACCTAAAATTCATTGTTATTTACACTGTGTTTGTTTATTTATTTGCTTTTGGTAACTGGGTGAGTGCACTAGGCATAGGAATGCCTATTTTCAGGCACGACCAGGGAGGATACAAGTCAGATACAAAACAACTAACATCAGTGTGATGCAGCACAAAGAATAGATCTTACAATGGGAGGGATGTCAGAAATGCAAACAAGCGAGTAAGTGAATACAAAATTGAACAAAGTCAAAATCTAAACAAGTACAGTTAGGAGATATACAAAATATATACAGGTTCAAAACAAGTACTGAATAGGCCTACACAAGTGTTAAGAACAGTATACAGTAAGTGCCGGTTACAAGGCCAATAAACATAGTCAGAGTAGAGGGGAGGAGGAGGAGGAGGGAGGGCACAGAGACAGAAAGAGAAAGTATGTTGAAGAAAAGGTGAGAAGTAGAGGATAATGAAAATATGTAGAGGAAGGGTGAGAAGAAAGATAAGGCAAGAGTGAGAAATAGACAGAGATGAATGAATTTACGGTGGATGGAAGCAAGTGCAGGGATTTGATGCAAGTAGATATTCACGGGTGAGTTTCTTGAAACCAGCATGGGTAGGGGCTAGTCGAACAGATTGGGGGATAGAATTCCAGTACTTAGGGGCAGCATGACAGAAAGCTTGTGCGCCCATAGAAGTTTTGCATCTGGGGATGTAGAGAGGGGCTTGGTCATTAGATAGAGCCCGTAAGAGGGGGTTTGGGAGTGAAGCAAGAAGGCAAGGGATTGGTGGAGGCCTGACCTAGTTATACCATCAATTAGACAGCCATAGGACAGGAGTTGGTGAGCAGCAGGGCTAGGCCATTTACACATGACTTGCACGGGTGTGTGTAACAAAGAATTGCCATGCTCCTACACACAGCACCGAGCGTGAGACACAGCTGCTGCAGCCAAGTGTACTTTCATGTTTGATTGGCTCTGCTACTACATGCAGACTGGGGTTCTGTTACTAGTAACTAGGAAAAATAAAGAATGGGCAACCGTAAAAACTTGTCTTTTTTTTGTTAAGAAAACGCATAACCTTTGTACTTATTATTTATGTGGTACTGGTATCACACACCAAGGGTGTGTAAAAAAAAAATCAAGACCTGCTGTTCCCTGTACTTTACTCTCTATGTAATCTTTCTGTCTCTGTGCTGTTTAAATCTCCATCATACCATTTTGTGGCAGAAGCATTCTCTACCATCCCTCTCCTGGATTGTAAAGTGCATTGGGATGCAGTTTATATGAATAGTGCAACATCAAACTAAAATCTTTCCTTTCCTTATTTGTCCCCCCTCCTCCATTTTCACCCTGTTTCCTGAAGTCTCTGTACCAGCCTCATGACATTTAGCAACCCTTGGCATTGCAGGGTGCAGATGAACAGGCTTCCCTTCGACTAACTCCAACTCTTGCTCATGAATTGATCACTAGAGGGTGCAGTTTACAAATGCACATTCAGATGCATCCTCATAGTGATGAGCCTTCTCTCCATCAGTCTCCATCAGGAGACTGAAAGTTGCTCTTGAATCAGAGTCTCTCATACTCTGGTGCAATGTGCTGCTGCAGTCACCATCTCTGTGTATCTTAACATTTCTTTGCACTGTTGCACCACATAAGAGACTCTGACGTGAAATGCTAAAATTAGGTTTGTGGGCTACCCCCTAGGCAAGTCCAAGAAGTCCACAGGCGAAATATGTGTGTCACTTTCTCTCTGAGAATACTTGAACCTGGTTTGGTATTACTGTAAAAGTACTTCTTGCCCAGCCCAGGAGACCCAAGTTTGTGCTGTGAGTCCAATTCCTCACTCAGGGCTGCTGCGGGCAAGTTGTGAAGGCCTCTGGAGACTGCAGGGTCACAAACATGTGAGGACAAGTAGGGGAAGTGACAGAGCCAACACTGGAAAGCAGACAGGGGTAGCAGGGCCACTGGGCCCCAGCAAAGTACTGACATTGGGGTTGGACCTAGGATCGGCTGTTTGACACCAGAGAAGGGCTGGCATCATGCTAGGGTGCCACTAGACCACTAGGGATGTGTACCACAGGTCTGGGTGGGAGGGGGGAACCACCAGATGCCAGTGGCAGCTTGAAACAAGGTGGGTGTAGGTTGAGTCCATGGGATGCCCATGCAGTAGGTGCCACCAATCTCACATTTGTGCATATCTGTGCACTTTAATGAGTGCATGCTGGGGTGTTAGCATATAGTGGGTGCATTCTCTATTTGCACCAGCAAACACCCGGACCGGTGATTTTTATTGTATCACACTGGGGA
Source organism: Neoceratodus forsteri (assembly GCA_016271365.2). Lineage (NCBI taxonomy): Eukaryota > Metazoa > Chordata > Ceratodontiformes > Ceratodontidae > Neoceratodus > Neoceratodus forsteri. Next base: position 85,814,967 of record JADMNL010000026.1, on the reverse strand, counting down.
TCCTCACTGACTCTCCCTGACTCCATCCCTCCCTTGTATACTAAGCAGTATAGCAGGTTTTGGTGGTGGTATATATTTGGAGGTGTAATGCAAACAATTTATCTATCACAACTGTCTTCTCTTCGACTAGTTCCAATTCCTGTTTATGAACCGACCACAAGGGGGTGCAGTTTACAAATATGTGACTCATATTTTCTGTGGAGCAGCTTGCTTTCCCCAGGAATCCAGGTTCCACTCCAGTTTGTAAATAATGAGGCCACTGATCTGTGAGCCTATCTACCCCAGATCTGTATCAGTAGATAAGTTAGCGTCTCACGCCAGTATGGAAGCTGTCTTAGCAGGACAAGAGGTACCTGTACCTTCAGGAAAGTGATTTTTGTTTGTGTAATTTACCAAAAAATATGTAAAAATTAATGGAACAAACAGCATACAGTATCACTTTGATTTTTTTTTTTTAAGTTGGCTGCTAGCAGTCACATACTTTAGCTATGCAAAACGCTACCTAGTCAGGGTTGCAAGGAAGGAGAGAATTTGATAATTTTTACAGATAAATAAGAGAGGGAAGGGATTAGGGCTGGGTGGACTGTTCCATGGGAGATCTGGACCCCCAGATCGAACCCGCAATCCATGGACCTGGATAAGCACAGACTTCACCATAGAAGTCCGATTCCAGATCTGTGGAGATCCATGATTTTGTTGTCTGTTGCCATGGGGATGCCATCGGCATGTACAGGTGGCTGGCAGCATCCAGTCAGGCAACAGAAGGTCACGTGACACACTCATGGTATGTAACTGTGCTGAGTGTGCAACGTGGCCCCAGATAAATGAGGAGAACTGGAGGAGCAGAAGCTGCGCTCAGCAGAGAGAGCGTCAACAAACAAAAGCACCAAAACCCCCCAGAAATGCAAAAAAACGCCAGAAATATATGAGCCGGAGGGGAGGGAAGAGAAGAAATTAGGGAGAGTGAGAGAAAGGAGGGGGAGAGAAACCGATTGTCGGGGGTGGGTGAAGGCAGGTCGGGAAGTTGGGACCCGGGACTGGGGAGATAGTGGTGGCCTGGATGGCTGCCGGGGGGGGGGTGCAAATTGCAAACTAAGGCAGTGTGGCAGTACTGTGTGACTGTATGTATGAGCAAAGGCTGGCTGGTAAAATTTTTGACTTGTGCCATTTCAGATCCAGGCGAGAGAGGGAGAGATTACTGGGGGCCCAAAAGAGATTTTACAGTTACATATGTAACCCCTAGGTGGCACTATCCTATGGGCTACTACCCCTGCCTGCATGAATATGCGCAGGTTGAGGTGCCTGATCTCGGTGAACAGGTTTTAGGGTAGCGTAGTGGAATCAACAAAGTCCAAGAGGGTAGCATCTGTCAGAAAAAGAGATGTGCAAGAACAAGGGGACACAATTTGAAGGTAGAGGGGGGATGGTTCAGGGGCAATGTGAGGAAGTATTTTTTCACAGAGAGGGTGGTGGACGCATGGAACAGCCTTCCTGAGGAGGTTGTGGGGTCTAAAACTGTGGGAGAATTCAAAAATGCATGGGACGGACATAAGGCAATTTTTGTGGGGGGTAGGAAGAAATAGGCTATTGGTTAAATAGGATCTGCAGCTTATCCTGTAAGTAGGGAAATGGGCAGACTAGGTGGGCCAAGCGGTCCTTATCTGCCATCAAAGTCTATGTTTCTATGTTTCTATGTGGCGGCTGTTGGAATAACCCTCTGGGATGCTATATCCATCCATCAACCCTTCTAGTGGCGTAAACAGTTTAGCAACAGAACATTCACATTTACCATATTACAGTAATGATATGCTCCCACTCCTTGCACTTACCACCAGGTCTGGATCTTCTGCAACTGCCTTGGAGACCCCCTGGAAAATAAGGCCAGTAGTGCAACAATACAGTAAACAGCAGTAACCCAACCAATAAGATACACACTAGCCAGGTCAAACGAGAACACTCACAACCTGATTTATTCAGAGGGATGTGAACAGGGGTGGGACATAAATCTAACAAGTGATTGACAGTTCAGATTAAATTCAGGTTGATCAAGCATGCACTGTAAGTCCCTTTGACATTGTCCCACAACCCTGGGTACCCAGTATGTTAAACAGGCTAGCCTGAAGCGTTGCCCGGGTAGGCCAGCTTTGCAGCGGTTGTTGGGGATTTTAGGAAGGAAAACAATTAACATGTACTCAACCCAAATATTTGTAATCCGGAGCCGGATGGCTCAGTCCATTGCAATAAACCCAAAACAAGAAAATCAGATGACACACAAATGATTGTATCTTTTGTTGCAGGGAGCTACCCTGTTTTGTACTCATGCTACCCAGACCAAGATGCAGGACAGGTGAGATGAAGACCTCATTGTGTTTTACTGGATTACCAGGGGAAGCAGGACCTACACGACTCACCTCCTGGTGGTTGCTACCTGTTCGGTGGTGTTAAGCAGGGGGCCGAATCCCTGAGCAGGTCTTTCGCCGAGAAGGTCTCTAAATCGAGAGCGGTGGCCTAGGCCGAGACGGCAGGGACCAGACAGAACAGACTGTTCAGACAAAGTCCATGATGAAGCATTGCAAAAGCCTCTAGCTGGCATCACAGAACTTGCTGTGGGTAACCAAATCGTGACCCACGAGACACACTCAGCACATTTATAACACTTACACAAATCAACAGCACGGCTTTAGGAAAGGACATAGTACAACAACAGCCTTACTTGATTTCTCTGGAGAAGTCCACTCAGCCCTGGACAAAGGGTGCCAAACAGGTGCAGTCTTTATCGATCTTACAAAAGCTTTCGACACAGTCCATCATGGCCTACTTACCTCCCTACTTTCTAGCCTAGGCCTGGCCAAGGTCCTTGTGCTTGGGTAAAAGTTACCTGTCCAATCGGTCACAGGCTGTAAAATCTCTAATGAACTCTCCAGCTTCAAACCAGTTCTCTCGGGTGTACCACAGGGATCAATTCTTGGACCGCTCCTCTTTAGCCTGTTCCTTAACTCCTTCCCAGATATCTGCCAGGAGAAAATAATCTTATACGCTGATGATGCTGTAATTCTCTCTTCCCACAAGGATCCAAACTCCCTATGAAAAAGCCTGCAACTTGCTTTCTCTAGCGTTGAAAGGTGGTTCCTGGATAGTAAACTTGTGCTAAACCACAATAAAACAAAAGCCATGCTCTTCTCCAATCACCAAAACAATCACCACCTTTCCCTCCTCTCTAGCCTCCTTTGGCGCCTAATGATCACCCTCTCCCTGGAAGTTTCCTTAACCTCGAAATTGTCTACTCGCTTGAACCTGTTATAGCTTGTTTTTCTATGAAACTTAAAAACGTTACTGCCTTAAACTGTTAATAGCAAATTTATGATGTAACTTTCCTGTCTGGTTTTGCCTGTAATGTGAATCATGCTTTGTTAAATGTTCTTTGTGACGTGGAACTTTTGTAAAAGAGCCCTGGCTCAAAGGTATTAATTCCTAGACTAATAAACTAAACTAAACTTAGCTTATTTAGCCACAGTTCGGATAAAGTCAGTTTGCCAATTGCAGTTTCTCTGTGCAAACGCTTTGATCCGCTACTCACTCTGGTCATCAAGCGGGCTGATCACTTCTGAAGCAAGTCTTCGGTCCACTCACAATTAGCAATAACGCACTTTTCTTTCTTCTTCTGCTGCAGGTCTCAACCAGCAGTCAGAAAAGTTCAGTTTCCACACACAAGGCGATACACTGAACTGGAGATGTGACAGGCAGGCCAGCAGAGCCTTTCCGACGATTTTCCTATGCTCCCACCAGGAGCAGCTGCTTGATGGCTTGAGGTGTTCACTCTCCAAACTCCAGCTCTCGACTGACACTCTGCATCAGGCAGTTCTAGATATATCCTCTGAGATCCAAAAGTTTCAGTTGGCTGAGGAAATTGTCTGTCACAGAAAGAGCTCCCCCTCCAGGTCCATTTAGGTGCCAAACCCTTAAAACTACAATTCGTACAGAATTTCAGTCCCACAAGACCTCTGGGGACAGTCTCCATTTTAGGTCCCCCGAGGTTCGATTGGTCCAACACTGGCAGTCCAGAACCAAAATGGTGGCTCTTATTCCAAGGTTAAAGTTGCAATTCAAAGCAGGTTAGACTAACTCCTACATTATTATTATTATAACAGATAAACATTAAATAATGACTTTCCCTAACAGAGCTCCCTCTGCGCAAACAACAACTGCAGAATGGAGCAGAAGTATAAACTGTCTGGTGAGTCGTGAGCCTTAAATCACTCAGTCCCAACCCAGATTAATCTTCTAATACAGCATAGGTGCTCTCTTAAAGAGACAGGCACGGAGGCTTACTGGAGCACTCACATGCAGACAATTAGAACTACTGGACACAGGATCCCCATACTGACAGTGGGCATTAGGCAGCCCAGGAAGACATAATAGGAACCCCAATCTGTAAGGGGTTGCACGTAAAATCCCTAATTTTGTTTCCTGGCTTCAGTGTGGCTGCGTGTACAGGGCGTGGGCAGCAGGGTGGCAAAATAAATCTTTGACTTGTGCCATCCAATCACGAATCACAATCACTTGTTAACATTCATTCATGATCTCATCCAGAGGGGAGAGAGAGAGAGAGAGAGAGAGAGACTGCAGGGGGGCTGACAATAAATGTAACAGTCCCAGAAATCCCAAATAAAATTTATTTTCCTGGCTTCAGTGTGGATGTGTGTACAGCGCAAGGGCAGCAGGGTGGCAAAATAAATCTTTGACTGTGACATCTAGAGGGGAGAGGGAGAGAGAGAGAGAGAGACAGACAGACTGCAGGGTGGCCCATAATAAATGTAACAGTCCCAGAAATCCCAAGTAAATTTTTTTTCCTGGCTTCATGTGTCTGTGTGGACAGGGCAAGGGCAACAGGGTGGCAAAATACATCTTTGACTTGTGCCATCCAATCACGAATCATGATCACTTGTTAACGTGCAATCACAATTTCATGTATTAAAAAAAAATGCTGTTCAGACAAACAACATACAAGTTGATGCACCTGTGCGGCTGGCTGTGGGTGGTCCAGGGGATAATCTGACTTTGTGATTGTAGCAGGCTGTTTACAGTAAAACACAAGTAAAGTACAAGTACTGTACACACAAGTGTCATCATCATCATCATCACTCATTCCGCATTATTCCTATTTATTATCATTAGTTTTATAGTATATCGCGTTACATTACGTATAAGCATTAACCAACCCCCAGTGTGGGACTGTGCTGCATGCAGCTATGAACCAAATGTATCTATATGTCTAATTCAGATTCTGAGGCATACTTAACAGTTGCTGAACTTGGTCACATAACAGTAACTGTTAACTGTAGGAGTCAGTCAGATAACCTTGGAAGGAAGCAGTGGTGGACTGCTGTGTACAGTCACGAGTCACAACAGTAAATTTGTCCCTGGCCTGTGTGTGTGGGTGAGAGTCATCAGAAAGACATCATTTTAGTTAGAGGGATCTTAGTTTTTTTACAGGTTAGAATACTAATGATATAGGTATTTGCATCTGTCTGTCTCTCTCTATCTCTCCCAGCACACTCACGTCACGGACCCGAGCAGGCTATGCCACCATTACAGGCCAGCCATGAAGGGGCTAGTAGTGAGTGACTGCTTTTTGATTTAGCAGTTTTACATACATTTTTATACTAATAATCCATTAAATTATTTTCTTTGGGCCTCTGTGTCAAATGTGACTGACTTTGGCCACTTTTATGCATTTTTTCAAATATTTGTCAATAAATCAGAACTAATCAGAACAAATCAGAACTTTTGGTTCTTATTTAATAAGGGTCAGAACTTCACTGAATTCTCCCAGCCCTAGAAGGGATGTGTAAATTTGGCGGACACCTTCACTCTGTCCTGTTTAGGGATGACCACCCTTTTGAGCTGTGAAGAAGCCCTCTTGAGGAGGGTTCCACCTCTACAGGTGCATAACTGACAGTACCCTATGACTGAAAGTCCCTGAGGAAAGAAATCCCAAAAGTCCAAGGAGAGAGAAGAGCAAGAGGAGGGGGAGGGAAAGAGCGGAAGGGCATAGGAAATGAACATCTATGTGCCACCTGAGCATGCATGGTATAAGTATCACTTGGGTGGGGGTGGGACGTGGCATTGCCCACTGCCCCGAACCAAACTCTAGACCTGCAGCCCAGTCTTCACATTTACTGGGCTATCATTGGGTGACTTCAGTATGATAACATATGAGGAACTGTTGCTAAATTTTTGTTGTAATGCTTTGGTCCTGTGGTTGAATGACTGGAACTGTACAGAGCACTTGTGCAAGCGTAAACTGTGGCAGACACTTCTGTTCGTCTGAGGGACGACCCCCCCCCAAGGTGTTATTGGTGATGTGTGCTATGTGATCTGACTAAAGGGATCCATTGTTTTCTTCATGGGGGTGATGAAGCTGGGGCAGACAAGCTCTCCAGTTTCTTTTCTTAAGTGGAACATGGCTTTATATTTTGTGCCACAGTCACAGTCCATTTGCATTTGTGTGCCCTTAAGTGGCAATGGTGCACAACTGCAGGAGGCCTGCAAATGGAGGGTTATGTTTACAACACTACTTTATTTCAAACCTTCCTACCTATGTTACCCTACCTCTGTGCTAACAGTGCAATGGCCAGTAATCCTTAGCTACAGTGATGGTTACTTCTTGTTTCAGCGACTATAGAATCACCACTTTAATTTGTCACTCAGTAGGCACTATATGTAAAAACAATGAAGCAATAAGGTACTCCCAGGGGCTATTAGGCTCTAATTAATCACCTCCTGGTGGCATAATGTGGCATGGGGCCCAGCCGAGTGCCACATGCACCCAGGGGGTGACTAACTGGACCATTAACATAACTCCCCGGAGTACATTATTGCTATTATGGAACTATAAATAAAAATGTATTAAATACATGCTTCATTTCATATTTTCTTATTAATAAAGTGTATTTTAAATAAAAATAGACCATCCTCCTCTTGCAGCATGTTCAGGGGCCTGCTGAGGCATGATGTCACAGGTGTAGGGCCTTACAGCACCTGAAAGTGCGGTAATCTAAGCAGAAATACTACACTAGAGTGTCTTATTTGGATAGTAAAATGGGTTTAGTGTCACATTATGGCAACATTAATAGAAATATGTATTCTTTTCCAAAAAGGTTTTTCTGCTACGGGGTTGATTGGAGCTATCAGCCAGGTCCCCGCTCTCTCCAGCTGTCACCTACCTCCCCAACTACTGGGGGTTCTCTGTGGATTGCTTCCCCATGGTGGGGCTAGAAGGGAGAGGTCTGTCCCCCCTCATGCACTCTAATCCAGTTCCGGTGGTTGGCTGGTGATGAGGGACAGATAGGAGTGGGCCTGATTTCATGAAGCCCGTCCCAGCCCCTTTCCCTATTTCGGATCCCTCCTCCCTCCTGTAACTGGAGCACACATTGGCACATACATGTAGGGGCATGCACGCCTGCAGAAGTCCCACAGCCCCGTTCCCTCCCTTCTTGCAGCTCCCAGGCCCATCCTACTATCAGGTCTCCACCTGGTGGCAGTCACATGGTGGAGCTGACAACCCTCCCTCCCCAGGAGAGGAGAGCAGTCTAGGAAATGCTCTATCCTCCTCCCCCCTGTCAGCCCTCAGTGACACAAAATTGCACTTGATCCCGTGTTGCCACTGTGGTGGGTGGTGGCACTACTGCCACACCACTGGGCTGGTTAATAGAAATATTTGGAAGTACTACTGCTCAGGATGCTGATGGTTCAGAAATGAGCCTGAGTAATCTGAGGGCTTCCGGTGGAGGGAGGGAAGGAGGATCGAGTACCTCACCAGACAATTCACGATAAACACAGCCGTAGAGTCAAGCCATACAAAAGCGAGGGTACAGAACTTTAGGAGGGCTGCCTTTGGCAAAATGGGGGAACACCTCAGAAAAGTACTAGCAAACAGGTAAGAAGGGGAGGGAGGAACAATGGGGAAAAATCAAAACTGCCATCACAGAGGCAACAAGCCTTTGTGTGAAGCAAATAAACAAAACAAAATGAAGGAAAAACACACTATGATTCTCAAAAGAGTTGGGGGGGAGGTTAGGGAGAAAAAGATAGCATTTTGGGAAGTATAAGGAAATGCAGGAGGAGCAGGACAGAGAACTGTACCAGTTAAAGCAGAAGGAAGCGGGAAAGGCAGTCAGAATAGAAAAGGTCCAAACCGAGGAAAAGATAGCCAACTCAGTTAAGAAGTGGGATAAAACCTTTTATAGGTACATTACGGAGAGAAGAAAGACCAAGGCAGGGATAGTGAGGCTTACTAAATGGAAGGGAGGGTGGGCATAGGGTGTCAGTCAAAAAGCAGGGATACTGAATGAATACTCAGTATTCAAAAAGAAGAGGAGGGTAGGTACCTAAACCAATCAATAGAAGGACTCTGGATGGGGGGGGGGGTGATACTAGTCCATTCACAGAAGAAAGGGTCCCGAAAGAACTCCTAAAACTGAAGGTGGACAAAGCAATGGGACATGACAGGATTTACGCCAGAATTCTAAAAGAACTAAGGGGAGAACTAGTAACACACTGACTACCCTTTTTAACAAATCGCAGAGGCAGGAAACTACAGACCTGTTAGTTTGACCTCAGTGGTAGGGAAAATGATGGAGTCACTTCTGAAAGAAAGAAAGAATTGTTGAGCATCTAGAGGCCAGCGGGGCACAGGACTCAAGGCAGCATGGATTCACAGCGGGAAGATCATGTCAGACGAATCTAATAGATTTCTTTGACTGGGTGACCAAAGTAGTAGACCAGGGAGGGGCTATGGACATGACCTACCTAGATTTAAGCAAAGCATTTGACACGATCCCACACAAAAGATTAATAAACAAGTTAGCCAGCCTGGGAGTGGGTCCCAGGGTGGTAACCTGGGTAAAAAATTGTCTGGACAACAGGATGCAGAGAGTAATAGTAAACAGAGTCCACTCTGAAGAAAGGTGGGTTACTAGCGGGGTACTGCAGGGTTCAATGCTGGGACCGGTACTCTTTAATGTCTTTATAAGTGACATTGCAGAGGGACTGGAAGGAAAAGTATGCCTCTTTGCAGATGACACAAAGATCTGCAACAGGGTTGATACACAAGGAGGGTGTGGAAAGGATGAGAAGAGACTTGGCAAGGTTGGAGGAATGGTCAAAAGTATGGGAGCTTAGATTCAGTGCAAAGAAGTGCAAAGTAATGCACATGGGAAACAAAACCCCATGGAAGAGTACACAATGGGGGGGGGGGTAAATGGAAAGGGACCTGGGGGTAGTCATATCAGATGACCTAAATGTAGGCAAGCAATGTGAGAAGGCAGTAAGGAGGGCTGGAGGGATACTGGGATGCACAAGGAGTGGCATCACAGGTAGAAAACAGGAAGTTGTTATCCCGCTGTACAGACAGTTGGTGATACCCCATCTGGAGTACTGTGTGCAGTTCTGGAGACCCCATCTCCAGAGGGGGGTAATGGGTCTGAAGGGAGTACAAGAGGTGAGAATGGGGCAGAAATGGACACAAGTCCCTTTACACGAGAAAGGGTCCTGAAGGAACTGGAAGTAATAAGAGCTGATAAAGCAATGGGGCCAGATGGGGTGCACCCCAGGGTCCTTAAAGAACTAAGAGAGGTGGCGGCTGAACCTCTGGCTATCCTGTTCAACCAATCACTGGAAACAGGGGAGGTACCCAAAGACTAGAGGACAGCAGATGTAGTCCCTTATACAAAAGTGGGAACAAAGAGGAAGCAGGGAACTACAGACCAGTCAGCCTCACCTGTAGTGGGAAAGATCATGGAAGCACTACTGAAGGAGAGATTGTGGAACATCTGGTTGTCAATGGACTACAGGACCCAAGGCAGCATGGTTTCACCAGGGAGGTCATATCAGACCAACCTCATTGAATTTTTTGACTGGGTGACTAGGGAGGTGGATCAGGGGAGGCAGTGGACATGGCCTATCTGGACTTCAGCAAGGCCTTTGACACTGTGCCACATAGAAGACTATTACACAAACTGGGGAATATGGGTGTGGGCAGGACAGTAGTGTGGTGGGTAGGTAACTGGCTGGGTGGCAGGACACAGAGGGTGGTGGTAAATGGCTGTCACTCCACAGAGGGAAGAGTGACCAGTGGGGTATCACAGGATCAGTGCTGGGACCGGTCCTATTCAGCATCTTCATCAGTGACATTGCACAGGATCTAGAAGGCAGAATTTCACTGTTCGCTGATGACACAAAGCTCTGTAACAGAGTAGACACACCAGAGGGTGTGGACAGAATGAGAAGGACCTGCAGAAACTTGAGGAATGGTCAAGGGTTTGGCAGTTGAAATTCAATGCAAAGAAGTGCAAGATAATGCATATAGGGCACAAAAACCCTGGCACAATTTATCAGTTGGGGTGAGGATATAGCATGCACCAAGCAGGAAAGGGATCTTGGGGTTGTCATCTCTGATGACCTAAAGGTAGGAAACAGTGTGACAAGGCATCAGGTAAAGCAAATAGGATGCTGGGATGTATAGGCAGGGCATCACCAGCAGGAAAAGGGAGGTCATAATTCCGCTTATACAAGACACTAGTGAGGCCCCACCTGGAGTACAGTGTACAGTTCTGGAGACCATACTCACGTAAGGACATAGACAGGGTAGAGAAGGTTCAGAGGAGGGCAACAAAGATTGTGCATGGGTTGCATCACAAGTCCTATGAAGACAGGTTGAAGGAACTGAACATGTACTCCCTGGAGGAGAGGAGGAGAGGGATATGATAGAGACATACAAGTATCTTACGGGAGGAACAGGGTGCAGGAAAACACTATTTTAAGCGAAAAGATGTTTCAGGACTAAGGGCATGGGATGAAGTTGGAGGGAGGACGATTCAGAGGAAACATGAGAAAGAATTTCTTCACAGAACGGGTGGTGGACAAGTGGAACACCCTGCCAGAGGAAGTGGTGGGGGCTGAAACAATCACGGGATTTAAGAATGCATGGGATAGACATAAAGGAATTCTAGAGGTCAGGGGTAAGGGGAAATAGACTTCTAGGAAAACAAACTGAACTTACAAGCTCAAATGGGCAGACTAGGTGGGCCATAGGCCCTTATCTGCCGACACTGTCTATGTATCTATGTATCTATGTATCTACGTAAGGACATAGACAGGATGGAGGTAGTCCAGAGGAGGGCTATTAAAATGGTGCAGGGTCTGCACCAGAAGCCATATGAAGAGATACTAAAAGAGCTTAATGTGTATGCCCTCGAAGAAAGGAAGGAGAGGATGACATGATAGAAACTTTCAAGTACCTCAAGGGAATCCACAAAGTCCAAGAGGGTAGCATCTTTCAGAAAAAGAGATGTGCAAGAACAAGGGGGCACAATTTGAAGATAGAGGGGGGACGTCTCAGGGGCAACACGAGGAAGTGTTTTTTGATGCAGAGGGTGATGGGCGCATGGAACAGCCTTCCTGAGGAGGTCATGGGGTCAAAAACTGTGGGGGAATTTAAGAATGCATGGGACAGACATAAGGCAATTCTAAGGTGGGGTAGGAGGAAGTAGGCAGTTGGTTAACTAGGATCTGCAGCTTATCCAGTACGTAAGGAAATGGGCAGACTGGGTGGGCCAAGTGGTCCTTTTCTGCCGTCAAAGTCTATGTTTCTGTTTGTATGTTTCAGATGCTCTCCTTCCTTGGGGAGTGAGGGCTGCACTCCTAGTTACCACGTTGTCCCCAGGGTGATCACAGGTGGAAGTGCAGCAGGGGATCCTTCTGGGGGAGTGGTGGTTGCCAACCGAGGGTCATGCAGCAGCATGCAGTAGTATGCCTGCATGCTTTTGATGCTCCTCAAGCACCAGCTTCCATGTGGGAGGGGAACCTGTAACAAAAGGAAAAACACCCAGGGCCAGCAGAATGATGGGGCATGCTTGGGTCTGCTCTCTGGTGACTGGCCATCTCCCTCTCCTCACCTTGGAGGGCCCAAAATGGAGGGACTAACTGCTCCCCATCCCTAGCCCAAGTGAAGAGACCCTGAAGGACAAACTGTGTGGTTCATCAGGGAGGAGATGGAAGTGCCAGAGGTGCTGGGGTACTGGGTTGGCAGTAGCCACCAATGGGGGTCACTCTGGAGAGACGGGTGTATAAAAAAAAAAACAGAATCTTGTATACAGGCTTAAGGAGAGCCTGTCCCACCAGGTAAGGGAGGAAAAATATTAAACAAAACAATAAATACATTTATAAAATAGGTAAGAAAACCAAGACATAAGATTTATCAGATGTAATCACATGACCATGCATCATTGAAGCACAACAGCACAGGTCAGAAACACTTAACTTTCTGAACCTCAATAATTAGTATCAAACATTAAAAATGAGAGAAACCATTTAATAATCACAATAAGGCACTCCAGGGTGTGCGTAAATGTGGGGTAACGGCACTTCTCAGCTGTGTAATGCACTTGGTGTTGCCTTGTGCCTCACTTCCCGAGGTGTGTGATTGTCCCACAATAATGCATACCATGCTGTGCCTTATTGCTTGAATAAAATCTGATAGAACTCTTCTTATGTTGGAGTAACCCAAACTAGACAAAATCTTATCTAGCTATTTATGCTCTTGGGTTGCCGCTGCCCAAAATAGAAAAATCATGCCTGATTGGTGGTCAGTTCTCATGAGGTTAACTTGCACCTGAAGTTTAGCTGGGCGTTGTACTTTCTGCAGGGTTGCAGACTATTTGTAACACAGCACATAGTCAACAGGAAACTGCCTTGCCAGACTGCAGCGTGGGCCACGTTCACCCATAACAAGGCTGGCAAAATGACACATTTCTTCCCCCATCACAGAGAATATTAGTTACAAAGAATTTTGATGATAAATATTTTTAGAACTTTTTTGTTAAAACTCAGTTTTATTGAAGGTGACATAACCCACAAACAGTTACTGTTTCTTCTTCAAAACAATACAATCATTACACTTTTTTAAGGCAAAAAAGGAAAAAAATGACAGTTCATTTTAGTCCACAACTTTCTTTGTTGCAATGTGATTAATAGTTGCGCATCAGACTAAATTAAGGTTACACTTTGCCACCCAATGATATTGCTGTCATTTTGTTATCTCTGCCCTCTCTCTAATAACAGTTGCAGCTTGGACATGTTTGGCCCTAAGATTGAAACATAGAAACAGAAGTTGATGACAGATAAGGACCGCAAGGCCCATCCAGTCTGACCATTTCTTTTTCTACCTTATAAATGTGCCATCGGCATATTAAATGTTAAAGTTGAACCTTTACAAAACAAAACGTAACATAGCACTGGCTCTACCAAGTTACACTGTGACTGTTTACTTTGGTGTTATTTGTCAGGGGATTTAAATCTAACATACCCAACTCACCTAGGTATTTCTTATGGAAACAGCACATCTCACACATTTAGTTGTGGATTCACTCCCCCAAGCTCCACCAGAACCTGCCGGGTCCTCCACTTAGTCCATAGATCACTGTGTTCATCTTTTCGTAATCTACGTTTAGCTGTCAGGTGTTCCATATGTTCTGTGTTGTTTACCCTACGAACCCAAGAGTAATATGAGGGAATGGTGGCTGCTAGCCAATTCTCTGTGACCTCCTTTTAGATTGCCAAACATAACATTCTTAGCAGCCCTTGTTGCCTAGATCTGCCCATCCCAGGCACCTCCGTGCCTAGGACCACATGTTTGAAGTCTAGCGGGATTGGAGTTTCCCACATGGCAGAGAGCTCTGCAAGTACCCTGGACCAAAAGCCCCCTCTAATTTTGGGCATGCCAAGAATATACAGTATAATTGTGAGACCCCACCTGGCCACAGCCCCTCCAGCATAGAGAAGAGTCCCCTACCACAAAGTGCTTAGTGATTGTGTGTGTGTGTGTGTGTGTGTGTGTGTGTGTTTGTGTGTAGAAAAACTGGCACATGCATTTCCGTTTAAATTTATGCTAGCCTGGGGAGGCTGTAACTCTCCAACCATGCTCCCAAGTCTTCCTCCAAAGCTCCTCTGTTATGGAACTATCTGCTTTTTCTTCCCGCCTTTGTCAGAGGTTGTCTAGCACCTTATTGTCTGATCCCAAAAGGGCCTTTTAAATTGAATCATTGGTGCCCTTGAACATAGCCAGCCAATAGTAAAATTCTTCTAGTGGGGTCAGATCTCTGTCTGTTTTTGGAACCAGCTGGTTAGCTTGTAAGTGGTGCCTGATCTGTAAGTACCTGTAAAAATCTGATCTGGGGAGGCCATGCTTTGTCTGGAGGTCACTAACGGGCACAATTATCTTGTTGCGAATCAGAGAACGATACCAGGTCAGGGTCACCTGATTCCATCTGCGGAACCCTGGGTCTGTTTCAGAGGGCTCAAAGCTCAGGTCTCCAATTATAGTGGATAAAGGTCCCTCCTCATTTGATGTGTGTGCAAGCATTTATGCCTTAACTATAACTTTTAACGTGTGCCTCGTCCAAGGGTTCACTACTTCCTTCCACACTCTTGGGGTAAGAATCTCATGTGGGAGGGTAAAAAGCAGAATACTATTCAGCTGTTCTAATTCTGTCTCCCTCCATCCCAAATCCCCTCCCACTCCCCCATGCTGTTTAATCCACATCACTACTAGTGCTAAGTGTGTGGCCAAATAATACAGTTTCAAGTCTGGTATGGCCAAACCTCATTTCTCTCTGGGGTAAGACAGTGCCCTAGCAGAGTTTCTGTGCCTTCCATTCTTCTAGATAAATTTTCCTATACTTTTGTGAATTATTTTCCAGAATTTCTCTGGAATCTAAATAGGTAGGGCCTGGAAGAGGAACCTTGGGAGAATATTCATCTTGATGGTTGCAGTGCTGCCTGCTAGAGTCAGTGGGAGTGCTTCCTGTCTAGTCAAGTCTGACTGCACTTCCACCCATAATTTATTGTACTTCAGTCTGAACAATGAGGGGATGTGAGGTGATATCTTGACCCCTAGGTGTCGAACTACATTGTTGGCAACCCATTTAAAAGGGAAATTGGTGAGAAAGTTCCTTGGCAGGGAGCTTCCCAACCAAACACCCTCTGATTTGTCTAGGTTGACCTTGTAGCTGGACACCTGACCATATTCTTCCAGCTCCCCCAGCAACTCTGGGACCGAGGTCTGGGGGAGGTGATAAAGAAAACCGTGTCATCCACTTGTACAGAAATCTTATGAGTGTCCCCACCCACACATTATAATTCCGCTAATAGTTTTGTTGTTCCTTACTGCCACTGCCAGTGGCTCTATATGTAGGGCAAAGATCAGTGGCGACAAGGGGCAGCCTGCCTGATTCCTCTCTGAAGGTGGACCCTCTGAGTATTTATTTTTATTTATTTAAACATTTGGTAACTAGGAAAGGCACGCTGAGCCGAGGCTCGATTCCAGGTGCGACCTGGGGATTTGCCTCATTCACCCTAACTGTAGCTTGAGGGGAGGCATATAATGCTGCTATGCTTTCCCGAAACCTCGGTCCCAGTCCCATTACCTCCAGCATTTTGTGGAGGAATACCCAGTTCACCCGGTCGAATGCCTTCTCCGCATCCATGAATATGGTTAATGCTAGGTCTTTGTTTTTTTGTTGCCAGGAGATCAAATTCAGCAAGCGATGTATATTATCATGGATTACTCTCCCAGTAATAAAGCCTGTCTGATCTGGGTGAACCAAAGATCCCGCACAGGCCTGAAGTCTGCCCACCAGAATTGAAGAGAAGAGGTTTTGGTCAACATTCAACAATGAAATGGGGAGTAGGACCCACACAGGGTGGGGTCCTTACCAGGTTTGTGGATGATAGAGATCTGGGCATAGTCCCATGAGGGCAGAGCCCTCTTGCCCTCTTGCACTACCTGAAAGAGCCTACCTAGATGGGGAGCTAGATCCTCTCCAAATGCTTTATAAAACTCTACTGCCAACCCATCAGGTCTTGGTGCTTTCCCATGTTTAAGGTCCTTTAGTGCACCCGTGACTTCCCCCTGCATTATAGGAGTGTCTAACCCTTCCATCTGTGCTTGGGATAGTTTCCTGAGTGTCACTTTACTAAAAAAGGTCTCTAACCTTTCTACATGGTTATAAGACTGGTCACTGGCATAAAGATTCTTATAGAATGAAAGGAAATGTTGCACAGTCTTTAAGAGGGTCAGAATCATATTGTGTAGCTCTGTGGTTTTTCTGGATTCACAGAACTAGCCATCCTGCAGCCTCCTTCTGCAGCTGCCAGGCTAGCAGTTTCCCTGCATGGTTACCTGCCTCAAAAAATATCTTTGTCTGGAGTAACGGAGGGATCCCTCAATTTTATTGACTAATAATTTATGAAGTTTGTCCCTTTGTTCCTCAAGTTTTTTCCTATCCCCTTCATCTAGGACTATTTTATGCTCTGTCTCTAGATTAGACATTTTTTTCTCTAGGTCTATTGTTCCTTTAATTGGGCTTTTTTTATGCCTGCCGCCAAGCTGATAGTCTTTCCCATCACTACTGCTTTAAACCCATCCCACACCAGATCACTTCAGTGGAGTCTTGGGGTGGATTTGTGACTAAATAATCTGCAAGACAGCTTTTCACCATTGTTTTGTATTTCTCTCTATTCAGAAGGGAAACATTAAGTCTCCATGTGGAGTTCTTTAAGATAGGTGACAAAGAAAGAGACATACGGACAGCGTCATGATCAGATATCATTCTCGGGAGTATCTGTGATAAATCAAGGGCATGTATTCACACTGCTGCAATAAAGAAAAGATCCAGCCTTGAGTATGCCTGGTGTGGTCCTGACCAGCAGGTGTAATCCCTAACTTTTGGGTTTAAAAACCTCCAGACCTCAACCAGCCCCAATTCTTTAGTCAAACCCCTGAGGCGCTTCACGGTTTGGCCCCTGGAAGGTGAATTAGTACCTGATCAGTTTAGACTTGGACTAAGTACTGTGATGAAATCCTCCCCTCCAACTCATTTGATGGGGATGCAAACTTCAACAGTACTTGCTTAAGAAACTGGGCGTTTTCTTTTTCTTGATATATATTCTTTGCAAAAAAACTTAATTAATGCATTAGTTAGTGTAGATGCCACAGTGACAAAATCAGGAAATGTGGCATTAGGGTTTCAACCCTAACGCCTTTAAGCTTTCACCCCTACCCACCCCCATCCCCCAACCTCCCACACCGACAGGCATCAAGTGTGCCATTGGATTGTGGGCCCAACTCTCACCCCATTCCTCATGTAAACAAACTTACATGGTACAGTATAGGACAATGGGGTGAGAGTTAGGCCTGACAAACCCAATGGCATATCCTGACACCTGTTGGGTGTGTGGGGGAGGATGGGTGAGGTGGTAGGGGTGGGAACCTGGGGTGGAGCCTCAAGGTGGGAAACCATGACGCCACATATCCCTGCTTTTGTCACTTTGGTATTCACCCTAATTGATGCATTAATGACGTTTTTTACAAAGAATTTCCCTTCTTTTTCGGATGGTACAATTTCATCCTCATTTTACTGTGGGAGCACAGGATCCTTCAGACCCTGCACTCCCATCCCTCCATCCAGATAGCACAACATAGTACAACAGTATCCATATGTAATGGTGGGAGTCCCTCCATTGAGATAATACAACAGTATCCATATGTCACAGTGAGAGCACAGGGTCCACACCCTCCATCATGATAGTACAACACTGTCCATATGTCATGGTGGGAGCACAGGGTCTTTCAGACCTTGCACTCCCATCCCTCCGTCGAGACAGTACAACAGTATCCATATGTTACGGTGGGTGCCATCCCTCCATCCAGATAGTACAACATAGTATAACAGAATCCATATGTCACATCGTACCCTGCACTCCCATCCCTCCATCAAGATAGTACAATACTATCCATATGTCACAGTGAGAGCATAGGGTCCTTTGGACCCTGTGCTGTCATCCCTCCACCCAGGTAGCACAACAGTGTCCATATGTGATGATGGGACATCCCTCCATCCAGATAATACAACAGTGTCCATATAGGACCCTGTGCTCCCGTCCCTCCAAGCAGATAATACAACAGTGTCCATATGTCATGGTGGGAGCGCAGGCTCCTTTGGACCCTCTGCTCCCATCCCTCCACAGATGCACATATGTATCTAGCTGTGGAAACACAGGGATCTCAGGCCCCTGCCCTTCCACACATTAAGTTATGAGCAAGCGTACTGAAATTGCAACAAATAGTCATAACTGTGTCATTTCAAATAATTTTCACCCCAAATGTTCAACATAATCTTCTTAGCACCTCATCACATGTACTTAGTACAACAAACTTTCAAACCCCCGTGAAAATGTAACTCTGCGCAACTGTAACACTGTTTTTGTGCTACAGTTGCGGAAAAACATTTTCAGTAGTATTTGAAAAATGACAGCTGTACTGTTCATGAAGTGGTGTGGAAAAATGGCAATGTCAAACATCTGGACAGAAAACAGGGAAAATTGGCGATGTTACGAGCGTGTGTAGAAACTGGGCATTGCATGCTTGTAACGTGGTCATTTTTTTGAATTTTTTCACCAAATTTTCAACATTGGCATTATGGGATCTCTGCTCTTGAACAATGCAACTATGATTTCGTTGTTACTCCATTCCAAATGTTGATTTTGCACAGCAACTGCACCATTCTGCACCACAGGTGTGAAAACATATTCTGGGCAGGATGTGCAAAATGACAGCTATACTGTTCATAAGGAGGTATGAAAAAATGGCAATGTTGAAAATCTGAAGTGAAAATATAAAAAATTGTCGAAGTTACGAGCGTGTGTAGAAACTGCACAACACACGCTAATAACGCAGTCATTTTTGGGAATTTGTTTCACCAAATGTGCAACATGAGCTTTTTGGGACCTCATCTCATGAACAATGACACTGTCATTTCTTGAATCGGTCCTGAAAGGTGATTCTGTGCAGTGACTGCAAAATCACCTTTTGGGACAGAGAAACATAATGACAGTGCCAGTGTTCACAAGGTGGGGTTCCAAGAACCCTGTTTTGAAAATTTGGTGCACAAATTCCTAAAATTGACGTAAGTTGAACTCCCCTCCACTGACTCCCATTATATGGCTCACCTTGATTCCTCAGATCACAGTTCAGCTTTGAAGAGTGCAGACGTGTCCCAGTCCAGAGGAGATCACTGATCACGACCTCCAGAGGGTAAGTATGGGTGAGGGGAGTGCAGGGAGGTGGGTTCGCAGAGGGAGAGGGGATGGGGGAGTGGGGAAACAATGATGGACAGTTTTCTTTCTTTCAGGTTTTTTTTTTTTTTAACATAAAAGACTACAGGGGATGCTTTTCTGTATTAACTGGATAATTTATGTAAAAAATAAAATGGGCACACAGGGTAGGGCTCCCAGTGTGCCAGATGAGTCCGGGGGGGCATACATGATGCCGACAGGGGGATTGGTCACTTCCGTCAGCAGTGAATGTGTCAGTGGACGGGGAAGATGATTCATTGCCGAAAATGGCCATCAATGTTACCTTTTTTTGACAGTCCATATCTCAAAAACCACAAAACCCAGCCACGCAAAGTGTAGCACGTCCAGAGACCTGCCCCTGGAGATCATGCATGCCAAGTTTTGTGCAAATTCATTGAATGGTTCCAGAGTTATTAACATTCAAAAATTAAATAACTTGGTTTCACTTTCGCAAGCAGACTCATTTTCGCAAATAGTCCATTTTCGTGCTAAACACTTAACTTTTCCCTTTGGAAATACTGGAACATTTTGAACTTTAATAACTTTTGAATGTATTAATATTTTTTCACCAAACCTTCAAAAAGCACATCTGTGACCCAAGGGCTTTCTACCCTGAACATTTCAGCCCACAACAAAAAGCCATTTTTTTTTTGACTTTTTATTTATATTTTTATAGTGTATAGTACAAGACTTGCACTCGGAACAGAGCTTACAACATGTGTTCAGACAAAGTTGATATTAGGTGATTTGAGTCAATGTTACCATTGTTACAAGAAATGGGGGAAATATCTAACATTATACATTGATTATACAAAACAGCTGTATGCTGCTAAAAGCCTTAAACTAATATAACCAAATACATTTTTATACAGGAGTAGGAATGTTGTTTGTATAAACCCATAAGTGAAATAAAAGAATTTCCCCTCTCAGTTTGCACCCTTAGCCTATTTGGTAGACAGCATGTTAGTTATTTAACTTTCAAACTTCTTGAGATCCAGGATGACATTTTAACACTTTATATCTCAGACACCACATAACAGACTGGCACCAAATTTGGCAGGTCATGAGGCCTATCCCTATAGATTAAGCATGCTAAATTTCATGCAAATTTGTTTAATGGTTCCAAAGTTATTAACCCTGAAAGTTTGAACTTTAACATTGAAGCATAGACGTGGACTTTCCCTCTAACTATACTGGCGCAATCATGCCAGTATAATATCTATCTATATATATATATATATATATATATATATATATACACACACATATATGTTCAGCATCAGGCATCTTCCCATAAGGTCTGGCAGGATCTCCATCACTTCCAAAGGACTATGTCTGTGGATGAGGATTGCTACTCCTCTCCTATGTGGGTGGTCTTTGTATAAGGCATGTTAAACTTGGTCCACCCAAGATTTTTTTAACTTTACGACTTGCTTTTGAGTCAAGTGGGTTTTCTGCAAGAAGGCCATTTCGGCTTTCTGTTTTTTAAGTTCATTAAGCACCACAGTGTGCTTAATAGGGCTTTCAATCCCCTTACATTGTAAGTAACCAATGTACCTTTGGGCATTTTAAGTAGTTATACCTGTATGTTGATTAATACATGATGGCACTGCAATCCAACTATGTACACAGCAAACAACCAACATAAACTATTCACATACTTTTTCAGACACGTCATCAAGCAGAAAGTCCACCCAGGCCTCCGTACAGATATTTTTCGAGGACTGGATGAGGCCCCTGTTCAGAGGGCCTTGTGCCAAACACACACTTATGAGCCACCCCCACCCACTTATCACTGATATAGATTGAGGGGGCACTCCCGACCAATCGGAGTGCTCCTTTCTTCCGTGCATGAGATGTTCTTATTCTGTGATGAGTGTCTCATGCATAGTTGCACTGGAAATTAGCAGGTTTGGAGAGTATTTTTAAAATACATATATATTACTGATCACTCTCAATTAATAATATATTAATACATCCCCTGTCGCCACTTGTTGCTGAAAACGAATGGTTTCACTTGCCTTCAGCTTGAGCCAGAACAGCTCAGCTTCACTGATCTTGCTTAGCTGAAGGCGCGTGAAACCACTGGTTTTCAGCAACGAATGACCCGGGATCGGTATTTAAAATGATAACATTCAGCGAAGTTGAGTATACGGCATAACCGGCTTCTGTGGGGATTAAATGCCTAGGTGTTTAATCAACACAGAAGCTGGTTATTGAGAGATACTCCAACTCGCTGAATGTTATTACTATTATACGAGTTGGAGTGCGTTGGAGAAAAAGTGTTTTACTGTTGGGGAAAACTGCTTGTGCAACAGCATTTTCTACTGCTTGTTTTTTTGATGTGTGAGGGTGATTAAACCACTGTGGTTGGGGTTTAAGGTGAATAAACTACTCTGGGCCATTGTTTTGAAGTTTGTGGGAAAATAACTGACCAGAGTTCTGAATGCGTATTGGCTGAGTACAGATACCCGTCGTATAATAACACATATTTGGTAGCTCCGTACTGTATATTTCCTCAGTTATGAGGTTCAGATGAGTGTATGAGTTGATGACTGCTGTATCCCCCCCCCCCCAAGAAATTTGTACCCTCACTGTGGGGTTTTGCCCGGCCTTTAATGAAATCTTTTCACTCTTCTTTGCCATAAACACATTACCCATGCTCACTGTAACCCTTAAAGTAAAATCACTCCTTTAGGTGGGGTGCTTGGCAAGCCCTGTAACCCTTGCCTAGTGCCATAAATCTGAGGTTCTCTCAGGAATGAACTCATTCAGTTCCCTCCCCATCTTATGAGCCCCTCTGATGGCTTTTCTGGGTTTAATTACTACCGTCCTCCCCCAGAGTCCGTGAGCCATAGATATTTCTGAAGATCTCTTTTTGTACCTTCATGCCAGGGGAAGCGCTGCTAAACCTCCACAGTCTGCAGCCAGGGGCCGACCACACCAGGATGGGCTGCCCTCCCACCTGCTGTGAACAGCCCTTGAAATCTGTGATGCACAGCTCCACTTTCTTCTTTGAGGTGTAGCTCTCCATTTGTTTGGGAGTTAGCCCCCCGCCCCCTCCGGTTATAAGTCGCCTAATCAAATCCTGGCCTTCTTCTTTATTGTTGATTACCCTCCAAGCCGTGCTATGGTCTCACCCCAGCCACAGACTCTCATCCTGGCTTGTACCTCCAAGTTTGTTCCTTTTTGGGCTTCTATAGTATTTTGTGTTACAGCCCCCTTAAAACCCAGGGCCATCACACATTTATTTATTTAGTTTTTGTTAACTGGGTAGGTGCACTAGCCATGAAATGACTATTTTCAGGCATGACCTGGGAGAGTACAACAATCAATGACAGGTACATGTGCCTTGAGAAAGCGTAGTTGTGACGCGAAAATGTTTGGTTCCGTGGGGAGGGGCAAGGTGTATCGAGCTCACATCTTGTATGCCTGCTGACCTGTTTGCCTATTTTGAAAATAAAAGGCTTTTATCCTGATACATCATATGTGGATTTCATCTCAACGAATAGATGGTTATGAGGTGCCGACCTATTTTGGACAGTTTGTGAGTACCTTTTGGATTTGGTTTTGGCCCCATTTCTGTGGTGTTTGTAGCCGCCTATGTACGTTTTTGTTTTAATGACAGGTACATAGCATGAGTACAATGAAATTACAATAGCATAGGTCAAAACAGCTAGTAGTAATGAATACATGCAGCCAGGACAATAACAATCAATGAAATTCACACAGAATTTTTAGGCATAGAAAACCTACACAGTCTAGAAAGAGATACCACAACATAACAGCAAAGAAATATTGTTCAAATTGGTCACAACAATGAAGATTCAAATAGGAAGTGAAACAAGGCAAGGGCAAATTCCTGACTGGGCAGGATGCATTATCATGGCCTCTGAAACAAGACTTAGGGGTGTGTGTGTGTGGGGGGGGGGAGTTGGGATAGATTAGCTCTCAAGGAGATAGTAAGGGTAAGAAGTGCTATGAGCTAGAAAGGTTAAAGGTAGGCCAGGCAGCATCTGGCAGGTGAGTGGATTAGGGAGGATTAAAACAAGTGCAGGGATCACCAAGGGATAGATGTAAGTGCAGCTCCTTTTTGAAGCTGTCATGGGATCCAGATATTCGAAGTGCTTGGGGGAGAGAGTTCCAAAGCTTAGGAGCAGAGTGATTGAAGGCAACAGAGCCTTTTAATGTTTTATATCTAAGTACATTCAGCAGGGATTTATCTACCGATTGCAGTCTATAGGAGGGCATTTGAGGTACCAGCAATGTTGCAAGCGCAGAAGGGGTCTGGTTTCTGAGTACAGAGTCAATCAGGGAGCCAAGAGAATATTGACAGCAAGCTGAGGGGGCTAACCAGCCCAGGTCCCTGTATAGTTGGCAGTGGTGCTTAAGCCGTGGTGACGAGGAGGCATATCAACAGATATTATTATAAGTGACATCCCACTTATGAAGTATAGTTTGTGTGTGGCAGCAAAGGTTGGCATGCCATAGGTGAGGGCAGGGAGTAGTATGCCTCTGGCTATAGCAAGTTTAGCAGAGGGAGTCAGCATGAAACTGGACTCGTAAGCAACCCCAGTTTAGCATTCACTGCCTTGCAGGGAGATTGTATATGCAGGCTGAAGTCCAGGGATTGTCTAGAAGAATTCCCAGGTACTTAAAAGTACCTTCAGTGCCAGTGGCTCAGTAGGCAGCACACTCGCCTCTGAGGCTGGGAGATCAGAGGGTTGTGGGTTCAGTTCCCACATCTGGCACTTGGGTTAATATCACAGTACTGACACTGTAGTGCAGCATGAGAGGGGTGCTGCACTTCTGAGGTGCCGTCTTTCGGATGAGACGTTAAACCGAGGTCCCATCTGCCTGGATTGGTGGTAGTTCTGGTGGGTGTTAAAGATCCCATGGCACTTATCGAAAAGAGTAGGGGAATTTCCCCGGTGTCCTGGCCAAATTTTCCTCATTCACTAAAAATACCACCAACAGCTTAATCTGGTTCAAGGTCAGTTGGCATTCAAGGTCAGGTGGCATTCATCTGTATCCCTCTCCCCGGGTCGTGCCTGAAAATAGGCAGGATTTGTCTAGTGCGCTTACCCGGTCAACAAAAACAAAATAAATAAATAAAATAAAAGATGTAACACATTCTATCTGTGTGCCACTGTGGTCTTGCACCAATAGGGGAGTTTGACATGTCCTAAGTTTAGGGCAAATCCAAGTAACATTGCTTAGGTTTTCTTAAAAGTACAAGCTTATGTGCAGAAAGCCAATTTTGGACATTTGTGAAATCTGAAGAAAGGGTTGCATTTATGCTGGTGACCTTCTCAGAGCTTGAATAGAGTACAAGTTCATCTGCATAGAGAATAGATGAGCATGAAAGAAAAACCTCATCTATGTTATTGATAAAAAGTGAGAAAAGAAGAGGTCCAGGAATAGAGCCCTGGGGAACCCCAATATTGATGGTAGCACCATCAGATAAAGAAGAGTTGAATTTCACAATTTGAGTTCTATTTGATAGATAGCTTCCATACCAGGCAACAACTGGGAGTGAAAAGCTCAGATTGCAAAGAGTGGAGAGGAGCAGGGGGTGATCAACAAGATCAAAGGCATTTGTAAGGTCTATAAAAACTGCCCCTGTTGGCTGGCCAGCGTCCATACTGGTAAGCACATTGGTATTGAATTTGAGAAGTGCTGTAGAGGTACTGTGACCTTTACGGAAGCCATGTTGTGTGTCAGAGAGAGAAGGCTGTACTGTGTGAGGTAGTCAGTGGTTTGATTTGCATCGAATGTTTCCAGAATTTGACTTAGGACCAATAGGATGGCTATAGGCCTGTAGTTAATAATCTCCTTGGTATCACCTTTTTTAAGGACCGGTGTTACATGAGCAATCTTCCAGAGGTCAGGAACTTGGCTATGACACATTAGGCACCAGTATCCATCTAATTCTACTCCAGCTGCGTGATATTAATTAGAGACCCCTCTGTCCAAACCTACCCTGCCTGCTTGGGCCCTGAAATCAGTCATCAAACTATCCCTCTGTCACTTATTCCTCACCTCCCCGGAATGTGTCTCTGAGCCCTCACACGCAACTTCCCAACCCCTGGCTAGTTAGGGATGGCACTTAATAGCTGTGGGGAGGTCAGGTGTCTCTCTCTTCTAAGCTGTGAAGGAAAGGAAACAACGTTTGCTGAGACAACAACCTCAGTGAGTGGACTAGGGCCTTGTGGCAATGTTTCCTACACTGAGCTGCTGGGTATCTGGGCAACCAGGTAAATCATGCTCATTAGCCTGCCCGCTTCACACTAAGTTTCTATTTAGATCTCCGAGGACTGATCCTCCCCCTCTCCCCTCCCCTCCCTATCGGCCCAGAGCACTAAGGCAACATCGTTAATCTCCCCACCCTGGTAGATGCAGACTTCCTGAGGGGGAAAAAGAAGTTAAGAAGCCTCTAGCTTGTGCTGTGTTGCCACATACCTCATTGCTCCGTAGTCCCTGACATCCATAGCTGGAGTGAGGAATCAAGTGGCAGCTGAACTCCGTGTCAGCCTTGCAGGCATTCCACACTCTTCCTCCCCCACACCATCACTCTAAGGGTATGCCAGGAGTGAGAAAGACCAACAACGTTGCTTGAGTATCATTTGTTCCCATAGCTCCTCCCTCTGCCTTACTCCTACTGTTAGATTTCGCCCACTGGTAGCACTGCCCCGGGGCAGCATCCTCGTGCTCCGCCTCCCATCTATCCCTATTGGTGGATTCCATCCCCTGCCCCAAGGGCAGCAACCTGAAGCTGTTACTTCCCACAAATCTGATTGTTGCAGATCTGATGAATTGAGGGTTTTAAGTGTAGATGAGAATGTTATGGAAATGTTCCTCCCAGCAATGTGCACTGCTTGTCTTTGAATTTTGGTGGCTCAAGGTGTATGTCTGTCTGCATCCAAAAGAGCCAGACTTCAAGGGTTCAGATCTTAACCAGGGACATTTTTTGTGCTTTGTA
Source organism: Neoceratodus forsteri (assembly GCA_016271365.2). NCBI lineage: Eukaryota > Metazoa > Chordata > Ceratodontiformes > Ceratodontidae > Neoceratodus > Neoceratodus forsteri. The sequence continues at coordinate 85,788,791 of JADMNL010000026.1, read as the reverse complement.
CCAAATGCAGTTCTGAGCACTTAATCATGTAAGTGTCACAAATCATTACCTTTTTTTATATTGCTACATTAAGACAGATGTAAGTGAGAGAATATATTTTATTTATAAATTGTAATAAATGGGGTAGTGCCTGTTTACTTGACTCCCATGGGTTGCTCCTGGGGCACTGTCCTGGCTGCCGATGGGGCAGCACCTGTGTAATTGGTTCCTGTGGGGTGCCCCTGGGGCAGCAAGGACACTGACCCAGGGCAGCACATGGAAACCAATTACACAGGCACTGCCCCAGAGTCAGTGAGGACATTGCCCCAGGGGAAGCCCACAGGAACCAATTACACAGGCACTGCCCCAGGAGCAGCGATGACACTGTCCCAGGGGCAGTGAGGACACTGCCCCTGGGGCAGCCCATGGGAACCAATTACACAGGCACTGCCCCAGGGGCAGCCCATGGGAACCAATTACACAGGCAGCCCATGGAAACCAGTTACACGGGCGCTTCCCCAGAGGCAGCCAACAGAAACCAACCATCATGGCACTGCCCCAAATACCTAACTAATCATCCAGTAATAGCCAAAAATGTGAACATTACCCATCTCCCACAGTGTCCCCAACTTTATATATACCCCAAGTCTCTTTAAGGAGCTCAGCTAGTGGTCAAGATGGTGTCTGCGCAGCAAGAGCACCACAAGGGTCTGCAGCACAGAAAAGGGAAATATCCAATGGACTCTGAATCTGTTGTCTGGTGAATTTATTTAACGAAAGGTCTTCAAGTTTTTGAAGTGCCAGGTCTGGGGTCTTCTTCCATGTGTGCAGGCACTCCATTTTGCTGGGGTGAGATGCTGTTTCTCTTGTTCAGTCTTGCCACTTGAATCCAGAGGCTTGAGTTAGAAAGTGCTTCAGTGAAAGGTTCCTCCAGGTGGGCATATAAATTGGGTGGAACTTTCAGCTGCTGCAGCATAAGTTTAGCTTTTTTGAGGGTTCAGAAGAACACTGGCCTTTCAGGGAGCAACAGTTTCATCTGGGCAGGTGCTAACAAATGCATTTTAGTGCCTTTGGAGGCCAAGTACTTTTTAATTGAAAGTAGGGTACGCCTTTTTTGCTGGGTTAACAGAGTGAAGTCCTGGTCGAAATAGAGTCTTGTCCCCAAACATTATTTCTTTTTTAGACCACACTGCTTGGAGCACTTAGTTTTTGGTTCAATAGTCCAGGAATTTCATCACTATCGAGTGTGGGTTTGCATTGGGGTCCACAGTTTTTTTTTCAGCAAGGGCCCTGTGTGCTCTTACAATATTATGTGAGTCTTCAGCTGAAAGGCCAAGGATTTCTTTAGGCAAAGTTTTGTTCGGACTCTTTCTCTTTAGGCAGCCCATATAATCGAAGGTGATCTCTTCTGGATCTTAACTCCTATTCATCTAGTTTTTCGGTCATTTCCCTTTCTATTTTCATCAGGTAGTGAATCACTGTGTCGTGTTTCTCAACTGTCTCAGATACCACCGCGAGGCCTGTTTTCATATCAGAGGTTCGTTGGGCAATTTTGTGTATTCTTTTGGTGTTGTCAGAGACTGTTTTTTCTAGCTTGGTCATTGTGCTGCTTATTTTATTTAATTCCTGAAACAAGCGTTTGATGTGATAGTAAAGGTTTCCTCACTTTCCTCATTGCTACCCTTGCTCTGTTGATATGAGGTTGTAGGAGAAAGCTGGTTGCGACTTGTGGCCCTGGTGTCTGGCTGTTCCATTTGTTTTGAGGGTTTCACAAACTCTACTAGAGTGTCTCTCTGCTTTGATTTGTACCGCATCCCTTTGTAGCCTTAGATTTAATGTTTTTCCAGAGGACCAGGCTGGCAGATAGGGAGCATTAAGTTTGAGTTTCAACATGGGGGGGTCTGGAGCTGAAGTCTCTCATGTCTGCTTCAAGAGAAGGTGGAACTGGAAGTCCTATAACTGTTTTTTCCTGGTGGGCCAGGCTATCGTTTGTCAGGTGATGTCCACAAGCCCTGGACTCCACACTTAGTGACATGGTCACCTCTGGCTGTCCCATCATATACGATCCTGGATCTACTCCTCATGGAGAGGGTAGCTGTGTGAGAGCACGTGACTGTAGAAGCGGAAAGAAAGAGCTGCACAAACTGTGAGAAGTTGAATTCTTTCAGGAAGAGTTTAGAAAAGGCTGCTATCCTGAGAAAAGATAGACTGAGAAACATAAGACTGAGCAAAAGCTCTGGACAGAAAAAACAGGAAGATGAGAGAGAATGAAAAAGAAACAGGAGCAACCTAAAAAGGTACGAGCAGATTATGACATGGAGCCTAGTCAGTCTGCTGTGGTATCCTGCCTTGAAACTAGTGTAACCCCCTGCCTGCTGGGCGTACTCTGATACCCTTTTATTGGTGTCAGCTCTGTACCGTGCTGTGCATCAGTCCCTTGGACTTGGGCCTTGGGCACCATGGTATTGTATGTGTCATAGAAACATAGAATTTGATGGCAGGTAAGGACCGCTTTGTCCACCAAGTCTGCCCATTTTTCTCTACCTACAGTATCCCTGCAGACCCTGCTTGATCTCCGTCCCATTGTCCCTCCTATTCTTTTCTGTAAGATTCCATAATAGCCGTTCCATGCATTTTTGAACCCCAACACTGTTTTCACCACCGCCACCTCTGCTGGAAGGCTGTTCCAGGAATTCATCACTCTTACGCTGAAAAATTACTTCCTCACATCTCACCTAAATCTACCCCCCCAGCTTCATAGTTTGTACCCTTCTTGGGCACCTTTTTTCTGAAAAATACTTCCCTCCCGTACCTTATTTACCCCCTGTGAGGTATTTAAAGGTTTATATACAAGCATTAAAATGAGCATTAGTTAATGCATTCGTTACATTGTTACAGGCAGCTAAGATGAGCATTTGTCAGGACAAAGAAACAACTGTCGAATACAGTACAAGGCTGGCAACTCAGCAGAATCACAAGTATTAAATACATTGTATGGCTTGTATGGCTTGGTTGGAGGAGTCAGGGAGGTAGAGGGAGACAAAGAGAAGAGGTACAGGGTGCAATGGGGTTGGGGTAGGGGCATAGATGGGTCAGATGGGTCAGACAGAAGTAAAGGGTCAGGTAATGGGAAGGGTTAAGATAGGCATTTGCATGCGGATTCTTGGGTTTCTTTCTTTCTTTAGAGATCTCTTGAACTGTGCCACTTAGGTAGCTCAGTGATGGAAGTTGTTTCGTCAATGTGCGGCTTGGCTGGCAAAAGCTTGTTGGCCCTGGTTGGTTCTATATTTGGGGACTATCAGTGGTATATTAATTGTGAACTGGATGAAAGAGTGATGCCACGGCAGGTAGAGCAAAGCCACCAAGTGCTTTTTTGGCCAGTAGGATACTCTGGTACTTTATACGTTCGTGCAGGGGAAGGCAACCTGAGAGGGAGTATAAGGTGCAGTATTGTATGAATCTGTCCGCACCTGTGATGAATTGACAAGCTTTGTTGAGCAGTACCCTCACCCTGTTCAAGATGGTATCAGATGCAGCTCCATATACTGCGAGACCGTAATCAATGAGCGGGAGGACAGAACTTGTTATGGCTAGACACCTGGCCTCATGGGTTATGTTATAGCACTGCCTGAAGAGGGCTCCTAGCTTTCTGTTAGCCATTCCACCCATACTGTCTACGTGCTCTGTGAAGGTAAGAGACTTATCTAGTGTGACCCCCAGGTATCTAAAAGTGGGCACCTGCTCCAGCTGGAGTCCCTGAACATTCCGGATGCTCAGAGGGGAGACTTTGGTTTTGATACGGGTGCTGGCAAAGAGCATGTTTTTTGTTTTTTTGTAGTTAAGGACCAGCTTATTCTGCTAGAATCATCTTTCTAGGGAAATGAAGCTGCTTTGGAGTTCCCTGGTAACCAGCTCGTGTTGTGGGCTTCTCTTGAAGATTACTGCATCATCAGCATAGAGCAGCATCTGAGCATGCAGACAATCACCCGGAAGACTATTAATCAAGAGGCTAAAGAGAAGAGGTCCCAGTACGTACCCCTGAGGAACTCCTACAGTGATTTGCTTTGCCTCAGAGAGGAACACATCTATTTTGACCCTCTGTGCGCGACTGGTGAGGTAGCATCGAAACCAAGATACTGTCTCAGTAGAGAGGCCAAGGTGAAGGAGTTTTGTCAGCAGCAGAGGATGATCAACAAGGTTGAATGCCTTGGTTAGATCAGCATAAGCGACACCTACCAGATACCCTTTGTCAAGGGCTTTGTGTATGTGAGATGTAAATTCAGTGAGTGCATTTGTGGTACTGTGCAATTTTCTAAACCCATGCTGTTGGCTACACAGTAGGTTGTACTTCCTGAGATGGGAGACCAGCTGATCAGATACTATTCTTTCTAGAGATTTTGAGAGAGGGGAAGTATTGAAATGGGCCTGTAGTTGGCCACGTTTGTTCTATCCCCACCCTTTTGTACAGGAGTTACTATGGTGACGTCCAGATCTGTGGAGATTGATAAAACCATAGCGAGATGTTAAAGATCTTTGTCAGGGGCAATGCCACCTCTTCAAGGGCATGAGATAGTAGAACCATATCAATGTTATCACTGCCCACTCATGTTTTACAAATAATTCTTCTTAGGTATTTGACTGTTACATTGGTGGAGACCTGCTTAAAGTAGAATTTTGAGGTGTTACTGTCTGGCTGCACTGTTCCTTCAGCACCAGAGTTCCCAGACCAGTAGGCAGTACCACAGACTGGTTGGCAAATGCAGTGTTAAAGGTATTTGCTATACTTGCTGGGGTAGATGGTGTGATGCACTGCCCCTTGCTTAATATTATATTTATAAATTGTGATATAAATATATGGTATGTGAAGGTCTGCTTTGACAAAAAAAGCTGGCTGCTGCAGTGAGTGACCTTTGACCTAAAAAATGTCAGTGTGGCTGAAAGCAGCAGGATGTTATAAACAGACCAGGGAAACCTAATTAAAAGCCTTCCTTCCAGAGGGACAGTTTATTTCCTTTTATAACCTGCTCCTGTTTTTGAAGCTGGTTCCCATGTATGCATTCATGACATAGCAGGAAGGGAAGTAATTTGGCTGATTCCTCTTGGTTTTCTCACCTAGCTGAGAATATGTGACATGATTGTGGGATTGTGAAGCATCAAAGAGGTTGTTTTGATCAAAGACTGTCATATTTGGGAAATGGCTAGTTGCTGATTTTTCACAATGATAACATACATCCTTGTGGATAATTATGTTAAGAAGAAAAAACTAGGAGGATCTAACTGTGACCTCACCAAAAGGGGTGGGGAGATGGATTCTGAAATAGGCATGCATCAGAGGGAAACATGGCATATTATTCTGGACTTAGAGAGAGACTTAATTCTCTGGACTTTAGAAGGCACTTAATGGTAACATCTAGATAGGCAAGAATGTTTAATTATTTGGGGTAGATGTATTTGTGTTCTGTAACTTCACATTTATTTCATGTGCCTGTAAGTTAGTGATATAATTGTTCTGTGTTTGATTTTACTTGTTTTACAATTTTTAGTAAACAGTATTTTCTTTGACATTCTGCCTGTCTTCTCAGTTTTCTTTTACATGTGATTGCTGAACCTGTTTTTAAGTCTGACAGCTGCTAAGGGCTTGAATGTGTTACTAAGCTTGCTAAAAGGTAAGAATATACCTAGGTCTCATATTGAGTAGTAAGGGTACATTTTGGGAACCTGGCTGGGTGACACTGGGCAAAAGATTATTTTGCATTTCCCCAAAGAGAATATATATATCTGAGCCTGTTAACTGGGTATGTTAGCATAAGGTTCATATTTTGACCCCCAGGACTCGAGGCTAGTAGGCGATTCAGACCCAAAACAGATAGGAATGTTACCCAGTCTGTCTCCTGTTCACACTATTGTGCTTTGAGGTTGGCACTGTGGGAGCAGAGGGCCTGACCTGCTGAGTGCATTTGTGATGGATAGGACTTAGGAATTGTTGATGAGTATAGTTGGGGGAGACCTGTCGTTTCTGCCCTTTAAGTCGTTTATACACTGCCAGAATTTCTTCCCATCCTCCCAGCTCTGCCTTTGCTGGGTGTTGTGGAAGTCAGCTTTTTCTTTCCTGGTTAGTTTAGTACATTGTTTAGTATATTTGTTACAGGCTTCTTGGTATCTCTGTTGGTCTTTAGGGGTCCCTGTGACTCTGGCTAGGCACCATATATTATCCCTTTCCCTCACTTGGGTGAGCAGTGTGGGAGTGATCCAGCCAGCAGAATTTGCTTTTATTTTGCATTTTTTGAGAGTGGCATATTTGTCACAGGCTTCTGTGAATAGGCTACAGAACTGATCAAGGGCCAAGTCTATGCCCTGTATGGTATCCAGGAAGCTCAAGTCAGTCTGGGCTAGATAGGTTTTGAGGGATGCAATTCGATCAGTACAGAGGAGTCTGTGTTTCAAGTTTATTGAGCTTCAAAACTTGAAACTTGAGGAGCCTGTGGGTTATTGTTTTGGGGGGTGTCTTTTGGAGATGGGCGCACCACTCGCACAGTATGGGTGAATGGTCACTAATGGTATTAGGCATTACCTGGACATTAGAAAACCACTCTGGATGAGTGGTTATGACCCAGTCAATGAGGGTTTTGATTTCTGTCTTGTAGTTCACTTGTGTGCGTTCCCCAATGACCTGCGTTAGGAATAGGCCAGAGAGAAGATCCTTATACTCTGTGCTAGATTCAGAGGCCCAGTTTATATTGAAATCCCCTAGTATAATAGATTTGCCAGTTGGGCATGTCTGAGAATAGTAGCTTGCAAAGGCTTCCATACCTGCTGAGTGTTTACCAGGGGAATTGCAGACTGCCATCACTACGAGTGATCGCAGCCCACTGCCCTGTTGGATTTGGATGGTGAGGTATTTACAATGGTTGGTGGTGGGATTCCCCAGCACTTTCTTTGTGCCTGGAAACAACAAATATAGCAGAAGGACAAATTCCAGCACCAGACCAGGTAAAGTGCAAAAAAGGCTTTATTCAGTATATAAACAGTGCGCCATACCAGCTTGGTCCACAAACACCTCAATCGGTTTCACCTTAAAAGGGCGTCATCAGGAGAAGCTGGTATGGCGCACTGTTTATGTACAGAATAAAGCCTTTTTTGCACTTTACCTGGTCTGGTGCCAGAATTTGTCCTTTTGCTGTCTAGTAGGATCCATTGGGAGTTTTGTGGACCTAGAGTAGAGTATTCATTGTCGGTACACCTGAGAACTGTGTTTTTAAAAGTTGAATTCATTCAGGCTAATGGTGCTATCAGAAGTGGAAGCAATGACTAATTCATCTAATATCTGTTTAAACGTCAAAGTGGGATTAAATCCCATGGGCCGTAACAATCCCTATCTGAGAGATATTTCATGATTGCCTTTAAGGGAAAAAAAGATAGGATAACTGTGTCATGCCTACCGGGGTCAAAAAACAGTTATGTAAGAAAGATCATTGATGGCCTACTGGATGAAGCTAGAGACAGTCCAGTAGTGGTCTTACATGTGGGAAGAAATGATACAGAGAACAGACTGGATGACAATATAAAGGCTGACTTTGTGGAAGTGGGAACATTTGCTGAAAAATAAAAACTGTAAGTTAATGGTATCTGAAATATTACCAGTTCTGAAAGAAGGGGTAGGAAGAACAAGAGCAACATGGAAGATTAATTTCTGGTTACGATATTGGGCAATGGAAGAGGGTCATGATTTTATTCAAAATTGCGAAATGTTTAGTAACAGAAAGGGTCTGCATGGGACAGATAGACTGTACTTAAAACAGCTGGTAGCCTGAAGACTGGGAGATTAAACAAATACCTGGACAGGTATTTCAACTAGATTCCCAAGGGAATGGGGTGAGGTATCTGCAACATCATCAGTATCTAATAATGAACAAGCTAGCAGCTAGGGTTAAGCTGTTCTGATGTGGCATCAGATAACCAAGCAAACAGGAAGTCATGGAAGTGCTTACTAATTAATGCTAGGAGTTCAAATAACTAATCTGGGGACCCGGAGGCAGTAGACAAATTAGTAGTTACAAGTTTTATTGGAATAACCAAAACCTGGTGGTTCAAGGAAGATGCATGGAATGAAGTCTTAGCAGGATACAGCTTACTTAGAAGAGATAGGGCTGACTGAACTGGAGGAGAGGTGGCTTTCTATATAAGCAATAATCTTTGGCCAGAAGAAGTTAACACAGTTAGTAGTCCTGAAAATGAAACCATATGGGTTAGAAAAGGAGTAAATGACCCTGATTACATAATTCTGGGCATCAGCTATAGACCACCAAATCAGGCACAGCGTGTGGACAGAGAACTTATAAGTGAAATTGAAGAAGTAATAGAAAATAAAATGTCATACTCATGGGGGATATGAGCATGCTAGGGATTAATTGGGGCACGTTATGACAGCAACCAGGGGGAACAACATTTTGGCTGTTGTCCTTAGTGACATGGGAGATGACATTAAAACTTGTCATACTATTGAACCTCTTGTTGTTATTGACATGCAGACCAGAATCATTAAGAACAAGACTAAAATGAAATGCTTTAATAGGACAAAGTTTAAAGTTATGCAGGAAGAACTGAATAAATGGAGGTGGGAAGAGGATTTGAGGACCAAGAAGGTGAATGGTATGTGGGGTGTCCTTGTCAACAAAATCAAGGAACTTGAGAGGTAGTCTGTCCCAGAGAGAAGTAAATATGCAAAAAAGGGTTAAACCTATGTGGCTGAAGAAGAAGGTATTGTAGCACAATCAGGCATAAAAGGGTATATATAGGCATGGTAAGGTTACAGAAAGATCTAATCAGTAGGAATAATATGCTCAACATGGAAAAGAATGTACAACCCTAATAAGGATGACAAAAAGAGAGAAAGAAAGTGAAATAGCGTGACAACCCAAACTGTTTGGGGCTTATGTAAGAAATATGAAGGGCAATGGTAGAAGAGTAGGACTCCTAAAGGAACGTAGTTCAACTGTCACCAATGATCATGACACAGCAGACCTCCTCAATGGTTACTTTACATCAGTATTTCAAAAATCTCAGATTGATACAGTGAAGGTGCAGGCTGGGGATATCACACCTGACAGAACACTAGATATTAAAACAAGGGAGGTATATGAAGCCTTGACAAGTGACACTCAGCCCCATAGCATAAATGTGAGTCGAAAGGTTCTATGCTTAACCTTATTCAAAATGGACGCCTGTGGCTGAGCGAGAAAGAAAATCCCCGGGGCTGGACGAACTTCACTCCATTTTATTAAGTGAATTGGAGGCAGTGCTTGTTGACCTCACAACTATAATATTTAGGAGATCTTCGGAAATAGGTGAGGTACTGGATGATTGGAGAAAGGCTATAGTAGTGCCAATTTATAAGAAGGGAAGCAAAGCTCTAAAGGAAAACTGTAAGTCAGTTAGCCTCACATCTGTGTTGGACAAAATCATGGAAGCGATCCTAAGGAAATTTATAGAAGATCACTTTAGTCTCATGGGGCTATGGGACATAAATTAAGATGGATTTAGAAGGGGTAGATCATGCCAGACAAACTTAATTGTCTTTTTTGAAAAGGTGAGCAAGGCACTTGATAATGGCAAACTGGTTGATGTTGTATATCTGGACTTTGCTAAGGCGTTTGATACAGTCCCACATGCAGAACTGATCAAATGCTCTGAAAAAATATCGTTTTGACAGCAGAATTATGATATGGGTAAGAGAGTGGCCGAAGCACAGATCTCAAGTAGTTAGACTGAATGGTGTTGATTCTGGCAGTAGGGAGGTGGCTAGCGGGGTTCCCCAGAAGTCTGTGCTGGGGCCCACGCTGTTCAACATATATGTCACTAGCATAAGCATTATAAAGGGTGGGTGGATTAGCAGATTTGCTGATGACACCAAAATAGGATATACAGTTGAACCAACTAAACAGGTTACTGTATTACAAGAAGAACTAAATGAAGTATGTGAGCGGGCAACAGCAAATAAAATGATGTTCAACTTGGAAAAGTGTGTAGTTATGCATTTCGGCAAGAAAAGCACCATGGCAACCTATAAAACTGGTGACCACATGTTAAAAGTGACTGATAGTGAGAAAGACTTGGGGGTGTGGATATCAAACGATCTCAGAGCTGATCTGCATTGTAATGAGACAGTTGCTAAATGTAGCAGAATCTTGGGGTGTAGGATAAGGAATATTACTATTAGGGATGGAGATTTGGTGCTACCCATATATAGAACTCTGGTGAGACCTCATATGGAGTATTGTGGTAAGTTTTGGAACCCACAGGATGTAGGTAACATTTCTAAACCAGAAAGGGTGCAGAGACGAGCTACTAAACTAATAACTGGACTGAGGGATATGAACTACAAAGACAGATTAGAAAATCTCGGATTGTTCTCATTAGAGATGAGAAGGTTGAGAAGGGATTTGATAACAGTCTCTGGGCCTCATTTCCAAAAGGTTAAAGTGGCACAAACGAGGTTTGTTCTGCGCTAACCAAAACTAGCGCCAGCTGTTGGGGCATGCCCAAATTCAAAGGGCACATATGCACAGCGCACCCCCGACAGCGCCATCATGCACAGTATTGTGCTGCTGCAATGCAAATGAAGGTTCCCTCATGCATATGTGGTGCAGCACAATATTGAAAGTTTCAGAAGCGCTAAACAGTTGCTGGCAGCAACAGCACTGTTTAGCGCTTCTGAAACCCAGCCTTTAACAGTGCACAGACCCATCTGCTGCACTGTCAAGGGCAAGGTACCCTAGTGACTCAGCAGCCCCTCCCTGCCCAAGTCCATGTCCCCATATAGTAAACAATTCCCAATAATGGTTTAGCAGTCCCTCTCTGCCCCAATCCATGTCCCCATATAGTAATACATTTTCAATGGTGGTTCAGCGGTCCTTCCCCTGTCCCAGTCCACGTCCCCATATAGTAAACAATTCCCAATAGTGGTTCAGCAGTCCCTCCCCTGTACCAATTCATATCCCCATATATTAGCACATTCTCAATGGTGGTTCAGCGGTCCCTCCCCTGCCCTGATTCATGTCCCCATGTAGTAATACATTCCCAGTGGTTATTCAGTGGTTCCTCCCATGCCCTGATCCCTGATCGCCGTCCCTGTATAAAAATAGAAAGTCCCTGGTGGTCCAGTGGTCCCTCCCCCATTCTCTGATCACTGTCCCAGTTAGTAATATAAAAGCCCTGGTAATCTAGTGTCCTCCCACCCTGGCAGGTAGTGCCCAACACTCCCCCTCCATCCAAACCTACCCATGCCAGCAACTGGCACAGCCCTCCTCCCACCACCACAGCTGAAATGGGGATGGGGTGGGGTGGGAGTCCATTAGACTACCAGGGCTTTATGTTACTAACTGGGACAGCAAGCAGAGAATGGGGGAAGGACAACTGGACCACCAGGGACTTTCTAATTTTACACGGGGATGGTGATCGGAGAACAGGGGAGGGACCTCTGGACCACCATTGGGAATGTTTTTATATATGGGGACAGGGATCAGGGCAGGGGAGGGACCGCTGAACCACCATTGAGAATATATATCTATATGGGGACATGGATTGGGATCAGGGGAGGGACTGCTGGACCACCAATGTATTGTATTTAAAACCATGGGCAGGGATCGGGGTTAGGGAGGGACTGCTAGCCCACCATGGATATCTTTTGTATTATCGGGACGGGGATCAGGGCTTGCGGGGGGAGGGCCTGGCCCAGTGCATTCGGCTGCCATGCTGTGATGCAGATGAGCCCATAAAGGGCATGCAAATGGCCCGCTAACGCTGTGCATGCCCAATGTTTTCATTTGCGTGTTTGGGCTGAATATCATTCATAGGGGTTGCTGTGCTAGTCAGTTTTGCTGTGTTCTATCCCTATGGGCGGTCTTCAACCTGGTGCCCAGGTAGTATGGCACAAGTCATGGCGAGCACCATCTGTGGGCCATGCTATCATGGCCTGATATTCAAACAGATATCATGGTCAGTTCAGATCATGATATCTATTTAAATATGGTGCCAGATCCGTCCATCCCTGTTTTTACATGTGGTGTCCCCATGTGCGCGTGCTGCCAGCCAGCTCTGAATATGGGGCTCTATAAGTCTGTACAGGATCCAGATCTAGGGGACTGTCTAGGTTTAGATGTTAAGGTAAATTCTTGAGATACCAGATATCACAAGTTCCAATTAAAATGGTAGACATGTTAGGGTTACCAAAAGGAAGCATTGATTCACACAGAGGGTGCTGATGCACTGGGATTCACTACTAGAAGAGATTGTGACCAGTAATAACTTAAATGTTTTTAAAAGTAGACTAGACAAGTACCTTTTGAGGGCAGGACACGTTGACACCATCCGTTAAATAATGGTGGACAGGTTAGATTGGTTGCTGCTCTTGCTTGTATAACTTACGTTCCTATGTTCTTTATGTTCTTATGTTCCTTAACATATTTGGTGGTATCCTGTACCACTACCAAGGCCCCTTATCAACATTTGTAATTGTTATTTGTGGCATATTGCAAAGTTCTTTTTATGTCAGCCACTCATTTGTGGATAAATTGTGGAAGTGGCCAGTTATAGGTGCGCTGAGCGCCTTCTCTACGTCTTGTCTAACAAGACATTCAAATAGTTTAAGGGTAAAATTTCTGGTTGTATCAGGACAAAACATACTTTTAGGCCTTAGCCCAGTGTTCCATGATTTACTATTACCCAGCTCATTTAAACATCTCTTTCCTACACCAATTTTAGTATGTTTAATGAAATGCACATTATTAATTTTTCACATTAAGTACAGGTACAGACACAGACAGTACAAAGACTGCCGATTCCCCCTCAGAACATAAAAATACATGACTATACAGTTGCATAAATGATGACAGTACTTGTGACAAATACCTGCAGTGTCCCCTCTGTTATAGTCACTTCTAGATTTAATTATACGTGCAGTAGACAGAAGATGATAAGCAATCACATATGTGTACACAGCATTTCATACGAAGGTATTCTTCCCGCTTACTAAACCCTCGTAGTCTAGTGTCATTAGGACATTAAGTTTCTGCCATTTGGTCTCATACCATTTCATCCTATTATTCATACTTGTTATGGATTATTCTGCCTTTAAATCAAACAAGAGTTGGGCATGCCACTCTTGGCATGAAGGTATAGCTTGCCCTAATCAATGGTGGAGAGGCACTTTCTTGACACGGGCTGCTATAAGGGCAATGTGGTATTTCTGGCTTTCCTAGGAGTTGGCTCTTGTAGTCTCCCAGTATACATACTGAGGATGTGAAGGCTGCCTCAGGTCCCAGTAATGGGTCAAACTAATGTTAAATTGCTTGCCACAAAGGTTGTTGTTTTAGGGCAGTGCCACAATATGTGGAGCAGGGTACCTGGGCTGGTGTTACGCAGGCAGCAGATATCTGAAGGCAGCTTCTGCATTCTATGCAGTTTTCGTGGTGTGAACTACATACTGTGCATGATTTTGAGCTGCATAAGATGATAAAAGTAAAATTTAGCATGTTTATATGTCTTTCCATATGTAGCCCCAGTCATACTCCCCCTGGGCCTTGGGTAGTGTAGCTTTCCAGTGTGGCACTGAGCCATTAACTTTAGTAGTGGTATGATCATATGAGCAAAGATATAAGTGGGATATGGGGTGACGCAGGCTAGTCCAACTAATGGAAGTTTAGCTTCACTGTGCCTTGTATCTCTCTGCTGCCCTCTGAAGTATTTCACCAGTAGGTGAGAAACCTGCAAAAAAGGAAATACTGTCAGGGGGAGGGAGGTGGCTTGCAGCCAACAGGAATAGACTCTCACACTGCTCTGGACCTTAACAGCAATAAAAGTGAAAAATCTTAAGTTTATTACTTTTCACCCAGAACCAATATTTGTTTAGTGCACAACAGTATTACAGCTTCTTGTGGAGCAAATTCAACCAGATCTACCGATGGGAAGAACTAAAACGGACACTCATAAAGATTCGGGCCAAGGGAAAGGCCCTGCGCTGTCCTCAAATGGAGCTCCGAACAGCTTACAGCCATCCAAGAAACCCGGGGACCTGGGGACCATGGTACAAGCCATCCTTCAAGCAGTACAGCAACTGGACAAAAAACTAGATACTTATACTACTAGACTGACAAACGTGGAAACTAAGGTCACAGAGCTAGAAATGAATCATACAGTTCTTAACTCTACGATCTCAAAAGCAGCAATAGTTACTCATGGAGTATTAAAAGAAAATAAACTTCTTCGCACCAGGCTAGAATATCTTGAGAACGGAGCTCATGCTTCTAACCTCTGATTTTTGGGCATACCCGAAGGAGTCGAAGGGGCCAATTTGGTGGACTACATGTACCAGTCCCTCCAAGATAACTTAAAAGTGAGCGCAGGCCATCAGATCACTCAGGCCTATCAGATCAAACCAAGAAGGAAGCCTAACAATCCTGAGCTTCCCAGAACTGTATTCGTGGTAACCACAGGGGTGCATATGAGGGATATGATCCTGCAGAAAGCTAAATCATTGGGGGCACTTACTCTCTCTGACGGCTCTGTGGTGCATTGCTTCCACAACATGAGCTACTCCACAAGAATGAGGCACCGTGGGTTTGACGCTGTTCATGCAGGCCTCAGAGAACTTGAGATTAACCATGCCTTGCAGATGCCAGTGAAGTTGAAGATCATCTATGCTGGGAGAACATATTTGTACAACGATCCAGCAGACGTAGGCCATAGGTTGGAGAAGATTCGAGTGGACTTTGCAAAGTCAGAACATTCGGACTCGGATGAAGATGAAGGCGAACTGTAAATAAACTGGGACTCTTGGGGCTTATATTTAAGGGTTGGTCAGTAAAAAAGATTTATTTCCTGGTTGATGTATACTGAAGAATTTTGATAAATGTGGGGAAGTTTTCAGTAGTCTTTTAAAATATTTCTGATGACTTAAAAATGTTTAAAGAATCTTCTCTAGCTTATCCTGAATCAGTTTACTAGTGGGAAAGCCAACAAAATTGTTCGACGTTCTAACTGTAAGCATCATATAATTAATGTATACAGTCTTACTAGGGGCAGCTCTACCACCTCGTGGTAGACTAGGGGAAGGAGTGCATTCTGAATCCTATAATAAATCACTAGGGCTTTTGTTGCTACTTTGCCTATGAAGTATAGATAATGTTTAAATATATCAATGGGGATTGTCTATGAGCGTGACTGAGGGGCATCTCTATTCATTTCATAAAAGGGAATCATTTCCACTATCTTTTTAATTTCATGGACTCCTGGGCCATATCTTTTGATGAAAGCATTTCTGAAAAGAAGGAACTCTCTGTACTTTTGAAAAACCTTTTCGGTAGGGTTGTCCATGGTCCTGCTTCTTACAGCCTATTTTGGTAAACTTTTATATATTTTTGGGGATGTATTTGTCCTCCCAATGCTGTAACTCAGAATAATGGGATATGTATTACCTGATATGACTTATCTTGTAACAATTCCTATACCTGGAATCAAATAATATTTTCTTTTGTAAGCTCTATTGCAAAATGAAAAATAAAGTTTAAAAAAAAAAAGGAAAGAGTGTCCAGTTTGTGACCTGGTATCAGTGCTGAACGATATCAAAGCCAATGATCTTATTGTCTAAGTGTAAATGATCCCCTCTAGTAATGTTAAGGTTTGACCAAAGGGTGTATAAATGATTTTCCCATTTATGAGAAAATTAGGATCATGGCTCAAAGATTGCATCCAGTTAGTCAATGCATGCAGCTTTAGGAGTCTAGAAAACTGGCCGTGGGATTAATGGATGCTACTGTGGGCGTATCTTTCAGTTCACAAGGAAAATTCTATACTTTGGTGTAGATTAAGGCCTTGGTACTAGTAACGGCTTTTCTACACAGTGCCACTAATTTAACTATCATCAGTGTTCATAACAGATGTATGTGGATCAGTTTCCCGATAATGGGTTACATCAGTTAATTCATCAAACACCTTTACATTTCCACTCTTAGTAACCTGTAACTAGTTCATGTTTATTGATTTATTTCTCTTGTTCACTTTACTTGTAATTCACCTTCTTCTGCCATGATTTGTAAGCCCAAGTCCATATTATTTTTGGGGTCACCCAGTCCTCCTTGTGTCACCAAGTCTGGTTCCCCGTACTTGTATATTGTGGCCTGGATATTCAAACTGCGCAAGGCTGTGGAGCAAGCCTGGGCGCAGCTCAACTTTGTTGCGCAGGGGTGTGGCCTGGGCCATATTCAACGGAGCTGTGCTATGGCGTAGCAGCTGTGAATATCGCACCCTGGCCACTCCCACTGTGCATGGCGCAGTGGCACTGCGCCAGCTCAAGTGGCCAGAGTGGAGCATGGAGATGCGCTAGCGCAAGTGCCATTGCGCCATGCACAGCACCTGCGATATTCAAAAGGGGACATGCAAATGGGGCCATAGTTTATGCAAGGCACACATGGGGCCATTTGCATGTCAATATGGCCCCATTTGCATCCCATTAGCATGCAGGTGCGCCGATCCCTGACGACTGGTGCCTGGCACCCTGCCAGGCAGCAGCCATCGGGGACTGATGCCCTCTGTAGCCCGATCGCGGGCAGTCATCTAAATGAAACCCCTTCCCAATATCCCTGGTGGTCCAGTGGACCGCTATGTGCCCGATCACAGGCACTGGTATAGTAAACCCACCGTCCAATATCCCTGGTGGTCCAGTGGACTGATCACTGCCAGATCGCGGGCATCTGTAAATCATAAAATAGTCCTAGTACCCTGGTGGTCTAGTGTAACCCCTCCCACCCGCCTGCTGAGCCCCACCACCGCTCCCCCTGGTCAGCGGTGGCTGCTGCACTCACGCCTCGTTGCCCCGCCGCTGACTGACAGCTGGTTGCACGCCCATCGTTCCACAGCATGAGCCATCGGGCGAGCAGCTCATATCGCATTACATATTCCAGATATGTGAATATCATCTACATATCTGAATGTAGTACGGTATGATGGTTGCATGCCCATTGGCTCACACTGTGAACCATCGGGCGGCAGCCCACCGAGTTGTCAGTCAGCGCCAGCGGGTGGCAGGTGGGTTGGGTGCTGCCACCCGCCGGCTGACCGCAGGGGGAGTGAGGTGGTGGGGCTCAGTGGGCAGTTGGGGAGGGGGTTACACTAGACTACCAGGGTACTAAGACTATTTTATGATTTACAGATGCCCGTGATCGGGCAGCGATCGGTCCACTGGACCACCAGGGATATTGGAGGGGGGATTTAGTTACACAGATGCCCGTGATGGGGCATGGGGGGCACCACCAGGTGCGGCAGGAACTCGGGTGGCCACCCACAGGTGGCAGCTGCTGTGTTGCGCCGTGCAATTCGGTAGCTCACCTGGGTGGCCATCATTTGTTCCTTTTTGGGGTTTAATCTTTGGCAAGCAGGCGAGGTAGGGGTTGCGATGGCCGACTCTGCACATCCTGGGCTGAATATTGGGCTGTGCAGGTTATGCATGGGCAACCCCACCTGTGCCTGCATACATTACTGATGCGCTCGGTGCATCAGGTGGGTTTATCTGACTCACTTTCCCTTTTGAATATTGCGCCGGGTCGCATCAGTGGGTTGTGCATGGCGTAACACTGTTGCACCATGCGCAACCATTTTGAATATCCGGGCCTCAGTGTTTGCATGTCTGAAATGAAATTTTAAGTTCAGTTTCCGCAGTAGTTTGTCAAACTCAGTCTCAAAGTTAAACTCATCTGTTCATTTAAATGGTAAAAATCTTAGTCCTTTTGCTAAGACAGAAATTTGATTTTTTGTAAGTTTCTGTGACTATATATTCAATACAGCGACTTTTTTTTTTTTTATATTTTAGCCAGGAGAGACACACTAAGCTGAAACTTGTTTAAGGGTGCGACCTGGGAGCCCAAGGAAGTTAAGTGACTTGCTCAGGGTCACACAGTATGAAAGTATGGAAGGGTTTACCTCCTGTGGTTCAACCTCCTCAGTGCAGGCCCCACCTTCTCTGCCTTACCCTTCTAGTTTTCCTCCTCAGTGTGTTTGGGCTAATGTTTCCATTTCCAAAAACTCAACCTTGCATGGTGTAGTGGCAACTACATTTACATAGTTACTCTGTACTGTGCTGAACAAAAGGATTGAGGGTTCGGCTAGTCTGCCCCTCTTGCTGCATGGCACTGAATATGCCAGCTGGGATGTGTGTGTTACCCCTAGTCATGCTGCCTAACCCTCAGTCGTTTCTCTCTGTGGAAAATGTCATGTCCTGCTATTGAAACCCTGAACTTTTAGTATCTCTTTGGGTAGTAAAAAAAAAATGCTGACTACCCTTTGAGTGAAGTAATACTTCCCTTTATCTTGTTCCAGTTTGACATTTTAATGTTTGTTTAGTGCATATTTGCTTTTGCTGTTCATACAGCAGGGTATCAGTAAGCTGGGTAGAAATGTTCACATTACCATCCAAATGCCATGAGATTTGGCATCTCATGGTTCACTCAACAAGGTGCAGGCCAACCAATGAGTGGCTGAGACTAAAAATGGGTAGAACAATAACTCTGTCGGGGTCTCCTTCCAGAATGTGAAGCCATCTCTCGCCTCACATTATAAGAGCAGCCACTGTATTTGAACAAGTGCTCCACTCTGCAAAATTCCTTTATACTTATAAACTAGACAACCTTCAGCCTCTTAGTTTATAGACTCGGAACACAGATCATTGCCCATACCATTCACCCAGTGAAATTATTGCTTGCCTTAATAACAAAAGTTTAAGCATTTGAGAGCAACCCAACAACGTTTGAGACCTGAAAAAACTTTCTGCTGTTTTTGTCTTAGAGGGAGGCTTGCAGCCGCTCAACCTTTCCCACTAGGCGTCCTTACTAAACTCACTTGCAAGAGAAAGCCCTGTGTTGGAGATAACAGTAGAAAAAGATGACCTGCAGCTTTAAGGCTTGTTTGACACTAAGAGCAGCTTCCTGTTATAAATGAGCCAATGCTAGGGGTTTGCACTGCTATCGCTACAGCAGATGGGGTGATAACCGCACGCCACTGAGCCCTGCAGCACTAGGCAATAACACGTAGTGCACCATGGTAAGGTTCCTGAAACTGCTGACCTGAAACAGATAAGGTGAAGTTTTACCAAATATGTCAGTAAATGTACATGCCTAACATTAACCCTTATATGGCACCATACAGTATCATGTACACTAAAATACTTTATGGGTTTCTGGATTCTTTCAGATATTTTTCCTGGGGTTTCTCTCAGGAAGACAAAAAGTGAAATCAAAATGAATGGTGTGTGTGTATGTGTGTGTGTGTGTGTGTGTCTGTGTTTCTGTATGCATAGCACAAAAGTATTAATAAAATACTTGAAAACCCATTCCCTTTCAGACAAGCCAAGTAAAATAGGTATTTTGTTTCACATAGTGCCTTTTTGTTCTCTAGTATCTGCCAACATTACCTTCGGTCAGGTTCTCTGAGTTCCTCTGGATGGAGGTCAACATAGAGCGGGGCTGGAGAGTGCCAGTGGACATCATAGAGACAGTCCTGGGAGTTTGTCTGGTTTACACCCACTGTCCCCTCACCCCCTGTGTGGAATGGCGCCATGCTTGTCTCAGCAACTCACCCCTATAGCGAATCCCATGCAGAGAAGCAGGCATCCTGGCTCACTGCAGGGGTTGTTGTGGTAGTGGAACTTGGCACCACCCCTCCCCAGCTGAAAGTGCTTTCATGCCACAGCGCCACCACCAGCCTCCCTGGCTTCCTGAGTCCGCTTCTGAGTTTAGTCCCAAACCTGGGTGATCAACACGGCAGTGGAATATCCTGGTGCTGGGTCATCAAACAGTAAGTAGCTGCTTGATCAAAGGGGAGTCTGATATATATGGTTCATGTCTTGTACCACCATGACTGCACAGAGTATTATGGGACTTGTGGAATGATCTGTACATGGCCTGATCTGTAAGTTATTTGGATGCTGATGTTCATTGTTTTTGTATTTCATGTATTGTCTTATTTAAAAACAATAAATATAAACAAAAACCCTGCAAGTAGCTAATATTTATAATTATACCATGTACCTCGGACACCGACCAATCACATAGGCAGGTTGGCACCCTTACCTGTGTTCATTATCTACCGATAATCACCGCAAAAGGTGCCAGCCAGCCACATGTTCAAAAAAAAGCAGTCCGATGGCAAAAATCATGGAACTCTGTCCACCATCTTGTTTCCCCGCTAAGCGGAGACTGTAAAACAGCAGCTCCGTACATCAGGGGAAAGTAAACAATAGCACTGACTGCTCTTCAACTGAGTCGCTTATTTAAGCATTATAGCAAGTACTGTTTTTTTTCTTAAATAATAATAAAAAACAGTACTTGGTATAATTGCAATAAGCCACTCTGGGGATCTGGGTTATCGGGGGATTTACCACGGCTGGTGTGGATTTACCCACTCAGCTGCGCCTCGGGGGCAAACCACTCCAGCCGTGGTAAATTCCCCGATAACCCACACCCCCTCGTGGCTTATTACTTACATAACTAATGAAATAGAAGATCTGTCTGACTGTTATAAAAGACAACTGACCATCAATTTCTTTAGATAATGGATGTTATCTTGTCCTATGATCGGGTCTATATATCCCTTTCTTCATTCTCCTGTTACACATGGGGCTGTACTTACAAAATGGTTCTAACCGACATAAGGTGTACGTAGCTGAAGATATTTACTGCTTTAATTTCTCCCCTCTGGATGAGCTATTTTACTTTGTTATTTTACTGTTTGTGAGATTTTGTTTCTGAAGCATTAAAGCCTGCCATTTTGGCCGATTTCCAAACTGAAAAATGTGGCAAAAAACTGGACTGTGAGCCATTGGAATCTTGCCAGTACCATGATTTGTGAAACGACTAGCCCAACTCAACCCTCCATTAAAAAATAAGGTTAATAAGCCCAGACATAAAAAAAAAAAAAAACTGTTTTAATCACTTATCTGCAAGGAGCCAGCATCTTGGGTGTTACCTGGTATTGTCCCCTGAGGGATCTATAGATACTTTTCTTTTTTAGCGAAGTCTAGCCAGAAGTTAAATTGGGCTGGAACCAACAGGACATCTGTTCTCCACCTCTCACACCATTATATGAGAGTTTCTGCACCTCTTTTGTCTTTCTTCTTGAATGTTATAGGAGTGTTTCGCCTCCAAGAGATGATAGTTTCACCGCCTGCAAATCTAGGGGTGAGAGTTCCCCCACTAAAACATTTCCAATGCAACCACTGATTCTGGCCTCATTATTTAGGAGAGATGTAAAATTCCTGACATTCCTATTCAGGATAGACACAACATTCTTGACTTCTAAACGTTCTTGGGGGAGTTAATCTCAACTGGCAGTATAGCCTAGAGGTTACAACAACAAGTTGCGAATGAGTTTGTTACATTCCGCAGACCTGGGTTTGATTCCCACAACCTCCACTTGAATACTGTGTAAATAAGTAAGTCACTTAACCTCCCAGGTTGTCTCTGTAAATGGGCCTTGTGCTCCAGTGGGCCTTACCTGGTTACCAAATAATAAAAAAAAAAAAATAATCAGTTATGAACATGTTTGGCTTTCAGTAGTCTAAGTTATACAGGGATTACAATAGCAGCTGCAACCACAAAAATATGGAACAATTATTTGTTCCTTTAGTTCCGCATGCCTGCTGGCGCCGTCCCTAGGATTAACACCTGTCAGAGACACTGCAGTTTGCAAAGTTTTAACTAATCTGTATGTCACTTCTTTCCAAAATTGCTGTATTTTGGGGGCAGAGTCAGAGCATATGCACATGGTTCGCAATATGCATGCATATACAGCTGGTAATGCAGCTGTAGTTCCCGATTTTGGGATGTGCCTTCGCTATCTGAAATGCAACCAAATGTTTAAATGCTATTTTCAAACATATTGTGCATTGATGACAGTTTTCCTGCTTTACAGCAGCTTGTATCAAATGTATATTTTTTAAATTACTGTTTACTCCCCAAACTGCCCTGCCTTGACTTCAACAGCCTGGCAGACACCCTACTCTGACGTAGACCTCAGGAAGCTCTCCTTATCTGCCTGGTGGGAAACCCTCACAAAATAAGCCCTTTGGTGGGGTGGCTATACCCTCTGGGTTTCTCCAATTTTGGTGGTAGGGGGGCACCCTTGTGCTATGTGAGTGGAGTGCTGCTGACATCATTCTGCTGAGCAGGGGTATTTCCATCTGTTTCTCCCTCCCAAGATGCTTGATTGTGAACATGCAGCATGTACACTGTGCAACGGGAGTGCACACATGATGAAGTCAGTGCATCTCCCCTCTGACTGCCATCAATGAGTGGCTTGCGGAGCCGGCCCACTGCCGCAGCAGTTGGAATTACGCTTGCGGCACCAGCGACCCAGGTTCAGGAATGGACCTGGAGGGAGAAGGATAGAGCACCCCATGGGTAGCTGTCCTTCTCTGGGGAGAGGGTGGGGCAGTGTCCGGCACAATGAGGACTCCTGGCGGAGGCTGGGAGTCACTCATGCTACCGGCCCTCGGCATCAGGGAGGTGGGGCGGATGCTGGCGTCATTGTACGTCCCCACCTCCGAGAAAACCAGAAAAAAGATGGCGGGTGGGTCCGCTGTCTATGTAAAGCCCTCCCTGGGGCTTCAATTAGCTGCCATCACCACATCCCTGACCAGATACCAGTTCCGCGGCACGGATGAAGGGGACTGATGCCATGGCCCCGCTCTCCGGGTGGTAAGCCGGGCATAACTGGGGATGGCAGCAGTAGATGGCAGTGGAAGTCCCAGGGGCCGTGACCAGTGCTGATGGTAACAGTGGACTGGCCAGGATAAAGAAGAAAATAATAAAAAAAATAAATAAACAAAAAATGAGTGGCTTGAATCTTCTGGGCACTCCCAGATGAGGAGTGTGCCATGAGGACTGATTTCCACTGACCCCAAGGGGGACAGCATCCTGGGTTCATTCATGAACCTTGGTCGCTGGCATCTCAAGTGTCAGTCCTGCCACTGCACCAATGGACTGGTACCGCTTGCATTTAATACAGGAAGCCCACAGCAGTTTTTTGACTCTTGCATCAGTTTATTTGAGTAAAGTGTGGCAACTGCAATAAAAATTTAGACCACCTTTTATGAGAGGAGGGCTGATTGTAAAACTACCTGCTGGTTCAGTGCTCCTGGGCAGATCCCACAGTGCACATTTTAAAACCTTGTGACTGACTTGGCGGGCCTCAGATATCCCACCATAAGAGCAAGAAACATTTTGAAATGAAGCAATCGGCTTGGTGGGCCTCAAACTGCCCCCTGTTGGAGCAGGGAATATTTTTAAAAGCAGCCACATTGGAATGCGCTTTGGATGTCCCCCCCACAGTAGTGGAAACATTTTATAACTATTTGCTGGCCCAGCTGGTCATGGACCCACCCCACCCCGGAATAGGAGAGATTTTTTATTCTATCCACGGGTTGAGCTGGTCAGCCACAGGAGTGGAGTGATTTTAAATGAATTGGTGCCTTGTCTGTCTGTGGTTTCAGTGTGAGTGGAATGTCTGGTCCTGCACTAAGGCTGCGGGTTGGGGCAATGTAATAAAACAGCTACATTGGCAGGGCTGTTCTGTCCTATTGCAGAAGATTACAAGGTGCCTGGTATGATGGCAAGAAATGTTTTTAATAGGTTAGCTTAAACGCCGGGAAAGTAGGGGTAGGTTAGGGTTTACTTTTATGAACTTTTTAGAGTACTCTGGCTTGGGAGGGATCATTTAGTGAGGGAAGGCGGCGCCAATCTTATGATGACAGTATGTGGGACAAACGTAACACATGAGTTTTAATGTAATACCCCTAAAACAATTTCCATTATGTTTAGTTCTTCAAAATTAACATTTTCCCACATGCCTAGGTGTTAGCCAATCAGGTGACTGTACTTTCCTTCCTCATTTTATAAGGTATATAATCTATTCCACGTGGCCAGATTTCCCCCACTTAGCTCAGGAAGCAGCATTTCCAAGACCCCATTTTGTAAATCAATCAATAAATAATGTGTCTGTCTGTCTCTCTGTCTATCTGTCTGTCTGTCTGTCTATCTATCTATCCATCATATTGACATAGTAGCACCAGTATGTACCCACCCTTTCCTACCCTCTAGCATCCATGCCAGCACCCCCCACTGCCACCCCAGCACATATGTAATGGTGCCATGGTCCACGACTGACACAGCCCTCTCTCCACCTTAACCAGTCACCGCCATCTATTCCACCATGTCTTCCATCACCATTTGAAAACCTAAACAAAAAGACTAATGGCAAAAAAACACCTAAACCCCTAAAAACATGAACTGTACATGCACTGGGGCAGTTTTTATTCACTGTTTGTTTTCTATCACCCATAATTTAATGATTTTCACATTTTAAGCTCAAATTTGGGGGAATGAGTTGCTTAATCCCCCCTGACCATCCAAGTGACTATCTTCACACCTCCCTAATAGGTCTTTCAGTTTGCATAGAGCCTGCAGGGCCCTGCACAAAGCACGCTACAGATCCAGCATCATTCCCTATGGTTCTGCTGCTTTGCATAGAGCCTGCAGGGCCCTGCACAAAGCATGCTACAGATCCAGCATCATTCCCTATGGTTCTGCTGCTTTGCATAGAGTCTGCAGGGTCATGCGGGAAGTATGCTACAGATCCAGCATCATTCCCTATGGGCCTGCTGTTTTGCATAGGACCTATACGGCCCTGCACAAAGCAAGCAAAAGATCTGGCATCATTACTTATAACATAGAGCCTGCAGGGCCCCACATGAAGCATGCTGCAGGTCCGGCATCATTTCTTATGGTTTTGCTGCTTTGCATAGAGCCTTCAGGGACCTGCATGAAGCATGCTACAGATCCAGCGTCATTCTCTCTGGTTCTGCTGCTTTTCGTAGAGCCTGCAGGGCCCTGAATGAAGCGTGCTACAGATTCAGCATCATTCCCTATTGTTCTGCTGCTTCACAGAGGACCCGCAGGGCCCTGCACAAAGCATGCTACAGATCCAGCATCATTCCCTCTGGTTCTGCTGCTTTGCATAGAGCTTGCAGGGCCCTGAATAAAGCATACTACAGATCTAGCATCATTCCCTCTGGTTCTGCTGCTTTGCATAGAGCTTGCAGGGCCCTGAAGGACACATGCTATAGATCCAGCATAGAAACATAGAAACATAGAATTTGTCGGCAGATAAGGACTGCTTGGCCCACCTAGTCTGCAAGGACTGCTTGGCCCACCTAGTCTGCCCATTTCCCTACATAACAGATAAGCTGCAGATCCTAGTTAACCAACAGCTTACTTCCTCCTACCCCCCACTAGAATTGCCTTATGTCTGTCCCATGCATTCTTGAATTCCCCCATTGTTTTTGACTCTATGACACCCTCAGGAAGGCTGTTCCATGCATCTACAACCCTCTCTGTGAAGAAATACATCCTCACATTACCTCTGAGCCATCCCCCTCTATCTTCAAATTGTGCCCCCTTGTTCTTACACATCTCTTTTTTTGAAATATGCTACCCTCTTGGACTTTGTTGATTCCCCTGAGGTATTTGAAAGTTTCTATCATGTCCCCCTCTCCCTCCTTTCCTCAAGGCTATACATCTTAAGCTCCTTTAGTCTTTCTACATATGTCTTCTGGTGCAGACCCTGCACCATTTTGGTTGCCCTCCTCTGGACAGCCTCCACCCCGTCTATGTCTTTGTGGAGATAGGGTCTCCAGAACTGTACACAATACTCCAGATGTTACTCTTAGCAACTGTCTGTACAGAGAGCCAACAACTTCCTGATTTCTACTGGTGGTGCCTCTCCCTATGGGTTCCATGTGATTATCGTGACTTAAAAATCGTGATTGACAATTGAGCGATGGAATATAGGTGAGCGAATTAAAAGCGACACTACAAGACACCCCCTAAAATAACGACGACTTTGGCATACTTTCTTCGCCAAAAACAGCGACACTACAAGACAGCCCCTTCAAATGATGGCTACTTCTCCAGACTTTCACCCCTTAAAACAACAGCGACTACTACTTACTTGCTTTCGGCCCCTAAAACAACGTCCCTTTCTGCTGACTTGTTTACAAACACCATGGCACTATTTGATAATGTGACAGCACCGGAACCACGAATAACCAAGTTACCAAGCAACCATATGCAGCTAGCAACCTTCTGCTCCTAGCAGCCATACGCTCCTAGTTACCTAGCAATACCTAGCAACTCAGGGGGGATTACTAAATCTCGTACAGTGCCGGGTGTTGTAGGGCCCCCACGTTCATGCTGCCTAATGCGCTGCACACTTCTTTTTATAAGACTAATTTCAGGTAGCAATCCAGTCACTGCTTCAGGAGCAGAAGCAGTACATTCCACAACAACCTGTGAGGTTGATTCTATGGTGCTCCGTGCTCAACTACGGATATCTGACATTATACAGTCGCTGTATTTTAGTCACTGTTATGTCGATGTTGTGATTATCACGGGATACCCATTTGGTACTCTTGCCTGCTTTCTCTTTGTCATGTCGGTAAAGGTAGCCCAAATACAGTGCCAGTGGCTTACCTTTCTGGCTGGTAACAAATTCTACCTGCATGCTTTCAGCTTTCCAGTACAGAAACTGGGAGGATGCAGAGCTGGTTTTTAATAGGAACAAGGGAACAGGTTTTCATGGGAACAGGAAACGGAAAGAGTAGTTGGGTATTCGGGACTAAGACGTGGCTTGTCGCCATTATTTCAGAGGGTGGAATAATTGCATCTCTGTTTCCATGCTATGCTTACAGGTATGTTGCCATTATTTCAGAGGGCTGTTATGTACCTTAGCAGTTTATTAATGGGAGCTGTTAATACATTCGCGATTATACAGTTGCTGTATTTTAGTTGCTGTTATGTCATCACGATTATCACGGGATACCCTCCCTATGCATCCCAGTATCCTCCCAGCCCTCCTTACTGCCTTCTCGCATTGCTGGACCACCTTTAGGTCATCTGATATGACTACCTCCAGGTCCCTTTCCATTTTTGTTGTTGTCAGTATCTCACCCCCATTGTGTACTCTTGCCCTGGTTTTTTTGTTTCCCAGGTGCATTACTTTACACTTCTTTGTGTTGAATCTAAGCTGCCATACATTTGACCATTCCTCCAACCCTGCCAAGTCCCTTTAATCCTTTCCACCCCACCTTGCATATCAACCCTGTTGCAGATCTTTCTGTCATCTGCAAAGAGACATACCTTCCCCTTCAGTTCCTCTGCAATGTCACTTATAAAGACATTAAAATGGACCGGTCCCAGTACTGAACCCTGCGGTACCCCACTAGTAACCTTCCTTTCTTCACTGTGGACTCCATTTACTATTACCTGCTGTGTCCTGTTGTCTAGCCAGTGTTTTACCCATGCTATCACCCTGGCACCCACTCCCAGGCTGGCCAATTTGTTTATTAATCTTTTGTGCGAGCCTGTGTCAAATGCCTTGCTAAAGTCTAGGTAGGCCATGTTCACAGTTCCTCCCTGGTCTACTACATTGGTCACCCAGTAAAAGAAATCAATTAGATTTGTTTGACATGATCTTCCTGCTGTGAATCCATGCTGCCTTGAGTCCTGTGCCCCACTGGCCTCTAGGTACTCAACAATTCTTTCCTTCAGAAGTGATTCCATCATTTTTCCTACCACTGAGGTCAAACTGACAGGTCTGTAGTTTCCCGCCTCTGTCTTGCTCCCACTTTTGTGAAGGGGAATCACATCCACTCTTCTCCAGTCCTCAGGTACCACCCCATCCTCCCATGATTTATTAAAAAGGGTAGTCAGTGGTGTTACTAGCTCTTTTAAAATTCTGGGGTGAATCCCATCATGCCCCATTGCTTTATCCACTTTCAGTTTTAAGAGTTCTTTCAGAAACCTTTCTTCTGTGAAAGGACAAATATCACCCCCCCCCATCCAGAATGCTTCTACTGACTGGATTAGGTCTTCCCCCCTGCTTTTCTATTGTGAATACTGAGCAGAAATATTCATTCGGTATCCCTGCTTTTTCAATGTCACTCTCTGCCCAACCACCTTCCTCTTTATTCAGCCTCAGTATCCCTGCCTTCATCTTTCTTTGCTCCTAATGTACCTATAAAAGGTTTTATCCCCCTTCTTAACTGACTTGGCTATCTTTTCCTCAGTTTGGGCCTTTGCTATTCTGACTGCCTTCCCTGCTTCCTTCTGCTTTAACTGGTAGAGTTCTCTGTCCTGCTCCTTCTGTGTTTCCTTATACTTCCTGAATGCTATCTTTTTCTCCCTTACCTTCCCCACCACTTCTTTTGAGAACCAGTGTTTTTTTCTTTTGTTTTGATTTGTTTATTTGCTTCACACAAAGGCTTGTTGCCTCTGTGATGGCAGTTGTGATGTTTCCCGATTGTTGCTCTACCCCACCTTCTTGCCTGTTTGCTAGTGCTTTTCTGAGGCATTCTCCCATTTTGATAAAATCAGCCCTTCTGAAGTCCAGTACCTTCACTTTTGTGTGGCTTGACTCTACAGCTAAGTTTTTTGTGAACCACACTGTTTGGTGGTCGCTTGTTCCCAGATGGCTACCCACTTCAAGATCAGAGATTCTCTCTCCTTCCCCATTTGAGAGTACCAGGTCTAAGATTGTTCCCTCCTGAGTGGGTTCCAAAACTAGCTGTCTGACGCATGCCCCATGTAGGACATTGAGAATGGCCCCGCTCTTGGATGAGGCTGCAGCACAGGTGCTCCAGTTAACATTTGGCATATTCAGGTCCCCCATCAGCAATATCTCATCTTTCTCTGCCATCCCAAGGATGCCTTTTATCATTTCCTTGTCCATTTCCTTCCCCTGAGAAAGGGTCTGTATACAACCCCTGTGTGGATTGTGGAGCCATTTTCAGTCTCCAGGGTGACCCACAGTGCCTCCTCTCCTCCCTGTTTACCCTTTAGGTCTGCTGCTTTGATCCCTTCCCTTACATAGAGAGCTATTCCTCCTCTTCTTCCCTCCCTGTCCCTCCTGTAGATTGTGTACCCTGGTATGTTTACATCACAGTCATAGTTCTCTGTGTACCATGTTTCTGTGACTGCCACAATATCCAGGCATCCCTCTTCCATCAAGGCCACCATTTTGGGGAGCTTTTTACCTAGACTACAGGCATTGGTACTCATTACCCTCCATTTTGTTCTGGCTTTATTTCTTTTTGCCCCATCTCTGTCCTTACTGCCTTTTTCTTTTTTCCATTTACCTCTGCCCTTATTCCTATCGACTGCTCTATCTTGGTGTTTACCTCACTAACTACCCTGATTTTTTTTTGGGGGGGCCTAGGATTTCCCTTCTCCTTTTCAGTGCCTCCCCCTTGGCTAGTTTAAATGCTTGCCAATGATGCACTTAAATCTATCAGCTATGATCCTGGTTCCATTCCAGGATAGATGCAGACCGTCACGCCTGTATAGGCCTGCATCCCTCCAGATGGAGCCCCAGTCCCCAATGAAGTTAAATCCCTGAGCTCTGTACCAGTTTTTCAACCAGTCATTGAATCCCATGGTGCAGAGTACCCTAGCTTCATCCATGCCATAGACAGGTAGCACTTCTGAGAAAGTTATCATGTGTGCTACTTGTCTAAGGCCTCTTCCCAACTCCATAAACTCCTGTTGCACTGCTCTGATCACATTCTCAGCCAGGTCATTTCTCCCTAGGTGGATAATGACATCCAACTCACTCCCCCTTGCAGCTGCTCCCACGATCCTGTGGATTTGTTTCCTGTCCCTCCAAGCCATGGTGCCGGGCAGCCACCTTCTCTTTCTTTCCTCTCACTCCCTCAGTTATACCCTCCTAACAATTGAGTCCCCCACCAGGAGTTGTTTCCTTCCACTGTGGGGTCCTGTGCCACACTCCTGTGGGTCTCCATTGTGAAGGTTCACAGCATCATCCTTGGTCTCCACTGTCGGTGCCTCCATAGAGAAACCATGCTGCACCAGAGTGGCGAATGAATTGTGGAGAGGCACAACTGGAAGGATGTGCCTCTGTTCCACCACCCTCACCCTCACACTACAACTCTGACCCGCCATCCCGGGGAGTGCCTTCCTTCCTTTCAGACACCTATTTTATAGAGGTTAAGTACCAGGTCTAGTCACAAATGACTGCAATTATTTCCCAGCTACAGTTCCTCCCTGGCAAATTAAATTTAAAACTAAGACAAGTCTACCGCAAAAACAGAAGCAATACTAGTTACTTACACAGGTCCAAAAAGTAATAATTCAGTTCAGTGTAGTCAGAAAATAGCCTCCTTGATTCAAGGAATCTCTGGCTGCTTTCTCTCTCTCTCTCTCTCTCTCTCTGTGTCTCAGCAGACAGAGACCACAAACAACTCCTGTTTTAGGTCCGCAGTTCAACTAGGCCCCTTTCAGCTCCTCCCCTTAACAAACACCTATCTCACAGAGGCTAAGTACCAGGTCTAGTCATGAATGACTGCAAATATCTCCCAGCTACAGTTCTTCTCTGGCAAATTAAAGTTAAAACTAAGACAAGTCAACCCCAAAAACAGAATCAGTACTAGTTACTTACACAGGTCCAAAAAGTAATGATTCAGTTCAGTGTAGTCAGAAAATAACCTCCTTGATTTAAGGAATCTCTGGCTGCTTTCTCTTTCTCTCTGTGTCTCAGCAGCTCTGCTTCTCTGGTTCTGCTGCTTTGCATAGTGCCCATAAGGCTGCCCATAAAGCCTGCTACAGATCCAGCATCATTCCCTCTGGTTCTGCTGCTTCACATAGGACGTGCAGGGCCCTGCATGAGCCATGCTACAGATCCAGCCTCATTCCTTATGGTTCTGCTGCTTTGCATAGAGCCCATAAGGCCCTCATGAAGCATGCTACAGATCCAGCATCATTTCCTATGGGGTTCTGCTGCTTTGCATAGATCCTGCAAGGTCATGTGGGAAGCATTCTACAGATCCAGCATTATTCCTTATGGGCCTGCTGTTTTGCATAGGACCTGTATGGCCCTGCACAAAGCAAACAACAGATCTGGCATCATTACTTATAATCTGGAGCCTGCAGGGCCCCGCATGAAGCATGCTACAGATCCAGCATCATTCTCTCTGGTTCTGTTGCTTTGCATAGAGCCTGCAGGGTCCTGCATGAAGCATGCTAAAGATGCAGCATCATTCCCTATGGTTCTGCTGCTTCACATAGGATCTGCAGGGCCCTGCATGAAGCATGCTACAGATCCAGCATCATTCCCTCTGGTTCTGCTGCTTTGCATAGAGCCTGCAGGACCCTGCATGAAACTTGCTACAGATCCAGCATTATTCCCTCTGATTCTGCTGCTTTGCACAGAGCCTGCCAGGCCCTGTGTGAAGCATGCTACAAATCCAGCATCATCCCTCTGGTTCTGCTGCTTTTCTTTTTTTTGTATCATCTTTTTTATTAAATCAGAATTATAAAGCCACACAGATACAATCAATAATAAACATAGATATATCAGGAATTATATAAAGATGGTACCAAAAAGACCTATCACGGTCATACTAAAGATCCTAAAAAGACCATCATCAAAGTGTATCTGTCTGTACTTAGGTCACATACATTAGTTTCATATATACTTAACAAAACCTAAAACTAATATTAAACAAACACACACACACACTTGGTCAATCTAATAAACATGTAATGCCTATTGATGTTACCAGGCAGTGTCCACTTGTTGCATGACAATACTTCAACCATGCGGGAAGTGCTCATAGCCACAAGCTATTTCTGGCAAGGGGTCTCCCTCCAGCCCAAGCCCTCGAGGGAAGGCAAGGTACCCAACACCCCCAGGAACTACTCCAAGACTTATTTACACCACCCCCTTGCATAAGGTCTGGGCCTCTATGGGTGACAGGGAGTTCAGAAAAGGGTCCGAGGCCAGGAGAAAGCACTCGCCCCTTCCTTTCAAAACAAAAGACAACCGTTCCAGGCCCAGGGTCTGAACAGATACCATTCTCCACTGATCAATTGTGGGAGGGGTACCAGACACGCAAGTATTCGTAAGGCATTGACATGCCAAAATGAATAAAACTCAGATCCATCTGGGATATAACTCCCAGCCCTCATCCCCATATCCTCCATGTCAAGTAGCAGTGCCACCAGAGTTACTAGAATCTGCCTCCCTGCCATATTGGAGAGTTCACTTGCAATGGTTTTCCAGAAGGCCTGGAACACCGGGAATGTCCAGAAATAATGCAGATAGGTGCCACGGGTCACATGACATCTTTCACACATTGAGGAGCTTGTAGGATGATATGTATTCACTATTACTGGGGCAGTACAATCTAGGGACAAATTTATACTGGGATTCTTTATACCAGTTACAAATTAAGACCCTCATATGAGATTTTAACAATAAGGTCCAAACATTTTTCCCAGTGTGTATCCCTAAGTCTCTCTCCCAAAGCTGCTTTGTTTTAGCCGCTGTTTCAGGGTAAAACATTCTATCTTACTGTACTGCCTTGCTTACAAACCTCTAGGGTCCCAGCTAGCCCTCTGTTCAAATTGGGCTAGCAGGGATACAGCCACCTGTTCCCTGCCAAGCCCCCTTCCAATAAGCCTGCATATGCAGATAACGAGAGAGATGAGAATGTGAAAGCCCTGTGGCCTCCCGGACCTCCACAAATGAATGAATTCCTTCCTGGTTATATAAACTACCCAGGCAAGATAGATCCCTGGTTTCCCATTCTTTAAACTCTGCATCCTCCAATCTGGGCTAGGATACGCCAGGACTAAAAGTGTTTCCACATTCGGTCCCACTCTATGACACCTCAGGATGACCCACGCATCCAAGATCCATCTCACCAAGTGGTTAGGTGAACTCTGCCTGGAGTAAGCCTGCCACCCATTCACTGCCAGATAAGCAGACAGGCACCCAGACCCACCCTCTTCCTCTAAATCTAGCCAGCTGGACTCAGGTGGTCCGTGTACCCAATCCAGAATATATCTACATTGTATTGCCACATAATGGCTCCTGAGATCTGGGAAGTTGAGTCCCCCTTTAGATACATCCACTTTAAGGCACTGCAGACTACTGTAGGGCAATTTCCCCTGCCATAAGAAGGTGGAAAAGGCCACCTCCAGGTGCTTCAGATCCTCTTTAGTGATGTTCCTTGGAAGCATCTGAATAGTGTACACCAACCTAGGCAAAATATTCATTTTAATTAGGTTAAGCCATCCCAATCACAAGATCAGCAGCACCTTCCAATGAGACAGGTCCCCCACGATCATTGCAATTAGTGGTGTGTAGTTTAACTGATAGATCGACTAATATTCTGTCCTATACAAATCCTTATATATTTAAGTGAGCCTCCCACCGCCCGCAGGCTCCAGGTGTTTTCAGAGTCCTCCCCCCCAACAACTGGCCCAGAGAAAGAATCTCTGATTTATTTAAATTAAGCTTATACCCAGAGAAGGAGGAAAATTCTTCAATTACCTGAAGCAATAGTCACATTGAGAGGCTTGGGTCTGTAACATACAACAATAAGTTGTCGGCGTATAGGGTACATTTTTGAGATACCCCTGAATGTCCCTTGATCCTTCAAATGTTCAGATCCTCTCTAACTCAAATTTCCAGAGGCTGTATAGTCAATGCAAACCACAGAGGGGAAAGGGGACACCCCTGCCTCATGCCTCAGTACAAAGAAAAACTATCCATAAGGGACACATTAACTGAAATGTGGGCTTTTGGGGCTACGTACAATGCACTGACCATATTCACAAAGTCTTCCCTCAGACCAAACTGGTGCAGAACCTCAAAGAGGTACTCTCATTCAATACGGTGGAATGCCTTCTCAGCATCCATGGACCGCACGCAGGTGTGCCCCGGATGTCGAGGCACACCACATCACTTTAAGAAGCTTATGCACTGCTGCTTTTCTTTGAGCTTGTAAGTCCCTGCACGAAGCATGCTACAGAACCAGCATTGTTCCTTATAGTTCTGCTGCTTCACATAGGACCCGCAGGGCTCTGTGAAAAGCAACCCATAGAAACAGTACCTTGCTTGATGGGTTGGTTGCTTCACGTAGGGACCACAGGACTTTGATTGAAGCAAACTTCAGGTCTGGCCCCATGCACAATGGGTCTGCTGCTTTGCTCTGGGTCCACAGGGCCCTGTGCAAAGCAAGATTCAAGTTCACGCCTCTGAACAATGGATCTGCTGCTTCATACAGGACCCACAAGACCCCACATAAAGCTCTCTAAAGATCTGGTGCCAGACTTCAGGTGTTCTTGCAGGCCCACACAAAGCAGTTTACAGGTCTGGTCCCATGTGCAGTTGATCTGCTGCTTCCCATAGGACTCAGAGACCCAGGCATAAAGCAAGATACGGGTACATGCTCTGACCACTGGGCCTGCAGAGCCCTATGTAAAACAAACTACAGGTTAAGCACTGTGCCTAGTAGCTTTGCTTCAAGCCCTGCCACAAGCAAGCTTAAGGTCCAGCAGGATGCTTGATAGGTCTGCCTTTTGTGCAGAACTCACAGAGTCCTGTGCAGAAAATGCTGCAGGATGAGCACAATACCCCCTCCGCTGCCATTGTTTAAGTACTCTTGAGTTCAAGAA
Organism: Neoceratodus forsteri; assembly: GCA_016271365.2. NCBI lineage: Eukaryota > Metazoa > Chordata > Ceratodontiformes > Ceratodontidae > Neoceratodus > Neoceratodus forsteri. Next base: position 85,754,235 of record JADMNL010000026.1, on the reverse strand, counting down.
GATTGGACCGAACAGAAAAAGGGGTGTGGCTCTTGGAGACTTGTGGATCTAAAGCATCACTGAAGAACAATGAACATTTACAGGGAAAACATGCAATAATGGACAACTTCTTTTTTGATATCAACTAAAGTACAGTAAGGAAGGGGGGCAGCAGAGCAAAGTACTTATGAAGCTAAAGGACAATCTACTTAGAAATGTGTAGCAAGCTTTATAAGTATTTCAGGGTCAGTACTGCTTAACATGTTAAAATTCTTAGAATTGCTTAAATGGTTTAGCAATATCTAAGGATGTGTTTGGGGCAAGTTAAAGTTTAAGTGTTGAAATCCTTAGAATTGTTTAAAAGATATATTAATATCTAAGGTTGTGTTAGGGGCAGGCTACTTAAACTAATTAGAATTGATATAAGTGCTGCTTAGAATAGTAAGAAGTGTTTGTAAGGACAGCACAGCTTAAAGCTCCCATAATAAACTTTATAAGGAGGTAGCAGCTAACTGAGGCAGATGTAAAGGTTAAGAGCACTACTTCTGTGTAAAAAAGAGGCAGCAACTAACTGAGGCAGGGATTTCTTTCAAAATAAGGGATACAGTATGCTGAGTGTGTTGAGCAGTATAAGGGGACAGAGGAACTGCTGCAGGGAGCAAAATGGATTACTCAGGTCAGTGGGGAGGGCAGGGGCAAGGGGCCATTTGGACGGGGAGAACAGTTCCAGGGGAAGGCAGGAGAAGGGGCAGAATAGTAGGGTGTAATGGGTGTGGGGCAGCAGTGTTCTTAGAAACACTGTGGAGGATGGGGTGCTGCCCGATATGTGTCAGGCAGGGGCAACTGAGAGTAGAATTAAGCTTTCTAGGGGGTGTAATGGTGAAGAAGTGGAGGGGCCTGGGTGAGGAAAAGGGGAACTTCAACTATAATGGCAACAGCGGGTTGTGGGGGACTAGTGTAGGGAATGGAAGGAGGGTTGGGACCAGTGGGGGACATAGAGCGAAGAGGCAGGACAGGGAGGGTTTGGGAGGAAAGGATCCCAGACAAGGAAGCAGGGGGAGAAATGATTGGCAAGAAGTGAAGACTGGAGGAAGGGGGAGTCACAGGACTCAGGAAAGGACACCTACATCAGCAACGGGAGCAAGAAAAATTCAGGAGAGGGGGAGTATTACAGTATGTTACAGGTACACTCCGCTGGCAGACAGAATAGGGGAAAGTGTTCTAGTAGGATCAGGGGATGCAGCAAGTATGACCCAGGGTACGGGGATGGACAGAAGGGAAGAGAACATTGGAAACAGAGGTAGGAAGGTGGTCATAGAGGAGGAGGCAGGAAAGAGCAAGGAAGGAAACTGGAAGATGCAGGAGAAACAGGGAAACAAAGAAGGGGAGGACAAGGGAGGGGAGGAAGCAGAGGGGAAGCCAGGAGAGAAGCAGGAGGCTCCGGTAAGCTCAAGGCTAGAGGGCCAAACCAAGGAGGGAAAAGATGGGGATGCCAGCTCAGTAAGGAAACCATAAGGTACACTGGCAAAAGAAGGGCACAGGGGAGGGACAGTGATTGCTGAGGGAGAGGCAGGGGAGCGTACAATAGCAAAAACTGCCAGTGGTGAGGATAAGGAGGGAAGGGCACAGGAGCAGGTCAGAATGCAGAGGGAGGAGATAGGGAAAAGAGAGGATGAGAACAGGGAGGTAATAGGAATACCAGGAGTTAGAAAAAAGGTAAATGAAATAAAGGATAAACAGAAAGAAAAGGGGGGAAGGGTCCTACTCATTGGGGATTCAAATATAAAGGGTATCAGACAGTGGGGTTGGGTGGGGGGCAGGAGGAGTAACGCAGTTTGGGTGGAGTGCTTGCTGGGTATGACAGCACTGGAGGTAATACACCATATTCCCTCATGGGGTAAACAACAGGATGCGAGAATGCACCTGATGTTCCGCCTGGGGACAAATGATTTGGAGGCTAACAGTCTATTGGAGGTACAGGCAAGATTCAGTGCACTTGCTAGGTTTTGTAGTAGTCTGTCCTTCCAATCTATAGCTTTTTCAGAGGTATTGTATGTACCTAAAGTGAGTACTACAAAAAGGCAGAGGATCAGGGAGTTTAATCTATGGCTGGCGGAATGGTGCAAACAGATGGGGTATGAGTTCATGCGGGACTAGGAATCAACATGGCTGGATGAGAGCCTATTTGCACAGGACAGACTGAACCTAAACAATGAGGGAACAGCTGTCCTGAAAATCAAACTAGGAGAATTCATAGAGCAAAGATACAATTGAAACTGAATCGGTGGTGGTGGTGGGGGGGGGTTAACAAACCACATCAAAGGGCAGGAGATAAAGGAGGCTCGCAGCCTCCCCCCCCCAGAAAAGAGTTGAAATGGTGGATGACACCAGGCTCAAGGATGGGGAGGGAAGGGTAGGAGAAGCGGGGGAGGGGAGTCTGGTGGAAGGGACTGGCAGCCAATGGCAGGAGCTTGGAAAATAAGATGGTGGACTTGGAGACCATCATGGGAGATGAAGGAATGGACATAATAGCAATAAGTGAGACTTGGTGGACAGAACATCACACATGGGAGATAGCCATCCCTGGCTACAGGCTGTTTAGAAGGGATAGGGTAGGTAGGAAGGAAGAAGGAGTTGCTCTATACATCAAGGATGAAATAAGGGTAACTGAGGGGCAGGAGGAAGACGAAGACACAGAGCTTCTCTGGGTGACACTGCACAGAAGGACAGCAGAAGCCTTAAGACTAGGGGTGGTATACAGACTGCCTACGTAGGGCAAGGAAGGGGACAGCTGATTCAGGCAGTCACGCGGTTGGCTCTCAAAAAGGAATTACTCCTAGTGGGGGACATAAATCTCCCAGACGTGCACTGGGCCATCCTGGGTGCAGTATCAGCAGGAAACCAAGAATTACTTGTGGTGCTGCAGGGAGTATTTTTGCAGCAATTGGTTAGGGAGCCTACTAGGGGTGACAACCTGCTGGACATGGTCCTGATGAACGGGGAGAGTGTGGAGGAGGTGGAGGTGGGAGAAGTCCTGGGCACCCTGATCACAAGACAGTAAGGTTCCGGGTAAGGACAGGAGGGAGGCAAATCAAACCAGCACAACAGTGATGGATTTCAGGGGCATGCACTTCCAGAGGATGAGAAGGATAGTGAGGGAGGAGATGATGGGAACAGATAACATAGGGGATGTGGAGGAGTTGTGGGAAAGTATTAAAGGGGGAGTGCTGAAAGCAACACAAATGTATATAAAAAAGCGAAGGAAGAACAGAAGGAAGAGGAGACCGGTATGGTTTACAAGGGAGGTGGCAACTGTGGTTGGGGACAGATGAAGGGCTTTCAGACAATATAGACGGATGCAAAGAGAAGAGGACATGGAAGCCTACAAAGAGAAGAGGAGGTTAACAGGGCAAAAGATAAGGAGGGCAAAGGCAGACACTGAGGAGAAAATGACTAAGCAGGCCAAAAGGGCCGATGAAACATTTTTTAGATATGTGGGAGAAAAGAGTAAGGCAAGGCAGGGGGGGATTGCAAGGCTCGGGGGAGGGGTTAAACTGGAAGGGGACTGGGAAAAAGCATAAGAGCTAAACAAGTACTTTTGCTCTTTATTTACAAAAGAGGAGGGTGGTAGTGGGCCTGAGCTTAGGGGAAAGGGGAAGGAAGACAGTGGGGTAGATACAAGTTTGTTCAGTGTAGAAAGAGTTAGAACGGAGCTAGGCAGATTGAAAGTGGATAAGGCAATAGGGCCGGACAGGCTGCATCCGAGGGTAATCCAGGAGCTGGGGGAGGAGCTGGCCGCCCCACTGATGAGGTTATTCAACTTGTCTCTGGATGCAGGGAGGGTGCCAAAGGACTGGAAACAGGTGTATGTGGTGCTGCTACACAAAGGGGGTAGTAGGGAGGTGATGGAGAACTATCGCCCGGTCAGCCTCACCTCAGTGGTGGGGAAAATAATGGAGACACTCATAAAGGAGAGGGTGGTGGATTACCTGGAGGAGAATGGCTTGCAGGATGACAAGCAGCATGGATTCACAAAAGGGAAGTCATGCCAGCTGAATTTGATTGACCTTTTTGATTGGGTGACACAGGTGGTAGACTGAGGGGGGGATGGTGGACATAGTCTATCTGGACTTCAGTAAAGCTTTCAACACCGTCCCTCACAGAAGGTTGGTGAGCAAGCTGGAAAGTATAGGGTGGGTGGGAAGGTGACCAGGTGGGTGGAAAACTGGCTGGAGAACAGAAGCCAGAGAGTAAGGGTTAACGGGGTATATTCAAGGATGAGCAGGGTGACAAGCAGGGTTCCCCAGGGGTAAGTGCTGGGATCCCTCCTTTTCAATATCTACATTAGCGATATAACGGAGGAGCTGTGGGGAAGGGTGAGCCTATTTGTGGATGATACAAAAATCAGCAATAGGGTTGACACCACAGAGGGAGTGGAGGACATTTGGCAAGACCTGAAGACACTGGAGGGATGGACAGAGATGAGGCAGCAGAAATTCAATGCCAAAAAGTGTGCCGTAAAGCACTTGGGGCACAGAAATCTGAAAGCAAGATACACCCATGGGGGGTGGGGATATCAAGGCTACTGAATAGGAGAGGGATCTGAGGATTATAGTATCAGGGGATCTGAAGGTGGGAAGCCAGTGTAGCAGGGCGGTGGTTAGAGCCAATGAGATGTTGGCATGCATTGGTAGGGGCATCACTAGCAGAAGTGGGGAAGTATTGATGCCCCTCTACAAAGCCTCGGTAAGACTGCAACTGGAGTACAGGTCCAATCCTGGAGGCCACATCTCAGCAAAGACATACACAGAATTGAGAGAGTTCAGAGAAAGGCAACCAGAATAGTGCAGGGGATGCAAGGGAAGACATACAAGCAGAGATGTAAGGAACTGGATCTGTACACATCGGAGACTAGAAGGGAGAGGGGGGACATGATTGAGACTTTTAAATATGTCAAAGGGATCAACAAAGTAACGTGAGGGGGTTTGCATAGAAGGAAGGAAGGAGCTATAACCAGAGGGTATAGCCTAAGGCTTCAAGGAGGAAGATACAGAAACAATGTGAGGGGGCAGTTCTTCACAGAGAGGGTGGTGGAGGCATGGAACGGGTTCTCAGAGGAAGTGGTGAGGTCTGAAATGGTGGAGAGTTTTAAGAGAGCATGGGACAGTCATATGGGGCTGCATTGCAGGGGGAAGGGGATCAAGAGGGGGAGGGAAGAGTAAAGGGGGAAAAGGGGCAGACTAGATGGGCCAATGTGTCCTCATCTGCCGTACAGTTTATATGATTCTATGATTCTGTGGGTCTCCTGCTGTGTAGGTTGTTACATATCTTTTTCAGATAGCAAGGAAACAAATTGCACTGTGCAAATTAATCTGTTAGTGTTGAAGAACATAAAAGGCAAACACAATCAGCCCTTTAACGACCCCCTCTGCCATACAACTCAAGGTCAGAGATCATTCACATACCGTGCCCCCACCTGGATCAATGCTCTGCCCAACAACATCCTAAATGAAACAAAGTGGGGTCCTTTTAAAGCTAAGCTTTGACAGCACCTCACATCACTATGTGTCTGTGACTGTCAATTCTAAACTACTTACTGTGTTTTCCAGTTAGTCTAATCTCTACACTTAGTAACCTGCCCCTTAGGCCACCTTTGCAATATCTGCCTCCCTACTTCCACCCGTCCCTCCCTTACTCACACTCCACACTCCTCCCTTCCCCATCCCACCACCCCCTTCCTCTCCACTCTACCTCTTTCCTACCACCATCTACCCATCACCCCAAACCTACCCCCCTTTCTCTCCCCCCTCCTCGCCAGTCTTGATTTAACAATGCCATCCTGGCTGACTCTTGTTCCTTGTTCTCTGCTGTCTTTTCAATTCATGTAACAGGAATTTGTCACTGGTTTGCTCTGTTTTTATATTGTATCTTGCTCTGTTATTTAGTTCTCATTATGTTAGCTCCAATGGTCTATGTATGATCTGTTTGCTGTCATTATGCTCCTTTAGAATACCATAAGAATGTTGCACGTTTATACTTTCCTGTCTTCAAGGGCTGCATTCTATATGCAGATCAGTGATTGGAAAGTCATATGTAATTATATATTTGACCAATAGAGGGCAGCAGAGCATCATGCTCAACAACCTTGGCATTCATGCTGCATGAACGATTTCAATGGTGAAGTTAGTGCAAAATTTGCCTTACAAAACCAAAAATAATACCATGTTTTTCCCACAAAATATTCCCTTGCTGCTGTTTAAATCCTCTTACCATCCCTGTTATCCAACTCTTCAGGGACACACAGATGTGTGACTCCATCTTTATGAGCCCTCCTAGCCCACACTTGGGGGGGGGGGGGGCGATTATATTGACATACAGACTGACTCAGATTAGACCAGATCTTATTAGTCAAATTCCCAGAGATCTGAGCCGACTCACAGCTGCCTAACTCCAGCAGGTCTAACATCTATTTTTGGGTGAAGAAGCATTTTGTCTGCATCTGGACTCTTTCTCATGCAAGCAAACATGCTTTGTATGTTGGTTCGTCCTGCAGAAATATACTGCACTTTGTGAATATCCTCAGGACTCATCTGTAAAAAGAAGTTCTCCCTGAACTCATGCAGGCAATCCAAAGGAGATACATCACAAAGCATTATTTCCCACAAAAGGTGATCAGCATGCGGGACAGCACACTTGGTGAAGTTGTGAAAGCTGGCACTGTTTATATATTCAAAGCACAGCTACACTGATGCCTGAGCGTGAGTGTTATTTAAGTAAATTCATTCAGTTAATCGGAGTATATGATGGAATAGCCAACTGAAGTGGATGTTAAAGGTCAGGGCATTGTTTAATCAACCACTGAAGTCAGTTATTCTGAGTATACTCTAGCTAACTGAATGTTATTACTATTATCCGATTAGAAATTTTGAACCCAGGATTTTAAAAGTGCTGTGGTACCTAAAGAGGAACATGCCTTTTTCTCCTTTTTTTATCTGCCCACTGAATGGATAACCTACTGTGGTCATGACTTGAAATGTGGATAACCTAATGTGTGCAGGTCTGAAATGTGGCTAACCTACTGTGGGCATCTACAGAATGTGGGTAACCTATTGTTGATGACTCCAAAATGTGGATAACCTACTGTGGACGACTCCAAAATGTGGATAACCTACTGTGGGAGACTCCAGAATGTGGATAACCTGCTGTGGTTGTGTATAATATGTATTTGTAGTTGTTTGTGGGATAATAACTGATAGTTTTCCTGTGTTCTGATTGGCTTAGAACAGATACCTGTTGTATAATAAGGGTTACGTAGCATGAGTTGGGTGGCTGATAGCCTTGGGTATGTGTCAGTGCTCAGACTTGGGGTATAAACATGGCTGTATGGTGGGGGGGTGGATAAGATGGACCCTAAGTTCTTTTACACACGCACACACTACTGTGTTACATTACTTGGTTCAAAAGCACCATAAATGATGTCACTTAGAACCACAGATGGTGGAGGTTCCACCTTTTTAACTAAACAAAATGTTATCTTTAGAGAAATTTAGGTTTGAAATCTAGAAATGCTATGGCTTCCAATCAGTCAATCAATCAATCAATCAATCACCAGTCACTCAGCCTGTCAGTCAATCAATGTTAGTCAGCCAGTCAATTATTCAATTACTCCAGTCAGTCAGTCAATCAATAGATCAGTCAGTCAGTCAACAGTGATTCAGTCTGACAGTTAATCAGTCAATAAATCTGTCAGTTAGCTAATCAGTCGCTCAGTCAAGTCAATCAAAGTCAGTTACTCAGCCAGTAAGTCAATTACTTCACTTATCTAATTTGTCAGTTAATGAATCAGGCAGTCAATCAGTGAGTTAGTCAATCAGTTAGTCCATTAATCAGTCAATTAGTTAATCAATTAGTCAATCAGTCAAAATCAATAAGTCAATTAATCAACTAGTCAATCAGTCAATCATGTAAGCAATAATGCCCGACAGGGTGGGCTGTATTGCCCATACCGCCCACCCTGGAGGGCATTATTGCGCTTAGAAAATGGGCATCTGTGTCAAATTGAATTAAAAAGTAAAATAACAGACGAAAGTAGTTTAAAATTAATAGAAAAACTACAAGAAAAAGTGTTGTTGGTAAAATAGTTCCTCTGATTAGTTATGCTGTTGATTCATGTGCTGCTCCTCCCTCTGTGAGAGCCATTCTCTTGAAGTGATCCCTCCCTCCCCACCAGGAGTCATTGCAGAGGAACAGATGAACTCACTATGGCATCGCTTTTTGTTAATTTTTAATAGTTATGGAGAGAGCCATTCTCTTGAAGTGATCTCCCTGCATGCTGTGACTTTCAGGACTCGGTTATTTATGTTTTTAATTTTTGTTTTATGAGTTCTCGATCCTTGCTGCCTTCCATGAGGACCGGGAGTGTGATGAGGAGCGTCTGGTTTGTCCCGCGAGAGCGAGTGAGCCTGCCTGCCGAACCACAGGAAATGAGCTATGTGTGACACTGGAGGAGTAGGGGAACATCAGAAGCAAGGTGCAACTTGTTTTTATTTTTTGTAACATGTCAGGCTTGTCAGGAGGGAAAACTGGTTGCTGGAGATCGGGGCATGGTCTCTCTGGCAGATGGAGACGTGCTGACAGAGTGGGTGGCCAGAGAAGTGAGCCGGATTTGTTTTAATTTGTGACTGTGGCAAGAGCACGTCTAACAATTGTTTTTGTTATGTTAATGGTCGCAAACAACATTGCAAAAATGGGGCTGTGGGGGTTAGTAACCTTGTCTGTTGATCCGCTAACGTGGTTGTCTCGTGAGTCGGGGGAGACTGCTGCTCGGCTCTCTCGCTAAGCGACGGAAGAAAATGGCGGCATTTTTAAATTTTTAATGAGGTGTTGTAGCCAATTAGGAAGCAGGGTGAGCAACAGGAGACATTGTGGGTGAAGGGGCATTGTAGACTGGTACTTTTTGTTTCCTGGGCATCTATTGAAAGTTAATGTACCCCTCTGGCAAGGGTACTAGCCAATCAGATGCCAGGAAATAAAAAGCCCATTTTCTAAGCAATCATACACTTAGTCACTCAATCTGTCAGCTGATCAAGCTTTAGTTTTGCCTTTGCAGGGTGCATAACAGATCGCAACACTATAACATACTTCAGTGCTAACAAGTCATTATAACAGATCACAGTGGACTGCAGAAGATACCTCATGCTCATATCTCAAGTTAGACACAGGAAAGTTAGGAAAGCCTTTTTGTCTACTTGTCCCTACTCTTCTTCTCCTCCTCCTCCTCCTCCTCCTGCTAGGGTTGTCTTCCAGTTCCACTGTGCCCACCTGCTCCATTTCCCCACCCATGCCCTGACTTTCAGTGCTTTATGAATTACCCCCACACACACACATATACACACAGCAGGGCTACCTACCTTGTCAGGATGGGACTGAAATTGAGTTCCTACAACAGGCAGTTTCCAAGCTGTAGAGGAGGTGGCATCAGAGCTAGGAGGAAGGGCCACGTGCTGTTTTCTTCCCTATGACTCCTGTGATACTAATGTGCACGTAGCCAGTTGGGTGTCATCATCACCCTGACCCAACCTGTCTCTGTCCACAACACCACAGTTGCAGGAGGGGCCAACATGTAAAATGGCAAGCACCTCCTGGCTAGGCCACAGGTGTCACCAGTAGAAAGAGATATCATGCACCCCAACCCAGGAGACAGAGATTGCAGCCTGAAGCAACACTTCCACCCGTCGCTGGAGGGCAGAGATTCACTGGGTCTGTAGTGCAAATAGTTGTGCTGTAGGCACACTGGACATACTAATCCCATGGTTAGCTAATAACCCTTTTCCTTGTACAGTATGCATTATACTTACAGAACAATGACATGGTAAGTATCATACAATTGGAGGTCAGGACTGTAAGCTGTTACCATTATTTCCTTCCTTACTGGAAATCACAATTATGTGGCAATTCCTCACATTCTTCTTCCTTTAAAGGAAAACTACACCCTTATATCTTGTACATTTTGTTTCCATGTCAACAGACAACTCTTTTCATGTAGCTGTAAGGGATATATATATATATATATATATATATATATATATGTATATGTGATTACTTGAGTTTATTTCCACTGTTCATACTAGTAATCATGGGGGGGGAGGTCTCCATTTTCTGGTTGTTGAAATCTCATTGTCCTTGACAGCTGCATTAGCCTGTAAGAATATGGTGTATCAGCACCCTTTACACTCCACAGTATGCCTGTCTGCTTAATTAAAGTTCAACAAAACAAGTTGCAGCATGGTGTGAAATACCACATTTACCTTCAGTTAGCTTTGCAAATTGTCTGAGTTGTTATGCAGGGTTTTCCCCTTTAAACTGCATTCAATTTGTGTGTTTTCAGAGAGTTTTTTTTCAGGATATTTCTGCTTTCAGCATAGAGATGCATAGTATAAATGGTTGCTGTGACATCATGTTCTCATATGCTAATGCAGATCTCATGGACAATGAGATTTCAACAACCATAAAATGGAGACCCCCAGGATAGTTATAGGGTATTATCATGAACAGCAAAAACAAACTAAAGCAAACGTGTATGTCCCTACAGCTACAGGTCGAGTTGTCTGTTGACATGGAAACAAAATTTACAAGCTATGAGGGTGTAGTTTTCCTTTAATGGAGAACTGCCTTTAACCTGAAAGTCTGTATTCGGACTGTATATTGCTGTTAATTAATTATTTCTGTTGTTGGATTGTGTTGTTTAATTTATGTCAAGTTGATTTTTGTTTGTCAAGTTTTGTTTTATTTATGATTTAGCTTTCTCTTTAGTTTGATTTTTAAATTTGTATTGTCTTTTGATTTTATTTTATTATAGGGAGTTTAGATATTATTGTCACTGGTGCCATGTCTGCGGATGATGATATTTATTGTTATTCTCTCTCCCCCCCGTCATGCACTATACATCCACCGCTCTTCATGCCCTCTGCCATTTCTTCCCCCTCCGATTGCTTTTCCCTATATACCAACATTGTAGGGCCTTGGGAATTGCTTCTGGAGGGTGTCAGAGGGGTGGGGGGTGTGAACAGCAATGGATGGATGGGGGGGGGTGCTCGCATCTGAGTAGTTAAGTCCAGAAGACGCCCTGGGGCAAAATGGAGTGCTGAACAGGGATCTCCTTGTTTGGTCTTCATACCCAAGGGCACCATCTCTGTAAATGGTGGGCAGGTGGTTGGGGCATCCCAGGAGTCCTATCCAACCCGGGCGGTATTGTGCAATGCCAGGTCCATTGTGAAAAAGACTGCCATTATAGCAGACTTGGTGGGCACAGCAGACCTGACTTGCGTCACCGAAACCTGGCTGGATAGTAATGCTGGCCCAGTAGTTGAGGCAGCAGTTCCAGCTGGGTATTCGGTGATACACTGCTCGAGACTGGATCGCAGGGGTGGGGGGGTTGTGTGCTGTTTCAAGACCGAATTGGATCTCACTAGTGTTCCAGTGGAGGAGACCAGATCCTTTGAATGTGTCATAGTGGCAGGTGGGGACTATAGGATAGCACTCATCTATCGTCCACCCGGTGACGAGAAGCTATTCCTTAAGGAAGTGGCGGACTTCGTCATCGACCTGGTATTTGAGTTGCTCAGGTTGTTGGTGCTGGGTGACTTTAATGCCTGGATCGATGACGAACTCTCGCAATTTGGTCAGCACTTCCTCCAATTGATGTGTTCATTGGGCCTCACACAGGTGGTTACCTCTGCCACTCATAAACACGGCCATTCGCTGGATCTGGTCTTCCTGCTGGGGATGGAGGCCTCTGACATGGGGGTGAAACCTGTTGGATGGTCTGACTATCACACTGTGAGATTCAATTTTTACACCCCCCTGCATAGGCCTACCCCTGTGGAGGTGGTCAAGTACCACCCTTTACGGGATGTTACTCCTGAAGGCCTAATCGCAGTTCTTGACCTATCAGAACTTCCTGGGACGAGCTCTAATCCTGAAGAGCTGGTGCTAGCCTATAATAAGGCTGTTACCATTGCTTTGGATTTAATTGCTCCCACCCGTGTGCGCCCTCTCTCCCTTCACCCTCGATCCCCTTGGTTTGATCGGGATCTGAGGGAGATGCGGCGACTAGGACGCAGGTTGGAGAGGTGCTGGCAAAAATCTGGCTTAGATGCCGACCATCTTAGACTCCTAGAGCACAATGAACTCTATCAGTCAGCAATTACTCATAAGAAGGCAGTATTCCTGTCCGGAGAAATTGCTGCTGCACAGAATCAACCAGCTCAGCTCTTTCGAACCGTAGACAGGCTGTGCAACCCAGCCTGTCTGCAGGTTCGTCGAGCCTTTTCACAAATCCAATGTGAGGAGCTTGCTCGATTCTTTGCAGATAAGGTGGCCGACATCAGAGCCGAAACTCGCACCGCACTCTCCATGGTAGTTGCTGTGGTCCAGTCTATGGTTACAAGTACCCCGTTTGCCTGGAGTTCCTTCGAAAGGCCAGAAATCGATGATGTTATGAGGATTGTCCAGGGTATGCATACCACAAGCTGTAGTTTAGACCCGGGTCCCACTGGCCTGATTATGGACTGTGGTGAGGTTATCATCCTGGTTCTAGCTAGGATAGTCTGGTGCTCCTTAGACTCCGGTGAATATCCCTGCTTCCTGAAGGAAGTGGTGGTGACACCCGTGTTGAAAAAGGCTTCTCTGGACCCAGACTCCCTAGCCAACTACAGACCTATCTTGAACCTCCCCTTTGTGGGGAAGGTAATCGAGAAAGTGGTGTCAGCCCAGCTGGACAACCATTTATCCATCCATAACATCTACGACCCTCTTCAATCAGGTTTTCGAAAGAGGCATAGCACTGAGACTGCGCTGGTTCGGGTGCTCAATGATCTCCTGATGGTGAGAGACCAGAAAAAATGGTCCATTTTTGTCCTTCTGTATTTGTCAGCAGCATTTGACACCATAGACCATGGGGTGCTGCTCGAGCACCTGAGATGCATCTGTAGGTTGTTGGGTTTGGTACACAGATGGTTTACCTCGTTCCTCACAGGTAGAACTCTGAGGGTGGTAACGGGGATATTTTTCTCTGATCCTACCGCTCTGTCTTGTGGGGTGCCTCAGGGCTCTGTGCTGTCCCCCATGTTGTTTGCGGTGTACATGCTTCCCCTCTGAGACATTGTAAGATGATATGGGCTGGAGTTTCATCGTTATGCCGATGATACCCAGCTCTATCTATCTTTTGCACCTGACCAGAATAGAGCACTCTCAGTGTTTAACAACTGTCTCAGCAAGATCCAGGGTTGGATGAGGTCCAGCTGGTTGAAGTTGAACTCTGGCAATACGGAGGTGATGGTTGTGGATCCTGGCTGCCGGATTGAGGGGCCGGGGGCAAATCAAACCTCAGGTTTATTCCTGGGATGTGGAGCTCCCCTGCCTCTGAGCAGGTGCGAGACCAGGGGTGATCCTTGGCGATCAACTGACATTGCGTGTGCAAGTGTCGGCAGTTGTTAAGTTATCCTTTTACCATCTTAGGAACATTGCTAGGATCAAGCGCCTTGTTCCATCTGGTGACCTACCTACACTGATCCATGCCTTTGTGACCTCTCGTTTGGACTACTGCAATTCCCTCTACTTTGGACTTCCTGGGGTTGATATCCGCCGCTTGCAGCTAGTGCAGAACTCAGTGGCCCAATTGTTAATGGGGACCTCATGTTCTTCCCATATTACACCGGTGCTGCGGGATCTGCACTGGCTGCCGGTTCAGTGGCAGATCACCTTTAAAGTTGGATTACTGACATATAAAGCCCTACATGGCTTGGGCCCTGATTACCTGAAAGATCTGGTGCCTTACCTTTCGATGCGACCACTCCACTCAGCCAACAAGGGGTTGCTAGAGATTTTGAGGGTAGTCTTAAAATCTTCTGGCGCCCGAGCTTTTCGTTTTGTGGCGCCTACCCTCTGGAATTCTCTACCCCGTTGGATTAGAGAGTGCATGACGGTGAAGGGTTTTAAAAAAGGCCTAAAATTCTTTTTATGGAAAAAGGCGTTTGGTGATGACATATTTTAGCCTGGATCTTAATTTGTTTTATAATGTTTTTATGACTGCCATTTTTGTAATGCACCTTAATTTTAGAAAGGCGCAAAAGAAATAAAGTTTATTATTATTTTCTGTGGAAGCTGTTGCTCAAATAAAGGTCCTTGTTCTGTTCTATGTTCCTAACTTTTTAGCTAACTTGGTGGGTGTTTCTGATTCACACACTAGTGGTAAGGCTCATTTTAGAAGCATATGTTGTAGTTTAAGTGTTTGATATTCTTGTCTCATTGCTTTTTCCACTTTCAGATTAGCGAGTCCCTTTAGGACTCTCTCCTCTGAAAAGGACTAGCATCCACCTCTCTCCCTCCCTCCCTTCAGAACTCCTGTTACTTTTTTGTGGCCCCCTCCCTTCTCTTTCCACTGTGAATAGACTGCCAGACTGCCATCCACAGTCAAGGTCTGAAGCCACCAGCCCCTCATAGAAGCTCTGGTAGTCTGATAGCCACAGCCGTGGTTCTCTGACAAGCCTGACCTGCCAGATTGCCATCCGCAGTCCAGGTCTGAAGCCACCAGCCCCTCACAGAAGCTCAGGTGGTTCTCTGACGAACCTGACCTGCCAGACTGTCATCCACAGTCTCGGTCCGAAGCCACCAGCCCCTCACAGAAGCTCAGGTAGTCTGAGAGCCACAGCCATGGTTCTCTGATGAATCCGACATGCCAGACTGCCATCCACAGTCCAGGTCTGAAGCCACCAGCTCCTCACAGAAGCTCAGGTAGTCTGAGAGCCACAGCCATGGTTTTCTGACAAACCCGACTTGCCAGACTGCCATCCGCAGTCCAGGTCTGAAGTCACCAGACCCTCACAGAAGCTCAGGTAGTCTGAGAGCCACAGCCATGGTTCTCTGACGAACCCGACCTGCCAGACTGCCATCCACAGTCCTGGTCTGAAGCCACCAGACCCTCACAGAAGCTCAGGTAGTCTAAAAGCCACAGGTGTGATTCTCTGATAAACCCAACCTGCCAGGCTGCCATCTGCAGTCCAGGTCTGAAGCCACCAGCCCCTCACAGAAGCTCAGGTACGGACTTGCCCTCAGGGACTGATTTCCTCCAGGAAGGGAGCCCTAGCTGCCTGATTTTTCGTTTTTACATGAAGACAGTTGTCTCTGGGTTTAAATCCAGAGTCTGTTACTGCTGTGACCCAATGGCTGCAGTCAGCCCCAGGAGCACTCCGATTGGTTCCATAAGCTCTGCACTGTTGATGCTTGAATTATATTGCACTAGATTATGATTTCTGTTAATACTGTCTTGCTAGCATTTTATAATTGAAGTTTGCTGATTTGATCTAAATGCCTGTAGTGTGTTCCCTCATAAGACCCAGTAGCGATTTCAGCTCAGGCCTTTGAACCCCTCCTTCACCTTTTTACTCTAGTATTGTGTTTTAAATAGCCCTGTTCTTGCTCTCTCAGACCTTGTGGCACCTTGCCTAACATTTTGGCCTGCAAACCTCCATTTAAGCCATATCATTTTGCATTTCTTTCAGCTCCATGAGCAGCCCCCGCCTCACTTTCTTATTTAATTCCTCTGTCCTTCTCTTTTCAGGTAGTCTGAGAGGTCACAGCCTGGTTCTCTGATGAACCCAATCTGCCAGACTGCCATCCGGCAGTCCAGGTCTGAAGCCACCAGCCCCTCACATAAGCTCATTTACGGACTTGCCCTCAGGGACTGATTACCTCTGGGAAGGGAGCCCTAGCTGCCTGTTTTTTGGCCCACCCCCCCTCCCGGTCCTGTTTAAATACACTTAAACCTGCCCTGGCTTCTAACTCACTCCTACAGGCTACTGCCAGCCACGCCCGCTCACCACGTCCCCAACCTCTATTAAATCCCCAACTGCGCAGTTCTCATCTACTCTGCTCTTATTAGCTATCAGTAAAGTTCTCCCACCTCCTCCTGAAAAGCCCATACCTTCTGCCCCAGAGAACAATATTCCTGACCTCTCTCTTTGCTTAAGTATGGGAACCACTTTCCCACAAATGAGCCTGCTTATTTTTCTCAATCTAATCATCTACTCTGGAAGGGCTGCTATACTGTGACCCCAAAATGCCACCAACTTCTCCATTGAATTTAATATCTCCACTCCTACATGACTTACAACTACTCCCCAATCCTCGCCCAGAACATGCACCACCCAGACCGCTTCACCTTTGGATGGCTCTCCTATCAAGAACACATGTTGTTATGCTCCTCAGCACCTCTCTCCTATTAACAGGTTTCTCTCACTCAAATCACTGTCCCTTTAAAGAGGCTCCTAATACAGTAACAGTATGGGGACAAAAGAAGTATATCAGAACTCTCTTAAAGTCCCTAATTCTGATGCTGATCCTCATTTCAGATAATGTCCACCCAAACCCTGGTCCCCAACAGTCTAGCCCCTGTGGTACTGACAGGTCTGGGGGGCTCCACCTGGCTACCATCAGTATGTGCAGCCTCCTCAAAAAGCTGGATCTTCTCATTGCCTGGGTCACACTGCACAACCCAGATACAATATCAGTAATCGAGACATGGCTATCACCTAAGACCCCTGACACCGCAATAAATATTCCAGGTTATGCCATTTTCAGGCAAGACAGATGCTCCAAGAAGGGAGGAGGCTGTGCCCTGTACCTAAATGACACTCTAATCGGGCACACGCTACCTATACCTCACCCTGCGAGCAACATCCAGGTTCTTGCCACAAAAATATGTCTGGGGACCCACCATAAAACACTGATGGTGGCGTCAGTCTACATACCCTCCAAACTTACCAACCAAGGATTGAACTCCATACTGGATGTCATTCACTCCCTAGATCAGAAATCTAAAACTATCCTTCTTGTGGATTTTAATGTAAATTGGTCTTCCACCAATACACATAAGCATAAAGATGCCTTGACAGTTGCCAATTTCTCCCAAATGGTTAAGACACCCACCTGAGTAAACTACAGAACAGGTACCTCAGCTGTTCTGGACATGGTTCTCACAAACCACCCTGAACACATTACTAATACAGTAGTTCTCCCCGACTGTATAAGTGACCACTCACCAGTCCTACTCTCATGGTCCAACAAATTCATTAAGACCCCCCTAAAATCATCAACAGTAAAAAACTACTACCTGGCCACCTGTGGCTGCTAAAAACACGCCTACGAGCTCACGACTGGTCACCTATAAATGCAGCCGCAGACGTGGAAACTGCACTTGACTACTTTATCCAAAGCTTCAACACAGTCTGTGATGCACATGTACCCTTCATAAAATGTAAGATTTAAGGTGATAACGACCCTTGGATCAACCTTGGTCTCCTTGAGCAAATGAAGTCCCGGGATCACCTCTGGCAATGTGCTAAACTGACCGGAAACAGGGCAGACACTCAAGCCTTCAAAGCAGCAAGAAATGCCTGCACCTGTGCGATTCAAAATGAAAAGGCCAACTACTACAAAAGAGTGCTAAAAACTCATGGAAAGATGGAAATAAGTTTTGGGCCAACCTAATGGAACTAACTGGAAAAAAAAACAAAAGTCCCACCTGCTATGGTCCACCTAAATGGCCACATCATCACAGATCAAGTCACCATGGCAAATGCCTTTAATGCAGCATTTACCAACCTTAGCCATGTTTTACTGCCAACTTTCTTTGATCCCCCTCAAGATACCATTAACTCAGTCTTGTAGTCTAGTTGTCCCCCCTCCCCATCACCCCTGCAGTACAATAATAACACTGTCCTATCCCTCCCTTTAGTCTAGTAGTCTCCCCTCCCCATCACCCCTGGAGTACAATGCCAACGCATCTGTCCTACTCCCATGTGGTCTAGTCTGTCACCCCTGTGGTACAATAGTAACACTGTCCTATCCTCTCCCTTGTAGTCTAGTCGCTTCCTCCCATCACCCTGTAGTACAATAATAACACTGTCCTATCCCTCCTTGTAGTCTAGTTGCCTCCTCTCTCATCACCCTGTAGTACAATAATAACACTGTCCTACCCCCTTGTAGTCTAATCATCCTCCTTCCCCCATCACCCCTGTAGTACAATAATATTATCCTATCCCTTCCTGGTAGTCTACTCATCACCCCTGTAGTACAATAATAACACTGTCTTATCCCTCCCTTATGTCTAGTTGTCCCTCTCCCCATCACCCATGTAGTACAATAATAACACTGTTCTATACCTCCCTTGTAGTCTAGTTGTTCCTCCTCCCCATTACCCCTGTAGTACAATAATCACACTGTTCTAGCCCTCCCTTGAAGTCCAGTTGTGCCCTCTTCCCCATTATCCCTGCAGTACAATAATAACATTATGCTATTCCTTCCTGGTAGTCTAGTCATCCTGCCTTCCTCTATCACCCCAGTAGTACAATAATAACACTGTCCTATCCCTCCCTTGTAGTCTAGTTGTCTCCCCTCCCTATCACCCCTGTAGTACATTAATAACACTGTCCTATCCCTCCCTTATAGTCTAGTTCTCTCCTCTCCCCATCACCCCTGTAGTACAACAATAACACTGTCCTATCCCTCTTTTGCAGTTTAATTTTCCCTTCCCATCACCCTGTAGTACAAATACACTGTTCTATCCCTCCTAGTAGTTTAGTCATCCTCCTCCCACATCACCCTGCAGTGCAATAACACTGTCCTATCCCTCCCTTGTAGTCTTGTTGTCCCCCTCCTCGATCACTCCGTAGTACAATAATAACACTGCCTATCCCTCCCCTGTAGTCTAGTTGTAACCCCTTCCCCATCACGCCAGTAATACAATAATAACATTATCTTATCCCTTCCTGGTAGTCTAGTCATCCCATATCCCCCTATCACCCCAGTAGTACAATAATAATACTGTCCTATCCCTCCTTTGTGGTTTAGTCGTTTCCCCTTCCCCATCACCCCTGTAGTACAATAATAACATTATCCTATCCCTTCCTGGTAGTCTAGTCATCCCCCATCCCCCTATCACCCCAACAGTACAATAATAACACTGTCCTATCCCTCCTTTGTGGTCTAGTCGTTCCCCTCCCCATCACCCCTGTAGTACAATAATAACACTGTCCATCCCTCCTTGTAGTCTAGTCTGTCCTCCCCATCACCTGTAGTACAATAATAACACTGTCCTATCCCTCCTTGTAGTCTAGTTGTCCCTCCCCATCACCCCTGTATGCAATAATAACACTGTCCTATCCCTCCTTGTAGTCTAGTTGTCTCCCCTCCCCATCACCCCGTAGTATAATAATAACACTGTCCTATCCCTCCCTTGTAGTCTAGTTGTCTCCCCTCCCCATCACCCCTGTAGTACAATAATAACACTGTCCTATCCCTCCCTTGTAGTCTAGTTGTCTCCCCTCCCCATCACCCATGTAGTACAATAATAACACTGTCCCATCCCTCCCTGGTAGTCTAGTCATCTCCCTCCCCCTTCACCCTGTAGCAAAATAATAACACTGTCCTATCCCTCCCCGGTAGTCTAGTTATCCTCCCTCTGCCGTCACCCCTGCTGTACAATAATAACACTGTCCTGTCCCTCTCTTGTAGTCTAGTTGTGCCCCTCCTCCATCACCCCATAGTGCAATAATAACATTGCCTATCCCTCCCTTGTAGTCTAGTTGTCCCCCCCTCCCCATCACCTCTGTAGTATAATAATGACACTGTCCTATCCCTCCCTGGTAGTCTAGTCTGCCTCCCTCCCCTATCACCCCTGTAGTACAATAATAAACTGTCCTATCCCTTCGCTTGGTAGTCTGGTTGTCCCCTTCCCATCACCCTGTAGTACAATAATAACACTGCCATATCCCTCCTCTTGTAGTCTAGTTGTCCCCCCTCCCCATCACCCTGTAGCAAAATAATAACACTGTCCTATCCCTCCCTTGTAGTCTAGTTGCCCCTCTCCCCATCACCCCTGTAGTACAATAATAACACTGTCCTACCCCTCCCTTGTAGTCTAGTCATCCACCTTCCCCCATCACCCCTGTAGCACAATAATAACAATGTCCTATCCCTCCCATAGTAGTCTAGTTGTCCCCTCCCCTTCACCCTGTAGTACAACAATAACACTGTTATATCCTCCTCTTGTAGTCTAGTTGTCCCCCTCCCCATCACCCCTGTAGCAAAATAATGACACTGTCCTATCCCTCTTGTAGTCTAGTTGTCCCCTCCCCCATCACCCCTGTAGTACAATAATAACACTGTCCTATCCTTTCCTGGTAGTCTAGCTGTCCCCATCACCCTGTAGTACAATAATAGCAACACTGTCCTATCCCTCCCTAGTAGTCTAGTCATCCCCTCCCCTATCACCCCAGTAGAACAATAATAACACTGTCCTATCCTTTCCTGGTAGTCTAGTCATCCCCCACCTCCCCCTATGACCCCAGTAGTACAATAATAACACTGTCCTATCCCTTCCTGGTAGTCTAGTCATCCTCCCTCCCCCATCACCCCTGCAGTACAATAATAACACTGTCCTATCCCTCTCTTGTAGTCTAGTTGTCCCCCCATCACCCCTGTAGTATAATAATAACACTGTCCTATCCCTCCCTTGTAGTCTAGTCGTCCCCCTCCCCCATCAACCCTGTAGTACAACAATAACATTATCCTATCCCTTCCTTGTAGTCTAGTCATCCCTCCTCTATCACCCCAGTAGTACAGTAATAACACTGTCCTATCCCTTCTTGGTAGTCTAGTCATCCTCCTCCTCCCTATCACCCCAGTAGTACAATAATAACTCTGTCCTATCCCTCCCTGGTAGTCTAGTCATCCCCTCTATCACCCCGTAGTACAATAATAACACTGCCTATCCTCCCTGGTAGTCTAATCATCCTCCCTTCCCCATCACCCCTGCAGTACAATAATAACACTGTCCTAGCCCTCCCTGGTAGTCTAATCATCCTCCCTTCCCCATCACCCCTGTAGTACAATAATAACACTGTCCTATCCCTCCCTTGTAGTCTTGCTGTCCCCTATCACCCCTGTAGTACAATAATAACACTGTCCTATCCCTCTCCTTGTAGTCTAGTTATCCCCCTCCCCATCACCCCTGTAGTACAATAATAACACCGTCCTGTCCCTCCCTTGTAGTCTAGTTGTCCCCCTCCCCATTACCCCTGTAGTACAATAATAACACTGTCCTATTCTTCCCTTGTAGTCTAGTGGTCCTCCCTTCCCATCACCCCGTAGTACAATAATAACACTGTCTTATCCCTCGCCTTGTAGTCTAGTTGTCCCCCTCCCCATCATCCCTCTAGTACAATAATAACACTGTCCTATTCCTCCCTTATAGTCTAATCGTTCCTCCCTTCCCCAATCACCCTTGTAGTACATGACTAACTCTGTCGTATCCCTCCCTGGTAGTCTAGTGGAATCCCTAACCCACGATTGAGTGCTACCATCTCTCATCCAGCTACACCTGAGGACCCATTACTCCCATCCCTCCACACAATTGCCATGCTGTTGCTTGAGCGATGGCAGCTGGCACAACCTTCTGCTCACCCTCTCTGCTGGCTGCCATCTGACATGCACTGCAAACCATGGCCAATACTGTAGAAACAGCTAGTACTCATGACCACGCCTCTCTGCATGTCAGACTGCAGCTGGCCGAGGAGGTGAGTGGAGGGCTCTGCTGGTCAGCATCATTGTTAGTCATACCAGTGACCAGGGTGAGGGGTATCTCGGAGGCCTCTGGCAGGTGGTGGGTGGCCCTCAATCGAGGGGGGTCCACTGAGACTACGAGGGAAGGATATTTTTGATATATGGGCAGCTGGGTGGAGGAGGAACCACTAGACACCAGGCACAGCAGAGTGAATTTTTTTTCTGCAAGGGCGATAGGTGTGTGGGGGTCCACTAGCCTATCAAGGAGGGACAAGACACTGTTATTGTTGTAGTGTGAGGACGATCAGGGGAAGGGAGACCTCCGGACACCAGGGATGTCACCTGTAGTACACCTGCCATCAGTGCTCAGGGGTTGGACGCAGTTTTGGCACAGTTAAGGCCACATTTCAGTGGTGATGAACAGTGCTGCACTGGTGGCTGTTTAGTGCTGCCAAAACCTACAGATATCCCCTTGAACAATGTATGCACATGGGATGCCTCCTTTGCATGTCCACAGTGATATGCATTGCATGACTGCACCGCTGGGTTTGAGTGACACTCCAAGGACCTCTAAATATGGACCTGCCTGGAGCGCTGGCGCAAATCCCAGTTAGTGTGATACTAACCCACTTAGTGCTGCACTAACCTTTTGAATACAGGGGCCAGAGTGCCATTGACATTGCAAATGCCAAGAGTCACAGTTGATGTACTGTACTTGGGTACAGCTACACGTACTGCTATATCAGCAACACATTTTCGTATGTGTGTCACTAAAACAATTCAGAATGTTATTTCCAAGAATTCATTTTCCAGACTGGCATCTCTTTTTTAGATAACTGACCAACAAGAAATGCATTTTAGTTAGTATTTAGAACCCTTCTTACTTAGAACCAACAGGTGTTCTAGTAATAAATCATAACGCAAACCCTGGGTTTTGAAAGTCTTTTTTTTTAGCTCTTGTGGAACTAGTTCTGACAACCCTAGCTTCGAGCAATTAATTTCCAAATGTGTCCTGTGGGAAAAGAGTCTGGGGAGCATTGCAGAAAAACAATATGGGGCATAACAATAAAGGGGCAACCAGTGACAAAGAAATAAAATATTGAACAGGTGTTAAAAATACCAACATCAGTACAGATAACAAAATATGGGGTAAAAAGAAACAAACAATCCATTGATTTGCTCTCGAGGTTTACTCAGTTGCCATGGTAACCTCTCGAAGTGAATTCAGCGAGATTGTTAACTGATGACCATACATTGTGTTGTATAGTGTATGGTCAACAGTTACTTAAGAGGTGGTCATTTCAATAAATGTCTGCAATCACGCCACGATTTCAGACTTCTCCCCCCCCAACACAAGGAACCAGACACATCTATGTCTCCGATCACCCGCTTTTACAGATAAAGTTTGTTTCTTATTTATTTTACATCTACATGCACCCGCTGTATTATTAAAGAAATATGCCCTTACTTTGATTGAATTGCTGGGCAGCATTCACCATCTCGGTTGCTCTCACCACCGTGGCCATTTCTCAGAGTCTGGTACATTTCCAAAGTGAGCATGTGTGGATTGTTTCAGGTTATCATACCATCGATGTGATGTACCATCGATGGGTTAAAAGCATCGTTACATCGCATCGATGTTACAGCAGACCTGTAACAAGATAGATTTTTGATGACAACAACGTTTCACCATACATTACATAGAATAATGGATGGGTGGCCATTCACAACAAGGCTGTGTTTCCATCGAGGGAGATGATTACATCACAGAGACCTCAAGAGCAAAGCTCGAGAGGCCTCCTTGATGTCATCAACTCCTAAGATGGAAAATGGCCTTAGTTGTGGATGTTCGACCATCTGCTATTTTATATAGTATATGGTTCGGGCTTATTTACTTTTTTGTGTCTGTTTTCCCTCAGTTCTTTGGTACCTCTGCAATACTTGCTGCTGCTCATGCTCTTGCCTGCTTCTCCCCGATACTCGCAATGGATTCTCCGGACTCCCGCTCGGTCTGGCATGTTTTCATTTTTCTGGTTTTGGCCTTGTGCCTTTTTAAAATGAAATTAAAAAAAAATCTGTGACACGGAGCTGTGTAAAGCTATTTGTGTCAAATCTAGGAGGGCACACTGCTCGGCGATCGGTACATCGCACCATCATGTTTCCGTGTTTTTCCCCATTTGAGCCAGCTGAGTTAGCCAATAAGGTGACAGTTCAAGGCTAAAAAGTTGTACTATTGATGTGATGTCAGAACGATAATACAACAACTTGTCTGACCTTTGAACTGTCCTACAAAAAGATTTTACAAGCCAGTGATTTCCATCCACAATAAGCCCTAACCATATGCTATAAAAGTTCCGAGCAGGCTGATTTTCATACAGAACAAAGGCTAACTACTCTAAGAGTACGAAAATGGAAAAAATACCAGTATTAGTGGTAGATGTGTCAAAAGACATACTATAAACAACAAAGCAAGCAGAAGCCATTTGCAATAGCCAGCTGAGTCCTGTTCACTGTAAATCTGTTTGGTGGGGACCAGGGAGGTACCCAGGCTAGGGTCAACAGTAATGGGGGTGAGGGGCAGATGAGGAAGTATGTGTATGTGAGGTTGAATCTAGCATACCAAGGGTTACATGTTCTGTTTTGTTATGCTTGTGATATCTTGATCTGGATGTGTGAATCACTATTTTTTTTTTAATTTTTATTAAGGAATCCTATATGACCTTTGAATTATGTTGCTGGTTATATAATATAAACTCTGGCATACTGTCAGCGTACTGGAGTTTTGCAAAAGCATGCCACACCACTGTGTGCCTACACTCTGTCTTGGAGGCTGACATACAGCTGTTGTTCAAACAGGGGCAGGGACATCAGCAGGGCTTTTCCTTCCATAATCAGTTAGTCAATGTTATGAAGCAGGAAGTATGTTCTGACAGAGACTGCAGCCACTTCCTGTTAGCAGTAGCTAGTTATTCAGCAAAAGCAGATAGTTTGGTCTGTTTTTCTCTTTTTGTTGTACTTCACCTTCTCCTTTTCAGTTCTGCACTGAATTTCTTGTTATGATTTTGGAATCGATATTTAAGGTGTTCACAAGGCTCGTGGAGCAGTGAACCTGCCCCGTCTCAAGTCTGAAGCACTGGTGTTGTAACTCCCAGACTGGACTATATGTTTATCAGCCAGTGTCCTTCTTTCTTTCTGCTTCTAGCTCGCTCAAAGAGCGTGATGATGGGGGACCACAGCACACTTTCCAGTCAGTCTTCCTCCTCGAACCCCCTGGAGCGACCACTGAAGACTGGGTGGCTGAAGAAGCAAAGATCCATTGTGAGGAACTGGCAACCAAGATACTTTGTGCTGAAGTCCCACGCACTGTATTACTATAAGGATGAAGAAGAGGCCAAGCCACAGGTAAGAGCCTACTGGGGTTCAAATCTGTATATCTATATACTTATATTGGGCAGTCAAAAATTCCACGGGTCTGAATCAGAAAGCTGTTTCAGTGTTTTGCAAGTCATGGAGTTCTTTAAGTTGCACATTTCCGAAGTCAACATTGTCAAGAGATAAATTATGGAAGTTAACATAGACTACAGTATTATTGCTAAAAAGTACTTCTTTCAGAAAAATCTAGCGATTATGACTTCCATGCCTTTAAACTGCCACTCTGTTAATTTTATTTTTTTCATTGTAGAAACCCAAAACTGCCCCCTTTTTAACAAAGTTTCTTTTTTTCTTATTTTTGGAAGTCAGATAGATATTCTGGCATACCTCTCAACCTCCTGCCTTGAAAATTAGGGCAAGGCTTACAGAAATCGGGGACAAGAGGCCTAAAATCAGCAAATCATCTTTAAATATGGTAACATTAGCTCAGCGTGTCTGTCAAAATCTGTAGCTTTAGTGCTAAAAGCATTCTCTGAAGGAGAACTAGATTGCAGCACTAAAGTTTCAAATTATGTTATGCTTCTAAACCCTTCTTTTCAATAACAAAAATGCCAAATTTAGGAGAGACGCTGGAAAGTTTTGAGGCAAAATTAAAGGCGTCCCTAAAAATCAGGGAAGGTGAAGCGATATGAGGTCCTTAATGTAGTTCCCCTATGTCCTGACTGCATTGTTTGCAAGTCTAGTATTTTACATTGTCAATGTGGCTGCGGTAGCAGATGGCATTGGAGTCCAGGACTCTTGGCAGGTGAGGGGGAGTGCTGCTTCACTCAGTGACAAATTGAGCCCACCATCTCAACTTTATGAGCTGATGACAGTGTTTAAAGAGCTCCTGACACAGCTGAGACACCTTTGAAAAACGTAATATTCAGGCATACATGTAGCTTATAGTTTATATTTTATTCTGTAATTTTCACTCTTATTTCCCCCATTACTAAGGTTATTTGCATAAATACAGTATCTCTGTCCTTTTAGCTCTGGCTGCCTGAATACACCTGACATCAGTAGAAAACAGGAAGTTATTATCCCTCTGTACAGACAGTTGGTGAGACCCCATCTGGAGTACTGTGTGCAGTTCTGGAGACCCAATCTCCGCAAAGACATAGACAGGATGGAAGCTGTCCAGAGGAGGGCAACTAAAATGGTGCAGGGTCTGCATCGGAAGACATGTGAAGAGAGACTTAAGGAGCTTAATATGTATAGCCTTGAGGAAAGGGGAGAGAGAGGGGACATGATAGAAACTTTCAAGTACCTCAAGGGAATCAACAAAGTCCAAGAGGGTAGCATCTTTCAAAAAAAGAGTTGTGCAAGAACAAGGGGGCACAATTTGAAGATAGAGTGGGGGCGACTCAGAGGTAATTTAAGGGAGTATTTTTTCACAGAGAGGGTTGTGGATGCATGGAATGGCCTTCCGGAGGAGGTTGTGGAGTCAAAAACAGTGGTGGAATTCAAGCATGCATGGGACAGTCATAAGGCAATTCTAGGGGGTGGGGGTAGAAAGAAGTAGGCTGCTGGTTAACTAGGATCTGCAGCTTATCCATTAGGTAGGGAAATGGGCAGACTGGGTGGGCCAAGCGGTCCTTATCTGCTGTCAAATTCTATGTTTCTATGTTTCTATAATTCTATTTATAACATCAAAATATGTTGTTGAAGAGATAATTATGATGTCATAAACAGGGGATTGTGATGTCATGCATAGAGAAGCAGCCAGAGTAGATATAGTTTAGGGGACAGGGATCTTCTTTTCATGCAATTAATTTTAGTAATAAATAAAATGGGGAATTCATTACTGTAAATATATGAAGTATTAAAGAAAATGGGATGGAGCCGACTATAAATCTTACTTTTTTAAAGTTTTCCTAATACTGTCAGGGACTCTTTAAAGCAGCAGTATTTGTTAGTCATCATGTGATTTTTTTTTCATAATAATGCATTTTGAGGGCAAAAAACATATTGTTACGTATTGGGAGTATATACTATGTGTACTCTCATCTGTTACATATGCCTTATGTACTGTGCATGCTCCTTGTTGACTTGAATTTCTGGTAACCTCCTGGGTCGTGCCTGAAAATAGGCTTTTATTTGTCTAGTGCATTTACCTGGTTAACAGAAACAAACTAAATAATAATAAAAAAAACAGCACTATACTGTACCAAGTTTCCTTCTCATGTCTTTTATTGAGGGACTGAGATATGCAATTTTAAAGTTTTTTAACAGGTCCTTGCTCCCTTGTAGTGCCCCACCACCACCAAATTAATTATCGTGGTATGGTGCTGCCCTATGTACCAGCACCATCGTAATGCATTCATAGTATAAATCTAATAATAACTGTCGAAAGGTACCCTTAATGAGCGAGATTTTTAAATATTGCAAGTGGCGGTCATCTTAAATGACTTGTGTCATTAATTGAAAAAAAGTTATAGAAGCTGTTTTTTAAAAAAATATCTGAGGAAATAAAAAAATATACTGATTATGAATCTAAGAATGTCATAAATACATTTTTACAAAAAAACCTATATGATTAAAAGATTTAACGACTCACAAATACTGTTACTTTAAGAACTGAAAGCTTCCATTTTTTCTGTTCTGTAGCACATGCATAGCATTTGTTAGGCGATAAAACAGTGCACTAAAATATATTAAACTGTTATTTTGCCTAGTGTCTTTCATATGATTACCTGGTGCAAGCTATAGTTCAACAATGATTATGCAACAACAGCCCCTGACATGTATATCATTTTTGGCTGGGATTTAGCATTTTAATGTTTAACATGTACTGGAACTTGATCATGGCATTTTCCATTGTATGCGCCATGCAGGGCATGCTGTCAAAAAAGCCGAGGGAGGGTAGAGGCATGGTAGAATAACTTTGGGTACAGCTTACAGCAGATGGGGGAAGGGTTGCCCACTTAGGAGTCATCTACAGCCTCCCTCACTTAGACAGAAGAGGTGGAAAGGGCTCTAGGCAAGGAGATTAGGAAGGCAACAGCTGGAGGGGAGTCATCCTGTCAGGAGACCTCAACATACCATATGTGGACTGGAGCATACCAATGGCAAAGACTACCAGAACTCAAGGATTGGAGGCTTCCCTGATGGCCAAGTGACAGAATGTTGCACTGATGACTTGTGTAGATGACCCAGGTTCAGCAGTGAACATGAGATGGTGTGGTGGGAGGCAGGCCAGGCCAGAATAGCTGCTGCCTGGCAGTACATGTCAACTGGGGAGGGTTGGTGGTGAGTTCCACCACCACAACACCCTTGCAGCTGGGCCAGCGAGCTTGTTCCAGCCATAGAGGGAAGCTATGTGTGTGCTCAATGCCAGCAAAGGCCTTGCCCATACTAGAGAAGGTGGGGAGAAAACGTGGGGAGAGAAACCCAGAAGCCACCTATATAATGACCGGGGATTCCTTGGCTTGATATGGGTATATCCTTGTGAACAAGGTGCATCCCTATAGAAAATGAGCTTCCAGCTGGGAAGAAAAGGCATATAAAAAAAAAAGAAAGAAAGAAATCAGGCATTGGTAGACACCATCTGGGACTGCATCCTGACTCTATTAGTGGAGGAACAAAGTAGGGCAGGGTCCATTTTTGACCTAGTTCTGACCAACCAAGACAGCATTGGGGTGATTAACAGTGGAAGAGCCACTAGGGTTTAGCAAACACAACACAGTGTGGTTCAACATAGCCCTGAGATCACAGGCAGCTGACCTGAAAATGGGCCTGGGTTTTAGGAGGGAAGACTTTTTGAGGGGGGAACTAAGAGAAAGGCTCACAGGGTATCAGCAACTGGAAGGTGCAGACAGCAAACTGAAGCATGTCAAAGAAGGAACATTAGCTGTAACAAAGGGTTGCCTCAGACAAATGGGTAAGGGAAAGAAACCTATGTGGCTCTCCAGGGAGGTACCAGTGATGGGAAACAGTGACCTTCAAAGTATAGAAGGTCAAACAGACAGAGGCAAGCTGGGAGCTCTGCCCTGTCAAAAGAAAGGAAGCTAGCAAAGCAGTGTGAATGGTCAAGGCAGAGACGAAGCATAAGAAGAAGGAGTGAGGGAAAATGACAAAAGGCCTACATAAAGTACGTCAGCGCAAGGAGAAAGAACAAAGGGGTACAGTATAGAGCGTCTGAGAAAGGGCGAAATGTGGGTGGAGGAGGATGGACAGAAAGCTGATATTATAGGTTTCATAAGTTTGTTTCAAGCCTGTTAGGCAATTTGCCCATAATGGCTTGCCATTTTCAATGCTTTGTTCCTTGTCTATTGTTACTTCTGTAATATATATCTAATTTGTTTTTGAATGTGTTCATGTTTTCATTGCAGACTACTTCACCAAGTAGCACATTCCATTTTGCAACTCCCCCTTTGTGTAATCCATTGGCATTTCTGTCTTATGCATCTTACCCTTCAATTGCCACTAACGCTTCCTAGTTTCATGCAAGGTTTCTTTCCTCATGGGCCCATAGCAGTTCCAGAAGTCAGTTTCATGAAAGGCCCTATATAGTAAACATAAATCCCCTTTAGCTGTCTATACTCAAAGGGTTTACATGTTAAGATTTTTCCAATCTTTGGTCATATGACAGATTTATTCTTTTGGTTACCATCTTTGTTGTCTTTCTCTGTACATGTTTTATTTGTTTAACTACTCCTTTAGTTTGTGGTGCCCAGAACTGGCTGCAGTACTCCAGGTGAGGTCTTACCAGGGCTCTGTAAATTGGCATAAGTACTTTGCTGTCCCTATTATGAATGAATATTTCTGCTTGGTCTTTACAGTGGAAGAAAAGGGTGCCTCTGACAGGGTGCAGCATCCAGTTGAGGTGGGGCATACATTTGGAAAAAGGGTAGCATCACAAAGGAAAGGGTGTTTAAGGGTCTGAAAGAGTTGCAGGTGGGTAACGGTGGTGGAAAAGTGGAATCTTCTGCCAGAGGAGCTGGTCATTGCAAAGTTGGTGACCAGTTTCGGGAAGGACTAGGATAGACATGTGACTGTTGAGAATGACGGTGGTGGGGGCACAGCTAATGAGAAACAAGGACTGGTCCAAGCAGAACCAAGGGATGAATGATCTGCTAGAGGTCTAACCAGTGCTAGACTGGTGAGAGCCTAGCTAGAAACCAAACAGACTGGATGGAGCAGGAGACTGTTCCTGCCCGTAAACATTTATATACGATATCTCTGTGAACATGCTTTCTTGTCATAAAATACTAAGGATCCTCCTTGAACACTTACTGCCCACACTAACCAGCCTCCAATCCGTGTCTTGCCACAGGTTCAGTTTCTTTATCCATCATTGTCTTCTTTTCTGTATAGGGCTACTGCTACCACCACTGCTTTGTACACACAAAGTTTTATCTTGAGCTTTATGCTTGTCCTTATATTCTGTTAATAATTTTACTACTGATTTCTTCTTCTGCACCAGTGCTATTTCTTTATATATCTGTAGTAGCACTCAATATTTTGCCTTTATTTTTTTTTGAAACAAGAAAACCCAAACATTCCCAGCCTAGCACCCCTCAGCTGTGGTCTACCTACCACACCAATCCTTCAGACTGAAGGGTGAGCAAAATCATCTTTGCAGTGTATTTCAGTGCAACGCCATGACCCCATCTGATGGCTCATACAGCCCCTTAATACTGCACTACAGTACCATCAATCTGCAGCTTTGGAACACAAGGAGCTGAACTATCAAATATGAAATCAGCCACAATAGGAAACTATCAGAGTTCTGTAGCAGCTTTTCATTTTTTGCTGCAGATATGGGATTTCCAAAGAATCGGTGGCATGTTTAGATGATAAGAGTTCCTTATTACTACAGTTCATTCCTGTTTTTGTTTGTCCGTGATAACATGAAGTGATGGAGGGAGTGAGGGTTATTGAACAATCGGGTTAAAATATATTGGATATCCTACTAGATCTCCTAGGAAAGTCACTCCTTTGCCATGATGGTAGAATTCTTTGTTGGGAGGCAGCGGGGGATGCAAGCTGAATTACGATGCCCTGCTTTCTAATGATGTGGCTGTAGAATTAGGCAATACTCCACAGGTAGCCATGGTGGTGTAACCTTGGCCACACACCCATTTGTGGGATGACCAGGAACGGATGAAAACAATCGCAAGTGCAGTATTTTTTTTTTAGATGAAAAATGATCCACGTTTCAGGAACAGTTGTACCAGTAAAACCGGCAGTTTGGGGGTCTGCTGTTTGATGCCACAGCAGACTCCCAAACCAAATTTGCCACCTGAATGGCAGCATAATGCAGCTGCACCACAGAGTCTGATGTTTGTAGTACCTTTTTACAAGCCTCATTTTTTCAAGTATGGTTTGTATTCATTAGTTGTGGACGAGTGGACTCATGGCATAATCCAGTTTTGGCAGAAAGACTAACGAGCAGGTCAGACATTCCAAACATTTGCACACACAGTGTCACTGCCCTTGCAGATTTTAAAACACTGGGGCCCAGCTCTCACTCACAGAGTAGAAACTGCGGCTGCAAATGTGCAACCTTGCCACTGAGACACTATACAAAGCAATTTGAGGGCCACAGTCACAACGTGCAAAAAAGGACTGTGGATGGGGGAACGAGATTAGTCAAATGCATAGTGCTAGCAAATGCAAATTGCCAACAGCATTAGGTTACTGTTTGCACAGACTGGTTAGTGTGCTACACATAAAGGCAAAGATGAAAATCTGGCTACAAAATACCACAAGTGCTGTACACAATTAGCATTGTATTTTACAAATGAGTTCATGGGATGTAGTACATTATAAGAAGTATAATTAACAGTTGCAAACATTGTTTTCTTTCCTTCTTTCTTTCTTTCTTTCTTTCTTTCTTTCTTTCTTTTTACTGTGACCCTGATGTTTCACACTTAAGTACTGGGCTTTTTCAAGGGCATCCTTTCTGTAGGTTCTAAAGAAAAATTAATAAAAAAAAACAATGTAGTGTTTGTTTCTACAAAAAGAACAAAACAAAAACTAAAAAAATGTAAAAATGTAAAACTAAAAAAAGGAAAAAAACAAAGTTTGCAAGTGTTGACTACACTTCTTATAATTTACAACAACCCACAGACTAATTTGCAAAATACCATTAGCATGTACCTTTGGTGGGTTGAAGACAGGACAAATAGCCATCTCCTGCAACTGTGCATTGTACCACAATTAGCACTGCGCTATGCCCTCATTACAAGGGTCAGTGATTTCTAGATATGGAATTTCTCAACTTTAGTGATATAAAAGATGCAATTTCAGATAATTCCAAATTATTTTCATTACCATAGGTTTCTTATCAATAGTCAGTATACTACAGCAGTTTAACAGTACATAGCGCCATAGAGTACAGAATTCCAGTGAGTAGGTTACAAGTTACAACTGTCCAGTTAAAAATCAATGACATATAGAATAAAGTATGGGGTGAGGTGTGTAACAAGAATTTTACACACACGTGATGTGTTGGATGCAACATAAATCCCGAGAACGAAGCTCAAGAGATTTATCTAAGCATCGAACTCTGGGTGTGTGTATAAAATTTGAGTTTTACACACCACCCCATATTTTATTTTTTATAATTGCTGGGTATTGTTTTTTGCCACAGCAATTATATAAAATAAGACAATGTCTCTGTGCAGCTGCACTGCCATCTGACCGGGTTTCTGCGGGTTCAGTCAGACGCAGCTGTTGAAAAGAACTGTTTTTTTATTTTTATAAAGTTCCTCCAGTTTTTGTGTTTTTTTTTTATTTTTTAAATTGATTTACCGTAGAGTCCGAGTACCTGTGTAAGCTCTGGCGGTAAGTCAGCGTCCGGCAGTGAGGGAAGGGAGACGCGGTCACCAGAGCATGTGCAGGATGAGGGAAACCTGGCACGTGTTTGCCATTATAAACACTCCTTTATAAAGACAAATTACACTACGGGTTTACCTATTGAAAAAAAACAATACCCATTTATTTTTATGGCCATTAAAAATATATTTGAGTGTGCATGTGAATGTTACATTTTGGGAGAGACATTGAAAAATTCAGGTGCTGAAAAATGTGGGTCCACTGTTTCCGCAGAAGTGTTCCACACAGAGAGTTTAAATATTCAATTGGATGGGAATATGGGGAGGGCTAGGACCCTGCAGGAACAATAGGTCCCAGGGCTTAATAGGGAACTCAGGCAGACTGAATGGACTGTTGTTGTTTTCTGCCATCATTGTCTATGTAAGCATTAATCACTGACAGAGGAGGGCTCTACCGGTGGATTAACACCCCGGGGGGGGGTTGGTGCATGAGGCCGCATGCCGAGTGCTTCCAACCACTGACCGGGCATTAATCCACAGGTAGAGCCCAACACTGGAGGTGATTAATGCACTTGTAACATGGCAAGTGGCAGCAAAGTATTCTTAGTGTCACATAATATGGAGAACAACTTACATATTTTGGGGATTGCTTACTGCTCTGTATAACAGATGCTGTAGGTTGCTGCTTTTCTTACAGTGATGCTGTAAGACCGTGCGCATTCACATTCTATGGGTGACATGCTTTTATATAGTGTGCACAGATTTTGTACCACTGGTAACATTACACTGCACTATTAAATAAGTTTCAGTTCTACTTTTTTTTTAAATCTGACCGACAGTTTTCTCGTATTCGCGTTTGTTAATAGTTCGGGGAGATCGGTGACAGCAGTGCATGATGGGAGTACTGGTTTTATTCCTATCTATTGTACAACGGTACTGGCAACATTACATTTATGGCCAAAACATGTGATGGTGACCGCTTTATTTCACAGGTGTTTTTCGCTGGAGCCATCCAATGCTATTTGTACTGCTGTACGTTGGCTCGAGCTCGGAGCAACTTCATCCTAGCGCCATCTCTGTGTAGTTGCTGACTGTTGCCATGATTGCTTCATGCATGCACGTCCTCGCTACAGATACATCAACGGGGTCATCAGTGATAAGACGTCTGTTATTATTGTGATTCTCTACATTTCTTTTTTCCTGTGGCTCACATTCATAGTGCAGAAGCTGGCTCTACTGGTGTATTAATCACCACTCATTTTCGGTCATCTGGTACTTTTACACCAATGTCATGTCTCCATTTCAGTCCTGTCTGTTGACCCATGTTACAAATGTTTCTATGTGTGAATTTAAAAGCTAATTCCTTTTGGGGGCTAGAGCAAGACCGAGCTATTGCAGACCGGTGTGGCTCACACCAGTCTCAGTCTTTCCCATGTTGTTTATAAAGCCAGTGGTGTACACTATTTACAGATAGCGGCATTCATAGTGGTGTCACACTGGTATCTTGAGAACTGCAATGTGGGACCCATCCTACAAGGAGTTCTCTGTGTGTTGTGATACTAAATTACCCTCAGATAGTGAGGTGAAAAGTGGCCACCATTTACACAGCAGTTGAAACCACCTACACCAGTTCAGCTCGTCTGCCTGGGAGTGGAGCAGAAGAGCCACGTCAGTTGCCTGCGTGGTTTACACATGTATGCAAATGTATGCCAGTGTGGCTGTCCAAACCATTTGCACTAGTGTAGCAATGCCCTATCTCCCTGCTCCCCACCCTTACTAAAATGCAGGAGCATAGTGCTTTCTCAGCTTTCCCCTTTCCTTGACTCACCCTCCTTCTTCATCCGTTTCCAGTCTGGTTTCCGTAGATACCACTCTGCCTCCTCCTCCTCCCTCCTCCAGCTTACTGACTCCATTCCCTTAGGTATGGTAGAGGGCTTTATCACCTCTGTCATCTGTGTTGACTTGGCCAAAGCCTTTGATATTGTAGCCAACCCTATTCTCCTTGACAAACTTATGGCAGTGGGGCTTTTCATCTTTGTTACCAACTGGTACTGCTCCTATCTTGAGGGTAGGACTTGATTGGTTAAAACTGGAGATTCTTTATCCCTTCCACTCCCCATAAGCACTGGAGTCCCCCAGGGTTCCTTCCTTGGCCCTATTCTCTTGTCAACTTTCCTGAATGACCTCTCCACTGCCTGTACCTCTCCGTCCATCCATATGTGCACAGATGATACAGTTCTTTTTGCCTCTGGTTCCACCCTTTCTGATCTAATGGTCAATCTCCAGCCGGACTTTAACAATGTCCAACACTGATTCCATTCAAATCAAATTGTCCATCAATGCCAAAAAAATGGTCTCCTTGACCTTTGACTCAAGGCAGAAGCTCTCCAGTTTTGCAGTCCTCCCATACTGCCACACCCTTGATGGAACTGCAATTGATGATTTTCCCTCCTTTAAGTACCTTGAAGTCTGGCTCGACCAACATCTCGACTTTTCTGATCATGTGGATGCCATCCACAAAAAGACACCCTAAACTAGAAGCCATGTACAGGCACCATGACTGCATACCCCGCTACCTTGCAGAGTCATTATCCAGAAAATGATTCCCCTGTTTTTGACTATGGAGACATCATTTACAATGCTGCTTCTAAGTCCTTCCTGACCAGACTGGATTCCCTCTTCCACTCCTTCTATTACTTTGCTCTGGACTAACCACCCTGCACTTACCACTGTTCCCTGTATACCTCCCTCTCCTTTCCCTCCCTTGAAGTCAGGCGCCTTGCTCACTGTACCTCCTTTGTAGTTAAATATGGGCTAGGCTCTCTCCCCTCCTATCTCAGCTCTCTCTCTTTCTGCTCCCTCCCCATCTCGCTACGCCCTTCTGGCTTTAATTCCCTGGCACTCCCATAGGACATCCTCAGCTGGCCAGGCTGCCTTCTCCTACTGTTTCCCCAAACTTTGGAATTCTCTTCCCCTTTCTATCTGCTCTGCCTCTTCCCTAAACTCTCTCTCTCCCTCCTCCTCTTCTCCTCAAATTCATTTCTTGCAACTGCACCTGATCCCCGCCTCTGTACCACTCTTCCTATCCTTCCGCTCACTGCCCCCAACTCCCTGCCCTAGCCCCTGCTTCAAACCCTCCCCCCGCAATTGCACTCTTCGTTGATTACTTCTGGATGGCTTTGCTACCACTTGCCTACATTTATTGCTCTCAGCACTTTAATTATCACCTTCTTGCTACCCTCCTGGATGCAGTTCTGCTATATCCCATGATATTGTACATAATGCTTAAATAGCCTATCTATTTTAGCTTGTAAGTAATGCTTAGACAATTGTATATATTGGTCAAATTTGTCTATCTATTGTAGTTTGTTTTTGATACTTAGTTTTGTTTCTTCCTGCTATGTAAATTCTGTTTCTGTTGTTACTCATAAC
Organism: Neoceratodus forsteri; assembly: GCA_016271365.2. Lineage (NCBI taxonomy): Eukaryota > Metazoa > Chordata > Ceratodontiformes > Ceratodontidae > Neoceratodus > Neoceratodus forsteri. The sequence goes on along the minus strand of JADMNL010000026.1, from coordinate 85,718,008 downwards.
CCTCTTCTAACTCCCCTTCCCCCGACACATCTGGAAAGAAGCTGCTGTCAGCTCAGTATGTCTTTCCTGGTGAAACTTTTGAAATAAATATTTAAATATATAAATAAATTATCCCTGGTTCTGACTGTCGTTAACCAATAATATACTCTTTGGACAGGGATATACCCCGTGGATATGGATATAATCCATTGACAGGGCTATACATTGTGGATTGGGATATATCTTGCTAAGGCCAGAGCTGTCATTTAGATGACAACTGTGATTATTTTTCTCCATTTTTTCTTCCACATCCTCTCCCCATGGTGTGAACAATACCTCCATCAGCCAAGATGTACATAGCATGCCCTTTTGGTAGGAACACGCTTCCCTAGCCCTCCTGTAGGAACCATTGTGGTGTCCAAACCTGCTGTTAGCCCTCCTTGGCCAAGGTACACTTTCAGTAGTAGTCGTCTACAGCCTATGCCTCTCAGCATGGCTACCCGAGTTCCTGAATGGCAATATGCTGCCACGGTGTCGTTGAAGCAGCACTCAAAATCTTTGATTCAGTAAGAAAATGACTAGCTCGGTTATGGAATCCCACTACAGTTTGCTGAAAACAACTAAGGTACACCCGTTTATGTTTACGTGCATTATAATGAAGAAAACGAATGGGCCACAGTAACTTCAACCAGAGCTATTAAAAAGGGGCTCAAAGCTAATCAATTTCAGATTACAACATAAAATCACTTTCAGGTACCTTCTTTTGAGGCTGACACTAATACTAGTACTTTACTGCCAAAAATAGATTTAAATGTAGTGCACCCTGACACTACTAGTGCGAATAGCGTCCAAGACACACTTGAGCTACTAATTGAACGTGACTGCCCCCCAACGTCGCATTTTGAAACAAATCAGAAAACAATATCCTAGTCACTAAATAAAGAAAATAAAAATCTTATGGATATAGATCAAACTACAGCTAATAAAGATTATCCCAGACAGATATACATATTGGGCAACTCTATGATCAAGCATATAGATAGAGCTATTTGTAACCCAGATAAATCGAATGGAACATGTTCAAGTTATTGGGGAGCTAAAGTAGCTGATATCTCTAACATGTTAAATTCAGTACTTTCCCAGGCTGGCTTAAACCCTCTAGTAATAATTCATGCAGGGGTAAATGACATCTTAAATGCAGATATTACACAATTAAAAGAAAACTATGTTGCATTAAACAACTTATTAGTAGAGAAATGTTGTACAGTGTGTTTCTCAGAAATTCTACCAGTACCAAGGGCCACATTTGCCATATCTAATAAAATCAAACAAGTAAATAATTGGTTAGGAATGTGGTGCCTAAGCCAGGATATCAAGTGTATCTGCCACTTGGAAGATTTTTCTGGTAGGGACTCACTATTTTGCTGGGACAGTCTTCACCTCAGCAGAAGAGGGAGTACCATATTAGGGAGGAAAATAGCTGCTGTAATTAATACTTTAAACTAAATCATAGGGGGGAGAATTGAAAAGGTCCAAATTCTCTAAAAAACCAAACTAACACTACGAGCCTAAATATCAATTCATGTAATATTCTGTCATTTAATGCCAGATCCCTGAACAGCACAAATATGGCTGAATTAGAGTGTAAATGTAAACTACTTAACATAGGCATTATTGCTGTGACAGAGACCTGGTGGGACCCTGCCTCCAAATGGTTAAAAGAGTTACCGGGTTACACATTGTATCACAAAGATAGAGTAAATAAAAGTAGAGGAGTATGCATATTCATGCACAATGATATCACATCTTTTGAACAAACTACTACAACTAATACTGAATCACTTTGGGTAACAGTACAATTTAAGGATCAGCCAAAATTAGTTATAGGTGTCTGCTATAGACCCCCTTCATCAGATTTTGAGTATACCAAAGAACTGAAAGATCAAATAACAGCTACGGCAGATAAAAGTAATGTAATGATTCTGAGAGACTTTAATATGCCTGGAATAAACTGGGAAACACTTACTGGTTTAACCACACAAGAAAAATTATTAACATGTTCATGTATAAACCAAGGATTAGAACAATTGGTAAAATTCCCTACTAGAGGAATTAACTTACTTGATCTAATCATTACTAACATAGATAATAGAATTTCAAATATTGACATTTCTGCTCCTATTGGGAATAGCGATCATAGTTCAACTTTACTGAATTTGACCACTACAAATTGTAAATTATCACTGAGCACTTTACATAAAAACTATAATAAAGGTAACTTTAAACAGATCAATCTTAAACTTAACCAAATTGATTGGGATAACATGTTTAGGGGAAATCCACAACTTAAGCATGGGAAATATTTTAAAAAATCATATTAAAACTAGAACAGACACATGTCCCATTAAAAATCAAATACAACAAAAAGGGTACAATTCCTATATGGTTTTCCAAAGTTATACATAGATAAATAAAATTAAAAAAGCATTTATTTAAGAAATTAAAAACTAATTATACATTGGGTACTAAGATTAGATATATGAATGCAGCATCATATTTAAAAAAACTAATAAAACAAGCAAAATCTAAGCTTGAATTTACATTGGCCCATTCTAAATCTAACCAAAAATCTCTTTACTTATGCATAAACAGTAAAAAGGGTGATTCAAGAAAAATTGGACCATTAATAATAGATGAGAATTATGAATACAGGGGTTGTATACAGACCCCCCTCTCAGGGGGAGGAAATGGACAAGGAAATGATAGAAAGTATACGCAGAATGGCAGAAAAATGGTAGATATTGCTGATGGGTGATCTGAATATGCCAGATGTTAACTGGAGTGCAGTTGCAGCAGCCACTTCTAAGAGTGGGGTTATTCTAGATGCCCTACAGGGGGCATGCCTTAGACAACTAGTATTGGAACCCACTTAAGAGGGAGCAATCTTAGACCTGGTTCTCTCAAATGGAGATGGAGAGAGGATCACAGATGTAGAAGTGGGTAGCTATCTGGGAACTAGCAACCATCAAACGGTATGGTTCACAATAAACACAGCAATAGAGTCAAGCCATACAAAGACAAAGGTACTGGACTTTAGGAGGGCTGATTTTGCCAAAATGGGTGAGTGCCTAAGGAATGCACTAGCAAATGGGCAGGAAGGAGGGGTGGAAGAACAATGGGGAATAATAAAAACTGCCATCACAGAGGTAACTAGCCTTTGTGTGAAGCAAATAAACAAAACAAAACAATGTAAGAAACCACTATGGTTCTCAAAGGAGGTGGCAGTAAAGGTTCAAGAGAAAAAGAAAGCATTCAGGAAGTACAAGGAATCACAGAAGGAGCAGGACAGAGAATTGTATCAGTTAAAGCAAAAGGGAGCTGATAAGGCAGTCAGAACAGCAAAGGCCCGAACCCAGGAAAAGATAGCCAACTCAGTTTAGAAGGGGGTTAAAACTTTTTTTAGGTACATCAGGGAGAGAAGGAAGACCAATGGAGGGATAGTGAAGCTTAATAAAGGGGGTAGGGGGTGGGCAGAGGGTGAAGGTGAAAAGGCAGAGATACTAAACAAATATTTTTGATCAGTATTTACAAATGAAGAGGGGGAGGTACCTAAAACAATCGATAGAAACACTCTGGATACAGAAGTTGATATCAGCCCATTTACAGAAGAAAGGGTTCTGAAAGAACTCTTAAAACTGAAGGTGGACAAAGTAATGGGGCCTGATGGGATTCATCCCAGAATTCTGAAAGAACTAGGGTAGAACTAGTGACACCACTGACTACCCTTTAACAAATCATGGGAGGATGGGGTGGTACCTAAGGACTGGAGGAGGGAGATGTGATTCCCTTCACAAAAGTGGGAGCAGGGCAGAAGCAGGAAACTACAGATCTGTTAGTTTAACCTCAGTGATAGGAAAATGATGGAATCACTCTGAAGGAAAAAGAATTGTTGAGTACCTAGAGGCCAAGAGGGCACAGGACCCAAGACAGCATGGATTCACAGCGGGAAGGTCATGCCAGATGAATCTAATAGATTTCTTTGACTGGGTGACCAAAGTAGTAGATCAGGGAGGGGCTGTGGAAATGGCCTACCTAGACTTTAGCAAGGCATTTGACACAGTCCCACACAAAAGATTAATATGTAAGTTAGCCGGCCTGGGAGTGGGTCCCAAGATGATAGCCTGGGTAAAGAATTGGCTGGAGATTAGAACACAAAGGGTAATAGTAAGTGGAGTCCACTCTGAAGACAGGGGGGTACCGCAGGGTTCATTATTAGGACCGGTCCTCTTCAATGTCTTTATAAGCGACATTGCAGAGGGACTGGAAGGAAAAGTATGTCTCTTTGCAGATGACACAAAGATTTGCAACAGAGTTGATGCACAAGGTGGGGTGGAAAGGATGAGAAGGGACTTGACAAGGTTAGAGGAATGGTCAAATGTGTGGCAGCTAAGATTCAATGCTAAGAAGTGCAAGGTAATGCACCTAGGAAACCAAAACCCAAGGGAAGAGTACACAATGGGGGGTGAGATACTAACAACAACAGAAATGGAAAGGGACCTGGGGTAGTCATAGCAGATGACTTAAAGGTGGGAAAGCAATGTGAGAGGGCAGTAAGGAGGGCTGGGAGATACTGGGATGCATAAGGAGAGACATCACCAGTAGAAAACAAGAAGTTGTTATCCCTCTGTACAGACAGCTGGTGAGATCCCATCTGGAGTACTGTGTGCAGTTCTGGAGACCCAATCTCTGCAAGGACATAGACGGGATGGAAGCCATCCAGAGGAGGGCAACTAAAATGGTGCAGGGTCTGCAATGGAAGACATATGAAGAGAGACTAAAGGAGCTTAAGATGTATAGCCTTGAGGAAAGGAGGGAGAGGGGGGACATGATAGAAACTTGCAAGTACCTCAAGGGATATCAGCAAAGTCCAAGAGGGTAGCACCTTTCAAAAAAAGAAGTGTGCAAGAACAAGGAGGCACAATTTGAAGATAGAGGGGGCAGCTCAGAGGTAATATAAGTAAGTATTTTTTCATAGAGAGGGTTGTGGATGCATGGAACGGCCTTCCGGAGGAGGTTGTGGAGTCAAAAACAGTGGCTGAATTCAAGCATGCATGGGACAGTCATAAGGCAATTCTAGGTGGTGGGGGCAGAAAGAAGTAGGCTGCTGGTTAACTAGGATCTGCAGCTTATCCATTAGGTAGAGAAATGGGCAGACTGGGTGGGCCAAGCGGTTCTTATCTGCTGTCAAATTCTATGTTTCTATGTTTCTTGTTGTACTTCTAGATTATAGCAAGGCATTTGATAAAGTACCCCACTCATTACTACTTAGGAAAATGAACAGGCTTGGTTTTTCCCAATATTTACTAAACTGGGTATCACAATGGCTATACAATAGGACTCAGATTGTTAGGATAAACTCATCCCTCTCAGATTCACGTAAGGTGACTAGTGGTATTCCTCAGGGCTCTGTCCTCAGACCAACTTTATTTAACATATTTATTAGCGACCTGACTCTATCTTCCATCAACTTTTTTTCTAAATTTGCAGATGATACCAAGATAAGAGGCAGAGTAGATTCAACTGAAAATATTGCTACTTTAAAAAAAGATCTTAATGATGTTGAAATATGGGCATAAACTAACCTTGATAAGTGTATGGTTCTACACTTCCGGAATAAAAATCCAAAGACTACCTATTGGTTAAATAATAAACAACTTAAACATTCTGAATGTGAAAGAGACCTAGGTATTATGGTGAATAGCAGATTATCAGCTAGCCAACACTGTAATAGAGTGGCCAATCCTGCAAATTCTTTATTAAAACAAATTGGTAAAACCTTTGTTAATAAATCCGAACAGTGTTTGGTCCCGTTATATAGGTCATATGTCAGGCCCTATTTAGGTTATGGATCTTCCTACTGCAATCCTTAACTTAAAGAAGACGTTTATAGATTGGAACAAGTTCAGAGAAAAATGACTAAAATGATACCAAAACTGAAACATATGTCATATGAAGCACGTCTGTCAAAAACTGGACTACACTCTTTATAACAAAGGAGACTTAGGGGAGATTTGATGTTTTTATTTAAAATATTGAAATGCCCTATTCAAATGAAAGAATGTGTATTGACATATTCTAATAAACATATTGTTGGTAGATTACATAATAAACAAATAAAAATCGAACGGGTTAACACTCATGAAAGAGATAACTTCTTAAGTACAAGAGCACCAAAACAATGGAATTTATTACCAAAATATATAATAAACTCTGAAACTATTGAGTCATTTAAAACAAAGTTAGATAGCTGGTTAACAAATCACCAAGTCAATTGACCCACTTTTGAGGAGGACAGTCTCGATGGGCCTTCTGGCCTTCTTTTGTCCAAATTTTCCAGTATATTTTTAGTTGTGTTATTTTCTGTTGGTTAGAAGAAAAGATGGTCAGAATGTTAACAAGTGGTGTGCTCCTTGTACACAGAAAATGACCCACCAAGCAAGTTAATAGTTAAGCAAAAATCTATGTGGAATTAAAAACCAATGGTCACTTAATGCCTTTAGGTCACATCTCTCGCAAACAAAAAGATTTGAAGATGAACGCAATAAGCATTCAATCGTAGGTTTCTGTTTTGTAATGACATTTGTATTAGCTTTCTAAGTCGAGCTTTTGTTGATTGCAAAAGCTTCTTAGATACACTAATGACACTGATGTGATCGATGACCCCAGCACTGGCATGTCTTGCTGACATGCCAGTCCAGGTGCCAGGAATACGGTAACACCAGAAAAATGGTGCCAAACCAGGTGTCAGAAACCTTGCACTTACACTGGCATGCCAGCGCTTGGTTGCAGCATACTGGTGTAGGTACAGAGTTTTCAGCACCTGGATCAACATGCCAGCAAGACCTACTGATGCCAAGAAGGACTCCAATCCCTGCTATGCTATCGTTAACCCAATGCTGGAACACATTTGGCAATGGGCATCCCTTGCTTATAAATTGCCTCCTGGTTGAACTCTTTTGGGGGGGTATTTCAATTAGGCTATTTACAAGCAAGTGATGCCCACCATTGATTGTGTTCTATTGGGGTAACAGTAGCACAACCAGTAGGGTAGCACATGAGGTGGGCACCTGAATCATGGCACCATCCGAAATGGTGACACAATATGTGCGAAAGCCTTAAAGGCGAGGGGACAGGGAGGGCGACCGGATGTGGTGGGGTGAGTGACCCTAGCGACAGGATGTTGCTACGCGGTACATGTGCGGGGGTGAGGACGGTGAGCATGGCCTGGGAGGGGCAGAGGGATGCAGGGGGTGGTGCTGCAGTTGGCTGCTGAGCTGCGCCGTGGCATTGGGGGCTGACCTCTGCTTGTGGTGCTGGGGTTTCAGGTTTGGGTCTGTGTCCAGGCGCTACTGTGCTTTTCTTGCTCCTGTCCCAAAATCTTATTTTTTACTTTTGCACCCCCAACATGCACTCCCTGGAGTTGAGAATCCTTAAGTAAGAAGGTGCGGGGGGAGCAAGCACAGAAAGCAATTATTTTTAGTCCCCAGCACAGTTTTTCCATGCGCTGAGGTTGTCAGGGTGGCGAAATAGTTTTCGCCGCCCTGACATCGCTCTTCTGCAGGTCACCCTTCCACGGTTGCCCACATCACATAAAACCAACAGGTAGTGTTACACTAATGCTGCCAGTCATCTGGCAGTTACTGCCTATCAACACCCCACTGATACCCCAACAATGGTGTGCAACAGCAACAGGCAGTGCTTGCTGCCGAAACACTTCACTGTATATTCTATTAATGATTTAGCTAGAGCACTATGTTTAAATCACGTTTTGTTTCTTTGCAAGACATCACATTGTGACATCAGAGCTGCACTGAGTCTGATACAACCCTGAGAGCTTCCATTCTCTCCTCCATCATTTGCCACCCACCCACCCACACACAGCAGCACAGCACCACAGATCACTCACAGTTTTTATGCTTTTTTAACCGCAGAAGCTTCTGTCCTCTGATGTTCAAACCATGCTAAATATGAAATAAGTAAAGTAGAGTAAAGACCACATGAGTCACTCCTGCCACTGGAAAAAAAGAGGTAAATGGCCTTCTAAGAAATGCTGAGAAGACAGTACACTCCTTATCTGTTGGGTGATTTAAATGGACTTTGTCATCCCTTTTTATTTTTTTATTTATTTATTTAACAAATCGGAAAGACCTGTAAGCCAAGGGCTCTTTTACAGAGGTTTTATGTCAAGTCACAAGAATAGCAAATTACAATGGTTTCAGTAAGTAGTACAACATGAGGAAAGTAATTACATCAACAAAAGAACAATATGGCAAGATAAATATAGTGTGAAGTACAGCCGGTGGCCTTGTCTGAAGAGGAGTGAAAGGGCTTACAGGGAGAGAAGTACAGGGGTGAATTGGGGTGGAAGGAGCAAAATAAGAGCAAGGAAGGAGATGCCACAATGAAGCTTAAGCAGGAAAAGACCCACAGAGTGAGAGTAGAGGGAGAGAGAACAAGGTGAAAACAGAGGAGGAGAGGAGGGAAGGGAGTGGAGGGGTAAGGAAGGGGGGATGAGGTGGGAATGAAAAGAGGGCAGGAATGAGAGAGAAAGGATAGGGAGGGAATGCTGTGGTGGAATAGCAGCAGCAGCATGAGAGCTATACAGAGGCAAATGGTAAAAGAGGGAGGTCCCAGTGCATTTAGCTGTCAGCATAGATTAGGTATAGCAGTCACAAGAAGCTCTGGAAACTAGGAATTGTTGCAGCTAGTAAATTGCACAAGTCCATTTCATATGAGCACAACTGTATTTTTGCTCGTACATTTTATATTGTATATTTAAAATATATGACATAGTAGGAATGTATCTGTTGTAGGTTTAACAATGAGCAATACAGTATATGTACAATATATGAAACATGCATGCAATGGGTTTCTTATTGGGAATGCATTATTCATATCTTGTTCATATAAGTATTTCATATGTCATACGTTTACTACTGTATGATACATTTTAAATAGACCATCTATTCAGAATATGGCTGTTGACATCCTGTATGTGAAATATATATTTTTTTCTGTCACTTAAATTTTCTTTGCTCATTTCTTCTCTTACTCTTTCTTTTTTTGTCTTTTTTCTTTATGCTGCACAGGCCCCCAGCCAGCCACTCCTTCAGGCCACCTAGGACCCCTCCACCTCTCATCCCATCATGACCCAGTTGACCTGACGTATCCCTTTGCCAGGGGGCTCCCCTCCTATGCAGGGGACTGGGAGAGGAGACTTGCCTGTAGGCATTCCTTCTAAGCTGGGTACATGACAAGGGATTGGAGCGGACAGTTCTGGGCTTTGTGGCATCATCTTTGACAGTAACTCATTGAGCTGATGCACATTCCTGAACTCCTGGCTTTACTTTGCAAACATTAGTGTGACCGTGCTAGACTGCTTGTTTTAGCTTTCTAGTTAGTTTGCCGAACTCAGGGTGGTCTTCTTCCACATACGAAATTCACTTCATAACACTTGAGACATGACAGACTCCTGCATGCACGAGTACACCAGCACCTCAGCACGTTGATGAACTTAGGAACACGCATACTTGTGACGCGGCTTGCAAAAGCTGGTTGCATCAGTTTCTATTTTTGGCAACTTACACAAAAATAACCTTATAAGTCTCACTAAATGCAACTGTGATGACAAATATTCTCCTGTTAAGCATGATGATGATAACATCAGGCACCCTATTTAATTACAGCCTAAAAAGGGCAAGGCAAGGCAAGTTTATTTATTATGGTGCCCAATCCAACATGGGCTCTGAGCGCTTTACAGTTAAGTCATAGTCCTGACACATCACATTATTAAAACAATAACCAACAGATAAAATCAAAACACATTGTACTGAATAGGCTTGCTCAAACAAAAAAGTTTTCAGCCAGACTTTAAAGGCCTCCACCTTGCTGGCTGAGGGGATGTGGAAGGGGTGTGGGTTCCAAAGAATAGAAGCTGCCTCTCCAAAGGCTCTGATACCTGAGGATTTAATCCTGGCAGGAGGGACGACTAATAAATCAGCATCAGTGGAACAGAGAGGGCAGACTGGGTAGTGTGGAGTCAGGTGCTCTTTTAAGTAGTCCAGTCCCAAACCACGTAGGTCCTTGTATGCTAAGCAAATCTTCATGGTGATGCACAAATGCAAAGATAGCCAGTGCAGAGTATGCAAGACTGGCGTAATGTGGTCACTCCACAAGGAGTCCACCAACATCTTGGCCACAGCATTCTGCACTAGCTGCAGTCAACACATCAAACCTCCAGATAGCCCAAGGTAAAGAACATTGCAGTAGTCCAAGCTAGAGGTGATAAAAGCATGGATAATTGTCGCTAGGTCATCCTACGCTAAGTATGGCTTAATCCTGGTGATGTTCCACAAATGGAAGATGCCAGATCACACAACAGAAGATACCTGATGTTCAAATGTCAGTCTATCATCCAAAGTGGCCCCCAACTTGTACTGGCTGCAGCGAGGGAATGGCCAGCCAATACAGGAAGAGACATATCCCATGCAGTAGACAAGCCCCACAACCAGATTCAATAACCATGACCTCTCTTACCTGGGTTAAAACATAACCAGTTCAAGGCTATCCAGTCATTAATCTCAGCCAAACAACAGCTTAGTACCAAAGTTGCGGACGTGTCATCAGGGGTGCAAGACAGGTACAACTGGGTGTCATTTACATAGCAGTGAAATCCCACATTATACCATCTAATGATCGCCCCTAGTGGCACTATATACACAGAGAATAAAATGGGGGTGAGGATCGAGCCTTACGGAACTCTGCAGGACAACACAGACGTCTCAGAAAGCTGAGAGTGTCCTTTCAAGGGACAAATATACTGTTTTTATAAAAACTGCCTTTAATATTAAAGAATAAGGGAAAGAAATACAGAACTAATGTGAAATGTAAGCTGAACAGTTTATTTATTTATTGAAAACTGATAACTAGGAACGGCACACTGAGCCAAGGTTCATTTCCAGGTGTGACCCAAGGGAAGGGAAATAGGGAGACCAAATATAAAACAGGTAGGCAAAATATGCAAAGTATTCATGGTAGAAAAAATGCATGGTGAAGCCAAAATACAAATGAAACAGATAATACAGTACAATGTGTACTGGCTAGTATATGTGAACCGGATAAGGAACTCTGAGGATAAGTACAGGTCAGTAACATGGCAGAATTAACTATGGCCAGGGAGGGAGCAAGAGGGGACAGAAAGAGGTTTGAGCTGGCATTTGTGAGAAAGAAAGCAAAGGGTAGTAGGGAGATTTTTCCAGATGGAAAGAAGATGTGAGGAAAACAAAGATTTCCCCGTAACATGGTTGGTGTGTGGAATGGAGAAGTATGAGAACCATGAGAGCAGACAAGAAGAGGAAGAGGAAATGGGGAAGGGAGAGGAGAGAGGAAAGATAGGAGGGCAGAGAGTCCCCCTGGTTCTGCTCTCCATTGGAGGGATCTGGGAGGAGGGCTGTCCTCCCCCTTCCCAAGCTGTCCACTTCCAGAATCAGAGGCTGGAAGTATAGTATAGTATAAGTGAACCAACCATCATATGGACAGCAGGTGGGGGTTTCTCCCACTCCTCCCAATGACGTAGGTGAACTGCCATTTGACACCCTGCATGCACAATGCAAACCCACTTTCAGCCCTCTCTGGGCAGAGCCCACTGCCCCTTTGTACCTGGTTCAGCCCATGGCCTCTGCCCGATGTGATTACCTGAGCTCACTCCTGAAACTGGATCGGATGCATGGCAGAGCAACACGCTGCTATGGGGCCATCGAGGGAGGGTCTGGCACCATTGAGGGAGGGCTCAACACTTTGGGCTTTAGCCCCACCCATGAGTTACTGTTAACATAATTTCCCTTCATAGACACACTATTCCAGGCAATAGAGACAGCAACTCAAATTGTGCAGGATGGTGCAAATAATCAGAGTGGACAGCCCTATCATACAACACACAAACAGAAACATAGAAACAGAGAATTTGCTGACAGATAAGGACCACTCCGGCCCATCTAGTCTGCCCATTTTTCCCTGCCTCAGGAAGTGGTCAGGGAAAAGAAGGCTGCCTACAAGAAATACAAAACAATGAGAGGGGAAAGGGAAATGGAAACGTACCATATTGCATCTAGAAAAGTCACCCGGATGGTGAGGGGGGCAAAGTCCAGTAAAGAGCAGTGGTTGGCACAGGGGATATGGGGAAGGGGAAAAGGGGTTCATCAGGTACATTGGGGAGTGAAGAAAAACCAAGGACCAGCTCGGCAGATTGAGAACAGAAGGAAGGTGGGTGGAGAGGCGAGGGGCCAGGCGGAGGTATTAAACAAGTACTTTGACTTTGTGTTCACTAGGGAGGAGGATGGGATATTTACAAAGCAGGACATAATGGGGAATAGAAGGGGTAGTATGTGGGATCGGGGGAGCAACAGGAATGGAACAGGAGGGAGGGAGAGGTACCCCAGGGGTGTCACATCCAGATAAGGATAAAAAGGCCAGTAAGGTAGGGGGGGACGGATGATGCTATCCCCACTGAACAGGTGTGGCAAGCCCTTAAGGCCCTAAAGAAAGATATATCTCCAGGGCCGGATGGCATTCATCCGAGAGTACTATGGGACTTGGCAGAGGTACTGGCTGCACCCCTGGCAGTGCTCTTCAAAGGGTCGCTTGAGACAGGGAGGGTACCTAGGGATTGGAGAGGGGCACATGTGGTGCCAATCCATAAAGGGGGGGGGGGTTGAGGGAAGTGCCCTCTATAGACCTGTCAGTTTGACAACAGTGGTGGGTAAATTAATGGAGAGTATACTGAAGGAACATTTGGGGGTATTCTTGGAGGAGGTGGGAGGTCTGGATAGTCAGCAACATGGGTTTGTGCCAGATAGATCATGTCAAACTAACCTTGTGGCGTTTTGTAAATGGGTAGCATTGGAACGGGACAGGGGAAAGCCTGTGGATGTACTATTCTTAGACTTCAGCAAGGCATTTGACTTGGTCCCCCACAATGGCCTGGTGGAGAAACTGACGGGGTTGGGTGTGGGCCCATTGATGGTCAGATGGATAGGAAACTGGCTGGCTGGATGGACTCAGAGAGTAGTGGTCAGTGGGGAGCTCTCGAACCCTAGAGGGGTCAGTGGTGGGGTACCACAAGGCTCAGTCTTGGGGCGGATCCTGTTTAATGCATACATATCTGACATCAGGGAGGGAATAGGGTATGAAATGAGTCTGTTTGCTGATGACTCCAAGTTGGGAGCAGTAGTTGAGGGGGAAGAGGGGAGGCCGTCCCTGCAAGGGGACCTGGAGACCCTGGTTAGGTGGACTCACACGTGAAAATTAAATTTCAGTTCCTCCAAGTACAAGGTGTTATATCTTGGGTGGGGGAGCCCCAAATACGAGTACACCTTGGGAGGGAAGGCGCTGGAGGCCTCAGTAGGGAAACAAGACCTAGGGGTCATGGTGGATGCAAGTATGAATAACTCTGACCAGTGCAGGAGAGCAGCTGTCAAAGCAAACAGGATGTTGGGATGCATCACTAGGGGCATCACTTCAAGAAGTAGGGAAGTGATTCTGCCACTGTACAATGATCTGGTTATACCACACCTTGAGTACTGTGTGCAGTACTGGAGACCGCACTTGAAGAGGGACATACAGCTCCTGGAGAGGGTTCAGAGGAAGGCTACCAAGATGATATGAGGACTAGGGGATTTGACGTATGAGGAGAGACTTGAGGAGCTCGGCCTGTTTTCATTGGAGGAGAAGAGAGACGGGGGGACATGACTGAGGTCTTCAAGTACCTCAAGGGAATAAATAGGGTAAACATGGAGGGGAATTTTAGACTAAAGCAGGGAGGTATCACCAGAGGGCACGGTTTGAAGTTGGAAGGTGGAAGGATGAGGGGGAAAAAGAGGAGAGGGTTTTTCACTGAGAGGGTGGTGGAACCTTAGAACACACTGCCTGGCGAACTGGTTCAGACTTCTACGGTGGAGGGCTTCAAGAGGGGGTGGGATAGACACAGAAAGGGTAAGAATCAGGGGATGGCCTTGCCCAGGGGGGCTGGGATGGATGATAGGGGTTTCTGGAACACAAGAGGGGGGAAAGTCTCAGTACCCATCTAGGGATCTGAGGTTCGAGCAGACTCGATAGACCATAAGGCCTAATCTGCTGGCAATCCGTATGTTAGTATGTCAGTATCACTGCAGATCCCATTTGATCTTTGGCTCATTCGCGCCCCCCCTTCCCTTTCCCTAAGATTCCCTTATGTGTATCCCATGCATTCTTGAACTCCACCACTGCTTTTGTCCCCACTGCCTTCACTGGAACACTGTTCCAGGAATCCACCACTCTTTTTGTGAAGAAGCACTTCCTCACATTTCTCCTGAATCCACCTTCCTCCAACTTCTTATCATGCTCCCTGGATTTGAATACATTTTCTTCTGAAAAATACTTCCCACTTGTACCTTGTTAAGCCACTTGAGGTATTTAAAGGTCACTATCATATCCCCCCCCTTTCTCCTTTTTTCCAGGGTATACATATTTGGGTCCTTCAATCCGTTCTCATAGGGCTTCTGATGCAGACCCTAAACAAATTTATTTGGCCTCCTCTGGACTGCTTCTGCCCTATGTCCTTTCTGAGATGTGGTCTCCAGAACTGGACACAATACTTTAGGTGGGGTCTTATCAGTGATCTGTACAGAAGCAATACCACCTCCCTCTTTCTGCTGGTGATACCCCTCCCTATGCACTCCAGCATCCCACTTGCCCTCCCAACTGCCTTGTTGCTCTGCCTGGCCACCTTTAGGTCATCTAATTTGATCACCCCAGGTCTTTTTCCTGTTTGGTGGTCTTCAGTACCCCCCCATTTTGTACTCCATCCCTAGATTTCTGTGCTCCAAGTGCATTATTTTGCACTTTTTTGCATTGAAACCCAGCTGCCATACCCTTGACCACTACTCGAGTTTTCTCAGGTTGTTGCCCGCCCTTTCCACCCCCCCTCCCGAATGTCCACCCTATTGCAGAGTTTGGTGTCATCTGCAAAGAAAGTTATTACACTCAGAAGAAATAAAACCATACAAGTAGCCAAAGTAAAGAGTAGAGGTGTTCACTTTATTTGCCCCCTGAGGAAGGCTTAATCGAGCCGAAATGCCGGAGCATACAGGAGGCAGCTCCTTACTGTTTGAACCATACCTTGGATTGTTTGCATTATCCGTATTACTGCTATTTTTAAATTCTGCACACAGTGAGTGGTGTGGGGTTGTTACAGCAACATGCAGATTCTGCATGAAGTACGGTAAGCATCTCTACTCTTTGCTTTGGCTACTGGTACCATTTAGTTTTTTTTTTATTAATTTATTGAAAGATATTGGGATTACAGTCCTTTGAGTCACAGACTCCTTTGCAAAGGCTCCACGTCAGTAAGAACATACCAGGGTTTTATTTAGCTCCAAAAATTGATTAGCGTTTTGCTCATAAAAGTGCTAAGACATTGTGAAAATGCATAGCACTTGCCTCACTGTGTTTAACAAGCGTAACACTTCTAGAAAACCTATATAAATACTTTCTGTACCATTAGCATTGTCCCAAGAAAAAAAACTGCTAATTAATTATTTAAAACCCTGCATACACTAAGTATCACAAACTTAACCATTTGGTGCAACTGTTATAAATTTGGCACAGTACAAACAAACATTTGGCACAGTACTAAACTTAAAACATTGATAGAGGATTTAAACATTTGGTGCCATGTATAATGTAGGGTTAAATCATCTGGTATCTTAAAAAAGAGGTCCCGGGTCAACACTTTTGATTCACATGGCAGTACTTCAGCTTTGGTGGGTCTTACAAAAAATAGGCCCAGAGTCAAGATAAGATTAAAGTGAGATTGAGGATCCTAGCTTAGGGAAAGAGTAGAAAGTCCCTATGCCGGGGGAGGGGGGGGCATATTTGTAGCACTGGAACCTGGTTGTAAAGTTATATACAGTCACAAGTTGCCAAGTTGAGGAGTGTCTTAAGACCAGCTTTGAACTGGCCCAGACTGGATGTAAGGGAAATTGTGGATGGTAGGTTGTTTAGCCACAGAGGGGCATGATTACAGAAAGACTGTTGCCCAAGGGAGGTGCTACAGCGTGGTACTAGTATGGGAGTGTTTGCAGAGTGTCTTGGTGCCCTCCTGAGTGAGGCTGTTTGAATAAGAGGGTGTATGCCTATCGGAGCTTGTTTGTGTAGTATCTTTCTTGCTAGAAGGCAGGTGTGATACTTAAGCCTATCTTGGAAGTTTAGCCAGCCAGTAAGTTTGTAAAGCTCACAAGTATGGGTTAGCCTGGTACAGTTAGAGACCAGACAGCAGGTTTTATTGAGGGTGAGGTTGATGCTGCGCAGGGCAGTATGATCAGGAGACCCACAAATTACTATGCCATAGTCCACCAGAGGTAGTATCGAGGAGGACACTGCTAGATGCATTGCCTGCGGGGGAATACAGTGCCTATGTCTGTATAGGATCCCTAACCTGACCAGGAGTGAGGGTGTAGAACATTATGACTATGACAGGTACTAAGCAACTCTTCAGACAGGAGAGACAGTGGTCCAGTTAAAGTGAGTAAAGGCGTGGGATACTAAACAGGATTTTTTAAAAAAGTGTTGCTTAACCAGTTTCTGTTTCTCATGAGGGCAATAACTTTCTGCTTGCCCCTTCACAGACCATAGCTTATGGATTTAAAATAAACTTTAAACCTATACACAGAAACAAACAGGAAAAGCGTTTGGACAACTATCAGAACTTCTCATGACTTAACCAAACCTTTCAGAACCTTTTGAGGTTCTTCCCTAATATCAAACTAAAATATGGTTCATAGTTACAAAGTGTTTTAGGGTTTTTTAACAAAGTACATTTATTTAGACACCTTTATGACTTGTAGGGGTAGCCCTGTCCCCCCAGCCCCTAGCCTTAACCTGACAAATCTTTTGAAACATTGGAGTTAGAATCAAGTGCCTTTGTCCTGCTACAAAGTAATGACAGGAGGTGTAGTAGAGCAGTTCAGAAGCAACACAGAGATTTGAAAGAATCTGTGAGAAACAAAAGTATGTTTTTTCTTCAATATTTTTTTCAAGATGAGCTGCAGTGATCTGTGCCATCTTGTTTTCAGCAGTGTCCTGTAATTTGCCAGGTAACCACAGATGTAACAGTAAACAAAACAAACAGCTCAGATCTTTAGAATGCATCTCTCCACCCTGCTGGAACTAACCACAGCACAAGTGCGTGGGACCTGCTGAGAAACTGGTTCAGTAACACTTTTTTTTTACATCCTGTTTAGTGTCCCCCACCTTTACTCACTTTAACTGGACCACTGTGTCTCTTCTATCTGAACAGTTGCCTAGTACCTGTCATAGTCATAATGTTCCACACCCTCGCTCCTGGTCAGTGAAATCCAATCCTCCCCCCATGACAGGATAGGTCTGTCCTGTCATCTTCATTACTTTCAGGACCTGGGTTGTCAGGGGCTCTTGGGGGAGCTATATCAGGATTTGGCTTTTTGGAATTGACCTTTAAGACTCCAGTGCAGAAAGATCTGCAGACTTGCAGTAAGATTTTAATTGCTTAATTAGGGACAGCTGTAGGCTGAGAGAGCTGAATACAAAGAGCATACCTCAGTGTGAAGTGATGGGTTGCTGGAATCGGGAGGAGAAGAAACCCTACAGAATGCAGAGCTGAAAAGGAGCTCTAAAATAAACTGTAACTGACTGTATTGGGGTAATCCTGTAAGCCAAAGATAGGCATAGTTGGGGAAGTCTACTTGGAGGCCTGCTTCAAAACAGGAAGAGCTGATGGAAGCTTTCAGACAGAGAACTAGTTCAGTCTAGGCTGAATTGGGTTCCTAGAGTTAGTGGCCCAAGAAGATCAGGGAAAGACAGAAAGGCCCTGTCCACACTACGCCACTTACAGTCTGTAACGGTTACAGACCGGAACCATTACAGTGTATCCACACTGCCTGCAAACAGTCTCGATAACAGTTTGGAACTGTTACAGCCCATCCACATTGTGGGTGCCATGTAACCGTTACGGCTGCACCCTATCCCACAATGCAGTTCGTGCTGCACTGGGGGAATGCTGGAGCTACTGCGCTCACGCGTCTGCACTATGGCCGATAACGTTAGTAGTAACTGTCTGTGAATCATGTTCAAACCACCTCATAAGTGGTTTCAACAATGGCTACGAAACGGCCTCTGTAACATTACAGGTGTAAACACAAACCATTGCAGTAACGGTTTGAGCCCTCTGTAATGTTACAGAGGCATAGTGTGGACAGGGCCTAAATTACTGCTAGATAAAGAAGTGACATTGCTGATGAAACTTTTTTTTTTAAACTGATAAACCATTTAATCTAGTACTGAGTGTAAAAATAAGAGTTTAGATGTTTGAACTTTAAAAGTTGTCTGACCCATTATTTTGAATATTCCCAAATAACCTAAGCCATATGGTTACACACTACCTGTTACTCCCTCCCCCCACTGACTTACCCCCCGGGGTGAGAGTGAGACCCAGCCATACTCTACAGGTGGCACTCTACCAACACTTGGCGCACAGAAGGGAAGCAGATAAATGAACTGTGGGAAGAATCAATGTTGACCTTCACTGGACATGGGAGTGGGATCCGCATAATCTATTTATTTAGGGCCATTCTCCATTTTTCTTCCAGTCTATTATCTTCTGCAGAAATTCTATTGCTCGCAGCACACCTCCAGTTGCCTTCACTGTGTACAGCCGCTGGGGTGAACTGCATGTTTGACTATGGACACGTCAGGGGCTGTCAGAGGTTGGACATATACAGTATCAGGATGCGAATCCTTATCTCCATGCAGGAGGAGAGTGTTCTGAGGACACTCTCCATCTCCTTCCTGGCTAAGGTAGTGCAACCAGTTCAACACAGTAAGGATGGTCAGATTCTGCAAAACAGTGAGCACACTTAATATGTCACTTTCCCTAATATTTTTGTTTTCATTTTCTGGGTAACTAGGTGAACAGAACTCTTTCCTCTCTCAAATAATGATAGGAATAGCTGTTGAATGGAGTCCAAGCCATTTCTGATCTCTTTTAGGCACACCTTACAGGGCCAGAGATCCCTATCATTCTAAGCCAAGCAACCCATTTTTAAGTTCACAATGCCTATGCGCTGCAGATGTCTTGCAGGTGTGGTGAACTTCTTGAAATAGTGGCACTGTGCGAAAACTTGAAAGGAAAGAGCTGCCGAACAGCTGATCGCTGTTCGGTGATGAAACAAATATCTGTGGAATGCAGCCAATTCTGCACATGCGCAGTACCGCCATGGCTTCTGTGCATGTGCAGAAAGATACAGTGCGGGGAACCATTCCATAGAGATCACTGCGTTCATAAATGAACAACGCATGTACACACTCCATAGAGTTCAATGGGAGAAATTTTAAAAGCTTCCTGTTATACTTTCCAGTGACGATTTAATCAAAGAAAGGCAGTCGCTTAACTAACAAGGACCTTGCTAGTTAAGTGACTGCCTTTCTTTGACAAAACCATCACTGCAGAGTATAAAAAGAAGCTTTTAAAAATTGCCCCCATTAAACTCTATGAATTGTGTCCCCGCTCTGTTCGTTTATGAACGTGGCGAATGTTCAGCATTGACAAACGCCTGTTATAATAACCTTCCATTCTGTATAACCTGGTGTAGAGCAACAGCTTCCTTCTATTGTCTTTTTAAATTTATGTGGAGTTGTAAGTGCAGTAACTAATGTACCTATTTTACAACTGTGTTTATGTACAGGTATATGTGTATATGTATTTTTTTTTTGCTCCCCCCTGCACACTTGCCAGTCACTCTTTCAGGCCTCATTCAAGGACTGATTCTCATTCACGGGAAGCTCCCGACCATCCACCACCCCACATCGCAGCCATCCCCAGGGTACCCCGATGTATCCCTTCATTGGGTGGGTCCCCTTTTTATGGAGGGGAATGCCTTACCAGCAGTTCAGTGGTCCTGGGAACTGCTGAGGCAGCAATTTGTGGATCGGGAGTCCTGGTGACGGGGGTCCAGGAGGCCGATACCTGATTGGCCTGTGTGCCATTTTCCAGTTTTCTCCCCCAGGATGATGACATGTGGGATGCAAGGCATATGCTGGCATCTGTCATGCTCCCATGGATATCGGGACCAGACACACTGCTGTCTTCTGGCCTCTGCCAGGAGTCATTAGGCACCGATCCTCTATCCCGCCCCCCCCCCAGAGAGCAGGCGAGCAGACATTGGATGCTCAAGCCTTCTCTCCCCCAGCCGGCCCTCTGAAACCCGAGTCCATTTCTGAACCTTAGTCATCGGCATCGCAGCAGTGAATCTTTCTACTGCCCCGGCGGGCCGGCTGTGTCTACATATTTTATACTTTTTTTGTATTCTCACTGTGGACACTTGTGAAAACAGGCAGTTTTTTGGTCACTATGCTAAGCAGACTAATCAATAAAATGAATAAATTTTTTTCCAGTCTTATACCCAGTCACCTTCCCATATCTACTGTACTAATACCCGATCATTTCTTATGGACTTGTTTCTCTGGTGGGGCTCATCCTCCCATGCCCCTCACTGAGATCTTCCAGAGGTATCTTGACAGGAAACAAATACGGCTCATTCTAATGGCAGGGTCAAGCCAACCCCCTTGAATATCACTGACATTTGATTTGAGCACAGCAGAGTGTCCAACACCAATACATTATCTGCTGTGCATCAGAGAGTGAGGAGAAGCTTCACTGCTTGACTTCCTCCATAAGCCACCGGGTAGTGAAAGAGTAGCTGATGCCCCCCCTGATGACTGGAGTTATGTTCCTCACTGGTTTTGCTTTTATTTTATAAGTTGACAGTGCCTCCATGGGGTGTCTCCTATGGTAGAAAAAAGACTGAGCCTCAGGTTTGGGCAAGAGGACTGCAAAGCATACAGTAGCTGAGAGGCTCTGATTGCCCAAATCTCATGAGAGGAGTCTCTTGTACCATAAGAGAAACTCCATTGAGGCTCTATTATTATAACTCACTCATGTTAGCTAGAGCGACTTATAATAAGTTGTAAGTATTTTTTCATTTCAAAAGTTAAATGAGGCTGCCCTTCTCCTGGATGTGAAGTAAAATGCATCCTAACCAGTGTTCCTGTGCGAGAGACCAAGGTACACAAGATAGGCGGTACAGTGGCTCTTTGTGCTGATTGGTGGAAATCACATGCACGATTTATAATTTGGTGTGAAACGTTGCTGAATGCTGAACAGATCCCAGGACTTTGTTGAACTGATCCCTGGGACTTATTTATTTTCTGTTGACTGAGAAAGGAGGGCTAGACAATGCTGCCTATTTTTAGCCTCACCCGGTTGGGGGATACAGATGCAAACCAATTGAAATTTTTATCTTATTTTTAGCCAGGAAGGACACATTAAGCTTGTTTCCAGGTGGGTCCTGGGAGCACAAGAAAGTTGAATGACTTGCTCATGGTCACAAAGTGTACAAGTAGTAGTTGTGGGGTTCAAACTAGGCATGGGTGGGTAGTGAAATACCTGACCCGAAGAACTACCTGCGGGTATCTCCAAACTACCTGAAATTACCCTAAAAATACCACAACGAGGGTAGTTGGTTCTGGTCGGGTAGTTACTACCCAATTCTACTACCCTAACTGTGTTTGGTGTCTAGTGGTCCCCCCTGCCAATAGGCAGCCTGGTAATGATGATTCCTTGATGATTAGTTGTCCCCTCCAGACACTGAGGGAGATTGCTGGCCTAAAGTAAAATAAAAATCTTTCCCTGGTGTCTAGTGGCCCCCCCTTTGCCGATCGTTGGCCCGATGTGAAATAATTATCTTTCTTTTCCTAGTGTGTAGTGGTTCCTTCCCTGTCCTGCACCTGTGCTCAATGTTATTGTATTCCCTGGTGTCCAGAGGTCCCTCTCCCCACCGAATCACCCATTGTCACAGTTTCTCTGGAGCCAGTGGTCCCTCCATCCCGATTCCCTGTATTATACCGTACATTCCCTGGTGTCTCACAGACCCCCTCCCTATCTCCGATTCCCTGTACTAAAGGTAGTCCTCCTCCATTCCGTGGTGTCTAGTGGATCCCCCACCATGGCCGGTAGTGTCTCACCACCCTGCTCCCCCCCACTCCAACCCTGAGCCGGTGACTGCCACAACCCTTTGCTCTCTGCCAAGGCCATCTGCCATCTGAGCTTTCAAAGAGTGCATACTTGTACAAGTACCCACTCATTGACAGCTCAGTTGGCAGCTGGCCATGGTGGAGAATGGAGGGCTGTACCAGTCACCGGCTCGTGGTTGGGATGGGAGGTGAATGGCACGGTGGGCCCACCACACTGTTCCCCCCATTCCAACCCTGAGCCGATGACTGGCACAACCCCCCACTCTCCACCATGGCCGGCCACCAGCTGAGCTATCAGTGAGTGCATAATTGTACATGTACGCACTCACTGACAGCTCAATATGTGGCCAGCCATGGTGAAGGGTGGAGGGTTGTGCCTGTCACTAGTTTAGGATCAGGGTGGGTGGGGAGCAGGGTGGTGTGGCCCTACCTGCTGAGGAAGGGGGTCTTCTAGACACCAGGGAATTGAGGAGGACCACCTTTATTACACTGGATCGGGGATAGGGAGAGGGGGCTGCTAGACACAAGGGAATGTATAATACAGGGGATCAGGATGGTGGGACCACTGGACACCAGGGAAACTGT
Organism: Neoceratodus forsteri; assembly: GCA_016271365.2. Lineage (NCBI taxonomy): Eukaryota > Metazoa > Chordata > Ceratodontiformes > Ceratodontidae > Neoceratodus > Neoceratodus forsteri. The sequence goes on along the minus strand of JADMNL010000026.1, from coordinate 85,695,283 downwards.
GACAGTGGGTGTTTGAATAGGGGGAGGGACCACTGGACACCAGGGAATATTAATATTGGGCATGAGTGTGGGTGGGGGGAGGGACCGCTATACACCAGGGAAACATAATTATTTAACATCGGGCTGGCAGTTGGTGGAGGGGGGACCACTAGACACCAGGAAAATATTTTATTTAACATCAGGCCAGCAATCAGTGGGGGGAGGCCATACATTGGGCCAACGATTGGCGGGTGTGGACCACTAGACATGTTCATTGACAGCTCAGTTGGTGGCCAGCCGTGGTGGAGAATAGAGGGCTGTGCCAGTCACTGGCTCAGGATTGGGATGGGGGAATGGCACAGTGGGTCACTAAGTGGCCCACCATGTCATTCCCCCCCATTGCGACCCTAAGCTGGTGACTGGCACAACCCTCCAATCTCCACCACAGCTGGCCACTGACTGAACTATTGTCATTGACCCATTACCCATCTCAGATTACCTGACCTGAGAATTACACTGTGTTTAGATAGGGTAGTACATTACTTGAACTACCCTACCAGGCTGGAAATAGGCAATATCTGGACTACCTGACCCAGCTACCTGATGGGTAGCCCATGCCTAGTTCAAATCCAGTCCTCCCGGTTTGCAGCTCAGTGCTACTAACCATTCTGTTATAGTGCATAAAGAGTAAGCTGTTGGTGGTATTTTAGTGAATCATAGTTGCTTACAAGCTCAGGAGGCAAAGCCTATTATTGAACTTGCCACCCAAGGGTGGATTAGTTATCTACATAATCAAATTTGGCATTACCCATAAATTTATCTAACGTACCCTTAAACATATCCATTGTCTTACTCTCTACAATTGAGGTTGGCAATGTGTTCCATAAGTTAACTATTCTCTGAGAGAACCACTGATGTCTTTTTTTTGTTTTACAATTTACCCCTTTTAGTTTAATGTTATGAGATCTAGTTTGTGATATACTAAAGTTTTTTTCAATACCTAGAGTTTCAGTAAGTCCAGGTTTGCTTATGGCTTTATAGATCAAGCAAAGGTCTCCACGAAGGTGTCTGTACTGAATGGAATATAGGCCCAGTGTTTTCAATCTTTCCCCATAAGGTTTATCTATCATACCCTGAATCCTTTTGGTCATTTTTCTTTGAACCCCTTCTAATTGTTTCTTACCATGTATTAGGTGCACAGGAGGGAACACATTATTCTAGGTGAGATCTCACCAAACTGGTGTAAAGTGGAAGGATAACCTGCGGTTGCCTGCTTTTAATATTTTTCCATATGCAACCCGTAATTCTTTGACATTTCCTAACTTTAAATGTTGTATTATTCTCAAAGTTGAGCTTACTGTCAATATTTATCCCGAGGTCTTTTCATTTTCTGTTTCTTGAAGTTTTACATTGTTTAATAAATAACCATTTTTCATATTATTATAACCCAAATGCATTACTTTGCACTTTTGTTCGTTAAATTTCATCTTATTCTTTTTTGCCCAAAGTTCTAGAGCTTCTAACTCTTTTTGAAGAGTGCTGATTGCCTTAATGGTGTTGATAATGCAACCAATCTTGCAATCGTCTGCGTATTTTGATATCCAGACGTTATCTGTAGTCTGCATTGATGCTATCATAATGTTAAACAACACAGGGCCCAACACAGAACCCTGCGGCACTCCACTTGCCACCTCTGCCCATGAGGACATAGCTCCTTTTACTGATGCTCATTGTCTGCGATTATATAACCATGAATCTGTCCATTTCATTAAAATATATGGAAATTTCAATTTAACCAGATGTTCTAACAGAATTTTATGTGAAACCCTGTCAAAAGCCTTTGCCAAGTCCAGAAATACATCTACTGGAAGTCCCACATCCAAGGCTGCACTAACGTTTTCAAAGAAGTTTAGTTGGTTTGTTAAGCATGACCTTCCCTTTCTAAATCCATGCTGTGTTAAATCATGTAAATTATAATGATTCATGTGTTTCAAATCTACGCAGGATTAATCATTCTAGAATTTTCCCTATAACCGAAGTCAAGCTTACAGGCAGATAATTAGATACTACAGATTTAACACCTGCTTTGAAAATTGGAATTACCACTGCTTCCTTCCATGCTGACACACTTTCACCTGCCTCAAGGGATAGATTAAATAATTTGCTCAGAGGGCCAGAGATGTGAGTGGCAATTTCCTTTAGGAAAGTAGGGTGTATTCCATCTGGTCCAGCTGATGAAGTAACTTTTAATTTTTGCAATTCTTCAAGAGTTTCCTCTACCGTAATAAGCTCAACAGTCACATGATTAGAATTTGTGATTGAGTGATTAAATTGTTCCTTGGTAGAAAATATCATATGAAAATAATTATTGAATTCTTCTGCCATTTGGAATTCATTGTTTTTAGTTCCTGAATTTGTTTGTAACGGACCTATTGTTGCTTTAGAACCTCTGAGTGAACCAACATAATTATAGAACTTTTTCTTATTATCTAATGTGTCAGTTGCTAATTTATTTTCCATAAACATTTTAGCTTTCCTAATTTGTTGTTTTACTTTATTATCACAATTTTTATAACATTGCCATTTTTCTTTTGATGGTTGAATTTTATATTTCTTGTAAATTTTTCATTTTTTACCAATCAGTCTCTTGATTTTATTATTCCACCATGCAGGGTTTCTGTAGCCTCTATTATATTTCTTTCTGTTTGGTACCCAAGTATCCAAACAGTGATTCATTTTGAACAGTATAAGGTTCCAAGCTTGGTGTACATCGAGACCTATCAATCCTGAGTTCCAGTCCCAGGAATTCAAGTACTGTTTTATTTTTGTATAATTAACTCTTGTGTAATCCTTTATTATAGTATTCCCTTTGGTATCTATTGACGTAGATGGTATGTGAAATAAGATCACATTGTGATCACTGTTTCCCAGTGGTTCTAATATTCTGGGCTCGTATACAGAAGACCCCATGTTTGTTAGTACAATATCAATAATGTTGTTATTTCTAGTACCATCCTGAATTATTTGTTCTAGATTTTGATTACCTGTAATATCGAGAAATTCCTTCTCTACATTGCTCTTCCAGTTATGTTTTTTCCAGTCGATATTAGGAAAGTTAAAATCACCCATTAATATATAGTTTGTTGTTGGTTCAAAACTATTAATTAATTTAAGAAAGTCAGTATTCTGTTCTTTATTCAGGTTAGGGGATCTATAGGCCAAGCCAATACATATTTTTAAAGATGGTAAATGAATCTCTGCCCATAATATTTCATTTTCACTATTAGTTTGCTTATGAGTAGAGATACAGTGAAATGAATAATCTTCGGAAATGTACAATGCGATGCCCCCTCCTTGTTTATCTTTCCTGTTCTTGCTGGTGATCACGAGGGCAAGAACACACTCCCCCAAGCTCCGAAAGGACCCGCAGCAAGCAGCAGAAACAGCGAGGCTCCCCTCGTGGGTGCTGGTGGTCATGAGGGCAAGAACACCCTTCCCCAAGCTCCAAAAGGACCCACAGCAAGCAGCAGAAACAGTGAGGCTCCCCTCGTGGATCCTGGTGGTCGTGAGGGCAAGAACACCCTCCTCCAAGCTCTGAAAGGACCCGCAGCAAGCAGCAGAAACAGCGAGGCTCCCCTCGTGGGTGCTGGTGGTCGTGAGGACAAGAACACCCTCCACCGAGCTCCTAAAGGACCTGCAGAAAGCAGCAGAGACAGCGAGGCTCCCCTCGTGGGTGCTGGTGGTCGTGAGGGCAAGAACACCCTCCCCCGAGCTCCGGAAGGACCCACAGCAAGCAGCAGAAACAACGAGGCTCCCCTCGTGGGTGCTGGTGGTCGTGAGGGCAAGAACACCCTTCCCCGAGCTCCGAAAGGACCCACAGCAAGCAGGTAACGTGGGGACGAACAGCGGCCAAGCAGCACTGCAGCACCGAGCGCTTTCTAAACTCATGGACTTTAATTTTCCAATTACTGCCCCCACACATGTGGAGATAGTTTTTTTGCCTAAAATCTTAAGTGTTCACAATGGATCTGGCTATGATTTTTTCTCAGTACTTTAAGAGTATGCACAAACTAAACCCCTCAGTGCCTTAAAGGGTAATCTTGGTGCCAAAAAAAGGAAAAAAATCCCCTGCTAAAATTACCGCTAGCTCTGCGCCTTTGTTTTCAGTACAAACTGCAAATTTCCCCATCTGAAATTAACTTCGTGCAGCAAAACCACTGTGCCTCATGCTTAGTATAACCTGTTTTAGTAGAAACTGTTTGATTGCTAGTAAGCACTACAAAACTTGTTTCGTTGCCATTTTCATTGTGTCCCACGCAGTTTCGATTAGTCTCATTCAAATAGCCCTTGCCCTGCATTCCTGTAGTAAACTCCACCCCCCTTCCCTCCTCTGTGGAAGCTCACCTGATATTTATTTCTGCTTTTCCTCTCTCTTCAGCAGAAACAGCGAGGCTCCCCTCATGGATGCTGGTGGTCGTGAGGGCAAGAACACCCTCCCCCAAGCTCTGAAAGGACCCGCAGCAAGCAGGTAACGTGGGGACGAACAGCGGCCAAGCAGCACTGCAGCACCAAGCGTTTTCAAAACTCGTACTAGCGAGCCCGCTGACACTGCATGTCAGCTGCCCTGCTGCCCCCACCACCACCCTTGGTCGACTTCTTATTATATATCTGTAGACACCTCTGGTGATTGGTGAAGCGTTAAAACCAATCAGGCAATTTCTCCATTAGCAGGTTATCAGGACCTGCCGCTAGAGGCTGCTACTGCTGCCACAGCTGATCTTTTTCTCTCTCGGCTCCTTAATTACAGCACGGATGTATTCAGTGCGAGTAAAAAAAAAATTGCCTTACACGTCATTTAAATCCAGTCTCCCCTCCCTCACTCTGCACCCCCCCCATCAGCATTGGAAAAATCTTACTCTACCTATTTTCTAAGTACAAAGAAACATTAGGTTAACTACTAAACCCCTCCCAAATATGTATAGTAATAGTGCCATATCACCCTCTTTTGTCCACATAGTGACCCCATGGCTTACTGTCCTCATCTTAACCCTCTCCCCCAGCCCACTACCCTCCTGCCTTCCCCATACTCATCCTAGCACTACCCCTCCCTCTGCCCCAAAATCGCCTCCTATGATATGCAGCCCTGAAAAAACCCCATCAGTTACCATGTCCTATCTCCCCTACCCTCCTCTTGTGCCAAGTCACCTCCCCCCTGAAACCATGAGTACCCCATTACTTTATGGGCAGGAAATACTGCGCTTCATGTGCTCCCATATTTCCAATAAACTGCACCATCATGCAGTCTCATCATGGCACACTAACAAAAAGATCCACAAAATCACACTAACCAGGACAGCAGTCATCCTCCCGCTACTTGTGGGCAACATTCACCCAAATCCTGGCCCCACTGACCATACCCCACGACAACCAACGAAACACAAAGGACTGCGACTGGCTGCCATTAATATTTGTAGCCTCCAAAAGAAACTTGCCTCTCTTCAAGCCTGGGTCTGCCTCCACCGCCCTGATGTACTAGCCATTAATGAAACATAGCTGTCACAGCATATCCCTGACTCGGCTGTATGCATACCTGGGTACACATTGTTCAGGACAGATAGGCTGAATAGGCGGGGTGGGGGTAGCGCACTGTATCTTCGAGAACACCTGCAAGGAATAAACACTGCTACCATAAGCCCTACAGAAGGTGTATAGTCCCTCACCATCAGGGTTGAAATTGGTAACTCGAGTAAATCCCTTTTATATAATGTCAGTATACATACCCCTCGAAACCAAAGGGATGCCTTCACATCCATCCTAAACATAATCGACCAGCTCCCTAAAAACTCAGAAGTCATAGCCCTAGGTGATTTTAACACAGACTGGCTTGCTCCCCAGACATCCTCCCTCAGGGATGCAGCTGCTGCCCCAAATCTGTCCCAAATGGTCCTTACCCCCACTAGAGTAAACAAAAACATGGGCCACAGCTCCCTCCTTGATCTCATACTCACAAACCATCCTCAGCACATACTGGATGTTCAGGTCCTATCGGACTCTATCAATGATCACTCCCCTGTAACTTGTCTCTGTACAAATAGCTGGAAACCACCCTCACCCAGGATCTCCATGTATTGCCAGCTCAGAAAAGGGGCTTTAAACCATCTCTGAAACCTACTCCATAACTTCGACTGGTCCCCACTTGATCCCCAGGCATTAGTTGATGCCGTCCTGTCCTTCTTGATAAGTTTCTTCCAATCCGCCTGTGACATCTTTGCCCCCCACATCAAACGGATTGAAAAATCAAAATCCTCCCCCTGTGTAAATCGGTCTTTGCTCGATCAAATGAAGGCACGTGATGACCTGTGGCACCGAGCCCTTCAGTCAGGTCGATCCGCTGACCGACAACTATATCGTGCTGCCCGAAACACCTGTACCTGGGCAATTCGGCAGGCAAAGGCTGCTTACTATCAAACAAAACTCACTGCCACTTGGGGTGATGGAAAGAGGTTCTGGGAAATTATAAAGGAACTTAGTGGAAATCTCCCTCCCCTTCCCCTACCATGCTTATCCTTGATGGTATCCCCACCCAAGACCCCTGCAAAATAGCTGATGCTTTCAATATATCTTTCTCAGACCTAAGCACTATTCTCCCTCCTGATTTCTTCAGTACAGATGAGGGACAATTCCCGCCACCAGCCTGTGCTCCACCCTTTCACTTCAAAACTATCTCCGCTAGTGATGCCCGCTCATATATTGCCATGTTCCTAGGGAAGACTAGGCATAGTGGTGACTCACTAGATGCAAAACTGTTATCCTTAACCCTTGATGCTGTCCTAATACCCCTCACTAAAATACTCAACATGTCCCTGTGCCTAGGGCAGTTTCATCTTTGTGGAAAAGGCGATGATTACTAGTTCATAAAATGGAGCCCAGATTGCAGTAGTAACTACAGGCCCATTTCCATACTCCCTCCCTCTCAAAAGGCACTGAGAAAAAGAGGACCGATCAACCTACTGACTATCTAAGATTCACACCACCTAATATGCCAACAAAACACGGTTTCAGGAAAGGTCACAGCACCACCACTGCCCTACTAGAATTCACCTCCTTTGTTCATGACGCTATTGACCATGGAGACCTGGCTGGATCAGTCTATATAGATCTCTCCAAGGCATTTGATACTGTCACTCACACCATGCTCATAAGCTCCCTCCTCTCTGTTGGAGTATCCAAAGAAACTGCTGGCTGGTTCTCCAGTTATCTCTCTGGCTGCACTCAACAGGTGAAGATAAAAAGCACCCTCTCTGCTAACCTTCCCATCTGGTCGGGTGTCCCACAATGGTCCATCCTTGGTCCGCTCCTTTTCTCACTATACTTGAACTCCTTACCGCTGGCCTCCTCTGGGTGTCTTCTCCTTTATGCAGATGATGCTGTGATTTTCAGTCGGCACCCTGACCCCACACAGCTCCGAAAATCCTTGCAGGGCTCTTCACACAAATTGAAGCCTGGTTTTCCTCACACAAGCTTATACTCAACACAAAAAAGATGAAAGTCATGCTATTCACCCACCCACAACATAAACACAGCATGACAAAATGATCTGTACATAATACAATGGGCACAATGCTGGAACCTGTTTCCAATTTCAAAATATCTAGGGGTTACCCTAGACTCCATCCTTACCTATCGTGAGCATATCGCATCGACTTGCACTGAAATAAATAGGAGAATCGGTCTCCTCTATAGGCCTAGACCATGTCTACCTCCTGAGGCTCTACGGTTAGCTATCTCTAGCTCCATCCTTTCCCTGGTAGACTACGGCATTATCATCTATGGTGCCACTTCTGACACAGCACTGACCAGCATTAAACGTGCCCTAAACAAAGCCTGCAGATTGGCCAGAGGCTGTGATCGACTCACGTGTACCTGTGACCTCTACCTACAGTCATCATGGCTAAACTTCCAGGGGCAACTTGTTTACCAGACCTGCTTACTAGCCAAAAAAATCCAGTTGGGCCTAGCCCCCCCCCCCCCAGCTGTCTCCAGCTCTTCCAAAAGAGCCTGCCGGCTTGCACCACTAGACACTGACTCTGCTACATTCCATGTCCCCCTTTGTGAAAACCACTGCTGGCCAAAGTTCTCTTCGCTATAGGGCCCCACTCTGGATTAACTCAATCCCTGCCTCTATCTTATCTATCCCCAGGCTAGGGCCTTTTAAACCTGAGTTACTGAACCACATTATGTCTAACTCCCACTGCGACTGCAGAAGAAACTTTGCTTAAAAAAAAAAATCAGTTTTTACTGCAGTATTTGCTCCTGTATATGCACCATAATTTCACATCGCTGATGTTCCAACATGTGTGTTATGTACTTTCTTTCACCTCTGTAGTTACTGTCATTTTTCTGTATTAGAGCAGCAGTCTGTATTTTGTATTCTATGTTATGCTGTGTTCCAGTCTATTTCAATGTAAGACGTGGAGCCTTTGCAAATGAGTCTCTGACTCAAAGGGTTGTAATTCCTAGACCATAAATAAATAAATATCTACATTCCAGCTATCATCATGAAACCACGTTTCTGTGACCCCACAGATGGAAATATTTTCTTTTTGCATTATATATCTTAATTCATCCATTTTGTTTGACAGACTTCTGGCATTTAGTAGCAAAACTTTTATATCACTCTTTCTGTTTTGTTGGTGATAAATATCTTTAGATGTTACAATGTTATTAGAAGGAGTTAGTGTTGAAGTTCAATCCTGTTTTGCATATTTGTCTCTTAAAGACTCAAGCCCTCCCCCCGCACTAGTTTAAATATTTATCAAGAGAAGGAATAAAGTGTTGCCCTAGTAATTCACTCCCTTTCTTGCTTAAGTGCAGTCTGTCATAACAAAATAAATCATCTTGGTGATAAAAATCTTCCCAATGTGTCAAACAATGGATCTCTTGCCTTAATGTCCGTGTCCTTAACCAATTATTAAATTTCTGAACTTTCAGGTTAATTCTTGGTGCGGCTTTTGGTATTGGCAATGACTCAGACATCATAACTTCGCATCCCAGAGAGATTAATCTGTTAGATAAAGCCACCATATCTTGTTTAATATCCTCTAGGGAGTCTCTGAACATGTTATTTGTTCCCACGTGTATCAGGACAAGGGGGTTATGACCTAAACCTTTGACCACTGTTTTACACATATGTGTTAAGTCCGCTATTGTGGCCCCACTAAGAGATGATAATGTCCGATATGATTTATCTGGGTTACATATGTGCCTGTCCAATCTTTTAATCATAGAATCCCCTATTACCAGAAGATTCCTGTGGTATTGCTGTAAATTATTATCGGGTTTTATGTTAACAAGATTGTCATTATTGGAATGACTTACATCATTTACTAAAGTCATGGGACTGGTATCAGTATTGTTATCCATACTGCTGAAAGTTTCAGAGGTACCGTCTGCTACTAATTCAGATGTTGAATTCTTTTCAGAGTCACATTCTAATGTAAGCATGGAAAATCTATTTTTAAGTGGATATTAAATGTTGTTGCATGCCATCCTTTTTTAGCAGGTTTTGCATATTGAATATTGTACCATTCTTCGTCCCCTTCTGCTGGTACTTCATCCTCTCTAGTTCTTTTACTGATTTTCTTATTATAGGGATCTGATTCCAACTGCTCTAACATGCAAGGAACAGTGTCTATAGGAGTAGTCAAGGTTCTAGCCAGATTATGTATAGGTGGAATGGGAACTAGGGGAGATGAAGTCTCACTGTTCCCTGTGACTAGTTTAGTGCCAAGTCTGTCTGCCATGTTTCTTTGACTTGCTTCCAACTGAACTAACCTGTCACTGAAAAAATGTAATTCATTAATTAAATCATCAATGTGTACACATTTTCCACACTTAAAGGGATCAGGTGGGACCTGTTGTGTTATTAAATACATGAGACAATTTGTACATTTTATGAAACTTTCTCCATCATGCAATGTTATTGTATTTGCCATTTTAGTAATCTGAACTGTATGATTGTCCAATACAATCAACTATTTAATTTCACACAAGTTGGATTACTTATAAGATTTCTGTAGTTCCAGGGTTACAGTTACCTTCAAGATGCTGTGTTCATATGCGTGCCTCAATCTGTAAATCCTATAATGTAATAAATCCAAACTCTCAGATCTGTGGTATTCATTCTACATTCAATGACTATGCATTTAATGCCCAGTACTCATATCAAGTCGCTAAAGATACCACACAGAGAATTCAACTATGTATACTTTGTGATTACCTTCCACCTACATATAAATTCCTTTTTTATGTTGTACTTATGTGCCCTTCCAAACCCTCCAACGTGGTTAACATGCGCAGACACGTGTGTCTTTGCATGCGTCTTTGTGTGGGCTGATGTGCGCTCACCCTGCTCGGGCTCACCCTGCTCACTGCAGGGCTGTGTTTAAGCACTGTTTGCACCCCGGAAGAACTCCTAGGGGTCAGGAATTGCTCCAAGCTAGACAGTGATTAAAATCACTGTTTTTTACTTAAAATAATTGCCTAAAGGCAAAGTTAGTGCGATTTGTCCCCTTAAATGCAGGACCCAGATAGTTTTTCACACTTTTGACTGAGTTGTAGTCCATAAACTACAACTCCTCTTCCTGTTTCTAAATGCAACAGGGCTCCAAGGACTCACACTAGCGAGAGGGTTTTAAAATGCAGCTCAATAGTACAAAAGTCACACAGGTAGCATTTAACATACATGCAACAGTTTCACAAAAGTTTATCTGTCATTTAGCAGCAGTATTACACAGATCAAGGCAAAATATCAACACACACACAATTCTATGCCAAACAATCACTGAAAGGCAGCCATCTCTGGGGTGAAACATAGTAGACATTCTGCACTCCCACACTACACAGCAGTCCTTCAACTCTCTGTGCCCAGATGTCAACTGATAAATGTTGAGCTGGGTTAATCTGTTGGTGGGTTAGTGATGTTGTGCTTCCCCATTCCTTAAAAGACCCCAAACAAAAGTAGGGTCATTAGTGGGAAATGGGAAATTGTTTAGCCAGGAAAGACACACTAAGCTGAAGCTTGTTTCTAGGTGTGACCTGGGAGCACAAGGAAGTTAAGTGACTTGCTCAGGATCACGCAGTATGTAAATGGGAGCTGTGGGATTCAAAACCAGGTCTCCAGGTTTGCAGCTCAGAACCTTAAACCATTACTTTATCCTGCCTCCTTAAAAGTAGGGTCATTAGCATATCAGGAAGGAAAGGCTTTTGGTTTTATAGAAGTAGTTGTAGAAATGTATTTGTTTGTGTCCCCCTCCACAGCTCTCAGAGCCTTTACAGTAGAAAAATGCATGGTATCATATCAAATAGGCAGGGAGATAAAAAAGATAAATACATTCAGGCAAAACTTCCTGAACCAAAGCGACCTCCTACAAAAGTGTAGAGAAAAGAAACACTCTATCCACCAGGAAGAAGGTGTGCTTCATCACATAGGATTTTAAGACTGGTTTAATGGAGGCCAGGGAAGTAGAGGACCAAACTACAATAGGTGTGAGTTCCATAAAGTGAGGGGAAGGCACCACAAACGCCTGTTCCCTAGTGGACTTCAGCTCTGTGTGTGGCACCCCCAACAGCCCCCATACCATGGACCTCAAAGCTCTGGTGGGGGGTAGGGGCCAAGTCTTTATATACTGTTTAAACAGCAAAACCTTGTACTTAATATGCCACCTCACTGGCATCCAGCTCAAGTGTCAGAGCGAGGGGTGATATGATCTGACCTCTGAACCTCCCTGCAGAGTTCTGAAGTAGCTGCAGGTGATGCAGTTTACCACAAGGCAGGCCTTCTAGAGGGCATTGCGTTAGTCAAGGTGAGATAAGATGGAGGCCTGGACCAAGGTGCGGAGAGAAGAACGGGGTACAGTCTGGCAATATTCCTGGTTATAGAAGTAGCCCTTGACTACAGATGGTACCTGAGATAGAATTGGACAGTGTTTGTCCAGGACTTCTCCCAAGCTGCAAACAGCCTTTATGGCCTTCTGTTGCACCCCATCAAAGATAGGAAATCTGCAGCTACTATCCTAAGCTGATAACTGCCTATCATTCCCCAAGCACAGCAGTTCAACTGTACCAAGGGCTGAGTGTCAACCAGCTGGATGCCATTCAGGCTCTGATTTTCTAAGACACTGTACCAGTTGCAGCACTAATGACACATCGTCTGGGGCAAAAGATTGGTACAGCTGTGTCACCTGTAGAACAGTGAAACTCCATGCTGTACTGTATTATGACTTCACCCAGCAGTAACATGGGCACTGTGAATAACACTGCTGACAGGACAGATCCCTGACGAACTCCGTAGTCAAGAGCAACTTGGTACAACCAGAATGAAGTAAGAGCTACCGATTCCTCTCTTCCATTGAGTAATAACCAGAACCATTTCAGAACAGTTTTGGACAGTCCCCTGAGTCCCTCAAGACTGTTCAATGATGCTGTGTGATCCACATTGTCAAAGGTAGATGACAGGACAAAGGAATCAAGATGGAAGTTTCTCATTTATGCCACACTAAGTGCAGATCTCTGCATACTCAGAAAAGGGCCATTTCAGTGCTGCATTCACTACAGAAACTTGACTAAAATGGATCAGAGATGCCATTTCTCTCAAGGTGACTGAGTAGCTGAGCTGTCACCACTTTGTTTTTTATTATTTATTCTTCATATTCTGATTTCTGGCTCAGCCCCCCTCCCAGCCCTGTTCCCCTGTGGCTCTGGTAACATAGAAACATAGAATTTGACGGCAGATAAGGACCGCTTGGCCCACCCAGTCTGTCCATTTCCCTACCTGATGGATAAGCTGGTACACACTTTTGTGGCTTTCAACCCCACAGGCTTACCTCCCATGCTGAGACCTGGCTAAACCAGACTCAAACCTCCCACTTCCTCCAGAATATGGAGGCAGGAGAACTCAGGGTGTGCAGAGTGGCCAGAGGCAGGAGGTGGGGCCTGGGTGCACCCGTGGCCAACCTGCATGAACCAGGGCTTTTTTTCCTTGTTCTGGTGCACCCTTCTCTCCATGTGATATCAGTGCTAGGGGGTTCCAAACTCACACATGCAATGCATGTGGAGCTGAGCTTTGCAAATGTCCTCTCTCCCACTGTACCTGCGCTGCACTGCCACTTGTGGTCAGCCAAGTGGCAATGTTGTAGTGGAAGCAGCTACTCTTTCTCGCTGAAGGAAGAGAACATCATTTGGGACACTTGCTCTTCCTCTCTGCGACTGCCCCCACTGATTTAGGCTTGCATTCGAACCCTAGTCACAAGCATGATAAGCAGTAGCACTATTGCTGTGCCAACAGGCCAGCCTAGCTGACACCACTTTAGTTGACAAGGTCTTCAGGGTCTACTGACAGTTTCTTAAACAAGGGCCTCACCACACCGCCTACTCCTGGGGTTCTTGGGGAACAGACTCACAAAAAGGCATTGACAATACCGGTCAATACAGTTAACAGTACAACCGTCTCTGCCTTGAGCAGCTATGTCTGTGCAGGATCTGGAAAGAAGTGGTACAGTGAAGGTCCACTGCTTAATATTGTACCTTTACCACAACTGGAACTGACAGGAAGGACATTCTAGGCCCGAGCAGTTATGGTTATGGAATTTAGATCCCCTCATTGGCACATCATGTGTGCATTGAAAGTGACTAAGACATTACTTAGTTCTTGTGACTCATGCCAATATGTTTAATAAATGCAGCCAGATGTAGAGTACAGAAGCTATGCACAGGAGTGGATGAAGATTTATTTTAAGAGGGTAGCAGCAGTTTTGCACAGGAGGTAGCACTTTTCCAAGAAAAATGACAAATGTTCTCTTTTATAAATCAGATTATTGTAGCTTACAGCAGCTAATCTTTTATGGCCTCAGGGAATAGCAGGTGCAGCATCCCTTTCAGACAGGTGGAGTCATATACACTGATGGACAGGAGCCACTCAGACAGGAGTAGTCATACACACTGACGGACAAGAGACACTCAGACAAGAGTAATCATATACACTGATGGACAGGAGCCATTCAGACAGGAGTAGTCATACACACTGACGGACAGGAGCCACTCAGACAGGAGTAGTCATACACACTGACGGACAGGAGCCACTCAGACAGGAGTAGTCATATACACTGATGGACAGGAGCCACTCAGACAGGAGTAGTCATACACACTGACGGACAGGAGCCACTCAAACAGGAGTAGTCATACACACTGGCGGACAGGAGCCACTCAGATAGGAGTAGTCATAGACACTGATGGACAGGAGCCACTCAGACAGGAGTAGTCATACACACTGGCGGACAGGAGCCACTCAGATAGGAGTAGCCATAGACACTGACGGACAGGAGCCACTCAGACAGGAGTAGTCATACACACTGACGGACAGGAGCCACTCAGACAGGAGTAGTCATACACACTGACGGACAGGAGCCACTCAGACAGGAGTAGTCATACACACTGACGGACAGGAGCCACTCAGACAGGAGTAGTCATACACACTGATGGACAGGAGCCACTCAGACAGGAGTCGTCATATACACTGATGGATAGGAGCCACTCAGACAGGAGTAGTCATATACACTGATGGACAGGAGCCACTTGGGCAGGTAGAGTCACACACTGATGGCTGGGAGCCACTCAAACAGGTAGAGCCACACACTGATGGACAGAAACCATTCAGACAGGCAGAACATACAGTGATGGACAGGAGCCACTCAGACAGGTATAATCATACAGTGATGTAAAGAAGCCATTCGGACAGGCAGAGTCACACACTGATGGACAGGAGCCACTCAGATAGGTAACATCATACAGTGTGATGGACAGGAGCTGCTTGCACAGGTCAAGTCTTGCTTTTGATGGTCAGGAGCCACTTGCATAGGTGGAGCCATACACCTGATGGGAAGGAAAAAGTTGGCTACCAGAACAACGGAAGGGCTGTCTAGTATTTTACATAATGCCAGTCAGATTAGTGTTCTGCCTGCTCCAGACCTGACCATTGTAAGAAAGGCAACATTTTTATTAATTTGTTTGCAAGTTCTAACCAGAAAAGGTACCATAAGCTGTGTGAGCTTGTTTCCAGGTGCATCCTGGGTGATGGATGACATGGATCTGTTTTACTGATGGGGTAATGTTTACCATAACATCAGTGATCCTCCCCTACTCTTCAACGATAAGTGCCATGGGATCTTTTACTTCCTGCTGGGACTTCAGTTTAATATCTTATTGGAAGTATGGCACCTCAGCAGTGCAGCCCCGCCCCCATACTGCACTGCAATGTCACATATGGGTATTATCCCAAATACCTGGTGTGGGGCTAGAACCCAGGATATTTTGATCTTCTGGTCCCACAGGTGGGTGGGCTACCTACTGAGCTACTTACATGGCATATCCCCATGTGTTACGCCTGGAAGAGATTTCCACTAAAAGTCCTGTTTATAGAGAGGATAAACGAAGGCTGTTTGTGTTTACCAAATATCTTCTATAGGTTACACAGGCTAGAACACTTGAACAATTGAGGCACTCTCTGTTTCATGTGTGTGCCAACTATGAAACAGCAGTCTGTACTGCAGTGGAGAATGCCATTTTTAGAGCACTTTTTTCAGCTGTTTGTGGTAGGCCAGGATGAACGGTATTAAAATCCGAAGTGGTGAAGGGATCATGATGACAGAAATGGAAGCTGGTAAAACAGACTGAAATCATTTTAAGTCACCTTGTTTGAGAAGTGAGAGAGCTGAAAATGTGATTGCTGTGACATTTTTTTTTAAACCTAACAATCTGACTATTCAAAGTTGCTGGATGCCAGTAAATGAGTTGGTTCCTCATCCTAGCTGACATGTGACTCTGAACACAATATGTGGTTTAATAATTTGACAGTGTGAAGGGGGAGGGAGTCACAGATTTTTTTTAACAGCTGTTTTTTTTAAACACAATTTGGTTTTATCTAGTGCTTTCATATAAAATATCACAAAGTGCATTACAGTTCAGACGAAGGAATAGAATGAATGTTACTACCATTTTAGGCAGATAGGGAGATTCAAACAGCATACAGACAGATCATGAAGAAATTGCAGAGAGGCTAAGCATGTGAAGGTTAAGTGGCTTGTTCAGGGTCACACAGTCAGTATTGCTTATAAAATGGGCATCAATAATCCAGAAACCTTATTGGCTACAACATCTTCCGAGCCGACTATTATCAGAAGATATTGTAGCCAACCAGGACTACACTCTACCTGCAGGGCACATAACAACAGCGAATCACTGAGCGATGCCAATTGTAAATAAAAGGAATGACTGGCACAGCTCAGTGAACTACTAGCGGGAAACCAGCTACTTGTCATGGAGGTAGTAGTACTTAAGCAGCACAAAATCGTAGCCAAAAGGCATACCCAAATGCAGTGAAACCAATTAAAAGATTTAAAACTCAAGTATAACCTCTCATGATGGCAAAAAAAGACAAGAGCAAAGCACGAGCTGCGGGTTTAAAATCCCGCTACACATCCACAGTGGTCCTTTGTTAAAAATCCATCAATTGAGACAGCAACTTTACAATGTGCTGCACTTTTCCATAGCAATTTCTCTGTTGCTGTGGCTCCCATTAAAAACCATTACCTCTCTCCACAAAACATCAGTTTGATGTCTTTATTCATGTTAAAAGCCTAGCTGACAGGAAGCAAGCATGTCCCTCAGCAGCCACCGTACCAACTCGTTTCCTGCTTCCAGTTTCTGAAAATGTAACAGTAATATTAAAAAAAATCAAAGTTGAGTTTTGTGCTGACAGTTAATATATTTTAAATGGGAGCTGCAACAATGTGGAAGTTGCCATGTTATAATGCAGTGCATTACAAAAGAAAGAATTGCAGAGTACTTAGAGATCAACGGGACACAGGACCCAAGGCAGCATGGATTCATAGTGGGAAGGTCATGTCAGACAATTCCAATAGATTTCTTTGACTGAGTGACCAAAGTAGTAGACCAGTGAGGGGCTGTGGATATGCAAAATCACAAATGCTCCCACAATGCAAAGCATCATGGACTGCATATGCAAATCACCACAGAATGTTATGCTGGTCCAACTTTAAGCAGAATTGCATGGTGTCGAAAGGCCTCTCATACAGTTTACAAAGGGTCCTACCAGAACTCATTAGTATGCCTCGTCTGTTTGACACCCCAGTGTAATGGACCAGCTACCCTTAAGGCAGTGTGCCTTGGATATATTGTGGTGAACCCATTAAAATAAAAAACTATTTAAAAGACAAAGAACCTCTGTGTGCAAACACTGAGGCAAGGGTTACCCCAAAGGGCATTTGGCTGGGAAGCCAAGTTTCAAGAAAATACAAAATCACACATGCTCCCACAATGCAAAGCATCATGAGCTACATATGCAAATCGCCACAGAATGTTATGCTGGTCCAACTTTAAGCAGAATTGCATGGTGCCGAAAGGCCTCTCACACAGTTTGCAAAGGGTGTTAACAGAAGACATAGACACATGTTTCATCCTACCAAGACTCATCAGTATGCCTCATCTGTTTGACACCCCAGTGGAATGGACCAGCTACCCTTAAGGCAGTGAGCCTTGGATATATTGTGGTGAACCCATTAAAATAAAAAACTATTTAAAAGACAAAGAACCTCTGTGTGCAAACACTGAGGCAAGGGTTACCCCAAAGGGCATTTGGCTGGGAAGCCAAGTTTCAAGAAAATACAAAATCACACATGCTCCCACAATGCATAGGATGAAACACGTGTCTATGTCTTCTGTTAGCACCCTTTGCAAACTGTGTGAGAGGCCTTTTGGCACCATGCAATTCTGCTTAAAGTTGGACCAGCATAACATTCTGTGGTGATTTGCATATGCAGCCCATGATGCTTTCCATTGTGGGAGCATGTGTGATTTGTATTTTCTTGAAACTTGGCTTCCCAGCCAAATGCCCTTTCGGGTAACCCTTACCTCAGTGTTTGCGCACAGAGATTCTTTGTCTTTTAAATAGTTTTTTATTTTAATGGGTTCACCACAATATATCCAAGGCACACTGCCTTAAGGGTAGCTGGTCCATTCCACTGGGGTGCCAAACAGATGAGGCATACTGATGAGTCCTGGTAGGATGAAACACGTGTCTGTGTTTTCTGTTAGCACCCTTTGCAAACTATGTGAGAGGCCTTTCGGCACCATGCAATTCTGCTTAAAGTTGAACCAGCATAACATTCTGTGGTGATTTGCATATGCAGCCCATGATGCTTACATTATTGGGAGCATGTGTGATTTTGTATTTTCTTGAAACTTGGCTTCCCAGCCAAATGCCCTTTAGGTAACTCCTTGCCTCAGTGTTTATTAGAGGTTCTTTTGTCTTTAAATAGTTTTTTATTTTAATGGGTTCACCACAATATATCCAAGGCACACTGTCTTAAGGGTAGCTGGTCCATTCCACTGGGTGCCAAACAGACGAGGCATACTGATGAGTCCTGGTAGGATGAAACACGTGTCTGTGTTTTCTGTTAGCACCCTTTGCAAACTGTGTGAGAGGCCTTTCGGCACCATGCAATTCTGCTTAAAGTTGAACCAGCATAACATTCTGTGGTGATTTGCATATGCAGCCCATAATGCTTTGCATTGTGGGAGCATGTGTGATTTTGTATTTTCTTGAAACTTGGCTTCCCAGCCAAATGCCCTTTGGGGTAATCCTTGCCTCAGTGTTTGCGTACAGAGGTTCTTTGGCTGTGGATATGGCCTACCTAGGCTTTAGCAAGGCATTTGACACATTACCACGCAAAAGATTAATAAACAAGTTAGGCAGCCTGGGAGTGGGTCCCAGGGTGGTAGCCTGGGTAACAAATTGGCTGGACAACAGGATGCAGAGGGTAATAGTAAACAGAGCACACTCTGGAGAAGGGGGGGGGAGGTTACTAGTATATTTATTTATTTATGAACGAGCTTAACCAGGAAGGCATGCTGAGCAAATTACTGCTCGATTCCAGATGCATCCTGGGGTGAGGGGTATTGGAGAAGGACAGCTTGTTATTACAAATCCGTTATTACAAACATAGAAACATAGAAACATAGACTTTGACGGCAGATAAGGACCGCTAGGCCCATCTAGTCTGCCCATTTCCCTACCTACAGGATAGGCCGCAGATCCTAGTTAACCAACAGCCTATATCTTCCTGCCCCCCACAAGAATTGCCTTATGTCTGTCCCATGCATTCTTGAATTCTCCCACAGTTTTAGACCCCACAACTCTCCTCAGGAAGGCTGTTCCATGCATCCACTACCTCTCTGTGAAATAATACCTCACATTGCCCCTGAACCGCCCTCCTTCTATCTTTAAATTGTGTCCCCTTGTTCTTGCAAGTCTCTTTTTCTGAAAGATGCTACCCTCTTGGACTTTGTTGATTCCATTGAGGTACTTGAAAGTTTCTATCATGTCCCCCCTCTCCCTTCTTTCCTCAAGGGTATACATATTTAGCTCCTTTAGTCTCTCCTCATACGGCTTCTCTTGCAGACCCTGCACCATTTTAGTTGCCCTCCTCTGGACTGCCTCTATCCTGTCTATGTCCTTGCGGAGATGGGGTCTCCAGAACTGGACACAGTACTCCAGATGGGGTCTCACCAACTGTCTGTACAGAGGGATAACAACTTCCTGTTTTCTGCTGCTGATGCCTCTCCCTATACATCCCAGTATACCCCGGCCCTCCTACTGCCTTCTCACATTGCTTGCTAACCTTAAGGTCATCTGATATGATTACCCCCAGGTCCCTTTCCTTTTTTGTTGTTGTTACTACCTCCCACCCATTGTGTATTCTTCCCCTGGGTTCTTGTTTCCCAGGTGCATTATTTTGCACTTCTTTGCATTGAATCCTAGCTGCCATACTTCTGACCATTCCTCCAACCTTGCCAAGTCCCTTTTCATCCTTTCCACGCCTCCTTGTGTATCAACCCTGTTGCAGATCTTTGTGTCATCTGCAAAAGGCATACTTTTCCTTCCAGTCCCTCTGCAATGTCACTGATGAAGACATTAAAAGTACTGGACCCAATACTGAACCCTCAAGGTACCCCTAGTAACCGCTCTTTCTTCAGAGTGGACTCCATTTACAATTACCTTCTGTGTCCTGTTGTCCAGCCAATGTTTTACCCAGGCTACCACCCTGTGACCCACTCCCAGGCTGGTTAATTTGACTATTAATCTTTTGTGTGGGACTGTGTCAAATGCCTTGCTAAAGTCTAGGTAGGCCATGTCCACAGCCCCTCCGTGGTCTACTACTTTGGTCACCCAGTCAAAGAAATCTATTAGATTCGTCTGACATGACCTTCCCGCTGTGAACCCATGCTGCCTTGGGTCCTGTGCTCCACTGACCTCTAGGTACTCAACTATTGTTTCCTTCAGAAGTGACTCCATCACTTTCCCCTACCACAGAGGTCAGACTGACAGGTCTGTAGTTTCCTGCCTCTGTCTTGGTCCCACTTTTGTGAAGGGGAATCACATCCCGCCTTCCTCCAGTCCTCGGGTACCACACCATCCTCCCACGATTTGTTAAAAAGAGTAGCCAGTGGTTTCACTAGTTTCTTCCTTAATTATTTTAGAATTCTGGGGTGAATTCCATCAGGACCCATTGCTTTGTCCACCTTCAGTTTTAGGAGTTCTTGCAGAACCCTTTCTTCTGTGAAAGGACTGGGATCGACCCCCCTATCAAGAGTGCTTCTGTTAATTGGATTAGGCACTTCCCCCTCCTCTTTTGTGAATACTGAGCAGAAATATTCGTTCAGTATTCCTGCTTTTTCACTGTCCCCCTCTGCCCACCCACCATTCATTCTATTCAGCCTCACTATCCCTCCTTTGTCTTTCTCAGCTCGCTGATGTACCTATAAAAGGTTTTATCCCCTTCTTAACTGAGTTGGCTATCTTTTCCTCAGTTTGGGCCTTTGCTATTCTGACTTCCCTCCTGCTTCTTTCTGCCTTAACTGGTACAGCTCTCTGTCCTGCTCCTTCTGTGTTTCCTTATACTTCGAATGCTATCTTTTCTTCCTGACTTTCACAGCCACCTCTCTTGAGAACCATAGTGGCTTTTTCTTTCATTTTGATTTGTTTATTTGCTTCACACAAAGGCTTGTTGCCTCTGTGATGGCAGTTTTGATAATTCCCATTGTTGCTCCACACCTCCTTCTAGCCTGTTTGCTAGTGCTTTTCTGAGGCACTCTCCCATCTTGCCAAAGTCAGCCCTCCTAAAGTCCAGTACCCTCACTTTTGTATGGCTTGACTCTGTAGCTGAGTTTAACGTGAACCACACTGTTTGATGGTCACTTGTCCCCAGATGGCAACCCACTTCTAGATCTGAGATCCTCTCCTGCCCCCGTTTGGTCACGAGGGTCTAGATTACTCCCTCCGCAGTGGGTTCCGAAACTAGCTGTCTAATGCCTGCCATCTGTAGGGCATCAAGAATGGCCCTGCTCTTGGATGTGGCTGCAGCAAGTGCCCCAGTTAACATCTGGCATATTCAGGTCTCCCATCAACAGTATCTCCCCTTTCTCTGCCATTCTAAGAATGCCTTCCATCATATCCTTGTCCATTCCTTCTCCTGACATGGGGGTCTGTACACAACCCCTGTGCGGATTGTGGTGCCCTTTCCAGTCTCCAAGGTGACCCACAGTGCCTCCTCCTCCTCTTTTCTCTTTTGTTCAGTTGCTTTTGTCCCTTCCTTTACATGAGAGCTACCCTCCCCTCTTCTCCCTGCCTGTCTCTCCTGTAGGTTATGTACCCTGGTATGTTAACAACCCAGTCATGGTTCTCTGTGTACCATGTTTCTGTGACTGCTACGATATCCAGGCAACCCTCTTCCATTAAGGCCACCAGCTCAGGAGCTTGTTGCCCAGACTGCTGCTTGGTACCTATTCCTCCATTTCCTGATGGCCTTACCCCTTGCCCCATCTCTGTCCTTCTTGCCTTTGTCACTTTCTCCATTTACCCCTGCCCTTCTCCCTATTGACACCTCTATGTTGGTGTTTGCCACACTTACTACCGTGATTGTTTGGGGGGGGCTAGGATTTTCCTGCTCCAAACTAGTGGGGTACTGCAGGGTTCAGTACTGGGAGCAGTACTCTTTAATGTCTTTATGGGTAACATTGCGGAGGAGCTGGAAGGAAAGTATGCCTCTTTGCAGACAACAGAAAGATCTACAAAAGGGTTGATACACAAGGAGGGGTGGAAAGGATGAGAAGGGACTTGGCAAGGTTGGAGCAATGGTCAAGAGTATGGCAGCTTAGTTTCAATGCAAAAAAGTGCAAAGTAATGCACCTGGGAAACACAAACCCAGGGGAAGAGTACACAATGGGGGGGGGAGGTACTAACAACAACAAAAATGGAAAGGGACCTGGGGGTAGTCATATCAGATGACCTTAAGGTAGGCAAGCAATGTGAGAAGGCAGTAAGGAGGGATGGGGGATTCTGGGATGCATAGGGAGAGGCATCACCAGTAGAGAGCAGGAAGTTGTTATCCCTCTGTACAGACAGTTGGTGAGACCCCATCTGGAGTACTGTGTGCAGTTCTGAAGACCCCATCTCTGCAAAGACATAGACAGGATAGAGGCAGTCCAGAGGAGGGCAACCAAAATGGTGCAGGGTCTGCAACAGAAGCCATATGAAGAGAGACTAAAAGAGCTTAATATGTATATCCTTGAGAAAACAAGGGAGTTGGGGGACATGATAGAAACATTCAAGTACTTCAAGGGAATCAACAAAGTCCAAGAGGGTAGCATATTTCAGAAAAAGAGATGTGCAAGAACAAGGGGGCACAATTTGAAGATGTGGGGGGATGACTCATGGGCAATGTGAAGAAATATTTTTTCATGGAAAGAGTGGTGGATGCATGGAACAGCCTTCCTGAGGAGGTTGTGTGGTCAAAAACAGTGGGGGAATTCAAGAATCCATGGGACTGACATACGGCAATTATAGTGGGGGGGGTAGGAAGAAGTAGGCTGCTGGTTAACTAGGATCTGCAGGTTATCCAATAGGTAGGAAAATGGGTAGACTAGGTGGGCCAAGTGGTCCTTATCTGCCATCAAAGTCTATGTTTCTATGTTTTTATTGTAAAGCTGCCCACCAACGTGACATATATGCACCTTTTGTATAAATAGCACCAAGCATAGTAAATCTGGAGATGTTAATATCTCCATACATTAGGGCAATGTAGCGGAAGGGACAAAACTGCATCAGCATATCGTGGTTTTGTCCAGCATGATCTCTCAGGGGGCTGCACTCCGGTTAGCAACATGCCGGCTCCACCATATGGAAAATGGAAAATTACGAGCATTCAGATATTTTAATACCTACAGATATCGAGACATTACAGGGGGACTTGGAGCGCTCAAGCTACAAAATATGCAGCAGTGGCTCACTGCACTTAACCAGTAGATCTTTAAATTTTCATTTTTTTCCCTTCAATCCCTCTAAGAGGCATTCCGCTTCTGCTGGGACGTTTGGCAACTGAAGTGTCTGGGAACAAATGTTGCCCACACCCCTGACCCAGCATGAAGTGATAATTACACCCAATGTACCCAGCAAATAACCACTTTCACTGTCCAGATACATAGAGGTAATTCATATGGTAACCTTACGGTGGGCCATTTACCTCTTTCAAAACTTGTCATTAGCACTACCAATGTCAACATGGAGAACCTGGAACAAGGAAATTTCCAGATTTATCAGGACAGGGCAGAAACCCTGCAATAAACTACAGTAAATTTTCCTCTCTAAAACTTCCAGATGCCTCATACTTCCTTGCCTACAAGCTTTCTTCTGGGCTACACATGCAGGTTTCATTCAATTCCACCATCCGGGCAGTACATACAGGACTTGTCTGGGCATGGAGCATGTCCTATTCCTCAATCATCAATTCGTACAGGTCACATACTGCAGGACAGAAAGCTAGTCCTATTCACTTTGAATTTATGCTTTTTTTTTCTGCAGTTCCCTAGAGGACTCAGGGATCCCAACTTATGATAAATTTTAGGGATTCTGACCACTGCAGCCAAGAAGGTTGTAACGGAACCCTGGCTCTCCCCCATGACCCCAGATGTGACCTCCTGGAGAAGCCTGATGAACCATATTTATTAGATGGAGAAGATCACACATTCCCTTAATGACCAAGTAGAAGTGTGCTCCTCATGCTGAACATTGGCTTCTCCATTCCGTGAGCAAAGATCCCCCACTTGTGCCATGAAATCTCCACAGAAAGTGACACCTGGGATTGTTGTATCACCATAAAGTCTGTAGCCCTGAAAGGTTAGTACCATATTTTGATAGCTGTAGGGATGCCCTAAACTCCACCCGGGCCATCCCCCAGTTCAGCTCCCCCTGCACCACACCTCTCAGGGTCACTATGTGAGTTATATCCGATACTCAGACTCTGGAAGACAACCTCTGCATAGAGATTTGTGTATTTATATGTGGTCCCAGACCACTCCTGTGACAGGACTGAATAAGGCCCTACTCCATTTGTTATGCAGAAAGAGTTTAAATACAAGAGTCTGTTCTGTCCTCTCCTTTTCTATCTCTTCTGTGTCTGGTTGTGCAACCAAATTTTCTTGTGAGACCTAGGAACTGGTCACGCTGATGGTTTCGCAATTCTCCACCTCTCGCTTTCTCTCTGCCTTCCCTTACTATTTATATCTTTTCTTCCCTCTTGCATATCTGTGGGTATAAAAATATATGTGACTCTTTATGTGGAAATGTCACTGATACTGGTATCCCTTTGCTTAAACTGCATATAGTTTTACTTTTGAAATGATTGCAAAGCTATTTAGAATGCAAGGGGTTAACCTGATAGGCAGTTTTTAAGTCTTTTGCAGAGATGTAAACAAGAGGTTGATTCTGAGTCACTATGATCTTTTTGCTGCACCATCAAAATTGACAAGAACATTCTGTAAACTTACAAGAACATTCTGTGAGAAGTAGGCTCTCTTAACGAGTTCCCAGACAGACTTGTAAAAACAGCAGCAATGCTTTTGCTAGAGAGACAAGGAGAGAGACAGAGAGACAGAGAGCGAGAAAGTGAGGAGAGGAGAGAGAGAGAGAGAGAGAGAGAGAGAGTTAGACTCAGAGAACAAAGTTTGGAATTAGAGAGACTCAGAGGAAGAACTTTGTTTTCTGTGTTTGTAC
This sequence comes from Neoceratodus forsteri, assembly GCA_016271365.2. NCBI lineage: Eukaryota > Metazoa > Chordata > Ceratodontiformes > Ceratodontidae > Neoceratodus > Neoceratodus forsteri. The sequence goes on along the minus strand of JADMNL010000026.1, from coordinate 85,670,121 downwards.
TACCTTTGTAAATAGTTATACTGAACAATTTTATTTGTTATTTTGTAGTTATTGAGAAAAAAGGAAACACTATTTGTAAATTTTGAAACTGGTCTTGGCTTTCCTATGCTTTCTGACCTGTGCCTCAACTACACCTCCCTCTTGCACTGTCCCTAAGAGGGAGGCAGGGATCTTCAGGTACTATGCAGTGGATGTCTAAGGTGCAATAATATAAAGAAAGAAAGACATGACCCACAATGAAATGTTTAACATTTTTATTACCATTACTATATGCCATGTTGACCATGTAAAAGTTCAATAAAAATATATTAATTGCCAGCCCTGTGGTGCTGAGGGTTGAGGCGCTGGACACCACACCTCGGGTCACGCCGGTGACCCGAGTTGAGGAATGGACTCGAGACGCTGGGGGCTGGCAGGGGAGGGAGGGAGAGAGAGGATTGTGCATCCGTAAGGGGCTGCTCTCCTCTCCTGGGGTGGGTTGTGGGTTAGTGTCGCTCTGCAGTGGCCCCCAGTGGAGACCGGGAGCTCTGCAGTGAGTGACACTTGGGGAACATGGCAGAAAAGTGGAAACTCACCTGGCGACCGACTGGATGATGGCTACCGGTCCTCCATCACTGCTGATGCCCTGAACGAGCCTCTCTCCTGCAGCAGCACCCTCAAGCCAAGTATGTGCTAGCTGCCCCCTCTGGTGCCTTCCCTCTTGGAGGAGGGGGACCTGCCTGGCGAAGGGTCACATCCAGGTTACCCCAGGGACGGCTGCGATATGTGGCTGGAGAGGACTCAGGATGGGACAGACAGCAACGGAAGTCGGACCTAGTTAAGCCCGAAGGAGTGGTGGGGCGCGAGGCCCGAAGGGGAGATAAAGAAATAATACAAAAAAAATATATATATCAATAAACAAATTAACAGGCTAGGTGTCATGCAGGGATGCAGGGATGGAGGATGAGGGAAGGTGGAGCAAGTGACAGTGAGCTGCATAGCACCATCATTTGTTGTCATGCCAGTAGAAGGAAGGGACAGGCACTGTTGCAGTCCTTGAAAAATATTTAGAAATTGTCCTAGTAAAGGCTTAATTGTTAGCAAATGAACCGCTTTAAAGAAAACTCTTGTAAGAGATAATTGTAAGGGAGCAACCCGATTGATAAAGCAAGCCTCTCGTGGACAGTTTTTACAAAAAAAACAGATTGAGATATAACAGCCCTTCACAGGAGGTTGAATTAAGAAAGAAGAAACTCTAATTTAAGGCAGGGTTAAACTGGCCCACCAGGATACTGGAAATTTCCAGGTTGGCCACCTCTGTTGGTTATATGGCCACCTCGAAACTCTGAAAATCTTTGCATTCATTATCGGTTTTCTAATTAAATGGGTATTTTTGGCACTGCAAATACATGTAAGATGTAAACACAGTGCTAGTGTATTAAACTGATGTGGAATACTGATAGGAAGGTGTCACCCTGGGCTCTTGCCCTTTGATTTTCCTGTTGGTCCCCTGCATCAACTATCAGGTGTGCCCCTGTACCCCAGTCTGACCCTGATTTTAGCCCATGTTGCTGATTTTTTTTGAGGAGGGCCTGACTGAAAATAAACCTCTCTACTGGGTGCATTTTGTGGGGGGAGCCACACAATGGCTGCAATATTGAAAATCATCCATGTGTGATTCTCAGACAGAGAGCGCCACATGGCAAACAGTGCATGGCTGGCTCAGGGACAATATTCAGATAGAACTGTCTGACCGGAGCATGCTGTCTGAATACGGGGCTGTGTTGGCACAGTGCACAGTGTCTGCAGGCTGTGCTGCCACAAGCCCCAACTGGAAATGACCCACAGGAGCCCAGCTGAGATAGCATGGCCCAAATGGAATAACCCTAGGGCTCCTTTGGGCCACATTCAGCCCTAACATGCGAATGAAGCTACTGGACATGCCAGGCACTGTGGGCCATTTGCATGCCCATCTGGGTGCATTAGCATACATGCTCCCCCAACTCCCCGATCACCTATCCTATATGGTTTCTTAATGCCCTGACAGTCTAGTGGTCCCTCTATCCCTGATTACTCCTCCTGCATTATGTTATCATTTCCCTGGTAGTCTAGTGGACCCCTCTCACCTCCTCACAAGTGTAACAGACCCCAGTACTGAATCACCTGCTCAGGACCCTCCAACCCACACCCACCTCACCCTATGTGGTTGTATACAGCATCAGAGACAGTGCCTGGCACAGTCCTCCACACACCACCTCCACCAGCCATTATCTGAATGTCAGCGAGCAATTGTGCACCTGCTGTGGAAACAGCTGTTTCTACGTAGTGCTAAAAATTTCCCTTGGGGCTGACCTGGTACTTGTGTAAGCCAACATCAGCCACTGCACTGTGGCGTTCCAACAGGAAAAAACATGTCTGTATTTTGCTATTCTCAGCCTTAGTGGTTCCAATATAATAGCCTATTTAGAAGGCGACTTTTGTCGAAGTCTTGTCAGCCTGCCCAGCACATGAAGCCTTGTACTGGGTTTGAGACTTTAAAATATATGAGGGTGAGTTTGAGAGATGCACAGAAACCAAACAACTTGGATATTTTATCTCTCTTTGTATTTTTTATGCCTCCTACACAATTTCTTACAATCTACCTTTGGCATGTTACCTCACGTTACCTCCGGCTGAACTGAATGCTTGAGTGCCACAGTTACTGCTACAGCATGCAGACAAATACTATGAGTTCCACATGTGCCCTCTGACTGTTTCCCCTTGCCACCAGCTCTAGTTTAGTTGTCCCTGTTGCAACTCTGTTAAAACTCATTCTTACCAGTAGCGCCATATGGCGTTGGAATAATCCACTGCTTAACCTGACCCAAAATGGCCATGTAAGGTAGAATGAGTTAAGACTCGGAGTACATCTATATTCACATAGTACTAGCTAGGTTTATATATACCTGCAATTTGCAAAGCAGCTCCAGGTCTTTACCACACAGTAAAAAAAAGGACGCAAACAAAAAATCTGCATTGTAAAAATGCACCAAAGAAGGCAGAGTGTGGGTTTGTAAACTTTCACATCAGACTTTTGGACAAGCACATAAACACATGAAAATGGATCTCTCACTGCACACTGGTCACTCACCTTCTGTCATTCACAGCAGCCTAATATGACACCAAACAGGCCAAACAAGGAAATGGCATTACTCAGTGCCGCTGGTATGAATATAAAACACACTGCAGTCAACATGCTTAACACTCAGGAGAAACTGTGGGATGAATGCAGATTTGCAAATGGATTTCAAGTAGGAATGACAATGACAGGTAATCGATCTAACATGATAAAAACTTTCCAGGGGTGTGGCCGGACCCAGTGATATTGGTGACCCACCGGCATACGTCATTGGGGCCAACCAGGATTTGCCCCCCTTTTATTTTAAACCCCACCACCTCCCAAAGTCTGGTATCCACCTCACAGTACTGGTATATGGTGGAGTAAAGGACACCGCCCAGTCACTACCTACATGATTGGTACCCCCAGCACCACCATAGAAGGCCTCCATGCTCTGTTAAGAGTGCAGCTCCCCCCCCCACATACCTGAAGCCCTCACAGTGTTTCTGAGGCTATCTAGTAACATAGTATTAATTCAATGGGTCCATGTTGTTTGCCCCTTCCGTGGCATGGCAGTGACTGTACCAAATGTAGGTATGAACACACATCCAAGCTAAAGCCAGAATGCTACCCCTCATACTATGTGACCCTCAATGCCATTCTCCCTTGTGAATCTGTCTGAGCCTGTTTCAAGGCCTGAGTAGTGCTAGTTTCGACATTAAGGGGAACATCAATCCACATTTTAACTACCCTCTGTGAGAAATAATTCCCCTCTCAGCCATCTCTTTTTCTAGGCTGAATTATCTGTCTGCCCAATCTCTCCTCATTGCTCCTGCCTCCAAAGCCTCTGATCTCATTTGGCCCTGTTACTATGAAGCAGGTAGAGGACCTCTTACTTCAATGGGACACTAGGAAGAGCACAGGCACAGATCTCCTTGACCTGTACTAACTTAAACTTGGCTACTATGTCTTGTCCCCACAATCACTCACTCGCCTTATTAATATGTCCCTTGCCCAGGGTACCCTCCCTGCCATATGGAAAACAGCCCACGTTATACCGCTTTTTAAATCAGGAAATGCTAGTGACCTAAACAACTACCGTCCAATATCCCTGCATCCTATTCTATTTAAGTTACTTGAAAAGGTGGACCAACATAGATGTAACAACAAGAACAAAGTGCTTTAGCTTTTGGACCAACCAGTCCTTCGTCAGAAGCCTAAGGCTTCTGACAAAGGACTGGTAAGCCAACTAAAGCATATTTGTTGTTATCTATAATTGGTCCATTAAAAGGTATCAAATCATTTGGCTTCTGGATCTGTTCTTTCAAGGACCAATACGGCAACTACTAAATCTAGATTTGAAAAGGTGGTTAATTCCCAGTTTAGGCAGTACCTAGAGGACTCTGACCTGCTAAACCCAGCCCAGCCTGGTTTTCAGCCTCATCATAGCACTATCTCAGCACTAGCTAAAGTCACGAATGAATGGCTGAATGCTCTGGATGCCAGAAACTATGTATGTGCCCTATTTCTTGACCTTAGCAAAGCCTTTGATACGATGGATCACACCCTGCTTTTGGCCACTCTAAGCAACATTGGTGTTAACAATCTAGCCCTAAAATGGTTTTCCAGCTACCTCACTGATTGCTGTCAGTAGGTCAAGGCATGGGGTGACCTCTTCCCTATGAAAACCCTCCCATGAGGTGTACCCCAAGGGTCCATTCTTAGTCCACTTTTATTTGCCATTTATATAAACAACTTAAACACCGGAATCAAGTCAGCAAACATTCACCTATTTGCTGACAATACAGTGTTATACATAGCCAGGCCTACCCTGGAGCTCACGTAATGACCTCCAAATCGAATGTAATTATTTACAGAAGCATTTTTTGCACTCAAAACTCCTCTTAAATGCTAAGAAAATGAAGGTTATGATTTTCACCCCATCAGCGAACGCCTCCAAACCCTGCACCCCAGTGATGGACCCTCAAATCCTCACACTGCTTTGTGAGCCACTGGACTATATGGAATCCTTTAAATACCTGGGAGTTTGGATAGACTTTAAACTATCATTCAAAGTCCATATAGAAAAAATCTCAAAAAAACTAAAACATAGTCTTGGGATTTTCTTTAGAATCAGGTATTTTCTAATTCAGAAGGGGGAAAAAAGGTTAGTACAAACTACGTTTATGCCTCTCCTAGACTGTGCTGATTTCTTGTATGGCATAGCTCGAGCACGGCCCTTTCCAAACTTGACTCCCTATATCACCGGACACTTAGATTTGTTACCGATGACCCCTATTCTACACATCTCTGTACCTTAAATACTACCGTAGGATAGAGCTCACTTAGACTCAGGAGACAAATGAATGCAGTGTTCTGGACATATAGAGCCATTATTAATAAGCTGCCACAATACATTAAGGACTGCCAACCTGTTTGCAATCCTAATACCTACCTTTAAAGAAGTCTTTCTTATATTTCTCTCTTAATCCCTAAAGCAAGAACGTGTTTCGGCAGAGTGGCAATAAGCCACGCCCTCCCTGTTTTTTGGAATAATGCACAAAATACACTTCAGCTCGCTTCCCCCGTGTCGCTGTCCCTCTTCAAAAACTTGTGTTTACAATCCTTTAAAGAGCAGCGGATGCCACTGGGAAAATATTGGAAAACACAATAGCTGGACACAATTCTGCTTGTATTTCATATATCTTCTATATATTTCTCCTCTCCATTATTTATTACTGAAGAAATTCCCACGAAAACAAGATCATTATCTGTAGAGTTCATCTGCCTCTTTAGCCTGCTTCCTACTTGAAATAATAATCCTCTGTTGTGACATCACAGTTTGTTGGTATGTGATTAACTGTGATGTCATAAGCAGAGTATTATGACATCAGGTTGGGAAGATGCAACAGAAGCAGATGAACCCTCAAGGAACAACTTTCCTGTTTTCAAGCACAAGACCTCAGTAATACATAATAGGGATAAGAAATACAGAGCTAATGAGAAATATAAGCAACTTTGTGTTCAAATATTATGTTTTTTAAAGTTCTTCTTGTAGCGTCAGTAGCTCTTTAAAGAGACATGCAACTGCTTCCACCAATGACCCCCTAATTTTCTGGCCCTGCTTATTCCCATCATCCCCTCATTCACACCTATAAGTCCCCGGTCCCTTCCCTAATTTTTGTGTCAGGACTCACCTCTGCCTGTCTTGTGTTAACTTACTGCCCCAGTAATTGCTGTTCTTACCCTTCCCATGGCCTTCTTTTCTACTTACCTCTTCTATATTATTTTCTACACATAGTGTAAATCCTGCATATATACTGCGTATACTCTGTGTATTTTCTTATATATTACACCTGACTATTTTGTAATTTTGACATGTCTGCATAGTGTACAAACTTGTACGCTGACATGGATACCTTCCATGCCCTGTACTCGTAGTATATATCTGCATGCCGTTTGCCAATGAAGCTCTGTGAATGTATCTTGTTGCCTTTTGTGTACCTCTTCCTGGTCCATCTTGAAAATTAGTTTATCTTAATTGTGTTCCACCTGTTAGAATAAAGATTTAATTGATTGATCGATTGATCAGCATCATGATCCTATGCTTATTTATTTATTCAATCTTGGATTACAATACCTCTGTGCACGTAACAGCTCGTTTACAAAGGTTCCATGTCAGTGATGAAGGGCAACAAACATACAAAGGAGGCAAAAAATACAAAGTTTCTAATAAAAAACGGTCAAGCAATAATGACATATTTTGTATCGAAAAGTAAAACTATACATTGGAAGGTGAACAAAGTGTAGCAGAGAGAGAGAAGAAAGTAATCAAGAGAACTCAGAAAATGGAGGGATAGCCAAAAGGCCTTGTCAACCCTGTATAGACAGAGGTAGTGTGAACCGGGTACTGGCAGTATGGATGGACAAGGGGTGCTGAGGGGGGGAGGGAGAGGGGTAGCAGGTGCAGAGGAAGGAGGGGATGGGGATAAGCAGGGGATAGAGGGTTGAGCAAGTGTATTATAGTGAGGAAGTGAGAGCACAAAGGTAGGTCATACCCCGTAGGTAGTGCTATCTTAGGTGTAGCAGTCACATGAACTGCTAGCCATGAGATGCTGATGGAGCATATGTCTGAATGGACCTAATTATGCTGAACCCTCTCAATCTCTCTCTAACATTCTTTTTGTACTATACTGACCAGAACTACCATCAGGATTCTGGCTAATCTTCAGCTTTTAATTCATTTATCAAGTATTTTTAAAAACTTTTGGAGTGAGTAGCTTCAGGGGCACTTACGATGAGCGGAGCGATTATACAAAGCCCCTGACCCATATACCTTGTGTGGATAAAACTTACTAGCTCTGTGTACTGTTTTTATGTGGTCCTTATTTTAAATTAGACCTTACATTATTTGTTGGAGCCCTGGCAGACATCTAACCAGGAAGAGAGAACTGGTAGTTCAGTCCATAAGCACTGGACTACAATTCTATTTAGTAGCACTTATTTGTAACCTCCCGCATTTTGTGGGTGATTTGGCAGTACTACTAACAGGATTCTGGCTAAACTTCAGTTTTTAACTCATTTATTGAGTATTTTTAAAACTTTTGGAGCTAGTAGCTTCAGGGGCACTTCCGGTTGCCTGTATATAAATAACGTCGTGATCAGTGAGCAGAACGCGTATTGCGTGTGGAGACGCGTACAGAGACATGTGCATCACGTGTTTACCATGTCCACAGTGGAGGTCAGTGGAGCAGTGTACAAAACTGTAATATACCTACATCTTGTAGAAAAGTGGTACAAAGTAATTGAAGGTAACAAATGGCTAAAGTAAAGGCAAAATGGGGGCAGGGTAAGAAATCATGCACACAATGCAAAATGTTTTCAGAGGATGTCATAACTGAAGTGTTCACACATGAAAAATGTCTTTTAGTTGCCACCCTTCAAGAAGAGGTTAAGCAACTAACTTTAAGGTTAAAAACCCAGAAGGATATTGGTTTGTTAGAAAGCTACAGAGATGAGATGGTGTGTAACTTGAGCCATAGTGTATCTGAAAATAACCAAGGCCAGATACTTGAGGGAATTACCAATACAGATAATAATGGTACTTTTATTCAGTTGAGTACCTCTGAGAGGAACCTAAAGGACGAAGTATTGAGTTCACTCCTTCAACTAACTAACAGATTTGAGTGTCTCCTAGGAGATAATGTAGAAATACAGGAAATATTTGAATTACAACCAGCTACAGGAGCACATCCCCTAAATAAAGAGAAGCTTAGACAAACAATTACCGAACCCACCCTAAGTCCAGATTATACTAATAGGGATATCGTGGTGATCGACGATTCTATTATTAGGGGGATAGACTCTGCAGTCTGCTGGGGACGCAAGGAATACACTACAGTTAGTACCTTGCCAGGAGCTAGACTCCAGGATGTTTCAAATATGTTGGAAGGGCTTCTTGAAAATTCAGTAAATCCCCTTGTTATCCTGCATTTGGGAATTAATAATGTACAGTATATAGAACCAGTATGGAACATATTCAGGCAAATTACAAAACTATAACAAAAAAGATTGTAGAAAAAAATTGGGAAATAATTATTTCTAGTGTATTACCAACATGCAGCTATCAGTCTTCCAAAAATAAGTTTATCTTTGAGATTAATTTATATGGTTAAGAGAGTTTTATAAAACTAAACATTTTGGATTTATGGACAATTCCATGACTTTCAACAGAAAGGTGTTTTTTAAACCTGCTGGTCTTCATTTAAGTTATCCAGGTACTAGGATATTGGACAAAAGGGTAAACAAAGTCATTCAGTTTCATTTAAACTGGGTCAAGGAGGGAGGCGAAAACTGGCAAAAGAATACCAGAGTGTTCAAGACACAAGTTCTCCCATAATAAATTTGTTTGAGTGGAAGGCAGTACTCATAAATGCTAGGAGCCTTGTGGGAAAATATGATGAACTTTGCCTTCTACTGCATTCCCAGAACATACACTTGGCCTTGATTACTGAAACCTGGTGGGACAAAGAAAATATGTGGGGAAAAAAGTGTCCCCGGGTATAAAGTGTTCTCTAAATCTAGAACATATAGAAAAGGGGGAGGCATTGCAATGATTGTTCACGAAAGTATTAAATGTGACCAAATACTGTGGGATATGTCTGACCTGGAGTTTTTATGGATTAGGCTATTCCCCCATAAAGGGCCAAAAATTGTATTGGGGTTGCTGTATAGAGCACCCTCTACAACCTTAACTGATGATATTAAAATACTTAATATAATTAATAACTTAGACCCCTTGAATAGAGTAATTTTGGCTGGCGATTTTAATCTGCCCAATATAGACTGGAATTTATTACAGGCTAATGGTACCGTGAACAAACAATACCTGGATATCTGTGAACAGATGGGAATGGAACAGCTGGTCCATAGCAGTACCAGGGGATCAAATATCCTGGACCTGATCCTTACCAATATGAGTAATTCAATCAATAACGTGTCAATTAAAAGTCCGTTAGGGAACAGTGATCATTTCACTATTCATTTTACTATCTCTGATGTTGGTATCGGTAACACACCAGGAAGTATACCAAAACTGAACCTTAGAAAAATGGATTTTGTTGGCTTAAAGAGTGAATTTGCTAACTGGGACTGGGTTAGTGAGCTAACTGGCAAATCTATTCAAAATAACTGGGACATATTGCTAACCAGGATTAAACAACTTATTAGCAAATTCATACCATAAAATAAATTGTACAGGACCAAAAAAGAATAAGCCCATATGGATGAACAGATCTATTAAAAAATTATTAAATAAAAAGAATAGATTGTTCAATAAATACAAAACTTATGGATCACCCCTAAACCACAGACTATACAGAGAATGTCTGCAACAGACTAACAACAAGATCAAAAGAGCTAAAGCACATTTTGAATTGACAATTTCTGTTAAAACCAGGGATTGAAAAAAATCTTTTTATTCATATGTTAATAATAAAAAGAAAAAAAAGCAACACGATAGGACCCTTCACAAATGCTTCTGGACTTGAAGTCACTCTTGAAGAGATGGCCGATATTCAGAACAATTACTTTTGTTCAGTTTTCAACACTGGTAATCAAAATATACATCTAGGTAAATATAGTTCAAGTCCTGGAGAAGTTATTGTAGAAACCAATGCTATTTGTGACAGGTTATCCAACCTAGATATTTCCAAGACCCCTGGCCCTGATGATGTACATCCCAGAATTTTAAAAGAACTGGCTGATGTACTGCCCCCCCGCATATGTGTTCCAGACTTCCTTAGATCAAGGATTAGTGCCTAAAGATTGGAAATATGCTATAGTTGTCCCATTCTTGAAAAAGGAGTCAGAACAAAACCAGAAAATTTCAGACCAATAAGTCTGACTTCATTAATGGGAAAGATTTTAGAAGGGGTTATAAAGGATTATATCCTAAGGCACCTAGAGACAAACGGCTTGTTGGACCATTCACAACATGGGTTTCCTAAGGCCAAATCATGTCAGACAAACCTTTTGGCCTTCTATGAAAAAGCAAATAGAGAGTTAGATCAGGGTAATTCAGTTGATGGGGTGTATTTAGACTTCGCAAAGGCCTTTGATAAATTACCCCATGTTGAGTTATTAAAATTGTTAGAGAAGATCCAACTGAACCCTAATATTTGTAACTGGGTTTCAGCATGGCTACAAGGGAGACAACAGAGGGTAACTATTAAAGGAATTTTGTCCAATTGGTCAACTATTTCCAGAGGAGTCCCACAAGGTTCCATTTTGGGACCTTGTCTGTTCAATATATATATAGCCGCCCTACAATCAGATAATCCTAGGGTATGGTTATACAAATTCACTGATGATTGTAGGATCGGAGCTGTTGTGAACACTCACATGGGAGCACTGGAACTACAGAACATGATAAATAACATTTCTGATTGGACTAATATTAATACATTTAGTTCTGAACACTGCCAAATGCAAAATCATGCATATGGGTAAAAAGAACAAACACAACAACTATACACTTGATAATATACCTCTCACTGGCACCAGTGAAGAAAAAGATCTTGGAGTCATAATGTGTCCTGATTTCAAGTTCAGTACACACTGTAGATTCCAGATTAAAAAGGCAAATCAAAATCTAAATTGTATTCTACGATACATTGCTAGTAGGGAAGCTAAAGTGTTGATACCACTATGTGTAGCCTTGGTCAGACCCCATCTAGAGTATGCCATACAGGTATGGTCTCCTCAAAATAGGAAGGATAGCGACAAAATTGAATCTGTACAGAGAAGATTTACTAAATCTATTCAGGGGATGAAGACATTATCATACCCATCAAGATTAATGTCTCTAAACCTATATTCATTACATTATATAAGGTTTAGAGGGATATGTGCCTCTTGTATCAGGCAATTGGTGATTCTGACTACTGCACTGAGTTGGTTGTTTACCCAAGAATGGACAAATATGGTATTAGAAGGCATAACAAACAACTAATACAACCTAAATGGAAACTTAACATACGTAAACACTGGTATAGCTAGAGGGTGGTTACTCCTTGGAATGCCTTACCTAGGGCAGTAATAGATAGTGGGAACATGAATATATTAAAAATTATTTGGACCTTCATTGTGGAGATATAAAAATTAAGTTTTGATATTAGGTAAAAAGGGCAAGCTTTAAGGACACAAGTCTATTTGCTTGAAAACATCTATGAAATGTATGAAACTGGTCACAGTACTCCAGGTGTGTTCAAACCAACGTCTTCTGCAGGGGAAATTCACATCCTTTGATCTGATCCATACCTCCCCCGCCCTATATCTCATATTTGCATTTGCTTTCTTGACTGCGGTAGTGCACTGCCTGTCTGGCATCTGCATACAGCCCACAATTACCCCTAGATCCTTTTCCTCAGTTTTGCCATCCCCTGTTGTACCCCAAGGGGTGTATGTGTGATGCAGACCCCCTTGATGTAGTTTCTTACACTTCTCAGTAAATCAAAGTCATTGTTTCCTCAGCCCACACCCTCTGATATGTGCAGGTCCCCACCTTGCCAGTTTCTGTCACCATCACACTTCTACTACCTGCTGCTGATTACCTCCCTCCAGGTCATTAATAAATATGCTTCTGAGCAGTAGGCCCAACAATGACCCCTGAGGAACTACACTTTCACTCTGAATGGGGAGCATCCACCACCACGCTCTACTTCACATAATTTGCTGTCCACCTCCTGTACACTTTTACCCCATGTGCACTGTAACCCAGTTCAAGTACTGAAAAAAAGGGGACCAAACAAAAAACATCACAGTTTACAGATACTTGTAAACCCAATCAGTGCACTAACCAGGTTGCTTTTGAAACTAGGTTGGAAGTGTACAGTTCACAAGAATCAATGCCTGTAGAACCTGAGTGTGCTGCTCATGTAAACAGCATCAGTTGCCTGATCATTCCTGGATGCACGTGTTTTTAACCAGTCCTCCTTGGAAATTCACAGCAGCATGTACTGAGCATGCTCACACTAATTGTGCATCCATTGCTGGAATTCCAGAGATGCAGGTGTAAACTGAATCACGCCTCTGGAACCAAAATCAGCTGTTGATGTGTACTGAACAGCATTATGACTGGAACTACCAGCATCGCTCTCCACTCTTAAATCACATTGCACATGTAACAAGGTAATTTTGGTCTTTGTATTTTCCTGCTTTCTCCTCATGTTTTCTGTGTGGTACTGTGTTTAAGGCCTTGCTGAAGTCCCTATAGATGACAGCTACTGCTCAACTTTGTCCACTTGTTTGGTTATCCCCTCAAAGAAGGCAGTCAGGTTGGTTTAGTAGGATCTTTTTTTTTTGAGTTTATAGGTCGAGGGAGTACCATGTGACAATCCCAACCAATCACAGTACTTTCTTCAGTTGCATGTGAGGTACTCATTTCTGTAAGAGCATCTCATGTGCTGAGCTGCTGTAATGGGCTTTTTGTGGACCACTGGTGCCATCAACATTGGGAAGAAAAGGTGATTAAAAAAAAAAAGGCATACAGTCTACAATAAGTTTATGAATCTGGTTTGTGGGCCTCTTGTGGATCTAAGAACGTTGCCTCTTGCATCCATAGAATGATAGAACTGCTCACCTTCAGTTCTCTGTCCTCTTGTCCTAAGAAAGCATGCAGCAACACCCTTATATCCATAAGAGGCCCTCCAACCGGACCCATAAACTTATAAATTATGCTTTACTGATCTAGGGCTTAAAGTCAGGATTGCAATGCAAACCTTGGTTTCCTGCATGGTACTGAAGTGTACTACCGCTGGCATCATGAGGCCAGGAAAAGTCTTCTACTTTCAAAGATCATTGTGTGAGTGTGTATGAGATGGCTAATCCTTGTGGGTACTAAGGCCCTATGTTTCTAGTGGTGCTGAACTAAATTATTGTACTGCTAGCTTTTTGTTTTGTTTTTCTGTTCTGTTCTTCTTTGCTCCTGCCTCGGAGATATGATTCTACCCTGACCTCTGTAACACAATTCACCTCCCTTGGGGGGTGCTCTTCAGCAGAAGAGGTTCTAAAACTGCAGACTGAAGCCCGAATGACAGGCACAGCAGAGGAAACCACAGCACAAGCTTTTGTACACTGCCCACCAACAATCTTCCACCTTCTTATGAATGGCCCACCATCAAGGTGGGAAGGTCCTAGTATTTAAGTTTTTAATTCAAACCTTGGTCTCCCATATGTTGCTGCCAACAAGAATGCCAACTAGTGTGCCTTTTAGTACCAACTGCATTGGTGGATTTGTGATGTTGACACCTGTTCATCGAGAGCTGGACTTAGACCACCTCACCTCACCTCATTGCACATAGACCACCAAACAGCCATCAATGATAGTGGCTTTTAGCCACAACTAACCAGAGCCAGATTCAAATCGGTAACCTAACCTGCTACCATCCCACTGAGTCATCTAGCCCCACTCTGCTGTGTTTTAATGTCCTGATGGTAAATTACATTTTTTTGAGTATAGCACATGATTTTTAACCTGCGGAAATATTATTTTCAGGGTATTATCCTGTTGCAAGGCAGTCGGGTCAATGAACTGGCATCGAACCCAGATGAACCAGGAAAGTTCCTCTTCGAAATCATTCCAGGTGGGTCATTAGAAGCCAAAGGCATTGAGTTTTATTAATGGAAGTAAAGTTTGTGAGTTGAGTTGTATGTTGATACTGCTGCAGTGACCACTCCTAGAGTTGTAAGAGTGGTCTCATACTCATTCTAAGGGTACAACATAGAAACATAAAATTTGACGTAGAAACATAGAATTTGACGGCAGATAAGGACCGCTTGGCCTACCTAGTCTGCCCATTTCCCTACTTATCGAATAAGCTGCAGATTCTAGTTAACCAATAGCCTACTTCCTCCTACCCCCCACTAGAATTGCCTTATGTCTGTCCCATGCATTCTTGAATTTCCCCACTGTTTTTGACTCTACGACCTCCTCAGAAAGGCTGTTCCATGTATCCACAACCCTCTCTGTTATGAAATACTTCCTCACATTTCCTCTGAGCCTGTGACCGGGAGCTCCTGCAACTCTTGAGGACCGACCTTTTCTTAAATCTGTTGCAACAGTTCTATTTCTAAGCCTAATCTATCCTTTACTATTTCTAGTCCATAAGGTTGGCTACCTGTGGGCACCAACTTCTCCTTCTCGTGACTATGCTATAGTGTCCTCTTTAATTTTCCTTTTTCCCTCTCAGGTCCTCGTACAGGGAGGTTATTGTGCTGACTTCAGAGTATATGTAAAAAAGGTTGTGTTTATTGTTGTTGGATTTAGTATGTAATAGCACTATGTAATAAAATACCTTAATGTATATACCTTATGTTTATGAAACCTGTAAATGTTAACTACTATGCCACTAGTTGTTTTTGATAATGGTAAAAAGTAATAGGTGTCTACTATAGAAATTAAGCTAGTTGTGCTATTTAAAATGCATGGAAATTGATGTAAACTGAAAAAGTCTAAATATCATGATGATTTGCATATATCCCATAATGCATTGCATTATGGAAGTATGTATGATGTTGTATTCCTTTGAAACTTGATTTCTTGACAATGCCTTTTGGGGTATCTGTTCTTTCAGTGATTCTGCATTGAGGTTCTTTGTTTATAGCTTGTTTTGTTTTTCTTCTTTTTGGGCCCCCACTAAGTAAGCAAATGAGGATTTGCATAAGGGTTATGGGTACAGTTCTACTAGTGAATGGGATTAAAAAAAAAAAAAAAAAAAAAAAGCTGTGCTGGCTAAGTGCAGAAAAAGGACAGTCATAGTTTGTTGCTGCAAACTGATATACTGAAGAAGAAGAAAAAATATGCCATTGCAGAAGGCTATTTCTTGTATTTTGAATAAACATCACCTAAAGGTTGTGTGTTGAACCTGAAGTTAAGTGATTGGTCCATCTGTTATCCCACACCCCCTCTATCTTCAAATTGTGCCCCCTTGTTTTTGCACATCTCTTTTTCTGAAAGATGCTGTCCTCTTGGACTTTGTTGATTCCCTTGAGGTATTTGAAAGTTTCTATCATGTCCCCCCTCTTTCTCCTTTCCTCGAGGCTATACATCTTTAGTTCCTTTAGTCTTTCTTCATGTGTCTTCTGATGCAGACCCTGCATCATTTTGGTTGCCCCCTTCTAGACAACCTCCACCCTGTCTATGTCTTTGCGGAGATGGGGTCTCCAGAACTGTACACAGTGCTCCAGATGTGGTCTTACCAACTGTCTGTACAGAGGGCCTACAACCTCCTGTTTTCTACTGGTGATGCCTCTCCCTATGAATACCAATATCCCCCCAGCCCTCCTTACTGCCTTCTCACATTGCTGGCCCACCTTTAGGTCATCTGATATGAGTATCCCCAGGTCCCTTTCTATTTAACTCTCCCCCTGGGTTTTTGTTTCCCAGGTGTATTACTTTGCACTTCTTTGCATTGAATCTAAGTTGCCATACATTTGACCATTCCTCCAGCCTTGCCAAGTCCCCTTTTCATCCTTTCCACCCCACCTTGTGTATCAACCCTGTTGCAGATCTTTCTGTTATCTGCAAAGAGACATACTTTCCCTTCCAGTCCCTCTGCAATGTCACTTATAAAGACATTAAAAAGGACCGGCCCCAGTACTGAACCCTGTGGTACCCCACTAGTAACCCTCCTTTCTTCACTGTGGACTCCATTTACTATTACCCACTGTGTCCTGTTGTCCAACCAGTGTTTTACTAGGCTACCACCCTGGGACCCACTCCCAGGCTGGTTAATTTGTTTATTAATCTTTTTTGCAGGACTGTGTCAAGTGCCTTGCTAAAGTCTAGGTAGACCATGTCCACAGCCCCTCCCTAGTCTACTGCTTTGGTCACCCAGTCAAAGAAATCAATTAGATTTGTCTGACATGACCTTCCCACTGTGAATCCATGCTGCCTTGGGTCCTGTGCCCCACTGGTCTCTAGGTACTCAACAGTTCTTTCCTTCAGAAGTGATTCCATCATTTTCCCTACCACTGAGGTACAAGAACCGCAAACCAAAGGTGAGTGGTTCTGATACCCTAATAATGTAAGTGAGAGCACTCTTAGAACTATAAGAGTGGCCTCAGTCAGCATTGTTACGTATATTATTGATCAAGGTCAAACAATAATACAGTAAATATGTAAAACCCTCCCACTGCCCTACCTTTCAACTTCTCAGCATTAAAATGCATAGCACTGGGCTTCAAAATTCAAAGCAAATGTCCAGAATGTGTAGCAGTTTTTTCTTCAAAAGAATTATGTCTACAAATGGTGGGCTCCCTATAATTAGTGCTTCTATCGAGTTAGTTCAATGATTTCATAGTTTGTGTGTCTAGAAATTGCTCTAACTTTACTATGAACATCAGTAAACCTCTACAGAGCAAGGGTAAATTTGAGTGTCAAAATCATAGTGCTGCACGAAATTCATAGCTGTTGAGAGGTATAACTCCCACAGTGAGTCAGTGTCCAGGGCACCTGTGCATACAACACTTTTACTGAATAGGAATGTCTCACACACAGAGGAAAGGAGCACTCCGGTTGGTAGGAAATGCTCCCTCTATCTATAATAAGTAAAACCATTGTTTATAGGACTGCCTCATAGCCAAAGAGGGTGGTGCTACTTGATGTGTGAAAAAATAACGTCCATCATGGTCGAAGACACCTGTTCTCCCAGGCTCTCCTACCTGCCTGACTTCCACATCAGAGCATGCTCCACTCAGAAAGCTGTTCCTGGGAAGCTTCACCAAAGGGGATAATCCATGGGGAACCACAGGACTGGTGCAATGTTGACAAAGCTGGGAGGTTGCACAGACATGTTGCCAGGTGAGAGACCTCTCTATGGAAAAAAAGAAACCATAGCCAGCTGGGCTGTGTGGCAACAGGCTGTGCCTGTGGTTTATTTAGAATTATAAAATTGGTAGAAATTTTCCTGTTTTGATTGG
Source organism: Neoceratodus forsteri (assembly GCA_016271365.2). Lineage (NCBI taxonomy): Eukaryota > Metazoa > Chordata > Ceratodontiformes > Ceratodontidae > Neoceratodus > Neoceratodus forsteri. The sequence goes on along the minus strand of JADMNL010000026.1, from coordinate 85,652,564 downwards.
CTGTGAGGTACCATTTGCCGTGTCCTTATCAGGACATATTCTGGCAATTGGCACTACTTATGCCAACCAAAACGCAGCACAGTCACAGATCAATGCCTGCCACAGCTCTCTCTTCCTGAAACAGATCTCCCACTGCAGCTCCATGCCAAACATGTCACAGAACCACAACAGCTGCACTGGGAGAAAACAGGCACCAACAGACATCAAGACTTGTCCAAGCCCCTCCCCCCTCGAACGACAGCTAAACTTAACATTTTTACCACTCATTATTTTTTTTCCACTGCTGACAGTTTCTGCGTGTCAATTCCACAACTATGGCATGTGCTGTTTAAACAGCACCCACTAAACAGTGACTATTTATTCCCAATGCAGTCTCCATTCATCCACCCACCTCGATCTCCGATGTCAGCTCCTCACCCCCCCTTGTTATCCAGTAAACCGCAAGGGTAAAAAGACAATCAGGTAATTTAAATATTGAAATGATTTTTAAACAATGACGAATGAAACGCGAAGAAAAATTCCGGCTGCTCTCTGCAGTGGCTGCTGAGGGACATGCTCGCTGCCAGTCACGGCGGCCGCTCCTCCATGAGCATGATAATTCCCAACACAGCTGAGCAAAACTAAGCAACATGAAAAACATTAAATTAAAAACATATTGTGGAGTGTTTTGTATCTGTGTGCATGTGGTGGCGCTGGGGGAAGGGGGTGAAAGACTGACTGTCTATGTGGTGGAGGGGTGAAATACACCACTGCGCTTGCCCTCAGTCAAGGCAACCGCTTCTCTGTTAGCACTGTAATTCCCTATACAACTAAAGTAAGGAACTGGGGTGGGGGGACCTAAAAGCATGTGGATGATTTTGTATCTGTGTGTGTAGTTGTGGGGGACAGACAGACCTCAATGTCCTATAGTGCCTTTAGTTATGCATCTTCATTAAATACAATGACAAAGGCTACTTTTTGTATTGATATGATCATATTTGTTTTTACTCTTTTAATGAACACTTCTTAAATGCATTTTTAATTAACTTTTTTTTTTTACCGGTGGACCCGTTTTATAAGTGGAATAAGACACTCCGAGATGTGGTTTATGGACTGATAAGAACATTTCCAAGATGCTAAAGGGACTCAGTGCAAGCGCCTTGTGCCTCATTATGCACCTCGGGCATTCTCTTATCAGGCCATAAACCACACCTTTGTTGTGTCTTATTCCTAATGAAAACGATATATTGAACAGCCATTCTAACATTATTTCTGGGTAACCCAAGGAACATATGTGGCCTGATTCTCAAACACATTGAGATCACATATTATAAAATGGATCACGAAAATCCTGTAACCTCATTGGCCAAAGTATATCACATGATATAAGTAAATCCTTCAACAGACAACCAGTAAAAATCCTGCTTATCAAATGTTTACTTTCTTTAAACTTGATATACAGATTAATTTTATCACTGCAATAGTGTACTTCAGGCTGTGTGTAGTAGTGACATTTACCAACTTCTTGTGTGGTTAAAAGTCACTTGGCTGCGCCTTGTAACACACCACACGAGGCATGGGAGAATCCCACAACAACACACACCCTGTTGTGCATTATTGCTTAATCCTAATCTCACTCAGCTCTAGGCAGCCATTTTGAATAAGATTAAGCATAGAGCATTTTGACTCACATATATCTAAAACTAAATCTAAAACCCCTAGCACTTGATTACTGTTAAATCTTCTTAGCAACATCTCTGACATACCCTCCCCCCTGCTACCCTACCCCTTCACCTTTCCTCCCCTCTACCTAATGCCCCCCCTTCCCCGTCCATCCTGACAAGGCCTGTTGGCTGATGTCAATTTACCTTATGATTTTACCAATAACTGACAAAGCTTGTTTTGGCTGATTTTCAATTTACAGTATGCATTCCTGTGCATGAAACTGCTTAGCGTTACTCATTTCTATTCTTTAATTCACTGTGAATGACAACTATTGATTCTTTCTTTATTTACAATAATTGAGTCCGTATGTTGGATTGCCTTTTGGACAGAACTGCAGCGCCGCTCGTAAGTGGCTAGGTGTTTCTGGGACATCTGTTAAGTGAACGTACTTGTGCTCCCCTGCCTGTGGGTTTTGAAGCCCCCAATTTGCCCCCCCCAACTGGTCAGGACCTGCACGGTGTCAGAGACTGTGCAGTGGGTCCTGCCATTTTCTATTGGTTTGGAGGTGTGGGGGGGAGCCGACATCTGTGAGCTGGAGGGGCAGGGACTGTGTCTCTGTTAAATTACTGAGCCGCTCGCAAGTGGCTAGTCTGTATGTTGGATTGCCTTTTGGACAGAACTGCAGCGCTGCTCGTCAGTGGCTAGGTGTTTCTGGGACATCTGTTAAGTGAACGTACTTGTGCTCCCCTGCCTGTGGGTTTTGAAGCCCCCGATTTGCTCTCCCGACTGGTCAGGACCTGCACGGTGTGAGAGACTGTGCAGTGGGTCCTGCCATTTTCTATTTGTTTGGAGGTGTGGGGGGGAGCCGATACCTGTGAGCTGGAGGGGCGGGGACTGTGTCTCTGTTAAATTGCTGCACCGCTCACAAGTGCGAGTGCAGCGCGAGCGTGTGAGTGGCGCGAGCGCCACTCGGTACTGAAAATTTTCCAGCTGATGAAGAACGGAAAAAAGGGCAGGTTTTCTCCCTGTGTGCCTCTTAATAGTGTGAGAGTCTAATATTTTATATTTTACTGTTTAAATTTATTACTGACATAGGGAATAGCCTAGCTGGAGAGCACTACTGTGAAGCAGTTCATCCTGCTTTTTAGTGTTAACTAATTGTATTAGTTTTGTTATCTGAATAGGCTAGGCAGACTTTTTAGGTATTGTTTAGTTGTGTTTGATTAATTTTGATAGTTAATTATTATATTTTGCATTTTAGGATGTGTAGGGGTTATATGGGAGGATTTAAGGGGTTCAGAATTACCTATGGGAGCTCACTGCTACATGATATGCGTCCTTTTATATCCCTCCCAGTGTCAGACACTACTGCTAGACGCTGTTGGGAAGTGGGGATTGGAAGGAGTTGTGCTGATTGTGGACAGTGGGGTGACCCATGTATTTCAGGTAATGGTAGGATAGAGGTTATTGGGTCCAGAAGGTGCCCTGGGCTACGATGGGCACCTGGGAGAGGCCAGATGTGGTTGGTGCCCATCTCCAGGGGTCCACCAGACCGAGTGGTCAGGTAACCCGAGGGGCTGCGCCACCATCCAACCTCCTGATGGAAGTGCTTTGCAATGCCAGATCGATTAGAAATGTGATGGCAATTATTGCTGCCTTGATTTCTTTGGTCGATCTGGCTTACATCATGGAGACCTCGGTGGGAGACGATGCGGGCCCTGTTTTTGAGGCTGCAGTCCCTCCTGGGTATACCGCGGTGCACTGCCCCGGAGTGGAATGCAGGGGTGGCAGTGTAGCTTTCTGTTTTAGATCCAGCCTGACCTTCACCGTGCACCCAGTGGGAACTCCAAGTTAATTTGAATGTGTGGCTACTTGTGGAGGACTTGGCGTGGGCTGCAGGATCTTCCTCATCTATCGCCCTTGTGGGCCGATGGGGAATTTCCTGCAGGAGATCGCTGAATTCATCACCGATGAAACATTGGGATCCCCCAGGTGTGTTTTTTCTGGGGGATTTCAATGTTTGGGTTGACGATGGGAATCAAAGATGTAGTTATGATTTTCTGCAGCTCATGTCCTCCTTAGGATTAACGCAAGCTGTTACTACAGCAACTCATCAGGATGGCCACATGTTGGACCTGGTGTTCTCACTGGGGTTTGAGAGCAACGATCTTAGGATTGATCGAGTACTTTGGTCCGATCATTGTACGGTGCAGTTTATGCTTGGGACTCCCGCCAAAAGTCCTTCCCCTGCTGAGATGATTAGCTGTTGCCCTTTACGGGGTTTGACCCCTGAAGGTTTTTCGTCGGCAGCCAAATTGTCTAGTGTGGGTGCTGCATGCATTGGAGGTGTTGGTGCTGGGGTTGACACCTATAATAGGGTGTTATCTGACACCATCAACTCTCTTGCACCTGTCCGTGTACGACACAGAACTTCATACCTGAGGTCCCTGTGGTTTGACGGGGATCTCAGGGAGATTAAGAGGATGGGTCGGAGGTTAGAGTGCTGCTGGAGGAGATCCTGCCTGGAAGGGGACAAACTGGTCCTGCGTATGCATTATAGTGCGTACCAGGAGGCAATCAACCGTAAGAAGGCAACGTTCCTGTCCAGGGAGATTGCTGCTGGGGAGAACCAACCAGCTTTACTCTTCCGGGCTGTAGACAGGCTTCTCCATCCTGCTTGTCTGCAGCCCAGGAGGGTTTTTTCTAGTACAGAGTGTGAAGAGTTTGCTCGGTTTTTCTTGGACAGGGTGTCCATGATCCGGCAGGTGGCTTCTTCAGCCAGCAATGTTACAGCTGACAGTGGTGGCCTTATGTGTTCTGAATGCACTCCACCTAGTTGGGGGGAGTTTACACCAGTGGAGGTTAGTGAGGTCATCGAGGTGGCAGTCAACTTGAAGCATACCTTTTGTGAACTGGACCCGGTGCCAATGCATTTCTTAATGAGCTATGTTGACTCTGTTGGCTCGGTGTTTGCCTTGATTGTCTGGTGTTCCCTATCTGAGGGGGTCTTTCCAGATGCCTTGAAGGAGGCTCTGGTGAGATCCCTCCTAAAGAAATTATCTTTGGACCCAGAGATCAAGGCAAATTACCATCCTATATCCATCCTTCCATTTTTGGCGACGGTGGTGGAGAAGATGGTAACGCTTCAGATGGAAGAGCACCTCGTGACTCACGAGTTGTATGAACTCATCCAGTTGGTATTTTGGGCTAGACATAGCACAGAAACTGCACTTGTTTGGGTGCAGAATGATCTCCTCAGGGCAAGAGATCGGGGGACAGGACAATTCTTGTTCTCCTTGATCTCTCTTCAGCATTTGACACTGTGGACCATTATGTGTTGCTCGTCCGCCTTAGGGAGTTATGTGGACTCACCAGTACTGTCATCAACTGGTTTGAGTCCTTTTTACTAACAGGAGGCAATGGGTTATGATGGGGAATTCTTCATCTACACCCAGTCTCCTATTTTGTGGAGTCCCCTAAGGATCGGTTCTGGACCCAATGTTGTTCGCAGTGTACATGCTGCCCCTGGGAGGGATCATTAGGAAGTATGGTCTGAGTTTTCATTGTTATGCCGATGATACTCAGCTATATTTGTCCTTTGCCCCAGGAACACCCAACACAGTGGATTTTCTAAATATCTGTCTGGCTGAGATCAACGACTGTATGGCCTCCAGCTGGTTGCCACTGAACCCTGACATAACGGAGGTATTGGTAGTGGAGTCAAACAGAGTTCATGATAGGATGGCCTCTGACTCAGAAACTGGACTTGTTCTTGGAGCTGTGTCATTGAAGGCCTCCTCTTGGGTGTGAAATCTTGGAGTGATTCTGGACAGGAACTTAACCATGGAGGCCTAAATATCCTCCACGGTTCGTACCTGTTTTTTTCCATCTCAGAAATACTGCCAGGATTAAGCCCCTTGTTCCACCTCTGGACCTCCCTACCTTGATACATGTCTTATTCACGTCTAGGCTTGACTACTGTAATGCGCTCTACCTCGGGGTCACAGGGGGATATCTCCGCAGACTGTAGCTGGTGCAAAACGCAGCTGCCCGGTTACTGACTGGGCAGCAAAAATTTTGCCATATTACACTGGTGTTGCTCAAATTGCACTGGCTGCCAGTCAGGTGGAGAATTCTCTTTAAGGTGGGTCTTCTCACCTATAAGGCCCTACACAGGCAGGGCCCTGGTTATCTGTCGGACCTTCTGACTCCCGCCCTCTCCAATCTTCTAGTGGTGGCTTCCTGACCATTCCCAGAACGAGGCTTAAATCAGCTGGTGATAGAGCCTTTAATGTTGCAGCTCCCATTCTGTGGAACTCATTGCCAGCTCAGGTCATGTCAGCACCCACTGTGGTTATTTTTAAGGCTCACTTGAAGACACTCCTTTTTTCCCAAGCTTTTGTTATATAAATTATAAACTGTAGTAGAGTCTGAGATTTTATTGGAGTTACTTATTCTTTTATTTTTAGTATAACATTTTGTGATGTTGTGTTCTGTTTTTAAATGCTGTTTATAAAAAAATTGTACAGCTCCAAGAGTCTTTGGGATTGGGCATCTTTTAAATAACTTTTGCCTTGCCTTTCCAATTTTGCCTTTTTACCATACCCTGTTTAGTCTGTAAACCTGTTGATCTCCTTTCTCTATGTATACTGTTTTACCATACTTTTTGTTCTGTTAACCTGTTGTATTACGCTGCTGACGTGGAACCTTTGTAAAAGAGCTCTAAGCTCAAAGGTATTGGTAGGCCGAGATCTAAATAAATAAAAACAAATAAAAAATATGCTCCGGCGGAGCTGGAAAATATGACTCGTACCGGGCCTTGAAGACCCATACCCACTGATTGTGCCATACTGCAAATTGCCATCCCAGATGTAAGTGAGTATTATTTGGGATAGTGTCTGCTAACAGCATTGTGGGCAGAAGTGGTGCCATCTATGACAGACCCAGCACATGGGGCAGTGCTGCACTGTGCCACTTCTGTGGCATCAGGCCTTGCAACCCTCACCTCAGAGAATTAATGTACAATGTATTGTTTGATTTGTGTAATGTGGGTCTGCTGCTGAATACTTCTACCCAAGACACTTCTGAAAACAATCTGTTGCCATATCAGCTGCTTGTTCCAGGCAGTTACTCATTTTATATCAATTTGAATTTCAACTCCATGATATTCAGTGTTTACCCCCTTTCTCCTCCCAACTTGAGGACTCCTTTACTAGTAGGCACATTTGGTTGCTGCCTGCTTTTCCTCATTGGCAACCCCATGTGCTCACTTCAACCCGTACCCCCCTCCTTTGTGAGGACTACAGTGCTTCCCATTGCCCCGACTGTTAGCAGAATGTCCGCCATCCCTTTTTCTCAGTACTTGTAAATGTCTTTGCAAAGGTGCTCAAGAGGCAATTGCAATGCCTCAGTAGGGTTGCGAATGTTTTGTGAACACAAAGTGGCCTTTGTGACCACTCAGTGGTTGCAAATAGCTCGGTGAATAAGCCCCCTTGCTTTCTGTTGGGAGAAAAATAAGTGTGCATTAATTGCCTTTAGACTGTGCCAGTAAGCATGGCATGCTCTCACTAGATACTCAGTTTTGGCCTGAGAGTTTAAATATCTGCTTCCTCAATTTAGTTGCCAGTGCAAATCTGAAAACATGTTTTGACAGAAAAATGCCTGCCTAGAATTTCCAGGCACACCAATAGGAATTCCAGTAGTGATGAACCGCATACGCTTTGCAAATGCTTTGGCCAGAATAATACAGGCACACTGCAGTCTAGTGGTTAGAGCACCAGCCTGGGAATCAGAAGATTGCAGGCTCAGACCCTGCTAGAGCCAAATACTCACTGTGTAACTCTGGGCAAGTCACTTCACCTCTCAGTACTTCTCTCCACCCAGCTGCAAAAATGGTCAAAAGCCAGACCCCAGTGGAAATGAGATGTTGCATCTCAGTTGGGCTATCCTGGAAATAATTTGAAAAAAATAAATAAAAATAATGCATGGTGGGTGTGATTTTTTTTTTCCAAGCCTTGCATCTGTTTTTCAGATATGGGTGCTGAAATCTGCCTGGGAAGTTAGTCCCTAAAGAATTGGTCCAAGTTCCTGGATGGAATTCTGCATTTGTGTCAGAAAAATGGACATAATTCCCACAGTTGCAGCAAAAATTGCTGTAAACAGCCAGAATTGTTGCACATGCATCCAGATGTTTGTGAATAGGACACATACATCTGGACACATCTGCGTGGATGCAACATATGTCCAAAATATGGATGCAAGTGCTGTATCCACCTGTATAAAAATCCTGCCCACATTATGTACTTGGGTAGGCTTTATCTCCTCTAAGGAAAACTGCAAGTTTATCACCTCATAACTACATCTTAATTGAAAATGATCACTGCAATTAATAAATTATGACATCATGCCTTCCTGATAAAAATCCATGAACTACGCTTAATTGCAATTACTACATCACCGCTCAGTTACGCCCTTAATTAACAACGTGAACTGATCAAGATTATACAATGGGTTATGAAAATCCTGTAACCTCATTGGTCAAAACACATCACATGACCGTGATAAATCCTCCAGTATACCCACTGTAAAAGTTTTATATCACTATAAAAACAAAAAAACAAGCTGAACATTGTATAATAGCAATATACCATGACAGGGAGTGAGTATATGGGTGGATTTACCACTTCTAAGTATGGTTAAGTCCTCGGCTGCACCCGTGACGGAACCACCAGAAGTAAGTCAAACCACCAATATACCCACTTCCTGTCATGGTATATTGCTTAAATAACATCATTAATACACTAACTAATCAACTGTGACATCATCAGCTTGCAACGTTTTACAATTTCCTACCTAAACCTACTCTAAAAACATTCTCAGTGTTTTCTGTCACCCACCCCCCATGAGCAACAATGAAAAACGAGACATTGGGCTAGATTTTCAAAGCCCTTGTCAGTTCCTTGGCTGTGGGAAATAAACTGACATAAGTAGATCTCTACTTGTGGAGCCACAGGTTTTCCTGCAGCTTTGGTATTTTCAAAGGGGGAGCTGGTTTATGGCAGGCTCCCCAGTTTAGGGCAACTTGTGGTTGAGTTTTCAGTGCAGCTGTAGGGAAAAGTTATGCCTGGTGGGACCTGGCATAATGTGCCCCACAGCTGCGCCAGCTGAAAATATGCCACAGGTGAGGAGATTTTGGTTGCAGTGGCCGTTGTGGACTGGGACTTGGTCCCAGGATGGGTTGAAAATCCAGCCCACTGCTTTTAAGATTTCAAATTCCAGACCTTCCTCTCACCAGAGAAGTGGCAGAAAAACATTTTCTATTTAATACCTATCATCTCCCTTTAACAGTCTTTGTAACACAGAATGCAACTTTTAACTGTTTACAGCACTTAAAAAAACATAAAATGCATAAAATGAACATGTGCTTAAAGCTGAAGCTAGTTTAAAACACAACTCATTTTCTCCATGATTTGTTCTCCCTGCTTCCCTAGTGGGAAACTGCATTTTCTTCTTGAAATCTGAAGTGGAACAAACTGACGAACGAAGCCATTTAACTACATGGTCTCCATTAAGCTGTGCTTGCAACACTGAATAAAACTTTAAAATGTCACAGTAAAACAGGGGTCCTGCTAAGGGAGGTTAAGTGACACATAGAGTTACTCAGATAATATATGGGGCTCTCCAAGTACCCCTGGATTTCACTTTTTTTGTGGGTAACATGGGTAATATGGCTACACACTTCGTTGGACATGGTGCATTTTCTGGAGTGGATTCTTGCTACTCAGAAACTCTATCTTTGCCATCTGCTAGTATGCTGTAGATAAAATGCTAACAGTATATTACGGGGTAGCCCCAAACTCTCTTCTGCAACACAACATAACACAATGCAGTGCTTCACAACACAATACAACACAGCAAAACACCACCACTACCCACAGAAGTCCTAAAAAATTAACCTCCTGTCCATTCGCCACCCACCACCTGCACACAGTCTTTTGTGAGAGACAGAATTTAATGTTAATCCCCACCCTCTTGTGCCAAGCCACCTGTAGCCCCAGTCTGACCTGTAAAAATGTACCCCAAGGGGTCTCCGTCCTGACCCCTTGGGTCCCCATTCCATCAGCAGCTGACTGCTGCCCCATCCCATCCAGTCTATATCTAATCACCAATGGGGGAAAGGCGGAGGAAAGAGCATAATGATGATGATGCCACATTCTGTATGTAAATGACAACCAAACTATGCTGAGTACTGCTGGCTTCATCCATAAATGTTGCTTCTGGGGATGTGATTGGCTTTGAGAAAGAACATCCAATTGGGGAACGGGTGTGGGCTATTGGATAGGATACTGTTAGATTTTTATACGCAGTATACTAGCGGCTATGATGGTTAATAAACCTCGAATAAAGAAACATTTTTATAAAAAATTGACCAGATGTATCCCAGATAAGCTTGAACAACAAAGATGGAGTTATTATACTATCCAAGTGACCCTAGTCACACAGCGAGTAGGGGGCAGTTGGATTCTGCATTATAACCACTAGACACTGAGCAGACCAGGCTTAGCTGGAGAGACTTCTTGCTCAGAGACAGCTGTTACTGAAATGCAGGTCTAGTGTGTTTTAGCTACATATCAAGGGAAGTTCTCACCCAGGCCAGCCCCGGGCAGAGAACCAGAACCCACACCAAGAAGGAGAATTGTGGGAAGTTTCAACTGATAATGAATTCTTGATGAGTGCTCAGGCTGTCATGCAGAGAAAAAATGGGGGGGGGGGGATATTTTAAACCAGCACACACTTATCCAGTACATCCACCAGGAGTGGGCAGGGTAATGATCTGTTATTAAATTACATTTTATTCTGTGGGAGCACACACACCCCCCTGCCTTGTTGGCATGGCTATCCTATGACGGGGTGCATAGTTGTTTCAGTCTGCTCCATCCTCATACAGGTCCCTTAAAAGAAAGGGGAGGCTGGCCCGGTGGCGCTGTGTGTTGAGGCGCTGGACGCCACAGCTTGTGACATGCCGGCGACCCAGGTTCGGGAACGAGCCTGGGCTGGCGGGGGTTGGAGGGGGAAGGAGAAGACTGAGCATCCAGAGGACTGCTCTCTTCTCCTGGGGAGGGCTCATGGGTTCCCTCGCTCAGTGGTGGCTCTTGGCGGAGGCTAGGGGCTTAGCTCAGTAGCAGGGATAAGTAGAGGGGATTGGTGACAGCAGGTGGTCTGTGGGAGGATCCCCATGCTGACATCATTGCATGCTGTATCAAGGGGGAACTTAAGAGAAAACCCCCTGCCTCAGGGGTAGGCGAAGGTGGGATCAGTAGCCACGGTCCCATGCCCAATGCCAGGCTGTGCCACTACGCACTTGCGTCTCTCCTCCTCTCTCCGGCTACTTGTCTGGATTATAGATAGAGCACCAGAAGGAGATGGTGGTCCTGCTCTGGGGGACTCAGAGCTGGGTGGAGTGGGTGGCTGGATGAGGTAGTAGAGAGAGTGACTGGCTGGGAGTGTGGATAAGGGGGGGGGGCTTCAGGCGGGCAGCAGAACTGTGAGCTGAGACTCCTCACTGGAGCAAGACCACCAAGGTAAGGTTCAGAAATAAAGTTAAAAAAAAAAAAGGGGAACAGATGGTGCCATGAACTTGGACTCTCTCCAGGATGGTTACTACTTACCCCTCAGCTTATGTTTCTGGTTTCATCTCCTTGGGTTACTGAGAGGTGAACTCAGTGCGGTGCATCCATGCGGGGAAGGAAACTGACAGTCCAGAGTTTCTGTTCTGACCCAGGGTGAGTTGGGCAACAACCCCTTGAGAAACCTAGAATAAACTGGTTCAGCCAGAGTGAACTGGGACATTTTTGAGACATGCCCACTGAATGAGGGGTAGCCAGAGGGCAAAAGGTGAAGCTAGTGCCAAGCAGAAGTGAAGTCACAGTTCCTATTTTAGGACACAGTTTACTCAATCACTGATGGAGCATTTAAGACTATGATCTGAGCTGCAATACAACCAGTCAGAGCATGGGGGGGGGGAGAAATGTTTTCTAATCATTACATTTAACGTAAAGCAATAAACTTAGCAAGCCAGATGCCGATGAATACTGGAATCTGCTGATGATGCCAGGTCATGATCCCTGATTCTCTGTGTCACTTTAGTCATGGGTTTTACAGAAGGGCACCATCATTTCTGGCAGGGTATTAAATTGGGCAGTAGCCCACAGGAGCTAAACTCCACCGCCTCTGTCATCTGTCCCCTTTCACTACTATAGGAGAGTTCCACCACCTAGGAATGTCAATTCCACCACCTAGAACTTGAGATGTGAGGGTTCCCCCACCTAAACAGTTCCAATTTTACCTCTGTTTCTGAGGCACATATCACTTGCCTCTTTTTCAGATTTCTCTCCCTCCATTGGTTAATGTATCATGTGTGATGCTACTGATAATGTCAGACATTGTGCATAGACAAGGGGGCTTGAGGACGAACAAAGAATGCTAAAGGGCCCAGAATTGTGGAAAAGTAGTATTTAATTTTTTATAGAACTTTTTCTCCTTCCGAGTCACGTCTAGCAGCACTCCCCTAGCCCTTCACTGACCTTCTCATGGACGTACACATTGTCTACCACTTACCAGGGTCTACAGCTTGGTGTGTAGGTAGCCATGTCGATCATAGAGGAGCCTACAGGGGGTGCTGACTTGGATGGCCTGACATTTTCTCCAACTCTGTTTTCTTCCTGTGGTGCTGGCATGCCATAACGAGGTCACGCATGTGTTTGTTGGCACGCATGCATTACAGGCATCTGGCGGGGACCCCTCCCTTTCTAGTTCTCCTGGCTGTCTTACTGACTCATCTCCACCAGTTGACAGCCACACAGTTGGAACAATGTCCCCCATCCCTGAGGAAGAAGAGCAGTCTCTAGGGCATACAGTCTTTCCTCCAATAGCAAGCCCTCAACAGCCTGCATTTGTTTATGAGTGGGCCACCTGAGTCCACTTCTGAACTTGGGTCACCAGCGAAATGAGCAGTAGCCCTACTGCTGTGCTACTGGGACACTAATGTTTGCCCTCTTTAACAAAAAGTACTAAAATCACAGAATTAGAACGTAAGCCTCATTAACAGTCTGTATTGGGGATGTACAGTAAAATGGGTGGATTTCAGTAACATCATTGTTCACCACCACCCAATAGCCCTCTGTTCCAAACCCACTAACATTCTAGATTGCACTCATGACCAGGCCACAGCATGATATCGTGTGAGGTACATGATGCAGTGCCAGACTGTTACCCAGTTATGCACTACAGTTAACAGGCACCAAGAAGCTTTCTCCTGACTATCTTTACTTGTGTCCAGATGGGCCAGTGGTCTTCCCCATCTCCATGTATTGGTGGCCAGTTGTCTGTACACCAGTGGACCCTATCTTCTCTCCAGACAGTGCTGCTCCCTGGTAGTCCAATGGTACCCCATCCCTAGCCCCTGCTGCACTCCCATTCTAGGTAGTCTGCCTTTAATTGTTGTTGGTCTGTCAGGCTTTTGCACCCATGTTGGAGCACAATGCTTCTTCACTGTGCTTCTGCACCCAATTGCAGCAAGCACAGTACTTCTGCACTCAGTTTTTTATTTATTATTCATTTTTTAAGAGAATCAGAATTACAAACCTTTGAGCTAGAGACTCTTTTGCAAAGGCTCCACGTCGGGGAGGTACAAAACAATGATACAGGAAATGATAAGCATATTTGGTACAAATAAGACAAAACAAGATTATACAGGATAAAAACTATCCAAGGTCAAGTAAACACATTATATAATTAGACAAACAAGAACAAGACAGAAATTAGATAAATAGCACCAGACAGAACTGTGATCAGGAGAAAGTAGTAGGTATGGAGAGAAAACTGGGATGGGGAGGAGTGGGAGAGGGAGGCAGAAGAGAGAAGAAGAGGAATAGAGGTAAGCAGGGAGGAAAGTTAGAAACAATCGCAGGAACTGGAGCAAATTATATGTAACCCCTTTGTTACCCGGGGTTACTAGAATCCCAGTAAGACCTAGTGGCAGGCAGGGAAGGCAGCTTGTGAAACTCCAGTTAAATGGGTTTCACACTGTCTCACTCTGTCCTCAGTCACAGCTGAGACTAGAGGGATGACATCATAATAGAATTGTCACAGCTGCATGAGCCACATTTGGAATCTCCAGCTCAGAGAGTTCTTAGAACTTTGGGATTCAAAGAGAGTTTCAGTTTTAGTTTTGTCCTTGAGCAAGAAGAAAAAATTACTCATCTTAGTAATGTTGTTTCTTCTAATGGAGTCTTGCTATATTATGACATATGCAGTATAACCCCAGGTTAGAACTGCTCCGGAGGTGAAAGAGTTAACTTCCATGCAGGGCATGGAATCTTGAGCGCGAGCTCGGTTGAACACTCTGTCTGTTGAAGCTCAAACTTAAACTGTCATATCTTTACCAGCAAAAACTCACTAAGGTTCCGTGTGGAAGCAGTAAACCTACACTAGCCGCTGGCTACTAACTACAAAAACACCTTTTTGATCTTGATCCCAAAACAAAGACTCAAGTCGGGGGATTCAAGAAGAAAACTTAAGCATAACACCTAAGCACCCTAGAAGGGTGAAATAAAGTGGGCATCAAAGAAGTGTCAACGTTGCACTACCCACCCACATCCTAAAAACAGAAGTTCTGAGAGGGGCAGGCTGGGGGGGGAGGTCATAATATAGCAAGACTCCATTAGAAGAAACAACATTACTAAGGTGAGTAATTTTTCTTCAAACAACATGAAGTCTTGCTATATTATACATATACTGAACTTCACAGCAGTACCTCCATGGAGGAGGGACAGAACCTACTTGGGAAATAGGCTCTGAAGCACAGCTGTGCCAAATCGAGCATCACTCCTAGCCTGGATATCCAAGGAGTAATGCTTAGTAAAAGTGTGAACTGTTTTCCAGGTAGCTGCTTGACATATCTCTAGGATAGGAATATCCCTGGCAGCAGCCAGAGACGCAGCTGTACCTCTGGTAGAGTGAGCCCTCAGGCCTGAGGGAAGAACCTTACCCAGTTTTTCGTAACAGAATTGGATACAAGAGACAATCCACCTGGCAATGGATCTTTTAGTGGCAGGTTTCCCTTTACCAACCTCACCATAAGTGAGGAACAATTGGAGGGATTCGAACCTGTGACCCTTGGTACGTTCTGTATAGTAACTGAGGGCTCTTTTGACATCTAAACTGTGCAATCTCCTCTCACCAGAGGAGGAATGGTCAGTGAAGTACACAGGGAGAGACATGGATTGATTAAGGTGAAAGTCTGGAACCACCTTAGACAAAAACGTCCTGTTAGTCCTGAGGACTACCTTATCTCTATGGAAGGAGATAAAATCAGGCTCCACTGACAAGGCTTGTAGCTCACTTATGCGCCTGGCAGAGGTGATAGCTACCAGAAACACAGTTTTCAAGTCAAGTACTTCAGCTCTGCTAAAGACAATGGCTCAAAAGGGGTTGCATAAGCTGAGCGATGCAAATATTAAGATCCCAAGCAGGGCAGGATCCCTGAATGGGGATTGTGTGAAGCAACCCTTTAAAAACTTGGAGAACACAGGGTGAGCTGATAAAGAAGAGGGCTTACCTGCTGACAAGAAGACAGACACAGCTGCCAAGTGCACTTTTAGGGTAGCTGGTCTCAGCCCAAAGGATTCAAATGCACCAAATAATCCAGGATTGTGGGAACACCAGCAGATTCTGGGAAATATGTTTACCAGCACACCATATGGAAAATCTCTTCCATTTTGAATTATAGGTAGCCCTGGTGGAAGGCTTCCTAGAGGCCTTCAAGATATCCAATACACCTTGAGAAAGGTGTAGGTCAGCAAACTCTAACTCTTCAAGAACCAAGCCTTGAGATTGAGAGATTTGAGGTTCGGATACCAAACTCTCCCCTGGGAACAGGTTAACAGGTTGTGATTCCTGGGAAGGCATAGGGGAGGGTGGACTGCTAAGGACATGAGGAGTGGGTACCAGGACTGCCTGGCCCACTCTGGAGCAATCAGGATCATCTTGCAGGATTGAGATCTGATTCTGACTAGCACTTTGAAAAGAAGGGGGAAGGGGGGAAAAGCATAGAGAAACTTCCCTTCCCAACTGAGAAGGAAGGCATCCAGAGGGACTGAGCCCAACACTGGGGGCTTTCAGCAAAAAAGGGGAAGCTGATGATTGTCTGGGACTGCAAAGAGATCTATTTGTGGAGTGCCCCATCTGGCAAATATCACCTCCAGTACTAGGGGATCCAGTGCCCATTCGTGATGGCCCTGGGAAATCCTGCTGAGAGCATCCTCTAGGACATTGTCCTTGCCTGGGAGGTGAACTGCTGTAAGGGAGGCGTTCAGAGAATAAGCCAGAGACCACAACTTCATTGCTTCGGTGCACAAGGCCGTAGACCGAGTGCCCCCTTGCTTGTTGATGTACCACATTGTAGTGGTATTGTCCGTTCTGACCTGAACCACCTTGTTCTGGACAGATGTGGAGAAAACCTGAAGTGCTAGAAAAACTGCTCTGAGCTCCAGCAAATTAATGTGGAGCAGGGATTCCTGAGGGGACCATAGCCCTTGGGTGGAAAGGTCGCCCATGTGAGCTCCCCACCCCAAGAGGGATGCATCTGTAGTAAGGGTCAAGGAATGAGACTGGGGAATGAAGGGAACCCCCTGTCTCAGATTGTTCTGATCCTGCCACCACTGAAGGGCCTGGATCAGGGTCACTGGAATCAATTTGGTTAGGGGATCTGTCCTTTGAGACCAAAAGGCTCTCAAATGGAACTGAATGTTCCTCATTTGAAATCTCACTCCCTGCACTACTGCTGTAGAAACAGCCATGTGCCCCAGGAGCTGTAGAAAATGTCTTGCTGGTCGAGAGACCTGCAGGGTGAAAGAGGAGGCCAGAGACACCAGGGTCCTTGCTCTCTCCAGAGGAAGGAAGGCTCTGGCTTCTTTTGTGTTCAGTTCTGTGCCTATAAAGGTGAGAAGCTGGACAGGCTCCAGAACTGACTTTGGAAGATTGAGAAGGAAACCTAGAGATGTAAGCAGCTTCTGGGTTACTTGTAAATGAAGTTTGACCTGTTCTGGAGACTGGCCTACAATGAGCCAGTTGTCCAGATAATGGAAGATGGCAATCTTTTGCCTTCTTAAATGAGCAACTGCTACTGCCAGGCATTTTGTGAACACCCTAGGAGCCGAGGAGAGGCCGAAGGGCATTGCTCTGAACTGGTAATGGTCTGAGGGCAGTTCGAATCTGAGGTATTTTCGATGGGAGCTTCTGATGAGAACATGGAAGTAGGCATCCTTGAGGTCCAGGGAGGCTAGCCTTAGAGAGGGTAAAATAATCCCCAGTCACCATTTTGAACTTTGGTTTTAAAAGGTGCTTGTTTAGATAGCTGAGATCCAGAATGGGCCCGCCATTCTCCTGTCTTTTTTGGGATAAGGAAGTACCTGGAGTACAACCCTTTGCCCTGGTGTATGGGTAGAACCCTTTCCATGGCTCTGAGAGCCAGGAGGGCAGAAACTTCTGCATCCAGGGCAAGTGTCTCTGATGGGTTTGCAGGTGGAAAAGATCTGGCTCTCATCTTCGGAAATTTTTTGAAGCTGAGAACCAGTCCCTGGCTTACTACTTCCAGGACCCACTTGTCTGATGTTACAGACTTCCAGTCCTGGACAAAGTAAGCCAGCCTGCCCCCTACCAGTAGAGGAGAATCGGCCCTGGCTACCCCATCAGGGAGCCTGTTTTGCAGGGGCTTTGGGTTGAGGGGTAGAAGCAGGCTTACTAGAGCCCCTTCTGCCCCTTCCTCTAAAGAACCCCCTCTGGGCATAAGCAGAAGAGGAGGCCTGGGCTTGGTAAAATGGCCTATGAAAAGGCCTGCCCCTGCCCCTGACATGCTGCCTTTGAGGAGTGAGTTGCCTTTCTTTGGCCTGTGCACTCCTATAGGTGGTCCTATACTCATCCATTTTCTTCATATAATTCTCTGTCTGCTCCCCAAACAGAGAATTTCCCACAACAGGAAAATCCATAGCCTTAGACTGGGTATCCTGTGACAGGGCAGTACATCTGAGCCAGGCCATTCTGTGAAGAGACACAGATGTAGCCATAACTCTAGATGAAACATCATTAGAGTCTACAGCAGCATGAAATTGCACCTTGGATGCCTCAATACCATCCACAGCCACCTGCTCCAGCTCCCTGGCAAGCTGCTCAGGGGCCTGTTTTGCTAGGGTCTGGACAGTATCCCACCTGGATTTCTGGTACCTAGCTGCGTAAGCCATATAATTTGCCTGTCTGAGTCCCAAAGATGCTGCCATGTACTGCTTTTTTGCCATGGCATCCATCCTCCTGGAATCCTTTTCAGGAGGGTGAGAGGCTAGAGGAATATTAGCCTTGTCACAGGCTGCAGCCTGCACTACCCCCACATGGCTGCACTGCTGAGATAGAAACTCAGTATCAGAGCCTGATAAAGCATACCTCTTGTCCATCCTTTTATCCACAGGGAGGATAGAATGAGGAGTTTTCAGAATTTTTACTGTCTGTTTCCTAAAATATTTATGCAAGGGAATAGACGGTCTCCTAGACTCTGGAATATCCATCATTTCCACAAAATCAGGCTCTTCTTGATCATCAACAGCTTCCTCAACAGGGAGTTGCAGAGTGTCAGCAACTTTCTTGTAAAACAAAAAATGAGAAGGGGACTCAGATAGCCTGGGAGGGGATACTCCTGAGGGTCTGTCTGGAGAGATGTCCGGTTCAATGGGCACATCCAGACTGTCAAAATCACACTCACTCTCCTCGTACCCCTCCTCCCCTTCCCCTGGTTCATAAAAATCTTCAAAATCATAATCTTGAACCGAGGGAACCGACCGAACCGGGCGCTTACCCAATGGTGCCGGTTCGGACGGAACTGGGGAAAGAGACTGGACAATTTGAATAGCTTTGGCTATTTCCTCAGTGGTTGGAGAAAGAACTTTTGGCCCCAAACTAGCTGACCTTCTAGCCCTTTTAGTTGGAACCAGCTCCTCAGAGCTGGCTCTTTGTTTGCCTGAGGAAGTATTGCCCTGGTCAGAGGGCACTCCCTCAGGTTCGGTTGGAACCGAACCGGGCTGGCCATCCAGGTCAGCAGACTTTTTGGCCTCCCTTTCCCTGAGCCTACCAACTCTTTTTTCCACGGTGGCAGCAGGAACATTTTTACAAATCTGGCAGTCTGCATTGAGGTGGTCAAACCCCAGACAATATACACAAATGGTGTGTGGGTCAGCCTTGGCAAAGGCTTCCCCACAGAAGCCATGGTGCTGAAACCCAGTGGGTCCGGTTTTTCTTTTGGGTTTCTCAGACATAGTGCCAGCCTAACCAAAACTTGCCCGTTAACGGCAATCCACCAAGCAAGACTCTCTTATCGGTTCCCAACCGTGTCACGGGCCGTGGAAAAAAACGTAATAAAATCCATTTTTTTTAGAACCGATAAGAACCGGGAACCGCACTCTAAAGGGCTAGAAAGTAATTTTTAAACCCCTCTGATCGGTTCAAACCGAACCGAAAAAGACATTTACAAGTTCCACACAGAAGAAAAATAAATAAGTAAGCCTATCTATTACTTACAATACCACAGACAGAGCTTGAACCGACGATTGAGGTTAAATTTCGGTAAAATAAACCGAGAATTACACTTTAAAACCGACAAACAAACCGAGCAGCAGGAGGAATCTCCGAGCGACTGTTCAGTGAGGCGGAGCAAAGAACCTGACAGTTTAAGTTTGAGCTTCAACAGACAGAGTGTTCAACCGAGCTCGTGCTCAAGATTCCATGCCCTGCATGGAAGTTAACTCTTTCACCTCCAGAGCAGTTCTAACCTGGGGTTATACTGCATATGTCATAATATAGCACGACTTCATGTTGTTTGAAGGAAGCATCAGTCTGTAGTTTGAGTTTTGCCTCCACACAGAAGGAAGTTTTTCTGTGTTTCACCATTTATAAAGTGGTGGAGACCGTCCCCTCGGTCTCAGTGCCCCCTCCCTCCGGGGGTAGGAGAAGGTCTCTGTGGGTTCCAGGGGCAATCCCCTTCTCCCACCCTGGGAAGAAAGCTGCCTGGTTTTAATTTAAGTTCGGTCTGTTCATGTATAACAGCAAAGGTTACAGTTCTTCGCCTGTGGGGCACCTGCAACGAATGGGTGAGTGTTTGGCCCCATTGGAAGAGGCAAACAACTTCTTTTCTTCAGTTGGATTTCAAGTATTGGGGACTGCTATTTGGGAGGACTATGTCAACTAGGACAAACAAATAGAGCAGTCATCTGTTTAAAGTGTTAAAGTTCATTGTAGAGGGGGTGCTTCAGGTCATCCACTGTCAATCTACATTTTAAAGTCTAAAGTTCTGTGTGTCCAGAGAAATGGCTGGGTATGGGCTGTGGGAGCTGGAGGTGGGAAAACCCCCATCTTTAGTAACCAGGTCCACCTCTACGGATTTCTTCTGTGTTTTTGCTACTTGCCTCATGTGCTTGGCCAGTGATGGGGTGGGTACCCAGAAGTGGGTTGCAACTTGAAAATCTCTCTAGGAGTCACAGACTCTAAGTGGTGTGGGGAGCCACAGGATGGGAACATTACTCCTTGTTGGATGGGAGTCTCCCTGTTTGATGGGAGTTTCGAATTGGAAGTACGAAAACAAAATCCCTCTAGTAGTCGCAGACTTCAAGTGGTGTGGGGAGCCACAGCTTGGGAGCCTCCTTGTTTGATAGGATATCTTGCCAAGTAAAGTTTGGGTTCATTCACCAAGTGGACCATCAGTCGAGTGGCCGGCAGGGGAGCCGGACCAGTCGGGCTGTGTATCCAATGCGCATGCAAAGTCCGGGCTGAGTGCCTGGTGGGTCCAAAGTCAGACAACTGTTGTATTGTGTTCATTCCTCAAATGGACCGCTTTGTTTAACCTCTAATCTGCATTACAGTTATGTAGCCCTGTGGGGGACCATACAGAGCTTTGTTTATGTTCAGTGAGTTAATAAATAAAGCCACACTGAAAAATCCCAATTCTGGTTCTGGACATTACAGTTATTGCTTCCTGTAGTTGGATTTACTTGGGTGCCCCTGTGCAGAGTAGTCAAACCTAGGTCTCTTGTGCCAGGTAACCTCATCCTTCTCAGAACCCGTAGAGACATATGTATATCCATGTTACAAAAATGGGCATATGCCTTACATATATGTCCCCTAAGGAGAGTTTTGAAAGGGCCAAGTTTGGATACAGCTGAGGTAGCAGCCGGTAGGGAGTTTAACCAAAGGGGAGCCCTATAATAGAAAGCTTGCTGTCCAAGGGAGATCCTACAGCGAGAAACCTGCATGGAGGCTTTGGAAGAACTTCTAGTGGGTCTTTGTGATGAGGCAGTTTGAAGGAGACTTAGGAGCCCAGGAGGGGAAAGGCCTATTGAGATCTTTTTGGCGAGCAGGCAGTCTGATATTTTAGCCTGCCATCAAAATTCAGCCAATTAGACAGACTGTAGTGGTCACAAGTATGGGTGCACCTGACACAGCCCATGACAAGTCAACAGGCTTTATTCAGTGACACTTTAATCCTACGGAGGGCAGTATGATCAGCGGATCCATAGATAGTAATCCCATAGTTCGCAAGGGAGAGGACGGAGGATGAGACAGCAAGGCAAAGAGCGTCAGGGTGTAGACAGCATCTATGGTGGTACAGGAGCCTTATTCTAGTGTTTATGGCAGAGCTAAGTAGATGGATATGTTCATGGAAAGTAAGGGCAGAATCGAGTGTGACTCCAAGGTATTTAGAGGAGTTAACTTGATCCAGGTAGGAGTTATGATGGTTGTGGATTTGCAGAGGGGCACCATTATGTTTATTCTGGTGGTGAGAGAAGACCATGGCCTTAGTTTTCTTGTAGTATAAGTCTGTGGGCAGAGAACCAGGTTTCAGCCTCTGCAAATACATTTTGGAGGGCTAGCTGGAGAGGGGAAGAGTACACAATGGGGGGGGGAGGCAGTAACAACAACAAAAATGGAAAGGGACCTGGGGGTAGTCATATCAGATGACCTAAAGGTAAGCAAGCAATGTGAGAAGGCAGTAAGGAGGGATGGGGGGACACTGGGATGTATAGGGTGAGGCATCACCAGTAGAAAACAGGAAGTTGTTATCCCTCTGTACAGACAGTTGGTGAGACCCTTTCTGGAGTACTGCATGCAGTTCTGGAGACCCCATCTCCACAAGGACATAGACAGGATGGAGGCAGTCCAGAGGAGGGCAACTAAAATGGTGCAGTGTCTGCAACAGAAGCCATATGAAGAGAGACTAAAGGAGCTTAATATGTATATCTTCAAAGAAAGGGGGGGGGCATGATAGAAACTTTAAAGTACCTCAAAGGAATCAACAAAGTCCAAGAGGGTAGCGTCTTTCAGAAAAAGAGATGTGCAAGAACAAGGGGGAACAATTTGAAAATAGAGGGGGGGATGGCTCAGGGGTAATGTGAGGAAGTATTTTTTCACAGAGAAGATGGTGGATACATGGAACTGTCTTCCTGAGGAGGCTGTGGGGCTAAAACACTGGGGGAATTCAAGAATGCATGGGACAGACATAAGGCAATTCTGGTGGGGGGTAGGAAGAAGTAGGCTGTTGGTTAACTAGGATCTGCAGCTTATCCAGTAGGTAGGGAAATGGGCAGACTAGGTGGGCCAAGCGGTCCTTATCTGCCATCAAAGTCTGTGTTTCTGTGTCAGGGTGGCAGCTGAAGAGAATGGCATCATCTGCATAGAGTAGAAGTTTTCTGGAGCAAGCCTTGTGAAGGGAGTTCAAGAACAAACTGAACAAAAGTGTTCCATGGATAGAGCCTTGAGGAACCCTGGACCTCACAGGGAGGCTAGAGGAGAGGGTATTATTAATACAGACTTGCTGCTTCCTGTTCCTTAGGTAGTCGGAAAACCAAGAGGCAGCATCCTGAGATAGCCCCAGTGAGAGGAGGGGCCTGATGAGGAGGGCATGGTTTACTGTATCGAATGTCTTAGTCAGGTCTATGTACACAGACCCAACTAAGTGTCCTCTGTTTAGAGCCTGGTGAATGAAAGTGGTGATTACAGGAGAACAGGGGTGGTACTGTGGCCCTTCTGGAAACCATGCTGTTCTGGGCAAAGAAGGTTGTGTTTAGTTAGACAGTCAGAGAGCTGTTCAGCAACTATTTTTTCAAGAGCCTTGGAAAGTGGAGGGAGGATAGAGATGGGACAGTAATTTCCTGGAAGGGTGCGGTCACCACCTTTAAAGATAGGAGTGATAATGGCATATTTCCAGTGGGAAGGGAACTGACCAAGACAAAGGGAAAAATTAAAGATTTTTGGGATGGGAGAGAGGACTACATCAGTGGTCAGATGAAGGAGCTTAAGATCTAAGGAATCACCTCTATGACATGTTTTACTTAAAACCTTCGACAGAAAAGATTTGGCCTCATGGGTAGAAATAGTTCTGAAATAGAAGGGAGGGAAGCCAGTTATAGGAAGGGGGATGGGGGATGAAGGGCAGTCAATGAAGTCGGGGGAAGAATGCTGCTGAGGTCTGAAAAAGCAATGTTTAGAGAGTCAGCAATGACCAGAGTGTCCTGAGTAGGTGTACCATCAATGTTAAGCAGGGACGGAGAAGGTGACATGGAGGTCCCATTAAGTTCCTTAAGGTTATTCCAGAACTTGCATCCTGAATTCCAGTTGGATGTGAGGGTTTCTTGCTAGTAGGTGGCCTTGGCCTGTCTTATCTCACTTGGGGGATAGATTCCTGTCAGCCCTATACAACTCCTTGTCTGAGGGTCGGCCAGAATCGAGTGCTTTATACCAAAGGTTATCCCGGTGATGTATATATCCAGGAGAGCCTTGGAGATCCACGGTGAGTCCTGTACTTTGACAGTACTCTTTGTGAAGGGGGCAAATAGATCACAAGCATATTTGAGGGTACAAATAAAATAGGAGACCGCTACATCAATGTTAAGTACAGAGTCAAGTGGAGACCAGTTACAGTTGATAAGATAGTTTTTAAGTTTATCAAGCATCCCATTTTTAGGCGGTGTTGATAGGTGACTTTAGGGGGGGATTTGTTTGTCCCCTAGAGGATCAATGACAGAGTACTGGTGAGTGATCGCTAAGCACATCAGGGAGAATGGAGACATTGGAGAGTCTGTTAGGGCGGTTTGTAAGGATAAGGTCAATAAGGGTGGACGTCCTTGTTTTATGATCAAGCCTCATTGGGAAGGTTACAAGCTGAGAGAGATTGAGTGCCACTCTGGCATCTTTATAGGGGGCAACGGAGGAGGACAGCCAGTTAACACTGAAATCTCCCAGAGCGATAATCTCCAGGTGATTAGGTAGAAGAGAGATGTAGTTTAGAACTGCATTGAAAGTTAGCTTTTGTTCCAGGGATGGAATATAGACTGAGCAGACTAGGAGAGATTTGGAAGAGAGACCTAATGTCACTGGCTGTTATGGCCTGCACACCATGTTCAGAGGGAAAGGTGGAGAATAGAGAACCCTGGAGAGAGTCCTTTACATAGAAGGCACAGCCCCCTTCCCTCTTTCCAACTCTATCTACCCAAAAGATAGAGTAACCACTTAAGGTGACTGCAGAGTCAGGGATATTAGGTGGGAGCTAGGTCTTGATGACTGCCAGTATGTCACGTTTGTGCAGAGCAACCCAGCCCTGTAGGACGTCAAGCTTTTTTACCAAGTTGCAGATTTTGATAGAAGCGATCTTTAACCAACTTACAGTCCTGCTAGATGGCAAGGGGGAAGAAGCAAGACCTGGGTTTGGGTGAATATTACCCGACAGAAGCAGCAAGAGGAGGGCATGACAGAGCAAGGCAGATTTAAGAGGTTTAAACTGCAGGGAACAGTGACAGGTATGGAGATAGGGCTTAGATACCACAACAGGGACAGGAAGAAAGGGGATGTGTATGTACAAAAGAAGTGTAAGGTTAGGGGAGCTGGGCTGGGGAAGTGAGGCAAGGGGGTTAGAATAAACACTGAAGGAGGGAAGTAACCAGTGAGACTAATGGAGACAGAGACAGGGGCAACATGAGGGGGGCCAGAAGAAGCCGATAAGGAGATAGGGGAAGGGAACAGAAGAAAAAGAAGAAAGAGAGAAGCAGCAATGAAGAGTTTCAAATTAAGACTCATTCTCAAAGGAGGGAGGTGAAATAATGGAGATGGAGGGCACTGTGCTTCTATGCCCAGTTGCAGCACTGTAGTTCTATGCCCAGCTGCAGCATTGTGCTTCTGTGCCCAGTTGCAGCACTGTGCTTCTATGCCCAGTTGCAGCACTGTAGTTCTATGCCCAGCTGCAGTACTGTATTTCTGTGCCCAGTTGCAGCACTGTACTTCTGTGCCCAGTTGCAGCACTCTGCTTCTCCACCCAGATGCAGCATTGTGCTTCTGTGCCCAGTTGCAGCACTGTGCTTTCGTGCCCAGTTGCAGCACTGTGCTTCTGCACGCAGTTGCAGTATTGTGCTTCTGTACCTGGTTGCAGCTCTGTACCTCTGTGTCAAGTTGCAGCACTGTGCTTCTGTGCCCAGTTGCAGCACTGTGTTTCTGCACCAGTTGAAGCATTGTGCTTCTGTGCCAAGTTACAGCACTCTGCTTCTCCACTCAGTTGCAAAATTGTGCTTCTGCATCTATTTGCAGCATTGTGCTTCTGTGCCCAGTTGCAGCACTGTGCATCTATACTCAGTTGCAGCATTGTGTGTCTCTGCCCAGTTGCAGCATTGTGATTCTGTGCCCAGTTGCAGTACTGTGCTTCACCACCCAGTTGCAGCACTGCACTGTGCCCAGTTGCAGCACCCTACTTTTCTGTCCAGCTGCAGCACTGTAGTTCTGTGCCTAGGTGCAGCAGTCTGCATATGCACACAGCTGCAGCACTGTGATTCTGCACTGAAATGCAGCTGTGTGCCTCTATGTTCAGTTGCAGCACTCTGCTTCCATGCCCAATTGCAGTACTCTGCTTCTGTGCCCAGTTGCAGTGCTGTGCTTGTGCACCGAGTTGCAGTGCTGTGCTTCTGCACCCCATTGCAGAACTGTGCTTCTGTGCCTAGTTGCAGCACTGTGCTTCTGCACCCAGTTGTAGTGCTGTGCTTCTGTGCCCAGTAGCAGCACTGTGCTTCTTCACTCAGTTGCAGTGCTGTGCTTCTGTGCCCAGTTGAAGCACTGTGCTTTTGTGCCTGTTGCAGCACTACACTTCTGTGCCCAGTTGCAGTGCTGTGCTTCTACACCCAGTTTCAGTGCTATGCTGCTGCACCCAGTTGCAGCATTGTGCTTCTGTGTGCAGTTGTAGCGCTGTGCTTCTGCACCCAGTTGCAGCACTGTGCTTTTGTGCCCAGTTGCAGCACTGTACCACTGTAATTCTGCACCCAGTTGCAGCATTATGCTTTTACACCTAGTTGCAGCACTGTGCTTTTGTGCCCAGTTGCAGCACTGTGCCTACCAGATGACAACCTGGTAATGTGGAGGGAAGCTGTAGGTGGGCTTGTGAGGACCTAACATACTTTTGTACAGTGCCCTTGCCTCTGTTCCAGACCAGTTACAATGCCATTTACAATCACTCTGGCAGGTGTTGTAACCCTTGTTGAGCATAGCTTTATGAGTCAAAATGTGTATAGTGGACCTAAGTGGTTTCAAGGACCTCTTAGTGCCTCAATGTTAGGCTATGAATAGGGACAAAAGCCCACATTTTCTGAAGGTTTATGCTGCGTTAAAATGAATAGCACTGTGCTAACTGGGCAGAGCATATTTGAAGGAGGTTGGAGCCATTTTCAAAGGGCCCCAGTGCATCGTGCTTGGTGGACAGCACAATCACTCTGAATACACCACTCTGCCCTTGCAAATGAGAGCATACTCAAGCGTACATTCAGCATATTTTGAAAGCAGTATGGCTGACACTGCATATCCTGCTTCCTGTGTTTAAAACCACTGAGGAGATTATCATTGCTAAGTAAATTGAGGGACTCTTGCATCACAAAAAGAATCAGAAGGGAGATCAGAAGGATGTGGGTTCTATCCCCACACCATGCACTTGAGTTAAATCCCAATACTGACACAGTAGTGCAGCATGAGAGAGAGTGCTGCACTCCTGAGGTGCAGTCTTTCAGATGAGACATTAAACCAAGGTTCCATCTGCCTGTTCTGGTGGCAGTTCAGGTGGATGTTAAAGATCCCATGGCACTTCTCAAAAAAAGAGTAGGGGAATTTTTCTTTTTATTTGATCATCATAAATCATACAAACAGTGTTAAAATCACACAAATTTGTTAAATCAAAATCATAATAAGTATTATAAGCATACATTGTCAAATTAACTAGAAGCACCTGTTTTGTTATACACTAAGAAGAGAGAAAAAAAGAAATTATTATCTATCCAAAAAATAATTGTACATATACAAAATCTCTATACAAGAAAATAAAACCTTACAAAATTCTCACTAATCCCTTTCCTCTCACCCAAATCATTTAAAAAGGCTGACATTTAAATATTCACCTACTAATCCAGATCATCTCTTATTTAAATAAAATCCACAGCAGACCACCATGAGGGCCATCTATCCTGGTCAGTTCTAACACGTTCTGCTTACTTCCACGGCTGTAAATCTGTACAGAGCATATGAGTAAGTTCAAAAGGTG
Organism: Neoceratodus forsteri; assembly: GCA_016271365.2. Taxonomy (NCBI): domain Eukaryota; kingdom Metazoa; phylum Chordata; order Ceratodontiformes; family Ceratodontidae; genus Neoceratodus; species Neoceratodus forsteri. Next base: position 85,625,263 of record JADMNL010000026.1, on the reverse strand, counting down.
AAATACTGTATGTTGTTGTTGTAGAACCAACCGATAACGTCCAATCCAAATTCAAATCTAAAATATGTGCAATAATAATACAAAGTGTACTATCATGCAACTGTATCGTCTGATGAGAAATTATTCCATAATATAACAACTGGGAATCTGGAGGAAATTGTAACTCACCCTTCCATCTATTTTTAAAGATGTCCCAAAATTCAACAGCATAGGGGCAATTATAATATAAATGGTCCATTGTCTCTAATTGGAGAACACAACATTCTCATGACAATACCTATCATGGAAGGATTTATGTTTTTGATTATTTTTAACATTAATTCTTTGTTGTAAACTTAACCAAACCGTGTCCCATAATTTTTCTGGTAACTGTACATCAGTAATGTATTGTGCAATATTGTCTCGCTGTTGTTGAGAAAATTCTACACATGGATTCTCAAAAAAATGAATGGTTAAAACTTTAAAATGTAATTGTTTCCTTGTATAACAGAGCATCATTTCAGTTGTGATACCCTATTTAATTAAACCATCCACCACCTCTTCCCATCTTTTTGCTAATCTTGGTTTTCTTTTATTGTTATGAAGAAAATGTCCTAACTTCCATTCAGTTACCACCCCTTGTACTAGTGGAACACCCCATTTCCCCCAAAGCTGAGCAGTACCCTTAATTAGGGGAAGAAAATTATTATACAAAAATAGAGTATAAAAACACAAAATAGGATTAATCATATCCACTCCACCACCTTTAATACCTTGATAAAGTACATTATGTTAGATAGGGTTCAATCTGCTCCCCCAAAACAGGAGAAGAAACATCCTAAAGAGGCATTTCCAGACTCTTGGGGACCAAAAAACAGCACTGATTTATAAAAAAATCTGAGTTAAAAAGGGTTTTATCAAATATAACCATTTCTTTCTGGATACTTTCCACCGATTCCAACTTTGTACTATCTCTTTCCCTTTGGAAATCACTCTATTCCAATTATATCTTGCCATGTCCATTACCCCCATAATAAATTCCTAACATTTTACAGGGAGCCCTTGCTACCTGACATCCTCCTAACACTCGTGGTTCTGTTGGAAATCCTGTTAGATCTAAGCAATTTGTTTTTTCCATATTTAAACAAACTCCAGTTATCTTCCCTGTCTCCTAAATAAGACATCTTGCTATTCTAAAAGACTGTTCATTCTGAAGCAAAAGACAGAGATCATCTGCATATGCTAACACTTTACAGTTCAATAGCTCACCCCCAGTCAAACCCTGAATTTTGGGGGAGTTCTGTAAAATTTGTAACAGCGGATCTATCATAAAAACATATAACAGGGGCTCAGTGGACACCCTTGATGTACCCTCTCATCTCATCATGCATTTTGGTCCTTGGTATCCATTATCATAAGGCCTCACATACGCCAGTGCATAACATAACTGTATCCACCCTATGAATTGGTCTGGGGTACCATCTGACTTTAAACATTGCCATAGAAATATGTGAGATACCCTATCAAAACCTTTGGCTTGATCTAGGCTAACCAAAAGTCCTGTTTGTGAAGCTATCCATACCCCTTATCTCCTTCTACTATCTCTCTCTCAAGAGAAGCAGTGCCTCCGTGATTTGCCTCCCTGGAACTGCACAAAATTATACCGGGCTAATCAAATTGCTCATCACTTGAGCTAATCTATTCCCTAACAGTGTCACAAAAATTTTAAAATCAGTATTTAATAATGTTATAGGTCGCCAATTACTCAAATTTGTAGGATTCCCCTGATTTAAATAATAATAAAAAAAAAATTAGCCCCTCATACATTTTAGTAGGCAAAAAGTGCTCCAAGAGAAAAAAATTATATAATGAAAGCATTTCAAATGGAATAGTGTTCCACAAAAATTCATACATCTCTTCCGGGAGTCCATTTGACCCTGGTGATATTCCTTTTCGTAAGGATTTTATAACCCCGGCCAACTCTAAATTTGAAAATGGAGTAATCATACGTTCCTCATCCCTTGTTTCCACACTAGGGGGAGCTGCTGCCTGTAAAATCTGAGAGGCAAACTCAGGATCTGCCACTGGTTCCCCAAACTTATTGATTACAAATTCTACTAACAATTTCATTATTCCATCATTCTCAGTTTCTAAACAACCTTGCGGTGATTTCAAATTCTTAATTTGCATTTTCGCACATCTCTGATGGCAAGTAAAAAAGGGGTTGATATCCACAGATTTCCCGTGTGCCGAAACACTGTTCCTTCATTAAAGAATTTATTCTAGTATATTGATAAGTTTTCATTTCTACTCTAAGGTGTTGTATTTCATCCTTAAGATCCATCTTCTCCAATATTTGTCTAGTCACTAATACACCCAATCTCTTTCTTAATACTAAATACTGCTGTTGTTTCATAGCGACCTGCTGCTTACTAATATATTGTAGAAAACTAATCAATAATTATTTTAAGTCCACCCACCATAAACTAATATCCTCATATAAAAAAATTGTAGATATTTTATCTATCACCAAAGTCGTAAGATCTCTTAAAACTAAAGGATCTTCCAACAGGGAGATATTCATGCACCAATACCTCTTCCCTTTTTCCCTACCAGGCGGTACAGCAACATTCACCCCAATCAAAACGTGATCTGAAGTTTCAATTGGGAAAGAAACAGTCTGAAACACTGGCAGAGATTGCTTTAAAAGCATAAAATCGATCCTAGAGGACAAACAGCCTTTAAAAAAGGTAGGCTGTCCTTTTTGTCTCTCCCCACAGTGAGCGTTGTTCAATCCTGCTTGTCTTATCACCAGTTGCAAAAAGGTTTTGCCACAATATTGTTTAGCAGAACTTGCAACATTCTGCATATTTATATTGAAATCTCCTCCCCAAAACAACCGCCTGCTGGTAAATAAATATGGCTGGATTTTTTTTATTAACTCAATCCTTAAAGCCTTGGTTTGTGGTCCATAAATCGTAATTAATCTGAAAAAAAGGTTTTTTAATGAGCACATCCAAAAGCAGAGCCCTGCCAGGGTCAATATCTACTCATCTCAAAATTGAAACATTTGAAGAAAGAAAATGAAATCCCACCCCACTACAGGTTTCCACACCCAAAGACCAACCTGATTACCCCCATTTCCAATCATCTGTTGCCTGAGCCACTTCTGCCAGTGTATGCAACCTGGTATCCTGTAACATAAAAACATCATATTCAGATTGTTGTAAAATACCAAAAGTCGTTTTCCTTTTTTTTTTCCAGACTTAACATTATTCACATTTAAGCTTGCAACTCTCAAATAAATTTGTTCAGGGAGGAGGCGTCATCATTTTCTTGCTAGATCTAGTAATTCTTTTAAAAGTATCTCAGTTCCTGTTTTCTGTGAATCTGCCTGTGGAATCTCCTCCACTCTCTGAGGAGGGGGGGGACCCTTCCTCCACAGGACACTCCATTTCTACTTGTTCACCCCATGAAGTGAACACAGCAAAACAGTTCGAAAGAGGTAGTGGTGATAATGATGCTCCTTGGGAAGCTTCACCTAAATCCATAGAGGGAGTATGGGGAGGAAGGGAAACTTCTTCTGCAAGCTGTACTACGGGTACTATCAGAGAGGAAATCCCCAAAAGCATAGAGCTAACCTCTTGGGTTGGAGTGAGAGGTTGTGCAGGTAATCTCTTTGGTGACCTCTGAGGAGTCACAAGGGTCACAAAGGGTGTTTCATTTATACTTGCCAAATCTCCCTCCCTCCCTATCCCCTACTGCTGTATTAAAATTTGGATTTCTTTGATACTGAAGAAAAAACTTGCTTGCCAGTTGGTAGTCTTCCTCCAGAAATCATACTTTACATCCTATTTCCCTTGTGGCCTCCTCTCCCTCTTCATCTACCCTGGGGAAAGCAGTGTCAGTGGCTTAGTAGGTAGCACACTCACCTCTGAGGCTGGGAGATCAGAGGGCTGTGGGTTCAGTTCCCACATCTGGCACTTGAGTTAATATCCCAGTACTGACACTGTAGTGCAGCATGAGAGGGGTGCTGCACTTCTGAGGTGCCGTCTTTTGGATGAGACGTTAAACCGAGGTCCCATCTGCCTGGATTGGTGGTAGTTCAGGTGGATGTTAAAGATCCCATGGCACTTATCGAAAAGAGTAGGGGAATTTCCCGGTGTCCTGGCCAAATTTCCCTCATTCACTAAAAAAATACCACCAACAGCTTAATCTGGTTCAAATTCAGTTGCTTACCATCTGTATCCCCCATCCCCCCGGTTGCCCCTGAAAAAGGGACTTCTAGGCCCAGTGGGCTTACTGGGTCAACAAAATTCAACAAACAAACCAACCTTTATCTGACTGCTGAGTATTTGAAAGTTTATGGGTTTGTAATAGAATTAAATCATGGTCTGAAATCTCGTCTGAATTATGCGCTGCCCAGGGACACTCCTGGAATGCGTGCTTGTCGTCTCCACATAAATTGCAAATGGGGGGGGGCTGTACACTGGGCTGCTGAATGGCCTAATACCCCACATAGAAAACACTTGATAGTATCACATTCTGAATTTTAATGATTTAGTGAGCCACATCTATAACAACTACGTGGTTGCCCAGCATAGAATACTATCTCACGATCTCTCCCCAAATAGAAGGAACTGGGCAAATGCTGGATACCAGAATCAGTGTGTTTAAGCTGTACCCAAAAATGCCATCCCCCAGTCCACAACCCATTATCATCAGTATAGGCCTTGGGTGCTCTGAAATAGAACATCTTTTCTCCAGCCAAAAAATAATATCATTGACATCCACCCCTTCATTTCTAAACAATATTGTCGCTGTGTTAATCATAGGTTTAGTCATTGGGATAGTCACAAAGTCTTGCCTAATTTCCAAATCTTTAACTTCGTAGTAGAGTTTCCAGAATTTATCTAAAAGGGGCATGGTACAAAAGCTGATGTCGTAGTTGTAGTCCCCTGGTGCATGGATAAATGCATAGACTTCAGTCTGAGAAAATCCTAGTGATTCTTTAATCAATGTTGTCCCCACCCATAGTCTATCAGGGGGAATGGGAGCCGCACCTCTGTAGTGAAGACGAACTAAAAAGTGTCTTTTAGCTGCTTCTACCAGCTTTCTAAACAGTCCTGCATACGAACGTGGCCCTTGCCCAGTTTTTGAACTAGTATCTGTCTTTTCCCTCCTACTATTATCTGTCACATCTGGTTGTATCGGATCTGTGCTAATATGGTCCCCTCTTACCTGCTCCTGTCCTGAAGTAGGTAAAGTTCCTATATTTCTTAGTTCATTTGTGTATCTTGTTTGTTGGCAAGCTTCCAAGGTTTCTTAACGAAGGTCTTCTGAAACGAACCTAGCAACCACAGGAGCTGCCTAAACTTCGTCCTGCGCAACTGTACTAGGTGATAGTACAGACTTAGGATTTTGGGGAGATGCATCTTGTCTGCCTTGAATTTGCAACAATATACCTCCATTCTGTCTTAATGTCAGACCTTCTGGGAAGCCTGGAATGGGCAATGAGGAATCAGGAACCCAGTGATTCCCATGCCATTCCCAGCCTGCTCTCTGTAGTGCTGTTTCAGGAGACCAGTCCTCTGAGTCTTCTTGTTGTTCCTCATCTTGCACTTCTGAACCTTGCATTGGAACAAAGTTTGTGTCTGGGCTTATGTTCGTCGTTCTAGATTCAGGTGGATTATCCAAAGGTAATCTTTTACTCGTACCTTGTAAAGGACTTGCTGTAGAATGTTTTCTTTTCTTCTTTTTATCCTCCAGTTTTGTTCTACTGATTTGAAACTCATGTGCAGCTGCAGATATCATTTTTAACAATTGCTGGTTTTTTTCCTCTAATTGACTTTGTAAATTTTTTTCCTCCTCATCCATTTCTTCAGTCATTCTGGTATTTAAAGGCAAAGATTCAGTTTCTTGTAATAAAGCTTCCTGTACTAGATCTGTTTTTTCAAGTCAAACCTCCGCAGATAGATCCAAAGTAGATTCAGGAGCTCTCAAAACCTGACCTTCCCCTTCCACAGACTGTTCCTGATTGAGACCATCCATCTCTCCTGCAGCACTTCAACACCCTCTGCAGCAAGAGTAGGGGCATTTTTTATTGAAAAGACAAAAACAAAAACAACACAAGACCTCAGTATATTATACAAAAAGTAACAAATGCAGAACTAGAAAGCCATACAAGCATGTAAAGGAAAAACAAAATACAATATAAAAGAAAAAATACAAAAGAGAAACATAAAGGAGAAAGACAAAACCCGCCCCCCCCAAAAAAAAACAAAAAAAAACAATCATACAGCAAAAATCCAGTCACAATGAGCCCAATAAGAACGGAAAGTGGTCTGAGGCAAAGAAACAAATTCATGATCATAAATAACAATCAAATCAGAAATAACCTGTTGCAGAACATGAATCCCAGTATATGTTTTTTGTTGCAAAAGCTGAGCACATCTAGCTTGCCATAGAAAATATTTACAAAGGGCGAACATAAGTCGAAGGGTACTAGGATGATATTTGGAGCAGACACCAGAAAAAATGCCAAACACCAACATATCATAAGAAACATGAGAAATATGCTTATCCTTCCACTTATGAAGCCATAAAGTCCAAAAATCCTTACTAAAAGGACATCCAATAAAAAAATGCAACTGGGACTCCAAAACATTTGGACAAATGTCTCGAAAACACAAGCTGTCCTCCAGAGACTTATGGTGATGGTTACCCCGGACACCTAATTTTCCATGACAAGACAACCAAGTCACATCCCACAATTTCGGGGGAAGACGTCGGTCAATAAGTTGGTGAAAAATCAAAGAAATGTCCAGTTCTACACCAGCGGAATCCAAAACACAAGGAAGTGCAGAAAAATGAGCCTGAATAATAGACCCATATAACTGCCGTCTTGTCAAAAGAAGACTAGACCTGTGAGTCAAATTCCACTGTTTCAATTTAAAAAACATTGAAAACAAAAAAGAAGGAAGACCAGAAGACTGGAAAGCCCTCGGAATTGCTGAAGGGGAACCACACTATAAGTCCCATAGAGGAGAGACCAAGGTTTAAAAACAGAAACCTAATTGGGGGGGATACCTCAAAAAAGGAAACAAAAACTTAAGAAAAAACAATGCAAAAACCCCACTGGATTAAGCATCTGCAACCCACCCAAACAATAATCCTGATACAAAAAAACCCGTTTAATGGGGTTCAGCCTAGAACCCCAAAAACCTTGAAAAAAAAAGATGATTAAATTTCACTTCTAAAGCAAGAGGTAGAGGGAAAACCGTGGTGACATGTAAAAAGAGAGGCAGCACCAAAGTCTTCAAAAGCAGAACACGCTTACACTTAGTAATAGTCCTACCTTTCCAGGAAGAAATCAAAGCAAGGCCCTTATCAAGAGCCAAAGTCCAATTATAAGTAGAATCATCAGAAGAACCAAAATATAGTCCCAGAATCTTCAAGGGATCATGTGTCACTGGAATCTGGGCTACAAAATCCAAAAGAAAAGGGGAAAAAGAATCAGGAATAAGCTTCACCATACTCTTATGAAGATTCAATTTGGAACCTGAAAAAGTCTCAAAATCAGAAAGCAAATCAACAAATCTGACTGTATCCTAAAGAGGTGTGGTACAAATACACAAATCGGCCACATAAGCATAAACACTAGGGGCATACTGGCCACCAGAGAGCAACAATCTGGGAACAGCAGGGCTAGAAGCAAGTCGTCTCAAAAGGGGGTCAATCTGAAAAATGTATAAAAGGGGACTAAGGGGGCAGCCCTGACGGACACCCCTCTTATGCAAAAACCCCATACCAGGGGAATTATTAACATGAGGGGTAAGCCAGGCAGAATTATACAACAACTTAATCCAAGAAACAAAGTGGGGAGGCACATGATAATGCAATAAAACCTGAAACAAAAATGAATGGTGAACTCAATCAAAAGCCTTCTTCTGGTCCAAGGAAAGAAAAAGAACACGATGAGAATCTGAACAGGAAAAGACCACATCCCTAATAAGGGATAGGGAATGCAGCATAGTTCTACCGGGCACAGCACAGGTCTGGGTCTGTGAAATAACAAGAGATGCAAGAGGTAGTATCCTGTTCAAAAGAATAACAGCCAGGATCTTGTAATCCACATTGAGCAGACTCAAAGGTCTCCAATTTTTTATGTCAGTCCTATCGCTTTTTTTAAAAAGTAGAAGCATAATAGCATCAGAAAAGCGATGAGGCAGAGAATAAGTAGTCAGGATACTATTAAAAACCACAGTAAGGGCTGGGGCAAAAATGTCCAAAAAAGAATGCTAGAGTTCAGCCATTAAACCATCCACACCAGGAGAAGTATGCTGCTTCTGTTTTTTAATGGCACACAACGTTTCTTCAACAGAGATCGGGAGAACCAGTGAACTAAGAACACTCTCTGGGATCTCCAAATTAGAAAGGAAAGTACCAGGATCAGGAGCAACAGGACAGGAGCCAAACATGGCTTCTACATAAGTTTGAACAATATGTTGTAAAGCGGGAAGAGAGCTATGCTGCAAACCAGTAAGAGGGTCAGAAAGAGATTCAAAAACCATAGAAGAAATCCTGTCAGAGCAGTTCTTAAAAGGATCTAGCGAAGCTTTAGAAGCCTGAGTACCACACTGAGCTTCAAGCTTCAAAGAAATAGCCCTATCATATTGGCATTTCTCCATCCAACACTTCACGCCCTGAATTTGTAGGGAGAGATCAAGACGGAATTCATAAGCCCTGGAAAGCAAATCCTGTAACTGTTTCCGCAACTTAGAATAAGTAAAGAAATTGAAACGGGCCCAAAAACCAGAAACCCAGAGAAAATACTTCCTCAAATCTGTTTTAGTATTCTCTCACCAAACCAAATGAGAAAGGTAAACATCCAACACAGAAATCCTGGTCTGTAATAAATGCAAACAACCCTGAAAAATACAAGTATCAGAAAGCAAAGAACAATTCAATTTCCAACGAATACAACGAGCAGCTGGAAAGGGACCATCAGCAGGAGACAAACCAACACCACAGCCATGTGATCAGAAGTTTCACAAGGAATCACAGAGGCTTGAGAGACAGTGAGGTACTTAGAAAGGAAAAAAAAAATCAGTACGTGTTGCCAGGGCACCCCTATAGTAAGTTTTAGCCGTAGGCTTATGGAGAGACAAATATCCATCAATAAGATGGGCAGAAGTAATGACCTTAGTTAATGTAGCCGAATCACTGTATAATTTATGAGCATTACTAGGCCGGTCCAAAGCAGATAGTCCACAATTAAAATCACCCCCCAAGAAAACTTGCCAAGAAGTAAACAAAAAGGGATAAATTTTCAGGAATAAAGCAGAATGGGCAGCAATACTTTGGGGGCATAAACAGAAATAAGGCAGAAGCGCACTGAGCCATGATTCATCAACAAGAAGAACTCTCCCCGGAACCACATCAAGAACCTTAGCAATTTTGAACAAATAACCAAAGAACAAAATACCCACCACATCACCAACATCCTCCCCATGAGACCAATAGGAGGGGCCAACAGACCGTCTAGCAGTGACCTGGAAAACCTCCTGTCTAGTCTTAATCCGGGTGTCTTGAAGAAAATAAAAATCCTGGCGAAGGGAAAGCAGAAACCCAAAAGTAGAAAGCTGTTTACAAAATGATTTAACACTGCACATATTCAAGGTGCAGCATTTAATGTTAGTCAGGTGAGCCATAAAGGAAAAATAGGAAAGAAAAACAGAACAACACCCAAAAACGAGGGAAAACAAAAATTAAACCAGCATACCCAAAAAGCAAAAAAAACAGCATATCGCCTCTGAGGAAACTGAGCCTTATGAGGTTTATCAGGACAATGAACATCTCTACAGGAGTCAGAGGAATAATCCATTTGAGAGGAGGAAGCCTGAGAGGAATCAGAGTCCTCCTCTTCATCCTCTGTATCACCCCACTGTCGCCTCTTAGCCAGCATCTGAAATTTATTACGATTGAGAATAGAATTAACAGGTGGATGAGACTCAGATATACGTTTAACTTTCCCTCATTTAGAAGGAGGGACAGTAACAAAAGGAGGCTCCATAGAAGGGAAAGAAGAGGGGGCATACAACCTGGCCAAGAAGGACTTAAACCAGTTGAGGGAGCAGTCTGGGGGACAGGCAACCCAGGACCCGAATCCAAAATACGAGAAACTTCAGGCACAGGGGGACAAGAGGCAGAGGGAGTAGAAGAAATGGGTAATGGCACAGCAGTGGGATCCACACCAGGACCGGATTCAGGTTCCGGGACAACAGGAGAAACCCCCTCCTTCTGTTGTTGTGCCTGAACCTGGGATTCAGCAATAAGGTGGGAGTGATCCCGAGGGATCCTATCCAACCGATTATGTTCAGCCCAGGGGCACAGAGGATAATTATTACCACGATCATCACACAGGTTACAATACTGAGCATTAGGACAACCCAAGCTCACATGGCCATACTGCAAACAAAGCATAAATCTGGGCTGATCACAAGTATAGCTCAAATGAGTTTTAGAACCACACTTGTGACATATACGGGGTTGGCCAGGATAAAAACAGATACCCCTGTCACGCGCAATATGAAAGCTGCCAGGAATATGCTGAATCCCCTGATCAGTTTGACGAAGTTGAACCCTAATCTTCCAACCCCCAGTCCAAACAAAATCATCGTCCAAAATAGGGCGAGGAGAATCCAATAAATCACAGTGCTGCCGAAGCCAGTATTGGACATCATGGATGTTAACCCCTTCACTCTGAAATAAAAGAGTGAGGACTTTAACCAGGGGTTTAGTGAGGGGGATAATGAGAAATGAGGACCAAACAGGGGTTAATTTTACAAGCTCATACTGCACCCAAAACTTTTCCAGTGTATGAACATTCTTAAAACTGACATTGTATACAGTTTCACCCTTGATATGAATAAAAGCAAATAAATCAGAAGGGCTAATGCCCAGAGAGTCTCGTAGCAGAGCATGCAAAACAGTTTGCCGAGGGGGGCACAGAGGCATCTCCCAAAAATTTAAACATCACAGCATTTCACCGCTGAGCAGGCTCCTCCACAGACTTAAACAAGTCAGTCATCTTAAAAGAAGAATCCGTAGCATCAGTCCTGGGAGTAGAGAGAGGAGGCTTACTTTGCGGAGTGCACTGTGCGTCGGGGCCCTTAGATGGAAGAGAGCAGGCAGGAGATTCTGCAAGATCCATAGTATGGAGTGGTGAAACTGAGCATCCTGGAACTGAATCCCCAACTACAGAAGAAACAGGAAGAACAGGTCAAGAGGCAGGAGAGGCAATCACAACAGCAACACCAATGATGGACGTAGCAGAGACAGGACCGGGAGACTACCAAGGCTGTCCTTCCTCAGAACGACACCAACCCGCTGCATGCAAAGCAGCCTCGGGAGACCAGGTAATATCCAAAGGGTTAGGAGGTCGAGTAGTAGGTCGTAAATGCAGAGAGGCAGGTAAATCAGACTTCAATGCAGAACCGGGGAGTAAAGGGTCCGGGGTGCCAGGAGACAGGAAACCATCCGACGAATTAGCTGTAAACAGAAAATCCAAGTTGTCTCGTACCAGTTGCAAAAGAAAATGTTTATTTTGAGAAAATAACTGCCAAAGATGTTCTTCAGGGATAGCAGCATTCTCAAAAGGAGAAACACCAACAGCAGAGGTACAGACAGGAACTGGAGAGGTCTCAGTAGCAGGCTGTCCACATTCTGTAAACAAGCCCCAGAATTAGAAGCAATCAGAGGGTCCAAAGGAGAAGCAGCAACCTGAGGCAGAGCAGGACTTCCACCAGCACCATCCATAGTAGGACTGTCGGCCATGTTGGACAGAGGGACAAAGGCTCCCCCTGCAGACCGAGTAGGGGAATTTCCCCCGGTGCCCTGGCCAAATTTCCCCCCATTCACTAAAAATTCCACCAACAGCTTAATCTGGTTCAAGCTCAGTTGGCATTCATCTGTATCCCCCTTCCCTAGGTCGTGCCTGAAAATAGGCAAAATTTGTCTAGTGCACTTACGTGGTCAACAAAAACTAAATAAATAAAGAAAGAAATCATAATGTTTACAGATGTCAGCTTGTGTTTCACATATTTTCTTTTGATTACTCTGTAAAGCATTTTGCTATATTCTGTATGAATGGCACTATATAAAAAATAAATTGTATTCTGTTGTAGTGCTACATAGTAACTTGAGATCAGTAAGGACTCTAGGTCCATCATGTCCTGCCTACCTTCCCTGTTTCATAAGCAGGGATGATGGTATTTATTCATTTTTTATTAAGTGAGGAGCGAGAGGGAGGACATAATAGAGACCTATAAGTACCACACAGGGCGAATAAAATAAGAGAGGGGAGCATTTTTCAGAAGAGAAGGTGCACAAGATCAAGGGGGCAAGAAAAGAAGCTGAAAGGGGGAAATGTAGGAGGGATGGGAGGAGGAGATACTTACTCACTGAAAGAGTGGTGGGCACCTGGAACAGTCTTCCAGCGGAGGTGGTGGGGACAAATACAGTGGTGGGATTCAAGCATGCATGGAATAGGCATAAAGGAGTATTGGTAGGAAAGCAAGGAGGGGGAAGTAGCCAGAGATGAGGTAGAGTCTGCGGTGACAGTATAAGCAGAGATAAAATGGCCAGACTGGCTGGACCAAGTGGTCCTTATGTGTCAAAACAATTCTGCGTTTCTGTGTTTCTATGTCACCTTTATAGTCTCTGGTCTGCTTCCTGCCAGTGGCAGAGCTTGGAGGTGGGCTGGGAGGTGGTCATCCCTCCTGGCTGCCCCAGTGTGAGTAGTGGAGCCCCCCCACCATCTTTGTTCAATGTTTAGTGCCCATTGGGGAGCCCATGATTCACTGAATGGCCCCCCTGGCTCCCAAATGCTCCCAAACCTGGCTCCGCCACTGCTTCCTGCACCAGTAATCAGGTATTCAAACTGTCTCCCAGTCCTATCCACCACTCCCTCCACTGACAAGCTGACCAGTATCCACATGGGGTGTGATCCGAGAGCGCTGGTGCTGTCGGTCTTGGTGGCTGATGCACATAGAGCTTTCCCAGTTCATCCCTGAACCCTGCCCATTACCCACACATCACCAAGCATTGCCCCGTCAGGCCATCAATGGCAAATGTGGAAAGGAGATGCGAGGTCATAAAATGGGGACTTCATGAGGCAGTCAGGACCTACGCTAAGGTGAAACACAAGCGAGCAAGGTCACGTAAACCATGCTGGTGGTCCAGTGAGGTTCAGGTAGCAGTCAGAGAAAAGAAGGCGGCCTAAAAAAAATATAAAACAACAAGAGGGGATAGGGAAAAGGAAATGTACCATCTTGCATCTAGAAAAGTCACCCAGATGGTGAGGGGGGGCAAAGTCCAGTAAAGAGCAGCGTCTGGCACAGGGGATACGTGGAGGGGAAAAGGGGTTCTTCCAGTACATTGGGGAGTGGAGAAAAACTAAGGGCCATCTCGGCAGATTGAGATCAGAAGGAGGGTGGGTGGAAGAGGCGAGGGACCAGGCAGAGGTATTAAATGAGTACCTCGCCTCTGTGTTCACTAGGGAGGGGGATGGGATATCTACAAAGCAAGGCATGATGGGGATAGATGCGCTAGTGAGTGGGATCAGGGGAGCAACAGAAATGGAGCAAGAGGGAGGGAGAGGTACCCCAGGGGTGTCACATCAGGATAAGGATAAAAAGACCAGTAAGGTGGAGAGGACAGATGATGCTATCTCCACTGAAAGGGTGTGGTTAGCCCTCAAGGCCCTAAAGAAAGATAAATCTCCTGGGCCAGATGGCATTCATCTGAGAGTACTATGGGAATTGGTGGACATACTGGCTGCACCCCTGGTGGAGCTCTTCAACAGGTTGCTTGAGACAGGGAGGGTACCTAGGGATTGGTGAGAGGCACATGTGGTGCCAATCCATAAAGGGGGGCTCGAGGGAAATACCAGATAACTATAGACCCATCAGTTTGACCTCAGTGGTGGGAAAATTAATGGAGAGTATACTAAAGGAACGATTGGGGGTGTACTTGGAGGAGGTGAGAGGTCTGGATAGTCGGCAACATGGGTTTGTGCCAGGTAGATCATGTCAAACCAATCTTGTGGAGTTCTACGAATGGGTAACATCAGAACTGGACAGGGGAAGGCCTGTGGATGTATTATTCTTGGACTTCAGCAAGGTGTTTGACTCTGTCCCCCACAATGGTCTGGTGGAGAAACTGATGGGGTTGGGAGTAGACCCTTTGATGGTCAGATGGATTGAAAACTGGCTAGCTGGATGCACCCAGACAGTAGTGGTTGGTGGGGAGCTCTCGAACCCTAGAGAGATCTGTAGTGGGGTACCGCAGGGCTCGGTCCTGGGTCCTATCCTGTTTAAAGCATACATATCGGACATCAAGGAGGGTATATGATATGAAAGGAGCCTCTTCGCTGACGACTCCAAGGTGGGAGCAGTAGTTGAGGGGGAAGAGGGGAGGTTGGCCCTGCAAGGGGACCTGGACACCCTGGAAAGCTGGGCTCACACATGGAAATTAAATTTCAATATCACCAAGTGCAAGGTGTTACATCTTGGGTGGGGAAACCCTAAACACAGGTACACCCGGGGAGGGGAGGCACTGGAGGCCTCAATGGGGAAAAAGACCTAGGGGTCATGGTGGATGCATGTATGAATAACTCTGAGCAATGCAGGAGAACGGCTAGCAAGGCAAACAGGATGTTGGGATGCATCATAAGGGGGATCACCTCTAGGAGCAGGGAAGTGATTCTGCCACTGTACAATGGACTGGTTAGACCACACCTTGAGTACTGTGTACAGTACTGGAGACCACACTTGAAGAGGGACATACAGCTCCTGGAGAGGGTACAGAGGAGGGCAACTAAGATGATATGAGGACTAGGGTTTTGATGTGAGGACAGACTTGAGGAGCTCTGCCTGTTTTCATTGGAGGAGAGGAGACAGGGGGACATGATTGAGGTCTTCAAGTACCTCAAGGGAATAAATAGGGTAAACATGCGGAGGATCTTTAGACTAAAGCAGGGGAGGTATCACCAGAGGCATGGTTTGAAGTTGGAAGGTGGAAGGGTGAGGGAAAGAGGAGGGTTTTCACTGAGAGGGGTGGTGGAGCCTTGGAATCGCTGCCCTGGCGAGCTGGTTCAGAGATCCACAGTGGAGGGCTTCAAGAGGGTGGGACAGACACAGAAAGCAGATGTATGAGTTGATGGCCTGGCCCAGGGGGGTGGGGATGGATGATAGGGGTTTCTGGAACACAAGGGGGGGGAGGGCCTCGGCACCCAACTAGGAATCTGAGGTTCGAGCAGACTCGATAGACCATAAGGCCTAATCTGCTGGCAATTAGTATGTTAGTATGTTAGTAAGTAGCATACCCTAAGGAGAAGGATGCAAACTCCCTGACTCACTGCAATGGTCACTAGCACAGGGGAACCTGGTGCCTTTCCTCCCTGACTGGGAGAGGTACTGCACAACAGCACCTCCTTTAACCCTCCTCAGGGCCACTCAGCTGGCTCATGAGCCCTCTCCTGAACTTGGGTCATCAGTGTGGGAGCTTGCTTCACTAGTCACTGGGCTAGTGCATGGCCCAGGATACAAGTATTTCCTTTTCCTTTTTCGTCGACATTAACTTGAAAACGGGATCAGTCCCTTGGACTTCAGTTGCCCTGACTGCTTGTCCACACCTGGCTTCACAATTTTCTGCTTGTGACCTCAAAGCCTGTTACTATAGCAGTGATTATGATGTCACAGGCAGATGACTGTAATATCAGGTGCAGATAAAGTCCAGGAGGCACTGATCCTGTTTTCATGTTACTGTGAATAGCTAAAATAAACAAGAGCTGGCTGAAGCCAACAATGTCTGCTTCTGAAGCAGCGTGATGAGTAAAGTTTTATTGTATGTATTTTATCACTGTGATCTGTAAGACAGAGTACAAAAATAAAATAGCTTTTTACAGTGACACTTGTACCGTGCAACATTATGCTCTAGTCAAGTATGTTCTCCAAATATCACTTAAAAAGTAATGTCCAAACCAGAGTATACAGTACTGCTTTAAATTACCAGTAACACACCATAATTTGCTGCATACAGTGTGTAAAAACAATACTGGAGAATGCACAGAATTTGTGCAAAAGATTTCCATCTTAGGTAATTTCAGCTGAAATCACCCATTGTTTGACAATAAGGCTAGATAAGTACTTGAAGGTTAAAGAAACAGTTAGCTATGACTACTGAGTTGGGGTAAAGGAGCCTGAAGGACCAAAGATATTTCTCTGCTATTTTAAGATGCTTTATGTTTTGCATAGTTAGGGCACCAAACTGTGAAATATGTTCAGAAGGAAACCTTTGTTCAGCCAGTGTGAACACGACTGCAGTTTTTTAAGACTGGCAGGATATGGGAGGCACTGTGAACACAACACAAACAACAGTGACGTAACTACTCAGCAGATTATTTTTAATTCCGTCTCACTTTATTTAATATAGAATCAATGATACAGATATCTTGTGGGAGGATGGCAGCGTTTTGTGACAAATGCGACTTTGGCAGGGCTCCCACAGAATCTAACAAACAATTTATTTACAAATCCCATTATTTTTGTAAAAACTCTCTCTCTATACTACAGTGTTCAATTGCCCCCTTTAATAATGCAATACCTTCATGATTTCATCGTTTGCATTATTTTTATTTACATTACTTGCAAAGTAACCCTAAGTAATGTTACTGCCTTTCTAATTACTTTGTTGTATTTCTCCAGGTTGACAAAAACAGCAGGCCTGTGCAGACCCATCTTAAAGGGACAGCATCAACTCCCTTAGGCTTCAAAGTGTCCTTAGTTTAAAAAAGTGTGTTATGATTGTTCACGTTCTGTAGAGACAGTTGATGTAGCTGGGAGTATGATGATTTTGATTCCCCTTCCCTTTTAAAAAGTGAAAAACAGACTGCCTACCACAGTGGTGTTACCACACAATAACATTTGTATTTATTTATTTAGTTTTTGTTGGCTGGGTAAGTGCACTAGACAAATTCTGCCTATTTTCAGGCGCAACCCGGGGCTAGGGAGATACAGATGAATGTCAACTGACTTTGAACCTGATTAAGCTGTTTGTGGTAACCTGGGCGTTATTTTTGATGATGGCCTGACCCTGAAATCTCAGGTGTCGGCCGTGGTTAAGTCCTCATTCTACCATCTGAGGAATATCGCCTGGGTGAAACAACTGGTTCCTCCGGATGACCTTCCAACACTGGTCCATGCTTTCATTACCACCCGTCTTGACTACTGCAATGCCCGCTACCTAGGGCTTTTTGGTGTTAACATCTGCCACTTGCAGCTAGTGCAGAACGCTGCGGCCAGGTTATTGACTAGTACATCAAGGACCAGTCATATTATGCCTGTGCTGCGCGAATGGCACTGGCTGCCGGTTCAGAGGCGGATCACCTATAAGGTTGGCTTGCTTACCGTCAAAGCCCTGCACGAACAGGTATCTGACTACCTGAATGATCTCCTGATTCCATACTCCACCCTTCCTTCCTCTCTGATCCACTGATAAGGGATTGTTAGAGATTCCCAGGGTTCACTTAAAAACTTCTGGAGTGCGTGCTTTTTCCTTTGCAGCCCCAACCCTGTGGAATTCTCTACCTCATCGGTTAATAGAATGCCAGGCCGTCAATAGTTTTAAATCCATGTTAAAAACATATTTGTTTACGCTAGCCTTCCCAGATTGTTTTTAATTATTCTGTATTATTGTTTTAATTCCGTTCTAACATATTTGTGTATTTAAAATGTACAGCGCCTTGGTTTTAGAAAGGAGCTGTAAAAATAAAGTATTGATTGATTGATTGATTGATTTTTAGTGAATGTTGTTTACATTCCTTGATCAATGCCTACTGCATCTTTCCTGGAATGGGGAATGCCGCCATCACAGTCTAGCCACCCATTATGCAGCAGGAGGAGAGGATATAGTGCATCATGAGTGGCTGCACAGTTTGAGGGTGTTCCTAATGTTCATGAAGTGTGCAATAAGTGTAAAGCAAGAATCTGTAACAAAACAAGGCTGGGTACAACTATACCATTTGTATGCATTTCAGTTCTAGTACAAAAAAGGCAGAACAACTAGCTACATCAGTGAATTTTAAAAAGATAAGCAATCGTAAAATGTAGGGTTTTAACTAGAAATAATATGATGCAAAAAAGGTTGACAGTGTCCTTTTAAATATGATCCTTTTTACAAACTCTGCATAGAAGTTGAAACACTTCAACATTTCAAATTATAAAATTATTATTGATGCACCTTACAATTAGATTTTCATAGTTTCAAAAAGCGTTCATCAGAGGGTCTACTACCAAATATCTAAAAAAATACTATATGCTCTCTCAAAAACCTATGCTTATCGGTAGCACCATATGACGTCGGAACCATCCACTGCTTAACCTGACCCAAAATGGCCGTGCAAGATAGAATGAGTTAAGAGCTATTTACCTCAGCCTCAGTGCATTGTCCAAATAGATGTAACCTAACCTACTAGCAGAGCAAATGCCATCCAGTAAATATTGAATTACGTCCATTTTATTTAACAACCAAAAGTGCAACACAATTACAGTAACAAATCAATACATCGATAACACAGAATTTAACTGGTTACTAACAAAGGCAGAGACAGGGAGCAGTCAGGTGATCAAAAGAGTTCCCTTTTGAAGGTGAATAGCCCTGGAAGGGACCTGCAGTGGAGTGGAGGGTTATGCCAGCAGGCAGGGGCAAAGTATGCCAGTACATGCCTACTGCAGTCTCACCTAGTCTTGGGTACAATGGTGTGGAGTAGGTCCTATGATTGAAGGAGGTAGTTGCAGCTGGGGGTAGTGAGGGGAAACCAGAGGTATTTGGATGCTTTCCTGTATGCACACTGGGGCAGTGCAGTAATCCATTGGTAGTTCTTTTCATTCAAAGGGCTTACGTCAGCCTTTCATAGAGACTGAGGGTGGAGAGTACAGCGCTGTATGCAAGGGAGAATGCAGGGGATAAGTGCCAAGGGAAAGATGTGCAAATGTCTGGAATGCTGTATTTTTTATAGGTACATGGGGCTTTTGTGATGTCTTTAGGCTTATTAAGGGTGCCATCTCATGTCCTCAAAGGGTTCAAGAACTGCGAAGCAAAGTTATAGCTGGTTCAGTGATAAACAATGCTAATTTTTTGTAAGATGTTGACTTTACAATTTATTTGTTTTAGTCTTTGGTAACCGGGTAAGGCCCACTAGGCACAAGTGCCTGTTTGCAGGGGTGACCTGGGAGCACTGGGCGGTTAAGTGACTTGCTCAGAGTCACACAGTATGCAAGTGGAGGTTGTGAGAATCAAACCCAGGTCTGGTTTGCCGGATGTACCAAGCTCATTCACAGCTTGTTACTCTATACTCTAGGCTATACTGCCAGCCACATTATGTGTTGCAGTATACTGTGTCATGGTCCCAGATGCTACTGTTTTGATAATTGTTATGTGCAAGGGAGAATGCAGGGGTAAATGCCAAGGGAAGGATGTGCAAATGTCTGAAATGCCTTATTTTTTTATAGGCAAATGGGGCTTCTGTGATGTCTTTAGGCTTATCAAGGGTGCCATCTCATATCCTCATAGGGTTCAAGAACTGTGAAGCGAAGTTACAGCCGGTTCAGTGATAAACGATGCTAATTTTTTGTAAGCTGTCGATTTTAGAATTTTTATTTTATTTCCCCTTCCCTAATTTATTATTTGTTACAGCTCTAATACTGTGGTCCTCTTATGCACCTAAAGACCTCTTTGCTGTATAAGAGATATAGTATTCCCATACTGTAGCCTCCATGATTTACTTCTACTGTAACTAAAAAAGACATGATTTACAATATTCTGCAGAGTCTGCAGAGTTATCTTCCAGTGTGTAATTTAGGACACACAAATTGGTCTTTAAAGCAGTTAAAAAAAGTAGCTGATTATTGCACATTGCGAAATGATTCTGTGAATAGGGCCCCTTTCTCTGTAAATGATCTACTTATACGTCCATAAAGGGAACAGAAAGCAGAAGTCAAAATTTTCTTTTTCATAAGAGCTGACCTACATTATCTAAATAAATAAATGTGGGGTTACAGATCTTTGCCTTTTATCTAAGGTGCATGTGTTAACCATGATTACACAGATGCTTGTTAGTTTTATAATTCAAGTCAATCTTCAGTGGATTTGGTTTAAATGAAATAGGATATTAGTATATTATAAATCCACTATTTTACTGCGGGCAGCAAAATGTGGTCACTGTTTCTGAAGTAAAGGAAAAAAAAAACAATCTGAAAGATCTTAGGGCCAAAGAGGGGCATAACTTGCTGTACTTTGGTTTAGAATACAAATAAAGGGAATGGATACAATTAAAAGGAAGAGACCCAGTGAAGGAGAGAAGAGTTGAAAGATCATAATAAGGAAACAAATAGTGAATACGGAGCAGACAAAAACCCAGTTTCAGTCAGGTAAGGTAACTGCACAAGGTTCACTTTGCAAAAGTGTTACATTCCTGAATTAAAATAGACTACCTATCTAGAACAACTCTGTCTGCTGCAAGGGCAGCTGTGGAACCCTTCCATTCTGCTTGTAGTAGTGGCCGGGGAAGAGAAAGATGGGCCCCAGTGCATGTGGTAATTTTGGTCCCTCCCCAGTGTCCCCCCCAATGGCACCCTCTGCCCTGGCCCGACACCCCTTCCCCATCAATTTTTTTTATTACCTTTTTATGCACCCTGCACCCTTCCTCAAATATCAAGGATTATAGTACACTTATTTATTCACATTAAATATGCCATTGCCAATTCAAGTATTCAGTACTTCATAACAATTAACAACATGGTAGCATCTGGGAACACGACACAGTATACTGCAATACATAATAGTAATATTTTCTACTCATCTATTTGAGTTGCTTTTTGCGCACCCTTCATTCTGCAAACTCATCAATGATCTGCTCTAGGTTAATTTTTCTGGCATGTTCATTTTCAGTAGATAAGATTGCTATTCCACAAAGTCTCTCTTGTCCCATACTACTCCTTAGGTAGGTCTTTATACGTTTAAGTTTTGAAAATGAGCATTCATCACTGGCTACTGTTACTGGGAGGGTGAGAAACAGCGGAAGTACAGTACAGACTTCTGAAAAACTGGATGCTAATGCACTATTGTCAGCAATTAACACTTTTGCCAAATCTTTCACTGCTGATTGTTTTGAGATTTCAGATTTCAAGCATGATCTGAATGAAAGCAACTGCCCAGGAAAAGCAGGAGAAATGTCTTTGTTGAAATGATGGGCCAGTTTTTCAGCTCCTTTATACAGATCATCATCACTTGCAGAAATCAGCATACCTGGCTGGATTATGCTGAATCTATCAACGACTGCCTGCAAGCTTTGAAACTGATTTGACAGCTTTGCAGTTATTATATCAAGGCACCTTGAGACAGGGAGATCCTCTCACTCTTGGGGACCCGACCTTTCCTTAAATCTGTTGCAACAGTTCTTCCATTTCTTAGCCTAATCTATCCGTTACAATTTCTAGTCCATAAGGTTGGCCACCTATGGGCACCCCCTCCCTTTTCTTGACTATGCTATAGTGTCCTCTTTAATTTTCCTTTTCCCTCTCAGGTCCTCGTACAGGGAGGTTATTGTGGTGACCTCCGCACTTATGTAAAACAACAGACTGTGCTTAGCATTGTTGGATTTAGTATCTAATAGCATTATGTCATAAAATACCTTGATGTATATACCATATGTTTATGAAACCTGTAAATGTTGAAAATACCACAGCACTAGGTGTTTTTGATAAATGTAAAAAGGTACTAGGTGACAGTATTATAGAAATTAAGTTGGTTGTGTTGTTAAATGCATGTAAATTGGTACCATGCATTCCTGCTGTAAACTGAGCTAATCTGAAATGTCATGGTGATTTGCATATATCCCATGATGCTTTGCATTATGGAAGTTTGTATACTGTTGTGTTTCTTTGAAACCTGGCTTATTGTCAATGTCCTTTGGGGTAACCCTTGTTTCAGTGATTCTGCACTGAGGTTCTTTGTCTATAGCTTGTTTTGTTTTTTTCTTTTTGAGCCCCCACCACCCAAGCAAATAAGGCAACCATAGGGATGAAGGGTTTTCACTGAAAAGCTTAGATCAGTGAGTCAGTAGGTGCTGGCTAAGTTTAGAGGAAAAACTTGCATAGTCTGTTGATACAAACTGATGTACTGAAGAAGGGGCATGCCATTGCTGAAGGTTATCTCTTGCATTCTGAAAAAAACATTACACAGAGATTATCTGTTGAACTTGAAGTCCGGTGTCTGGTCCATCTGTTATCTCACAACCCCTCCACAAACCTGTAAAACACATTCACTTTGAAAAAGCAAGTCTTCCATCTTCATATAGCTTAGCAAAATGGTGTTTGACCTTTCTCATGCGCTTTTCTTCAAACTTGGCTTGTACACCCCATTTTTCTGATAATGTGATTGCTAATTTTTTCACTTCATCAAACTCATTTCGAAATATAACTAGATCTTCACTGGCTTTGTGAAGTAAGGTTGCTGCTTTGTAAAGGTCTGTGTCTTTAGACTGTAGCAGTTTTGACACAGCATTTATCGTTTCCAGAGTCTTTGTTTGGAGCACGACAAGAAGAATAAAAGTACATTTTTCTAATAATTTCTTTAATGCCGAAGCCTCGTTGCGCTGTTCAGCATTTTTGCTCTGAAGAACTATTTTTCTGAGTGCCTTCATAACATCTAAATACCGAAACCTCAGAGCAACAAGTGATTCATACCGGGATGACTATCGGGTAGGACAAAGCTTTTTCAAAGTAACATTGCTGGGAAGCTCTGACGTGGAAACGAATGAAGATGACATGTCCCAGCATTGTAAGCCGTGGCCAAAAAAGTACATAGTCATTTGATCACATCATAAAAATTCTTCACTTCTGGTATTCCTTTAATGGAATCATTCAGCGTGAGTTTTAAGTTGTGAGTGGCACAGTGAACATATGCAGCATTTCGTTCCTTGTGGATATTCTCACTTGCACACTACAGTACACACCACTCATATTAGAGGCCCATCATACCCTTGACCATGACATTTAGATAATTCTAAACCTTTTTGTTCAATGCAGCTGACTATTATCTTTTCAAGTCCACTTGCAGACTGATCACTAATTTCATGAAAACCAAAGAAAGATGCATTGATTTTCACCTCAGTTGCCATGTCCCTTTCATCCCTTTCAGTTGTGACATATCAAAAAATTTGACTCAGTTTGTCAGTCTTCGCAATATCTTCGGTAGTATCCATTATTACAGAGAAAAAAGTGCAGCCTTTATTTCATCAATACTATCTTGCTCAATCTGCTTTGACAAAACTTTAGTAAGTTCGTCCTGTATAGTATGACTAAGATAGTGAATCAATACACTGGGCATGGAAATGAGTTGCTTCAACATGGGATCATACTTAGGTAACAGTTCCATTATTGCAAGAAAATTCCCACTGTTACCTTGCACTATAACCTCTCTGTGCCCCCTGAAAGCTACATTGCACATAGCTAATGTTAGAATCACATTGATGAGATGCTCCAAAACTTGTCTCCAGAAGTTTTTCTCCTTCTGTATTTGAGTTTTGAAATCTTCATCAATTGTTCCATGTAATTGCCACTGTTGATACGCTAAGCAAGATTCTAAATGAATTGCTGACATTTCATGATATCCAGTTTTGCTGCTGCGGTGACGCCAGTCTCAAACTCCTTTAACCCATGCAACATTACATGCAGGTGCACTACGATCAGCAAACAACTAACATGGCTCACAATATGCACAGTCTAATTTGGGGACATAACAAAGCCAAGTACCCAGTCATGTAACTCCTGCCTTTGTTGTTATATTATAATAGCTTCTTTAGAAACAGCACCCATCTTGATTTTTGTCCCGTGGAATTGGTCCATTTGGTTTACACAAACCTTGTGATATGATATGTCTTTTGACTTGGCTGTCCTTAATATCGAAAGGAAAATGACCTCTGTCTGTGGGTTTGTTTTCCATCAGCAGGAGGAAAACTTTGGAAAACAGGTTGTTCTTCTTCTCTGGTGTTTAAAGCAGCACCTGTTTTGTCGAGTTCTTTCTCCAATACACTTTCCACGGCCGGTTCTTGTTCAGATTGTTTAGTAAAGTTAGTTTCAGGATCAGCATGATCAGCACAGACTATCTCAGCCACAGTACTAGGTCCACTATCATTCTCTGCGTCTGTGTCACTGTCACTTTCACAGATTTCAAGCTTCTCAAGTGTGTTGTCAGGCTCCGTCACAGTCTGCAAAAAACACTGATTTTAGGAAGCTTTGCAGCCAGCAGCAGTTCTTCCTTCTTCTGCTTGCGCTTTTGTGCACCACTTTTGTATTTTGGAGGCATCTTTTACATCCAGCAATAAACTGTGAGGTAGTTACATTTTTGTTTGCTTGCCTTCAGGCTGCAGTAAAGGCAAATAGAGAGGGAGAAGTGCAGGACAGGACAGGACAGGAGGTGCTCCTTTACTGATACCCCCCTAGCTCAGTACTCAGTCCCCCAGCCCAGTGCCCACTAGTCCCAACCACAGCCTTTGCAGAGGACCGTCACCCTTTTTATGTAGGTAACTTTTTGTTTGCTTGCTTCACTTCAGAAATTGGGTGCAGGCTGCAGTAATGGCAAACAGGGAGGGAGGGAGGGAGAAATGCAGGACAGGACAATAGGTGCTCCTGCTCCTTTATTTTAGTTAATAATTGCAATCCCTTGTCTTGATTAATCTGCCAATTTTGTTGCCCCCCAAACACCCTTACTATATTTATGTTACAGTGAATACTGCACTGTAGTTAGTGTTAATTTTTTTTTGGGGGGGTGGTTTTGTTTTCTGCATATTTTGTTTTCTTTAATTTATTTTCCACTGCACAATTATTACACACACCTACACACAACCACACACACATACATGCAGGTGCTGCTGCAGAAACCAGGCAGCACTTTTTGCAACAATGAATCAGTCTGTGTGTATAGCAGGCTTCCTTTTTAGCCTTTTCTGACTGCCTCTCAGACTGACTTTGTGACCAACTAATTAGACTGATGAGGAGGATTCTCTGAGTCTGAGACAAATGACCAGCAAGCAAGAAATGAAGAAAGGATGGAGTAGAAAGGATGAGAAGGGACTTGGCAAGGTTGGAGGAATGGTCAAATGTATGGCAGCTTAGATTCAATGCAAAGAAGTGCAAGGTAATGCACATGGGAAACAAAAACCCAGGGGAAGCGTACACAATGGGGGGGTGAGATACTGACAACAGTAAAAATAGAAAGGGACCTGGGGGTAGTCATATCAGATGACCTAAAGGTGGGCAAGCAATGTGAGAAGGCAGTAAGGAAGGCTGGGGGGGGGGATACTGGGATGCATAGGAAGAGTCATCAATAGTAGAAAACAGGAAGTTGTTATCCCTCTGTACAGACAGTTGGTGAGAGAGTACTGTGTGCAGTTCTGGAGACTTCATCACCGAAGAGACATAGACAGAGTGGAGGCTGTCCAGAGGAGGGCAACCAAAATGGTGCAGGGTCTGCACCAGAAGACATACGAAGAAAGACTAAAAGAGCTTAATATGTATACCCTAAGGAAAGAAGGAGAGAGGGATATGATAGAAACTTTCAAGTACCTCAAGGAATCAACAAAGTCCAAGAGGGTAGCATCTTCCAGAAAAGAGATGTGCAAGAACAAGGGGCACAATTTGAAGATAGAGGGGATGGCTCAGAGGTAATGTAAGAAGTATTTTTTCACAGAGAGGGTTGTGGATGCGTGGAACAGCCTCCCTGAGGAGGTCGTGGAGTCAAGAACAGTGGGGGAATTCAAGAATGCATGGGACAGGCATAAGGCAGTCCTAGTGGGGGGTAGGAAGAAGTAAGCTGTTGGTTAACTAGGATCTGCAGCTTATCTGTTAGGTAGGAAAATGGGCAGACTAGGTGGGCCAAGCGGTCCTTATCTGCCATCAAATTCTATGTTTCTAGGAGTTAAGGAGGCTGAGCCTGGATGTAGACAAAGACAAACCCGCACTCCACACATCAGTCACTCAGTCTAGTAGAGAGAGTCAGTCTCACAGATTATGACGAGGAGGATAAGGTCAGAAGGTTTGATTCTGCTGCTCTGCCTCTGCTGAGTTTACTGAGGAGGAGCGGGGAGAGACACACTGCAGAACAGTGCAGACACTGGACACAAAAAAAGTCACAGAGGAGTCACACAGGGATGACCCCTCACCCCCCCCCCCAGCAGCTGGAACTAAGGAGTCTGCACTACCACTAATATATTTTCTGTACAAAAAACATTTATTTATTTTATGGCCTAGTGCAGAGGACCTGGTGGCCTGGCTAGGTGGGTCACAAACAACTTAGAGAAAGAATCAATTCAGTGCACTGCTGTGCTGTCTGCTGGTTGATTCTGAAGGCTCCTCACTAACTGAGCACTGGCT
Organism: Neoceratodus forsteri; assembly: GCA_016271365.2. Classification (NCBI taxonomy): domain Eukaryota; kingdom Metazoa; phylum Chordata; order Ceratodontiformes; family Ceratodontidae; genus Neoceratodus; species Neoceratodus forsteri. The sequence goes on along the minus strand of JADMNL010000026.1, from coordinate 85,598,789 downwards.
GGCAGCAACAAGTGAAGAGTTTGAACTTGTTTTAAATAAATAAATCTATTCAATAATGTTTTATGCAGTGGCCAGTGGCAGCATGGCCAGCCACCCAGCCGGCCGCTAGATCAGCAGTTACCTGCTCCCCCTGACCTGTCCGGGCCTCAGACTAGTTTGTGGCATGCTGCTGCTGCTACAAGTTCAACAAAAAGTTCAAAAAAATGTTGTATTTGTGTGCTCTAATAAATGTCCCCCGCCAGCAGAGACAGAAAAAAATTTAGGAGGATCAGGAGAAGTTAGGAGTAGGAGTAGGCAATAATGCAAGGTCAGAAAGGAAAGTGAAAAGTCGAGGCACACCTCGAACATGGAGTCGAAATCAATCTCCACCACCCTCTTGCTCTCCTCTCTCTCTCTCTCTCTCGCAACTACAGCTATGGCTGTAACGCTCACTCACTTATACTCCCTGCCCTCAGCTCTGCCTACTAACCACAGTGTAAGTGACTGTGTGACTGACTGACTGACACTGTCCCTATCCAATCAGGTGTCTGTCAGCTAGTCATGTGGTGCAGCAGCTCAGTGAAAAAGGAGTAGGATCCAATGGCTACTGTCTTGTGCCTGCTTAAAAAAAAAAAAACAGTGGGTGCCATGCCACTGCCAGACCAACTGCCCACCTCCCACCCCATCATCGCCAGCCCAGTGGCAGATCACCTGCTGATCCCTACCACCCAGATCCATCCTCATCTCTGAGACTCACCCTCACTCACAGTTGCATGGCACAACAGTACTGGGGGAGGGACCGTCACCACCCTGAGAGGCTGAGAGCCTGCCCCACCCACTCCCTGGCCCCGCCCATGCTGCCACAACAACAATAAACACAGATTCAGATGGCGTAGCACCAGCGGGTCTCAGGAGGTCAGAGGAATGGGGAGGAATCTGGATTTACCACAAACATCACTCTTTGCTGCCACCTGCAGACAGGTCAGTAGTGGCACACTGCAGAAACGTGGGGAAATAGGGAAATTTAAAAGTTTTAATGGGCCACCTAAGTGTGTGGGCCCCTGTGCCACTGCACCAGCTGCACCAGCTATTTGTCTGCCCCTGGCTTGTAGCTGAGTTGGAACCCCTTATCAGTGCCTGCCATAGCAGGCTGATTCTTTGAGGCTGTACACAGAACCTGGGAGCCAACCATTTGTTGTTTTTATCTGAGCTGTTCTAGTGAGGGTGCAATGATTATCTAACAGTGAGTCAAGGTAGCAACCTTAAAAAGTTGCATATAATTTCATTAGCATGCTTTGTCCAGCTTTTAAAATGTACTAAAGGAGGTAGCATAGCCTAGTGGGTCATATTTTAGGATTAATTTCCATCACTGGGCCAGAGTAATCTGGGGAGCACTGTGGAGGTGAAGGACCTGGGCTTGAAGTTATGGATGACCCCATCATTTGAATGCCTCCCTCAGTTACGATTGTGAGTGGTGCTTATGTCATAGTGCACCACATCAAATCCAGCCCTCAATCTGCAAAAGTGCAGCACTGCAGCTGTGGTCCCACATAAGGGAGGAGGGAGAGACCATGTAGGGGAGTCATGGAATGATGATGCCAGCATGTCAACCCACACTACAGTGACATGTCTAGGACCTTGGAAGTCCATGTCCCCAATGCTGGATCTTGTAAAATGTTGCTAATACAGCCCCACTGCTGGCAGGGATCGGGGGGGGGGAGGGGAAGAGTCATGCAGGAGGCTGTTGTGGGGTGGTATTGTAGCGGCTGATCAAAGCTCTCTGGGCACAGGAGTACTTCATGAGGGGATCAGTCTGAGGTTGGGACTTCAAGCTATTAGGGGTCTGGATAAATATAAATATGACACAGAGTCTCTACCTGAAATAGTACAGAGGGACCTAATCTACTAGCATGGTTAATGGCCCCAAGGAAATATTAAGTCACTCCCAGACACATTCCCACTCATAAACACCCACATTGCTACATACAGCTCTTTTTTTTTTCTTTCAGTTCTAAAAATACCATGCAGCATCATTACAACAAAGGAACACAGTTTTATTCACACACAAGAAGGGGAGGAAAGGTCAAGGGAACAAAAGGAAAAATCGGAAGTATGGGGAACTTATTCTCATTGCAAGCAGAATTTGAACTACCTCCACCCTTCCCATGAACTTTGGCCCAGTCCCTAAATGGGGGTGTAACTGCCTTAATGCCCCAAAGGCCATACAGTGGGCATGTTGGCATGCAGGTGGGTAATTCCCTTTGGTTACTAACGTAGGGACTGCTATTTGTAATCCAGCAAGGGAAAGAAAAGGAATGATAAACTGTTCAAGAGATGGTCATTCATCTGGGTGAGTCCCATGGTCTTAGTTTGTCCTGGAGCGCCTATGGCCCTAATGACTAAATAGTTATCTACTGTAGTTTCTGCAGTGGCAGACCTCAGAGCCTGATTTATACAGTACTCTGAGCTTTTGTTGCTCAGAGAATACTGATTACAAACTCTACCAAGAGGAATTCACTAGCTCCTCTTCTCTCTATTGTATCACATGACCAGCTTCACTGCTACTGCTCTGCAGTGATATGAACACCCACACCCGGTTCTTCACCAAGGACTTCACATGCATGGAAACTTGCTAAGTCAAAGGTCTGTCAGGCATGAGTGGTACCATATTTGTTTAGAGTGAGCCCCCACTCATGACCTTACCAGCTAAAGATGCCTAGATATGGTACACCAAGGTGTTTGAGTGTTTTTCAGTGCATATACTTATTAAATCATAGTAACTGGTAGACAATACCCATAGGAGAGTTACATTATGTGATGATGTAATAAGGGGGAAAGAAACTACAACCAGGTTAAAGCATATAGTGATGACCGACTCGCTCTACTGGGATACCTGTTGCTTTTCCTTGGGGAAAGATTCATGTTGACAGACATAGGCTTGCGAATTTGAACCACATGTTGCCTGTTTGGAAATTTCTGGTGGCAGTACCAGGGAGTGTCCAACAGGTGCTTCGGTGAGACCCTCACATATGATGTCAGTATGGGCTCCAGAACCAGAGCCTGGATAGAGGGTAAGCTGATTTGGTTTGGGAAAGTTGTTTTCCCCTTTGAGCAGGGAGGTATTAATGGGGTGCTTTGATAAGGGATGGGAGATAAGTAACCAGGTTGAAGTATATAGGATCTCAAACTAGCTCAGCGAGGGGAGCTGGTTCTACTATGTGGTAGTTTAGTCTTGGGTTAGGAACCATAGGGTTGCAGGTTCAAATTCCAAGTACCAGGGAGGGCTCGGCATGTGGCACCAGTGATAGCACCCTCACAGGTGATGCTGGGGGGTTCCTGGAAGTGGTGCTGAAGATAAGCTGCTATTACTTCAGAGAAAAAAATCCAGAAGCAAATGATTCAATACCTTTTATTGGACCAACATAGATGTAACAAAAATAACAAAGTACTTTGTCTTTTGGACCAACCCAGTCCTTCCTCAGAAGCGTAATAACAGTTATTTAGAAAATCCCATACTTTTAACACCCAGATCATGCAGAAAAAACAGAAAAAATTCCCAATGGTTTAAAATACTCATTTAAAAAAAAAACAAGACACATCAGAGAAGCTGAACAATACCAGTTCAGCTTCAGCTGAAAAAGCCTAAAGGTCAGATGTGCTTAGAGCCTAGCATCATGCAAGGATTGCACTGACTTAGAGATACCCTCAGAGTAAGACAGGGCCATCTGGAGCACAGATCTGTATAGCTCAATTACGAGTGCAGTTCATGAAAAACAAACCCCACTCGGATTGTCATAATTGTAAGTTAAAAATAAGCCACATAAAATAGAACTACAACAAATAAATATACATGGCATACAAAGGGTTTAACCCTTAGAAGACTGTGGACGTATATATACGTCCAGAATCTATATACGTTCACACATATTCAGTTCTCAAAGGTTAAAGTAAAGTTTACCTAATGTGAGCAATAGTTGGAAACATCACCCAACTATACTCTCAAGCTGGTTATTATGCTCCATAAACCTTAAGTCCTTTTGGGTTGTAACAGGAGTTTATACATGATACATGTAAAAGAAAAAGAAAGATTCCCAATGTATTCTGGTTGGGACAAAGTGTGTCCTTAGTGCAGTGGCTTAAAATGCAAGTAGCAAATGCTTTCTGTACTTTGCGATATGCGTTCTTGTGAATTGCGGTCTGTGCAAAAGCAGACGCAGGATGCAATTGCAATTTAAGCCAGCAATAGAGAAAAAGCATCTAGCAATTGCATTTTGCGTTTTAGTTAAGAAAGATGTTAAGAGGGGAAGAAAAATAACCCTATATTAGGCACAGGATGGTTGGTTAGCAGTAAATGGCGATTGTTTAGAGAATTTTTGGGCATCCCATAATATGACAAAATAGCCCAGAATTTCACAACGCCCAGATGTGTAGCGAGTTATTTAAGAGTTTATTTTGTTTTATGCTGTGCTTAATTCTGTTGTTTAAATCAAGGCATTTCCTGATAAAAAGGTATTGCTAAGGTTTTGGTAAACCTTTCTTTTAAAATAAGAGCCCATTTACCTGTTGTGCTCTGAGTATCTTGCAGCAGTACTGTGCTCTGTCTCTCCTTAAGGGCCCACTGCCCCCGTTTGAGCTAGTTTTATAATACACTGCTGATGTGAGGTCACTTTCTGTAGGAGGGGCTAGGGACTTAAGTGACCATTAAGTATGCAGATTGAAATTCCTATATTATTAGCAATGTTTAGTCATGAATAAATAAAACAATTGTTAAGAGATGTAATTTTACAAAGAGTGGTCCCTGGTCATGCCCCATATATTGCATTAGAATAGTTTTTTATATGCATTAGAAGTAGGGGGTGGATCAGGTGATCTATGATGTCATCATCTCAGCCATATATAAGTGCTGTCTAACCTGAATGACTCAGATAGGTTTTGTACCGAGAGGATAGTGGTCCTGTTGCTTTGAAGGTACCACTCTGTGGCAGTGCTCCATTTTGGAGTACTGAGGTTTGAGTTGAGAACTGATTTACTTTATTTTCTTTGTTTATTGAAGTATTTGATTTAATTTTTATTCTTTTTATTTATTTTTGGAAAAATAAATCCTTTAGCCACACAGGGTTTGTGTGAGTGAACGTTACCTTGGAGTCCTGTGTTGTCACTGCCCACTCACACTATCACAGACATTGATTCTGACTGGAAAGGGTGGAGTGGAATTACCAGTTCTAACTGATTGAGTCCTGCCTTTGAGGTAGGAGCAGAACCAGTTAGTGGTGGGGCTGGAGAGCTCTGCTGCAGCAAGCTTGGTGAGGAGGAGGAGGAGGAGGAGGAGGTGGACAACAGTGTCGAAGGTTTTGGCCAGGTTGACAAAGATCGCTGAGGTAATATGGCTCTGATCCATACCAGAAAGAATGGAGTCAGTAAGTCAGAGGAGGGAGGTGGAAGTGGAGTGGGATTTATGGAACCTAGACTGGTACGGGGTGAAGAAAGATGTGGAGTCGAGGAAGGGGGAGAGTTGAGATAAAACCAGGTGCTCCTGGAGTTTAGCCAGAGTGTGAAGGAGAGAGATGGGAGGATAGTTGCCTGGGTTAAAGGAGTCACCACCTTTAGGGAGACCTACAGTATAATGGTGGCATGTTTCCTGGCTGCAGGGACAGAGCTGAGGGAGAATGAGAGTAAGGAGGGAGGAGATAGGGACAGTAATTGCTGGGGCGGAGAGATGGAGAAGTTTAGGGTCAAGGCCATCTCGGACTTTTACCCTTGTGGGGTTAAGGGCTAGGAGAGCCTTAAAGGCAACAACAGGTGAGACAGGAGAGCAGGAGAATGGGGATGGATGGGGGTGGGGGTTGGGGCTGGAGACAGTGGAGATGCAGGAGGGAGGGAGGAGAGAAGAGTGGAAGCACAGGAGGTGAAGTAGGTGTTAAACTCATTGGCCACTGAAAGAGGGTCAAAGATAGGGACATCATTCGCTTTAAGGATGGAGACTGTGGGCTGGGCCTTAGGAGAGAATAAGGCATGAACAACCTTCCAGAACTTGGAGGGGTGGTTAATATTGTTCTGGATGTTAGTGGAAAAGTGCTCTGCTTTGGCTAGTCTGCTGGCTCTGGGGCAGGCATTACGCATTGTGTGGTACTTGAGCAAATTTTGGAGGAAGTCTGGAGACTTGTGAGTCTCCCAGGTCGAGTCCCTAGCCCACAGACAAGCAAGGAGTTCCGCAATATATTTCTTGATAAATATGTAGATCTGTTGATGCTGCTTAGTTTTTGTATGATTATTGTATTGTGCAAATGTATTTATGGATTTTAATTTTCCAATCATTAAAATAAACTGAAGTGATAGTACAGTGCATGTCTGACTAATACAGATCCTGCGCTAAGAGCAACATTATTTGTTTAGTAGCATTATTCCAGTCATAGCATTAGTCTGAACTCAAAAGCAACATTTGGCCTTCCCATTTCTGTAAATGTGAGTTATACAATGAAGTACTTGACAAAGGTCACTGTACAGTTTCACTATCACCTTTATTACAATGTTTGCTTGTGATACAGTTTTCGTTCTCCTTGTTTTTAGCACCATGCTTTGTGTGCACTCTGTTTATTCCACATATATTGTACACTGCATTAATACCATGCTTATTGTGCACTCCTTTTATACCCTTCTTATTGTGCATGCCATTTATACCCTGCTTATTATGCAATCCATTTACATCCTGTTTATTGTGCACGTCATTTATACCCTGCTTATTATGCAGTCCATTTATATCCTGTTTATTGTTCTTCTTTTTATACCTCTATTGACATATGCCCTTTATACCCTGTTTATTATGCACTCCATTTATACCCTGCTTATCGTGCATGCCATTTTATACCCTGCTTACTGAACATGCACCTTTATACCCTACTTATTATGCAGTCTATTTATACCCTGCTCATTGTGCCCTCCATTTAAACCCTGCTTATTGTGCCCTCCATTTATACCCTGCTTATTGAGCATGCCATTTTATACCCTGCTTATTGAACATAGCATTTATACCCTGCTTATTGAACATGCCATTTATACCCTGCTTATTATGCACTCTATTTATACCCTGATTATTGTGCCCTCCATTTATACCCTGCTTATTTTGCTCTCTGTATACCTTACCTGTTCTGCACTCCATTTATACCCCACTTATTGTGCACTTGATTTATACCCCACTTATTGTTTACCCCATTTATACCATGTGTGTCACATACTCCTTTTATACCATGCTTATTTTGCACGGTATACCATTAGAAGATGCATGAAAATGGGCAGCCGAAAATGGTCATTGGCTTTAGGGCATGTGTACCAGGAGCGCTGTGGATTTCAACGCATTTTGTGCCAGCATGTTATTGTGTGTTCATCATGCTTGCGGCTCGGTAATTGCTGACTTCTTTCTGCTGGGTGGTGTCATTGTGTGTCTGGTGTTCTCTCAGGTCTGGTGTTGTACTGTGATGTTTAAATAAAGTGGTGTATTCCTCAGGGATACTTGTGTTCCTTCAATACCTATGCCTCTACCCTGCTTTGTTACTTACAAACTGTGCCTTTTTGAAAAGCTGTCATGGCTGAGGAGTTATTTATATATTTTATCATGGGGTGTGGAGGAGGGCAGTGCCCACATTAACATTTCACCATATAAAGTTCAACATTATGGTAGCAGGTTTTATGTTCGGTTTCACTTGACTTGTGTGGTTTCATTCTATGCCTTGTCTTAACCTGTGGGGCTGCGGCATTCACTGCCTTTGTCCTTCCTGCATACCGCCTCCTTGACTCTTGCTTTTTTACTGCGCCTTCGTTTGCAGCGTCCTTGTTGCTTTCACTCTTATATGTAGGCATCATTTTGTACTCCCTGTATACCTTGCTTATTGTGCACTCGGTTTACACTATGCTTATTTTATTCTCCTGTTGTACTCATGAAATGTAATAATGTTCCGTTGTACTGTATACATAATCTCTTTCTCAGTTTTGCACTGTTTGCTACTTGTGCAATTCTGTTTTTATTTACACATCACTGATGCCCTTACTGTTTTTTGCCTGTCTGTATTTTTGCCCTGTGATCCTCCCCCACAGTTCGCACCTGGAAAGGAGCCTTGGCTCTGTGTGCCTTATCAGTCAGCAATTTCTACATACATAAGTAAATAAATAAAATAACTTCAAAACTGACCTGGGGATAAACTAACTATTCACTACTTGTACTCTTAGATTGCTTTCCTATTGGGCTCATCATGACCCAAACAAGAAAAAATATCACAGGGCTGGTTCCTCTTGCCCCCCACACCCCACCCCGGGCTGAGATACAGATAAGGCAGTACACTGATCAGTCCTGAGAAAGATGAAGTACATGTGTGTGTCTTCTGTTTTCTGCCTTTGAGGATTGTGTGAGAGACCGTTTGGTACCACACACTCCTGTTTAAAGGGGAACAGTCAGCACAAAGGGCTCCACACTCAAGTGTGAGGCTGGTCCCGTCCCAATGTCACTTTGTGGGCAAAAAAATTTCAGATTACTTACTGTTTACTGCAGTATAATAGATTATATCAGTCTGATTTTGCTTAGTTGTAGGTTGACATCTTCTACTACAAATCCCAGAATACCCTGCATCTGACATCAGAGCAGCAGGCAGCAGGCAGCAGTGGGACATTTGATAGCATGCAGTGCATGTTAGAGTGTTTGTAGTCTCCAATCAGATGTTTTGCGGGACTATTTTTCTTCAGATGCTAGGTACAGTCCTCTGTGACTGTACATAGCCCATGGTGGACAGTGGGCTCAGCACACAAAAGATCAGAGCTCATGTAAAGTATTAACTCTAACAGGCATGGCATGCTATTGAATCAGTTCTGCTGCTGTCTTCAAAAGTTGCATCCATTTACAATAAAAAGTCATGATTTATGTTAAAAAAAGGGACGCAATTGCGAGTTACATCCAATCTGGATGCACTTGTGTCTTTTTTTTGGATGCAAAGTTCAGACGCTGGTAATGCACCAAATAGATAATCTAACAGTTTGGATGCGTCATTGTTTTCAAAATAGTGCACTAGGAAGATGCATTCGAAAACCGTCCCACTGGGTTTAGCTTCCCCCTTTTCTTTAAAACTACCCACAGTAATACAAAACCAGGATCTCTGTCCATGAGTCTAAATTTGCTTTGGCTGCTTGTCACTCACTATCTGACATTGTAATCTTCTGTTTATGACATCACAGTCTGTTGCTGTGGGAACTTTTATAATGACACAAACAAAGAATTATGATGTGCGATACAGATCAGCAGGTGATATCCATGGGTCGGTCATTCTATTTTCATACCACTAATGTGCAATGAAGGTGAAACTAAATGCCCAAACTGTAAGAAATATGTGCTGGACTGTGACACAAATTATGTTTTTCCTAAGCTCCCACGATAACCTTTCTGGCCATTAGAGCACTGGCATTAGTGTGCTGGCTCATCAGGGTGCCGATTTTGGGATTTGCACACCTTTCCCAAGGTCCATCTGCTGCATGAAGCACCTCTAGGATCCCTCTGCTCCTGGCTGATAGTGCGGCTGGAGTCTGTCAGTCCACATTGGGGAGGGTTAGGTTCCCCACTAGCAGAAGTTCCCCGTTGAGAACCATCTGTTGAACTGCCTGCATCAGCTATCTATCCCCTTCTTCTCCCTGCATTGGAGGTCTGTATAACACCTCTAGCCTTAATGATTCTCCAGTCCGTTTATCCAGTGTGACCAACCGGACCTCTGTCTCCCCTTCCTCCTCCTTCCCTTCTGCTGCCCTAATGTCTTCTCTAATGTACAGTGCCACCCTTCCTTTCTTCCAGTCCTGTTCTTCCTAAAAAGTCTGTACCATGGGATACCTGACTCCCAAGTATGATGCTCTGACCACCAGGTCTCAATTACCGCCACAATGTCCAGTCCCTCATCTACCATGATGGCCTCCAAGTCCATCATTTTGTTCCCCAAACTCCTGGCATTTGTGGATAATCCTTTCCACCAAATATCCCCACCTCCCTGCCCTCCCCTTCAACCCTACCCTTGGTCATGCTATTTTTCAGCTGTCTATCTCCAACCTGGGGGGGGGGAGGCCAGATGCCTACCATCTCTTCTGCCTCCTTGAGTCACCTTTGCCTTAACCCCACCTCGAATTCAGTTTAAATTATAAGTTCTTTTGATGAACTCCCCTAACTTACTCTTTAGTACTGCTGACCCCTCCCTGTTCAGGTGTAGTCTGTCAGGGACAAATAGGCCCTCGTCTTACCATGTTGATCCCCAGTCCCCCACCAACCCAAACCCCATCTGCTTGCACCAACTCACCAGCCATTTGTTGAATTCCTCAATCCTCTGCTTCCTTGATGTGCTTTCTCTTGGTACAGGCATGTTTAATTTTTTCATGGCGGGCATAGCACAGGAGTGGTAACATTTAAAAATGTCAGAATCCTGTAGTTTCATTCAGGAATGAAAAAAGATGAAACGGGTATATTGGTGTTTTTGCCAGAAAGACACATTTGTGGCTAGCCCGGCGGCACAGCGGTTGGATTTCCGCTTGCGATGCCAGTGACCCGGGTTTGGGAATGAGCTTGGGTCACTGGAGGGCTGGCCGGAGGGGAGACAGCTTGAGCGTCCCATGACTGCTCATTGGCTTCAGGGAGGGAGGGGAGGGCTGCGACCCGGTGTTGTGCAACCACTGGTGGAGGCCAGGGGTAGGGCAACACGTCGGGGTCATTGCTGGGTGGTGCATGGCAGATGTCGGCTCTTGCCTTGATGTCCGGACATCACACATCTCAAGGAAAAACTAGGAAAATCACTCACTGGCTGCTGGATGATGGCTTTCTGTTCCCTGAGTGTCTCCAGCACCTCTCCAGGGCCTCCTTCTCCTCAGCAGCATCCTCGGGCCCTAGAAGTGTGTGCTGGGGCCAACCCTCTCCCCTTGGTGCCTTCCCCCTAGGAGGAGGGGGACCCGCCTGATGAAGGGATACGTCGTGATATCCCGGGGATTGGCTGCAATATGAGGACCAGAGGAGGGCTGGGTAAGGACAGTGGGGCTAGGGGGAACTTGTGGAGCCTGAAGGAGTGGGGGACCAGCGAACAAGGGGGCAGAAAAACAGAATAATCAAGAAAAACACATTTACTGAAAAATAACAATATGATGACTAAGAACTACTACTGGTTTACTTGCAGTGATTGTGCTGTGTTCTGTATTACCTATTGTATTATATCATTAGTGTTACACTGCAGCATGTAATGTTTATGCAAATACGTTTTCTGTCTGTACCTAGGAACATCATCCTAGTGCACACTTTCTGGTAAACAAAATCAATTAATCGATCAATCAATCAATATACTGAATATTAAAACCTGTCTCTAATTAGTTGCCCATTTAGTGTGGCTAGACAGTGCACGCATCCCCACAGCTTATCTGCCAGTGTACCTCTCCTCTAATCAGTCCTGTATGGAAGTACATCTTCTGGATGCTTATTCTTTTTTTTTTCCACAGGATCAACTGGGGATCGGGACTGGACAGGACAAGATACGTATGTTCTAATGTCTAATTCCCAAAATGAGATGGAGGAGTGGCTTAAAGCTATTAGAAGAGTTACAGGAATGCCGTCTGGAGGAGGTACAGTATGAAGTCTAACGCATTCATCAGGTTATGTTTCAACAAGAAAGGAACACGCACGTCTTCTTGTCTCACAGCCACTATATCGACATACAGTACTGTACCCTCTGGCACGTTGACATTAATCTTTGCAAGTTGGAGCATGACCAGCCAACGTGTTGTGGGGGGGCTGTGCTGGTCACCATTGACTCACAATAATTAATTTCATTTTTTGGAGGGTCTCACTATCAGTGCATCTGAGGGGGAAGGAAGATGAGATGGGGTACTACGTGGCTGGGGGTTATTTTTTATATCTACTGGGACAGGGAGAAGAATGAGGGTGAGATAGCTGCTTTGATGGTGGGGGAAGGGGCTTATGCTGATATCTTTCAGGGCTGAGTAGGAGGGATGGGCATTATGAGAGTTGGGGAAGTAAAATTTGATTGCCAGGAGCTAGGATGGTAAGTAGAAGGGTGGGGTAGATGCTATGATGGTGAGGTAGATGCTATAATGGTAGGGGAAGGGTATCTATTTGTAAGTTTTTTTTTACAGGTTTTGTCAGCAAAGTTTATTCAGAAGGAAGATTCTCAACATCTAGCTTGTTGCTTGGGTTAGGGAGGAAAGATCCAACTGAGCTAACCTGGTCTTGACTACTATTGCCCCCCCACCCCAAATTGTAGCTTTGGGGTATGGATGGGGACAACTATTAAGTAATTGTATTTTGGGCTAGAGTCGGTGGTGATGGGCTAGGGACTGACATAATTTACAAAGATGGTGTTGACTCCTGGCACCCGCCTGGAGTCAGCACATTTGTTTAATGTGGCACAGGGTAATAATATTGCAGACAATATAGCGCACATCAAAACCATGCAGCAACACAGTGACGGCACATAATGCCGACCGCAACAGAAATGCTGCACGCCAGAATGGTCTTATTGTTTTTATGGGGGGATTTGCCCCCTGCACCCCCCATACCCCCGGACTATTTATAATCAACTCTGAGTGGGTGTGGACATGGAGGCAAAACAAAAATTCACCGTGGCACTTAGCCATCGGTGCACTGATGAGAATTACAAAAAAATTTCCCACATCAGGGATTCAAACCTGGTCCTGCCCTACTGCCCACTGTACGTCAGGTGCTCTAGCTTCTCCACTACAGAGCGGCTTGACTGAGCACCTGACCAGCAGTCACTACATGCACTTCTCCTTCCTGTGCAGAGCGGCAGGGGTAGCGATACTTCCGTATCTCTCATATACACCTGTCTCTCTGAAGCACTATGCGCTATAGACAGCGTGGTTCTTCATGCGCAGTTTAGTCCATGCTATAATCACCCGGTACTGTTTAATGTAGGGTGTGTGTGTGTGTGTGTGTGTGTGTGTGTGTGTGTGTGTGTGTGGGGGGGGCAGGAAATTGCTGCAGTTAGGGAAGGGTGGTCAATGGACTAGTCCTGGTCACATGGGGAGGATCGGGGGGTTGTTGAAAAACTTTAGTTTGCCCTTGCAAACTGTAAATCTGTTTGAGCCCTGATGAACTTTGCCTGGTTTTATGGCAAGTTCTAAGTTTGTAAGGTCAAAATTTAGGAGGTTCGCACAACACTACAAGAATGTATAGTATGTGAATACCAGTTAAAGCTACTTTCTAACTATAAATTATTTCCAATAAGACAATAGCTACTAAGGACCTGTATCCACCATAAAAAATGAAAGAAATCCATTTTTTGAATAATTACATAAATCGCTGTAATAAAAATATAATCCGGTAACAGCACAAGGGTAGAACTTCATTGTCTAGATTTATTGAGGAGTATGAAGACTTTCAAATTTGCATAGTTCCCCCAAAAGAAAGAGGAGTGTTGCATTTCCAATGGAACAGAGGCTGTACCTCTAGTCAGCCCCAATACTATTGCACGCATGGCAAATGCCTCAAAGACACTAGCAGTATCATTGTCGAATTCTTTGTGCTTTTGTGCTTTTCCATACCAGCATTTTGGCTGGTTGAAAACTGTTTAAATATCTCAGGACAGATGAGGTACAGATGCTAGTTCACGTTGAATTTCATAGGGTATTTATGTGGTGTAATCTGGAATAAAAAAAAAAATAACGACCCTTGTGTTGTGCATATCATAATATTATGAGTGTTTGTACATGTATTGTCATGTGTAGAATAAGTTACAGTAACATCATTCTGTTATGCTTTACGGTCACCCTTTACATTAAGTTATGTTACTTATTAATTAAGAATTAACTACACATCAGATTTCCCTGAGAAGTGTAGACAGCTTTGGGAGACTGATACTTGGGTCACCAACCCTTATCAAACACGGGGCTGCTGCATCAAGGCTGCACATACTGCGTATAGAGATGCCAGAAGCCAGGTAATCCAGCTAAAGATTCTGCTGATGTGATACAGGACCACGGCAGTGCCCCATTCCATGGGTCTACTTACTCGCGCGCAGTGCTGGAGGTGCCAACAGAGTCCCGCCCACCTACTGCATGTACTCTGGCAATGCCCGGTGTTGGCACCCTTTTGGAAGTCGGTCCTGGGAGACTGCTCCAGAGTGGTAGGCAAAACAATTGACCAGCCACATCCTTTGTTACTTTTGGGGGACTCATCTTCTCTTGAACCCCTCCCCACCTGTCATAAGAGTTGGGTTCTGACCACCCTGCTAGAGGCTAACCCCTCTCTATCTTGATTTGGCACTCTGCACTGGCGAAACTGACTATTTTTGAAAGACTTTGCTTCTCTGACCAAAACCAAATTTATAAATTTTACATGAAATAGGACACCTGCTTACATTTACATTTACGCTCTGAGCCATCTACGCCACCTGGCAACCCCTGCTTAAGGGACCACCCGACCTATTCCACTATACCTAAGCATAGCTGGCAGCCCACATGGTTACCTGTCTGCAGCTTGGCATGGATCAGTGACAGACTGAACTGCTCCCTCTCCTGTCTCTGTTCTCCTGGGCAGGTATTGGGAGCTCCGTTCACTCCCCACCCCCTTTGGGGCTGAGGCGAGGAGGTAATCACAGACCGAATTCAGCTATTCTGTGTTGTATTTATACTAAAAAGCAAACCCTTTATAGAGTTTTATTTTGCTGTAACCATCCAACTAGGCTCCTAATTTGGAGCATTGTATGTTACAACAGATGTCTTTCCAGGTGTACTGTTCCTCCCCACATGGGGGGTTATAAGGTTTTACTGACTGTAACTACTATATGATACAATACTATTATGTAGTCCTCTGATGTATTGATAAAATTGGAAAACAATAACATTTTTCATGATAAAAAAATAATTAACTACACATGGGTTCATATTTACCTATGCATGTCCTTCATATGATGTCCTTTATCATGAATTACATGGAGAATAATATATGGACAGTCATATACAACAAGGCTATGTTTCCACTGAGAAGTGCAATGACATCAGAGACCCCAAGAGTGAAGCTCGAAAAATTTCTATTGTGTCATCTCACCCCAAGATGGAAACATCAGCCTTGTTACATATGGTTGCGCATACATTATTTTGTATAGCATATACTATACAAAATAATGTACGGCCAACCACATACAACAAGGCTGACATCTCCATCTCGGGGTGAGATGACACCATAGAAACCTCTTGAGCTTTCTTTCCGTAATTTATTTACCTTCTTTCTAACTCTGTCTTGAACTATAGTCAAGTAAGCCGTAAACAGGACAAACAGCAAGATAAAATTAAACACATTTAAAGTAATTAAGTAAAAGCTACATGAGTTGGCAACATTTCTAGTACATCTTTTTTAACAAACAGTTCACACTGGAATGTTGTCAGACTTACCGATATCTTAATTATGAGGACTCTGTAGTATAAGTAAGCATGAGGAATCCTAATAGACATGTGATTCTATATGTTGGTGTATCACAGAAATTACAAAGCTACTATAGTACAACAGTACTGTGACATTGTTACTGTATAACAGCATTCTGACATCACTACTGTGGTGCAACTGCATCTAGAAGGGTAAGGATTTCCATACACCGCTCTAAACCACATACTGTATGGCAGTGGGTAGACATGGGTTACACAGAAAGTTATACATTAGTTCATTAAGAATCACAGCACTGACTTCAGCCAGTTTAGTGAAACATTGCTGAAGGCACTGCTGTGTTGACCTTTCCCATCTTGTGTCCATACTACCCTGAATGTGCCTGATCTCATCTGATCTTGGAAGCTAAGCAAGGTCTGGCCTGGTTAGCATTTGGATGGGAGACCACCAGGAAATACTAAGTGCTGTAGGCTATTTTTTTTGGGGGGGGCAGTATAGCGTAGTGGTTAACAGCACTAAGCTTCAAATCTGGAGACCTGGGTTTGAATCCTACAGCCACCACTTGCATACTGTGTGACTGTAAGCAAGTCACTTAACTTCCCTGTGCTCCCAGGATGCACCTGGAAACAAGCTTTGGCTTAGTGTGCCTTTCCTGGCCAAAAACTGTAAGATGAAAATAAATAAATTAATTAATAATCCTCTAGCAGTGAGAGTTTGGTCATATCTGCTACAGCAGTTAAAGTATGCCAACAGCCATTAGCACATTAGCCAGACAGGCTAAAACCTCCGTACTTCCAGGATGCACTATGGAAGCAGGGAGGAGGCTGCACTATGGAAGCAGGAAGGAGGCTCCACTATGGAAGTAATGAGAAGGCTGCACTGTGAAAGCAGGGAGGAGGTTGCACTATGGAAGCAGGGAGGAGGCTGCACTATGGAAGTAGTGAGAAGGCTGTACTGTGAAAGCAGGGAGGAGGTTGCACTATGGAAGCAGGGAGGAGGCTGCACTATGGAAGCTTAGAAAATGGGACTCCTGAATCCTATTCTCTGATTGGCTCAGACACCCAACCACCCATCAGGCAACAGAGGCCAGAAAATAATAAGCCCCAGTCTCCTTCTGCCTGCTTACCAGTATTACTGTGCCACGGAATGTTAGGAATTTGGCTGCCGCCATTTTGTTTACTCTCGCTTAGTGAGATTCAGTTACAGACTAGCTCTGCCACCCCCTGCTTTGCACATAACCACCTTTAAGTTTGAAGTGAGCAAAAAATTATTATGCTGAGCTTTTGCTCAACATAGAGCTGTCACAGCACCATCAATCCTGCTAACCTGTCCACTCACTTGTTGCTTGTCGAGCCCCCTTCTCCATCAACCACATCTGAATTAGCCGCAATTTTAATTTTGTCAGCGAGCGACACAGTTGTGCCAACAGTATCCCTCCCCCTTGAAAAACAAAAACAAAGTATATGCTCCCTCACTCCCTTCTCCAGTAGTAACTAGAAAAATATTCATTTTTCTTTTTAATAAGCGCCAGCGAGACTGCTCCTCTAGCTCACCCTGGCTCCACCACTCAACCGACATGAACTGACATCAGTGCCCATTCTACACAGTTTGTCCGCAGTTTACATTTGACAAAAATAAAAAAGACACAAACAAGGTGTCCAGGTTTTTTTTTGGAGGGGTCTCAAAAGTAGATTTTTAATGTGTACTGTTATGCTAGCTTCCACACGCGAGCCGCATCCAAGAAGTTACTCATGATCAGCTTCAGTCACTTCCCTCACTATGCAAAATCCATTAATTAAAACATTGTATTCAAGAGTTAGGTACCTCTTTGCACTTTCTCCTCTGTAAACGATGTCATGATAAATCATATTTCAGTCCAGCATACAAAGTTCTCAGCGAGTGACATGCTGCCACCTCCCGTCCTGAAC
Organism: Neoceratodus forsteri; assembly: GCA_016271365.2. Taxonomy (NCBI): domain Eukaryota; kingdom Metazoa; phylum Chordata; order Ceratodontiformes; family Ceratodontidae; genus Neoceratodus; species Neoceratodus forsteri. The sequence continues at coordinate 85,581,467 of JADMNL010000026.1, read as the reverse complement.
CATTGCAGTAGCTCTTTCTAATCATCAGCAAAGGCAGTACAAAGGGAGAAGCGGTGGAGATTGGCATTCTTTTGTTTGTTGGTTGTCTTTTGTGTTTCATTCCCCTAGTCATGATGAATGCAGTAGGGAGATGGGGTAACCCTACAGTTGTGAGGAAGGGAGGGGAGACCAGTGACAGTACATCGTGAGATATGAACTTAATATTTGAAATGTTTGCTCTGCCAATCAGAATGGTGCTCTGTACTACTGATGTCACCAGTGGAGGGACTACTCTACACAAAATTTGTTTTATTTATTTCTGTTAACTTTCTGCAATTTTTTTTCTTTTTAACAAAATGTTATTTTATAATATAACCCTAAACCCATTTTCTAAGCACAATAATACCCTCCAGGGTGGGTGGTATAGTGCTATACCGGACCTTCCTGGGGCTATAAGGCCCTCCACCTGACCATCTCGGCCCCTGGACTAAGCCCCTGGGCAGTCCGCATAGCACAATACCACCCACCTTGTCAGGTATTATTGCTTACAGGGAGGAGGCTGCACTATGGAGGCAGGGAGGAAGCTGCACTATAGAAGCAGAGAGAGGCTGCACTGTGGAGGCAGGAGGAGGCTGCACTATGGAAGCAGGGAGGAAGCTGCACTATGGAAGCAGGGAGGAGGCTGCACTATAGAAGGAGGGAGGGAGGGAGGGAGGAGGCTGCACTATAGAAGCAGAGAGGAGGCTGCACTATGGAAGCAGGAAGGAGGCTGCACTATGGAAGCAGGGAGGAGGCTGCACTATGGATGCAGGGAGGAGGCTGCACTGTGGAAGCAGGGAGGAGGCTGCACTGTGGAAGCAGGGAGGAGGCTGCACTGTGGAGGCAGGGAGGAGGCTGCACTATGGAGGCAGGGAGGAGGCTGCACTATGGAAGCAGGGAGGAGGCTGCACTATGGAAGCAGGGAGGAGGCTGCACTATGGAGGCAGGGAGGAGGCTGCACTATGGAAGCAGGGAGGAGGCTGCACTATGGAGTGGAGGAGGGCAGGGGAGGAGGCTGCACTATGGAAGCAGGGAGGAGGCTGCACTATGGAGGTAGGGAGGAGGCTGCACTATGGCGGTAGTGAGGAGGCTGCACTATGGAGGCAGGGAGGAGGCTGCACTATGGAAGCAGGGAGGAACCTGCACTATGGAGGCAGGGAGGAGGCTGCACTATGGCAGTAGCGAGGAGGCTGCACTATGGCAGGGAGGAGGCTGCACATGGAAGCAGGAGGAGGCTGCACTCATGGAGGTAGGGAGGATGCACCATGGAAGAGGAGGAGGCTGCACCATGGAAGCAGGAAGGAGGCTGCACTATGGAGGCAGGGAGGAGGCTGCACTATGGAAGCAGGAAGGAGGCTGCACTATGGAAGCAGGAAGGAGGCTGCACTATGGAAGCAGGGAGGAGGCTGCACTATGGAAGCAGGGAGGAGGCTGCACTATGGAGGTAGGGAGGAGGCTGCACTATGGCGGTAGCGAGGAGGCTGCACTATGGAAGCAGGGAGGAGGCTGCACTATGGAAGCAGGGAGGAGGCTGCACTATGGAGTAGGGAGGAGGCTGCACTATGGAAGCAGGGAGGAGGCTGCACTATGGAAGCAGGGAGGAGGCTGCACTATGGAGGCAGGGAGGAGGCTGCACTATGGAAGCAGGGAGGAGGCTGCACTATGGAAGCAGGAAGGAGGCTGCACTATGGAAGCAGGGAGGAGGCTGCACTATGGAAGCAGGAAGGAGGCTGCACTATGGAAGCAGGGAGGAGGCTGCACTATGGAAGCAGGGAGGAGGCTGCACTATGGAAGCAGGGAGGAGGCTGCACTATGGAGGTAGGGAGGAGGCTGCACTATGGCGGTAGCGAGGAGGCTGCACTATGGAAGCAGGGAGGAGGCTGCACTATGGAAGCAGGGAGGAGGCTGCACTAGGGAGGAGGCTGCACTATGGAGGCAGGGAAGAGGCTGCACTATGGAGGTAGGGAGGAGGCTGCACTATGGAAGCAGGGAGGAGGCTGCACTATGGCAGTAGTGAGGAGGCTGCACTATGGAAGCAGGGAGGAGGCTGCACTATAGAAGCAGGGAGGAAGCTAGCAGCCTGTGTATGGGAGCAAGTGTAACCACACTGCATTTTGATCACTAATACCAGGACTGACCCCTCCAAAAAATGGATCTGGATGGGGGTGTGTGAAAGGGGCAGTAGTGCACTGGAAGAAGATAGAGGATGAGTGCTATGCTCAGTCTGGGGGGGCAAGTTATCATCAGTTGTGTGTTGTTTATTTTGGGCAATTCAATTGCTCTTTTGTAACATGAAGTTGTTTTAGAAGTGGTGGATGGTGCAAGCTATGCTGGTCACCACCCCAGCCAGCCACTGTTCCTGAGTGCTTGTGCAATGTGATTGACAGACCATGTGGGCTAGATGTCAAACGTTTTGAGTCACCATCCTGGTTTGTAAAGCTCAGTGATGTGTCTTTTCAGGTCAGTGCTACATAACATAAATAAGAGGATCTGTAACATAAATTTTGAAAGACAGCCTTTTGCAATCAAATGAAAAAAAAATCTATAAAACAAAGACTACTGATAGTGTAGCATAAATTATAAAATCACAAGAACAATTCATGGGCTCTAATTGGTCAGTGCTGACCTTCAACAATGATGTTATCCCAGCACAACACCATGCCTATTCATTAAACAATTAAAAAATGTATTCTACAAATGTATTTTATCACTTTTTTTAAATAAGCAAACCATTTTATAACTGCAATAATATACTCTAGGGCATGTGTTGTGGGGATAACGTCATTTCTTGGATGTTGGATGCACTCGGCCTACAGCCTCGTGCCCAACCACCTGAGGTGTGACTTTATCCCAGCACAACACACACCCTGTCATGCATTGTTGCTTAAGTGAATGCTATAATGCAGTGGAATCTGCTCATGAAAATATGAAGTCTAAATTGTAAAGATTAGGATGTAAAAAAATATGCACAAGTATTAATTGTTTAATGAGGATTGCTGTGCTACTGAAGCCTTTGGAGTGGTGTCATAATTTGGCAATTTAAGTGTTTCCAACATAACTCTTGTAACACATTTTGGCTATATGAACTGGATTTATAAAATGGCAAGAAAAAATCTTGAAACTTCACTGGCCAAGAGATGTCACTTTGTTCCCTGGTCTCATCACCAAGGCAAAAAAAGCCTGCTTACCTAAACAAATCAGGGACTATTTCATGTACATATTTTGCAATTTAAAATGTATTTAAAGAAATGATTTATACAAAAATCATGTTAAAAATGTTGCACTTGACACACAATACAAAAGAGCAGCGGGCCATTTTATAAACAATAAGCTGCTCCAGGGTGGGGCATTAAAGGGTTTGATAAAATCGCAAGAAAAAAATCTAGCAATTTCATTGGTAGAGAGCGATGGCAGCTGACTGTATATGAAATCTCTATAAATGCACACTCAGTTGCCAAATCTCATTTTCCTCCCCCCAAAAAACCTTCTTACCAAACAATATCACTAAGCCTCAAAACTGAATACTATGGCCCCCACATTGAAAATACTAGTCTTTACTACCACAATATTTAAAAGTCATTTTAATAAACTGTTCATAGTCTTGAGTCAAACCACCTACACTGCCAGTTTCACAACACTCATTTCCCCACAAGTCACACAGAGAATTTCATATCTCAAGAGTTGAAATGAAACTCTTTGGCCTTTGTTGAAAAGAACACTGTCTTAATGACATCATTGTGCTTTTCTGGGGTGCTACTCCATTTTATGTGCTATTTTGTATTATACTTTATAGGGCAGTTGTAATAAATAAAGCCCTTTTTATTGTTTCCTTCTGTGTGGACTGTGTACTGTCTCATGGAGCCGTTGAGCCGGATGGAGTTCTTTCTCTTTGATGTGATCACCTGCTAACCACCAGTCCCAGTGTCCACTGCCAACAATCAGTAAATGTAAAAATAAAAACATACTCTCATCAGTCTTACTTCAAGAACCGTGGGGAGGGGTTGGGCAGGCATCTTCAAACAAAATGCCTTCTTTTTTTGCTACTTGGCATCTGGTGTTAGAAAGCTGCATCCTGCCATTCCAAAATGAGCACGGCCTGATGTCCACACGGTGGGCATCTCCGAACAACTGCTGCACTCAGTCAACAAGCAGGGAGCCTGGTGTCCTCAGTTGCTAAAGTGCCATGTTTGGCACAAAACGAGCTGCTAGCCTGATGTGCTCTGAGCCTCCCGGAGACTTCAAAACCACACAGTCCCCAGGTAGTTTCCCACACTTAAAAAAAACACCACAAAATATTGAACAAGCTGGCAGTCCATTGTCACTGTATCCACTAAAAGCATGCAGCCCAATGTCACTGGATCCACCGAAAGCACACAGCCCAATGTCACTGCAGCACTGAGAGCACAGACATTCACTTCTACCTATGACAGCACACAGTTTTTTTTAAATTTCATTTTTATTAAAAGAGACTTGATTGTATAAAGCAAATGCATTTACATATCAGCAAATATGGATAATAACATAGTGAATAAAAGCAGTATGAAAATAGATATTACACGTGCATATGTCAAACACTAGGTGCTCTTAATTGAATAATTGGCTTCCCAAATATTTTGCCTTTAGCAGAAGGTGACTGTAGCCTGACATGAGAAATTTTCATTTAGGAATCATAGCAGTCCATCTTCCACTCCCATACAAGTCCCCAATCTCCAAAGCACACCGTTTTTGAAACATCTGTTTTGCAGATCACATGCTAAAGCAGGTAGTACTAACCAAAACTCCTATATAACAGAACAAAAAAACAACCTGTTCCCAAGCGCTGTTCAGGTGTTATAACAGTGCCATCTCCTGAAGTTTAAAATACAGGAACTACTTAATTCCTCTATACAGGGATGCTTTAAATTAAAAACAAAACACATTTAAGCAACTTACCTTAGAACCCAATCATTTCATTTATTAATACAAATAATTCCAGTTATTTTAATTCTTGGGCCATTTTGTAAGTATAATAAGCCACTTCAGGGTGTGCATTAAAGAATTTTAATGCACTTCCCAGAGGCATAAGAACACTCTGCATTTGGCCTTGTGTCTCACTACGCCCCTGGGGTGTGCATTAAATTAATTTAATGCACACTCTGCCATGGCTTATTACTTACTTAATGCACATTCGGTTGGCATAAGGACACTCCCCTTGGGTGTGCATTAAATTAATTTAATGCACACCCTGCCATGGCTTATTACTTACTTCAAGCACATTCGGTGGGCATCAGGACACTCCCCTGGGGTGTGCATTAAAATCCTCTAATGCAGATGCTGTCATGGCTTCTTGCTTACATAGTAGATGGCATAGCACCAATGTGTGCTAGATATAATGTAATGCGGGCACATCCCTGCAGGAGCAGTCAGAGAGTTGTTGGGATTAGTTGTTTTCTGCTGTTACCAATGGTAAGTCTGTATGTTAATACAGCCATTGTGAACACTCTTAGGGTTGTAAGAGTGGTCTCATGCACATTCTTAGGGTTTAAGAGCCGTGAACTGAAGGTGAGTGGTTCTGATACCCTAAGGATGTAAGTGAGACTGCTCGTATAGTTGTGAGACCACACTTACAGTTGTAAGAGTGGTCTCAGTGGTGGAATAAATATATTCTTGATCGAGAGTGATATACTATAAGATCCATACTGAAGGAAAGGTTGGTGGAATATCTAGAGGAGCATGGTCTCCAGGATGCGAGGCAGCATGGATTCATGGGGGGAGATCATGTCAAACAAATCTGATTGAGTTCTTTGACTGTGTCACTAAGACAGTAGACAAGTGCCAAGCCGTAGACATCCTCTATCTTGGTTTCAGCAAGGCCTTTGACTCTGGCCCCACAAAAGGTTGATCAGGAAGTTGGTGGATCTTTGGGTTGGGGAAAGGATGGGCAGATGGGTGGGAAACTGGCTGAGGGACAGAACACAGAGAGTGGTTGTGGGGGAAGAGTTATCTGGCACCAGTGAGGTAACCAGTGGGGTCCCACAGGGCTCTGTGCTGGGGCTGGTGTTGTTCAATGTCTTCATCAATGACATTGGGGATGGCATTAAGGGCAAAACGTGCCTATTCGTGGATGACACCAGGCTCTGCAGGGGGGAGAGTGGACACAGCTGAAGGGATACAGGACCTACAGGAAGATCTGGAAAAGCTGGGGAGGTGGTACAGGATCTGGCAGCTTGGCTTCAATGCCAAGAAATGCAGAGTTATGCATATAGGAGCCACGAATCCCAGGACAGAGTACTATCTGGGTGGAGTCAGAGTATCTGCATCAGAGGAGGAGAAGGACCTGGGCGTGATGATCACTAGTGACCTGAAGCACTCCACGCAGTGCAAGAAAGCAGCAGCAAAGGCAAACAAGATGCTGGGATGCATATCTAAGGGGATCAGTAGTAGGAGGGAGGAGATTCTACTGCCCTTGTACAGGTCACTGGTAAGGCTGCATCTAGAATATGTAGTTTAATGCTGGTGCCCACACCTCAAAAAGGATATTAATCTGCTAGAGAAGGTCCAGAGGAGGACTACACAGATGATAGAGAGTCAGCGGGGTAAGGCATACAAGGAGAGGTTGAAGGCTTTGAACATGTACTCCCTGGAAGACAGGAGAGAGAGTGAGGGGACATGATTGGGACCTTCAAGTACTTGAAAGGGATAAATAAGGTTGATAAAGAGAGTCTTTTTAAGCTGAATGCCAACCATACATGAGTGGGCACAGTCTTAAGCTGGAAGGTGGGAGGTTTAGGAGGGAGGTCAGGAAGCACTTCTTCACAGAGAGGGTGGTGGACACTTGGAATGCACTGCCAGAAGAGATCCAGACGCAAATGATTTGATACCTTTTAATGGACCAACATAGATGTAACAACAAGAACAAAGTGCTCTAGCTTTCGGACCAACCAGTCCTTCTTCAGAAGCTCATGGCAGTTGTTTAGAAAATACAATACTTATAACAGCTAGATAATGCAGAGGAAAACAGAAAAAAATTCCCATTGGTTTAAAATACTCATTTTAAAAAAATTAAAAAACAGAAGATGATGTCAGAGAAGTTTAACAGTATCATACTGCCTTCAGCCAGGAGGAGCCCTGGGTCAAAGGTGCTTGGTGGAACACACATACAAAGAATCCTACTGCATATAAATTTAATTGACATAAGATAACACTGCTGAAGCAGATAACTCCTAAATCAAGCTATGAGTGTCACAGTTTGTATAAGGATGTGATTACTGAAAGGCAACCCCCACCCAGATTAAAGACAAACTAAGATTGTTATAGGGCTCATGCAGTTTCAATGTCTGCATTATAGACAAGAATTTACCAGTAAAGTTGTCTTAAAACATGGAAGCTGCCAGAAGAGGTCATCTCATTGAAGATAGTGGGCAGCTTTAAGAGAGGCTGGGATAGGCATAGGGGGAAAGTAAGGATCATGGGTAGGGAGGATGGGAGGAGTGGGGAGGGAGGGCAGGGACATTAGCTCAAGCTGTGGACCTTGCAATACGAGTAGACTTGATAGACCAAATGGCCTTCTTCTGCTGGCTTCTTTGTATGTTTGTATGTTCATATAATATATTACAGTTTTTAAAAAAAACTTCCCCAAATGGGCCCATTTCCAGGACAGATGCCCATGAGACACTTTTCACAGAATAAGAGGGTCTCATGTGCAAAGGAAAGGAGCACTCCAATTGGTCAGGAATGCTCCCTCTATAATAATACACTGCAGGCTAAGTGGCCAGTCACCTTTCTAACACACCACTGAAAAACCTGGTTTTATCATGTTATGTTGATTTTTCTAACTACGTTTTATTGCTTATGGCTCCATAATCTGATAGCTCTTGCATTACTGAAATAAAACAAAACATGGACGGTGGAACTAGGAACTGCTACTTTAAGACATTTTTGAAATTACGAGGACATGAACCAGCTGAGCAAGGGATGATTCATGTGACCTGCTGTACACCCCCATATGTCTTGGGTAAAAGAGAACAAAGAGAAAAGCAGCAGTCTAAACTCCAGATGTTCACGCAGTCTGAAAAATGTTCTTGTGTGAACAAGGAAGAAAGCAGGGCTAACTGAGCAACTTGTACATTTCTAGAGGGGATTTTAAGATGTAGAAGTAAAACATTTTAAGATGTAAGTTCCATTCCTGTTTTTCTTGCAGCTGGTCTCATTTAGGCCTCCCATTCAGATTATCACATTGTTTTCTAGCCAGTCATCAGACCAAAGCTGTAGAGGTTTTTTAACATTGCTACCTGTTGGGAGATGTCCAAGTAAGTCTTGGCATAACCTTATCAGCTCCAAATACTTCAGCAGAGCCTGCAGTGCTTCACCTGCTGGCTTCAGGTTTCAAACTTGCAGTTATGGTAACCATAAAAATAAAGTTTGGGGATAACTTAGAAGATATTATGCAGGCCTTGCAACCCAAGAGAAGCAACAGCTCCTGTACATGACTAGTTGTCCATGGCCAATCCAGGAAATATGGGTCAGCGAGAATGGGAACTTAAGAATTTCCTGCTGTAGGACATACACTTGAACTACTTTGAGAGGTTCACATCAGGGTTATTTTCCCAGCGCAGTAAGATGTGACATGTGTCACTGAGGTGGGGGTTACATGTCATATTATACCCTTCTTGGATGATTTATTTGAACATTGTAGAGCTGACGCTGGATCAGCATCCTATAAATGGTGGCTTCCCCACTCAACAGTTTAGCCAATAAATGAGACAGTGAAATGAACAACAGTTGTGGCATGTGTTCACAAATGAGTTAAAGGGCCAGGCTGGTCATGATGAAGCGTCAATTGACCTTAAAAGCCTTGTGACAAATGTAGTTGCCCACCAAATATTCCAAAACAAGAAGACATTCTATATATATTTTTTTGCTCCCACCCAGATCAACCCCCCTTTCGGCCCTGCTGTGCACCCCAGCCCGTCCTCCCGGGACTTTCCTTCACCACGGTGTTCCTCCCGGGCTTCCCTCCCAAGGTGGGGTTCCCGAGGCTGGGCAGGGACGACCCCGGAGGATGTACTCCATTCGGTTTCCATGGGGAGCGCCTCAGGTTAGGCAATGCAGGTCTTTGTATGCAGCGGGTGGCATCCTGCATTGGTCTAGCATTGTTCCCACTTTTTGGGGCTCCCACCCATCTCCCATGTGTGCAGTCATGGTGACTTCCTGGAAGTGGGGATGCTTGGCTGCGTGTGATCACCCACACAGCCTAGACCATCACCGCAAGCCACAACCAGGAGCCACTCCAAGAGCAGTCCGCAACAGGTCCCCCAGTAGGGAAGCCTCCAAGGGATGCCCTCAACTCCCTCCCTCCCTGCTGGCCTCCGCTCCTGACACCTGGGCTTGGGGTGCAAACCTGGGTCGCCAGCGTGACAGAATGATGTCCCATCGCTCAGTGTCATTTAGTCGGTCATTCTATATTTCGCAGAAACTTGCCACCATTGTTGTATGAGTTCAGTCCTGAGCTGGTCCATCAGCACAGTGGTAGGGTTACTTCTTGCAATGCCACTGACCTGGGTTCAGGAACTAGCCCAGGTCACCTGGGGCTGACCAGGGGAAGGAGGACTAAGCATGCCAGGGATAGCTCTCCTCAATCAGGGTGGAGGGATACTGCGGTTTGCTGCTCAGCTACCACCTGCAGGAGGCCAGATGACTGCAAAAAGCAAACAGTCACTGAAGGGAAAGGCCCGCCATCAGATGTGATGAATGGATATGTGCCTCCAGATGCGTACATGTGCATTACTGCACAATTGCAAAAACTGGTGGGACAAGGACCCTGGCACCCCCTGAAGGCTTATGCGTGACCGACATGACAGGCCACCCAACAAGATGCGTGGACCTGGTTAAGTGGTGGACAACTGGTAAGTCCATGAGAAGGCCAGTGACATGGCTGGGGAGGAAGGGGAGCTGCAGAACCAGGGGTCAGAGGCACAGAATCTCAAAACTGGGAAAAAAAGGGAGTAAAATGGACCTGGATGTTCACAATAGAATGAAGATAAATTTTGTGACTTCATGATCTGTTTAAGGTAAGCATGAATTGTCACGTATTGTTAATGTTGCCTTCAGTTATTGGTATCTGCACACTTGGCATAACTGACATCCAAGAGGATAAAATCTATAAAGCCACACATAGATATGACAATAAAGAAACTTGAGTCTGTTTTGATCAAGTGCTGCTACATTCTGCATTTGACTTCACCACCCTGGCCCCTTCATCGCGCACACATGATGACATTTGATCTTGCTGTGCTGCACTAGTGGCGTACTCAGTGCACCACAACAAAATCATTACGTAGTGAGGGCAGCACAACAACGCTGTTCCAGGCATGGATTTCCATGTGGAACAGCGTTCTACCATACACTATAAAAAAAAATGGGTTACTATATAGGCATAAGCTCTCCCTTACCAAGAAGACCAAGACAATGACTGTAAAACAGTAGTGGGATTTAAAAATGGATGGAACAAGACACATGGGATAGTACAAGTAGGTCTGGCCAGAAGTGTATTGACCACCAGAGTAATCGTAACATAATAGGTAGGATTGCGCAGACTGGATTGGTCGAGAGTCCTTTTTCTGCAGCCATCGTCTATGTTTCTATGCTTCTAAAACAGGTCTTGATTCCTACTTTGAAATATGACTCATATTTATTCTTTAATTTTCTTCAGGCTGCAGCTATGAAGTAGGAAACTGCATTTAACAACATTTGTCAGGGCTGGCCTGCTGGTACTGTGGTAGCGCTATTGCTTGCAGTGCTGATGACCCTTGTTTAGAAGACAACCATGGATAGCGTCAGAGGGTCGGCTGGGGGAAGGTTGGATGAGTGTCCCAGGGACAGCTCTCCATCTCTGGGGGGGGGGGGTTGTGGCTTCCTGGCATACTAGTGACACCCAGTGGAGGCTGGGTAACTAGCATCTGGGACCACAAAGCACAGCGGAGCATCGGCGGACGTCTGTGAGACGGGTGCGGAAGCATACCCATCCCATGCTGACATTATTGCATATCTGTGCTCCTGGGGGTAACCATGGAAACAACCCTGGTCACAGAGCTCCGTGAAGTCCCCAGGCCGCCTCTCAAATGATGCCCCAGGCATAAGCCTCAGCTGGGGCCTCTGGTTGATCTCAGTCTCTCCCCTAGCTGCCTAGGGGTACCTCACCATAGGGGGTGAGCTACAGGCCACCCAGCCAGGTGGCCTGGAGGAAGATGCTGGAAGAGCAGTCCGAGTGCTGAATAAGGGGGTTCATCCCCCCTACCCATCAAGGAGAAGAAACAGAGTTAAAACAAGCATTTGCCAATGCCAAAAGTTCACCATTGGTATTGGTATTGGTAGTGTAGAGGTGGGCAGGACTACAGTTCCCAGCAACCTGAACTGCTAGCTTATTTACATGCACTTTTTAGTGCTGTTTCCCACTCTAAGTAGAGGTGGGAGGTTTCTGGGGAGAAAACCATGGAGGTAAAAATCCCAATCTTCCCTGGATGAATGGTGCCAGCAGGCTGGGATCCAATGCCAGGCAGCTCACTGCCAACAACTGGATCCTGGTTGTACTAGGGGTAGGACAGCCCTCCCTCAAACCTCTGTACCACAGACGGGAAGCCATGGAGGACAGCAACAAGGTAGTAGAAGATGGTGTGGGGGCAGCTGCTGGTTACAACACAAGAGAAAGACATAAGACTGATGAGGAGAAAATGTCATTTTAAAACTGATGAAGTGCAGCCTTGCCAGCAACCTGGGTTTGGGAATGAACTTGGAAAGCTGCCAGTCAGGTGGGCAGCTGGAGAACATGCTGGCAATGCTTTGCGACCCCAAAGATTTGCTGCCATGATCCAGCACTGCACAAACCTCCAATGGAAGTTCAAGAAGCATGCCCCACCATCAAGGGCATGCTGCACATTCCAAGCTCACTAGATAGCTGTACATGATGTCACTGCAAAAAATAAAATCAGCTTCCTGAAACAGACCCCGAACACGCAAAGTCCTCTTCACACTTTCGTGATACTTGCACTCACCTCAACTACAGCGAGTATTTTTTTCTCATACTGCCGCGGCTCTGGTCCCACAAGATCAACGTCTGTGTCACCTCCCACCACACTACAGTATCCTTCTTGTTATTACAAATGTCTCAATGCCCCCCATTAAGCAAACACTTTCTGATCATAAAACAAATATTAAAAAACTGCCAAGTCAGACCCATGGCTTTCTTTTCCTCAGTGTAAAACACAAGCTGGAATTGCTGTCCCTATTCGCAAATACCAGGTCCAGCACTACTCCATCACTAGTGGGTTCCATAACCAATAAATGAACTGGATGGTCAAAAATCCTCAAATCTGATTGGTAGGGACTACTTTCAGCTGGGATGATATCTCAGTACCTAATTCTGCTCTGAAAGTTGTGCATGCCATTAGTAAATAAAAAATCAAACTGGAGCCATCTCATAATCACAGTAATATAATCCAAGGTGTACAATATCATGGAATATTATCTATTTTCAGGTGGCTAAAGTCACTCTGCCTAAGGTCTCAAGCCTCACAATGCACCTGAGGTGAAATGGTATTCCACAATATTGCACAACTTGTTATTATTGCTTGTTTGCACCACCTTTGAGACCACAGCACTTACTGCAGTGTCCACCTCATCTGGAAGTATCCAGCTCACACCCACAGTATCTGTTCTGTATTTTTAAAGCTGCCTTTGAGAAAGCCATTACATGTAGACATCTTAGCCCCTTCCCCCCAAGTTGTCAGACTGAACCCCACAGTGCAGAGAAAGTCTTAATAATATCCACCAACTCTAACCACAAGCAGAGATATTTAATTCTAGATGGCTGCCATTCTTTACCTACCTGGAGGAGACAGCAGGCACCCTAGCCCTGGATAACCATCTGATTGTGAACCACAACACTCCATACACACTAGATATGTGATAGCAGTACAGTTTTAAGAACTGACCCCTGTCACAACTTAGCCCCTGGAGTTGGCAGTGGATGTCTTCCCTGTATACATACCCTATCCTCTTCCTATCTTCTAATATTCGTGGCTCCCTGCTTCCACCTAGAGCCCTTTGCCACCACCCCTTTCAGATAACGGGTAATCACCTACTTCACCTAGTTAGACATTTATGTTATTGTCTTCTTTTTTTGTTTTCAGGACTGTAATTTGTTGACACTGCACAAGACAATAAGTAAGTAATAAGTCACAACAGATAGTGCATTATAGGATTTTAATGCACACCCAAGGGGTGTAGTAAGGCATGTGACCGAAGGCCAAGTGTCCTTATGCCCCCAGGAAGTGCATTAAAATCCTATGATGCACACCCCGGAAGGGCTTGCTATACTTATAAAATAGCTCTAAGTAGGGTTATTTGGGGAGCAAAATGAGATTCTGCACCTGACTGTGCATTTATAGAGATATAATAACTTGGGAGCACTTTCTCCCATAGGGAAACTGGGTTATAATTCTGTCATTATAACCAGCTGGTTATAATGATGAACATGTGCCTGGTTTTCCTAGTTCGGCGCATGTGCCAACCGCAAACTTCCTCCTCTCTGTGCTGTCCATCCCCGCTCCTCAGTGCTGCAAACTTCCCCAACCCAAGAAATCGGCAGTAAGTTCTTTTTTTTAACACAAAAAATATAACTTGGCACAGCAAACCTTCCTAATCGCAGTAAAGAAAAAAAAAAACAGCTTCAGGTTAGGAGCTGTAGCCGCTATGGACCGTGCTAAAACCCAACGGTCCATGGATCAACTCCGTAGACAAATCAACTTATTTTGTATAATTGCTGTGATGAAAAAATTATCCCCAGCAAGTATACAAAATAAAGGATGGGTAGATGTGTAAAACTTGGATTTTACACACCCCATCGGGGTGGAATGCCTTAATAAGCCCCTTCAGTGTTTATGTGGCATCCCACCCCTCGGAGGTGTGTAAAATCCTCATTATAACCGCCTACCCATCCATTGTTCTCTATATAATAACTAGGGATCATTTTCTCCCATAGGGAAACCTGGGTATAATAAAGGAATAATGCCCGACAGGGTGGGTGTTATGCTGGGATAACATCCCGCCATGGGTGGTTGGGCCCGAGGCCACCGGCCGAGGGCATCCAACACCCGAGAAGGGACGTTATCCCATCATAACACCCACCCCTGAGGGCATTATTCCTATTATACAATGGCTTGTTGTTTTATACAGAATAAAAAAATATTTTAAAGAATGTTTTTGTTAGTGTGTAAAAATATTTTTGCTTCTTAAGAGAAGATGTGAGCACAATGCAACAAATAAAATAACTGGTAAAAAAAACAAAAAAAAAAAAAGATCAGGCAAAAAATGAGCAGGGATGTTATACCAGGATAACATCCCTGCTCTGACGGTCAGCTGACCAATTAGAAGCCAGGATTCTTTCTTGCCATTGTATAATTTGTCATTATAACCTGAGGCTTATAACGGTGAACACATGCCAGGTTTCTCTCGCTCCATGCATGTGCAAGACTCTACTCTCCCCTTTCTTGGTGCTCTCTAATTTACTGCCAGAGCAGCACTCAGCGGTAAGTAAATAAATTAAAAAAAACTTGCCTCTCAACAATAAAGTTCACCTGGCAATCCTTCCATAAACAGGTGCTTCTTGAGTAAACCTTTAAAAAAAAAAAAAAAAAAGTCAGAAAGTTTTCAGCAGACTGCACTTCATGACAACCAGACCGTGACTGAACACTGATGTATTTGTATTTTATATAATTGCTGTGGTGAGAAAATGCTTCCCAGCAATTATATAAAATAAAGCATAGGGCAGTGTGTAAAACTTGAATTTTACATACACCCTCTGTGTTGGATGCTTCGATAAACCCCTTAAGCTTCACTCTCGGGGTTTATATAGCATCCGACACTTTGAGTGTGTATAAAATTCTCGTTAAACACCCCACCCCATGTATTATTCTAAATTTTAATGCACAGTCAGGTGATGTCTCTTGGCCAGTGATATTTCTAGATTTTTTACTGCCATTTTATAAGGATTGAATAAATCCTGCTCATGCAAAAGAGGAAAACAATCAAATCTGCATACATCATACTTTGTACATTACAGAAATATTTTATTCTGAGTATCACTTGGTCATGCATGTACTGCCTTTTTTTATCTTGCTTTTTAAAAAAATAATAAACTTGAAGTTTGAAAAAAAAAATAGCTCATGTGCACAAAAGCACTGATATGTTTGGGAGGCTCCACTAGCCCACTAGCTAATACTTTGCACTTAGACTGCCTGTTCAGAGATCTAGTGTCATTTCCTTTATTGTTTAGCAGGCTGTTTTGCTTTGTGCCTGCACAAACCTGGTAGTGCCTTGCTTTGCTCTGTGCTCGGGGGGGGGGGTATATTTGTACATGCTTTGTGCACTCAGAGTTAAATGGGAACACAGGGAGGGTGTGGGAACCCTAAGGGAGCATCCCCTTAAGAAGTATTCCCTGATGGGTTTTGTGCCTGTGGTTGGTTCTCCCCCGAAGACCTTCTTGGGACAATGCCTCAGGGGAAGACTGGGGTACGCATGGGGGGAGATGAGACAGATAAGGTAGTTAATGAGGACAGGGTCTTAGAAAGACTCAGGAACCTTAGGGTGGACAAGGCACTGGGCTTGGATGGCATACACCCACGGGTCCTTAGGCAGCTGGTGGAGGTACTGGCAGCCCCCCCAGTGGACCTGTTTAATACCTCGCTGGTGACGGGGTGCATGCCTCAGGACTGGAGAATGGTGCATGTGGTGCCACTCCACAAGAGTGGACCCAGAGATGAGCCTGGGAGCTACAGGCCAGTCAGCCTAACCTCCATTGTAGGTAAGTTAATAGAGACCATTCTAAAAGGAAAGCTTGTGAACTTTGTGGAGGTTAACGGTTTCCAAGACACTAGGCAGCATGGGTTTGTCTCAGGGAGAGCCTGTCAGATGAACATGATAGACTTCTTCGACTGGGTCACTAGATCAGTGGACAAAGGTCAGGCGGTGGATGTCCTATACCTGGCCTTCAGTAAAGCCTTTGACTCCATATCACATGGAAGGGTGCTCAGCAAGCTGGGTAACCTGGGAGTTGGAGACAAGCTTCGGGGGGAACTATCCAAGCCTAGGACTGTGACTAGTGGGGTCTCACAGGGCTTAGTACTTGGACCAGTGCTAGTCAACTTCTTCATTGGAGACATAGCGGATGCGGTCAGTAACAAAATCTGCCTGTTTGCAGATGATACTAAGCTCTGTGGGAGGGTGGACATGGAGGAGGATAGACAGGAGCTCAGGGAGGACCTGACCAGGCTGGAGAGATGGTCTGGCATCTGACAGTTGGGGTTCAGTGCCAAGAAATGCAAGGTCATGCACCTGGGGGCAAAGAACCCAAGGGCCAGCTACCATCTGAAGTGGAGCAGGTGTCCAGCACGGAGAAGGAAAAAGATCTGGGGGTGATAGTCCGGGGCAACATGAAACACTCTGCTCAGTGCCGGATAGTGGCAGCCAAAGTGAATAAAATGTTGGGATGCATAGCCAGAGGAATCACCTCCAGGAAGGAAGAAGTCATTTTGCCCTTGTACAGGTCATTGGTGAGATCACACCTGGAGTACCATGTGCAGTACTGCCACCCTTATTTGAAGAAGGACATCCAGCTGCTGGAGGGGTCCAGTGAAGGGTGACCAAGATGATACAGGGCATAGGGGACAAACCATATGAGGAGAGGTTGAGGGAGCTAAATATATACTCCCTAGAAAACAGAAAGGACGGGGGAATATGACAGAAATCTTCAAGTACCTTAAAGGTATAAACAAGGCTGGAGTGGATTGCATCTTCAACTTAAAGAGAGGAATACAAGGGGGCACAGTCTGAAGCTTGTCAGGGGTAGACTTAAAAGGGAAATGAGGAGGTACTTTTTCACAGAGAGGGTGGTGTCAAAATGGAATGAGCTACTGGAGGAGGTGATATCCTTGAACACAGTGGATAGTTTAAAAAAGGGGTGGGGCAGGGTAAAAAAGGAAAGTTGCAAAGGAGGGAGGATGGGTAGGGGGGAAGTGAGAGAGGGGGAGGAGGATAATGAGTGGAGGTGGGGAGAGCAGTTCCAGTAAAATAGATTGGGCTGTGCACTCGAGCAGACTAGATAGACCATTGTGGCCTACTTCTGCTGGCAAATTTTTGTATGTTCATATGTTTTCTACATCCTGGTAAGAGATGACCCAGAGATCAACCTGTACTAAGACAATGAGCACCCAAAGCTGGCATGTAAAAGCAGCTTCCAAAACAAAATGGCAGGAGGGTAAGGTAGGGGACTCATCTTCAAGCTGTAATGGCTGGAGGAAGTCTTCTAAGAAGGTGGCACCCATGGTCTCACTCGCTGGAGAGATCAACCTGAGAGAGCAGGTTGGAGGGTTTACCTGGCACACAAGCAGGAAAAGTGTGGGCAGTGCCCAGTGAGAACAGCCTGGCATAGTGTGTTATAGGAGGGTCAGAGGGCTTGGTGAGGTGACTACCACCCCATGGTGTCTTTTGGTAAAGGAGCTCACATTACATATAGGATGACCTGTTAGTATGCTGCAGAGTAGGGACAACAACAATGCATTCACTACTATAAGGCAGCACTCTGCTTCAACATAAAGTGCTCCTAGTTAATTTAAGCAATGTTAATAATTAGCACAGAGAGGAATAGGGAATCCCCAGGTAGATCCTTACCCGGGAAGCATGAAGAGGCTGTCCATGGAACATAGCCATGCAAAGGAATAGGAAAGAGAGTGTCACAAGTTACAGTGAGATTGAGAACTGCTGGGAGCACGATAAGGGTGATGTGCTATAACAGCAGGCTGCGATGTGGCTGACATGTCGTCTAACTGTGCTGTGAATGGTCCTGAGGTTACCCGTGAAAACCTATGTGTAGGGATAAACTGTTTATCAGATATGAATTGAGGTACTTGGGCCTACCAAGACTAGTGTGTAGAAATGAGCTTTGACATCTGCCACAAGTAAAAGTCAAGTGCATAAACTTTGTGAGTCAGTGTGATTTATTGCTTATTAAACAATTTATGTAAAAGATCACATTAAAAATGTTTTACTTTACATACAATACAAAAAAGCTGTGAGCCATTTTATAAGCACAAGAAGCCACTCCAGGGTGTGCATTTAAGGATTTGAATGAACTTCCCTGGGGAATAAGGAACCTCAGCCTTTAGCCTCATGCCTCATTTTCCTGAGGTGTACATTTAAAGCACACTGTGTTGTGGCTTATTGCTTTACCAAGCAGCCACCCATGGTGCCCCAAATCCATTTTATCTAAGGCAGTGCCAACCGTAAAAACAGCCAAAGAATCTGAGTACGTTGGGCTCCTGGTGAACAAGGTATATCCCTAGATATGGGAGTTCTCCATTTTGTGCCTGACAACTTTCCAGGCAGAAATGCAAGTCTATGGCTGTACTGCCTGAAGGGAGGTTGCACCACTATGTACCATAACAACCCCATTGGGGTTTGGCCTTTGACAGGAGATTGTTTCAGCCAGTCAGAAATTAACTTGACCAGGCCCACCTACCTGCCTCATTCTGAATGATACCCACTGGCACAGGACTGGAAGTATGATGTCACCACATTGTACAGCTTATTATCAGCGTGTGTCTTGTGGGCAGCAGGATTTTACTTCCATGTTTGAAGTCTGGCATTGCAGCCCATACAAATCTGCCCCCGCCAACAGGCCGCTGGGGACAGCCATGTAATGGCAGGAGCCACACACCCTCCTCAAGGCAAAAGGTGTCCAAGACAGACACTCAGCACTGCCTCTGCTGCCTGATGTATAATGTCCTGACCTTGCAAAGTGTGTCTACATTTTTACAGCAGTGCCTGCTGATAATATTTGTAAAGTGTGTTGCCTGGGGTCCTAGTCAGCATACTTACAGGTGGGCAATCCAGAGGTTTTTCACTTAGTGTCAAGGAAGAGCCCAGCCAAGGGTCTGGTCAGACTGTGAGAAAAACTACGAGGTGACCCATGGCTGCTGCAGGCCGTCTTCTACCATACTGACTGTGCCCCTCAGGAGTTGCAGGTAAACATTCTTGCCACTGTACTCAATTGTCAGGCTAACAAACATGCTTGCTTTGGTCATAACTGGCTTGGTTTGACCTTGGCTGTCTGGCGCTCACAGAGATCAAGCCAAGCCACAGCTAATATTTACTAAGCCTGAGACAGACTCAAGCCTGCCTTGGCTTGCCCACCTCTAAGTACGTGGGCTCATCTACTGCGAGAATATGACTCAGATCTACAAAAGAGTATTACTTAGAGTTTGTGGTGCAATCATCTGAGAAATAGCTGTGTAACTATCTCCCTGGCTAAAAAAATATGAGTACTTGGTAAGGGGTGAAAATAAGGGAGATGAGGGTGAATCCTTGTGAAGTACTGTAGTATAAGTAGTAGTAGCTTTAGTTTTTATTTTTATCTGACACACTTCTCCTGAGGCACATGGCACCATTACAGACATTGTACATGGAAGGTACACCAAGCACAAAATGAGACATGCAAACAACAAAACCATCATAAAATAATAAAGCAAATAACCCGAAAATAGCAGCCCAGACTTCATAAGATAAAATATCAGAGTTCAATAAATACATACAAACAATAGATTGGGATGAAGGGACATAGATGGAAACTAGACACCCAAAACTTGTCTGAATAAGAATGTTTTTAGGCCCTTCTTAGGACACCTACCCTCTGGGATATGTCACTATGCAGCAGACCAGCACCATCACATAATTCGGAGACGTTTTCGGACACTTTGGGACTAGATATAAGGGCTGCTAGCTACACATTCTCACAGACTCGATAGACCATAAGGCCTTTATCTGCTGGCAAATTCATATGTTGATTTGTTCATATGTAATAGAGAATAAAGCAATGAAACCAGGTGAAGCAAAATGGAAGATGCGGAAAATGTTTCTAAGCTGGGGTTCAACGTGAACAAGCATGATGTGCTGCGGCCAGGTACCAGAAATAAAAAAAAAAAAAAAAAACCTGTCCTGCCTAAGTGGGCAGGCAGTTCAAGAATCTGAGTAGGAAATGGGTCTAGGAATAATAGTTTGGAATTCAGTAATGCATGGGGTGCAGTGTGACAGTGACTACAAAAAGTGAACAAAAAGCTAGGATGCACATACAGAGGCAAAGCAAATGGGTACAAAGGAATGATGTGTGTGTGGAGGCGTAGCAAGTGGGGACAAAAGAGTGACCCGCCTCTATACAAAACCTATGTGAGACTGCCTCAAATAAAGCAGGTGCTTCTGGGTGCCACATCTCAGAAAAAGCAAAGGTTGATCTTGAACAAAACTGATTAAAGGCACATAACAGATAACTTATGAGGGAATGTCGCAGGTAGTGAGCCTGTTCTTGCTCAGGAAAAAAGTCTAAGGGGGAATCTGATAGACATTTACAATTTGTAGCCCAATATTATTATTTTATCTAGTTTTTGTTGACCAGGTAAGTACACTAGACAAATCCTGCCTATTTTCAGGCACGACCCGGGGGAGGGGGATACAGATGAATGCCAACTGACCTTGAACCAGATTAAGCTGTTGGTGGTATTTTTAGTGAATGTAGGAAATTTGACCAGGACACCGGGGAAATTCCCCTACTCTTTTCGATAAGTGCCATGGGATCTTTAACATCCACCTGAACTACCACCAATCCAGGCAGATGGGACCTCAGTTTAATGTCTCATCTGAAAGACAGCACCTCAGAAGTGCAGCACCCCTCTCTTGCTGCACTATAGTGTCAGTACTGAGATAGTAACCCAATTGCCAGATGTGGGAACTGAACCCACAGCCCTCTAATCTCCCAGCCTCAGAGGCGAGTGTGCTACCTACTGAGCCACTGACACTGGTAAAAGTAAGTCTTGTTTCAATTACTAGGGGACAGCAGGACAAGAAGGCACAAGTTCAGAATTAAGGGAGCTAGGTTTAAGAAGAAAATGAGAAAACACTGTTTCACCTAGAGGGCGGTGACGGGACAGGAAGACCTAGCAGAATCTTTTATAGGTAAACTGGACAGGAACCTGGAAAAAAAGGCACTGTGGCTACAATAGGTGGGTAGCACATGATCACTAAGTATACAGCCACTGACTAGCTGGAGAGTGAACAAAATGGGCAAAGTTCTACATTCACAACTACTTCCTATGTTATACATAGTAATCCTACTGCTTCTAACAAAATGTGTTTTTTTATCCAGTGTGTTTTTTAACAAGCATTTGCTCATTAGGGTTTTTCTGTACTTTTGCAAAGAGGGGTTTTGGTAGACCTAGCTGGCCTCTCATAGCTCATGCTCGCGCATGCTCCCAAAGGAGGGAATTCACATCAAGGTCGACTCAGACTTCCAATTGGAAACCCCTTTGTCTGGCCCAGTTGCACCTCCAGGCCATCTCCTTCCTCCACACAAAGCTACATGCCCACACATGGGGCAGCAGAGGTTAATGAATGCCATCTAAGACCGGGACACACACACACTGGCACTGAAGTGCAGAGAAGCTTGGGTGAGCTGTTAAAATTTTAAGCCAGTGACCTACATTACCTACATACAATAAAATGGCATTACATTTCACTCAATTTTGTGTCATGGAATAAAAAAATGTGCCAGTGTGAGACTGAAAAATCTAAAAAAATAAATTTGCTTTTTGGTTTTTCAGTTTTTGGCCAGCACCTGACCGATACCGTGGCATATGAGCAGAAATTTGGTCCACAGCTGGTGCCTATTCTTGTGGAAAAGTGTGCAGAGTTTATCAGACAATATGGCTATAATGAAGAGGGAATCTTCCGACTTCCAGGCCAGGATAACCAGGTCAAGCAGCTGAGAGATGCGTTTGATGCTGGAGAAAGGCCTTCTTTTGATTGGTATGTCCTAGAAAAGCATTGCCGCTCCAGGAGTGGAATTTTGGTTCTAAAAGATGGCAACAGTTACCTGCCAGATCTGTGGCCACAAATTGGCACATAAATGAAATGAAACGGACAAAACATTATTTGAATTCCATTTTCAAACATTGTATTTTATTGCAGTTTGATGTATAGATGGCCTTTGCCTTTTTCATCATGTATTAGTCCTGTAAGGTGTCATTGTAGCTCAGTTGGTATCAAATTCACCTCTGGACCAGATGTCCATGGGTTCTAGTCCCACACTGGGAATGGGCTGATACCATAAATACTGCCACCTACATGCAGTACTGGGAAGTGCAGTACTGCTGTTGGGGGCTGTCATCCTATGGATGAGATGTTAAACTGAGGTCCCTTCTGCCCATCTCCAGTGCTCTCCTGTGGGTGTCCAGGTGGAAGTAAAAGAATCCAAGGCACTTTCTGCTAGAGTTGAGGATCATCCCAGTGTCCTGGACAACATTCCCCTTTCAATAAATCTGGTTCATGCCATTGTCCAAGGCTGTGTGTTGGTGCTGATGTGTGAAATGGCTGCCACTAGACATTTACAGTAAATTCACTACCAGTCTCTCATTGCTTGTAAAGGGCTTTGGGATACAGTGTATATGAAAAGTGCTACATAAATGCTAATTCTTTTTCTTCTTTAAGGTCTGTAATAGGCTACAGGTGAGCCTACACTACCTTTCTTCTGAAAAGATGGCCTTGGGAATGTTCTCTAGGAAAAAGCCGTGCCACTACGTCAATTCCATTCCCAGTAGGCACAAGATAAAATAAAGGAAAAATGGAACATTTTTTAACCAGGAAAGACACACTAAGCCAGAGTTTGTTTCAGGACGTTAAGTGACTTGCTGAGGGTCACACAGTATGCAAGTTGGAGCAGATGGCATTCCAACCCAGATCTCCAGGTTTTCAGCGCAGTGCCCTTAACCACTACGCTATAGTGCCTCCATGACATGTTGTTGCCTCCAGTGGGATAATAATATATTCACAGTGTATGGCTACTGTATGTTGTGTATGGAAATCCATACACTCAAAAACTCCATCGTACAGGAGCTGTGACATCAGAACTAGGGTACTACTTTCAGAAGTCATACCATAGTTCTGATATCAAAATAAAAAATCAGCTTTATTCCTCGCATGGCACCTTCCGGCCGTGGAATGACGTTATTCTCGGTACGATGAGTGTGATCCATAGGTCCAGAATATGCTTAAGAGTTGTTTTATTTAGACATCTAGGCATGGGTTTTAGCTTCCTCCAGCCATTGAGGGTAACCAACGAAGTTGGTCATGCAGGGTTCATTGATATGTCAAGCTAGATGTACTGAAAAGATATGGCTATTATACTGACCATGATGTCAGTTTATTTCAGGCAGCAAGCCACCCCATTACCATATGCAGTACTAGGTCTTCACTGTGTAGAGTTTAGGCTCCCAAAGGTCTTGAAACGATAATGCTTCCTTCTCTTCTTTTTTCTTTCTTTCGTTTTCCTTAGCAGGTCAGCAACCCTTTTCTGTCTGCTGTCATCTTGCCAGAAGTATTCCTTAATATTTAACCTCTTAGTGTATGAGGCATTTCTGTATCAATGCAATAGTTAATTTTTGTTTACAGAGGCTATATGTGGGAAAAGGTTTCCCCTTCAAGCTATTGTTACTTTTTTCTTAAAGTGTACTGGGGTGTGTCCCTTTAAGAGAGTTAGGATATGCTGTAATTCTGGAGATCAAGGCTTCTGCACAGCAAGGTTAATTAGCCAGTGGAGAAGCAGGGCAATCCCACTTGTGACAAGGCTCCTTGCCAATCCAGGGTCCGTTGTGCAGTGACCCTGGAGCTTGAAAGTTATACACTAAAGTTTAATTTTTTTTGTTCTACGCAGATGACTCCTGGTGTTCAAAAATATACAATATTCTACTGCTCTAGGGCCATGGAAAAGTGTTACTAAATAACCATTTCTGAGGAGGCTTTCAGACTCCACCAGTCTGCATGATGAGAACAGTAGTGGAAAAAAGGGCAAAATATTTCTCCAAGAAAATGCAAATGATCGCCATTGCGACACTAACTGCAGGGGCCCAGTGAACGAACAGGGATGCAGGGCTTACATCAAGCTTGGCGTCAAATCTGTTTTATGGCGCAGCTGTGACATGTGCCCAATTCAAGAAGATTGGGCACATTTGCAAAAGCTTTCCTGTTTCCTGATTTGTGGCAGCTTTTGTCAAATATTTGGCACAAGCCCTGTAAAAAAGGGTACCCAAGATTGCTGCAGGCTGGACCAGGCAGGGGAAATCTAGTGTAACTTGTGATAAATGGTGCACAGGATTAAGAAACCTGATTGCCGGCCGGGAAATGCCACAAGCCCCATGTGCCCTATGTTCAGCGCACCCAGGGGTAGTGGCATTCCTGGGGGGCCCCAGGTCTTCCAATGTCTGACATCATCTCTGAGGGTTTCTATTCTGAATACAATTCAAGACAAATTAGAGAAACAAATGCTTAACATACATATTGTACACACAGTTGGTGGGGAAGGGGCAGCATCAGTGCACAGCACTGAGAGTTGCACACTCGAGTATATTAGTAGGCCATTAGGCCTTTATCTGCTGGCTTCATTGTATGTTCGTATATGCCCAATGCCCTGAAAATTAAGTGATGAGGCTTGGCACAAAGGGCATTGTCATAAATTAGAAGTCTAATTATTTATTCATGCAGCTGCCACACTTTCCCAATGGCTGCTGTTCTGGGCATAATTTTCCTTTATAAATGGGCTTCAGAATCCTAGCAACATCATTGGTCTAAACACATCATCTGACCATTCATTAATCTCTGGTATTCAAAGTGTTTGCAACAAAATCAGTGTTGGAATTACACTTCATGAGCTTTGGGAGCTAGGGGGCCTGAACCTGCTCTAATCTACTTAGTAAGAATCTAACTAAGTGAAAATAAAATATTTTTCCATTAAAATAAAAACTTCTCCTCTTTTTACATCCAGTGTTTATCCTCCATGGCAGGTGGTGGCTTGTGTCAGCCACCCAATACTGGACTTCAGTGGCCATTCAGACATCTCCTTTACTATCCGGTGGAACCACCGGCGCCAATGTGGGGAGCTTCATCCAGCTGCGGCCCCTGATTTTTCCACATTTTTTCTTCCCCCATTCCCTGGAGTCCCCAGATAAGGGCAGCGTGTGCATGGAGGCGTGCACGCATGCCTTGGCCCGGACCGACTCCATTCTGCCCACCCCTGGCCTAGCACCCATCTCCATGCCTGGCCTACACCACCATCACGCCTCCACGTGGTGGCAGTCAAAGGCCGGGAAAGATGACCTCCTCTACCTGGGAGAGGAGAGCTGACAGCTGCTGCTCGATCCTCACCCAGCCCTCCCCGGCCGACCCCTTTCGTCTCATTCCTGAACACGGGTCACCAGCGTGATAAGAGGTAAGACGTCCAGCGCCTCAGCCCTCTATGCCACTTGGCCGGTGTCACTTCTTCTATTTTTAAACATAGCAACCACATACAGGGGCCATGTGCAACAGGGCATAGGTTTCTTCAAAATAAATGTGCTTCTCAGGTTTTTTCAAAGGCACTTGGCTTTTGTTACCAAACTCACGCATTCTACCTAGCAGCACCCTAACTAAAGGAAAATGCAATGTTTTTCTGTAAAACAAACAAACAAAACTTTTTTTCCATATCATGAGTGCAATAACCCACTCCAGGGTGTGGATATCTACAGAATTAGTGCATTTCCTGGGTGCGTTGAAAGTCACTTGGCTGTTGGCCTTGTGCCTTCCAGTTCGCCCAAGGTGCGCATTTATTCTCTAGAACTGCATGCCCTGTTGTGGGTTATTTCTTATAGAAACACCTGATACAGCTTAAAGCAGTGTGGTGAGTGACTTTGTGCCATTTTTCTGTATTAAAATGATATTTTTAAAGAACAACATGCGATTAGACTTATAACTGCAATGACAACCTAACAAGCGAACATTTGCATAGCTTAAGACTCATACTGTGGTATGTGGCCCTTGGCTTCCCCTCAGGCCATCAACTGCCCCAGCTGGCCATTAATCTCTGGGCAATACCTGCTTGCTTGGGCATTATTGTTTGAATATGAAACAAACTGGTGAGTAATACTCCTCATATCTGCTACACACTGAACTGGCTAGTTTTCCATGATAATACCAGCCATTATTACTATTATAAACAGACGTCCTTAATTTTGTTACCTTTAATTTATTACCTGCCAGCTTACCAGTTCACTTTTTTAATTCAGCTTAACCTTGTGTGGTGTTTCATTACTTGTCTTTTTTAGTCCATTTGTTTT
This sequence comes from Neoceratodus forsteri, assembly GCA_016271365.2. Lineage (NCBI taxonomy): Eukaryota > Metazoa > Chordata > Ceratodontiformes > Ceratodontidae > Neoceratodus > Neoceratodus forsteri. The sequence continues at coordinate 85,555,227 of JADMNL010000026.1, read as the reverse complement.
GACATGTTGAATGGAATTTCAAGTAACTAAGCTACTGTCTGCCCCTGAGGCCATCTCATAAGCTAGGCATGGCGCCTAACTGGGGCTGTCATGATATGGAAAATTTTAAATAAATAATACCTTCAATATTTTTCCTTTGTGGTGCTGAGGATTTAGGGCAATTCTGTCATAGAACATGGCCTGGTTTTCAGCAACCAAACTGCAAATTTACACATAGAAACACAGATTTTTATTGGCAGAAATTGGACCTCTAGGGCTCTAGGCCCATCCAGTCTGCCCCTTGTCCCTGCCTATTCCATCACCACTGACTCTAGTTAGTCATAGGTGTCACTCCCTCCCCCATTCCTCTACCTAATATGCCCCTGTGCCTATCCCACGCATGCTTGAAGCTCCTCCCAGTCTTTGCCCCCTTGACCTCTTCTGGCAGGCTGTTCCAGTCATCCACCACTGTTTACATGAAGAATTATTTCTGCACATTTCCTAAACTTTCCCCTTTAGCTTCATTGCATGCTCCCTTGTTCTGGTGCCTTCCTTTCTCTGAAGTGCACCCTCCACTTACACCTTGTTTACTCCTGTGAGGTACTTGTAAATTTCAAGCATGTCCCCTTTCACTCTCCTCTCCTCCAGAGAGTACATGTTGTATTCTTGTAGCCTTTCCTCTTATGGCTTCTTGTGCGATCCCCTCACCATTTTGATTACCCTCCTCTGTACTGCTTCCACCCTTTCAATGTCCTTTCGGAGGTGCAAACTCCAGAACTGGACACAGAACTTCAGGTGAGGCCTCACCAGTGAGTGACAGAACGGCAGCACCACCTCTCTCCTCTTGCTAGAAATCCCTCTCCCAAAGTAGGTCATGGGCATATAATTAAGTAATACAGCTTGACAGGGTGTGCATTATTGCTGGATAATAGCACATCTTGGAAAGTGAGGTATGAGGCAAAGCCAAGTACCTTACAAACCCTAGAAGTGTCACTGTCACACAACTATGTACACCCTGGAGTGTCTTATTGGGATCATAAAATTAGTCCCTTGATTTTTAGCTTTAAAACTGACAGAGCAATGAGGTACAGAAAGGTAAATATTCCTGACCTGTGCTGTTGTACAAGAAAATGAATGGTCATGTGACCACATTTGACCATTCACAGATCTTGGGTAACTGTTACCCATTTTACAGTACTCAGCAATGAGGGCCAGAGTAGGCCAAAATCCCATGTTGGCGTAGCACCTCCTTGTCTGACCTGAGGACCTAGTCTAGACTTTGAACTGCAAAGTTCAGATTACCCAGTACACATTCAGTGTTCACATGGGTTATTATTATCATTATTGTTTCATGCAACTATTACTGTTTGAACACTGTTTGCTACAGAGGTGCTGCTGGGGTGTTATTCTTGGATGTTTTGCTGCTTATGTTATTTCACTGATGTGTTTTAGTGCAGAGGCAATGATGACAGACAGTTGATGTGAGTGCTCACTGCTCCATCACTGATACCATCATCAGTTCATCTACTACTTTCTGAAGCTTTGCTCTTCACATGATGAACTTCCTCAGGCCAAAGATCAGTAACCCTTGACAATAAAGGGAAGTGAGTAGAGAATGAAATGGTGATATCAAGCTCAGCAGTCGGTTAACATAAGCCTGCAAAAAAACACACTATGTGAGTACACTATGGGTATTGCATTGTGTTAGGTATCAGCACTGGCAGGCAGATGTGGGGGCACATGGGGCCATATCCTTATTGTTTTGATGTCAGCTTATTATTTAAAGCCTTTAGTGGGGACCTTGCATTTTTGGGGCCCCCATCAGGGTTAGTCATGGGGGCCCCCTACCCTCTGTTTGGTGTGGTTATACCATGGCAGATAACGTCATTACTAAGTTGCTGTTTTGGAAGTTTCAGTCCCCAGCTCAGTGATGTCACCTTGTGTGCAGTTCTGCATAGCACAGCAAAATAAAGGGCAATCCAAAACACAAAGAAAGAAAAACAAATCATGTAAACCTCAATGTCAGGCTGCGTCAGCACCCCCCCCCCGCCGTGAGCTGGGCGCCCCTAGCGGCCGCTGGGACTAGTCATGCCCAAGAGGGACTAAGCAAACCATGCAATTTGCATGTACATCACTGCCTGTGCCACTGATATGGAAATGCATACACCAAGTGAGCCACAGCTTACAAGCTGATTGGGGGGGGGTCAGCATTGTCAGCTCTGAGTAATGATTCTGGTTACTCCTACTGTCTGATATCCACCCCTACATGTATTATAATACAATGGTTCTTCTCGGTTTGAATTAAACATAATGTTAAATGCATAAAACTAAGTGCTGCAGCATATTTCTCTTTTATAATGTAGTTCCTGAAGTACAATATCGGGTGTTCAAAATTTGCAGAGGTTGGTGCACTCCCAGTGCTGGAGCAAGGGTAGCCAGCCCAAAAATGTCAATAAGCAGAAGAATACTCCACACTCATTCCACATGAGCACATAGTCATAGTAGATGCAAGTATTCAAAGGTTTGTTGCAGTAAAGAATGCCCAGAAACAGCACCCTGCATCCCCAGTGCTTCAGCCCAACACAGGATCTTCCTCAGGGGGCGGGTCTGAAGCACGGTGAACAACGTCCACATTTAAAGTGAAATCTTAAAGTCAGCCTCACCCAAAGTGAAAAATTACAATGTAAAAGTTACAAAAATATACTAAATTGCATGCTCAGAGAAATCTTAACATGACTGTACTTAACTCTAGTTTCTACATATTTTATTTTTTTCAATTTTATTGACCGGGTAGGGTGCACTAGCCATAGCAATGACTATTTTCAGGCACGACCCAGGAAAATACAGAAACAAATGTTTTTAACGAATGACATAACAATTACATAAACAGTAGGTGCATATAAGATAGCAATGCAGTGCAAGTAATGGGAAACAGATACAAGTAGATACAACTGATTCTGCAAGACAAATATAACAAGAGAAGAATATGGGGGGCAAAACCAGTAAAAATCATCAAGCAACATTGTGGTAGCCGTCAAGTTAAGTTAAAACAAGCGAGAGTGTCAACTGGTAGTCCAGGAAGATGGAATGCAAAAGAAAAAATGCGGAGTAATTGTGGTAGGGAGGGAGTGTATGGGGATGAAAGGAAGGAAAGGGGTGAGGTAAGGGACTGTAATTAAAGTTACATTGTAACAAGCTAAGAGACAGGACAGTACTGAAACTAGCTGGTTGAGGAAAGGAGCACTGAAAGGCTGTTGGGTTAGAGGATATAGTGATGAAGTGCTGTGCTACGGGGGCTTGAAGTGGGAACAAGAGCATGAGACAGCAAGATGATCACACAGCAATAGTTTGAAAGAGGCATGGGATGGTGCCTGATGAATAGTTAGTGGAAGGGAGTTTCATTTTTTCGGGGCATGGCAGAAGAAGGCACTAGCACCTTTGGAGGAGTGATGTCTAGGGATGACGACATGGGCTTTGGCAGCTGAGCGTAGTTCATAGCTGGACATCTGGTTAAGGAATAGTTCCACCAGAGGCTTTGGTGTTTGATTTTGGATGATATTATCTATGATGGAGCAGAGTGCATAATCATGGGAGGCTGCTGGAGAAAACCATCCTAGCTCAGTGTAGAGGAGGCAGTGGTGTAGGCCATATCGAGTTTCATGTTTGTCAGCTTGCACGTCTGCTGGATATGAAGATCAAAAGTGAGAGCAGGATGAAGTGTGATACCCAGATACTTAAAAGAGGGTACAACCATGGCAGCTGAGCCATTTTTAGTGGAGACATTAAAGGTGGGTTGGGCGAGTTTACGTTTAGCACTAGAGCCAAACAGCATGGCTTGAGTCTTTGAGACATTTAGGACAAGCCTCTTTCTTACCAACCATTCTTCGATTTGTATAAAGTCTTGGGAGAGTCATTGACTGATTTCAGAGATATTCTTTGAACTGGTGTACAAAACGATGTCATCAGCATATAGCAGGGAAGCAGTATTGGGGATGATTAGGTAATATCATTTATAATGAGGGAGAAAAGCAGGGGTCCGAGGACAGATCCTTGTGGCACTCCATTATTTATGGTAGCATAATCTGACAAGGTGGAGTTAAATTTAACAAGTTGCTTGCAATCTGTCAGGTAGCTGTCAAACCAGGCAGTCACACCTTGTGAGAAACCTAATAATCTTAGTGTAGCGAGAAGACTAGGATGATCCACAAAGTCAAATGCTTTAGTCATGTCTATAAAAATTGCCCCTGTTAGGAGACCTGAGTCCATGGCTGCTATGGTATCAGAGGTAAATTTGAGTAAAGCAGTGGTGGTGCTATGACCCTTGTGGAAGCCATGCTGCACCAACGTGAGAAGGTTTAGTTTCTGTAGAAAGTCAATAATTTGATTGGCTATGAGCTTCTCAAAGATTTTGCTAAGAACAGGTAATATGGCAATGGGTCTATAGTTTGAGGGATTTTTACGGTCCCCTTTTTTGAAAACAGGGGTAATCCTGGCAGTCTTCCAGATAACAGGGACATAGCTATGACAGAGGGAGAAGGAGAACATTTTTGCAAGAGGTGCTGCTATATGAGGGGCTGCCAACTTTAGGAGTTTAGGCTCAAGGTTACTCGACCCAGCAGCGGTGAAATCAGAGATACTATTGAGCAGTCTTAGAACTTTGAGGCGAGTGACAGATTTGAAAAGAAATTTGGGCCCAGCAACATTGGTCTGGTCATACGAGTATGGTCTGGCTGGGAAAGTTGAGGTATAGTTAGTGAAGTCAGAGAACTGGGTATTGAGAAAGTTAGCAATAGTGGAGGGATTATTACAGTAGACCCCACTGAGGGACATATCGGTTGGAGTGAGGGCAGGAGTGGATCCTAGGAAGCATTTTATATGGGACCAGACATTTTAGGGGGTCACCATATGATTTAGTTAAAAGATCTTTGCAATATGCACTTTTGGCCCTTTTGACTTCCTCCTTGCATAAGTTCCTGAGCGCTCTGTAGGAATTAAAGTCAGCTGGGAGTCCTGTGCTTTTGTAGTGGAGCCAGGATTTGTCCCGCTGTCTCAGTTTGGAGAGAAGGTTGGACTTCAGCCACTGAGTATGTTTATTTTTTACCCGACTGGTAATAAGGGGGCAGTGCTTGTCCTGGACCTCCAGGAAGTGAGTCAAGAATATGTTTAGAGCAGTCTGAGGGTCATTAGCGTTAAAAAGGGGGGTATAATAAAGTAATTTAATTTAGTATTATGCAAATTTCAGCAAATAAATATGGGGTTAGCACAAGTCAGGTAATTAGCTTCTTATTTCTTTATTAGGAGTAGAGAGGAGAAGAAAGCAAAATGTAACAAGCATTTGTCAATGCCGAATGTTGTCGTGCTGGCATTGGCATTGGCAGTGGCGGAGCTAGAGGCGCATAATAGGAATGGCAGTGAAGTATTGAAGTGGCACCAACCCCAACCCCACCCCCACCCTGTAGAGAGCGACAGGCATTGGGGTGTGCCTTTGGGTTGTCAGGTATAATGCTCATGCCATTGTACCTCACCCAACACTGTAGACACTGACAAGTGTCATGGTGTGCTTTGAGGTTTTGGGGCATTATACTTACCCCATTCCATAAGGAAATACACTGACGTGGGTGCAGTATAGGAGTGTGGGGTGAAGTTTGTGGCCGAACAGTGCACGACACACCACAATGCCTGTCAGTGGCTGCAGGGTGGGCATGGGGGGGGTGGAATGGCGTGAGCATTACATCCAATGATCTCAAGTCGCAGCCCTGACGCCTGTCAGTCCATACTGGGTGGGGTGCTGCTGTTGGAAACCCTAACACCTAGGCGTGTAGTGGTAGTTTCACTCTATATGTTCAACATGGGCTGCTTGTCGGGCCACCTCATGAAAAGCGGCACAATCACTTTGTTAGCTGAAAGGTGGTTTTGCACAGCAGTTGTGGCATTTGGTGACAGAGGGATGAAAACACAGTTTTGGGCAGGGTGTGGAGAATGACAATTGTATTGTTCATGAGGAGGCATAAAAAATGGCAACGTTGAAAATCTGGAGTGGCAATATGAAATATTGGTGAAGCAATGAACATGCATACAAACTGCGCAGGAGATGTCTGCAACCCAATTATTTGTGGGAGTTTTTTAAGCACATTTTCAACATAGGTGTTTTGGGACCTCCCCTCATGAACAGTGGCGCTGTGATTTTGTTAATGTGTCCCAAAAGGTGATTTCCCACAGCGAGCACGCCATTGTGCGCCACAGTTGTGGGAGCGCATTTTGGGCAGGCCGTGAAAAATGGCAGCTGTACTGTTGATAAAGAGGTGTGCACAAATGCCAGTGGTGAAAATGTGGCATGAAAATATTGCAAATGTACGAAGTTACAAAGCTGCGTGGAAACTGCGCAACGTACGCTTGCAACACAGTCATTTTCTGGACTTTTGGCACCAAATTTTCAACATAGGCATTTTAGGACCTCTGCTCATGAACAGTGTCATCGTCATTTCCTCAAACTGCCCCGAAATTTGATTTCGCACAGCGACCGTGCGATTCTGTGCCGGACGTGTGAAAACACATTTCAGGCAGGATATGCATAATGACAGCTGTACTGTTCATAAGGAGGTGTGGAAAAATGCCAATATTGAACATGTGGAGTGAAAATATTACAAATGCACGAAGTCACAAGCGTGAGTGCAAACTGCACAATGCACACTCGTAAAACACTAATTGTATGGACTGTTGGCCCCAAATTTTCAACATAGGCATTTTAGGACCTCTGCTAATGAACAGTGTCACTGTCATTTCTATAATGTGTCTCAAACATGGATGTTCCTCAGTGACTGCGCTATTCTGCGTCGGAACTGTGAAAACAAATTTTGGTCAAGATGTGAAAAATGACAGCTATACTGTTCATAAGGAGGTGCAGAACATTGGCAATGTTGAAAATCTGGAGTGAAAATATTATAAATTCGTGAACTTACGAACATGTGTGCAAACTGCGCAACGCACGCTCGTAACACAGTCAGGTTATGGAGTATCATCACCAAATTTTCAGCATAGGCATTGAAGGACCTCTGCTCATGAGCAGTGTAACTGTCATTTTTGTAATCTGCCCTGAACACTGATTTCCCACAGTGACCGCGGTATTGTGTGCCGGAAGTGCGAAAACACATTTTGGCCAGGATGTGAAAAATGACAGCTATACTGTTCACAAGGAGGTGTAGAAAAATGACAATGTTGAAAATCTGGCTTGAAAATATTGTGAATTTGCGAAGTTACGAGCGTGCGTGGCAACTGCACAACGCACACTTGTAAAACAGCCATTTTTTGGATTTTTTACACCAAATTTGCAACATAGGCTTTTTGGCAGCCCACCTCATGAACACTGCCACTGTACTTGTGTTAGTCAGTCCCGAAAGGTGATTCTGTGCAGTGACTGAGAAATCACCTTTCGGGACCGATTAACATTATAACTGTAACAGAATTCATGAGGAGATGTCCCAAAAACCCCATATTGAAGATTTGGTGCAAAAATTCCAAAAAATGCCCAAGATATGCATCAAAGTTGAAAAAAACCCTATTTATTCCATTCTACAGCTTACCAGCATTTCCTCAGTTGCGGTCGGCTTTGAAGAGTGTAGGCGTGTTCCTGGTCCACGAAGATCGTCGTGCAGACTCCAGAGATAAGTATGGGGGGGGTGTGGGGAGGCAGGATGCACAGTGGGTGGAGTGCGGGTGGTGGCTAGGGAGACTATGAGGGACCATTTTTATTTTACAGGGAAAAAAACTAACATCAGCAGGACAGTTTTTATTTTTCAGGGACTTGCTACGCTGGGGAGGGCTCCCAGCATGCCACCTAACTGTTTGGGGGGGTTGCTGCAGCCGATGGGGGATTGGGCACCCTCGTCGGCACACAACAAAAGGGGGGGTTAATTTATGCCGACGGGGATTGGGCACCCTCCTCAGCATATAAGAAATGGGAGGGACTGCTTTATGCCAACAGGGAGTGGGCTTCCCCGTCAGCAAATTTTTGCAGCCAGAGTAAGCCGGCAGGAGGATTGGGCACCCCTAAGTCGGCAGTTGAGTGGCCGCCCGCCATGCTGACAATGTGGCGAGCATGTAGGAAGGGTCCGCTGCGTCTCACGAGCTTTGCTTGGATTGCAGTGGACCTTGCCTTAGATGTGCTTGCCACATTAGTATGCGTGGTGTGGCGCTGGCATGCAGGCTGATTGGGGAATGAGGGACGCACCTACTGATGCATGCCCTGCATTCGCCCAACAGCGGCCGTGCCTCCAAATCCCCACTGTCGCAAGATGTTGGCCTCACAAGCGTGCCAACATAAAAAGGGTTGGGTATATGTGTAGCTTGGGGGGTGGAGATTCCCCCAGTTACTACAGATAAAGTAGGAAAATATGGAGTGGTGAGGAGGCAAAAGGAGGATGGTATCAAGGTAGAAACAATTTTGCCCAAAGGATTTTATGTAAGAGAGGGTAGGAGAGATTAAAAATCTGTAGCCCCTATAAGTGCCACAACAGGGGTAACCACAAGTTGCAGGCCCCTAATAAAGGTAGTGACCAAAGGAGACAAAAGTCCCATAGGGGAACAGCCAGGGAAACAGGAAGGGGCTCTTAGCCTGGAGGTCAAAAAAGTTGCAAAAGGTCAACCTTAAAGAAAGGTGGAAAATAATCATATTAAACTCCCAATAGGAAAGAACTGTATTAAAGCATGCTGAGTTTGAATTTTAGTTCTGTAAAGATAGATGGACTGGGGGAAGGGCGGGGATTCTGAGTGCATGGGCTAAGTTTGCAATATCAGCTAAACTGGTAAGTCCCATTCCATAAGTATGGCCAGAATTCTGAACATTGGTGGGTATGCAAGGGTGACATACTCTCAAATGCTACTATCAGAACTGGAGGGTACCAGGCTGGACTCTTAAGTCCGAAAAAGTGTAATTAGGCTGCAAAAACAAAAGCAAAAAGACATTCATAAACTACTCGAATGTTGGTGAAACTAGGAAATGTTAACACCAAATAAAACTGGGAGATACTTAGAATGTTTTACAGTGAGAAAAATGGTAGGGTCACTCTTTTACCCAATTTCAGTGCATTTCTGCTATTTTGGGCTTTACTCGCCATTTTATAAGTGTGATAACACACTCCAGAGTATGGAGTTATGCTGTAATAACCGTACTTCCCTGGTGGTTGAAGTCACTTATCACGGCATAAACGCACACCCTGTTATGGGTTATCGTTTGTGTACCAGTGACATGTCAGTACACAGAGGATCATGGTTGTTCTGCACCATTGTAACCTTCTGCAACCTGGTGTGGCACGTTTTGACAAAACATAGTTTTCATACGTGTGCAAAACGCAGGGTGACACCTACACTCCAAGAAACATGTTGGAGAAGAGCAGAAGACTACTGCATTGTGCAAGGCAGGAAGACATCGCTTGATACAGGTACAAACAGGTTAGGAATCAGGAGCTGGTCCAATATAGAGCCAGACGCATCCAGTAAATGACAGTTCATATGTATCATCCACACGTGAGAGCTTGTCGCAAACTTCTGTATTTAATTAGAAATCTTCCAAGAAGACTGGGTATGGTTAATGTGCACCTTCCAATTAGTGGCTAGACATTGAGATGTGGAAGGATGGGGGAGACATGCTGGTAATTTTTGATCTCTACACAACCAACTGAATTACAGAGTGTGTGTGTGTGATATCTTCCCAACCAACAGCTGGGACTAGGGTTTGCCAGGCTCTTTGGCTGACAGAGGGTCTAAGTTTCCCATTGCCAATTTTTTATTTGATTTCTTCAGAAAAAGATCATTGCACAAGCTCATTTACAGTGATGTCCAGGTTGGAAGGAAGGATAGCAAGACACTATAGGCATGTTGCAGGGTATCAAAATCATTTAGTGGGGAAGGGAATAATTTACAGCTTTCCAAATTCATATCACTTACCCCGTTTTCTTCCTATATTCTTGCTTTTTTGCTTCCTGTCTGCTGTCTCCTCAAAAACCAGTTCTGCATGTAGTCCTCCCATAGCACTATTATAGGGGCTCTAATCCATGACATCATCAGTTGCAATCAGACAGTGATGCTTGACGCTGATATCGTTACTTGAATTCATTGCTACTTGCACACAAGAGCTGCCTCATTTTCATCAGTGTAGCAGCTCATGCAAGTAGTGCAGAGCCACAAAAACGATTAGGGGCTAGAGAATCTGACATACAGTGGCGTCAGCCAGGCTGCGACATAATTATTAGAGTGACTGCCAGTGACATGCTACAGAATACTGTGGGGACACGAAGTAATCCAATGGCAATTGCCGAAATGTGCAATATATATATTGCAATAAAAGGATTTACAAGTACTGAGGTGATAGTTAACATGTGAAATGAACTGCGAAAGACAAAATGTTAACAACCAGAATGGTTGATTTTATAACCAGTCATTGTCTGTGAATATAATAGGAACATTATTTTACTGAACATTATTTTATTAATAAACTAAATTCATGTAGTATGATAACTGTATGACCAAAATTGAACATGTGCCGGCATGTAGCATATGTCACTATAAATAAAAGGAACAGACTGACTGACTTTAAAGCAGATATGCAGACTTTAAGAGGCCACCCGTTACAGGTTAGGAAAGAGAATTTCAGGTGTAAAAAAGGGAGTATTTCTACACGCAAAGGGTAGTTGGGATCTGGAATGGCCTACCTTTAGAAATAGTCATCAAAAAAACAAAGACACTTTAAAGAAAAGATAAAATTCCCATATGGGAAACATAAGCATGAATTATTACCACTGAAATTAGTGCCGGAGTGGGTAACAGAGGCCAACAGGCTTTTATCAACTTCTACCATCTGTAGCATGATCTATAGCACATTTTTGCATGTATTTTATAGCTTGTTACCACTGCCTCAATGTTCTGATGAAGTGGCACATACAGCCATGATAGATCAACTGCTTGATATGATTGGTGGATGAAAATTAAAAAAGAATAGTATCCTTTCTAAAGGAGTGGAACCTTCTTTCTTTCTCTACATGTACTGCTTCTACCTAAAGAAATATCCTCTGCAATACAATTGATAAAAAAATACAAAAGGGCATCCTGGGATACGCACACAGTGACTCCAGTTTGTCATGCAGGAAAGTGTAACATGCTTATCACGGAGTGCTGCATCCTGGCTGACATCGCTCCATGGTTGGAAGCTGGGGCCCCTTGAACTATTTTCTCACTGGACAAAATGGAGATATGATTTAGGTATTCAAAATCATAGAAGGTTTAAAAAAATGGGGTGGACTGCTTAGGAGAATCTAGGATAGTAGAGCCAGGGGGTACAAGTAGATGCTAAGGGGACAGAGACCCAGGAAGGATGCACACAGTATCATAGTAAGTTAAAGTTTGAAGGGACTACAGGTCCAACATGTCTGCTGCCTGCTTCCTAAGCAGGTATGACTAAGTACTGTATGCTGTGTTAATATGTACAAACGTCAGGTGGCTCCCTACCCATATTAGTGATTCTGTTTGTAAGCAGACATTTGTCCAGGCTTACCTTGAAGGCCTGTATTGTTTTCATGTTCACTGTTTCCACTGGTGAGACAGAGGGGATTTATCCCTTAAGTCTCCCCTCAGCTGCAGTGTTCTCCTCCCTGTGGGGAGATGGGTGGCAGGACCATAGTCCGGGAACAGATGTGTGTGTGTGTGCGTGCAGCCTGCTGTGTGCTCTGCAGCATCCCCTCTTCCTACATTCTGACTGCTGCACTGTCTCCTGTGTTCCTACAGGGGGCAGTAACACAGTGAGGTGATGCAACCCTACCCCCCATGGAGGAGGAAGAGAGTGCCGACTAGGATGCTCAGCCCTTCTCCCCTCGGCTGCACCCTGATGACCCCGCATCATTCCCGAACCCGGGTCTCCGGCATCACAAGCAGTAGACTGGCCACAAACATTTCGTATAGTCTGTGATGTTTGTTTTAATTGACATGAATGGGTGTATTTATTATAAGAGCTCTTCTCTGTAAGTTTATGAAGCAAAAATTCAAACTGTAGTATCTGCTATCTTTATTTATTTATTTAGTTTTTGTTGACCAGGAAAGGAGACTCGGCAATTCTACCTATTTTCAGGCTTGTCCCGGGGAAGGGGGGATGGGGGGATACAGAAGGAAACCAAGTGACACTGAACCAGATTAAGCTATTGGTGGCATTTTTAGTGAATGGAGGAGATTTGGCCAGGACACCGGGAAATTCCCCTCCTCTTTTCAGGAAATGACATGGGATCTTTAACGTCCACTTGAGCAACAATCAGAACAGGCAGATGGGACCTTGGTTTAACATCTCACCCAAAAGGTGGCACCTCAGGAGTGCAGCAGCCCCCTCAGGCTGCACTACAGTGTCAGTATTTGGTTTTACCTCAAGTTCCTGGTGTGAGGCTAGAACCCATAACCTTTCAGCCTCAGGGACAAGTGTGCAACCTGCTGAGCCACTGACACTGCATCTTGCCTGCTCAGGACTCATTTGTAAATAGGTTTCAGCTTAATTGTTTCATCCAGAAACAGATAAATGTATTTAAAATATTTTTTAAAATGAAGGAGCACTGTTAAGTGACACAGAACACTGAGTTCCCTGGCAAGTGATCATAGTATATTTACTCTCTGTAGTATCTAACCGAAAAGGTGACACAACAATCACAAGTTAAGAACAGTTCATAGCATTTATAAATCATGTAATTTTTTCATTTTTATGATCTATTTCTCTCCCCTGGTCTCTGCTTCTTTTCATTACTTCTTGCTGTTTGGTCAGTCTGCTGTACTGGGCATCCTTTCTAAAACTGCTACTGATCCTGCAGGACACCAGGCCAGATTCTTCTGACCGTGCAGTAGTGATGGGAGAATTGCAAAAGGTTCTGAAGTTCTGAAAGGTTCTGAAAAGTTATGAGAAGATCTGACAGTTACCATTCCTTAGAACTTTCATATTTTATCAGTTTGTTATGCAAAGTACAAAAAATGGATTTCAACTTAAAGGAGAACTTCCTGCAGAGGTGAAGCCCTGACCGCTGCACAGATCAGGGCTTCACCTCTCTGACCCCCCCTCCTCCACAAGCACCATACTACATTAGTATTTTATTCACCTCATCACTCGTAAAATCCAATAAATCCCCCAGTGCGCCTGGCATTTTCATTATGGTGGCTGTGACTATCGTGCAATCTCCGTGATAATCTCGGGCTCTGATGATGTTGCCTTGCCCCTTCTGAAATAGTGCCCTTATGTACGGAGATGTTACTAAGTTCATATCTCCGATGCCCATAATATTTGTACAGGATTTGCCTAAATCCCATGGGTATGCTGCCATAATGAAAATGCCGGGTGCACCGGTGGATTTATCGGATTTTACGACTGATCAGGTGAATAAAATACTAATGTAATCTGGTGCTTGCAGGGGGGATCAGAGAGGTGAAGCTCTGATCTGTAGGGCTGTCGGGGCTTCACCTCTCCCAATACAACTCCTTTAATTTTCATTCAAAAATTATTGTCACTGCTGGCCTGGTGGCGCTGAGGGTTGAGGCGCTGGATGCCACACCTCATGCTATGCTGGCGACCCGGGTTCGGAAACGAACTCGGGTCGGTGGGGGTCGGCTGGGGGAGGAGAGGATGGAGCATCCCAATGGATGCTCTCCTCCCTCGGGGTGGGATGCCAGGGGCGCTTTGGAGTGCTCGATGTCCTGAGAGGGTCGGTGGATGCACCGAGTCCCGAGGGGCTTGGCGGCTTCGTCTTCCGGAGCTGGGGGGGGAACATCGTTAGGCGCTTGAGAGGAGCGTACATCAACATGCAGACTCTCTGCACCGGCGTCTCAGGGGGCGGGGTTAAAGGGGGAACTACTTGGAGGAAAACGCCCTCCAGTCGCCTAGGTGAAGTCCTCCGGAGCTGGTCTCATCACCCACTGACCAAGGGCAGACCCCAATGTGCAGCTTGCCACAGGGGAAAGAGGGGGGTAAAAAGGGGGTCTTCTCTCCTTGCCCCACCTGGGGGGTAATCCGGGCCATCAAGGGCCCCGATAGCAGTATGGCACTCTAGGGGCAGACCAAGCTGGTCGGTAGAGGTTGAGAGGTCGCCACTCCTTGTAGGATGGAAGGAGTGGTGGCTGGAAGGAACAGTAGGAGTGGATAAAGAATAAGTAGAAAAAAAAAACTGTTGTCACTGAAGGAAACAATAGTACTGCAAACATATCTTAGATTTTTACTAAATAAACTGCGTGGGCCGGATTCACAAAGGGTGACACAGGGCGTGCATCAAGCCCTGCCTCAAACCTGGTGGTCGAGCAGCTGTGCCAAAAACTCTGCTACAGAATATGCATTTATGGCAGCCCCAATATATGGCAGCTTGTTCCAAATATTTGGCACAAGCCCCATAAAAAGGGTACCCAAGGTTGCCACAAGCTAGAACTTGCAGCAATTGGTGCACGGGATCAAGAATCCCGATCACTAGTTGGGGAATGCCACAAGCCCCATGCGCCATATGTTCAGTGCAGCTGGGGCTTGCGGCATTGCCAGGATGTTTGAGAATTGGACCCCATGTCATTAGTCCCCCTTCTGTAACACCACTGATCATGACCACTTGATACAGATCTTGCTCACTTATCTGTTCCCCAACCCCCACCCTAACCTTCTTTCTGGGTATCTTCATCACCCACAGCCTATCTTTAGGATAAGACCTGCTTAGAGAGTACAGTAAGCTTCAAAACCAATTGTTTAAGAATTATCAGAACCTGAAAGAATGTTCTAATGTGGTTCTTTTACAGTAAATGGCAGAGGTTCTGGGAGGGTTTGAACTTAGCTGTACCAGTTCTCCCACCCCACCCTGCAGTAGTCCTCTGGCTAACACCCTGCACTGGTGCTCAGGCTGTGGTTCCTTGCTTAATTAGGAATGGTTCCAGCCCTCATCCATCCTCCTTCACAATCTCCATTCTCCACATTCTATTTTCTTCCTGTCTCCCTTCTTGCCCTAATCCGTCTACTACCTCTCCATTAACAGTTTGACTCTTGCTATATCTGCAACCCGGTTTTGTGACTGCCTTGTGTTCTGCCATATATTACTGCTTGTGGAGGGGTTGTGGGACAACAGATGGACCAGACACTGAACTTCAAGTTCAACATACAATCTCTGTGAGATGTTTATTTAAAATACAGAAATAACCTTCAGCAATGACATATTACTTCCTCAGTACATCAGTTTGCAGCTACAGACTATGAATGTCCTTTCTCTGCACTTAGCCAGCACCTACTGACACTGATCTCTGATCTAACCATTTTTAGTGAAAACCTTTCATTCCTATGTGGGCCTTGTTTGCTTGGGTAGTGGGGGCTCAGAAAGAAAAAAAAGCAACAAAACAAGCTATAGACAAAGAACCTCAATGCAGAATCACTGAAAAAAGGGTTACCCCAAAGGGCATTGGCAATAAATCAAGTTTCAAAGAAATACAACATCATACATACTTCCATAATGCAAAGCATAATGGGATATATGCAAATCATCACGAACTTTCAGACTTGTTCAGTTTACAGCAATTTACGTGCATTTTAAATAGCACAACTAACTTAATTTCTATAATAGTCGCCTAGTACTTTTTACCATTATCAAAAACACCTGGTGCCATGGTATTTTCAACATTAACAGGTTTCATAAACATAAGGTATACACATCAAGGTATTTTATGACATAGTACTGTTACATACTAAATCCAACAATGATAAACACAACTTGTTTTACATTTGTTTGGATGTCACCACAATAACCTCCCTGCATGAGGACCTGAGAGGGAAAAAGAAACTTAAACAGGACACTATAGCATAGTCGAGAAATGGAAGGGGGTGCCCATAGGTGGCCAACCTTATGGACTAGAAATTGTAAAGGATAGATTAGGCTAAGAAATAGAAGAACTGTTGCAACAGATTAAAGAAAAGGTCTGTCCTCAAGAGTGGCAGGAGCTTCCTATCACACTGCATAATTCTATTGCATGGAAGTTCACTTGTATATAATGTTGACTGTATATAGATGTACACAAATACTGAGTGTTTCTTCATATATTCTGTATAATGTTATATATATCTACTGTGTACAGTATATGCTTTCTTTACATTTTCTTATGTATATGACTTATCTGCTCAGGACCTCCTTGTAAAGGAGCCTGCTCGAAGGAGTATTTTCCTGCCAATAAATTTAACTGAACTGGATCTATTTGGTGGCGGTTAGGAGAAGAATTTCCAGGGGCAGTCACAGCCCTAGGGTTAGTGGGTTTGCAGCCATAATCATGCAAGTGGGATGTGGTCAGTTCCTTGTTTTTTAGACCTGTCTACCGTCCCTTGTTAGGGGCCACCCACAGTATCACCTCTTTAGGTGGGATAGCTCCGCATTGCATCCTAGACCTCAGCGGCTTGGAGCCGGAAAGTGGGGAGTGTGAACTGAACCTGAGTCATGCTGAATCTTGTAATTAACAAACCAAGTACAAATCAGGAGCAGGCTACATACTTATTATAAGCGTTGCCTCCCACGCTTCTCGCTGTCACCCTATGTGAAGGGTAATTCAACTGGTAATGTGTACAGAAGAAAAAATGGTCACCTGTGCTGTATAAATTCACTGTATTCATTTTTGCCAGAGCTCTACCTTAATTAATTTGCCTCTAAGAATTATAACAATTCTAACAAGCATATAGGGGGTGTTTGTGCCCATAGATTCAAACTGAATCAATTGATTGTCCTCAGTGCCATATGACAATAACTTGAGCAACTGAGGGTCTTACTCTCCTGTCCAAAATCTATCTTTATTTTAATAAAGAGTATTAGACAGAAAGAGTTAGATGTCAGCTGCTGGGGTTGCCTTGATGAGGAACTGGGCACGCTACTGTTTGACTCAGTCTAAATGCATGGGATCAAGGACTTGCAGAAGGACATTTAGGTTTGCTTTGAGGGAAATGATGAGCCAGTATTTTTCTTAGTTTTGTTCTTAAGAAAAAAAAAAAACACCAGTTATCTGATCCTGTTCTTGTAGTGGAAATGTTTTTGCTCATTCTTTGTAGCAAAGAAACTAATTGCTTCTCACTCAGTATTTGCTTAGAAAGACCATTACATTTTATTATGACTCACTAATGTGATTTCAGCCAATCAGTGAGCTGAGCTACTATACCTCTTGTTCAGAGTACAGTGTGCTCTCATGCAGGAGCATCAGGAGGGAGTGCTCTCCTTTGGTGCCATGGGGAGAAGGACGGCACAATACAATAAAAAAAAAAATATTCTAATTATTATAAATCACTCAAGCTAAACTTGAGTGCTTTACAATAAGATAATAGGGTCTCCGAGGGGCATCTCTTATGGTATAAGAGACTCCTCTTGTGAGGTTTGGGCAGACAGAAGCACTCAGCTTCATTTTATGGTCCTCTCGCTAAAACCTTACACTCAAAGTCTCTTAGACGTAAGAGACATCCCTCGGAGGCCTTTTAACTTACACCCCAGCGCCTTCTTGAGCTTCACTGAAAGGGTAACAAAACACATTTAGTGGAGTAATATATGGTAACTCCATGAACTGGGAAACATCTGTAGTGAAACAGGACCAATCAGTAAAATTCTCAGTAGTTTTAGAAAAAAATGAAAAGTGACAGATTTCTTTATTGAAACTCAGCAAAATTCCTTAAAAGTTATGCTCAAGTTGCAAATGTTATGGATAAATTCCAATTTCCAAGAAATGTTGAAAGTAAAAAATAGTTTTCACTTCTGGACAAGAAGCTGGTAAATGCTGGGAGGCAGATTATGCTGGCAAAACTGCTTTTCATTTCTAATATAAACTGGCAGAAAATGCCCTGTTGCGGGTTAAAGCGTACACATTTATTCATTTGGAAGTCTTTTTTCAGTGGCTGTGCACTAATTATGTTTTTCTTCTCTATCTCCCTCTATTTAGTGAGACTGATGTGCATACAGTGGCATCTCTTTTTAAGCTGTACCTCAGGGAGCTGCCCGAGCCTGTTATACCCTGGTCTCAGTATGAGGACTTCTTGGAGTGTGGCCAGCTTATCAATACCGATGAGGAGGCAGTATGTACATTTCTTTTCTTTCGTGTACTTGTTTTTTTTTTTTTTTTTTTTTTGTGAGATTATCATTGTTCTCCCAATTTTTTACTCATTTCCCCCTGCCCCTTACCCTGATGTTTGGGAATTATCATTACCGCACACTTCCCACAAATATATGAAAATTGCCAGCAGAAAAAGTCCTGGTGGTCTATCAAATATGCTTAGGCTGCAGAATTCTAAGTGACAACTAAGGGCTCCGGCCCCTTCCCCAACTGCTACCCCCCTTACTTCCCACTCCCCCCTTGACCCTGATCTTTCCCTTTATTCTATACCACCCTCTTTTGAAGCCTTCCACCATCTCAGGTGAGATCATCTCCACCTCAGGAAGCGTATTCCACCCTGCAGTCACCCTCTCCATGAGGAAATGTCTCCTGATCTCCCTCCTTTCTATTCCGTGCATGCTTGAAGTCCTATCCCATGCATGCTTGACGCCCTATCCCATGCATGCTTGAAGTCCTATCCCATGCATGCTTGAAGCCCTATCCCATGCATGCTTGAAGTCCTATCCCATGCATGCTTGACGCCCTATCCTATACATGCTTGAAGTCCTATCCCATGCATGCTTGAAGCCCTATCCTGTACATGCTTGAAGCCCTATCCCATGCATGCTTGAAGTCTATACCATGCATGCCTGAAGCCCTATCCTATCAATGCTTGAAGTCCTATGTCATGCATGCTTGATGCCTTATCACATACATGCTTGAAGTCCTACAGCTGGGCTGATCATTATAGCTGACTCAGTGATGCTCCATGGTCACCTTGTAGGGCAGGAATGAATTAAGCAATAAGGTGTGATGGAATGGGTGGTTTTTGTGGGATAACAGCTCACCTCAAAAATGAGGCATGAGGCCATGCTGAGTGCCATACGCACCCAAGAAGTGCTGTTATCCCACAATTATGCACATTCTGGAGTTCCTTTTTGCAACTATAAAAAGGTACCTCAGGTTTTTATTTTAAAAACTGAGTAATGAGGTTCAGAAGGTTAAGTATTTCTGACTTGTGTTGTGCTGTAATAAGGCACAATCATGTGATCGTGTCTGACTAATCAGACGTCTAGGTTTTTCTTACTCATTTTATATTGGTAGGTGGCTGATGTCCTACCACCCTGGGTGCCAAGATTCTCACCTCTGTGGTGCACCTGACCCCCTCCAGTCCCAGACTGGGATTCCGCTGTCACTTAGTGACCTCTTGTGGGTTTCAGCCATTGCATCAAATGTCCACACTCAGCTCCACCTGAACAGATCCTCTAGAAGTTAAGACCCCACCTCTCTATCCAAGATCCAGCTTCATCTGAGTAACAGGATCAGGCAGGTAGAGTTAATTCTCAGCTGCTGGAGGTATCTTGACATTGGGGCCAAGCTTGACCATTTGGTTCCATTTTAATTCATGGGACCAAATATTTTTTGGTCTTCTTTTGTGAGTAAGCATTATTCAGTATTTTTTCATGTCTGACTGGCTGTATCAAAGCTTAGAAAAGAACGGACAAGACTACAGAACACTGTGGTTCATTAGCTATTTGCTCTCACCACAGATTACAGTACCTTATTGAGAAAAGTAACTACTGTATTTTAAAACTCAAGTTGAGAAGCGGTTACAGTACCTCACGTATTGCAGGCACGCCCTATAACAGACAGCACAATGGAGCCAGGCAGAAAACACCTTGTAATCCTTTCATTTATTTATTCATTTTTTTAACTCTTTTTCTAGCTCCGCTGGGCCCTGGAGAACTCTCTCGGGCATCCACTCATCCTAGTTCTACCTTTGGGCCTGAAACTCTCCAGCTTCCTGGCACCAGCCCGACTATCCCCTCGGCTCTGAGCCCTCCCGAGTTGGGGCCACCCTGTCCTCCCAAGGCACTCTATCCAGAAATTCAGGCCGGGCTGGGCTCGGCCCAGAAGCTGGATGAGTCCGGCCAGTGGAGTATGGCAGCAGGGGTGGTGCTGTTGCCTATCTCTGGGAGTGGGGATTTTCTTGGTTGCAGTCCCCCCTCCACCCTCTCCACCCTCCCCGGTGCAACTGGGATGTGCAGTGATGCCAGGCACACCGGCCGCAGTTCCACATCCCTCTAGTGCGCCATGTGCATTGCAGTGCCTCAGGTAGCCACCGGGGGCCACTGCGGTGCTGGGCATAGTCTGGATCCTCCTCCTTGAGAGAGGAGAGCAATCCTCCAGATGCTTGATACTCTCTCTCTCCCCTGCCGACCCCCGGTGGCCCAGGCTTGTTCCCCAACCTGGGTCACCAGCGTGGCGCGAGGTGTGGCATCCAGCGCCTCAACCCTCAGCGCCACCGGGCCGGCCGGTGTAATCCTTTTAATTAGTAAATGTCTCCACACACCAGAATTAAAGGCACACAGAGATTAAATTATGGAAGTTCAACTGTTCTGGTGGCAGTGGGTATAAAGTGTCCCTAAACTAATTCACTGAAAAATTCAGTATCAGTATCAATTCTTTATTTGATTGACAAGTGGTCATTACAAAATAATAAACATTTTACAAACACATTAAAAAGTATACAATACATCTATTTGTGCACTATACATGGTAGTTAACACTTCTCAGGACAGGCATATACATTCAGTGGCTACCAGCAGTCTTTGCCCTATGTTTTAACACAGCCTGGATGAATTGGGCATACATTTTTGCTTCTTCTACATAGATAAGTTTAAGTAAAATTTCCGTACAATCCAGAAGACCTCCATCATATCTGTAAGTATAGTCTAACAGATATGTTGTACACAATTTGTAATAAAGAGGATAAATGAGTAAGACATGATATAAATTTTCTTCATGAGTTTTTTTACAAAAACATTCAAAGTAACTCTTGTCATGCTTCCCGTATCTTAAGAAACATAGAAACATAGAATCCGATGGCAGATAAGGACCACATGGGCCACCTAGTCTGCCCATTTCCCTACCTAATGGATAAGCTGCAGATCCTAGTTAACCAACAGCCTACTTCCTCCTACCCCCCACTAGAATTCTTGAATTCCCCCAGTTTTTGACTCTACGACCTCCTCAGGAAGGCTGTTCCATGCATCTACAACCCTCTCTGTGAAGAAATACTTCCTCACACATCTTGCTTCTAATATCTTAAATGGAAGTAATTCATATCTTGATAACATGATAACTTTATGATACTTCTGATCAAGAGGCAAGGTCAGGTAAAATTCTACGCCATGATACAGCTTACGGATAGAGTACCAACACTGAAACGTGAGATATGCCTTCTTCAGAGTACTTCAGTTGTAATCATAGCATGCTGCATAGGTTCCTGCTATGCTAATAATGAGATGGCATGTGCTGTAAAATGAAAGATTCTTGCTACCTAAATTCTGAAAAAAGGGCCATTTAAACTTGACTGGGTTGGCTTGTGTTCCAAGTTAGATTTGAATATGCACTTGGCAGCATGGGACGTGTTTTGCAGTTTTTTTGAAATGGTTTCTGCTGGCTGGGGAAAGGGTCTCCCCAACTGATACAAGCACAAGCAAATGAGAGGAGCACCTTTTCATCAAGACATACCATAGCAAAGCCGGCCTAGTGGTGTGGAAGGTTGAGACATCACATGCTTTACTTCCTGCCATGCTGGTGACCTATATTTGGAAACGAGCATGAATTGCCAGGGGTCAGTGGGGTGGGATAGGATTGAACATCCCAAGGACAGCTCTCTTCTCTCTGGGAGGGTGGCTAAGCCATCTTGGCCCATGACTGCCACCAGGGGAGTCCCGATGGTATTGCAAGCATGGGCAACACAATGGGAGGGGACTGTGGAGATTTAGGATGTGTGTGTGCCTCCATGCAGATGTACTGGCACTGCAGCATGGGAGAGGGACAAGAAAAGTGGAGAATATGGGGGACTGGGCTTTGTGAAGCCCTACCTGTGTCCTGGTGGTCTGCCTTGCCACTCTGGTCCTGAGGCTGACCTGGATATGTTTGCCTGGGGGAGACAAGGATGGCCCTCCCCCTCCTGTCCCACCATGAGGGCAATTCCATGGGGGAACAAGTTTCTGGACCTGGAGAGAGGTAAGGATGACCCCCAGGCTTGGGGACAGGGCTGATAGCCACCCAAGTATGCCAATGAGGATAAAACCCTTTGTGCAAAAAAAACGACAGCCCCATCAAATTTGGGGAGCTGTGTAGGTAATAAGGGACACTGCCAATCTTCAACAAGTCAATATGTGAATACATAGTAACATAATAATTTAAGGTTGGAAAGCCCCTTCCCCCTCTGATTCACAAGTGGGGACCAATAAGTATGCTGTGCAAACATGTACTAATTTATAGAGATTTCCCACCCATGCAAACATACTAATTCATAGAGATTTCCCACCCATGCAAATGTACTAATTTATAGAGATTTCCTACCCACCCTACAACAAAGAGTACCCCGTGATTTCCTTGGTATACAGAATTTTGTCCAGGCTAACTTTGAAGGCCTGTACTGTCTTCATTTTCACTGTCTCCACTGGACGGCTGTTCCAGTGGTTCACCAATCACCATAATGTGGGAGGATACCATTACCCATGAAGCTCCCACTTTTGAGCCTCAGGTGTGCCCTTTTCTCCTTCTGGAATACACCAGATCAGTCATCTCCATCTGTTTATCCATGTCAATATCCTTCAGTATGCAGAAAACTGGGATCTTGTCTGCAGTCAGACTCCTTTTCTCCAGGGTGAACATGTTAAGGGCCTCCAGTCTCTTCTCATAGTTTTGTCCTCGACACCCTTCATCATTTTGGTGGCCCTGAACTGCTATCCTGCCTTAATGTTCTGTTTGTGTTGGGAAACCCAGGTGGGGCCAGCCAGTATTGTCCCTTTTAAACAAATGCAGAAGGGGACCATTAGTGTCTTAAGCACAACATTTAATTCTCCTCTCAATTCAATGATCCAGTGAGGTCCAGAAAACAATAGAACAAAATAAAAAAACCACAGTGGACAGTCTGGACACCATATTTATGTGGTAACTCCAGAACTGGTTCCCCATTCAGGTGTGCAGAATGTGCCCCCATTATGTAAACACTGCTAGGAGTGTGCTGTAGCACCGATGGACTAACAATGCCATTTTTACATTTGATGTGTATGTGCGCACCAAACGTTTAGTCAGGAGTGACTAGGGATTCAAGGGTGTGTCACTGCTGAGTCCATTGCAGTTTACAAAAGAATGGGCTTGGCAGTCTACACCAATGACCATGCGCTGTGGTCCTGACATCACTCTCTGCCTGGTGGGAAGAAACTTTATGTATTTCAAAGGACTGAGCCACTCTAATGAGAGAGGGATTCGGTCCTTTGATTTACATTAAGCCGATCACCAAACAGCTGAGCGGCTTTTCAGAGAAAGAGCCTGTCAGCCTGTACAAAATGAAACCGTCCATCGATGTTTGTAGTAGTTGCCCTTCCCCAGCTCAAGCCATATTATAATGGCATAGGAGTGCCCAATCCCCCATGCCAGCTGCTACCCTACCCTGCCTGTCATAGTTAGGCAGTACTGGGGAGCCCACTCCCGGTGCTGCCAAATATAACAGTGACAGTGGGTGTGCCCGATCCCCCAGTGTCCCTCCTTCCTCGTTTCTTTTTCTTTTCCTTTTTTTTTATAATTTAAAACCTGTAAAAAAGAAAAATGGTCCACTGATGTCTGTTCCAGCCCCCGCCGAAACTCCTCTCCCCAGACCAACCCATGTTATTATTAGGGCACGGGGTGCCCAATCCCCCGTGTCAGCTGCCACTACCCACCCTGCCTCTTTTAGTATTGCAGCACCAGGAAACCCACCCCTGGTGCTAACAAATGTAACAGTGACACAGGACGGTGTCCAATCCCCCAGTGTCACTACCTGTAACAAAGAAAAGTATCCCTTGTTGTTTTTTAATTTTTTTATTATTTTGTAAACCTGTAAAAATGAAAAACATCCATCGATGCTTGTTGCACTGTTATTCCACCCCCCCACCTACTGACCCTCACACTCAGCACCCTCCCCCCGCTGTTACTTACCCACTGGGGGTCTGATGCTGTGCTCCTTTCTCGACCACAGACACATCTTCACTCTTGAATGTCTGACTGCAAACTGAGGGAATCAGGTATGCGATTCAATGTATTTCAATGGGGTTTTGAACTTAGCAGCATAACTTGGCCATTTTTCAATATTTTTGCCCCAAAATTTTCAACATACCTTTTATGGGACACCACCTCATGAACAGTGAAGTGACATTAGGTAAATCTGTCCCAAAAGGTGATTTTGTGGTCACTGCATGAAATCAGGCTATGTTGAAAATTTGGCATAAAAATATTAAAAAACAACAAAGTTATGAGCCTACATTGAAGTTTGCGAATGTAGGCTCTGAACTACGATAATTTTCAGTATTTTGCCCCCAGATGTGACAGCAGTCATTTTTCAAATCCTGTCCAACGTGTGTTTTCACATTCCGAAAGGTGATTTCACAGTCACTGCACAAAATCACATTCTGGGCAGGAGTTGAACATTTTCTCTGCTATTATTCATGAAGTGGGGTCACAAGAAGGCAATGCTAAAAACTGGGGCCAAAAATAAAAAAAAAACAATAAAGTTATGAGCATATGTTGGAATTTATGAATGCTGGCTCATAACTTTGGTAATATTCAAAATTTTGACCCCAAACTTTCAACATAGCCATTTCTTCATAGCACCTCATGAATGTAATAACTGTCATTTTTCAAATCCTGGCCAAAAGACATTTTCGCATCCTGAAAGGAGATTTTGCAGTTACTGTGCAAAATCACCTTTTGGGCAGGAGCTGAATATTTTCCCCACTATTTTTCATGAGGTGGGGTCATAAGAAGGCTATGTTGAGAATTTGCCATAAAAATGTTAAAAAATAAAGTTATGAGCCAATGTCGGAATTTATTAATGCAGGCTCATAGCTGTGGTCATTTTCAATATTTTGACCCCAAACTTTCAACATAGCAATTTTTGCACATCACCTCATTAATATGACATGTAATTTTAAAAATCCTGCATGAGATGAGTTTTCGAACCTCTGGTGAGAAATGACATTTCGGACGGTGTACTATAAACGGTGCATGTCATGCCTGTAAGGTGAATCCTAAAACAAGTCTCTTCAGAAGTTGGGGTGAAAACATTAAAATAAAAAAAATATTTATATAAGATTTTTTTTG